>OZ010797.1:476505362-477985888 GCA_963932465.1 Maratus speciosus
AATCCGGAATCGAAATAATTTATAGTTAACTTTTAATTAATAAAAAACCACCAATTTAACAGCAATTTCCTATCAAATTTAAACATTTTTCGTTATAGCAGCTGCCAACAATCAAAAATCCACAATAAAAATCCCCTTTTTTTCTGTTCAAACCGTAATCGCGCGAATGCTTTAACCAATGTGAAATATACAGACGTGTGAAAATTATTAGAATAATTGTGAAATTTACAATAAAAACTTGTTATATTAAAGAAATATTTAAAATTATTGATACATTTAATATTTAGTGTGCATCTCCTTGTTTTTTATTCAAGAAATGATAGCATACTTGTCTTGGCATACTTTGTATGAGTTTTTGACAATTAATTTGTATTTCGTTGTCAGTATGCCAAATTTGGATGAGTCTTTCTATCAGACTAGTCTTGTTTGTGATGTTGTATTTCTTTAATTTTTCCTTTACAATGACCCAAAGGTTCTCTATTGGGTTCATATCTGGACTGTTTCCAGGCCATGGAAATGTTTTCTTTAATTAAATTAAAGAAATGCAACATCACAAACAAGAATGTTCCGATAGAAAAACTCCTCCAATTTTGGTATCATAACAACGAAATACAAATTAATCGCCAAAAACTCATACAATATATGCCAATACGTATAGAATCTTTAATAAAAAACAAGGGGATATACACTAAATATTAAATGTGCCAATATTTTTAAATGTATTATTTCTTTAATATAACAAGATATTAATGTAAATTTCATAATTAGTCTAATAATTTTCACACGTCTGTACATATTACGTACACCACGTTGCAATACTAAAATGTTGTTGCGGGTATTACGATAATTATTTTACCTCACATGCAAATAATTAGAGATATACATATTACGTACGCCACGCAGCAATACTAAAAAGTTCTAGCGGGTATTACGATAATTCTTTTACCACACATTCAGATAATCAGAGATTATTTAATTGCGCATAATTATTGAAATTTTTTTTAATAAAGGCAAGCATTTTATCACAAACATCAACAAAACTTTTATTCTATTTATTCCCTTATTCCAAAGATATCGTTTTATCGTCTGCTGCCATAGTAAATGATAAATTAAATTTCATTTAAAAAATGCGCGGTAGTAGAAACATATTTTACAAATCAGATAAGGATTTTTTTTTTTTTTTAATTTTGGTTTTAGAATAAAATTTATGAACTCATATATATATATATATATATATATATATATATATATTCATACAATTCATGAACCAATATATATATATATATATATATATATATATATATATATATATATATATATATATATATATATATATTAGATTTTTCAATAACATTAATCATTTTTATATGTTAGCAATTTTGTATTCAAATAAAATTTTGAAATCTATTAAAAGCGATACTTTCGTATCATGGCCTTGTGCAACTTGTTAACAGTCTAAAAAACCTCCAAAGATCGTTAGTCTTTTTTGTTCGGATAATTTCAGTGGTTTAAGAGATGTTCATTTACAAGTCTTAAATTTGTGTTTTATTTATATATTATTTTATTTATGGATTGATAAAGTTTAAATTTCATTATAGAATATAAGCTGGGAACAAATGATGAACGATTTTATTTATATTAATTTACGTGAAATATATTTATTTTTTGTAATCGTCTGTCTACAAGTGACAGAAATTGATTTAAAAACATTATGCTTGAAAATTATTTTTAAAATGATAAATATTGAACAAATTACGATACAGGTTTCAAACAAATTGCGATATAGTTTTCAAGCAAGCTGCTTTTCAAAGTACATGTTTTTCTATATTCGACGGTGCGAAAATTGAAAATATGCGATATTTAGAAATAAAGATATATTGCAATAAAATAAATAAAAGTTAAATTTGATCGTCTGCTGTTGCCATTCGCAAAATGGCGCTAGTGTTACCCACAGATACGTCTGTCCTTTTTAATACAGATATCAAAATATCAAATATTTTTAATTTGGAAGAGAGCATTACTCTCCTATTAATTCATAAAAATTCCGTGAGAATTATTTCGAAGCTAAATGTGATTTGTGCAGATGTTACAACTGAGGGAAACTTGTTGACTTCTTAGTTTATAGTATCTTTCACGATTAATGTTGGTGCAATTCTCTGTTAAATTTCTCGAAGGTTATCGACTTTTTTAGATACAAAAAACCTTCATTTCCATAATAGCATTGTTTTTCACCCACTTTTTAACAGGATACAAAAGATAAACAAGTATATGTCTGACAGGTCTAGGTCTAAATGTTCGACAAATGTCTAAAATTGAAAGTGCCCCACCATTAATGGTCGTATAGTGTATATATTTATCTTGGAAAATCTATTTATTTCTGAGGTTTCGTAAGATAAAGCCACACTTCTCACAAGGAAGGTCTACTTACTGGGCATACTCAGAATATTTTGAAAAAAAATGCTAATTAAACTACTTATGTATGTAATAAAGGATCAGTGAAATTTAGCGGCGGAATTACAGTAGAAAGTCTGTAAAAAAAAATAAAATATTTTCGAGTATTTGGCGCGGAAAGAAGAAAGCGTCACGCGACTTGGTGAGCAGCACTCGCCAAAAGCAAACGATTTTAATGCATCTGAAAATTGCTTGTTAATTGATTTTTAGAATGCGAGTAAATAATATTTAATGAATTTAAACATAAACAATAAGAGAGTTTAATAAACACATTTTTTCGTATTACATATTTATGTTGCTTGTTATTTAATTTTGTTACTTTAAAAACAATTTCATATCTAAAAAATACTTTCATATATTTAAGCGTATTCTGAAATAAAGACAAGATTCATTTAGAAGTTATTCATTTCAATATCAAAGAATTCGTCGTTTCCATAGTAACAAAATTGAACCGAAAGTGCTTAATTGGACTTAATTTTGAGATATTGAAGCAATTTTAATTTATTTTAATTTTGTTTTAATTCATAAAATTTGATATTTAACTTTCATTTTATATATATATATTATATATTATATACAACACAACTATAGTTAAATCAAACTAAAACTGACAAAACTAAAGTTATTTACATTAAATTTATTTAAACAATTTCAAAATGAAACATTTTTATCTTAAAGAGTATTCGACATAAAAAAGTATTTTTCGAAATTTCATTTCATTGCCAACCGATGATAAATCGCCAAATAAACGAAATTTTCATTATTTTTTTACGAACGTTCTATCGAGGTTCCGCTAAAAAAATTTTTATAAACATATATATCCACATGAGAAGAACACTCTGTAATTTTTTTTCAGATTTTTCTGAATATGCCCGTATGAAGACCTTCCTTGTCAGAATCGCGACTGGCTTCATTCTTTGGTCATTCTTTGGTTTTGTTCATTGTTATGCAGGGTATCCACAAAACAATGTCCCAGTTTCGATGATATATTATAACTCTTTAATTTAGAAAATTTAGAACAAATTATACATCAAATTGAAAGTAAACTAACCTATTTTTTTTTTATTACAAATGTTTAGGTTAATGTCAAGCGGACGTCTTTTTGAACGCTTTTTTTCTTACGTACTATCCCTACACAATGACGCTAGCATTGTGTATGGATAATAAGTAAGTAAAAAAGCGTGCAAAAAGACGTTCGTCTGACATTAGCCTTAACACGTTAAGCGTCACGTCACCGGTGATTGACAATGAACTTTCCGCTTGGATCGCGTTATTGACCGATGACTGACAATCTAAAATATGATATGAAACTAAAGAAACATATATTGTTTTAAGTAATTACTGAAAATTTATTTAAAATTTACTTACCTTTTATTTATTACGGGTTTATACTTTCTTAAAAAATACTTAAAACGTAAATTTTTCAGCTTTAGTGTCAGTCACCGTGGCACTCAGGTTAATAGGTGCTCCTTTAATAGGTGTTAATAGGTGCTCTTTTAGTTATACGGCACACATCCAACCTAAAGTCCAATTCTTCCCACTCTTCGGTTAACAATCCCGGAGTGATGGAAGCAATAGCCTCTTCAACTCTGTGTGTTTTTGCCACATGGGGATCACAACTAGACTGTAAACGAAACGCATGTTGAACTGAAATTACAGATTCACTCTTAGGAAATTGCAGAACACAAAACGCTTTACACTCTGGGGTTGCCGCTTTGCGTATGTGGCATTGCAAGCGAGTCAGTAACAAAGTAGCACTCGAGCATGCGCCTAAAACTGTTTAAGTTACTCATTATTTCTGGCTTTGTTTCAACGCTCTACAACGCTTAAAGTTGATACTATTAAAATTTATAACTTGGATATTCTTTTATGTATTTTGTGTTATATTTTCGCAAATTAAGAAACGATTATGATTTTTACAATGTATGCAACTTTTTAAATTTCATTTTATGCAAAATTACGGATAATTCTTCTATTACCTTTTAGGACCTGAGGAACCAAGGGTGAAAAATCCGAGGTTCACGTTCGAGGAAATAATTTCAGGGGGCTTCGAGCCTAGACTTTTTAATGGTTCATGGATTTCTGGTAAGTATACTTCACTATTCTAGAAATAAAATTCTTTCTAGCGGAATTTGTTTAAGAAAAGAAATAAATACAAAATGAAAACATAAATAATTTCTTTTGCTTTAACGAAAATTATTCTTCTTTTGTTCATCAGGATATACTTTTTGAAAGAAAATAAGTAAACATAAGAATTTGAAACATTGTTATATCAATGATGTCTTCCGGAAGCATCTATATTTCAACATATATTCTTATTTATATTTCACATACATCGTTAAAATAAACCGGAAATGCTTCCTCCCTGTAGACCATAACGTAACGGAATTTTTTGTGTTTCCCTGTAAATTAAGTATAAATGCAACATACTTAATTTTCAATTACTAACATTCTGTAATAAACTTCAATTGCATAAAAAAAATTGCATGGCAATCGGAATATTTTTAGTAGTGTTGGAGCGAGGACTGACGGCCAGACAAGCAGACAGATAATCTATCTTCATTATAAATGTTCAAGTATGATAAAAAGGTATTAAAATATAAAAAATAAGTTATGTTTCTTTGAAAATCCTTTCTTTTTTTGTATTTTTATTGTGTTTGTCTTTAAGCAATATTTCAGATAAAACTTTACAAAACAGAAAAAAAAAACTACATAACTTAAAGCATACATTTTTTAATACTTTTCGCTATTTTAGTTTTTTTTATAGCAATTTACAAAAAAAAACCTTTTTTTCAAGTATGATAAAAAGGTGTTAAAATATAAAAAAATAAGTAATATTTCTTTGAAAAATCTTTCTTTTTTTTATATTTTTATTGTGTTTTGTCTTTAAGCAAAGCTTAAAGACAAAGCTTTTATATTTCAGATAAAACTTTACAAAACAGAAAAAAAAATTACATAACTTAAAGCGTACGTTTTTTAATACTTTTCGCTATTTTAGTTTTTTTATAGCAAATTAAAAGAAGCAATATCTTCATTTAATAATGAAATTATTTCGCCGGTGAATAGAAAGAAACTTTAAATTTTACATCATTTTTAAGATGCTCTTAAAACGCGTATTATTGAAATTTCTAACAGACAGTTAAATAGTAATAAAAATTTCAGTATACGAGAATAAAGAACAGATAACTATTTTTTTTTTATATACATTTCTAAAATTCTTTAAAGGAAAACTTAATTGAAAGTTTTAACAGAGAGATTAAAGAGCAATAAAACTTTTCATTGTGTAAGAGTAAAGGAAATTGCACCATTATTACTTTCTTCTATCTTGACAAGAAGAAAGTATTGGTTTCATGAAATTTTTCGAATTCCAGTTTTCGACGGATTTATACGTTTTATGGGTCAGAGATTCCAAAAAACATGCTTTTACAAAATGTCTGGCTGTGAGTCTGTCTGTCTGTCCGTCCGTCTGTCTGTCTGTATGTGACACAAATTTTGTGGGCGCTCTATCTCAAGAACTAATGCACGGAATTTAACAAAAATTTATATTCAGGTAGTCCCTGATATATATTAGTGCTGATTAGTTTTTGGTGTAAATCGCCCTGCAGGTGGCGCTGCTATGTAGCATTTTTCAGGATTTCCGCAAAAGCTCTATCTCAAGAACTAATGCACGGATTTTTATAAAACTTCAGATTCCGTTAATCCTTGATATGAATTGGTGCTGGTAACGTTTTGGTGCAAATCGCCCAACAGATGGCGCTGCTATGCTGCATTTTGTAGAATTTACACGATTTTCGTAATAGCTCAATCTCAAGAAATAATGCACGGATTTTCATCAAACTTCAGATTCAGTTAGTGCTTGTCATGAATTGACATTTTGCCTCTTGTGATGTAAATCGCTCAACAGGTGGCGCTGCTATGCTGCATTTTTTGAGATTTCCGCAATAGCTCTATCTCAAGAACTAATATTTGGGTTTTCAACAAACTTCAGAATCAGGTATACCTGGATATGAATTAGAGCTGTTTATGTTTTGGTGTAAATCGCTCAACAGGTGGCGCTGCTATGCAGCATTTTTCACGATTTCCACAATAGCTCAATGTCCAGAACTAATGCACGGATTTTCATCAAACTTCAGATTCAGTTAGTCCTTGACATGAAATGATGTTTTGTACCTTTTCGTGTAAATCGCTCAACAGGTGGCGCTGCTGTGCTTCATTTTTTGTGATTTCCACAATAGCTCTAGCTCCAGAACTAATGCACCGATTTTCATCAAACTTCAGATTCCGGTATACCTTAATATGAATTAGTGCTGTTTGTGTTTTGGTGCAAATCGCTCAACAGGTGGCGCTGCTATGCTGAATTTCTCAGAATTTCCCCTACAGCTCTATCTCAATAACTAATGCTCGAATTTTCATCAAACTTCGAATTCAGGTATACTTTGATACAAATTGGTTCTAAATTGATGTAATTTCTTATACTATTTAAATGATTTACTTGACGTGATTTATATAGAAGAAAGTTTTGTGATGGCCACAACATACTAGTTTTTCTATCTATTTTTAAGTTTCTTATTCGATAAGTTTTTTTGAAATTTATAACGTTCATTTCAAAATGTCCAACTCAGGACCAACAAACAAAATTGTTTATTAATTCTTGCATATCCCATTTTATTCAAAAGACAAAAATACTGATATTAATTGATATTGACGCACATAATGATTTAGGTAAAACAATTTGTTTATAATATTTTTTCCTTGGTTTTACAAAGAAATTTTTTTTTTCTATTCGAATATCTATATTATAAAGCAAAATCTGTGAGCAACACTGACGTCATCTCGACAGTACCGAGACTAACGAAAAAGAAAGGTTACCGCGGTACTTTACACCTATCTTTTTCTACAGACCGCTGGAGTCGCTTGATGGCCGAATACACCAATAGAGATGTGCGAAAAGAGCACCACGTCAGTGTAGCGGTCTGTAAGAAAAAGAAGACATGTGGAATACACCGCGGTAGCCTGTTTTTTTTCGTTAGCCTTGGACTTCGACCACTTCTTCATAGTCTTAGACCACTTCTTGAATTTATTTTGCATTTTTTCCAAATGCATTAACTTCAAGTAACGCACAATTTCATATTATATACTTTACATAAATAAAAGAAAGTGTTATTAAAACTCGAATCTAGTAGTGGGCACCTGTTTGTTCCGTTATTGGGCACATTTGAATTCTTCCAGAAAGTGTGGAATGAAATGGCCGGGAATGTATATTTTATTTGCAAAAAGGCACTTGTTGCTACACTAATGAGTTAAATCAATGAACGAAATAACAAACTTGAATCAAAATCTTATATATTTATATATAGAACTTAAAGTTTAACAATTTTGTAGAATGCTGCATTTCAATAACGACGTTTTAATTGCAGATTTTATTGTAACTAAGTGTTAAGGTGTGAATGGAACAGCATATCAGCAAAAGTACTGCATAATGGACAGCATTATGTAGTACTTTTAAAGTTACTTTTAAAATGCTTAGACAAGTCACAGACTTTAATACTAAACCTATGCGCTGACTCGAAAAATGGCGACTGTCGTTGTTCAGGGCTACCATATGGTTTTCTATTTTTTATTTCTACATCGCAGCACTTTTACAAAGCAAAAATCTTTCACATGTACTATAACATATATTATTTTTTAAATATTGGTGCGAATAGTATATAAAAATAATCGGCAGTTGCAGACCTGTAATTAGATTTCCCTACAAGTTTGAACGGTCCCTTGAATTTAGCTCCCACTAATTTCGAAGAGTAATCCCAGCATTATAATTCTGTATTTTAAATAAGGCGGAGATTACCATTCGGATAGAGTAAACATAAGTCAACGATTTTCTCCCTTTTTATAGTGAGAACTTTGGGAATTAGAAAAAGAGCTGTCTCATCGGCGTAAAACAACTCTACTTGACTCTTTTAATCTATTCGGGAACGACTTTTTTATGGTGAGAAAGAAAGGCTTATTTTGCGATTTACTCATTTTATATTAATAGGAATTCAAAAATAAAAATGGGAAAAACAATAAAAATTCACAAAAAATAACGTCTACATTTGTGGCAGCTGAAAATTAATGGATCAGATGAAGTAAAATTTTTAAGTGAAATCGTTTCTTTAAAAAAAAAATAATAATAACAGTAAATTTATTTATTACATTTCTACGAATCATTAAAACTTATTATATTTAATATAACTTATATTACTATTATCTAATATTAACGATTTCAAGTAATCCAAGAACACTGACTGCCGAAAAATTACATCACGCTTTTATTGTATCTCTAACTGTGCAGCGGAAATAACATTATCAGTGCAACCAAACCATAAAATTTTTACTCCTCTTGTTGAGGGATACTGTAGTGAATAAGGCATTATCAATTTTTTGTTCTTTTCATAATCGACAGTAATTATAATTATAAAAACTAAACGTCCAAATAAGTGGCCAAGGGCGTAAACAAGTTAATATCGTACCCCTTTCTGGCAGTTAGCTGTGGACCTCCTCAAGCATGTTCAATAGATTTTATTCGTTATAGATAAAAGTTTGGGTGCTGCTAAATTCAGAGCTATTTGAGAAGAAACTGTTTGAGCCCTTCGTAAAAATGCTTTAAATCATTTTTGCCTTCGCTGATTAGTCCTAAAATAACTTATCATCTATCCAGTTCCTTCCACAGAAGTCTCACGCTTCACAGCCCGTCCCTTGTCACCAGGATTCGAGCTTTTCACAGGGCTGTCCTCTAGATCATATGTTGCGAAATCAGAAATGGATCATGGAACTATAAAGAGGAACTGACATATCCTTAAAATATTGAAGCTTCAACTACAAACGCTATCGCAGGAGTTGTCGGTGGAAACTACCACCAGTAGATTTATATAGAAATTTTCAACTTATTTGAATACCGTATTATTACACAATTTCAGTCATAAATAAATATAGAAAGAGATTTTAATTTATACTGGTAGGAGTTTACTTTGGCGGTAGTCAGGCCCTGCGTTTCCGTTATATTGTGACAACTAGGGAAACAAACCGACAGTTTTACAAGGCATACTGACAGCAATAAAGACAAATAGAAATTTTTACGACATGTTTGAGAAAATTTTCCTTGAATAAGACGCTTAATTAAGATGATATTTTCTATTCAATTTTACTGGTGGGATGTTTGCCCTGGCGGTAATCAGAAACTGAAGATCCGATTTTTAAAAAAGCAGCCACCATCTTGTGACAACCTCCTCAGTTACTTCACTCGCAACTGTTAGACAGTACACTACATGTCGCCTCCTCTTTATTCGTAACTCCATTTAGTGGATACACGTAATAATTACATCAAGTTAATGCATAATTCAAATATAAATGAAATAACTTTATTCAGCAGTTCCCTTTTAATCTTATTAAAGCCAAACGAGCAAAATAATTGCTTTATAAAAATACATAGGAACATTTTATCCAGCATTGAAACAAATCAACACCTTGTAATAATTTACAACTTTTAATTGCTAAAAGATGTAAGTTTAAAACGTTAAAACATTATAAAGAGTTATATTCGACTGTTTAACATGTTTCGACTCTACCTGAGTCATTTTCAAAACAAAAAATAAAAGCATTCTAAAATTGCACGATCTGCACTCTCAAAAAAACTTTATTCAATTCACCGAAATTCTATTGACAGCAGTGATGCCGGCATATTTCCGTGAATTGAAGAATATCCGTTTTATTTTTCTCTCCGTTACAGGAGGTAAAAATATCCGTCAGTTGAAGAAAGTTGGGAAAAAACAAAAGCCGCGAACGTTGGATTCGAACCAGCCATCTCAGCATTACGAAACGAAAACGCTAGCACTGAGCTATAGTTGCACAGCAGCGAAACCCTTTGAAGTAAATATGTTTGTTTCAGACGGGTATGGCGTGATCAATTTCTTCAAAAAGCTTTTAATTTTTAAGTTCATTTCGGGAAGATTTCGCCTTTAATGAAATTGTGGTTGGGGTTTTTTGCACTTTAGTATTAAGACAGTATAAAAATATAAATTTTGAATATTTTTACGTAAATTGCTAGAGGTAAAATACGAATATTACATTTTTATTCGATAAGATTTTTTTTGAGTAATATTGATTTTTTTCCATTTAATTTTCTTAATTAAAATATCTTTTAAATGTGTTCATTTAAGGTTTAAGGTATATTTTAAATGCGAATATTTATTTATAAACAACTTTATAAACTCAATTGTATTTAACTTTATTCAACTTACTCAACATAAAATAAATTGATAGTACTTTTGAAGGAATGAGAAAATAAATTGTTATTTATTTTGAAATTCGAAAACTTTTTGTCTTTTTTAATTAAATTAAAAATCTCAGTTTATAGAATTTTTGGTTTTTCGCTTTTAAAATAAATTCAGATTTATTATTAATAGACCCAATACCCATATGTGCTAAGAATGAACGGAATTTCTCCCTCTTTTTTCGACGTTCGGGGAGAATTCACGGATAAAACATGTTTTCTAGAAATACGGAAATTATTTGTTAAAAAATGAGAAATAATTTAGTGTATATTGACAAGTTTTTCTGACAGTGTATGATGCAATGATTTGATACGCCATCGTTCAATTTTGAATTGATTGACTTGAATGATGAATAAAATAGAATGATGATGTTCCAAATTATTGCATCATAAATAGTGCAATTTTAGAATACTTATATTTATTTGTTTTGAAAATGACTTGGTTAAAGTCGAAACATGTAAACAGTCAAAGAAAACTAATTTTACTGCTGTAACAGAAATTAATCTTACAACTTTTAGCAATTAAAAGTAGTATATAGGAACAAACAAAAATTGGTTTACTTTATTCCAGACTTTAAGAAATAAAAATGAAATTATTGTACATTTGTAATGCTTCACTTGGAATCAATTCTCTCCGGAATTAGAAGGGTTAAAAATATAGGGTTGTATGAGCAATCCAAAGAGGGGCACATATTGTTACGCGATTTTCACAGACCCTGTTTCTAAGTTCAAATTTAAAAGTAACTAATACTTCTGAATTTAAAGTGTCCTTTACTTGTACTGTTACCTTACTCAGAGTTCCCAAAGGCTGAAATTTGAAATAAAAAGTTGAATTCCCCTTTAACTGACCTGCTCTTAAAATAGAATGGGAAATTTTTATCCCATATTAAATCTTCAAGAAAACTGAAATTTCTGTTTTCGTTGTAGGTGAAATGCAAAGAATTAGATCACAGAGATTTTTAGCAAATTTTTCTCATCTCCAATATAGTCAATCGTGGCTTAGGAGACAGAATTCTAAACTTTACTCTATTGACACTAGGTCCAAATAAAAAATACTATGATATGTGGGTTTTTTCAGTATCTTTTTATGGATGTAAAAGTATGTCAAAAAATAAAAGAAATAATAAAATAAAATCTTGCCTCATACTAGACCAGGCACGGTGAAGCTTTTTGCGTTCGTGTGCCAAAAATTTTCAAGCAATACCTATTAAAAATGTAACGTGCCGATCTTTTACATAAAATAATTGTGCAGCGTATGACGTTTATACGAAACGCTGGTTATAAAATTAGTTGCTGTCATGCATTAATAATGAATAATTAAAAAATATTAAAAACCGAAATGCGATTTCTCTGTATAGTGAAATCAGCTATTAAATTAACCCTAGAACTACCGGAAATTTTACTCAAGTTTTATAAAAACATTCTACACCAGAATTTTTACTTAAAACTATTTAATTTGTTTATTTAACTTATTATTGTCTGATTTATACATTTAGTTTGTTTTGAAGAAATTTCTGGTTTGAATAAATATTTTGAATGTACATGTCGGGTCCAATGGACCCGTCTGGTAGACGGAAGGTTAATAAAACTTTATATGGTAAATATGATTATTTTATGGGTTACGTACTGTAATAACCATAATAATAATAATAATAATAATAATAATAATAATAATAATAATAAAACGACTTTTTATTATAGTAATTTTTAAATTATTATTAATGTTACATCGCGGTAACAATTATCCAAGTTTCATTAAACAATGTATCATTAATATATTGTTGAGATTTTTGCTGCTGTACGTTCCTTAGAGAATGCTTTATATTTATTTTATACGTCATTTTGTTATTTTCATTAATATGCATATCAAAATTGGGTCCATTTTCTATTTTTCACTGCGGTGAGAGTTTTACGATATTGATTTGAAAAATACAGCTTTTCAAATTCCTATAGAAATGAAAAATGCATGTCTAAAATGTTGCAGAGCATCACAGGAAAAGAAAAATTTTGATGTATTAATTCATGCATTATTTGTTATATGTGGAGTAAAACGCAATTTTATTGATTTTAACAGAAATTAAAAAAAAATTGAATTTTCTATGCACAATGATTATCAAATTTAAAGTTTTAGCGTGCCAGATAAATTGTCTCATGTGCCAACTCTGGCACGCGTGTCATGGTTCGCCAATCCTGGGACCCACATATTGGATCTAATATGAGACGGCAACGGAGTTTAAGTGAGATAGCATAATTTTTTAAGAACTTGTAAGCACTATGGAAATGAGAGGCTTGTAGCAAAATTGTGCTAACTAATGTTTCAACTGTATTATTCATTTCTTTTTTTTTATCTTTCCTTTTGCTTTATTTTTTTCCGAATTTTAGAAATTCTATTTCTAATTATATTCCCATTTTTAAAAGGTAAAAAGAATCATCATTTCTTACTGAATAAATATCTATTAAAATAATTTACCTAATTTTGTATTTCAAAGTTGCCCGACAAAATTTTGAACTCAGATAGAAAAGTTTTTTTTTTAAATCAAAAATGTAAAGTTAAGTAATGTAGATATATACATGGTGTCCGAAAAGTCTGGAAACGGTCGAATAACTCGTGAAATACAAAGCAGATTGAAAAACTAAAATATACGTGTTAAATATTTTTAAAAAAGCTACTCAGTGATACCAAATTCGACACTCGCAACCGACACCCCCCCCCGGGGGTCTGAGGGGGTCCAACTTTGAAATCCCGAATGATAACCCACCATTTTTTTTATGCAGATTCGGATTCTACATACAAAGATACGTAACTTTTGTATTTAACATTTTTTTCTAATATTCGTTGATCACGGTGTAATCGAACAAATAAAACAGATACATATTTTGGTTTTCCCAACCAGGTTTCGACATCTGGAAATTTGATTCGACAGAACTTTCATCGTCAAAGTAGCCGTCTTTTGCGAGAATAGTGTTTCTCGAAAACCATCAGTTGTGGTTGTTTTAATGACGCTTTATAAGCTTTTTCCATAAAAATTAATTGAAATATATTAAATTAGTACTGTATTTGCATATTTTTAATCTAGTCAGTCATTTCAAAATAATAGCCTGCGTATTTTGTTTTTTTTTTTTAACGTGTAAATATACACCGTCCCTCCCGGACAGAAAAAGGATAATCTTCATTATTTGGGGGCGGAGTGTGCAGATATTCTGCCTTTTTTATGGCTTCTGCTGTTTTTTTTTTTTTTAAATATCATCAAATTTAGGAGGCTGATGCTGGTGTACAGTTTTTTAAATTATTACTATAGAATTAAATATAGGACAAAATATTTGAAAAAAAGATATAAAAACTTTTTATGCTCTCTGAGCAAATTATAGGGGAGTAGCGTAAATTTCAGTGGGGGTGGAGTTATATATTTTGATGATTGATAAGTTACTGTATCTCCAAAATATCAAGTCGGGCAGACATTTATTCAATAATTCTTATAAACGTAATAATTTATTGCAATTTAAACTATTTTTCAATTTCACATTTTTTTCATAATTTTAAAATTAATAATTTTAAACAATTGAAAATTTTCGATCTTTTAAACTTTTTCATTTAAAAAATAATTAAACTCTTTAAGCTCTCTTGATTATTTCTGGGGAAGACGACGCTTTAATTTTCATAGGGGAAGGATGATGTAGAAAATTGTTTAATTATTTATAAATTATTACAATAAAATATCAAATGTGACAAAATACAGGATGTCCGAAAAGTTTGGAAACGGTCGAATAACTCAAGAAATTCATATAAGATTGAAAAACAAAAAAATATGTGTTAAATATTTTTTTAAAAGCTATTCCGTGATACCAAAGTTAACACCCCACCCCGACCACCTGAGGGTCAGAGGTGTTCCAACTTTGAAATTGTAAATGATAATACCCATTTTTTATTTCAGATTCGGATTGTAAAAAATGCGCAACTTTTGCTTTTAACATTTTTTTTTTCGAATCTTTGTAGATGACGGTGTAATTCAGCAAAATGTGTCAGATACATATTTTGTTTTCTCAACCATGTTTTGTAATCACGAAATGTGATGGGCCAAAACTTTCATTGCCAAAGTGGGTCGCGTTAGCTGGAATTGTGTTTGCCGAAAACTATCAATGGAGGTTGTTTCGATGGCAAAAGTGCTTTATATGCTTTTGCAAATCAACATGTTTCATGCAAATTAACAGAAATATATTGAATTAGATTTCTATTTGTGTTTTTATTTTTTCCATTCAGACCATTCTAATCAATTAACCTGAATTTTTTTTAATATTTTGATGTGTAAGCAGGCCCCTCCTCTTCCGAACAGAAAAAAAGATAATCTTCGTTATTTGGTAGAAGTAGGCGTGGATATTTGGCATTTCAATGGCTTCTGCTGTTTGTTTTTCTTTTATACTCTAAATCGTGGTCAGGAGGTGGATGTATGGGAATTTTTTTTCTATTACTGTAGAGTAACATATAGGACAAAATAAAAAGAAGTACATATAATTTTTTTTTGTGTTCGGGCGGAGCAAAGAATGGGGAAGTAGTGTAAAATTCAGGTGGTGTTCAGATTGGAGATTTAGATCATTGATTAGTTACTGCAACCAGAAAATAACAAGTAGGGCAAAAATATTTTCCATAATTCTAATAAATGTAATCCTTTTTTGTAAGTTAATATATTTTTTCAATTTAACATTTTTTTGATACATCTAAACAATAGAAAAATTTTGATATTTGAAAATTTTTAATTTAAAAAATAATTTAACTCTTTAACTCTGACGGGATTTGTGAGGCACATATATTCATCGTCAAAATGTGCATGTGGAATTTGTTTTGGGCACCATTAATAAATGAATAATATTATTTATTTTTTTTAATTAAAGGATTTTTTGGTATTTCACAAGTAAAGGGACAGTTGAAAAAACACGGTGTTATCCAAATAAAATTTGTGTACGCGATGTGGTCTCGAAAGGGTTGAAGTGTAATGATTATTTGCTGGGGTAGACGACGAGTTAATTTTCATAACAGAAGGATAATACAGAAAATTGTTTGTTTATTATTACAATAAAATAACTTATGTGACAAAAAATATAATCTAAAACATAATTGGCAGAATAAATTAAAAACAGATGAGTTTATTTTCTTCATTTTTTAAGCCCTAGAAGGGGCATTTATTAATACATTTCATTCAGTTAGTTCCACGTTCTTAGATTTTTATAACAAATAAGTTAAACTAATTGATCAATTTAAAAAAATCAAACAATATAATACATAAAACCCATTAAAAACTTAGGTACCGTTAAAAAGAAATCTAAATAAATTTTAAACTTTTTTCCTTTTTAAGTTGCAAATATTTGTATTGCAGATAATGTATTATGCTTATGATGAGTGTGTACAAAATGGTAACGCACATGTAAAATACAAAATAAAACTTAAAAGTCTAAGATTTATTTCGATTTAAATTGAAGGGAAATTTTACGCATTTTTAGGGTATTTAAATTATCGTCTTGTTTAAATTTTGTTTTTAATTTTTAATGTCCATTTGGTTTGACCCTTACCGGCGCGGAGTAATTCTGTTTACAAACTGATGAAATGATAGACTGACATCGGAGTTTATAAACGAGTTTATTGGAAAATACAAACTTGCTTATTTTCAAGTATGGAAAATAAATGGAAATTTTTAATTAAATATTCTGGGTGCCAGTAAAATAAAAATTATGAGTCCTTTTTTAACCCCTTAATTCTCGCTCTCGTTATATTCTCGGGCTGTGTCTTTTAATCAGATTGTTTGACTCCCACCTGTTTTATAAAATAGTGAAATTGGCTATATTTTAGTATCGTTTTTCCTGTCATTCAATAAGGTGAATATTTCTTTTTCATAAAAGTGGTGCCAATAAGCAATTTGAATTTTTCAACCGTAATTTAATTCGAGCGTTAAGGGGTTAAGGACACTGTCCGCAAAATCTCTAACTTATTTGTTACAAAACTTTAACATTAAACATCGATGTAACTAAATGAAATATATGAATAAATGTCCCTTCTCGGGCTTAAAAAATGTAGGAAAAAACTGATTTGTTTTTAATTTGTTCTGCAAATAACGTTTTTGTTTATATATTTTTTCACATTTGTTATATTATTGAAATAATTAATAAATAATTAAACACTATCCTACATTATCCTTCCCCCATGAAAATTAAAACGTCTTCTCCCCCAGGAAATAATCAACAGTGCTTAAAGGGTTAAATTACATTTTAAATTCAAAAGTTTAAAAGGTCAAAAATTTTCAATTGTTTAAAATTAGTGGGTCGTTCGGAAAGTCGTGTCCGTTTGGAAAAATCAATTCGTACCGGTAAATTCTGTCATTTAATAATTAGACATTGATTCCTATATCTGATGTCTAATAATTACCGGGCAGGATTTTCCGGTGCGGATTGATTTTCCTAAACGGACACGACTTCCCGAACAAACCAATAATAAATTTAAGATATGGAAAAAAAAAATGTTAAAATGGAAAGAAAATATTAATTTACAAAAAAGTATTACATTTATTAGAATTTTCGAATGTTTTTTGCCCTACTTGCTAGACAGTAGTTGCAGTAACTAATCAATCATCAAAACCTATAATCCCACCCTCCTCCACCAGAAATTTACGCTACTTCCCATCCTTTGATCAGTCAGCACAGAAAGATTTTATATGTTTGTTTGTTTTGTTTGCTCCTTTGTGTTATTTTATAGTAATAATTTTTAAAAAAAACTTATACACTCCCATCCGGCCCCGAATTAAGTGATTTTTTTGACAGCAAAAGACATCGAAACACAGAATACCAACACACTCCGCCCCCAAATAATGAATACTATCATTTTTCTTTTCGGGAGGGGAAGTGCTTATTTACTCGTTAAAATATCAAAATATACGCAGTTTATTATTTAAAAATGATCGACTTGATAAAAAGACATGCAAATAGAAAACTAATTTAATATATTTCTATTAATTTTTATGGAAAAAGCACATAAAGCGCCATGAAAACAATCTCCACTAATGGTTTGGAGAAACACTATTTCCGCAAAAGACGGCATCTTTGACGTTAAAAGTTCTGGCCAATCAGATTTCGAGATATCAAAACCTGGTTGGGAAAACCAAAATATGTATGTGTTTTATTTGCTCAATTACACCGTGATCAACGAGGATTAGAAAAAAATGTTAAATACAAAAGTTACGTATTTTTGTCCGTAGAATTCGAATCTGCAATAAGAAATGCGGGTTATCATTCAAAATGTCAAAGTTCGACCCCCTCTGACCCCCGGGGGGTAGGTTGCGGGGATCAAATTTGGTATAACTGAGTAGCTTTTTTAATAATATTTAACACGTATATTTTCGTTTTTAGGTGCGTTCGTAATTATATAAATACGTAGCACCTATAGTCGTCGTTCAGTCCGTCCGTCCGTCTGTCCGTCCGTCTGTCCGTCTGTCTGTCCGCATGTAACAGAGCAAAAACTACCCAACCGAATGGTCTGAAATTTCAAATATATGATTGTTGCAAAATTTTGTCGAGCCATTTCAAATTTTATGAAAATCGGATGTATAGTTTAATTACAGGGACAGTCAAAAGTTTTTCTTTACATTACGGCCAATGGGAAAAATTATTGCAAGTGCATTTTAATGATATTAGGGACTTCCGAATGATCTGAAATTTTAAAGATATAACTGTTGCAAAATCTTGTCGAGCCATTTCAAATTTTAAGAAAATCGGATGTATAGTTTAATTACAGGGACAGTCAAAAGTTTTTCTTTACATTACGGCCAATGGGAAAAATTATTGCAAGTGCATTTTAATGATATTACAGCCTTCCGAATGATCTGAAATTTGAAAGATATAACTGTTGCAAAATTTTGTCGAGCCATTTCAAATTTTAGGAAAATCGGATGTATAGTTTAATTACAGGGACAGTCAAAAGTTTTTCTTTACATTACGGCCAATGGGGAAAATTATTGCAAGTGCATTTTAATGATATTACAGCCTTCCGAATGGTCTGAAATTTTAAAGATATAATTGTTGCAAAGTTTTGTTGAGCTATTTCAAATTTTAGGAAAATCGGATGTATAGTTTAATTACAGGGACAGTCGAAAGTGTTCCGTTACATTACGGGGAATGGGAAAAATTATTGCAAGTGCATTTTAATGATATTACAGCCTTCCGAATGGTCTGAAATTTTAAAGATATAATTGTTGCAAAGTTTTGTTGAGCTATTTCAAATTTTAGGAAAATGGGATGTATAGTTTAATTACAGGGACAGTCAAAAGTGTTCCGTTACATTACGGGGAATGGGAAAAAATTATTGTAAGTGCATTTTAATGATGTATCAGACTATGCGCTTTATGAAGTGCAAAAAAGTATACATTCAGTACAATATGGGGTGCAAAAAATAATTATAAAACTAGTTATAGTACGAACGCACCTCATTTGCCACGTTTGACGAGCAATTTCCAACTTGTTCAATCCGCTTTGTATTTCTCGAGTTATTCGACCATTTCCAGACTTTTCGGACACCCGATATATATATTTGGCATTTTTAATTTCGTAATTATTATAAATACAGTGATATACTGCTTGTAAAAAAAATCCAAAGGCAATTTTATTACTATAAAAATTGGTACATTTGTGTGTGTGTGTGTCTCATAGTCAGAGCTGACACTAGCGACTATTTTTATGTTATATTCGCACCATTATTTTTAAAAATAAGTTTTTTACTATATTTTTCTTGCACATGATGTGAAAAACAATTTGAAAGATTTTTGTTTTGAGAAAGTGGTGACAAAGTAGAATTACAAAATAATCGCCGGTAGCAGCCTTACATTTTAGTCCCGATTGACCCTTCTTGACGTTAAACATAGCTGCCAACTTCTTACGCTTTTTTGTACCACAAAAAATTTATAGTAGATTTTACCTTTCTAAATCGCCATAACCTTCCGATTAAACAAGCCAAAATTTTCTATTAAATTTTTGTGGTACAAAAAAGCGGAAGAGTTGGCAGCTATGACATTAACGATATGCAAAATGAATTATTTTACTTTTCGAATGAATCATTCTGGCATGCGCAAAAACACATTTTTTTTTAAATATATATTATTAATCAATTACCTCTAGAAATTTAATTAAAAAAAATCCTAGTTCCCAACTTTTGCTGTATTTTTTAAACAGTTATCCATAGGTGACAAGCTTAAAACTAATCTTCCGTAATACGTGCGTTAATTTGATCCTGGTTTAATACATTTCGAAGCAGAAATATTTTGAGGAAATGAAATTAAATATGTTCCACGTAGAAACCTTGAATTAAATAAATACAGATTCAAGATGAAGTAAAATAACTGCTTAAACACAATCAAAACCTTAAATGCGCTAGGCCTTTCGAAAGATCCGAGTATTTCTTCGTCAGGAGCAAAAAGACGTGCTTCTACTATGAAAGCAGCAGCAAGACCCCTAGTAGAAGCACGTTTTTTTGCGCCTGACGAAGAAAGACTCAGATCTTTCGCAAGGCCTAGCGCATTTAAGGTTTTCATCGTGTTTTAAGAAGTTATTTTAGTTCGTATTAATTCACGCCAGATTCAACTTATTTTCTTCAAAGATTCAAGAAATAAATTTTCTGGTTCGAAAGTAGTTAACCTGGGACAAATTACTCCAGATATTACGGAAAGATTAGTGGAAGGTTGGCAGCTATGATTATCTTCAAAAATTTTAAAAAGGAAAAGATTGTAAGAATTTTTGTATTTTTATAGATTTTTTAATTTTAAATGAAATACAAAGCTTTCTTTTCGATACAAAATTTCTGTTAGAAATTGAATATTAAAAAACACAGTTTGCAGCTATTCTTTTGCACATCCCCGAATGATTTATTCGAATAGTTTTTTCGTTCGTTCTACCCATCACCAATTTAAACATTCAAAAATCCAAACATGACATTTTGAAACATGACCAGGTTTTTGAATTTAAAAGTCGTTTTTCCACATGCGTAGAAAGTTAATTTTATACATTAGCATTATACAGGGTTAATACGAATGAATAATCGAGTTGTGATATGTTACTACGTGCGAACTAGGAATCGTATATGTTTCCATGACAACTCAAACGAGAGGGCGTTAACTACCCAGATAGCATTTTTAATTTTCAGAAAATTTGCAGCAGTTTTGCTTTGAAAACCTGCAAAGTTTCAGCAAACTCAGCATGACAAGGCTGAAAGTTCATAACAAGACTGCAGCAAACGCTGAAGTCACCACACTTTGAACTTGCAGCTAACTTGTCGTGCAAATTAAATTCATGCTGTATCAAATTTATTGCAAATTAACGGCAAACAAGTAAGAAAAACACTGCAAACTTACTTACTGAAAAGTAGTAATCTTTCCACGCCCCGCTATCTGTTTAACACTAAAAGTTTAACCCCTTCGGAGGGGTCCCTAGACCTGATCAGGTCTATTGATGCAAACGCACCGTCAGAATCAGAAGGTGCACGCATCGTTTTCATCAAAGCGATATATGTAAGCGTCCTATCTTGAAAGGGAGAAGTAGCTGCAAGATTAAAAGCGAGGTCACATCAATCAAGGTCATGCGCCACGTAGCGGATGGAGTGTGAACTGCAGGTAGATACCTAACTGTTTTCTTACTGACACCACTAAAATTGTAAAGTTTTTTTCACCTTGATTAATAACTGAAGTGCCCCTGATAAGGTGAAGAAAACTTCGTGGTGTCCAGTGCGTCTGGATGCACCTCTCGCCACGCCATTATTTTGCCATAAATATGGCAAACAAAATTCGTTTTCATGAGTTACTGAAGATTTAGAAAATACGCGCCACACTAAAAGTCCGCGTATGTGAATTATCACTCCGTCCACAAGGTTCCGCAACTGTGTTAATTTACGCCTGATTCCAGCATTAAGTTTGTTCGCTTACTTATAACGCTTTGCGTTTTCATCACCATAAGCAACTTAAGGCAATACTTGCACTTTTCACCACGAGCCTTTTTTGGTATTTGATAAGTATAGCGTTTAGAAAAAGCGGTGCCAATCGAATAAAATTTTTGCGTATGTGCTGATTGTCCATTCTCTCGACACAAGGATTTTTTGCTTTCGTCACTTTCGTGAATTAAAAACAGTCTTGCCATCAGTTTCACTACAAACTACTCATGCAAGTAGGGGATGGTATACCTAGCGGGAAATTTGCTGCGAATTTCTCAATTCAAATTTGCCACGGCAAGATAATGTCAGAAAAAATCAAACTTGCTGCCAATGTTCATGCTATATGGGTACATTTTCCCGCTGCGTATGTGTCCTGCGCGTGTGGTTGCCATGGTTGCTTCGCGAACGTCATATTCTAAATGGCGACTGGACAGCAGAAAGCGTTTTGTGTGCTAGGATTTTCAAAGTGGGAATCGCTTATAACCGTTCAGAGAGCATTCCAGAAGGCATACAAATGCAAACCACCAACCCAACAAAGCATTCTGCGCTGGTATTGAAAGTTCAAAGAAACTGGTTGTTTATGTGAAGTCAAAACTTCCGGACGACCAAGCGTTACTGAAGAAACAGTGAACCGAATTAGAGAGAGTTTAATCCGTAGTCCCAAGAAATAAACAAATCGCGATAGCCGCGAACTTTCCATTCCACAGCCACGTGTGGAAAATTTATGCTGTTCAGTCGCCATTTTGAATATGACGTTTGCACAGCAACCATGGCAACCACACGCGCATCACACATACGCAGTGCGAAACTGTAGTTAACTCCCTCTCGTATGTGTTGTCAAGGAAACATGTACGTTTTCTAGTTCGCACGTAGTAACGTATCAAAACCCGAAGTTGAAGTTTCATTTGTAATAACCCTGTATTATTGAGGTGACACTTTTCATTCCTGAGTTGTTTAGTAAAGTTTAGTTGTGTTTCTTAAAACACACAAGTAAAACATTTTCTGTAAGGATAAAACATTTAGTCTTAAATAAAGCACTGAAATCAGTTATACGAGCTCTGTATGCAATTTCTGTTACAACATGCAGTATTTTTTAAGCTAATCTCTTTCCTAATGCATATGTGTCCCACATGTATTGACATTTCGGAACATAAACAGAGATGCATTTATATCAAGAGGATTTAGCAGAGCTTCCTTTTTTTATCTTTCATAAGAATGTTTTCTTTCGCCAGTGTACATATATATATGAGATTTGTTTCTATATTTGTTTTCATATTATTGTCAGTAATATTATTACTTTGGTGGATTTCATATTTTATGATAATTGAAAATAAGACATTTTGAGATATTCAAAAACATGTAAGGTTTTTTTTTTTTTTTTTTTTACATTAATCATAACACAATTTATCTACATGTATTTTTTATTTAATGTATATTGAAATTGCAATTAAAAAAATAAAAATAAAGTATAGCTCAAAATAATAACATCTACTTAAAAAATAATTTCTTCTTTTCCTTTTTTTTTTTTTTTTTTTTTTGTTAGAAATTAGTCTATCTCCTCAAGAAACGTTTGAGGTTCAAAAATTTATAACGGTTGTTAACCGATATTACCAATCGGACTAATGTAATGTAACAAATCGAATTTTCAAATGTGTCTCAAAACTTTAAAATCATGGGGTAAAATTATTATCAAATATAAGTATTACATTATGTATAGTATCTATATTATAAAGGACAAACATATCTGTGCGTAACGCATACGTCATTTTGCGAATGGCAACACTTTGCAAAACTGAAATTTCATTTCAAATTTCAATTTTCGCTACGGCAAATTTTTAAACTTTTAAACATCGCACAGTTTAAATTTTTACACCGTAATATAGAGAAAAAAATGTACTTTTAAATGCAATTTGTTGGATTGCTCTATCTTAATTTAGTTTTGAGATATTAATTTTTTTATAGTTTTTAGTACCAATTTTGTATTTGTGGCAACTGTAGTACTCCATTTCTATTAAAGGGAAAGGGAAAATAGTCATGGTTTATTTATTTTTATTATTTCCTTATTGATGCCATTTTTACATTACAAGTAAAAGTAACTTTTTTCTAATTTTTGAACAGGAAATGACGTCAACCATTAAAAAATAACACGCATTCTCCTTCATAAATCAAAAGATTGAAGAAGATATTTCAATATTTTTAAATTACGCTGATACTGAGTTTGAGACGCTAAGCAAAATGATTCAGTGAGTAAAAATGATGTCATATTTAAAACAAAACGATCATTTTCTTTCATAAAACTAAATATTTGACCAATACTATGGCAACTAAAGGTAAATTTCTGAATGGTAAATTTTCGCGGCTACTGAGATTAGAACTTGAATGTTCACATGAAAAGTTGTATCGGACAAACATGACTTTAAATTTGGAAATACATTCATTAATAATGTATTGCGCTTTAAAATACTTTTAAATTGTGAATTCGAGTGGTACGCATGAAAATTTTGAGAATGTGAAAATAACGTACAATTTAGATTTTATGGGGGAAAATTTTTATGATGTGACAAAGCGAAATTCTTTTTACTGATTTTTTTTTATCCCGTAAAAACAAATATAAGAGCCTCAATCGTTAACTTCAACATAATTACTCATCTTGATTACGTATTCTAATACAGTTTGATTTTTCAATAATTTAAGCAGTTGAAGTTCGTGGAAATAATATTTTGGTAATTTTAGGTTAAAAACATTATTTGTTTTAAGAGTTAGACAACCAATGCAAGATAAATTTTTTATTGTAATTATTTTTGTAGGTTTATTATAAATTCGATCTAACAGTTCCATTCTAAACATTTTAATTCGTCGAATTTCGACGGGTTCCAACTCGTTATTATAATAGATAAAGTTTAAATACATAAATACAGCAATTTGGTTTCCAAATTTTGATTATCTGAGTAATTTATTCATTTGTGTAAACCAACTGTTATTAACGTAGCTTAACAGGTTCTTTAATTTATACTAAAAGCACTAAAAAAAATGGTATTTCTTTTAGCATAAATTTGGTAACTTATTTCATTTACGTAAATACCGGGTGTCCCAAAAATGACTGATGGATTTTATAATTCAATAACTTGCAAACGGTGACAGATATTAAAAAAATTCTTGTAGGAGGGTTATGTAAGATGTCACGAGTTTTTATGCTGCGATTCCATATTTTAGTTACAAAAAGCCGCGATAGATGGCGCTGCAAGCAATAACCTCTAATTCCAGGCTCGATTTTTCGGCCTCTCCCTTCACCCATGCGAAAAAAGGAGATTAAAATGTTTTGAATGGATCCCGAAGTACCAAAAATCTGGTCTGGAATTAGCACCTAGATCTCGCAGCGCCATTTATTGTTTGAAATTCGAACTAAAATCAAGAATCACACTAAAAGAAATTCTGACATCATACATAACCCTCCTACAAGAATTCTTTATAATATCTGTCACTGTTTGCAAGTTATTGAATTTTAAAATCCATCAGTCATTTTTGGGACACAAGGTATATGAACTGACTTTATTCAAGTAAGGCTTTATTAATCTAAACCTATTTTTTCTATGTAAAGCTGGAACTTTGCAATTGATTTTTAATTCACTTCCTGATGTGCAAGAATTAGAAAAATTCTATTCACATTTGCGTTTCTCATGACAAAACAACATTTTAATTTTTTAAACTTAATTATAAATTACTGCATTAATTTTAAGGGGACCGGGTAAGTTCTATCTCATCCATTTTAGAAACCCAATTGGCTTCGTTCCAATTTATGCCGGGTGCAGATATTTTTACGCAAGATGTGTTACTTCTGAAATGATATAGTGGCTTCTTGAACTTAACAAAATATTTATTCGCAATCTTCATGAGCATTCCAAGATATTATAAGGATCTCTCCTTCTTTAGCTTCTTTTTGAAGCGAACATTATTACACAATATCGTTACATCGGTTCGGTGGTTCAATCATACAACAAACACAGAAGTGTTCTCTTCATTTCACTTCAAAGTGGGGGTTATCGAATTAGCAGCGACACCTGCCTTTTATTTCACATTTTCGACACTCCCCACCTGATAATTGCCAAAATTATCACACTACATTTTTAATCTAATTTTACCAATAATTATTGAAACCAATATACATGTCAAAATTATACGACATGGAATTATTCAAAACAATAGATTTTAAAAGTTTTACCTTTAAGAAAATCTGAAATAAAGCACTAAATAAACCATAATATAATTACAAAACATATGTTTCTTACCAATATGTACAGCATAAATATAGCTGGCCAGGATTTTTGCAAGAAACTTTCATAAAATAACACAATAAATGCAAAATTAAATAATATCAGTATTTACAGTATAGCTAAATATATTACAGTTATAATACAGTAAAAGAATAAGTTATTAATGTTATTTACATAAACACAATACTAAAATTAAATATTGTTATATTTACAGAAAATTTATTTACAAAATTATTTTATTAATCAGCAATTTCAAAAGGATATATAAGTTGAGTAGGTCGTCTTAAATTTCCCTTTTTGGTCTTGACGACACAAGACCTGACTAGTCCATCACGATCTCTATTGACCTCGATAATTCGTCCTAAGTTACATAGGAACTTTGATTTACTTACACCTTCAATTAAAACAATGTCATTGACTTTCAAGTCTTTTTGAGCATTAGGAGTTCCGAAAGAATGCAAGCTTTTAGTTGCTAGTAAATACTCAGTCTTCCATTTCTCCCAACTCTGGCTCAAAAGTGTTGTTTGATACGTTTTTCTTTTAATTAGGCTAGTCCTAGTTATAGAGGCGTTAAACAGTTCGTTAAAGTTAAAGGGGTATCCTACCTTGTGGCCAGCAAGCAGGAAATGGGCCGGTGTTAGCGGCTCAGGCTCAGAGGAATCATCATAAATGTATGTTAGTGGTCTGTGGTTGAGAACATTTCCCACCTCTACAAGGACAGTCATAAGCTCTTCAAAAGTAAGCAAAGCTTTTCCTAAGATTTTTCTTAGGGGGTCTTTAACACTTTTCATCAGCCTCTCATAGAAACCTCCCCACCATGGGGCAAGTTCAACGATGAATTTCCATGTTATTCCTTCTGAAGAGAAAAAATTTTGAAAATCCTGGTGCTTAAGTATGTCAAAGAAATATTGAATTTCTTTATTTGCACATTTGAAGGTTTTGGCATTGTCGGAGTAGAATATACAACAGTTTCCTCTTCGGCTAAGAAAACGTCTAAGTGCCAATATGAACCTTTAGTTGATAAGTCTGAAACTAGTTCAAGGTGAACAGCACGAGTCACAGCACACGTGAATAGAGCTATGTAAGCCTTTTCGGTGTTGTCACCATTTTTTATATAAACAGGACCGGTGAAGTCTACTCCAGAGTCGGAAAATAGCGGGGTTTCTGAGATTCGATCTCTGGGAAGTTGCGCCGTCATTTGTTTTGCTGGCTTCACTGCATATTTTCGACATACAAGGCATTTGTTGATGGCCTTTTTAACTGCTTGCCTCCCCTTGGGAATCCAGTAGTTCTCACGCAATTTACATAGTGTAGCTGCAACACCACTATGAAGCATTTTGTTGTGCTCTCGTAATATTAGCAGTTCTGTAAATCGAGAGTCCTTTGGCATGAGGATTGGGTGCTTTCTGCATAAGTATATTTACTCTCGTCCAGTCTTCCCTTTATTCTTAATAAATCGTTTTCATCAAGAAACGGTGCTAATGATAGTAAGCTCGATTATTTTGGAAGCTCACTCTTCGATTTAAGCAAATCAATTTCTGGTTTATAAAATTGTTTTTGGACTGACTTAATGAAGAATATTTCCGCATATTGAATTTCATCGGCAGATAAGGGACCATCGTTTCCAGGTAATTTTCTAACTTTCCTTATAAAGCGTTTAATCCATGCAATTGCTCTAAGTAATTTTAGCATACTGCTAAAGTTTTCTAAAAGTTTTACTAGCTCATTGTTTTCAATAGTGCATTCATTAACGAGAATATTTTTCCGACGTTCTAACATGTTGTCATTAGCCGAATTTTTTTTCGATTGTGCAGGCCAATCTGTGGAACTGGTTAACCAAGGCGGTCCCAGCCACCATAATGAATTTTCCTTTAAAGACCTCAATTGCAATCCTCTCGTCAACAAATCTGCAGGGTTTTCTTTACCTGAGCAATGGTTCCAATTTTTGGGATCCGATATGTTTTGGATTTCTGTCACTCGGTTAGAAACGAATGGTTTCCACTCTTTAGCCGAACTCTTGATCCAGCTCAAAGCGATTTGAGAATCGGTCCAAAAAAACGCATTCGAACAATAGTCATTGAATATTTTATTCAAGTATTTATAGATTCTCACTGCTATAACTGCTCCCATCAACTCCAAACGAGGCAGTGTTAGATTCTTAAGAGGAGCAACACGTGATTTTGACATTATAAGAGACGTTTTCACTTTTCCACCTTTGTTTATGTATCTGAAGTACGCTACAGCTCCATATGCTTTGTCACTAGCATCACAAAAAATATGTATAGTTACTTCTGTTGGATAGGCTCCTTCCAGAAAATATTTTCTATCGAATGATATGTTTTTCAAATCTTGAACGTCCACTAACCAGTTTCTAAATTCAGTATCTAGGTCTTCGGGAAGTTCTTCGTCCCATCCTAGCCCTTTTTGCCATATTTTCTGCATTAACAGCTTAATTCTGATTACAAAGGGGGCTATATATCCAGCGGGATCACAGATTTTTGCTGCAGAACGCAGGACTGATCTTTTAGTGGCCAAACTAGTGTTAGCTGTAACATTCTGAAATTCCAATGAATCAATTTTTATAATGTCTATATTAGTGTCCTATTCCAGTCCCAATAACATAGACCGCTCAGATGGGTTATCTAACATACCGTTTTGTTGCCACAATTCTTTTAACTCAGTCGAATTTGAATTAAATTTACGTAAGTTCATGCTAGCGTCCTTAAGTATAGTGTTAGCACTGGATGAAAGGTTAAAAACATTTTCAGCTGTATCTGCCCCAGAATTAAGATCATCAACGTACATGGAGTTATTTAACATTTCAAAAACCTCAGGATAAAATTCTTTATATTTTTTAATGTGTGCCTTAATTGTGGCCGCTAAGACAAAAGCGCTACACCTAATTCCAAAAGGTAAACGTGTCATATTCATTACCCTAAAGGAGTTAGTGTCACCATTATTAAACCAAAGAAATTTTAAGTATTTTCTATCTTCTTTTGCTATTTCTATCATTAAGTATGCTTTCTCAATATCGGAAGAAAGAGCAACTTCATATGTTCGAAATTTAAGTATCACGTCTAATAAATTAGGATTTAAATTTGGACCTGATTCCAAAACATCATTTAAAGATTTCGAATGGCTTTCCTTTGATGACGCATCAAAAACTATCCTCACGCGCGTAGTTTCTTTATCTGGTCTTAAAATAGCCTTATGAGGCATATAGTATCCAGACAATAACGCACCATTTTTAGATTCTTCTACAATTCCCTCACGAAACTGCTCATCGATAACTTTCTTATACTCAGCGCATACTGCTTTATTTTTATTCAATTTTTCTTTCAAATTATCGAACCGCTTTTTAGCAATGCAAAAATTATTATTAATTTCATGTGAACCTGAATCCCAAATAAGATTAGTTGTGTACCTATTATTTTTGTATTGCAATTTTTTCTGAAACTCTTCTATTAATAATTTATCAGAGATAATTCATCACTCTCGTCCAAAATTCCGATAGAATCAATTTCCCAAAATATTCTTAAATCATTTAATTCAACCGTATTTTTCATTACTGCAATATTTTGAGAACAACTATTTCCTTTTCTCAATTCCTGTCCCGTAATTACCCATCCAAAAACCGTTTTTATAGCGCCTGAGTCATTATTAATGGATATTCGTTCGTTTAAAATAAATTCCCAAAACAAGTCTGATCCAATTAGCATTTCAACATTCATCAAATCTTTTCCTACACAAGCATCAGCCATTTCCATTTTATTATCCCTCATAAATTCCCTAATTTGTGCAGACGGTTCGTACATCTCGGCCCCAGATATCTGAGGAACAACAAGCGCTCGGATTTTCGCCTTGAAAGATTGATCTAAGCTTTTAATTTCTACTTCTACTATTGGATATACTTTCTCTACCGCACTTTGCATTCCGAAAGAATACACTGATAAAATCTCCTGACCTACTGGCTTTAAACTCAAAGCATTCACTAAATCTTCACTGACAAATGACCGCTGACTCCCATTATCTAAAAGTATTCTAGTTAATTTTGAATTGAAATCAGAACTCGCAACTACTTTACATGTCTGCAAATATACATTTTTAGAATGCGTCACATTATTATTACAATACGAAACAGAACTAACAATTTCGGAACTAGAATTGTTTACATTTACTGTCGCCTCAAATCCATAATTAGGAGATTCAGAATTTTGCCGCGTATTGCTTATTTTATCCTCCCGAGCGGCATTTAACCCTCTGCTGTCTTTTGTGCAAATAGAACCATGGTAATATTGATTTTTACATTTAAAGTAAGACAATTTACTTCTACATTTTTTGCTGTTGTGAAAAAGTTTAAAGCATTTAAAACAGCGATTAGAATTTTTCAATATCTTAAACTTATCTTGCGGGGGCAAGCTACATTTGAATGAATCATGGGGAGAAGAACAAAATATGCATGATGGAATTTGTGCATTAAGAGCGCTAGCAGAACTCGAACCCTTAAAATAATTTTTACTTCCTTGTTTATCGGGGGTACCTGTATACTTTCGTTTAGTATCTTTAAAATAATTTAACATAAGAGAAGATTCCCGACACTCAATTTCGATTTTTAAATATCTTAATAGTTCTAAAACATTAAACTCATTTTCATCTGATTTTTCTAAACGTTTTCTATTAAAATTTAGAGCGAGATCATCTGGGATTAATCTAATCAGAATGGGATACAAAAGATGACCGTACATTTCAGTCGTTACATTTAACGACTCTAAACTTCGAATTTGAATTTCAACCATGTCATATAATTTTCTTAACTCAAGTATATTAGTTGAGTCCTTGACGGGATTAAGGTTTAACAATTTTGACATATGCCCGTTAACAACTAATTCCTGTCTACCAAATCTTTGTTTTAGTAATTTTATTGCTTTTTCATAATTTTCCTCTGACAAAGCAAATCCGTTTACAACATTGAACGCGACCCCTCCTAAAAGAGTTTTTAAATATGAAAATTTATCTATTTTTGACGAATTTTCGTTTTTATCAATAGAGCTTTGAAACTGATTCCAAAATTCCATCCACAAACATGGATCACCATAATATTTTGCAATCGCGATTTTAGGTAATTTCACTGTTACATTATTAAAGTTTAAACTATTATTTCCTGCATTTTCAGGTGATTTGCTAGGTTTATTAGATATAACACTTTGCGGTGTACTATCAGGACTGGAGAGCGTAATTTGTTTCGATTCTTTAATAATTTTTATCCTCACATTAATTCTGCTTATCCAAGTCGTTATGTTTTTTATTATATTCGATGGCACTCTGCACTTCACTCTCAAATTCTTTATCTTCATTAATTAAATTTTTAATTTCATTATCAAAGGTTTTTAATTATTTACTCATTTGATCTAAATAACCAACATATTCTTCTAGCGAGCTCTCTGTACATTTTTCCAAATCATCACTTTCCAATTTATTTATATATTTAGTTACCTCTGTTCTCAAAACAGCCCTTTCTTTCTTCAATTTCAGTAAATCATTCATGTTTATTTACCTACACTGTATATCAAACGGAATAAATAATTCAGTTTCTAATCATTAAATTATACAGTTTTTTTTTCTTATATCACATTATTAAATTCGAACAACAACTTTCGTTTTCAAAATAAAATGAATCAGAACAAGAATTTATCTTCAAAATAAACAGCATATTTTTTTTTTCTACTACTTAACAAAGTTACTTTTTTTTCTTTTGTTATTTATTGCGAATAAAATGTTTTCAATGAAAATAATTAAATGACCTTACTTCCTTTCCTTTGGCCAGTTGCACCATTTAGAAACCCAATTGGCTTCGTTCCAATTTATGCCGGGTGTAGATATTTTTACGTAAGATGTGTTACTTCTGAAATGATATAGTGGCTTCTTGAACTTAACAAAATATTTATTCGCAATCTTCATGAGCATTCCAAGATATTATAAGGATCTCTCCTTCTTTAGCTTCTTTTTGAAGCGAACATTATTACACAATATCGTTACATCGGTTCGGTGGTTCAATCATACAACAAACACAGAAGTGTTCTCTTCATTTCACTTCAAAGTGGAGGTTATCGAATTAGCAGCGACACCAGCCTTTTATTTCATATTTTCGACATCCATGTTAAAATACACCAACTTTATGTACCTTTTTCTCAGAAATGGTGAAAGATAGAGGTCTAGATTTTTAGAGTAGATTGAATAACATGCTTTATATACTTTAACTGACCATTTTCTTTCTAAGTGAAACTGAAAATTAATTATTAATTATTTATTGAAAGACATTTTTAAATTAGTATTTTTGGTAAGATTTCACTGCCTAAAATAAATAATTCTCAATAAATCATTAAATTCCTGTGTTAAAGTATACACTATAACATAATATAATTATTTAGAAAAATCTGAGTTCTTAAGTTTAATAGATATTGAAAAAAAGGAACACAAACTTGAAAAATCAAAGTTTTGAGAAAAAGTTAATTAAAGTTGTGAAGCTGTGTTGCCAGTGGACTACTTTTTTAAAATTCGGATTTCTTGATTGGCACCACTTTTTAAAATTCGGATTTCTTGATTGGCACCACTTTTTTGAAATAGTAAAATTCGCCTTATTTAATAATATATTAATTAAGACGAAAACAATGGAATTTTACCACTTCAGAAAAGTGGTGCCAATCAAGAAATCTGAATTTTAAAAAAGTAGCCCACTGCTGTGAAGTGCACTTAGGAAGAATGAAAAAATCCAACACTTTATATATATATATATATATATCCGAAAACCAAACCAAAAATTCGAAACTACGGAACTGATCCAACAGTAAATAAACTAAACCAAATATATATATATATATATATATATATATATATATATATATATAAACATGTGTAATACGTCGTTGAAAAGATAAAAGTTTAAACTATTTAATGATATGAAAAATAAAAATCTATTTTTTGGTTGAATTTCGCTTACCCGCTCCCCTTAAGGCATTTGTCCATTAACCCGCAACTGGTAATAAGTCTCCAAACATTCTCTGTAACTCGTACATTTGTGTACGAATTGAAATAACAATGGATTTAATGATGCGCTACTAAAAACACAACAGAATAGTCCAAATGGCTATGAAACTGCAGCAATGAAATATTTTAAAAGCTAAAAAGTAGAAAAAATAATTATAAATAAAAATTGAAGAGTGTAATATTTAAAAAGATATCGTCTTTTATCAATTAATAGTTAAATATTAATTAATTTACGATTATACATGGAGAAATTAATTTAGAAATCCTAAAAAGATACTTAAGTAATGTTTAATTTTTTTTCCCTATTGCCCTATTTTTAACCCTCCCAGTACTAAGATGGGGTCAATTTGACCCCATTTGGATATTTTGCACTTTTTTTTTAATTTAGAATATTTATACTAAAATTATTTTTTAGAAATTCTCCTATAAAGGTTTATTTCATAATTTTGTCTACTTGGTAAGTATCGCACAGTTAAATTTTATTGTTTATTTGCAGAAATTGGGAATGGGGTCACAATAACCCCATCTTAGACAATCAGGGAATAAATGAAAGCTTTCTATCATTTATCATGTTTCAAGAGAAAAAAAAAGAAAATTTTTAGTATCTTGCCAAATGTAGTTCACTATATGGTGCTGTGGGTACAGTGTTTACATGCAAGCGAGTGCAGGAGGCACCTCGATCATTTTGCTGTTTCATATTCTTGTGATCGATCGTGTGTAAATTTCGAAATTCAACGAAATGAATCGCCGCTGTTTGTTCAACGAGGAGGCATTTGCTTTGTTAACTGATGAAGATTCTGTTGAAAATACCCCATCTTAGGCATTTACATAATATTTTTATTTTTGTAATGCAAAGGTTAAACAGAAATTAACAGCTTTCTTTACTAACTTCACTTTCTTGTGCTTTTTACCAAGCGTAAAAAAAATAACAGTGAACTCTTCACACTATGAGTTCGTTGCCCATGTCGAATTTATGTATTATAACAGAAATTTTTGGAAAAGAGAAAGAATTGCACTCAAAAAATTATACGTAATTTTCAGGATGAATATTAAACATTTATAAGATAGTGTTTTTATTTATTTATTTTTAATAATTTAAACATTTCTTCATTTAATGCTGATAAAAAACATTTGGGATTTCGCACTAACGACAGATCACTGTATTATTAAAGTAACTATGTTCGTAGTAACTTTAAGAGTTCTTGAATAGTTTGATAAAATACTTCTTCATGAAAAAAGCATGAAACTGAGATGCCTGAATGCACTGTAAATTTTCTCGAAAAGATGCAAAGTAAAGCAGCAATTTAAACTTTAAAGGCGGATTCTGCCTTCGAACTCAGGAAGTATAGTAGAGAATGATGTTAACTCTCGTTGTTAAGAGAAACTGTACATCTTTTCTTGAGGAGAAGTCTGAAACTGTTTACGGCCAAGGGACAAACTAATGAAGTGGAAAAATCTTGGACTGCGATAAGACACGTTTTATGGAATATATTGGGATAATCGGAATAAAAATTTTATGAAGATACTTATATCGTAAAATTTAAAGTTTTGGATTAAGAAAAATATCGCAAATTGCGATATGAATTAACCCTTAAATGCGCGATTATTTATTTTGTTTCAAAGAAAATTATATATGATTTTTTGAAAGGTTTTTTCCAGGAAAAATAATGAAGAAAAACAGAGAAACATTTTTCATATAATACGTCAATCTTTTCTTCTGTTGCTTATTTGCAATGCAAGTAAAAACAGCTGTCTTGTGGCTGTTTTACGCTAAAATATTGTAAATTAGTAAATATTTTAATAAATGTGCCTCCAAATACCTTATATATATATATATATATATATATATATATATATATATATATATATTTACGAAAATTAACCTTTAACTCTTTAATTCCCATTATAGAATACGTTCTAGAAATTACGTAGTTCAGAGAATCCGATTTTACACCAGAAAGTTTCAATGGTTAATTTCGCTTTATTTTAACACATTATGTCTGTTATTAATTAAAGCAAATATTGTTATTTTAATTTTCTGCTGCGAAATTAGGTATATTCGAATAAAAATAATCTGTTAAATTCAAAACGTTGTTTGCATACATGCAAAGCTGCGCACTAAACGGTTAAGTCTTTGAAAATGGTATAAAAGTGGGAAACTTCATAAAATAACCACTTACTTAGTTATCCTGAGATATCGCGTGCACCCACTACTTGTTAAAACTAATTATATCAAGATAACTAGAGCCATTAGAACACACAAAAAATATGTTTTCTCACTGTCTTTATTATAAAAGACAAACGTGTCCTTGCGTAAGGCTGACGTCATTTTGATTTTGGCAACGGCTGACAGTTAAATTTGACTTTTTCAACTTTTGCTACTGCAAATATTTAAACTGCTAAACATTGAACATTTTTAATTTTTATACCATCGTACAGAAAATAAAATCCACTTTCAAGTGCAAATTACTTGAAAACTGTATCTTAATTGACTGATTAATTATGGTTTATAAAATAATTTTCAAGCATGATTTTTTAAGTGTATCTTTTTCGCATGGCGGCTCCATCACGGAAGAACACTAATCCATTTTTACGTTAAATAATATAAATAAAATAAAACACAAATGTAACATATATATATTCGAATATATTGAGCTTATACACCACTTAAAAGGGGGGGGGGCGATTCTACTTTCAAAACTGTACTGTTTAGAAACTGTATCTCAGTTTAATGATTGTTTATTGTTTTAAAAATAATTTTCCAGAATGAATTATTTTTTAATATCTCTATCGTGTGCAGCCTGATAACGAACGATTAATCCGCTTACACTTAAAACAATATAAAAAGTTTAGTATTTCTTTTCCGCAAATATTTCTGAACGAAAATAAAACCTCATGAAAATTTAAGTAAAACATAATATAATATAACTAAAACACAAAATTCAACAGACATATAATCAAACTATCCGCTTGAAACGCTGAAACAATTATAGAATCAAAAAGGCAACATATACAGTCGTGGAGAAAAAAAGCAAACACCGCTACTAACTCCTCAACAAATTATAGTAGAAGAAAGTTACTGGTAGCGAACGATTGGAAATAAAGTCTACTTTTAAATGATGTATATAAAATTTGCTTAGGGAGCCATCTACAAATTAAAACGAACCCAAACTTCATTTTTTTCAATAGCAATACCCAATTTTAACGAGATCTTTCAAATCTTCGGTTCAATCTATGCCTAGACACAAAATTTCAAGTCATTTGAATGATAAGTTTTTGAATTATAACATTCAAAATTTAGTGCTTCTAATGTTAAATTACATTTTCATATTTTTATTTATATCTCCAGAAATTATGCTCCTAATGTGCTAATTTTTTGTGTAGCAATAATACTAATATACCCAAACATAAATACGCTGAATTTGCAATAATTATAATTTTACGTTATGAATTATGAAATTAATGTTAAAAAAATATATGAATTGCAGCGTATCTTTTTTTTTTTTTTTTTTTTTTATTGATTTAGATTTATTAAGTCCTGCTTTATGGAAATCCGAAATTTTACATTTTTCTTGCAAGTAGTTTTCAAATTATGCTTAAAAAACGGCAAAATGATGGTTTAAGGGGCCGCCGTCTATAATAGAAGTGACTGGATATTTTGAAATTTCTTCTGCTGTCCTGTAATCTAGCAGGCTTCATTGACTTCTTAAGGTGCCTTGATCAAGATGGGGGCTCTCTCGGTTAACAATCGAGTTCCGACTTCAATTTGGATACAGCCCTTAAAATACGCTCGTTTTAAAATAATTAATTTCTCAGAAACGTGCTACGAATTGCATAAAAATTTGTTTTTAGGCTAATTGAAGGGTGTAGAGTTCATTTATGCTATCAGAATTGTGTACTGCTATTGAAAAAAAAAAACAAAGTTATGGTTCGTTTTAATATGTAGATGGCCCTCTAAGTAAATTTTATATGCATCATTTAAAAGTAGACTTTATTTCCAATCGTTCGGTAGCAGTAACTTCCGTCTACGATAATTTGTTGAAGAGTTAGTAGGGGGTGTTTACTTTTTTTTTTTTTCCACGACTGTGCGTAGAGAAATCTTTGGCGATTTCATAGCCTGTTAAATCTTATCATGCAGCTAAAATGAAAGCATAGTTTGGAGCCACCTATTATTATTAATTGTGCATATTGCAATTTTTTAAGGGGACGGTGGACGTTTAAAAAAAATTCTTTTAATTTTCATAATAGAAATGTGAAAATTTGAGCAAATATACATTTCACCATAAGTATATGGAATACCTTAAAAGAAATTTCCAATCTTATTATAATTTTAAGATCTTTAAAAAAATTTTAAATTTTAAAACGAAATTTTAAAATGCTCCTTGCGTCTTAATTTTTGAGATATTTCCTCGATTTTGGATTTTAATCACGTATAACGCTGTTACAAACATACCTGCGTAGCGATTTCTTAATCCCTTCAATAGTTAATTTTTTAGAGATATTTTTCTGAATTCCATATCGATTTTCATCAAAATTCTGCCTTGAAATAAGTTAAAAATCAAATTTAATTGTCTTAATGAAATCGAATTTTAAAATGCATACACAGTTTCTTTTTAAGAAATATCACGATTCTGCCTTATCAGTTTCATGAATTTTGATCAAAAATTAAGTAACAAGGAGCATTTAAAATTTAAAAAAAAAAGCTGAAATATCAGTATTAAGATAAACAGATTTAAAGTACAGGGTAAGTCAAAATGAATATAGCAATTACAAACAGCTGTAACTATTTAATGGAAAGGAACTTATCGATAAGATTAACACAGAATGTAGACGGAACTTTTGTATACATATGTCATAGATGTTCTCTGTGACATCTCTTGGTCACACAGACGACATCTAGACGGTAGTCCATTTCACGCCATATATTCTGAAGCATTTTTTCAGTCACCGATACAAGCGCATTACAAATGCGTACTTTGAGTTCTTAGTTCTTCAATTGTTTTGGGCATGGGAAGCACAAAATACCAGGGTGTCAAGTTCTGTGATCTTGGTGGCCAAGAGCAGAAGACATCGTCGGCATCTCCACTTCGACCGATCCAACGCTTTGGAAGATGTTGGTTTAAAAGTGTGCGAACCCCCATACTCCAGTGTGGGTGTGCTCCATTTTGCTGCACTGTGATAAAAGAATGACATTTGTTAAATTCTAACACGCAGAATGCTTTCTGCATGGGACTCGCCCTTTTTACTAGTGAGATGCCTGCAATGAACAGGTTTCTTATCGTTGCGAAGTTTCAACTCGCGCATGCGTAGGCTTCCGCTTCACTGCACCTGCGCCTTACGTAAAGAAATTTTGAAGTTCCGTCTACATTATGTGTTAATCTTATCGATAAATTCTTTTCCATTAAATAGTTATAGTCGTTTGTAATCGCTATATTCATTTTGACTTACCCTGTATATTAAAAGGTAAAAAAAATGCTTGTGAACAAAACTGAAACACTTGTAACTTTGCGTATAGTAACCGCATTTGCATGCTGTTTTTCACCGCCCCCTGAATACTAGGCCTGAGCGCTGACACAAAAATGATGGCTGCCGAGGGCAGATTTTTTTTTTTTTTTTAACATCCGTACGGTCCCTTAAATATAGGCACCAGTATTTTATAAAAGATTTCTCTGACTTGTTTAATCTCAGGAAAATAAAGCGGAAAAAACTTTAACAAATTATTGGTACGAATATTTAAGCGACCGTACACACATTGAAAAAAATCCGCCTTCGGCAGCCGCCATTTTTGTGTCAGCGCTCAGGCCTATTATTCAGGGGCAGAGGGTTTTTAACGAATGACGTAGTACAAATTGAAGAATAATAATATACACAAAAAGAGATGTAGATTTTGCGATCGATTTTTGCTCAAATAAAGGTCCACGATACCCTTAATAAATTAAAAAAATATATTTGAATAAGTTATTTTTATTTTTTCTATAAAACATATATCAATCTAAAAAATATATTAAATGTAATAAAAAGCTATCAGAGTTGGAAATAAAATGTTTTTGCTAATTTTTTGTAACCCGGGAAGCCCGGGTCGGATCCCGGGATTTCCTCGAGGATGCATTTTTCCGTCTAATTAACCCTATTTGATTATTCCCACCCGTTATTTTTTTATTGTAAATTTTGCCTTGTTTAATAGGAGTATTTTCCCTATTAAATTAGACAAAAAAAATTTGTTTTGAAAAACCGGTGACAAAAGAATCAAAATTTTTAAATACACATTTTTGAAGCTACAGTGAAACCCGGTTAAGACGCGTTTCAAGGGAGTGATCAAAAGTCGCGTATTAAGCGGAATCGCGTATTAAACGTGATTTCTAAAATGTTGTAGGAATTGGGCTTATTTACACATTTAATCACCTAAATGAACTTCAGAGCTTTTATTTATACGTTTACGGTTGAAAATTGTATCTTTTACATATATTCAGATTGAAATTTAATTGTATTTCATTTTGTTGAGTCCGCATTGTTTCTTTTTATAGGACAAACTGGAATAACAACGGAAAATAAATATAGATTTCAACATAACTTTATTGTTGATTAATGCGTTGCAACCAAAAATAATTTTCATACCAGACTCATTTTTTTAACAGAAAGGAAAATAATATTAAATCTTTGAAGGCGAAAGACAAAGAATTTTAGGAGGTGGGATCAAAGAAGGATTCCAGTTTTGCTAATTTAGCGGGTTTTTTTTTTTAAAAATTCAAACATCTACCACTATTTCCGATTAGTAATTTTCGCCTTAATTAATCTGTTGTTAAATAAATTAAATATTATTCGGAAACATTGTTTTTTATTTGAATTATAAAAATCCTCTAAATCGGTAACACTCGAGAAAAGAGAAGGAACTCGCATCTTGATCAATGAATTCGCGTCTTAAGCGTAATTTTTTCCTCAAACAGCCGAAAATTTATCGCGTATTAAGCGGGATCGCGTCATAACCGTTCGCGTATTAAACGTGATTTTTTTACATTAGCCTTATGGGCAAAGTTCAAGGGATCGGAAAAAATCCGCGTATTAAGCGGAATCGCGTATTAACCGTGAGCGTCTTAACCGGGTTCCACTGTATTTTGATAAAACAATTGTGCAGCGAGAGTGTTAAAGTAACTTTGTTTATATTAACTTTAAGAGTTTTTGAATAGATTGATAAATACTTCTTTATAAAAAAAAAAAAAAAATATGAAATTGAGATATGCCTGGATGCATCATAAATTTTCTCCAAAAGATGCAAAGTAAAGCAGCAATTTAAACTTTAAAAGCTGATTCTGCCTTCAAACTCAGGAAGTATATCAGAGAATGATGTTACCTGTTGCCGTTAACGGGGAACTGTACATCTTTTCATGCGAAGAAGTCTGAAACACTTTACGTTCAAGGGATAAACTAATGAAGTGGAAAAATCTGGTCTGTGGTAAGACACGTTTTTTGGAATAAATTGAGATAATGGGAATACAAATTATATGAAGACACTTGCATCGTAAAATTTATAGCTTTAAATTGTAGGGAAAATATCGCAAATTGTGATATGAATTTAATCTTTGAAAATGGTATAAATGTGGAAACTTTATAAAATAATGACTTACTTAGTTATCTCGAGATACCGCATGCGTGCATAACTTGTCAAAAATAATTATATCAAGATAACTAGAGCTATTAAAACACACACAACATATGTTTTTACGCTGTTTAATAATCTCTTCAGACCTGAAATATTTTAAGCCATCATAAACATTTTTTGACAGTTTTTTCTATCTATTTGCACGTACAGAAACATAATTTTGTAAAAAAAATAAAATAATTATTATTAGTTTCAATTTACTAGCAGGTACACATATGTGCACCTCGGGTTAGTACTACAAACAAAAAAAAAACTTTTTTTTTATTTATTTAAACAAGGAATTTGGTGGACAATTGATATATATATGTGCTTATTTTACATGGTATTTTTCGAAACAATTATTATTATTATTTTATATACAGAGGTACATATTGCACTTTGTACAAATAACTCTTGTTCTTGATTTGCAGCCTTCATACCTGCATTTTGGAAGCAAAGTTATCATGTGTTGAACGAGTAAAATGTCCAATCTAGTCGTATCTAATATCGGAAATTGGCTGCTGAATAACCTTACGTTGTTTTCGCTGTGGTTTATTTTCGGAATCGGCTTTAGAATCACTTTCAGATGAATAAATTTTGCGTGGTCTCCCTGGTGGTCGTGCTTCACTTACTTTGCCCTCTTTTTTCATCAGTACTTGTGCAATCTCTAAACGATACAGTAATAGAGACAATCTGTCTTTTCTAGGGACTTCACCTGCTTTACTATTTCTAATGTATATTATCCAACAACTGGAATTAACCAAATCTATAAAATGTACAATAACTCTTGTTGGCCACTTTTTTTTGCGAATAGCACAACGGTAGTAAGCTAAAAACCTATCACTTAAATCTGCACCACCCATATACGTATTGTATGTGTTCACAATTGCAGGTTGTATTACACTAATTTTACAGTTTTAATCTTTAGACCACCTAACACAACTGCTCTCGGAATTACTACCTATGCAAGTTGAAAGTAAAGTTACGCATTTGTTATCTTTCCATTTTACTATGCACATATCCTTCACTTCTCTTACTCTCTCATCCCATTCTCCACGTTGCAAATCTCGATCATTCTTAATTTTTTTTTACCTGCTGCTCCAAGTCTATTGTTCATGATCATTCCAGTTATGTAGATATTGTTCCTCAATAAAAAGTTGGCACATTTTACACTAGTAAAAAAAAGGTTCGTGTAAATCACCCGTGTGTTGTCTTTTCGTAATGAATTCTTATTTATAATTACGTATAATTTTTGAATCATTCAACAACTCTAGAACTGCACCCATTAGATATCATTCAATACAAAATTTTTAGTGAGATGACTTCTTTCCAAAAACACGGAAATGAAGCCGGAGGTGCACACACGTGCACCTTTCAAATTACATCTAATTTAAATAGATATTATGATCAAGTTAAAAATTTAAATGATTTATGCATTACTGAAGTGTTTATAAGCAATCTTAAAAATTATTGAGAATAAATATTAATTTTCTAATTATAAAAATATACTTACTTTTTCGAATTCTTGTATTTGTGGCAATTGCTCGTTTATTTCCTGCAAAATCATATGAATTAAGACTGCTAGCACAATCTTATGCGGAAACTAGAAACCGATAACATACACAAATGACAACCTCTGATCTCAATAAAATTATTTCAATTAATAAGTGAGATATACAGTTTAAACCAAAGGTACACAAATTTGCACCTTGGGTCTGAAGAGGTTAAAAAGACAAACTTGTCCTTGCTTAACGCTGACGTCTTTTTGATTTTGACAACCGCTGACACAATTAAATTTCCCTTCTACAACTTTTGCTTCTGTATTTTTTTAAACTTCTTAGCATCGTACATTTTAAATTTTTATACCGCCGTATAGAAAATAAATCTAATTTCAAGTGCACTTTATTTTAAATCTGTATCGTAATTGACTGATTTATTATGGTTTTAAAAATAATTTTCAAACATGATTTTTTAAATTATATCTTTTCACGTGCCGGTTCGTCACTAAAAATAATAATCTATTTTTACTTAAACCCATATAAATATATTCTATTCAAAGCTGGAGTAGCACAGTTGAAGTTTATTCCAACAGAGCGAAAAATGTCCAGACCAGGGATCGAACCTGGATACTTGGCGTGCCGTGCCAATGCCTTACCTGTTAGGCTATCCGGACCGATTCCTGGCTGACATAATTCACTCTTATTAGTTGGACTTGGCTGCGAACTGCAGCGCTATTTCATTCATCCGAGCTATAACTATAGCATTTACATGATGAAACTACTTTAACACGGAAACTCCTGTATACCATGTAATTAGGTCATAATGAAGGGAAAGAATATTTTTTCCAACTGGATTATATCATATTCAAAGCTGGAGTAGCACAGTTGAAGTTTATTCCAACAGAGCGAAAAATGTCCAGACCAGGGATCGAACCTGGATACTTGGCGTGCCGTGCCAATGCCTTACCTGTTAGGCTATCCGGACCGATTCCTGGCTGACATAATTCACTCTTATTAGTTGGACTTGGCTGCGAACTGCAGCGCTATTTCATTCATCCGAGCTATAACTATAGCATTTACATGATGAAACTACTTTAACACGGAAACTCCTGTATACCATGTAATTAGGTCATAATGAAGGGAAAGAATATTTTTTCCAACTGTTTTATATCATATTCAAAGCTGGAGTAGCACAGTTGAAGTTTATTCCAACAGAGCGAAAAATGTCCAGACCAGGGATCGAACCTGGATACTTGGCGTGCCGTGCCAATGCCTTACCTGTTAGGCTATCCGGACCGATTCCTGGCTGACATAATTCACTCTTATTAGTTGGACTTGGCTGCGAACTGCAGCGCTATTTCATTCATCCGAGCTATAAGTATAGCATTTACATGATGAAACTACTTTAACACGGAAACTCCTGTATACCATGTAATTAGGTCATAATGAAGGGAAAGAATATTTTTTCCAACTGGATTATATCATATTCAAAGCTGGAGTAGCACAGTTGAAGTTTATTCCAACAGAGCGAAAAATGTCCAGACCAGGGATCGAACCTGGATACTTGGCGTGCCGTGCCAATGCCTTACCTGTTAGGCTATCCGGACCGATTCCTGGCTGACATAATTCACTCTTATTAGTTGGACTTGGCTGCGAACTGCAGCGCTATTTCATTCATCCGAGCTATAACTATAGCATTTACATGATGAAACTACTTTAACACGGAAACTCCTGTATACCATGTAATTAGGTCATAATGAAGGGAAAGAATATTTTTTCCAACTGGATTATATCATATTCAAAGATGGAGTAGCACAGTTGAAGTTTATTCCAACAGAGCGAAAAATGTCCAGACCAGGGATCGAACCTGGATACTTGGCGTGCCGTGCCGTGCCAATGCCTTACCTGTTAGGCTATCCGGACCGATTCCTGGCTGACATAATTCACTCTTATTAGTTGGACTTGGCTGCGAACTGCAGCGCTATTTCATTCATCCGAGCTATAACTATAGCATTTACATGATGAAACTACTTTAACACGGAAACTCCTGTATACCATGTAATTAGGTCATAATGAAGGGAAAGAATATTTTTTCCAACTGGATTATATCATATTCAAAGATGGAGTAGCACAGTTGAAGTTTATTCCAACAGAGCGAAAAATGTCCAGACCAGGGATCGAACCTGGATACTTGGCGTGCCGTGCCAATGCCTTACCTGTTAGGCTATCCGGACCGATTCCTGGCTGACATAATTCACTCTTATTAGTTGGACTTGGCTGCGAACTGCAGCGCTATTTCATTCGTCCGAGCTATAACTATAGCATTTACATGATGAAACTACTTTAACACGGAAACTCCTGTATACCATGTAATTAGGTCATAATGAAGGGAAAGAATATTTTTTCCAACTGGATTATATCATATTCAAAGCTGGAGTAGCACAGTTGAAGTTTATTCCAACAGAGTGAAAAATTCCGTGTTGGAAACAGAGTTTCCGTGTTAAAGTAGTTTCATCATGTAAATGCTATAGTTATAGCTCGGATGAATGAAATAGCGCTGCAGTTCGCAGCCAAGTCCAACTAATAAGAGTGAATTATGTCAGCCAGGAATCGGTCCGGATAGCCTAACAGGTAAGGCATTGGCACGGCACGCCAAGTATCCAGGTTCGATCCCTGGTCTGGACATTTTTCGCTCTGTTGGAATAAACTTCAACTGTGCTACTCCAGCTTTGAATATGATATAATCCAGTTGGAAAAAATATTCTTTCCCTTCATTATGACCTAATTACACGGTATACAGGAGTTTCCGTGTTAAAGTAGTTTCATCATGTAAATGCTATAGTTATAGCTCGGATGAATGAAATAGCGCTGCAGTTCGCAGCCAAGTCCAACTAATAAGAGTGAATTATGTCAGCCAGGAATCGGTCCGGATAGCCTAACAGGTAAGGCATTGGCACGGCACGCCAAGTATCCAGGTTCGATCCCTGGTCTGGACATTTTTCGCTCTGTTGGAATAAACTTCAACTGTGCTACTCCAGCTTTGAATATGATATAATCCAGTTGGAAAAAATATTCTTTCCCTTCATTATGACCTAATTACATGGTATACAGGAGTTTCCGTGTTAAAGTAGTTTCATCGTGTAAATGCTATAGTTATAGCTCGGATGAATGAAATAGCGCTGCAGTTCGCAGCCAAGTCCAACTAATAAGAGTGAATTATGTCAGCCAGGAATCGGTCCGGATAGCCTAACAGGTAAGGCATTGGCACGGCACGCCAAGTATCCAGGTTCGATCCCTGGTCTGGACATTTTTCGCTCTGTTGGAATAAACTTCAACTGTGCTACTCCAGCTTTGAATATGATATAATCCAGTTGGAAAAAATATTCTTTCCCTTCATTATGACCTAATTACACGGTATACAGGAGTTTCCGTGTTAAAGTAGTTTCATCATGTAAATGCTATAGTTATAGCTCGGATGGATGAAATAGCGCTGCAGTTCGCAGCCAAGTCCAACTAATAAGAGTGAATTATGTCAGCCAGGAATCGGTCCGGATAGCCTAACAAGTAAGGCATTGGCACGGCACGCCAAGTATCCAGGTTCGATCCCTGGTCTGGACATTTTTCGCTCTGTTGGAATAAACTTCAACTGTGCTACTCCAGCTTTGAATATGATATAATCCAGTTGGAAAAAATATTCTTTCCCTTCATTATGACCCATATAAATAGTTCCTCTTTCTCTCCGGATAATTTCCATAACGGAACTGAGACTGTATCCATAATTAAAAATAAGTAAAATAAAGCACAAATTTTAATTATATCAATTTTAATTAAATTAATTAAATTAATTAAATCAATTTTAATTTATACACCACCAAATGAAGGGGGTGGGGGAATCAACTTTCAAAATAGCACTGTTTAGAAACTGTACCTCATTTTCTGATTGTTTATTACTTTCAAAATGTTTTCCAGTAGGAATTAACGAACGATTAATCCGTTCGCACTTAAAAGAATATAAAAAGTTCAGCATTTCTTTTCGTCAAATATTCCAGAACGAAATTAAAACCTCGTCAAAATATAAATAAAAAAAAATCTGACAACCAATTTTAAATGAAATTTCATTCTTAAACTTCTAAACATCCGACAATATTACTTTTTACAGCGTCGGATAGGGAAAAAAAAATTTACTTTTAAATGCAATTTGTTTGAAAGCTGTATCTCAATTTGTTTCTGAGCTATTTATTTTTTTTGTAGTTTTTATTACTTTTTTGTCATAGTGGAAACAGAAGGTATCCATCTCTGTTGAAAGTAAAGGGAAATGCAGATTACTGTATAGACCAATTAGAAAACGAATAAAATGCGGATTAAACCAATAAAAACATTCAGATATGCTTTTGATTTCCTACCCTGACGAGAACAATAACCATTTTTCCAAATGGTTAATAATATAATATAAATAAAACACGCATTTAACAGATATATAATTGAACTATCCATCTAAAACGGTGAAACTATCATAGAATCAAAAAGATTGCTGTAAGTAGCGCAATCTTTGGCAATATCGTCCGCTCTTAAATCTTGGCAAGCAGCTAAAACGAAAGTATCGTTTTAATAAATTTTAAAACTTTATTTAAATACGTTATTGATATTTGTGCTATAGAGATGATTAATTCTTTAGAACAATGGACAATCTAAACATTATACTAACTTTATTTATGTTATTAACGTACGTTTGCGTTAAATGTATGTACTTTTACGCAATCAACTTTTTATGGTTAAACATACAATAGTTACGTCATTTGTAAAGTAATAAATAAATAAAACATTGAGTTAGCATATAATTGCTGAGAAAGTAAAATATAATTTCAACATATAATTTCACTTTTTTTTTTTTTTTTTTTTTTTACATTTTTGTTAGGTACATTTTATTTTTTCAGTCTAAACAAGTTGTTTCAAGCAGTCATAATATTTTAAAACAACAAAGTTTTCCAGGTTAATACAAACCAAAATTTCGATTACTGCAACTTCTGTTGTGATCGATTCTGTTAGTGTACATAAAACGATATAATCATTTATTTCACATCCTTAAAAGAAAAAAAAATAGAATGGAATTTAAAATTCAAACTTGTAAAATTTAATTTTTTTTTTTTTCACGTTAAAGTCGATGACCATAGTTTTATTATTATTATTATTATTTAGCGCACAAGATATCAAAGTCTGAGAGCTTATGTGGCCGTAGGCTCTGATGTACGTACGTATGTATATACGTAACGCGATAACTCTTGTTAGAAATATCGGATTTGCTTCAAATTTGGTATACTAGCTTATACTTATAAGGCGCTTCTCTGATTAGATTTGGGTGTTCAGTTGTGAAGTATACAGAAGGAAAACAGGGGGTTAATCCCCACATTATTTTAGATAAATGGTTTTTGTAAGCAGAATTATCCGATTTGGTTTAAAATTGGTATACCAGCTTATTCTAATAAGGCGCTTCCCTGATTAGATTTGGAAGTTCTTTGGTTAATTATAAAGGGGGGGGGACGGGGGAGTAATCACCCCTTAATTTAGATAAATGGGTTTTTCACGCAGAATTATTGGATTTGCTTCAAATTTGATATACCGGTTTATTCAGATAAGCCGCTTCCCTGATTTACCGTTTTGCTCAAACAGAGTGTTATTTTAAGAATAATAGACATAAAAAAGAGTATAATATACAATTAGTGTGAATAGCTTATGAGTTTAATCCCGTCAGTATCACTTGGCACTTAACCATTTTACTCTCTTCTATCTGCAATAAAAGAAAGTATTGTAAACGAATTTTTTTTTACTTCCGATTTTCGACTGATTTACACGTTTTAGGGGTCAGGGATCCCCAAAAAACCTGTTTATACAAAATGTCCGTGTGTAGCCATTTTACCATGGAAAAGTGTATGAAGTTATGCATAGAATTGAACCAATTTTTTTGTATATGTTTTTCGCTATGGTAAGCAGGGCCTCCTTCAATATGGAAACATTCTGCCGGAAGGGGGCGCTGTAATAGCGATTTTTGTGCCATTTTCATTATTGTACCATCTAAAAGTGTATGAAGTTATGCATAGAATTTAACCAAATTTTGCATGTATGTGTTTGGATATAGCTAGCAGGTAGGTCCTCCTTTAATATGGAAATTTTCCGCCTGGAAAGGGGGGCTGTAATAGCGATGTCTGTGCCGTTTTCATTATTATACCATCGAAAAAAAAAAAAAAAAAAAAAAAAAAAAAAAAAAAAGAAGTTATGTATAGAATTGAACCAAATTTTGTGTGTATGTTTTTGTCTATGACCATGACCAGCAGTTTCTCCTCGAATTTAAAAATATTTCGTCAGAAGGCGTCGCTGTAATAGTGATTTTTGTGTGATTTCCTTTATTGTACCATCGAAAAGTATATGAAGTTATGTGGAGAATTGAACCAAATTTTTTTAGTATATTTTTGGCTATGGCAACAGGTTCTCCTTGAATTTGGAAATATCCCACCGAAAAGGGGCTCTGTGATAGCGATATTTCTATAATTTTCTTGATGTTTTGTATTTCTGTAGTCCATTAGCGGCTTGTGCAACGACGGAAACTCGCGTCCTGCTATGCCGGTTATTAGTAAACAGCTGATCTAACAACAGAATAACGAAAAACTATTTATTTTATTAAATCTAAATTGTTATAGTATTGGAGTAATAAAATTGAAGTATTAACATCTGTAACTACTTTTTGTAATATTGAGATGTATGAGATAGAAGAAAGTTTTGGGATTGGCACATCCGACCAGTTATTTTTACTATGTGTTGGAAAGAATACTAATAAGTTTTTTATAACAGTTTAAAGAAAGATATATTTTTACATAGCTATATGCATACATATTATTAACATTATTTGTAGAGCTATAAACAAACATAACCATTAATTTTTCTATTGTTATTTCAGGAAATATACTTTTATTTATAATTTTTTCCATATATTTTGTTAAATAATTTCCTTGTTTCCTGTCAACACAACAAGGAAATGTACTGCAATTCCTTTGTACAGGCCTGTATTTGTACAGACCTATAGAAATTTTACGCTCAAACTAATATCCAAAATATTAGATAAAATTTAAATATGCACACCCCAAATGAAAACGCATTTCCGGCAATTATTGTTCTTGCACAGTAATTTAACCGAATAATTCGGTGTGTTCCTTTAAATCAAGGATAAATGTTAATTATAACCTATTCTATAGTAAGCTTCTTCTAATGCTCCTAAGTGATGTAAATTATTTTCAGTACGTTTGAACTAGTGTTACATCATTAAAAAAGTCCTTCCGGCCAGTGCCGGAGGAAGAGGTAGCTTTCATATTCCTTATTTTAAAAAAGCCAACTTATATTATTCAAACACACGAAGCTCAATTTAGTGGAAACCGAATATAGGAGATTCAATACTAATTTTTATCAATACTAAATAATTATGAATGAGAATTTTGCGAAATTAGTCAGCTTTATCCAAGCTGCTTTTATCTAAAGTAACTTATATTTGGCTGTCAAATTCGGCGATTTCTTAAAGTGCCTGCCATTTTAAAACAACATGGTGGATGAGGCTAACCAGTGAACTTGGTCGAGACCTTAGTAATTGCTGTGCACATGCTCACTCACATCGGAATCGGTTGATATATACGAGTGCTGTCGCAGGCAAAAAATCAGATTTTTCAAAATGCCACCCACATTAGAAATTGAAACTGGTATATCTGAGCCATTTTTTAAGATAAAGACAAACAAAAAATGCTCCTGAATTCTTATATCAAGGTCAAGTACTTAAGAAAGAAACCTTTTTCAATTTCTAATTTTCTTGCACCTCGCTTTAAATATATATTTTTTTTAATTGGCCGCCATTTTGAAGCAAGATGGTTGATGAAGCTTGCCAGCGAACTTGGTCGAGATATTGATGTATACTATCCACATGCCTTCTTCCATCGAAATAGGCGAATACGTGTGTTATCGCGTGACAAATACAAGATCGTTTCAAAGTGTTAGCCATGCTAGAAATTCAAAGTGCTATAATTCAACCATTATATAAGATATAAACAAAAGAACAAATTTTCAGAAACAAAAACAGCTCCAGAATCTTTGTATCAAGGCCAAACACACACAAAAAAAGTTTTTCATTTTCCAATTTTTTATTACCTCATTTTAAATTTTAAATTACAATTACATTTTTTTAAATGGCAACCCTTCTGAAATAAGATGGCGAATGGAACTGGCCAACGAACTCGGTCGAGACATTGGTATGTACTATGTACAGACCAAGTTACATCCAAATCGGTTCATAAATACGCCTGTTATCGCGTGACAAAAATTAGGTCGTTTTAAAATGTCAGCCACAATATAAATTCAAAATGCTATAACTCAGCCATTTTTTTAGATATAGACGAAACGAAACCTGTTCCGGAATCTTTGCATTAAGGTCAAACACATACGAAAAAATTCTTTTTCATTTTCCAATTTTTTGGTATCTCATTTTAAATTTAAAATTTAAAATTTTTTTTAAATGGCCGCCATTTTGAAACAGGATGGCGAATGAAGCTGGCCAACGAACTCGGTCGAGATATTTGTATGTACTAGGTACACACCAAGGTATATCCAAATCGGTTCATAAATACGTCTGTTATCACGTGACAAAAATCAGGACGTTTCAAAATGTCAAACACACTAGAAATTCAAAATGCTATAACTCAGCCATTTTTTAAGATATAGACGAAACAAAAACTGCTCCCGAATCTTTTTATCAAGGTCAAACACATAAGAAAAAAATATTTTTTCAATTTTCAATTTTTTGGTACCACATTTCAAATTTTAATTTTTTTTAAAATTTTAAATGGTCGCCATTTTGAAACAAAATGGCGGATGAAGCTGGCCAACGAACTCGGTCGAGACATTGGTATGTACTATGTACACACTGAATTACATCCAAATCGGTTCATAAATACGAGAGTTACAGTGTGACATAGGTCAGATATATATATACAGGGTTGTTATAATTAAAGTTCGCCTATTCAGAAGGCTCTAGAGCCGGTTCTATGGCTCCAAACGAAACAAAATTTCACAAGTACGTAGTTGAAGAGATGCGCTCTGCGCAAATCGAAAAAAAAAATTAGTTATATTTTTCGTCAGCAGGTGGCGCTGCGCCAATATTTAAGGATATGTTTGCAGATTCATTATATCAATTTCAGTCAGTCCAGACGAAGAACACAAGTTTAAAAGTTTCAACAAACCTTCGAGGAACTGCGAATGGACTTTACCAATGTGACGTCAGCTGCGGGTAAACAGAAGAAAATCACCAATAGGCGTGAAGAACATTTTAACACTGTTCCCCTTTTTTTCAATAAACGATCTTTTTCAGAAGGTTTTTCCCCACAGAGGCGTGGCTGTTGCCATTCGTGGGTAAAGTCCATTGTTATAATTAAAGTTCACCTAATCAGAAAGCTCTAGAGCCTGACCTATGACTCCAAACAATACAGAAAAATGAATATAATTTCATGTGATGTAATCTGCATCAACAAAAATAAAACATGTCGCTCGACAACGAGGAAATAACGAACGATAACATTACGCATGCTCAATGAATCCTCCGCCATTTTCAATAACGCATTCCATTCTCAGAATTGTGCCTTCTACAGCATTGCGTAAACTGTCTTGTGAGATTGAGCGAATATGAAGTCTAATACTGTCTTTCAGATCAAACATTGTCTGAGATCTGTCTTTAGATACAGAATCTTTCAAAAATCCCCACAACCAAAAATCGCATGGTGTTAGATCAGGCGATCGTGGTGGCCAGACTGTTTGAAAATAACGACTTATGATGCGGTCTTCTGTAAAATGGCTTGTTAAAAATATCCGAACTGCTCTGGTAATTTGCAGTGGTGCATCGTCTTTCATAAACACGATATTTTGAAGCCATCCTCGCTGTTGCAGCTCGGGAATCAGAAAATTTGACAACATATTGAAATACTTTCTCCCATTTACGGAACATGTAATGGGTCCTGTGGATGTTAGTTCCTCAAAAAATATGGCCCTATCATAAACGTAGCTGTGAAACCACACTACACCGTCACTTTAGCTGCATGCAATGGAACTTCTTGAACAACATTAGGATCCTCTTTCGCCCAAATTCGACAGTTGCGTGTGTTCACTTGTCCGTTAAAATAAAAATGCGCTTCATCAGTCCATAGAATATTGCACGGCCAAGAATTGGCCACATTCATTCGTGCAAGAAACTGTAGTGAAAATGATAGCCGACTTTCGATATCACCCTGTATTAGTTGTTGCAGCCTTTGAATCTTGTATGGATAGTAGCGCAATATTTGACGCATCACTTTTCTCACTGTGGAAATCGGCATATCGACTTAATTTGCAATAGCTGGCACACTTGCATTACCAAAGGATGACTGGCTTGCTAAATCCACGGCAGCAGTGGCAATATCTTCAATGCTAGAAATGTCTACCTTTTTTCGTCCTCTGCCAGGAAGAATGTCGAGTTTTCCTGTTTCCTCGAACTTTTTAATCATTTTGTGAACTCCACGATCCGACATTGGTCCACGTCTAACATTTTTTTTTAGTTTCCGGAATTCTCGAAGAGCTGCAGCTGCGTTGCTGTTATTTTGATAAAATAACTACAAGAAGTGCCTTTTCCTTCAAAGTTACCATTCTCCACAAAGCGTAGATTCAAATGCTTTTCAGAAACAATCAACTGTTCTAGTGTCAAAGAAATCACAGACACACTTTATCAGCAAGATTTAAATCGTCAGGTGGTTAAAAGGGTATTTCAAGTATTCGAAGTTGCGACGTCACTTTGACGTCGTTCTTCGAAAATTTGAATAAAATGTGATATTTTTCAAACGTTGGGTGAAATTTTGTGTGTTTCATCTGAATTGACCGAAATCGATATAACGAATCTGAAAAAGTTTACTTTTACCAACTGTGAAATAAAATTTCCTGTATTTTGTTTTTTACAAAGTAAAGAAATCTGCAAATATCGGCTTAAATATTGGCGCAGCGCCACCTATTGACAAAAATTTTAACTAATTTTTTTTTCGATTTTCGCAGAGCGCATCTCTTGCACTACGTACTAGTGAAATTTTAGTTCGTTTGGAGCAATAGAACCGGCTCTAGAGCCTTCTGAATAGGCGAACTTTAATTATAACAACCCTGTATATATATATCAATTTTGAACGGAGGGTGGTTTCGGGGTCTCGGGGTCATGATCGATGAAAATATACCAAACTTTTTTGAAATCGCTTTCCTCCGAACGGCTGCAATAGGTAGCTTTTTATAATGAAAGCTACCTAATACAATGAAAATGATTTTTTCCCTATAGAACACAATGTAATAGCATGAATTTGAGTGACTATGTAAACAAACTAAGAATGCTATGAGGTTCACTTTCAATGCCGAAAATACCATGGTAATATTTTATGATATATCAATTACATGGCGATCGGACTTTATTTACCCGCGTTAAGGGAAGACAAGACTGGGTGCAATCCTATGGGAAATATGCGAGCTTTAAGACTCGTTTCCTCATAAACTACCGGGCCGATTTTCATGAAACTTGGAATCCATTTTCACTGGATAATGCTCAAGACTTACGGCAGACAGTTTGTTTCTGCGACTAAAACTTTTTATTTTAGAGCAACGGCAATTTTTCCGACATTTCTTATTTTCAGAAATATTTTTTTCTGAAACTAATTAATTTTTTTAAATACTGTCTGCCACACATGATCCTATATTTATACTCTACCACTAAAACAAATTATCAAAATTGCTCAAATACATTAGGCATTAATGAGATTTTTAGGTGAAAAGTGCGATTTTTCGGAGAGCTAAAAAAATTAGAAACTTCTAACTTGTGTGAAGTCCTTGCACATGTGTTATCAAACACATGAATTAAAGTATTCATAAACAGTTGGATAAAATTTAGTAATATACAGTCGAACCCCTATTTAACGAAGTCGCTAAATCCCGGGAAAAAGTTTGTTATATGGAAAATTCGTTAAATAGAGATTCACCTTTTAAAATACTTTAAACTACATAAAACAGATTTTAAATTCATAAACACTAAACATTTTTACTAAAAGTAATTAATCACATTTTTTTAATAAATTATATCGATTTGTTTTATTTATTTTACCCACCAATATCCATCATCAATTTATTTTTTCTATGTGTTTAAATCTTTGAAATCTGCAAGGAAAACAAAACATTGTACGGGAATACACTGTATTTTCTGTTTAAAGTAAATAGTTTTACATTAAAATTAACGAATTTTAATGACATTTATTATAACAAATAATTTTAACCATACATTAACATATGCGTCCTTAAATTTAATTTTTGAAAAACTCTGTTAATTTTGCCTGAGTTTTTTCTTTTAAAAAGTGCTTTCTCTCATAGTATGTCTCGCATCTTTGCAATGCACCAAAACCCCCTTCATGCATATTTTCTTTTAACTATAATCCGCGTCCGATTGTTTCAAATGATTTTAGGATTTCATCATACGAAGTTTTGTTAATTCCTGCATCATGATCATTTCCATCATCACCATATTCGTCTTCACCGCAATTCATTGCTGTGTTGTTTTTATTTTTCACACTGTCAAAAATATCCAATTCGGATAGGGTTTCCGAGGTCTCAATTTCAGAATTAAGTGAAATACAATCATCAATCAGCACATCATGGTTAATTTCTTCTTTTTTTCTCATCTGTATCCACATTTTTTTTAAGTTACTCTAAGGGATTATCGTCTTCGTCCTCCGTACTTACCGAATTCTCACTGCTGACAAAGAAGGCGCCTTTTAAAACCAGTTCAAGGCCATTGAATATCATAAAATGTGTTAAAAGAAAGAATAAGTTTGAAATGTCCAGAAATATTTTGAGAAATAAGGAGAAAAAAAAAAATTAGATCACAAGAAAAAGTTCGTTAAATAGAGAATGCACTTCGTTATTTGGAGATTATTTTACGAAGAAATTCGCAAAATGTCCTTGGTTCCAAGGAAAAGTTCGCAAAATAGAGGTTCGTTAAATAGAGGTCCGACTGTATAATAAATATGTATAAAATGTTACAGTAAAATTAATAAGAGTGGACGTGGCATCCCAGTCGTGTCTTCCCTTAAAGGACAGACAGACAAATAGCTAGACAAATCGAATTCATAAACACTTATAACTATGATGGAAAGTGTTTAAAATGTGCAGAACAAATGGAATTATTATGGACCTACTTAAAGCAAATTAAATTGCCATTCTCTATAAATAAGACACAAAGCATTTTTCGAATTAGAAATTAATATAAGACAAGTTCTTATTTATGGCGAAACGCATTTTTTAGTTCAGGCAAAACATTTATTTCTATGATTTAAAAATTTTCCTTTATTTTCCGCAGTATTTCTCTTCGTCATGCATTCTACATTTTCTCTTCAAAAGAAAACATCTTTTATTTTAAAAACACTTATTGTAAAAACATTTTAGAAAAGGTGACATTTTAAAGAGGAGCATAAATTTTATTTTGTAAAGTTAAGGACCATTTACGCAGTAGGAAACATAAATATGTATCATGAATGTAGATATCTTCTAGGGGTTTTGCTGCATTTCTAGCACTTTGGTTGCTGTTCTATTTTGTTTTAAAATATAAGGGATACAAATGCTTTGAGATATATCAGGATCTGAAGGTAATGAATGTATTTTACAACAATTTAGAAAGTTCACTGTTTATTTCACTGTTTTACTTAAAAAGTGCATAGATTTTATTTAAAACTTCTTAGTACTTTCAAGCTTTTCCAAGGTCTTCATCAGAGAATATTTCAATAACTAATTGCTGTTTATTTATACACATACGTCACTTCGTTTTGAAAAGGAGAGAGCCAATAATTATTAGCGTTGAACCCAGAAGTAGCAGTTTCTTGAATTGAACCTAATTAGAGAAAATATACTTGCTTGTATGTAGCTTGAAAGTACTAAGAATTTATTTAAGTTCAATCCAAGAAACTGCTACTTCTACGTTCAACTGTAATAATTATTGGCTCTCTTATTTTCAAAACGAATTGACGTATTTGTATAAATAAAAAGCAATGAGTTATTAAAATATTCTCTGATGAAGAGCTTGTATAAGCTTGGAAGTACAGTAGAACTTCGATTATCCGAAGTAATTGGGACCGACCCTCTTTCGGAAAATCGGAATTTTCGGATAATCGAGAATGCTTCAATTTTAAGTTTAAGGAGAAATATATGCAATATTTCGTATTATGGTAACAATTGCTTAATAAAAATAAAGCAATAGCAAAATAGAAACAAGAATAAATTACCTCAATTTTAATTTTGAAATTAAGTACCTTTTACATGCATCACAAGGGTTTGAAAAAGTGTTTTGTTTGTCGTAGTTTCGATTGCCTTTGCTTTGAAGTTCTATCACGGAATTTTTTAATATTATTAGTTCACCAGTATCACAGTCTTTCTACTGCTCCAGTCATGCTGAAACTTTTGTAAAACATTCAAAAGCTTCAGAATTGCTAATTTGTTGGTTTTCTTCGTTGCACTCCGCAGCTTAATCCCTTGTGCGGCGGTGGGATATATTTTATCCCACCTACGATTAATGAAGTTTTGCACCAGAAAAAATTTATGAAAATTTTGCTTTTCTAACTTTGGTGGAGAAAAGTCGTAATAAATTTCCGGTGGGAATTCAGCATTACACAAACGTAACTGCGTGTCCCTCAAGGGGTTGAGGGAGCTCAAGTTAAATTCAAAGAAACTCTAAGAAAGGAGGTCGAAAATATTTTTATGGACTCGTAGTTCGGAAAGGACCGATTGCACACAAGAAATATGGTAGTTAAAAGAAAAGAAAAAGCTTTCAAAAAGGATTTTGCACACAAGGTATGAGATAGTAACAACAACAACAAAAAAAAGCTTTCAAAATGGATTTCGGTTACTATACACATGCTAACATTTCTCGATATAAAGAGGCATGCTTTTATCCTTAGAAAGTGTGGAGAAGTATTCATTTCATTTTTTAAGTATGTTTTTTTTTTTTTTTTTTTTTTTTTTTTTTTTTTTTTTTTTACGAGGGAAATGATAGCATAGTGCATACTTATTTTTACTCTTAGGCAAAATAGAAGTTCGTTCGCTGGAATGAAATTTGATTTTCCGTTTTAGAAAAATAATATATCGGTGTTGAACCGAATCTGTTACTATTAAATATTCAAGACAGAGTGCAGTTATTGCAACAACAAGAATAACTTTACGCTACATAATTTTGTAAAAGACACACTATAGTTTGAAATAAAATATACCACACGTATTTTGTGGATACTGTTAACAAGTGGTAGATTATACTGGCTGTATATTATGAAAATGCCACAATATTCTCTTCATTTTCTTCAATACTCCACCGATGTCCGTTTGGAACCATGGTTTATTTAAAAAATGAATATAACCAATTGGAAATCATCATCTATGACGAAATTTGGAAATTATTTAATGTGTTTTCAGCTTTAAATTAATTTTTAAAAGTCCTTTTATCTGTTTAAAATATGTAAATTACTAAAGCTATGTTGTACTGCCTAATAAGCATTTTTTAAATTATGTGTGCCTTTTGCATTACCGTAATATGAACCTGTTGTAATAAATTAAAAGCTAGTTTTTGCATGCTGTTAGAACTATTTAATAAAAATCTTTGAAATTATGGAAACGCTTTTTCATACGAAATTGATATTTAACGAAAATTATCGTAAAATTATGGAATAATTATCGCAAAATCTTTTAAAAGAAACAAAACTGAATGAATGTCAAGCATAAATCTTTTTGGCTTAACTTAAGCTTATTAACGTGACACTGCAGAAAAAAAAACTTATGTGTAAGAGGATTTTCTCCCTGTTCATTTTTGTTTTGAAAGCATTTGTTAAGGATAAAGCTTTTTCTACTGCATATGAAGTACACACATGCTGACATTTCTCGATTTAAACAGACATGCTTTTATCTTTAGAAAGCGTAGGGAAGGATTCATTTTATTTTTTAAGTATGCTTCTTTTTACGAGGGAAATGATAGAATAGTGCATACTTATTTTTACTCTTATGCAAATAGAAGTTTGTTCGTTGGAATGAAATTTTATTTTCCGTTTTAGAAAAATAATATCTCGGTATTGAACCTATTCTGTTACTATTAAGTATACAAGACAGAGTGCAGTAATTGCAACAATAAGAATATTTTTATGATACATACCTTTGTAAAAGGCACAGTACAGCATACTTATTTTAACTGCTAAAAGGTGTAAATTAATTTTCAAAAACAGTAAAAATAGTCTTATTCGATTGTTTACATTTTTCAATTCTACCCGAGACATTTTCAAAACAAATAAATAGAAAATTTCTAAAATTTCACGGTCTATGAAACGCCATCATTAAAATTTTCAAACGCTATTTCATATTCTACACGTTATTACAGTGCTCAAAACAATTAGGGGAGCACAGCGTTTTAACAAAATTGCGCAAATACTTACACCGTTAAGTAACGTTAAATAAAACATCCATAATTTAAAGCGTAGTAGGAAATCGATGAAGAAAACTTCACATGCAAATCAAAGTTTATGACGTCAAAAACTAGGAAATGAAGATAAGTGCAGAAATCGGGATTACGCGGAAACATCTGTTTCACGGTCTCAGTTGTAAAATTTAATTGTTCAGATTGTGTTTTGAGAAAAGGGGACTTGAAAATGTCACAACAACGTTATTTACCTGAACCGATGGTTTGGCATATTATCGGGACAGTTCAATCCGGGCAAATACAGCGAAGTGTAGCAGACGCTGTTGGAGTAGCAAGAAGTATCAATGCAAAGCTGTATAATCAATTCTAAGAGACAGGGCATGTTAGACGTCAATCAGGGCAAGTTCGACTATGTGCTACCACAGAAACTGATGACCGATATATCGTGTTAACAGCTCGTCGAAACGGAAAATGCAATGCTACTAACCTGCAAAGAGAGTTGTTCTCGGACAAAAGACGAAGGCTGTCCATCCAAACAGTTCAAAGTAGGCTTCAACAGGGTGGAATCTGTGCACGTAAGCCAATGGTCTGTATTCCGTTGATCTCAAGCAACTGTGTGACCCATAGAAGGTGACAACTAAGCATGCAGATTGGAGGCAAAATGGTTTGAGCCAAGTGCTGTTTACAAATCAGTCCCGATTCAGTCTGGTTGTGACTTCTGACGTGTTTTGATAAAGAGGAAAAGAGGAACTCGAATATAATTGCACATTCGCATGTGAAAAATCTCATTACAGACGAGGTGGATGAATGGTACGGGCTGAAATCAGCATAGGTGAACGTACGGACCTGCATATAATTCGGAATGGCACTTTGACAGCCAAAATTATACAGACGAGATATTGAGGCCTCATGTCGTATTTTACGCTGCAACAATTGGAGATTCCTTTTTTTCCATGCATGATAATGCCAGACCGCATAAGAGCTCATTTTGTGGGGAACATATTTAAATCTGAAACAATACAGCGTATGAAACAGCCAACATACTTTCCTGACCCGAATCCGATCGAGCATATTTGGATACACTCGGACGATGCTTTGCAGCGAGACTAAGACCTTCTTTTATTGTCCGGGACTTTGAGATTCCAATTCTGGAAGAGTAGAACAGTACTCCACAAAGTCTTATCGATAATTTCATCGAACCCATGGAAAACAGGTGTACGGCAGTTTTATGTATTCGAGCGAACAACACGCCGTATCAAATACCTTGCATCATTCCTAACCAGCACTTCTTTAGTCATTTACATGTAATCAAATTGTTGTTCTAAACTATCTTTAGATGTTTAAGCCATTGTTTCTAAGAATTACAGCTGTCTTGCAATTTTTGATGAGTCTTTTTTTTCTGTATTGGGCATCGATACACATATACTCTTCATTTCAGGCTCATGCATGGCTGTATCGTATTGTTCTCTTCACATTTTTGGTTGCTCTCCTAATTTGTTTAAGCAGTGTATTAATTTATATTTTACTCTGATGTTTATTTTCATTTTCGTAAGCACTGAGTTGGTCGAGCTTTAGATTTACACTATGACGCAAAAGTTTAGACAATGAAGAAATTCTTACATACTTTGAAAAATATTTATTCAATTTTCAAATCACTGCTTGAAATTAATGTGCTGTACATATAAACAATATTTATAACAAAGAAAAGTGGAATTGTGCATATTGCAATAAATTAAATGGTAACAAAAATAAACTGCTGTCTCAAAAGTTTAGACACAAATTAAATAAAATCGAAATAAACAATTTTTAAAACCTGGTTGCGCATCCATGCTTATGTATTACGTTATATACACGAGATTGCATGGAAGAAACTAAATCTTGCATAGTTTGTGGATCGATATCGTACCATGCATTGTCAATAGATGTCTTAAGTTCCTTTTCAGAAGAGTATTGTCTAGCGTTGCTATAAACTTTGCGACACATGATGCTCCAAAGGTTTTCTATAGGGTTAAGATCTGGGCTACATGCTGGCCAGTCGAGAACTCTTATATTATGGGAATTAAACCGAGATTTTGAATGTTTTGCAGTGTGAATTGAAGCATTGTCTTGCTGAAATTCCCACTGAGGACCCCCTAGAAGCTCAGCAAATGGCAGTAGGTTTTCTTCTAATGTCTGTGTATAATGCTGTGAAGTTTGACGACCACTGGTGAAGGTCAGAGATACTTGTCCATTATAGCAAAAGGCTGCCCAAACCATCACCGAGCCCCCTCCTTGTCTGCGACTAAAAAAACGTCGAGGTTCCTTCCGCAAGTCATGCCAATACGATAAACAACCATCTGGACCATCCAGATTCCACTTTTTTTCATCGCTAAATATGACTGACTGCCATTTCTCTCCATATGACATATGCTTTCGAGCCCACATAAGTCTTTGTAACTTATGATGTGGTTTCAGAGCTGGTTTCTTCTGCATTTTGCTATAAACGATTGTTCCTTTTTCCAAAATTCGTCTACGAATCGTATCCTTTGATACAGAGTGTCCCGATGAGCTTTGAACTCCACGTACGCTCATTTGTTGAGTACTCGCTAGTCTTTGTATCAGGCGATCCTCTCGTACATTTGTCACACGTGGCCTCCCAGACCGACATTTTGCTTTATATTCGGATCCACTCGATAAAACTCGATAAATAGATTTTTTTGACCTATTAATAATAGCAGAAATTTCAGAAACGCTCTTCCCTTCACCTTTCAACTGCCAAATCCTTGAAACCTCATTCACTTGAATTTCTTTAGCTCTCGGCATGTCGACTATGAAGCGCAATCGTTTGCAGAACTTAAGTACTCCAAATTTGTGACATCATCGATTCTAAATTTGCATATGCCAGCGAATATTCAAAGAAATTTAGAATAGTGTCTAAACTTTTGCGACAAGCACATTTGAATTGTTATGAAAAAAATTAGTATTATAGCAAATAAAACGACTGTCTTTTGTACATAGCATTTTAAATCAGTTTTTGAATATATTTACAGGTTTTTGTAATTCTGACGTCATAATTCTACATTTTAAAGCTGAATGACGTCATTGTCTAAACTTTTGCGTCATAGTGTAGTAAGTTAAATGATGTTCCATAGTTACAGTCGTGGAAAAAAAAGTAAACACCCCTACTAACTCCTCAACAAATTATCGTAGGAGAAAGTTGCTGATACCGAACGATTGGAAAAAACGTCTACTTTTAAATGAGGTATATAGAATTTACTTAGGGCGCCATCTACATATTAAAACGAACCAAAACTTTATTTTTTATTCATAAGATACCTTGATCAAGAATGGTGCTCTCTCGGTCAATAATCGAGTACCGAACTTCAATTTGAATACAGCCCCTAAAACACGCTCATTTTAAAACAATTAATTTCTCGGAAACTTATCATACGAATTGCATAAAAATTTGTTTTAGGCTAAATGAAGGGTGTAGAGCTCATTTATGCTGTCATAATTGTGTACTTCCATAGATAAAAACAAAGTTATGGTCCGTTTTAATATGTAGATGGCCCCCTAAGCAAATTTTATGTACATCATTTAAAAGTAAACTTTACTACCAATCGTGTGGTACTAGTAATTTTCTTCTACGGTAATTTGTTGAGGAGTTAGTAGGGGTGTTTACTTTTTTTCCCCACGACTGTACTATGGAACATCATTTAACTTACTAAATATAAGGCTCGAGCTACTCAGTGCTTACGAAAATGAAAATAAACATCAGAGAAAAAAATAAATTAATACACTGCTTAAACAAATTAGGGGAGCAAGCAAAAATGTGAAGAGAACAGTACGATACACCCATGCATGAGCCTGAAATGGAGGGTATATGTGTATCAATGCGCAATACAGAAAAAAAAAAAGACTCATAGACCAAAAAAAAAAAAAGACACTTAGTAGGGAGTGTTTACTTTTTCCTTCCACGACTGTAGAATTCCCCATCTGCTATTTTTAAGAATTTGAATAACACACGAAGCTAAAAAGCTTGTAAGCAGATTGTTGAAGATTCACAGTAAGGGGTGTTTACTTTTTTCCCCACGACTGTACATATCGAATTTTTGCGTGTTACAATCTCTATGGTTTATCTTATAATTGATGGATAGTATAGATTGGAGGGGAAAAATAATGTGCTACGTTCATTGAAATATATTTGGATGCTTTCTTCTTGGTATAATCCTGCTAGGGCTGTGATTATCCTATAATGTTTAATATAAGCTACGTGCTCTTTTTTTCTATACTTAAATTTCTTGCTAGTCATTCCAATATAGTAATTCTTTGATCCGTTTTCTCTAATAAACGATATTTCCTGAGTAATTCTCAAAATTAATTGGGTCAATTTTAGCGCAAATGATATTCTTTAATTTTGGAGGTGTTTTGGCTTGTAAGCAAATATTGAAACGCTTAAGACTGTATTTTAACTTATCAAAAAAGCTTGGAAAATATTGAAGAGTATAAAGTTTGTATGTTTTCAGTCAGTAGTTAAATTTATGTTCAAGTTTTTTATTATTGGCAATATCCATGGTTAATTTATTAATATGTTGAACTTTAAAACAATTATTATGAGCAATTCTGCGAAAGTTATCTAATTCAGGCTTAGATGCTTTATGTTCCCTCAGCCGTTGTTTTGAATTGTTTGGCGATTTTTTGTTGGCGTGTTGGCCGTGTTTATGGATATGGCAACCTCTATATGTGTAACCCCGTGTGACGTGTCGTGTTCTGGCAACCCCTGAGAAGCTCAATTTTGCTTAGAATTTTGTGGATGTATTTTGATATCGTGTTGTATAGTTCTGCCATTTTATTTTTATGTTAAATTTATTGGATGTATTTCATTGACTGTGGTTTCTGTAGCCCGTTTAAACGCTCTTGCAGAAGTAATTAAGAAATATGAGGAAATTTTGACAAGAAAAGGAGGTTTGTTTATAGCGTGTCAATGCGTATTCATAAGCCTATTTTGGAAAATGACGGTGATGTTATGAGAGATATTTCGTGCTGGAGTTTTCAAGAAAGCAGATGTCTGTTAAGGTATGTTGATAATTTTATGTATATTTTGCTGCTTTAAGAGTTTTTTATATTTTGAGATTGCTACAAATCGAGAACTGCTGAATTTTGAGAATGCTACACCGCGAGAAAGGCTGAATCCAGTGATGGTTTTCTTGGATAATGTGCGCGAAGCGCTCATACAACGATTACCGATTGCACTTTAGCGAGTTTCGTTTTTTATGTATATTTTGCTGCTTTAAGAGTTTTTTACATTTTGAGATTGCTAGAAAGCGAGAACTGCTGCATTTTGAGAATGCTACACAGCGAGTACTGCTGAATGCAGTGATGTTTTTTTTCGGTTAATGTGCGCGAAGCGCTCATCAACGATTATTGATTGCCACTTTAGCGAATTTTGTTTATTATTTATATTTTATTTTCTTGGCGACATTTACTACTTGGCGGAAAAGGAGTTTTCATGCCAAGAAACATTCCAAGATGGCGGCCCTGCGAACTTAAGACATCTGTTTCCTAATTCATTATCCAAATTATTTTCAGTACGTGCTAGAAAAGCACCTCTTATGAAAAATCTGTAAGTTGAAATAATAGGTCATACTATAGTTTGAAATAAAATACAGCATACGTATTCTAAACATACTGGTAAGAAATGGTAGATTATTAATATATTCTGCATAACTAATTAATTAATACTCATCGCAACTGGAAATGAAGTGGTAGCACAAATACATACTAACATCTAGACACACGGCAGTGTGTCAGCCAAGTTCGCCTGACATAGCCGTGTGTTATTTACACGAACCATTTCGAGCTGTTTTCATCTAATTTCAATGCTCTACAACTGTAAATCTATGAGACCTACGTACTTGTTATACGAAATGTGTAGTAAGGCCACCCTAATTACCTAAAATCCAAAATTTTATAAATAACGCATGATTAGTTTCCGAGATAATGACATTTGAAAATGTCTGATATCCGATAATTTTACCACTGACTGACTGACTGACTGACTCACTCATCAAAAAGATCTCGTATATCTACAGCAGCTACAGACTTCAAATTTGGTGCGAAGTTCGTTTACACTATAAAACTAAGGAAAAAAATAAAAAAATTGTGAAAATCGATTAATTACCCACCTGGGGGTGCCCATTTTTACTTTACCGTTGCGTCTATTAGGCGAAATTTTAATTTGCCGTAGGAGGGGACGCTGTTCTGTCGCCAAATACCGCCAAGTTTCTCGCCAACATGGCGATATGTCGCCAAATTTGGCGACCAAAATTAGTCGCCAAAAGTGACGCCACCTTGGCGATATCTCTTATATTTCGCCAAATTCCCATAGACTTCCATTGAAAACCTATCTACTTACTGGGGGTTTATCTGGGTTTACTTGCTTACAGAAAATCAACAAATTGAGATATTCTGTCCGTCACAGAGCCCGTTCACAGAAACTATATATGTTGGAGGCGTGAAATTTTGCATCTTTACAGCTGAACACCTCACATCAAATGACAAATCATAAAATTTTGAAAAAGTTGTAAATTTAATCCTTTGGTGTCTCACATGTGTATTTTAAACAATCCTTTCTAAGTGAGCCCCTAATTAGGTTGGAGGGGTGAAATTGTATATAATTATAGCTGAACACCTCACATCAAACGACAAATCATAAAATTTTGAAAAAGTTGTACATTTAACCCTTTGCGCTCCCACATGTGTATTTTAAACAATTCTTTCTAAGTGAACCCTAATTAGGTTGGAGGCGTGAAATTTTGCATACTTATAGCTGCACACCTCACATCAAACGAGAAATCATAAAATTTTGAAAAAGTCGTACATTTAACCCTTTGGGCTACCGCATGTGTATTTTAAACAATTCTTTCAAAGTGAGCCTCTAATTAGGTTGGAGGCGTGAAATTTTGCATACTTATAGCTGAACACCTCACATCAAACGGGAAATCATAAAATTTTGAAAAAGTCGTACATTTAACCCTTTGGGCTTCCACATGCGTATTTTAAGCAATTCTTTCTAACTGAGCCCCTTATTAAATTGCAGATTTGAAATTTTGCATACTTATAGCAGAACACCTAAGGCTAGGCGACAAATCATAAAATCTTGAAAAAGTCTTACGCTTAACCCTTTGAGCTACCACATATGTATTTTAAGCAATTCTTTCTAAGGGAGTCCCTAATTAAGTTGGAGACATGACTTTTTGCATACGCATAGCTGAATACGTCAGAGCACACGATAAATCATAAAACTTTCAAAAAGTCTTATATTATTTACTCCTCCGGGCTCTAACTTGTGTATTTTAAGCAATTTTTCTAACATCCGCCCTTTTCACCCGGGGAGCACTTTTCCAACTTTTGCTGACACCCCTTTGACGATTCTTTCATATTATGCACCATAGTCTTACATATTTTAGTTCCACTTTTTATCGCCAGGTGCACCTACTTATCTCGGGTACTATGGGCTTAATCCACTCAACTAATATATCTACGGATAGTATGTAAAACGGAGTTTCGTTCGGATAGAGGTTTGTTTAGAATAGAGTGCGCCCCTGGTTGCGAAATGTGGAACTAACAGATTTTTCAAAAGGATAAAGTGTTTTGAAAGGAATATTAAACAAAACCCTCTGTGCGATCTGTGATCACACTTACCCACTTGTTATTTTCAAAATCATCAGAGAAATGTTTATTTAGTTAATTAAATTTAAAAATCCAGGGAGGGGCAATGTCCTTCCTCTGCACTGCCTCTTTGCCCGCACCCATGGATGAATGATACATAGTGTGGCATAAGCACATAACTTTATTTTCACTTCCAGTACAAAAAAGCAGGCCCAGCTATAGGATATTTAATTGGAAAATTTAATAGGAGAATTTAATATAGGAATTTAATAGGAATTGTTGTTTCAGAAACAATAAAAATTTCGAATCAATACATTTCGTTTCAAAACATGCATTCAGTGTAGCAGTATTAAAACATAGATTTCTGCCGCAAATTGACAGCCAAATAGTTTGTTGTAGGAAATTTAAATTAAAATTGAATGTTGCTTGGTGAATAAAATAGTCTCATGTAAACACATTAAAAAACATTAAGTAAAGTGTCTAAATGTATTGTAACTTTACAAAAAGTAATGATATCTAACAAAAACATAGCTGTGAAAAAAGGGAGCCAAGCTCTGTAAAGACAATGGCAAGAAAAGAAGTGATATCTAAGTGGGTGCCAAGTTCAAATAAAATTCACTCAAACTTACCTACTGAAGTATTATAGCATTTTTTAAATTGTTTAGAAATAAAAATTATTGATAGCATATTAATAATAAATCTAGAACTTGGCAAGTTTTTGATAAATGCTATGCCTATCAATTTCATGTCTTAATAAAATGATGATGATTAACAACAATGTCATTATAAAAAAAATTATATGGTTATTATTATAAACAAATAACTCATGTTAAAGATTTGATAAACCAATAAATACACAAATACATTCCCGCTCGTCTTTGGTTATCATTCTAGCGCCCACCCTTCGGAAATCTCAATGCAAACAGACTAGGCCTGAGAAAGAGGCCTTAGAAGGCAAAGCCTGAGGGCCTCAGGCAAGGCCTGAAAAAGAGACAGTTACCTTTACTCTTGTTCTTGGTCATCCCTCTAGAGACTGCATCCCTTTCTAACCCTTCAGTAGCAAAGAGCTTTTATTCGTGACATGCTGAAATGATTCAATCACACCAGAATTTAAAAACAAATTTATTTCAAAATGCGTAAAAGCTTCTTTTCACGCATTTAATAAAATTAAACTTTTTAGTCCTGAATTCTAGTGTCAATGTGGCATTTTGCAGTTAAAATTAGGTGGGATATATTTTATCACACCACCCTTCAAGGGGAAGGAGCAAGTTTAGATATAATAATGTCATTAATAAAAATAAATGACTTGTAGGTAAAAACTTGCCAAGTTCTAGATTTATTATTAATATGCTATCAATAATTTTTATTTCTAAACAATTTTAAAAATGCTACAATACTTCAGTAGGTAAGTTTGAGTGAATTTTATTTGAACTTGGCACCCACTTAGATATCACTTCTTTTCTTGCCATTGTCTTTACAGAGCTTGGCTCCCTTTTTTCACAGCTATGTTTTTGTTAGATTTAATTAACACTTAACAAAGCAACTCACGTCACTACACGTACGACATCACAAAACAGACTAGAATAGAATATTTACTTTTTACAAGTAATCTTCATGAATTCGGGAGGTAAATTACATGGTGCTGCCATCTGACATTTCAAACTTAAACTAGAAATAACATAATTATATTGACTGTATATATTATGAATATGACACAATATGCCCTTCATTTTTTTTCAATATTGCTTAGTAATAATCGTCGCAATAATTGTTTGGTACCATGATATATTTCGAAAAAAATATAACCGACTGGAAGTCCTAACACTATGACGCAACGTGAGAAAATATTTAACGTGTTTATAATAGTAGATTAATTTTTAAAATCCCTTTTATCTGCTTAAAATATCTAAATTATTAACGTTATGCTGTATAGCCTGATAAGATTTTATTAGCCCCCGATATGCTATTTCTTTCGGCCAGCAATTAATATGTCGTCTCTAAAAAACAACGTTCCGTTACAGAAGCCAGTCGTACAATAAAGCAGATGTATCATGTACTGTTAAATACTGATCATATCTATTGTAATATTTCAAACTTCTTCGCATCACACATTGTCAATTTTCATACCGTCGTATAGGGAAAAAGTACTTTTAAATGCAATTAGTTTGAAAATTGCATCTTGATTTATTTTTGAGATATTAATATTTTTTTTTTTTTTGTAGTTTTTAGCGCCATTTCTTTAATTTTGGCAACCTCCATTTCTGTAGAAAGTAAAGGGAAAATAGTAGCAATTATATCTTTTTGGTGCCATTGTCCCATAACAACTGAAAACAAAATTAATTAAAATACTTGCTATATAAAACTTGGAGCTATTATAAACTATATTTAATTTTAAGTACGTATGTTAATGTTGCAGACAAATGAAGGCATGTGAATCATTAGATAGCCAATTTTTCGTGTCGAGTTTCTTGTATGACGTTATTGGTTTTTGCTGGATTTGTGTACTATTCAGCGATAGTGACGTCCTATGCATACTTTTATGTAGATGTTGTTTAAAGAGGATCGTAAATGTGGAATTCTTCGGCGGATGCGAATGACGCCATTTTATATAAAATAAAAGCGTATGTTTTAAGCCTCAAAACTGAAATATCATTTGTATACTATGTATATTTATACAGTAATACCCCCACTTACGTCCCCTCGATTTGCGTCACCACGCATTTACTTCTTCTGGCTTGGAAAAAAAAAATCCTTAATTAAAGATGCACTTTTTGAAGAATTTTGGTTCTATGAAGGGGAAACTTTCCCGCGAAAGTCAAGTAATAGCAATAAAGAAAAAAAAAAATAGAAAACTCACTCTGATGTTACAAAGAGCTTCTAAGGAAAAAGAAAAAAAGAAAAAAATTGTCGGTTCAAACTTCATTGCAATATTTTTTCACACCCTCAAAGACTCGAATGGGGCATCTACAACAATAAATTGTATGTTAACAACTTATTGATTTATTCCAAATTGTTGTATTGCATATGCATTTTTTTGCTAATGTTAAACGTATGTGTAACATAATCCATAAATGCAATGGAATGTGTTCATTAGATTTTGGAGAATTTTTATTATTTATCCTTTTTAGCTCACAGGCTATCAAAGCCTGAGAGCTAATGTACCCGCCCGTTCTGTATGTATGTATGTATGTATGTATGTATGTACGTACGTACGTATGTATGTATGTATGTATGTAACGCGATAACTCTTGATAGAAACATACGATTTGCTTCAAAATTTTTTCCTAGGTTCACTGTGATAAGGCGCTTCCCTGATTAGTTTTTGGAGTTCAATGGTTAAGGATAAAGGGGGGAAAACGGGGTTAGTCCACCTCCCTTAATTCAGATAAATGTGTTTTTCATGCAGAATGATTCGATTTGCTCCGAATTTGGTATACCGGTTTATCATGTTCAGGAACTTTCCTGATTAGTTTTGGGGGTTCATTGGTTAAGGATAAAGGGGGAAAAGGGGGTTAGTCCCCCCCCCCTTAATTCAGATAAATGGGTTTTTCATGCAGAATCATTCGATTTGCTCCGAATTTGGTATACCGGTTTATTATGTTAAGGAACTTCCCTGATTAGTTTTGGGAGTTCATTGTTTAAGGATAAAGGGGGGTAAACGGGGTTAGTCCACCCCCCTTAATTCAGATAAATGTGTTTTTCCTGCAGAATGATTCGATTTGCTCCGAATTTGGTATACCGGTTTATTATGTTAAGGAACTTCCCTGATTAGTTTTGGGGTTCATTGGTTAAGGGTAGAGGGGGAAAAGGGAGGTTAGCCCGCCCCTCTTAATTTAGATAAATGGGTTTTTCATGCAGAATGATTCGATTTGCTCCGAAGTTGGTATACCGGTTTATTATGTTAAGGAGCTTCCCTGATTCGTTTTGGCGATTAATTGGTTAAGGATAAAGGGGGGGGTTAGTCCACCCCCTTAATTTAGATAAATGTTTTCTTTTTGCAAGATTATTCGAATTGCTCCAAATTTGGTATACCGGTTTATTATGATAAGGAGCTTCCCTGATTAGATTTGGAGGTTCACAGGTTAAGTATAAAGGGGGAAACGGGGGCTAATTCCCCTTCACTTATTTTTTTGAGTGGCATTATTCTTTAAAATAAGAGTATAATATACAATTAGTATGAATAGTCTGTGAGCTCAGTGCCATCAGTTTAGCTGGGTACTTTTCTTTTTTATTTGCTTATCTAAATGTACCTCGACTTACGTCATTTTCGACTTACTTTGCTAGTCTTGAAACAATTTGTTGACGTAAGTCGTGGTATTACTGTATACATATATATTTTTTTTTCATCGGGGGCGACACTAAATTCTAAAAAAAAATTCCCGTTTCCTGTTTTCTAGTTATTATTTATTTATTTATGTATACATTTTCCATGAGTGCCTTTTAACTTACCATAATATGAACATGTTGAAAGAAATTTTCGTGTTTTTTACACAAAATTAATGTTCTTTCTTTCTAAGAATAATCTTCATAAAAACTTTTAGTAAAATTTTCATTTGAATGACGCACATAAATCTTTTAAGCTAAATTTAAGTATGATAACATAGACACAATAAATGGCTAATTAAGTTTATGTTAGTGATTTTTTTTTGTCTTTTTCCATCTCTATTATGGAAGCAGATGTTAAGCTCAAGCTTTTTTTTTCTTACGTGTATGGGCCATCCTCAACCACATGTTTGCAATTCTGAAAATAAACGGACATAAAGTTACAACTATATGACGCAATGTGAGAAATTACTTAGCGTTTTTAGGTGCGTTCGTAATTATATAAATACGTAGCACCTATAGTCGTCGTTCAGTCCGTCCGTCTGTCCGTCTGTCCGCATGTAACAGAGCAAAAACTACCCAACCGAATAGTCTGAAATTTCAAATATGTGATTGTTGCAAAATTTTGTCGAGCCATTTCAAATTTTATGAAAATCGGATGTATAGTTTAATTACAGAGACAGTCAAAAGTTTTTCTTTACATTACGGCCAATGGGGAAAATTATTGCAAGTGGATTTTAATGATATTAGAGCCTTCCGAATGATCTGAAATTTTAAAGATATAATTGTTGCAAAATTTTGTCGAGCCATTTCAAATTTTTGGAAAATCGGATGTATAGTTTAATTACAGGGACAGTCAAAAGTTTTTCTTTACATTACGGCCAATGGGAAAAATTATTGCAAGTGGATTTTAATGGTATTAGAGCCTTCCGAATGATCTGAAATTTTAAAGATATAATTGTTGCAAAATTTTGTTGAGCCATTTCAAATTTTAGGAAAATCGGATGTATAGTTTAATTACAGGGACAGCCAAAAGTTTTTCTTTACATTACGGCCAATGGGAAAAATTATTGCAAGTGCATTTTAATGATATTACAGCCTTCCGAATGGTCTGAAATTTTAAAGCTATAATTGTTGCAAAATTTTGTTGAGCTATTTCAAATTTTAGGAAAATCGGATGTATAGTTTAATTACAGGGACAGTCAAAAGTGTTCCGAAAAAATTATTGGAAGTGCATTTTAATGATGTATCAGACTATGCACGTTATGAAGTGCAAAAAATTATACATTCAGTACAATATGGGGTGCAAAAAATAATTTTAAAACTAGTTATAGTACGAACGCACCTCATTTGCCACGTTTGACGAGCAATTTCCAACTTGTTTTAATAGTAGATTAATTTTTAAAAGCCCTTTTTATCTGTTTAAAATATCTAAATTATTAACGTTATGCTACATAGCCTGATAAACTTTTATTTATTTATTTATTTATCATGAGTGCCTTTTAACTCACCGTAATATGAACCTGTTGAAAAAATTTGGTGTTTTCTACAGAAAATTAATGTTTGTACTTTCTAAGAATACTTATCATAAAAGCTACTAGAAAAACTTTCATTTGAATGACGCGCATAAATCTTTTAAGCTAAATTTAAGTATGATAACACGGATAAAATAAATGGTTAATTAAGTTATATGTAAGTGAATTTTTGTCCTTTTCCCTCTCTATTATGGAAGCAGATGTTAATCTAAAGCTTTTTTTACCCTTACATGTATTTACAATTCTGTATTTAAACGGACATGCTTTTATCTTATGCAGCATTTCTATTTTTTTTATTTATTTATTAGCCCCCGGTACCGTATGCTATTTATTTCTCCCAGCTTATTTTGTGTCGTGTCTAAAAAATAACTTTACCTTACAAAAGCCAGCAATAAACAAAGCAGATGTATCATTGTACGATTAAATGCTCTATAGCAATTTTTTAAATTTCTAAGCATCGCGCATTTTCAATTTTTATACCGTGGTATTGGAAAGAAAAAAGTACTTTTAAATGCAATTTGTTTGAAAACTGTATCTCCATTTATTTTTGAAATATTATTATTATTATTATTACTATTATTATTATTGTAGTTTTCAGCACCATTTGTTTAATTTTTGCAATTCAAGTACAACATTTCTGTAGAATGTAAAGGGAAAATAGTTGAAAAATAGCAATTATATCTTTTTGTTGCCATTTTCTCATAACAACCGAATGAAAACGTAATTAAAATACGTGGTATTCTGAAAAAATATAACCGAATAATTTCTCTTAAAACACGGAGCTATTATAAACTATATTTAATTTTAAGTATCTATATTAATGTTACAAACAAATGAAGGCCTATCAATCATTAGATAGCCCTTTTTTGGTCGCGTTTCTTTAATGAGGGCATTTTTTTGCTGCATTTATGTATTATTTTGCGATAGTGACGTCCTATGCATACTTTACTGTAGATGTTTAAGAGTGGGTCGTAAATGTGGAATTCTAAAGCGGATGCGAATGGCGTCATTTTACATAAAATAAAAGCGTGTTCTTTAAGTCTTAAAATTGAAATATGTTTTGTACTATTTATACATACATATATTTTTTTTTTCATCGGGGGCGACAGTAAATTCTGTAAAAGCAGAATTCCTGTTTTCTAGTTTTTATTTTTACTTTTGTTATCACTTTTATTAAAACGATAAAGTTAGTAGTGCATTTCTATTTCAGAAAGATTTTATTTTAATCAATCTATAGTCCGCGAGTCAGCAACAGATTTTGATGACCAATTTCCTCTCGGCCGATACTTTGTAAAATGCTTCAGAGAGTTGTATCATGAAGCTCCGTGAGCATCAGCTGCGGTTCCGTGGGTGGGTTGAGCAGAAATAGCCTTCCAAGCATGTGAAAAAAAAAATAGTCATTTCCTCCCGGTTGTAAATTTGTCAAATTATAGCTAACCCAATATCTTGAAGAAAAAAAAAGTCAGCTGATTTTAAAATGGTGGTTAATACGTCAGCTGGTCACACGAACATGAAAAAAATATACAGGGTGCAAAGGAAAGTCCCTTTAACCTGAAAATACTTGCGAACGGAGAGAGCTACAGCTATGGAAGTGAGGTAACGGCATAGTAAACTGACTACGCCCGATTTAATGCAAACGACGGAAGCGCCACCTAGTGGCGAAATTTGGAAGTTAGCTATTGAAAATTGTAAACGAAAAGAAATAGAGCAAAATTTCCAATTAGAAAATTTTAGAGCATCAATTAATTAGTACGAAACGACATTTGGTTTACATGGATAAGATAAATCTTCGCCTGTATACCCAAAAATGTCCGAAATCGATGCACTCTATTTTGTTTAAACGGTTGAATGGAATAGCCAGAAGTATGAAGAAATACACATAATTTGTGGTATAAATACGTGCTTATCTCAATACATTTTGATAAAATCACATAAAAAACAAAAAAGACAAACTGTCTCACAGTGATAAAAAGTTAATATTCAATATATTCGAAAAGTTCGCCATTGCTCACGATACACGTTTATATTCGTGAGAGTAATTCTACATGCCATATTTCTCAGCATGGAACGTCTATTGCTAGCCTCTTCAATAGGACGACATAGATTTAACCCTTTCAAGGGCGGTGGCTAAACGTTCTACCCACCTAATTTTAATTCCAAAAAGGACAAATGGCAGCAAGAATATTTTAATAAAATTTTGCTTTTGTAATGAAAGTGAAAATTAGCGGGTTTTTATTTCAATAGAAATTCGTTTGAATATTCTGGTGTCAGTAAATTACTCCATCAGTTTACGAACAGAATTCTTCTGCCTCTGAAAGGGTTAATCTAAAATTTTAAATGCTTTGGAAATTAAATTTTTACAGACATTACAGCACGATACAACGTCACAATCTGAAATTGTGCACTGCTACATTTACGGAATGTGAATGTGCAAAATAGAATCGTCGCTCATCGATTTCGGACATTTTTAAGTATACAGGCGACGATTTATCTTATCCGTGTGAACCAAATGTCGTTTCGTACTAATTAATTGATGCTCTAAAACTTTCTAATTGGAAATTTTGCTCTATTTCTTTTCGTTTACGATTTTCAATAGCTATCTTCCAAATTTCGACACTATTGGGCGCTGCCGTCGTTTGCATTAAATCGGGCGTAGTCACTTTACTATACCATTAACTCACTCCCATAGTTGTAGCTCTCTCCGTTTGCAAGTATTTTCAGGTTAAAGGAACTTTCCTTTGCACCCTGTATATTTTTTTCATGTTCGTGTGACCAGCTGACGTATTAACCACCACTTTATAATCAGCTGACTTTTTTTTTCTTCAAGATATTGGGTTAGCTATAATTTGACAAATTTTCAACCGGGAGGAAATGACTATTTTTTTTTCTCATGTTTGGAAGGCTACCGCTGCTCTACCCACCCACGGTACCGCAGCTGACGTTCACGGAGCTCCATGATACAACTCTCTGAAGCATTTTATAAATTATCGGCCGAGAGGAAATAACTGACGAAATTTGCACCTGGCTCTTGGACTACTACTCGTTGACTATTCTGAAGATGTGCCTTTATCTTACGGAGTTGCAAGCAGTGATGATACGAATGAATGATTTTACTAAAAGACTGAAACATTCATGCATGCGCAAAAGCATAGCTTCCAACCTTCGTTTTATTTTTAATTCAATTACTACGAGAAATTTAATGTCGCAAAAAAATGTTTCATATTTTAATTAGAATTGCAGTACAACCTCGGAAATCCAACATCGTCGGAACCGAGGCTAACCCGAATTTTTGAGAATTCCGGTTTTCTGAAAGATTGTCAAAAGTACTTCCGGTAGTTTAAATAGTGCCTTTATTGGTACAAATGTAATTAATATCCATGTGATATTTATGTGAGGAAATTAAATATTTAAGGAAAACTTACTTAAATTAATATTTGCTATGTTACAAAGAAATTCTAATACACAATGAAATCATTTCTTCTCGTGTAATTTCAAAAAACCAATGTCAATTTTATTTGCTTCAATTTTTTCTGCCATTTTTTAACACGTTTTTCTTGGACTTTATACAAGTGAAGAATACCAATTTCGTATAAAGTTCTGTTTCTGTAAAGCAGATTTAATTTTCGAGATAAATCTACGCTTTTTTCCAGTGACACCTTTTCTTCTCCTGGCTCATCTTCCTCCTTCCTCTGGGTTGACCCAAGCGTTATCGGCGGTGGAATTTCGCACAGCGTCAGCGATCTTGCCGTATGTTAATCTAGCGTTTTGGATCTCAAACTTTTTAATTTGTAAACAATTGCTATTTTTCTTTCTCTTTTAATTTCAAAAGTAAAAATAAAAAAGGGTGTGATTTTAATGCTGGTTTTTTGAAGTTGCCGAATTTTTATGGTCACACTGTAATTTAATAAATGCATAAAAACTTAAAAATTCCTTTTGTATTCTAAATTTCTAAAGATAATTGACTAAAAAAATTACGAAGGTTGTCAACCATGATTTTGTTTCTTTTTATTTTACTAAATTTCTGGTGGTATTTGAATAAAAATATGTACAAAGTTTGGAAACTATGTTTCTGCGCATGCCAGAATGATTCATTGGAATAGTAAAATCATTCATTCCGCCCATAACTATTGGGTCGTTCGGAAAGTCCTGTCCGTCTGGGAAAATCATTCGTATCGGAAAATTCTGCCCTGTGATTATTAGATTTTAGATATCGGAATCAATGTCTAATAATTAAATGACAGAATTTTCTGGTATGAATTGGTTTTCCCAAACGCACACGACTTTCCGAACGACCCAATAGTTTCATCGCTGGCAGTGATTTTAATTTTGTTATACGTTTTCTATTATTAGCATAAAATCGAAAAGCTCCTGTTATATTTCTATTGAAGATGTTCAAGAAATCTGTGTTAAAACTGGGTATCTTCGTAAGCCTTTTGTATATATTTATTTCATATAGACATTTTTCTCGTTTTGATTAGTTTTTTACGTGTAAATATTTTTTAGGCTTTTTTTATATTTTTTCTACATTATTAACCTTTGGCACTCCACTGACACCTGTATGCTGACAGTGGATTTGTAGTTAAACTTAGAGGGCTGCTACAGACGACTATTTTTTTATTCTATTCGCACCACTTTAAGGGGTCTCAGGATTCTTAAAATTGGAAGAAAAAAAAGACCATTTTCAACATTTAATGTCTTAAAATGTATTGAGGTGAAAGATATAAGTATGTTCTTTCATTTCGTGTATATAAGTGGTCTTGTACCTCTTAAACGCGTCGAAAATTAACGCAAAAATTCAAAGTTTGAATTAGTCTATCTTCAAAACCTTTTTATGTATAAACATGAAATTTTGGATATTGATTAAATAGATCTTGCTTTGTAATATGCTACCAATGGAAATTTATTAGCCTTTTACAGAATTTGTGTATTATTGAAATCAAAATAGGTTTTTTTTTGTTCCAGAAGTCATTGCGCGCATGATATCTTGAGAAAGTACGTATGGATTGTCATGAAATTTGGTAAAGATGCTAAAAAAATATGTGAGATTAAAATAAACTACTTTTAAGTATTTTCAATGGTAATATTTTTGTTATGAATATTTTTATTCATTAAATATATATATATATATATATTTAAAACCACAAACAAAATATCAAAAACCATCACTCACCATATCTAAAATGAAACTCACATCGAAAAAATTAAAATAACCAACATAAACTTTAACTCTTAAAATCAAACTGAATAACCAAACTAAAGAAAATATATATAATTACAAAACATAACAGAACAGAACACAAGGCGAGCGGTATGGCTAACGACATACTCTGCAGGGTTAAGTCAGACTTTACGCATACTAAATATATATATATATATATATATATATATTTTTTTTTTTTTTTTTTTTTTTTTTTGCAAAAATATATTTTTTATATAGTTAATGAAATAATTTTGGCCTAAGAGTAGTTCATTTTAAACACACATATATGTTTAGTATCTTTACCAATTTTCATGGTAATACATACATACTTTCTCAAGATATCATACGCGCAATGACTTATGGAGTAAAAAAAAGAGCTATTTTGATTTCAACAGTATACAAATTAGGAAAAAAGCTAATAAATTTCTAATGGCAGCATACTATAAAGCACAATCTGTTTAATCAATATCCAAAATTTCATGTTTATACATAACAAGTTGGAAATTTCTCGTCAAACGTGGCAAATAACGTGCGTTCGTACTATAACTAGTTTTATAAATATTTTTTGACCGAATATTGTACTGAATGTATATTTTAGTGCACTTCAATAAGTGCCTATCCATTTCATTCTGTTCGAAAGGCTGTAACATCATTAAAAAGCACTTGAAATATTTTTTTCCCATTGGCCGTCATGTAACGGAAAACTTTTAATTGTCTCTGTAATTAAACTATACATCCGATTTTCATAAAATTTGAAATGACTCGACAAAATTTTGCAGCAATTATATATTTAAAATTTCAGACCATTCGGTCGGGTAGTTTTTTCTCTGTTACATGCGGACAGACAGACAGACAGACTGACGGACTGAACGACGGCTATAGGTGCTACGTATTTATATAATTACGAACGCACCTAAAATGGTTTTGAAGATAGACTAATTCAAACTTTGAATTTTTTCGTTAAATTTCGTCAGGTTTAAAAGGTACAAGACCCCTTAAAAATAGAAAGATGCAGAATTAGCATTTACAGGACGCTCCAAAGTGTCAGACATTTGACAAGCAGAAAATTGATATAACAGCTTACGCGCAGAATTACAGAATAAACTTTGCAAGTAGAATGAAATTTTTATTGCCCACTTCAGATTACAATAATTACTCAGAACTTAAATAAATTTGTATTTAAAGCATCTTTATATTTTTAATACAAAGTTGTATTTAGCTAATACAAAATCTTGAAAATTTCAACAGTATAATCCCCTAAAAAATATATTTTTCTGAACAATAAAAAAGGAAATTTTAGGATAAGTTTATGCACACTAACATGAAACATTCGTTTTAGAAATTCCATGAAAAAATATTCATAAATGTTTAAGATATCTTGCGCGTTATGCCCCAAAACGTTATTTGGAGAAAAATGACTTCAAAGTTTTGGAAACGCTGCTTCAGCTATGGAGCGGGTATAATTCTAGAAGTCGTAACTTCTGTTCTACTGGGAATTGCAAGGAAACAATGTTATCAAAATGTTAAGAAAAAAAAAAGGAGCTTAACATCTAAAAATCTTAAAATTTCGAAAATTTTGAAACTTTAAGAGTCTTGAAACCAGTTAAAAAAGAAAAAAAAAACATGTTTGGTAGTATACAGGATGTGTTCACAAGGTTTCAAGACTGGTCTGATAATGCAAAATTTATTAAACATTTTTGTACCGCGAACTAAAATTCTTCGAAATATGACCCTTGGGCATCGACACATCGCTGCCAGCGTTTTTTCCATTGTTCATTGGCCATATAGAAGTTTTCGCACGAAAGGCTGTTAAGGGATCTCGTCGAAGCTGCCTGGATCGCTGGAATCGTGTCGAATCGCTTCCCTTTCAGGTCTTTCTTGACCTGGGGGAACAAAAAAAGTTTCTTGGGAAAAAGTCGAGACTGTAAGGGGCTTGCAGCAGTATTGCCACGTTAAATATAGCCAAAACTAATGGAGCACTCCAGAGAAAAACTGACCTGACCCGTCGCGTCCGCCCAGACATCAAACACGATTGGATTGTTTGTTCCCGACGACAATGCACGCTCGCCGCCGCCGACGTTTTGGCTATCTTTAACGTGGCAATACTGCCGCAAACCACCTACAGGCCCGACCTCGCTCTCAGGACTTTTTTTTTTTGTTCCCCCGGATCAAAAATGTCCTGAAAGGGGAGCGATTTGTCAGGATTCCAGCTATCAAGGCAGCTTCGGCGAGGTCTCTTAACATCCTTTCGTGAGAAGTCTTCTATGGGGACTATGAACAATATGAACAATGGAAAAAACACTGGCAGTGGTGTGTTGATGCCCAAGGGTCATATTTCGAAGAATTTTAGTTCGTGGAACAAAAATGTTTAATAAATTTTGAGTTATCAGACCAGTCTTGAAACTTTGTGAACACACCATGTATTTCACTTGCAAATGTTCTCAAACAGTATGTCAATAACTTTGTTTTGAGAAAGGGGTGTGATGTAGAATTAAAAGTAATCACCTATGAATTTAGCCTTAAACTTAATATGTTACCGTATAAGTATCAGTTGAGTGAAATAAGGTTAAAGTAACTTGCATTTTATCCGGCCGAAAGTGATTATTTGTTATTTCTTTTTGCTCTTCATGGCACTTCTTAACTTTTTCCAGTGTAATTGTTGTTCTAGGATTCGGTTACGGTCATATCCCATAGCGAAAGATACTAAGCACATGGTTCCAGAAACTCTGCATAATGAACAAGTTCCAAGGAATCCACCACGATTATATTTATTTTAAAATAGTAGTACCAAAGTAGAAAAATTTAGGAACGCTGCAAGCCTTGCCTTATATAATCCTTGAAAAGTTTTACTTTTGCTTTGTCTTAAGAAAGTTTGTTTTCATGAAGATTCAAATATCATATTGCATAATCATTTTCACTCTTGCAATAACAAAAATGTGCGTATTAGCTCAAAATTTGATTTTATCATAGTAGAAAAATTAAATTGTGATAACTTTCTCAATAAACTGAAAAAAAAAAAAAAATCAGCAGATTGAATTGTAACGTAGTGTTGGTTTTTACATTTTGTGTATTTGAGAGTAATCTACAACATATATGTCTTTTGAAATAGCTGTTTAAAAATCATTCAGACGTCAAAAAAAATAATTAAATCACTAGTAAATAATAAAGATTATAATTTCTTTGGTTGTGGTTCTCAGACACAACCTCTCCCTCCCCCGCGACGCACACACGCACTCTCTACCAGCAAAACCAAAAAATAAGAAATATATGTGAAAGTGAACACGGCATGATAATTTTGTGCTGAGCTTAACATGTTTTACTCTAAAAAGAAATTATGTAGTATGTCTTGTACTACGTTTTGAACTTTGGATGGATTTAAAGTAACTAAATTATGAATATTTTGTTATGATTCCCCAAGTATATTTTCAATTTTATTTTAAAAATGAATGTCTTTTAACTTACTTCCCGAAATTATGAACCTGTTGTTACAAAGACGTTTTTCCTACAGAAAATTAATGATCCTACTTTCTGAGAGTAATTATCCTAAAAGCTTTTTTTTAAACGTTACATTTGAATGATGCACATAAATCTTTTAGCTAAATTTAAGCTTGTTAACATAGCACAGCCGAAATGCTTAAGTAAGTTACATGTAAGTGGATTTTCTCTTTATTCACCTCTTTTCTGGAAGCATTTGTTAAGCCACAGCTTCTTTTTTGCTGGAAATGGGCCGCCCACATATTTACTTATCTCGACATAAGAAGACATGTTTTATCTTATACTGGGTTTTGTCAGCGGTTCAGTTGAAATAGAATGTAAGTTATGTCCGCAATTTTTAATAATATTTGTTTAAATGTGAACGATATTTTTTTTTTTTTTTTTACATGTTCATTTAAGTTTTTCAACAACTTTATTTTTACATTATTTTATTTAACTTAATTTTGTGGCTGCCTAACAATGTAAATCTCATAAATAAACAAAATGCCTGTCAATGTAAAAATTGTAATTAAAAATCCGCCTAGCAGATTATAAATTATAAATGTTACAAATTATAAGTGTTCGGTATAAAATAAGAATTTTCATTTTATATATATATATGTGTGTATATTGCCATTAATGACCGGCAATTTTCAATTTTAGACATTTTGTCGAATATTTAGAAATATACTTGTCAGATTCTTCTGGAATTTCAGCATTAAAAAGAACAGGTATAACCTCATATTTAGCAATGTCGATTTGATAAGGGGGATAATTAGGGGGCCAACAAAAAATCAAAGAAAAAAAATAATACATGGGATCACCCTGTAAAATAAAATGCACGAAATGATCTATCGCTACTGAATATAAATAAACAGACATTGTGCAATATGTGTATTCTTTTGTGTAACAATAGCACGTATATTAATATAAATATAGCGATTTATTTAAAAAAATTAAAAAAAAATTTGCATGTTTTTTGCTTATAACATGCAGGGTTTTCAACCAAATTTAACGCCGGTTTCAGAAAAATTGACAAAATATAGTAGAAACAATATAGTGTAATTGGAATATAAATATATTAAATATGTTAGGAAATATGAGCAGTTGTATGAAATAATTTTTATCTGCGCAAGCACGAACGATAACTAGGATCATTTTACATAATTTAATAGTCAACTCTAAGGAGCAACTTATTTAAAAAAATCTAGTCAAATATCGTACAAATTCAGACAGATATCGGCGTTAGAGTGAGCAAATTTTTAGTTCTTCTCTAAAAGCAGCTGAATGATAAGGGATTTTCCACAAATTGTTATTTTTAATTTAATTTTTTTTTTAATTTTCATTTTTTATTGATGCTTTAGTTTTTCTCTGATAACCACCAGAACTAGCCTATACCATGATCAAAAGAAGTATCAAAATAAAAGCATTTTTTACAAATCTACTCGTTGAAAGTCACTAAATACTAACTTTTTTCGTCAGTTTTAGAATAATAAAATTCAGTTAATAAAAAATGACAATTTGTGTAAAATCCCTTATCATTCAGTTGCTTTTAGAGAACAACTAAAAATTTGCTCACTCTAACGCCGATATTTTTCTGAATTTTTGCGATATTTGACTAGATGTTTGAAATAAGTTGCTCCATAGAGTTGACTATTAAATTATGTAAAATGATCCATGTTATCGTTCGCGCATGCGCAGATAAAAATTATTTCATACAACTGCTTATATTTCCTAAAATATTTAATATATTTATATTCCAATTGCACTATATTGTTTCTACTATACTTTGTCAATTTTTCTGAAATCGGCGTTAAATTTGGTTGAAAACCCTGTATGTTATAAGCAAAAAACATGCAAGAATTTTTTATTTTTTTTAAATAAATCGTTATATCTCTATTAATATACGTGCTATTCTTACACAAAAGAATACACATATTGCACAATGTCTGTTTATTTATATTCGGTAGCGATAGATCATTTCGTGCATTTTATTTTACAGGGTGATCCCATGTATTATTTTTTTTCTTTGATTTTTCGTTGGCCCCCTAATTGTTCCTCTTATCAAATCGGCATTGCTAAATATGAGGTCATACCTGTTCTTTTTAATCCTGAAATTCTAGAAGAATCTGACAAGTCTATTTCTAAATATTCGTCGAAATGTCTAAAATTGAAAATTGCCGGTCATTAATGGCAATACAGTGTATATTTATAATGCACTGTGGAAGAACAGACATTATTTTACCTGTGTTTTTTACCTGTGTAGTTTAAATTTGATGTTTTTGGAATTTCCGTAGTTGAATGTTATAAATATTATTGATATACACATTCTTTCCAAATTTATAGTTTATTTGCATGTATTATTTATTGATCAAATACATTTTGTTGAATTTAATATGTGCTGCTTTTGCGCCAGTTATGCAAAAATTTTCATGAATTGTATTTGAAATATATGTATATATATGCATAGTAGATGCATTTTTTTATGATTATTAGATTCTAAAAGGATAATATTTCATAATAAACTTCATCTAATTATAGAAATTTCTCCATAGCTCAATAAATAAACAGCGTAGAATGATGTATTGTACATTAAGATCTACCTCTAAAAATTACCTAGCTGACAATGTAAAATTCCGTTTAATATAACGGGTGTTTTCAAGCGTTCGAAATGAAATGCGTATTTGTTTTTACATATATTGCTAGTTTCATGTGATCTTATAGTATAAGTAACATAGGTGCAAAGTGCAATGATGTTTGACTACCAGTATTTTAGATCGGAAAAATGTGACTTATTTTATGGGAGATACCTCATTAATTTCAATTAATGAGGTATTCATAATCGCCTTCTTCGCCTCGATTCATAATCGATTCATAAAATCGATTCATAATCGATTTCTTCGCCTTATTCATAAGGCGAAAAAATCTTTTCTAAAATAACGGTGGTCAAAAGCACAGCAATTATGAGCTATGTGACTTACACTACAAAAACCCATGGAACTAGCCATATATAGTAGTTACTCTTTCGTATAATCTTTTTCTCGGGAATATTAGTTTATACGCAGAAAAAAAATTATATAGCATTCTCAATCTTATATAAATAGATGTTTATATTTTTTCTTGAATTTTTTTTTTTTCTAGTAGAAACATATTCTTTCGGTATTTGACTGAGACTGAACTTTATAATAATTATTTTTGACACAATGTAACAATTGAGACAGTATATCGAAATCTTCGAAACATAACGTCTTTTTTGTGCGTTTCATCTTCTTAACCCTTTCAGGGGCAAGTTATTCGCAAAATGCTGAAACGTGTGAATGACACGAGAATTTACAAACAAATTTATTTTAAAATAAGCAAAAGCCTTTGTTTACGTGTTTAATAAAGGAAATTTTTTGTGCTAATATTCTGGTGCCAATGTGACACATTAGGGATAAAAATTAAGTTGTCCAAAAATGAACCACCTCTCTGGAAGGGGTTAACAATATGAAGAGCAAAAAGTGAGATAAGTTAGACACAGGTTTATAGGTGAATATGAGTATTACTACAGTTTGAGACAACGCACCTTTATCTATAGCCAAAAATTTGAATTATTTTTACAGAGTACAAAATTTATGGCTTACTTTATAAACATGCCACTTATTTCATCTGCTCATTTATGATAATTAATGGAATAGGGATCTTTAACCCAGTAATTCCCATGATAGAATACGTTTTAGTAATTCCAAAGAATCTGAATTCATACCAAAAAATTTCAATAATAAACTTTGCTTTATTTAACAGGGGTCGTACGCTTCCGGGAATTTTTCAGGACAATTATCAGTATTTTTTAATAGAAACACAAATCTAGGTTAAACGCGCGAAATTTCGCCTTATTTAAGAAAATATTGGTACGGAAGAATTTCCTGGTCGTGAGATTTCAGGACAAGTTCGACCCCTGATTTAGGGATGGATGCTTACTATTAAGAAAAGCAAATGTTGCTAATTTTAACTTCTGGTGTGAATTTTGATTATATTAATTAAAAATCCCACTAAATTAGAAACAATGGTGGTAGCATTATACTACCATGGGCATTAGAGGATTAACGTTGTTGAGCCCTTTTTAGAACACTACGCTTTAATGCGTATATAACAGGGAAATGTTATATAAAACAATTTAAAAAACCCATACATTCAAAGATGTATCGATATAAATATTGATTATGTATTTATTATATTCATATCAAATATGTAAGAAAAAATTTATATGACAATAAGCTTAATTTGTAGTAAATGTCTTTTAAGTTACTTTTTAGATATCGTATTTGTATTGCACTTAAACTTCCCGAAAGTGACCACGTTCCGCTCCAATAAAAATTGGTCGCTCCGAAAGGTGGTCTTTTAATGGAGGTCATGTTTAAATCTAGATTTTAATTGTATAAAAAAAGGTTTCAATTAATGTTACTAAAATTTATTTTTCAAATCAGGAAAAAATATGAAAATTTAAGTATCAAAACAAAAGTTAATTACATTAGTTTATTAGTGCAGACTTTAAAAAATGAATACATTGACGTTTGCTTTGATTTTACGCTTTTATCTTCTAAAACTTTTATTTCCAAGTCCTTTCGAAGTTCAGTAAATAAATGCTTTTTTTTGGGGGGGGGGGGGGGGGGGCAAATTATAACGATTTCATTAATTTATCTATTTATATGAGAGTTTCCTGGCATAATAAATAGGGCAGGGGAGTTTATTGTCCGTGATTCTTACTCTGTCATCAGAGTTAAATTCATTGCCTAAAAAGGCACAAAGGGATTTAAACGCTTAAAAGTTATGGGAATAAATGAAAATTCTAAACTTAGTTTAGATGTTTGATGAAAAATGTGCTCTCCGGAATTATTATTCTAATAAAACCTTCTTCAAGCGACCACGAAAAAACAGAATTTGTTTCATTTCTTCAAAGAAATTGGTCGTTCATGAAGGGAGTTCAACTGGGGTGGTCTCTAAATAGAGGTAAAATTAGTATTGAGCCTATGTGAATAAATTTCGTTCCATGAAAAAATGGTCGTTCAGAGAGGTGGTCGCTTAATGGAGGTGATCGCACAGAGAGGTTTCACTGTATATTTCACTTACAGGTCCTTTAGCTGAAAGTTGTCGAAATTCTGATCTGATTTTTAAAAAATAATAATAATTTTTTTCTGCAAAAACTTCCTCTTAAATCTCGTGATTGTTCTATATTTCAGTTAAGGATCTTTTAGAAAATACAAATTAACTTCGGAAATTTTTCAACTCTCTAGAGAAATGTATTTATATTTTATTCTAGCCAAGTACGATGCTTCTATCCGATATCGTGACTTGAATAAACAAAAGACATTCTACGGGAAATTACAAAATCAATACACTGATTGCTCCGTACTTGTTAGACTTCCTAAAAAAGGGGTAATCACTCAATACTTTTCAACAAGTTGTACAAAAGTATTTCATTAAAAATCAATTTCTATTTAATTGGAGCTTTAGTTTTGGGAATGTTGTCGATGAAAAATGGGAAATCATCTCTTATGAAATCGTCTCCTGTAACAATGCATGCAAAAAAAAAAAAAAAAAATTATAGGAAATCATCGATTAGTGTTGCCAGTGGACTACTTTTTTTAAAATTCAGATTTCTTGAATGGTATCACTTTTTTGAAATTGTAAAATTCGACTTATTTAATGACATATTAATTAATGTGAAAACAGGTTGTATTTTACCATTTCAAAAAAGTGGTGCCAATCAAGAAATCTGAATTTGAAAAAAGTAGCCCACTGGCAACACTGGAGTCAATTGCCTAATGAATTTTCGGCATGCAATATATGTTTCATAATTAACGAACATTCTTAAAATATGTATACCGTAGAAGCTAACGTTCTACGGATATTTTTTTTTCTTTATTGATGGCCGCAGAAATGTCTTATAAGTAATGTGTTTGTAATAAATTTCAGTTGCAGATGTTACTGCAAAATAAAAATTAACCGAAGAAATATTACAAATTTCCAGAGAACGTTTATTTTGCATAACAAAAAATCTTAACCCTCTAGTGCGCAGCTTTACATATATGCAAACAACACTGCTTTGAACGTAATAGATTTATTTTATTCGCATATACCTAATTCACACAAGAAAATTAAAATAGCAATAGTATTTGCTTTAATTAAAAAAACAGACATTCCGTAATTAAATAAAGCGAAATTAACCATTGAGACGTTTTGGTATAAATTCAGATTATCTGGAGTACGTAATTTCTAGAGCGTGTTCTATTATGGGAATTAAAGGGTTAAAGGTTAAGTTTTATAAAATAAATAATTATGTAAAATAAGGTGTTTGGTGGCATACATATTAAAGTATTTACTAATTTGCAATATTTTAGCTTAAAACAGCCACACGACAGTAGTTTTTACTTATATTGCAGATGTACAACAGAAGAAATGATTGACTTATTATACGAAAAAGTGTCTCTGATTTTTTTCACTATTTTTTCCTGTGTAATAAACCTTTCAGAGAAGCATATATAATTTTTTCGAAACAAAATAAAAAATCGCGCATTTAAGGGTTAATGCTTCTACCCATTACAAATACCCATTACTGTAAATTGAAAAAAGCAAAAGCTTTCTGTTGGAAATTCCAAAAATAAATGCCTCCGTTCTTGTAAGGCTATCTAAAGATTTTTAACCAGTTAATAATTTTCAGCATGTTGTACAAAAGAGATTTCGTTAAAAATCATTCAAAATTAAATATAGTCGTAGTTTTTCCTTTGGGAATAACTTTAAATGTTCTTTTAAAAAAAATGGTCATTAAATGTCCTTTAAAAAACTCTTCACTATTAAAATCGAAACGTGCAACAAACTAATATTTAAAACAAACAAACAAAAAATTGAAATTATTACCTGTAATGGAACATTATGGTGTTTATTTCTTGTATATTACTTTTTAAATGATTACCTGCACTTGAACAGTATTGAAATACTCAGATGAAAATCGTCAAAACTTCTGAAATGGTTTTCCTACAATTTTTTTAATTTTTATTCTCCGAAATAATTTTAGTAAGTGTTTTTGTATTATATTCCAATTATATATTTTAAAAAGATTACAAATTACCTTAAAAATTACATTTCTCAAAGAAAATAGATTTGTTTATATTTTTTTCAGAAAAGCACAATATTTCAACCATCCTCATTACCGTCACTTGAACAAACAAAAATAATTCAATAGAAAATAAACAGAAAAACAATATCGATATTAATTATTCCGTTCTGGTAACTCTTCTTAACCCTTTGCGGTCGGAGTACTCATCCCACGAACAGGCATCCCTTACGCGAGTTTATTCTGTTGGGACCACTTTTTTTTTAAAGATAAATTTTTACTTCCACTTTAACAACATATGTAAGAGAAATTTACTAAAAAAAATGTACTTTTAAAATATAGTGTTGCGAATAGAATATAAAAATAGAATCATGTATATAAAGCTTGGGCGGCTACTTGTCAACACTCGACCTCAAAGGGTTAAGTATTTGTCTGCCCATGTCAGACATGTGAATTAACTTTTTATTGTCGAAATGTGCTATTTCCAACTGAACAGCACAACTTTTGTACAGAAAAATTCTATTTATTTAATCTTAACCCTTCACTGCACGATTTTTTATATTTTTATGAAAAATAACTTTTGAAATTTATACATCGGTCTAATAATGGGAAAAATAGTAAAAATAAAATAGTTTTCAATTTTTCAGCTAAAATTTTTATATTTTATGGTGTGTGCTATATGTACACATTTAGGATTTTAAAATATTGTATTGCTATATTTTGCAACTAATGAGCTTAAATTAATTAATTTTACCTGCTTAACACTCTGCAACTTTTTTTATATTAATATTTTTAAGGATTCATTAAAAACAATGAAAGTAAATCTTATCTTAATAGCTTGATCGATTTTTGGTTTCCGTAGAACAAATTCTAATTTTATATCTAATGCAGCTATCTGACATGGACAAAATAAATATTAATTAATTCTTTGGATTGTTCTTGATCAGTTACAGTGATCATATTAGCCAAATTCATGGCACATAATGAAATATATAATGTTTTTAGGTATGTGATGGATATGGCACGTGGTACAGTGAAGGGTTAAAATTTAAGCAATCAATAAGGAAACACATATATAATTCTAAGAAAGTCAGTTTCTTAAAATGTTATATATTTTTGTAAAAGTTTTTTTTAGAAAAATAAAAATAAATTAAAAATAAAAGATAGGAGTACTTTACGAGTTCATTTTTCCCAGATTTTTTAGCTTGTTATATAACCCCTTAATTTATTCTCTTTTTGTTATTAGTCGAGGGACGACTTATTATTCAACTATAATAACCTACAATCACTTTACTCTGGGGCTATTTGAGAGCTGGTTACAGTACAGGCAGAGTTGGACAAATTTGTAACTGCTATTATATGCAAAGTAATTACAATTTAATCGTATTCAATTAATTATTATTAAAATTACATGCTGTAAAAAAATTCTTGCAGCACTGTATCCGGAAGAGCTCCCATTTCATTATTTGACAGAATTTCTGTGTTTGAATGTGTGTAACTGTAATCAATTACAGACAATTAACTTGTATTTCAAAGCTATTGCTATTTGTAAAGCTATTGCTAAAGTACTTGCTATTTTTATATTAACTTGTAATTACATTGCGGATAGTTGAAATTACAAATTTGCCCAACTCTGAGAATAGGTCAAATAAACCAAAAATTGACTAATTTACGACAACTTGAGGCCATTCACCAAAATTTGAGAAGAAATCCGTTGTGCCACTGTAAATGAAAACCCGTTGAGTTCACAAAAAATGAAGTTGTTTTACAATTTTTTGTGAGTCAAAAGTTATATAAAAGTTGTTATATTTTTTACTCTGGGAGGAGGAGGGGGGAATTCAATAAATTTTAAGTAGGTCAAGTGGGGTACAGTTTATTATGTAATTTTTAATTCTGAATCGAATGACACTACAGTGGGTTTTATGATTACAAAGTCGAAATGTATATTTTAGTGTAAGTAAAGTAGGTTTTTACAGCAACAACCGATGGTCATTCATGAAAATTTGGGAAAAACTTCAATTTGATACTAGAAATGAAGATTGGATGACTCCTAAAAAAATACAGTTGTTTTGCCGAATGTTGTTTTGGGGGGCAAAAGGGTGGCATTTTAACAAGGGGATGAATTCAACTTCTTTTAAGTAGATTCTGAATCGAATGACCGACAGTCGATATGAGCATTTGTTACAAGGTTACAGCATATTTTATGAATACAAATTCATGAACTGTTTTATGAATATAAAATTATTAATACATGGATTTTACAGCTTTAATGACATTGAAGAAGACTCAGAATATCCTGATTTTCATTATTGCTATTTTGATGTCATTTAACCACTTAACTGATCAATATTTTTGAAAAATACTTTCAAATAATGACTATTTTTTTCATGTCTTTTACAAAATTTTTAACATTTTATCACCGGTTTTTCAAAGCATAAATTTTTGCCTAATTGAATCAGGCGAATGCTCGGATTAAATAATCGAAAACTTACTGGTGAGAATAATAAATCATGATTGAAATATGGATGCCCGTATGTAGTACGGGCAAATCATGATTGGCAAAAACATGTTACTCGTATGACGTACTGGCAAATCAGGGAAGCGGTTAATAAGTTTGAGATTATTTAATATGATATAAAGAACATATTTCAAATTAAAAATAAACGTGACAAACCTATTCTCAATAATATAGTATAACTTTCGAGAATTAAAAAAACATAATAAACGATACCTCACTTGACCTCTTGAAAAAAAAGTTTCATTCTCACCCCCCTCCCGAATTAAAATGCCTCCTTCCACCCAAAAAGCTAAAACAACTTTATTTTTGTGGACTCATCGGCTTTTCATTTATATTGCCAAAATGAGGCTTTTCCAAAATTTTTGTGAATGGCCATCAGTTGTTGCTTTAAAAACATACTTTACCTGCACTAAAGTATAATTTTCCACTTTGTATTCATAAAATCTGCGATAACTTTGTAATAAATGATCGTAAAATCTTGCGAACTAAAAAATACATAATAAGCGAAATCCCACTTGAAGTACAAGATGGCCATAATTCAACTGACAGTACTCAGTGAGTACTGTAGCGCGATCTAATGGAGAGAATGACGCCAAATTTTGTAAGAAGATTAAACGAGATGGGGGGGGGGGGGGGACGAAGGAAAAAAAATTAGTTCCAAAAGTCACCGCTAAGGGAATATGTGCGCTGTGTAACGGAAAAGAGAGTATTATTGCCGCATTGAACTTGAATTAAATCGTTAAATGTGTTAAATCAGAAGTAATTTTATTTCAATATTGATTCTGCATTTTTTAAAACTCTATTTTTTGTTACACAGCGCCACATATTCCCCTAGCTGTGACTTTTGGAATTAATTTTTTGGGGGGGAATTCTTCGTCTCCCGTCTTGTTTAATCTTCTTACAAAATTTGGCGTCATTCTCTGAATTAGATCGCGCTACAGACCACTCTGAGTACTGTCAGTTTAATTACGGCCACCTTGTACTTAAAATATATTGAGTTTTCCCTCTTCCCTGAGTTACAAATTCCCTCTTTTCTCCCCAAAACATTGTAAAACAACTTTGTTTTGGGGGACCTCATCGGATCGTCAGTACTAGTGCCAAAACGAAGTTTTTCCCAAATTTTGGTGAATGGCCATCATATGTTTAAAAAGAAAATTATATTACCTGTACTATCAGGCAACTGGAAAAAATGTCTTCAGAGATACATTTTCTCCAGTTGCTAAATTAATTAGTAATTAATACAGAAAAGTTTGTCAGAAAAAATGGTGCTAAAATTTTTTTTTTTTTTGATGCAACACATTAAAAAACTGAACACCCGTTAAGCAAGTGGTTAAAAAGAATAATCATTTTTCAACAATAAATACTTTTCAGCTTATAAAAAAATATATTTCGTAAAATTCACTTTAAATTTCATGCAATATACGTTTTCGGTTATTGAATTGTTTAATTGAGCTACAAGGCTATGTTTAAGTAAGCTATATGCTTTAATGTATTTTCCGCAAGAAAAATATATTAAAATACTGAACATCCATCAAGCAAACGATTAAAAATAATAATTACTTCATACGTTTCAGCTTTCTTTTTAAATATATCGTGTGTCCTAAAAAGGACTGACTGATTTTAAAAATCAATAATTTGCAAACGGTGACACATATTTAGAAAATTCTTGCAGGGGGGTTATGCATAAGGTCAAAAGTTTTTTTACAGTGATTTTTTATTGTAGTTCGAATTACAAACAATAGATGGCGCTGCGATCAATAGACACTAAATACAGTCTCGATTTTTGGTACTTTCTCTTCTTCCATGCAGAAAAAGGAGATGAAAATGTATTCAGTTGGTGCGAAAGTACCAAAAATCGAGCCTGTATTTCGTGTCTATTGATCGCAGCGCCAGCTGTTGTTTGTAATTCGAACTAAAATCGAAAATCACTGTAAAAAAACTTTTGACCTTATGCATAACCCTCCTGCAAGATTTTTTTAAATATCTGTCACCGTTTGCAAATTATTGATTTTTAAAATCAGTCAGTCTTTTTTAGGACACCGGGTATTTAAACCGGGAGAACCCGCGCATACCCAGGGTATGAATGGTTTTCACTTTGTCACCAATAAATTAGTTGGATACATTTGCTAAAACTTTTGTGATAAAATAAGTGAAGATTACTTTTAAAAAGATAGTGGTGCCATTTATAAAACTATACGCACTCTGGGTCTACCAGGCTCAGCACACGTCCTCCCTTCCAATAAAATGCCCTCTAAATACAATAAAATGCCCTTTGCAATATACGTTTTCGCTTATGGAATTGTTTAATTCAGCTACAAGGCTATGTCTTACTAAGCTATATGCTAATGTATTTTCCGACAGAAGGATATTTTAATATCCCATAAAAAATAATAATAATAATAAAAAAAAATACAAAAATACAAAAAAAAAATTGCTGGTGGGTAATGCTTGATAAAATATGCGAATCAAAAATGTAATCAAAACTAAATGCCATTCAGTAAAATTTCAATTAGTCGTCTTTATAGATTGCATCAGTAATGTATTATATTTGTATTGTATTTCAGTTACAGGTATTATAACAAAATACAAATTATTCTGGAAAAATTTACAACTCTCTTGAGAAATAAAACTATTTATCTTTCATTCCAGAAAAGCACGATACTCTTATACCCATTACCGTGACTTGAATAAACAAAACCCATTCTGCAGGAAATTACAAAATCAATACATTGATTACTCCGGTTCTCGTTAGACTACCTAAAAAAGGGTAATCACTTAATACTTTTCAGCATGTTGTAGAAAAAGAATTTCATTAAACATCACTTTAAATTCTATGTCATCGAATTTTTTGCTTCTGAAATAGTTTTAACTGTTCTCGAAAAATTTGTGAAATCATCGCTAATAAAATTATCCTATGTAATAGACAAATGTTAGAAGCTAATTTCAAATCATTGACCATGAAGGTATTTAATGTTTAGTAATAAATTTCATATGTGATAATTTTGATATTTAAACATACTTGAATATTATTTTCAAAGTTATATCAGTTGTAATTGATTTTTCCGCAACTTTGTCAATACTGATTTTAAATCATTCTTGAATACTTTTTCTCGTAATAGTTAAAAACTTGAAAATATTATCCCGTAATAAAGTGGAATAATTTTCGATGTTTCGTTTGACATTTTAAGAAATTAAGTACAGTCGTGGAAAAAAAACCCTTACTAACTCTGAAAAAAAATATCGTAGAAGAAAGTGACTGGTACTACATGATTGGTAATAAAGACTACTTTTAAATGGTGTATATAAAATTTGCTTAGGGTGCCATCCACATATTAAAACGAACCATAACTTTGTTTTTTTCAATAGCAGTACACAATTCTGACAGCATAAATGAACTCTATATCCTTCAATTAGACTAAAAGCAATTTTTTATGAAATTAGTACCATAAGTTTCCAAGAAATTAATTATTTTAATACGAGCGTATTTTAGGGGCTGAATCCAAATTGAAGTTCGGTACTCGATTGTTGACCGAGAGAGCCCCCTTCTTGATCAAGGCATCTTAAGCACCACTCAAGCAGTCATTGATGATTGCCAGATTACAGGATAGTATAAGAAATTTCAAAATATCTAGTCACTTCTATCATAGACGTCCCCTTAAACCATCATTTTGTCATTTTTTAAGCACAATTTGAAAACTACTTGGAAGAGCAATGTGAAATTTTGGATTTCCATAAAGCAGGACTCAATAAATCTGAATCCATCAAAAAAATTGTAGGTTGCAATTCATAATTTTTTCACATATTTATTTCATAATTCATAATTCATATCATAAAATTATAAAAATTGCAAATTCAACGTATTTATGTTTGGGTTTTTTAGTATTATTGCTACACAAAGAATTAGCTCATTAGGAGCATAATTTCAGGAGATATTAATAAAAATATAAAAATGTAATTTTCTTTAGAAGCACTAAATTTTGAATGTTTACAATTCGAAAACTCATCATTCAAATGACTTGAAATTTGGTGTCTAGGCATAGTTTGAACCGAAGATTTGAAATATCTTGTTAAAATAGGGTATTGTCATTGAAAAAAGTAAAATTTGTGTTCGTTTTAATATGTAGATGGCCCCCTAAGCAAATTTTATAAACATAATTTAAAAGTAGATTTTATTTCGAATCGTTCGGTACCAGTAACCTTCTTCTAGGATAATTTGTTGAGGAGTTACTAGGGGGTGTTTACTTTTTTTTTTTTTCCACGACTGTACATTTCAATACTCAACAAAAATACGTGGACTGTCTGAAACGTATCTGATATTTGGCCGAAAAAAATGTATCAGTTACCTAACCGGAATGGGACCCTAATCTCCTTTAAAGTAGGCTCCTTGTGCCTCCACGCACTTTGCCCACTGTTCCTTCCACTATCAAAAAAAAAAAAAAAACTTCTGGAAGGTTTCTTTTGGAATGGTGTTTAACTCCGCCGTTGTATTCTGTATATCTCATATCTACTCTCAAAACGAGATACTTTCAATAGAGCCTTCAATTTCGAAAAAAAAAATCGCAAGGATCCATGTCTGGAGAGTAGGGAGGATGGGGGAACGACTGGAATTCCATGTTTCACAAAGAAAATCAGAATCAGGTGCAAAGAATGAGCTGGAGCATTGATGAATCTTACGAACTGTTTCAATTTGAGAACCACAAGTTTTGGCAAAATTTTATGAAGTACCTTTGCTGAAATCGTACAATCATCTTGAGAAAAATCAAAATCCGAGGAACACGTATGACAGCACCTCACTCGGAGGCTAGCAGGCAACGACTTGCTCAATGGAACGAGGGCAAAAAATTCAATCATGCACAATTAGCTGTCTCCTTCCAATGTGAACAGAGGCGCCGCCTTAGAATCACTACTGCTGCACACGGGAAAAATCAAGTTCGAATAGTTATCAGACAGATTTCAAATATTAAGCTACACTGTATAATAAAAATAGACAAATGTTTCTTAAGCTACGAAAATATAATATATTTCTTTAGGAAAATTTACAATAACCACGTTTCCAAACAAAATTATTTAGATTTAGAAAACTCTGAAACCAATATATTTTCGAGATTTAACAAAGCATTTATAAAAACAAAGTTTCTTTTCACAAGTATGTCACATTTCGCCGTTGACAGTAGAGTTGTAAAGTACGCCTTTCTGACTCTCTGTATCCCTCCACCCTTTAACCTAGAGTTTTAATTTTACCTTTGATTTTTAAGCAGTGATGATGAAACCTTAGAGGTTTCGAAACCGCTGTATGCTTTTTATACATATTTATATTCGTGTTTTATACGTTGTTTCAATTTTTTTAAGTTTCTTTTCTGGCCATTTATTTTCGGAAAGGCGTCCAAGTAGTATTTGAGGGGTTCAGAACCATAGCAGACCAAGTCCATTTTGAAAATGAAAATGAGATAGCCTTTTTAGAAAGTGCATCAAATCTGTTATATCCACTCCCACAAGTCTATAAACAGATGACATATATGAGAAAGTATATAAAAAATAGACTTGGTTCACTGTGGGAATGGATAAAACAGATTTTATGCACTTTCTAAAAGGACTATCTCATTTTTTTTTTTTTTTTCAAAATGGACTTTCTCTACTGTGGTTCTGAACCCCTCATTTATAGTGTGTGAATTAGTTTTTTCAAACCGAATTGTAAGTTTTTAGGATGTTTTCAACTCTCGATTAAACATTTTTATCAGTAACTGAATTTATAAATGTTAGACTAACAAGATAATATTAAAATTAATGTTAATGTTATTGCAGTTTACTCATCATGTTTTACTGTAAAATACGTTTTTGAACATGAAAATCTTAACTTAGTAATTAATGGTATTCCAGAAACCTATATTCCAGGTTGATAAAACTAATTAATATACCAAACCTACTTAGTAGTGTCTAAAAGTGATAAAAACATATTTAAAAGGCAAATAAATAGCTTTATTTATTCATATCGACATGTCTCATTTCTCTAACGGCGAGATTTTCAAGATCTATAAAGATACATATATTTTCGCAAAAAACATTTAATTTGAAAACTGGTAAACCAAAATCACGCGAAATCGTGAAAATAACTGCAATATTAGGGAGTCTCAAGACTCTTAAAGCTTCGAAATTTTCGAAATTTTAATTTTTTTTAGTCAGGTTAGTTTTAAAACTATCAAGCTACCACTATTTTTTAATTAAAAAATAAAAGAAATGTTGACCATTAAGTGGTCTCAGGACTTCAAAATTTTCGAATTTTTTTTTTTTTTTTTTTTTTTTTTTTTTTTTTTAGATGTTAAACTCCTATATTTACTGAACATTTTTATATAATTATTTACTTGAAATTCCTATTAGATCAGAAGTTATGGCTTTTATAATTATACCCGCTCAATAGCTGAAGCGGCGTTTCCGAAATTTTGAAGTCATTTTTCTCCAAATGACATTTTAAGGCATAAAGCGCAGGATATCTCAAAAACTTGTGAATATTTTTTCATGAAATTTTCAAAACGTATGTTTCATGTCTACCCTATCTATATTATAAAGGACAAACATATCTGTGCGTAACGCATACGTCATTCTGCGAATGGCAACACTTTCAAATTTGAAATGAATTTTCGTTTTGAAATTTTCGCTACTGAAAATTTTTAAACTTCTACACATCGCACATTTTCAGTTTTTATACCGTCGTAAAAGGAAAAAAATGCACTTTTAAATGCAATTTGTTTGAAAGCTGTATCTCAATTTATTTTTGAGATATTAATTTTTTTTATAGTTTTTAGTACCAATTTTGTAATTGTGGCAACAGAAGTGCTCCATTTCTATTAAAAGTAAAGGGAAAATGGAGAAAAGTAAATTACTGTATTTTTTTTGTTGCCATTTTCTCATAAAAATTAAAATTAAAATACCTGCCCTATCAAAAATACCGTACGTTATAAAATCCGGTGAATTTTGGTTTTATTTCGTTTCTATCCATCAATTAAATGGTTCTTTGTTTATAGCAAAAATATTTTACAAAACACTTTCTCTTTACGAAAACGAATTTTAAATAATTGTGTGACTTTCCTTCACAATTACTTATTTCGTACCAAAAAGCTGAAAGAATGCAATTTTATTTATCCGTGTGTAATAATATTTTCCGAATTTTGAAAAAATGATTTTTGATAGTGATTTCTGATGAAACATAGAGCTATTATAAACGAAAACCTTACGTGAAAATGATGTCATATTTAAAAGGAAAAGATCAATTTCTTAGATAATACTAAAAATTTTAACACAAATGTGTCTAAAAAACATAAATTATGGAAATTTTTACTCTTCGGTATTGAGATCAGCATCTGAAGTTAAGAGTGCGACTGTTCACATGCAAATGTTGTTGACAATCGTGACTTCAAATTTTGAGTTAAAATGAATTTAAAATGGTCAAATTAAAATTCCATTTTTTAAACACGGTGGATACTAATATGAGAAGTACATATGTAAATCATGAGAAGGTGAAAACGATGTCGGGTTTAGATTTTACAGGAAAAAAAATCTGATTGTATCAAACTAGAATAAATTTTATCGTTTTGATTCGGAAAAACGAACCATAAGAGACTTAATTGACAACTTCATCATAATAACTGTTTTCTATTATATTTTACTGATTACATGTGCGATTAAAGTTTAATTTTAATCATTCAGACAACCAGGGGTCGCATTCCATAGGGGGAATTTTATTGTTCCTCCCAGAATAAATTACTATTAATCAATAATCTTCATTTTGTTAAAATATGCCATAGAAAGGTACTATGAAGATATTATTTTCAAAATAGTGGCAGGAACAATAAAATTTTCTCTGCAGAATGCGACCCCTGGACAACTGACTTTTATAGATACTAGGGAATTGAACCCGAGCTCCTCGGGTTACAGAGTATAGGTAAAAACAATTCTTTTTTTTCTTTTTTTTTAACTCTAATTATTATTTTTTTACATGTAATATATATTTTAGATTGTCCACTAACATAAAAAAGAATTTTTATATGAAAAATATCAATTATGCAATCAAATAAAGTTTTAAAATTTATTAAAAGCGATACTTTCACATGCCAGGAGGCCCAAGATTTTGCGACTTAAGGCAGCCTTTCCGATCATTTCAGTGCTTTAAGCGCGTGGTTCAATCCCATGTTTGTTAAATTTGTTTCTTATTTATATTATTTTATTTATTTTTCTATATAGAGGAAGTTTTAATTTTGTTATGGGACATCAGACGGAAACAAATGCTGACATTTTTACATTGTTTTAAAGGCAAGCGGATTAATCTTTCATAATCGAGCTACACGTGATAGAGATACATTTAAAAATAATTCATGCTTGAAAATATCTCTCTCTCTATATATATATATATATATATATATTACGCTATCGCACGTGGCACAGAAATCTCAATTATTTGTTAATTGTTTAATGGCAACCCCCGAATGAAACGCATTTCATTGGTTATTGTGTAATAGTTTTCAATAGGGAATAACAATAAATAAAAAAAAGTTTAATTAATAACTATAGAAAAAACAATTTATAAAATTAAAAAAAAATAAAAGAAAATAAACAATTTATTAATAAATAAACAACAACATCCGGGTTACCATATCAAGCAAAATAACGACACTTTGGCGCCAGTTAAGTACCCCGGTGCGTATATGACATTGGCGTCAGAAAAAAATCGCGCCAAGTGGTGCGTATATGACAACTGTGCCGTCTTTTACTTATTTATTTATTGTACAACAAACATACGACTTTATCTCATTTAAAATACAATAAATAAATAAATAAATAAAGGTACTTTTCCAGTATAGGTACTTGGCGAAATAGAGAAAATGTCCATGGCGAGGAAAGAAATTTGGCAACGTACTTTCTGGCAACCTATTTAATCAAAATATTTTTTTCGAATAAAACTACATAAAAGTTGCCATTATCACAAAGAGTTTGTACTTTAATGTTAGCTGGGCGCAATTCTCGCCAATGGCATTTTTTAACTCGCCAGCACATTTTTTTATTTTTCGAGGGGTAAATTAAAACAATGCTTTGATGTTGAAATTAAATAGTTTATGGTATTATTATTTATTCTTTTTCTTTTTTAAAGATCTTCTTTTTAAGTGAAAGTCATGAATTTTAAACGTTTCAGTTTTAACTTAAAGTTATCATTTTTAAATAAAATGAGTGAAAGGATTATATTTTAATCATGAAATATAAAAAACGGGTACAATGTTTGGCGATTTATCACCTGTGCACGACTAACATAAAAATACCGAGTTCTTGATTTCTCTATCAGAATCTTCCTTTTTGGCAAAGGATCGAGCGAGTAAATTAAATTATGAATAAAAGTAACATGATACAATACTTAGGATACATTTAAAGGAGACCAAACTGGTCGCCACGGGCGGGTAGTTATCTTAAAAACCATAATAACCCAGTCAATTAAGATACAATTTTCAAACAAATTGCATTTGAAAGTAGATTTTTTTCTCTATTTGACGGCTTAAAAATTGAAAATGCGCGATATTTAGAAATTTAAAAAATCGCTGACATAGCATGCATTTTAATTAATTTTTTTTTCAGGCTTTATGAGATAATGACAATAAAAAGATACAATATCTCCTATTTTCGACTATTTTCTGTTTACTTTCACTGACTTTCATTAGAAATGGGGTTCTTTTGTTGCCACGATTAGGAAAATTATATTAAAAACTACAAAAAAAATTAATATCTCAAAAATAAATTGAGATACAGCTTTCAAACAAATTGCATTTAAAAGAGCATTTTTTTCCTCATACAATGGTGTAAAAATTTAAAATGTGCGATGGTTAGAAGTTTAAAAATTTGCAATAAAGAAAATTGCAAAACCGAAATTTTATTTCAAATTTCAAAGTGTTGCCATTCGCAAAATGACGTATGCGTTACGCACAGATATGTTTGTCCTTTATAATATAGATAGATCTTGTTCTATAGTTATTATTTATTTTTTTGCTATTTCCTTTTGAAAATAATAGAAAATAATTAAAAAATACGGTACAACGTAGTTATTCCGTCAACCAATTTCGCAAATTATATAAATCGCCAAATTGTACAGATTGACAAAATTTTTATTTTAAATAACGAAAGAACAAATAAATTAGTATAACATTAATAAATATAAAAATAAAACGTCGAATAAAAAATCACTTCATGACGTAAACATGTGAAACTTGCTAAAAGTCAAGTGAATGTGACATTTTCGATCAACCGTTATTGGCATTTAATCTTATAGTTCGCGATAGATTTTTGGTCGACGGGATAACTAAGTAGTACCAAAAATACATATGTAACTGGCATTGAAAAACGTGGTTTTCGATAAATTTTCGTAAAAAAAAAAAAAAATCATGCCAAACATGCGGTGCGTATATGACATCTGGCGAAATATTAAATTATGTAACAAACCATGACATTTCATTTCAACTTCAAACCAATGTTTTAATTTACCACTCGAAGAATAAAAAAATTCTAACTGGTGAGTTCCAAAAAAGATATTGGCGAGATTTGCACCCGGTTTTTTTTTCTTTCGCCACAGATGTCATATACGGCCCCATATTGGCGCGATTTTTTTCTGACGCCAATGTCATATACGCAACGGGTACTTAACTGGCACCAAAGTATCGTTATTTTGCTGGATATGGTAAGCCGGATGTGGTTGTTTATGCTGTTGATGCGTTCCCCAAATTGGCGTTGGAAAAAAATCGCGCCAATATGGGGCGTATATGACATTTGCGCCAAACCTTCATATGAAATGCGAAGGGATCAGACCGTATTTGTTTATGGCATTTGATGACTTGAACTATTATAATATAGATGAAATGATGGGGATTGAATAATATTTGGCATCTTATCACCTGTCCCTGGATAACATTAAAGTATCAAAATGGCACCTAGAGTATAAAAAACGAAGTGTTCCGCCGGGAACTGTTGATGATAGTCACATGATTTAGGCTATTATTATAGAGATTATTTTAAAATATCGGGAGACAAAGACTCTGAATACTTAATTCATTTTATTTTAGCTTCTTTTCAAATGTTTAACTGATCATCTTTAATCAAAAATGAAAACAACCATTGGATGTCTTAACAGCAACTGATTCGCCCTTAATTTTTTGCAATCAAAGGGAATTGAATGGAAACCCGTTTACAGGGAGATCTGCACAGCTTTTTTCAGTATAATTTAATCTTCTCTAATATTTTTAAAACCCATCAGATTAGCATGTTTCTTGATTTTTAAAATCTGCGGTGTCTGAACGGGGGTTGGCGAGCGTAGCTTGCAGGGGGCAGAGCCCCCTAGTTAGTCTATATAAACTGAACCTGAATTTCCTTCTCATTGTTCAAAAAAATATATTTTTTTAGGTAATTATACTGTTGAAATTTTCAAAATTTTGTGTTAGATAAATACAACTTTGTATTAAAAATATAAAAATCCTTTACGTATACACATTTATTTAGCTTCAGGGTGATTGTTACAATCTGAAGTATAAGTTGGTACCAAAATTTTTATTCTTGTTGCAATATTTATTTTGTAATCTTGCGTGTAAGCTGTTACACTAATTTTCTGCTCGTCGAATATCTGATAGTTTGCAGAATACTATAAATGCTAATTCTGCATCGTGCAATTATTGAAACACAACAAGGGCGTAGGAACCGGGGGAGTTGGGAATATTTCAGACGGGATCAGCTCCTCCGGGAGAAATTCTCGCACTACATCTGTTTACGATACATTGCTGAATTAAAAAATAAAGTATACTTTTTCTAGGAAATTCACACAATAAACAACAAAGAGAAAAGAGAGAGGGCGTGGTGAGCACACTTGTTTGTGCCTTCACCCTTCTTCGCATTGTTTACAACCCTCCCGATTTCCAGAAAAAAGGGGGGTCTTATATAAGTCTACTACAAATTACCTGCACCGATAATATATTTGTAAACAGGAGACCTTTAAAATTGATTTGGAAGAGATTTATGAAGAATTTGTAAGCAAAACAACAGAAAGCACTTTAATTTCTGGTAAATGGAAGTGGGAGAAGCCTTAAATTTGAATATTGTATTCGGGATCGCATATAAATTAAGTTTCTATGTATCAAGTATTTCTATTAAAAATTATTTTAACTGGATTAAAGAGTTGGTGATCTTTTGATATGCTTCTATTTTATACTTCTTTTTTAGAAACGTGCAACACTATGAAGGAACCCTCCAAAATGAACGAAATGATCCGCGCCACTAGCTTTCCGCAATATGCCCCGGCTCCCCCTGTTTGTACAAAGTTGCTACGCCACTGAAACAAGAAATGAAAGAGAATACTTAAATATTTCATCCCAATAAAAACTGTTTTTTAAAAAAATCTGCATTTTAAGGTATTAGATGTTGAAAAATGATAACGAACGCTGTTCAGAATTGTAGGCGACTCTGAAAAGGTTATAATATAATTCCTTTTTTTTTTTTTTTTTTTTTTTTTTTTTATAGTATAGGGTATCCATAAAAAAATTCCCAGTTTCAATGGTATGTTATAACAATTTAATTTAGACTATTAACATCAAATCATACATCAAATTGAAGGTAAACTAACCTAGTTTTCTTACAAATATTCAATAGGGGGCGGTCCATAAATGATGTCACACTTTTTTTCAATATTTTTTACCCCCTCCCCCCTTTGTCACAAAGTGTCACACTTCACCATACCCCACCCCCCTTGTCACATGTCACGCTATATTACATAAACATATACTTGCAGTTCAGAAACAAAGCACTACGTTATAGATCATATTTCAAACTTTATTTTAAAACTTTAACTATGTGTTTTAACGGCATTTGTGAGCATAACAATAAAAATGATTCATGCACTTATTTTGTATGAAATAAAGTTAAGGTTTATAACAAAAACATAATTAATATACAATAGTAATAAAATATTAATACGAAAAGGCAGTTGAAAACAGTCGTATTTTGGAATTTGAAATGGAATAGAATATATTTGGCTTTAAATCTACTTTATAAACACAAAATACTTTAATTTCAAAATAGCTTCAACATTTAATCTGCTGATTTTTAATGCTTTTATTTTAACCAAAATGTGTGGTGTCACATTTCTTCTTACCCTCTCCCACCCCCTTGTCACAAACTGTCACAATTTGACGACCCCCCCCCCCTCCAAGTGTGACATCATTTGTGGAAGGCCCCTAGGTGCGTTTTTAGTTATACGGCACAGATCAACCTAAAGTTAAATTCCTCACATGCTTCAGTTAAGGGGACTGTTCCCCTTCAACCGGTCAAAAAAGCTAGAAAATTGATTCAGTTTCCATACCTTTCACAAACTAACTGATAAAGAAAATTCAATTAAATTTTTTGGATTGTTAAGTATAGCTTTACTTGTTACAATACACAAAACAGATTGATGAAAAATATTTAAATTAATTAGGAAAACTTAATTAGGTAACCGACTGTTTTATTTTCTTTCATAAATACTATATATCAATGCGCGCATGATATCTCGTGTTCATTTTAATTTACTAACATTAAATAGATGTTAATTTAAAGATAATACTTCGCTTAACATAATGAACTATTATCTTTTAAATATCTTTATTTATAATATTTATAATTAATAATAAAAATTAAACTATTAAAATCTGTAAAATTTCTCGCATATTTTTTGTAATAAAATTTTTATTATTTAAGATAATTCTAAGATTTTAGTTCATTTTATTTGCAGAAGTGTAATATTAATGCACTCCAAAAATCTCAATCTATTATCTTTAATAGTTTTTGAGAAATCGTGCGCGCAGTGATATATGACAATTACGAAACCAAAAAAAGCAGCAGGTTACTTAAGTTTTCCAAATTAATTTAAATATTTTTCATCAATCTGCTTTGTTTATTGTAACAAGTAAAGCTATACTTAACAATAAAAAAAATTTTCATTGAATTTCCTTTATTAGTTAGTTTGTGAAAATGTTTGGAAATTGAATCAGTTTTCTAGCATTTTTGACCGGTTGAAGGGGAACTGTCACCTTAACAAGTTCGGAGTAATAGAAGAAAAACGTCTTAAATTCTTTGTCTCAACTCTGGGAAAGCATTTGGTAGTGGCGGAATGCAGACACGATTTTTTATAAAGACCCAAAGGGGAAAACGAGCTCAGGAGTCGTCATTTTGCGTATGGGGCACTACAAGTGAGTGCATAACAAAGCAATACTCGCGCATGCGCTTGTCTAAAACTGTTTGGAATTGCAGTTTATTTGTTATCTTGAACCAATATTCTACAAAGCTTATAGTTGATATTATTAAAATTTATGACTGGGACATTCATTAAAGGGCACCCTGTATATTTTCCTAGATTAAGAAGATGTGGTCTTTTTTACCCGACTGCCAAGAAGGGCTATGTGTTTCACGCGTATCTGGGTATGTGGATTTATTTATACCCTCGAAACATCCCAACGGCTGGATGGATTTTAATGAATATGGTCTCTTTCTATTTGTCATAACCGTCCGATGGTTATAGAATAGGTTTTGTTTTTATAAATTCAGAATGGCGGCCGTAAAATACAAAATGGCGGTAGAGGTGAAATAAATTTTTGACGCACCCTATTAAATGGCATATCATTGGATAGGTCTTTCAAAATGAAGACGATGTTTCATTGACTATTTTATAGTCAAAAGTTCCGTTTAAATATTACACAACCTGGAAATTGTGTAGTTAGGATCTCTAGCTTTAGTGCAACTCTGACCTTCATAGACATCTATAGACCTCATCAAAACAGTGTTTATAGATAGGAACTAACAATTAAACACAACTTAAAAGTCATCAATACAAGTAAATAAAAAAAATAGTTTCACATTGATGAGAAATAATTAGTTCGCTTTTTACGCAGTCGGGTTTTTGATTTTTTAAATTTAATTTTTACTTGTTTTTCAGTGTAGTGTGGCCAGTCTCGCATTTTACATAGCTAATTAAATAAATTAAAAGCAGTCACTTATTAAACAGACATTTTCTCATTTAAAAAAAAAAAATCCAATTGAAGCGTCAGAGAAAAAAAAATGATGGGTGTTCACAACTTGTGAAAATTGAATTGACAATGTCGTCTATTAACTTGATAAATACACTTTCTCTGAGTAACCTTGCATCGAAGCAAAACTGAAGGTACACTGTTTAAAACAACACTTGTATGTGGGAGATTCTCAAAAGGTGGGGTCATTAAACGTTAACTATATGTAATTTTTAAAATTTTCAAATTTAAGGGCAATTTTTTAAATAGTATAGTATTTTGTCTATAAATATAATATATAAATATTTTTAATAGTATGTCTACAAAATTATACACAAACAGCAACTATTCTGGAAAAATTAATGATTAAAGCATTTAATTAGCAGTTGTGTACGTTACAAATTTTGGACATTTTTTTCGCACGTACGTTACATATTTTGGACATTGCGCTTAGTATTTAAAAAATTCTTAAGACTAAGAATGTAGTAAATGTGTCCTATAATTGTATGTGTATACATATATATATGTATAATTAACTTTTTGTTACCAAGTAATAATAATAATAAAATCAAATGCTTTGCCGCGTACGTTACTTTCGGACATAATAAAATACAGAAAAATTCTTTATAGAAAAGTCCTTTTATCTTCAAAAAAGCAATAAATCAGCCTGCCATCTCTTAACGAAATTATCAAAAAATCACCCGTTCCCTTTATGCATTCGTTGTTTACCATTAGAACCACCTGGAAGCAAGTTAAAACTCTTTTTCTTGGTGGTACATTGGAGCAGTTAACGTTATGAATGTCCAAAATTTGCCTCTTTAACATCAAATAATAAAATTTTAAGATATTCATACAAAGCTTTTACAATAAATGTTGTCATTTTCTGTCTCTGAATAGAATTAAAAACTCAGTGTAAAAAAAAAAAATAAAGTCAATGATAATTAAAGTTATGTTTGAAAGGCTTAAAGTTATGACGTGTGTCCAGTGCCCACCTTTTGAGAATCGCCCATGTGTGTATAAACTGGCAAAATCATTGAAAATCCATGACCGGAGTTAAAATCACGCTGAATAACTAAATTATGATTATCATCTTCATCCTCATAACTCATTCATCCGCACACCTCATAAGAAATCATTCTCTTCAAACAACATATCTTTTGTCATTTAGAGGTACTGAAATTGTTGCGGAGCGTCTGTTCATGTTCTTGACTTCATGCAAAGAGTTAAAATTCCGATATACAATGTTTTAGTGTTTTACTCTCTGTATTACTTTGGATGTATGTGTACTTCCAATTTCATACCCATATCTGGCGGTATTGCATGGTTTGGCTTTTGTTTTTTTAACAGTGTATATAAATTTATATATGGTATTTTGTAATTATACCATTCTATTCGCTCATTTTCATCATTTATATTTGCGCCATTATATGATTAATTAACGATAGCATCTCATTTTCATTACTTGTCAGAAGTTATTAAATCAATGGTCTAGGCAATATTGCTCAGACTGATTCCTCTGAGGGAAGTCCTAGTTACTTTTAACACATATTATTCGCACATTTCTTCTAAAAGTGAGAAAGCTGAAGAACGAACACTTAACCCTTTGCACTCCGTTGTCGCCGCTGCGGCGACATTGTAAGGTAAGTGAAAAACTCCGTTGTCGCCGCTGCGGTGACACGATAAGTTAAGAGAAAAACTCCGTTGTCGCCGCTGCAGCGACATCATCTTGTCTTAAAAATTTTGTTTCTGGCACAAGTAATACAATAAAATAAAATTTGTCTTGTATAATCAGAGCATTTTTTAAATTGTTTACTTTTTGTTCTTTTAATAAAATTTCTTTTAAATACGTGGTGCCGATCGAATAAAATATTTGTGTAATGACGCGGAGTTGCTGGTAGCCCATACTCAAAATAACGCGGAGTACAAAGGGTTAATAATTAATTTATCCCTCTGAGGGGCAAGCAATTGGGTTTGTGTAATGCTGAGTTCCCATCGAAAATATTAAAAAAAATATTTCAAAATAAGGAAAAGCTATTTTTCTTTTTCGCTCTTTTTCCTCAAAGTTATAAAAGTGAAACTTCATTAAAATTTTCTGGTGCAAATCTTAGTTAAACTTAGGTGATATATAATATATCCCACCACCCTCAAGGGGTCAAAGACAAAAGCAGCCGAAATGTCAGACTGTAGATGATTATTTATTTGATGTTATTTTATGTCACAGCTAATAAAGGCATTTTTGTTTAATTTAATTGGTGTTAATGATTTGAACCAAAAACATATATAAAGTTACGCTCTTTTTAAAAAAAATCAAACTGGTGATACCCCTTCCAGTTACGCAAATTACCAAAGCAGAAATTAAAAAAATATATATGAATGAAAACACCAAAAATTTATAACCGAGTCACGAATTTAGAAAAAAATTGTAGTATTTTCTCATTCTTAAATATTTATGATTAAATAGAAATCAGCCTCATCTTTTCAATGGCTTTTATGCCTCGAGGTTAACTCGTTAAAAATAAATTTTTATTTATTTTACTTTTTATTGGCAATACATTTCGAACGTAATGGCTTTCAGTTTTCATTCTGTGATTTGACCACTCAACGAATATTTATCCGTAAATGGCTTACCGGTTTGCGGGAAAAAATACTTTACTGCTAAAAAGTAGCAAAGTTTCTTTAAAAATGCCGATATTTTACGAGATTTTAAAATATCAAAATTCAACCCATTTGCTTAATGTTTGTTGTAAATGAAAAATTCTGTTTACTGCATTTAATGAAAACAAAATCACAGTTTTTATAACTCAATACAGTATTTTATCGCCAATCGATCTTACAGAAAAAAAATATTTAGCGTTCAAATTTTAAAAAATGAAAATAATTATTTTTTGTTATTGTTTTACATTAATAACTACTAAAGCTGTAAAACGCTATTCAAAGCAAAATACAAGCCACTGGAGAATTTTTATTCAGCATTAAAGTTGCATAAATAATTCGCGAAAACATTAATGTTCCTTTTATTAGCATCATATAGAATTCAGAAAATTGAAATACAACTGTTTTACACAAACTTTTCCCATTAATTCAGTTTCCGCATAAACATATTCCGTCGTCATCTTTAATAACGCTATTTCAGTTTTAAAAACAAATTGTATTTTTTATGTTGTTCCATATATTAAGAATAAATGCCTTTTTTATTGAAATTCATCATTGTTTATCATTTTACCAAAAAATTTCTCAAAACGTACCTTTTATTTTAGCTCACAGGCCATCAAAGCCTGATAGTTAATGGGTCCGCAGGTTCTGTATGTACGTATGTATGTACTTAACGCGATAAATCTTAATAGAAATATCCGATTTGCTTCCAATTTTGTAAATAGGTTCATTATGATAAGGCACTTCCCTGATTAGTTTTAAGGTTCATTGGTTAAGTATAAAGATCGGGAACGGGGAGGGCTTATCCCCCCTTAATTTATGTAAATAGGCTTTTCATGAAGAATTATCTGATTTGCTTAAAATTTGGTATACCGGATTATTCTGATAAGATACCTCCGGTGATTATTTACCGTTTTGCTCAAAAGGAATGAGTGCTATTTTATGAATAATAGACATAAATTAGAGCATAATATACAATTAGTATGAATATAGCCTGTGAGCTCAATACCGTCAGTTTAACTGTGCACTTCCCTTTTTATTCATTTTACAGTTCAAGCTATTATTTTTTTTACCGTAACTGAAATTACCAGCGTAGAAATAAAAAATGTATCAACACATAAACATAAAAAATGTATATTTTAGTTTCTACGTTAAAAACTTTCAAAGTAACTTCTCTTCCTTATGTATATGTAATCTTCATTAGATCTCGTCTAACCACCTCGAACAATTTTATGCTTCGATTTTTACACATTAAAACTAATACTTTGACTGTCCATACATTTCGAATGTAATGACTTGTAATTCTTAATCTATATTTTAAACTCCGCACTAATATTTATCGAAAAACGGCAATTTAATGTTCCTCGTTTATTATTTCTTTTTATATCGTTGTAACTGAGAAATTTTTTACTTGGTTTTAAACTACATTTTATGGGGGGGGGGGGGGGAGTATTTTGCTGCTAAAATAAAGCAAAGATGTTTTGAAAATTCCGATGTTTTATGAGTTCTAGGAACACAGAAAATACGTCCAATTGCCTAATGTTTCTTATAAACGATTATTAATTTTAATTCCGTTAGAGAAAAAAAATGAAAGATAATTTTTCTTTTACATTGACGTCTTAACTCTGATCAAAATTGCTTGAAAAAATATCTTTAAATAACTCCATTTCCTTTATTTTTTTTTAATTGAAAATAAGAATTTCTTTTTTTTTCTGAGAATATCGGATGAGAATCAAACCTGGAACTCTAACAGAGTGCCATAAACCCATTACCCACTGGTTTCTTAAAAATAAATGTGCTAGCTTAAATTAACTATCAAGCTACTGCTATTTTAGAATAATATTGTAGTAATTCCTTTTTCTTAAACGAGGGGGTTCTGCCTCATACGAGCTACGCTCGCCAATCCCCGTTCAGGCACGACAGACTCTAAAAGCACGCTAATTTGATCGGTTTTAAAAAGATTTCGACAAATTGAATTATAATTAAAAAACAGTGGCGATCTCCCTATAAACGGGTTTCTATTCATTTCTCTTTGATTGGGGAATTTTAAGGCCAAATCAGCTGCTGTTAAAAGATACAATGGCTGTTTTCGTCTTTAATTAAATAAAATCAGTTCAACATTTCAAAATAATCTAATATAAAATGAATGAAGTAAACAGAGTCTTTGTCTCCCGGTATTTTTTAACAAAGCGAAAAGAACGTTATTTTAAATAAGACATTTTAAATGTATCATTTGTAATTTGACGTAATTTTCACATAGCTTTTCTTTCTATTTTTAATATTTACGTGAAAATACTTTTGTTAGAAATGAAGTATTATGTGCGCTGTCCTAACAAAAATAGTTGAAAAGATCATCTCAAAATATCAAATAAATGTCTCGCGTAATTTTTAAATTTAAACTGTTTTGTAATATTATTTTTTGTTCATTTTACGTATTAAGTGTGATGTGATGTAAATACGACGCAATTTCTCCTATTTAAGACTTCTAACGTATGTTAATGAATTTTTACGATATCCTTTCTCTTTTAAAATTCACGTATAAATATAGTTTTTATGGCGTAATTTTCAATAAGTTCCTGCTTTTCATACGTATTTATCTATTTCTAATTTGAAAGTATTTTTCTGTTTATAATAGTCACGTGTAAATAATTTTTTTGTTTGAAGCAAACATTATTGTTTGCGCTGTTTATACAGTTGGCAACAGTTTAAATTAATACCATTTTCTAAAATATGTAAAAAATATCTCTCAAAATGCTGAAAATTTGAATTTAAAATAGAAATAAAACCTCAAAAATGAATCAAATTAAAAAAATAAATGCAGTCTGCACACCAGGAAATTCTAACGTATAAAATAATCAAAAATTATTAACCTCCGATGTATATTAAAACAGCAATTAATACCTCCGATGTATAGTTTTTGCTCCTCTAAAACATTTTTAATGAAACGTTTTGTCCTATTTTAACTTTAAATATCTCTTAAAATAATTCTTCGATTTGAAAACTGTCTGCATCAGCGTGTTTATCAAACATTTCTCTATAATACCACCGATTTTCATATTTTTGTATGGAATATTTTTCTTAATATTAATGAAGAAAGACCTCCGGTCACAAGAAAATTCAAAACATGCGGCGACGGCAGTGACAGCGTTAGTTACTTTTTTTTTTTTTAGAATAGAGAGATATTTGTGAATAGATAGATATACGCCTCATCATTTCAATGACTTTTATACCTCGAATTTGACTTGTTAAAAATAATGTTTTATTTTATTTTTATTGCCAATGCATTAGGAACGTAATGACTTTCTATTTTACTTCTTTGTTTTGACCACTCAACGAGTATGTATTCGAAAATGGCTAATCAGTTTGCGAGAAAAAATTATTTTGCTGCTAAAAAGTAGCAAAGTTTCTTTGAAAAGTCTATGTTTTATGAGATATTAGGATATCAAACATGAACACGTTTGCTTAATGTTTGTAGAGACATCAAAAATCCGGCATTCAGAAATCCGACAACTTCAAAAATCCGGCATCAAAATCATCTTTTCCCTTCCTTTTTCTTTTACACTTTCAAGTTATGGGAGAAGAAAAATAGCAATTCCTTATGAATTAAAAACTCCAAGATCAAAAGTAAAAATGAAGACAAAAAAAAGAATATTTAACCTTTTTTTTTATTTGTCAGAGGTGATATTTTTCTGAACAAATTTCTTGGGAACTGCACTGTTGCTTAGCAACGGAAACAACTTTGGGGACAACTTTGGCGAATGCATGGTACAATATAGGGCCGGAACGAATTTTCGACGACCGCGACAACAATGCTGAGGAAGAATTTTCAGGCTTTCACATTTCCAGTGAAAAAGCCGCAATTTATGAGCTGATTGAACACGCAAAATCTGAAAAGGCATTAAGTGTTGAAAAAAGGGATATAGGTGATTAGCTAAGCATTGACGAAAAGGCACCAACAACGAACAATTTATCGGACAGCGAGATCGCAGACGCCGCACAGTGGTCCCAAAGCGCGATCAAGTGGCCAAAAATCATTTCTGGCTTTCCTGGTTGTTGTATATCCTTCATTTTTAATTTTATAACATTCTAAATGACATTACATTGCGAATTTAAACTAAATGTATTTGGGATTACAGGGGAGGGGATTTGGTGTGGGGGGGGCGCAATAGAGGGGCCAAGTTTTTATTAAATTTAAATATTCTTTTTTTACAGGAATGAGAATTTTTCACTTTTGATTATGGGGAATATTTTCCCTTTTTCAAAACAAATCATCTAATTCAATAGATGATGAAAATGTGAAATTTTACCCCCCCCCCCCACCTCTCTCTCCCTCCCTGAAAAGATACAAGTTAAAATCGTATTTTTTTTTCTCTTTTTAATGTTATTGCAAAGTAACAATAAAGAGTATAAGCAATCATTAAAATACATAAATTATCAATCAGCTGAATTTTGCCACCCTCCCCCCCCCCCCCCCAACACACACACACACTCGTGAAATCTCCCCTTTTTCTATTTGCCTATATACCAAGGAAAATTTTAAAATATCATTGCTATTTTTTAAGTTTTCAACACCTATTTACTATGAATTAATAATAAAATGATTAAATTCATTAATTAGATTACTTTCAAAATTTTCGGTTCCCCCCCCCCTTCCTTTTGCTTCTCTCTAGTACATAGAGAATAATACCTTTGAAATTCCAATAAAAATGAAGAATCTGCCTTTTTACTTTATTTTGGTAATATTAAATAAATAATTACCTCACTACTTTTCTAGTATATTTAAAATTTCCGCTTCTCCACCCACCCACTCTCCTCTCCTGTATAAAATCTAACATCCCTAACAGTTAAAAAAAAAAATTACAAAAAAAAAAAAAAAAAAAATCAAAACTATGTTTTAATATAAAACAATTTTATATCTTTTTATCGAAAAATAAAATAAAATCCGTTTTTTAAATAAACCTTCAGAAAAGTAGATTTACACATTTCAGGTAACTGCAATATTTCATCCCAACTGCAGTATACTGCAGGTAACTCAGGTAACTGCAACATTTGTTAAAGTATTAAAGTATTCATTAAAATTTAAATGTGCATATAAATTAATACAATTAAATTAACATTCATATAATAAACTGAAAAAAAAGTAATAAAAAATTTTACAATAGATTTATATGACGATACGTGAAAATTAAAGTAAAACTTAATAATACTACTTAACCCGTTCGGGACCATGGGTGCATATATGTACCCTGAAAAAGAGCATACAGAATTTGTTTTAGGCACCAATAAAAAAATAGTTAATTTAGTTTAGTTAAAATTTACTTAAATTAAAAATTTAGTTTCTTTAATTAGAGCGGTTTTTTTTTATTATTAAGTAAAGGTAACCCTTTTTAAAAAAAGTGGTGCCAACCGAAAAAAATTTGCGTAAAAGCCTCCGGTTGCGAAGGGGTTAATAATAAAATTTATTTGTAAGTAGGTAAAATATACTTTTCAAATAATCAGGAAGTTTAAAACATTGAATCATGTTTCGCAGTTGATTGAATTTGCCAGATATGCATGTTGCTAGAATTTAGTATATATATAAATATGTGTGTGTGTGTATGTAAACTTAACTTTAAATATGTACTTTTTAAAATAAGATCAAGTTTTAATATTATTTTTGATGTAAACGGAAAAAGCAAGGCAAAAATTGTAAAAACAAATAAAAATCTATACATAAATAAATAAATATCCCCAACTCTTAACCCCCTCCCTCCCTCCGCGAATTAAAAAATGAAATTGACAGTGTTGTGTTAATTAGAATGTTGCATTATATAAACACTGACAATTTTGGGTAGGCGCGAAAATTAGATTGCCTTTAAACCAGATTACTCATTTTGGACTAATACTGGAAATATCCAATGTCCAACTTCAAACAGCTAGTTCTCAAAAAGTCGCAAAACGTCGCAATAAATCTCTTGGGATATGATATGATTTTAGAAAGCTCATCCTACATTTTGTACTATAAAAGTCCGAGGAACTCGGAAGTACTTTTTTTATATATCACTTTTTATGTACAAAAATTCCTTAAAACTATGTATTTTTTAAAAAATTCCTCTTTTTTTAATTTTTGAGATTTTTGCAATCGAAAAATCAAATTAAATAGGTAATTTAATGTTGTTTCAGAAAAGTGCAAAGAAAAAAAAACAACAAACTATCTGAAATGGTCTTAGTTAGGGTGTGAATGCAGCGAATTTGCCCGAAATTCACGCAACAGCAGAAAAGGCTAAAAACTCCTAACTTCACATAAGCATTGCTAATTCATGTGAGCTGATAAAAGCAAAATATAACAGAATACAAATCTTCAGATATTTCTAAATACTGTAGAATTTATTTCATTTCGAAATACGAAACTTCGATTTTCTGATTTTTGGCCACATAATCGCGATTTGGGACCACTGTGCGCCGTGCTAAATAGAACCGCCAATAATGCTAGTAGCAGATCAGAAGACGAGGATGTACAATCGGCAGCAGAAAAAGTGTCACTGGAAAAATGCGTAAATTTGACTGGAGAATTAATTTATTCTTTAGAGAAACAAGACTGTATTTCCGAAATAGACATTCTTCAGTTGTATAAAATAAAAGTAAAAAACTTATTAAATAACGGCCAAAAAATGGAAGGAAACTAAGTTGACTTCGCTGTTTCCGAAATTACAAGAGAAGGAATAATTTTACTCTTTAATAATTTTTTTTTTCTGTAAACATAGAAAATATCAATTAAAGTAAGTTTTTTTATATATTTAATTTTCTCTTTTTCTTAGATAATTATCACTTAATAGTGAATTAAATTATCGCTAAAGGCACCATTAAGAATATAGTATTACTTTTGACATTCCTGGTTACAACTTTTGATATTCCTTCAAAAATCCGGAATTTTCAAAAATCCGCATAGTCTCGATCCCGATGATGCCGGATTTTTGAAGTTCTACCGTATATAAATGACTAATTTTGTTTTATTGCATTTAATAAAAACAAAATCACAACTTTTATGAGTCAATACAGTATTTTACCATTTATTGATCTTGTAGAAAAAATAGTCTATTAAAAAAATTGAAAATTATTATATTTTGTTAATGTTTTACATTAATAATTACTAAAGTTCTAAAACTCTATTAAAAGCAAAATACAAGCCGTTGGAGAATTTTTATTCAGTATCAAAATCGCATAAATAATTGGCGAATACATTAATGTTCCTTTTATTAGCATCATATAGAATTCAGGGAATTTAAATACAACTGTTTTACAGAAACTTTGCCCATTAATTCGGCTTCCGCATACAAATATTTCGTGGTCATCTTTAATAATGCTATTTCGTTTTTAAAAACGAATTGTATTTTTTATGTTGTTGGATATGTTTGTGATAAATGTATTTTTTATTAAAGCTTATCAGTTTTTATCAGTTTACCAAAAAATATACTTTTTTACTTTTTTCCAAAATATACTTTTTTTTTCTTTTACAGTTCAAGCTATTAATATATTTTAAAGTAATTGAAATTACTAGCGTAGGAATAAAAATGTCAATACACGGACATCAAAAATGTATATTTCAGTTACTACGCTAAAAAACTTTCAAAGTAACTTCTCTTCCTCAAGTATATGTGATCTTCATTAGATCTCTGTCGAACCATTTCGAACAATTTTATGCTTCGTTTTTTACACATTAAAACTAATGGATTTACTGTCCATACATTTCGAAAGTAATGACTTGCAATTCACAATCTGTGTTTTGAACACTCGACTAATATTTATCGAAAAACAGCAATTTAACGTTCCCCTTTTTTATCTCTTTTTATATATTTGCAACTGCGAAATTTCGATTTGGTTTTGATTACATTTTATGGTAAATAAAAAAGTATTATGCTACTAAAATGAAGTAAACATTCTTTGAAAATGTCGATGTTTTATGAGTTTTAAGAATGCATAATATACACCCATTTGCCTAACGTTTGTTATAAACGATTAGTTCTGTTTAAGTGCGTTAGGGGAAAAAATTGAAAGATAATTTTTATTTTACAGTGACGTCTTAATTCTGGCCAAACTCACTTGAAAAATATCTTTAGATAAAGCCATTTCCTGGATTTTTTAAAAATGAAAAGAAGTATTTCTTGTTTTTGCTGCGAATATCAGATCAACTAAAAAACAACTTTTCAAAAGTAAAAAAAAAAGCCAAGCAAAAAAAAAAAGAAAAGAAAAAAGGGGAAAGTTGTGGCTAAAAAATAGTGTGATATCAAATTTCCAAGCTAATATTATGGTACTTATTTAACATTTTTTATTAAAAATTTACCATATGTAAGTCGAGTACCTAAGTATGCGTTGATAGAAAGCCTTTTCTCCTTTACTAAATACATCATAACGTGTTTCTGAAAATTAATTTTTTTTAATTATGCATGATGGGCTTGGCGGCCATCTTTCCATATTTTACACAATTTTCTAAGCACACAAGTACATTGTTAAGATCGGAAATTCGAAATTGTTGCTAAAGCAAACATTTTATGCTTTTAATTTATGGAAATTAGTGCCTAGAAATTTGTGTCTTAAAATAAAGTTGAAGTAACTTCAGGTTTCATCTTATGATTCTCTTTTTTCGGAGGGGGTTAATTAATTAGTTAAAGCAGTAAAACTCAATTTGTTTTTTTTTTCTTCAAAATAAAAGACTTTCTTAATTTATCTGTCTGTAGCCAAAACTAGAAGTTCAAAATTCTTAATAATGCAAACATATTACGAGCTTGTCTGCTTAGAAATTTGTGTAAAATATGGAAAGATGGCCGCCAAGCCCATCATGCATAATTAAAAAAAAATTAATTTTCAGAAACACGTTATGATGTATTTAGTAAAGGAGAAAAGGCTTTCTATCAACGCATACTTAGGTACTCGACTTACATATGGTAAATTTTTAATAAAAAATGTTAAATAAGTACCATAATATTAGCTTGGAAATTTGATATCACACTATTTTTTAGCCACAACTTTCCCCTTTTTTCTTTTCTTTTTTTTTTTTTGCTTGGCTTTTTTTTTTACTTTTGAAAAGTTGTTTTTTAGTTGATATCAGTTCTTTTTTTTAAACAGATTATATATAATTGAAATAATTCTACTCGCTAAAATTAGTCCTTGTATAGCCTTTATAAGCAGGGAAGAAACACAATAGTATACACTTTGTTTACCTATCATTCATTTTTTAGAGTAATTAATAATTTAAAAGTAACGAAAGTCAATTTCTTCTTTCAAAGTATCAGTCTTTCTCAATTTATATCGCCTTAAAATTTTCTATGAAGGATGAAAATTTAGTAAAAATCAAATAGAGTCAAAATAAAATATATATTTACAGTTAGTCTGTCAGTTAATTGTTTGTTCTAACTTTTTTTTGCTGACGGTTTTGCAAAATAAATTTATCTTTACAAATACCTACGGAAAATCCGAGAATGAAGCCCCGCAGGCATCTAAAGAATCGAAGATCTGTCTAAAGAAGTAAATCTAGCAATTCTAGACATGATGATAAAACATTTTTCATAAAAAAAAATCTAAAAAATTAAAGATATAAACTCTACATATAACTTCATCGTCATTTAGATCGTGTTATAGAGAAGAAAGAATAAATATGTAATTTGACTCAAGTCTGTTTATCCATACCTATTTGCATAAATGTGAGAATATAATTTCGTATAAAAATTCCCGTAAATTGATTATATTTAATAGTCTATTATTAAAGCCGCATAAACATTAGAATAAAAATTTTTTGCAGTTAAAAATTGCCTGAAATCTATAGTCTTATCGTTCGTCAAATTTGTTATATGTTTTTTTTAATACCCAGACACCTTTTCTAAACTCTGACAAAAGATCACAGAAATACTGAAATTATCCAAATACTTATACCTTTCTATCGTATTTCTTTTTTTGAGTGGGGTGAGGGGTGAGGAAGGGCGCTTAAGAACTTCGTTTTGTTCTTAGAATTCTGAATTAATCATTGAAAAGATCTACCTACATAAGTCTTGTTGCAGAATTTTCATTAGGTAAGAATTGCATCAACTTATACATCATGTGAATATATTAAATTACTTTTGTAAAATACTAGATGGGAGCCATTGATATTTTCAGAGCATTTGCCTACATTTTAAACTTAAATCATTTAAAACTATTCATTAATTTTCTATACGAATTAAAGAAGTCGTTGTTTCCATGGCAACTGTATCTTTCACTATTGCTTGTTTGTTTTATTGAACACATATATATCAGATTACGAGGGGATCACGGCAGGATTCGAACCCGCCACACCTACGTTCTCAAGCGATTAGCGGCGTGGTGTCTTATCCACTCAGCCACGGTGGGCCACTATTGCTTTATCTAATACCCAGATACTCATATTTAACCAGCTGCGCTTAGAATCATGCTCATAACAGACTACATTTATATGTAAGAGTGGTGACACATATGCACAAGTCGTGTACTCATATTCAAGTTTTTGTCCAAAGTACAGTAACTCAGTTTTCATTAATAGACGTGGAAGATTTCGATTAAACTAACCAAAAAAGTTTAAAAACATTGGCTTTCTGATTTGATTTTATTCAAAATCGTCTTAACCAACCAAAGTTAATGTCCGGGATCCAGAGTGTTTACTGCAAACATAAAAAAGTTTTCAAAAATGCAGGCTTCTGATTGATCAATCTCATCGCGCTAATAGCTTAAAATCTATCTTGATCCCGGCCTATTCAACATCCTTTAAATATTCGAGAAAGCCTTGACAAGTCAGGAAAATATCACACAAAGCAGGCAAAACAAAGAAGGAAAATCATTCATTGGCTCGTTCATATCCACGAGCCAATGAATGATTTTGTTCCTTTGCTTTGCCTGCTTTGTGAGATGTTTTTGTGACGCGTGTCAAGACTTTCTGAAATATTTAGGGGGCGTTTGTTTATTTCACCACCATGAAGCTATGAAAGGAGAGGAACAGACACGTCAATCTTCCCGTGTGAAAAACTACATAAAAAAACGAGTTCTTTCCCCCTCTTCTGCCCTTTTCTCTCTTGATTTTGACCGATAGCAGCCCATTTAGCAGTCTCCAGTGCAAGATGCAGCTATATATGGCGGACGCAAGGGGGAGGGTGTTAGCGTGACCAATGACATAATAGGCCAGTTCATGACGTTTAAAAGTCACACGGAGTTGGATCATCTTTACACGATGATTAGTACAAAGCGGTGCGCCGATTTTTTTTGTGTCCATTGCCGTGTACAGATAATCAACTCCGTGTGACGTGATGATCTGGCCACACTTAGGAACAGCTTCAAATAACGTCATCTACTTCGAGGTAAACGAAAAAGGACAGGCTACCGCGGCGCTACAGCGTCTAGAATATATAGTGTGGAAATCCAATCAGTCGATCACAGCGATATCTGCAGGATATTTCCCAAAACTTCAAGACAATTTGGTCTATACGCTGTAACATTTTTTTAAACGTTTTATTAACTTACATTTGACCTTTGTGCTTGGCGTCAAACCCGCTGTAATAATACGATGTTTACTTTGAAATTTGAAAATATTTAGCAGATGCCGCTGCGATAATCTCCCTGGATTTCAGCGTCAGTGCACATTTAAGGGATACACTTTTTAGCGGTTCTTGGATAGCAAATTTCCACATTATGTATTCTGGACGCTGTAGCGGTGCATTACACATGTCTCTTTCTTCTTTAAAAAATATCCTGCAGATGTCGATGCAAATGACTGTTTGGAATTCGACATCGTTGTACATTTAAGGGATTCAATACTTCCGCGCTTTTTTAAGTATTGCTGGGATAGTCGATTTCTACAACATATAATCTAGACGCTATAACGGAGCTATAGTTTCTAGAAGATATAGTTTAAAAATCGGCTTATTAAAAAAGTGCTAAAAATTGTATCCCATAAATGTTGAACGAGGCTGAACGACGAATGTCGATTATAGCGACATATGGTAATTCCAACATAACTATTTCAAAAGAAAACGTTTCGCTCAGAGAAGATCTAGAAAATGTTGCTGCTATCGACATTTGTCATTCAGTATTTTTCAATATTTATGGGATTCAATTTTTAGCACTTTTTAAAGAATTACTGGAATAGCCGGTTTCCACACTATGACCGTGATCTAGGTAGATTTTTCTGTGTTATCGTAACGAGATTGACCAATCAGAAGGCAGAATTTTTGCTAACTTTTCACTGTTTTCAAAATTGTACCTGGATCCCGACCTATATATCTAGATGCTATAACTGAGCTCAGGAATAGTACAGAAAGCAAACTCCGTATTTTGATACATTAAGGCCGGGATCTAATTCGGAACAAGTGTGTCTCTATAACGAAGTAGCGACATACGGCCAATAAATGTTTATTGGTAAAAGTGATAAAAACAAATCGTTAAAGTTCTTTGCGAGCATGCCATTATTGTCAGGTTAATGCATGCTGAATTATTTCCCTAGTCTAATAGAGATCGTCCATGCGCGTATCTTCTAATGGAGGATATTCCAAATATGGGTTCGAGGCTGAAAAAGTCACGTGGTACCGATAATTTACCCAAAGAATTTCTAACTGATAAGAAGGGAAACAGGAAACTACACTGTTAAAAATATCGTGAAAAATTACCTCGGTTCTTACAGGTTCTCTATTTTCTGACCAATGAGAACGCTACATAAACGCCTATGAAGCGTTCTCATTGGTCAGAATACAGATAGCCTTTAAAAACAGAGGTAATTTTTCACGATATTTTTAACAGTATACTACTGCTTTCTCCCATGAACTGTTTCATTGGCTAGCGGGGATTTACATTACGTAGACGGAGCCTTCCCTTCTTTACGCTAGACGTTCTTGCCTTGACCATGTGATCATAACGTAGATTGAATATCCTCTATTCAAGAAAGCGGGTTGCGGTACTTTCGACAAAAGCTTGAAATGAGCATGCCTCCTGTGCATATATCAACACTCTTATGTATAAAGGCTCTCTGTTATGGTGTTGTTTCTGATACAGCGCCTAGAATACCTAGTGTGGAAATATGCTATCCAAACAGTTCTAAAAATTTGTATCCCTTAAATGTGCGACGATACTGCTAAAATTTCAAGTGTCGATCGCAGCAACATCTGTGGGATTTTCGTATTACTATTATTACATTGTATAGACTAGCAATTTCTTGCAGTTGTAGAAAATATCCTGCAGATGTCCCTGCGATCTGCATATTACAGCAGTATCATTGCACATTTAAGGGATACAATATTTTAGCGCTTTTTTATGTATTACAGGGTTAGCCGATTTCAACACTGTATATTCTAGGCGCTATAGTTTCTGAGCGCTTTTGGTTAAATTTCGATATTCGTGTTTTAGAGTGAGCAATAGAGAAAAGTACTAAAACTATTGAAACAACAACTTCTTTAATATTGAAATGTATAACAAAGGAGTTCAGAATCAATGCCTTAAATAGTTGCGAATACGCACTGTTGTTATGACATCAATACCCTTCCTGGATTTGGAAATGCAAAATTGTGTTCAACATAATTGGCCGCAATCTAGATAGATTTTTCGCTGTTAGCGAAACGAGATTCATTAATCAGAAGCTTGCACTTTTGCGAACTTTTCGCTGTTTGCAGCAATGCATGCTATTGATTGGTGAATCTCGTTTCGCTAACAGCGAAAAATCCATCTGGATCCCAGCCTAAATTTCTGTAAACATTGCACTTCATCCATGGCGCTAAGAAAATGACTCAAAACTTTTATGACATAGGTCGGGATCCAGAAGCAGCAAAAATTCTCAAACATTCTGGCTTCTGATTGGTCAAACTCATTTCGCTAACAGCGAAAAATCTATCTGGATCTTGGTCATAGTTTTCTTCGATGAAATCAATGCAAAAGGATAATATAAAAAATTTTAAAAGACTTCTAAAATGATTTGGCGGGTTTATCGCTGTTTGGCATAATTTATAAACTTTAGAATTAATTAACAGTTTTTCGCTAATTAAGAATAGAAAATTTGTGTTTTTAAAGCTGAATTTTACAAAAGCACGTAGATTGAGTAAATATCTGTCCAAAAATGCAATCCTTACTTTTTTATGTCCATTATTTAAGTGTCTACCTTGATTGAACCATAGATTGTGACGAAGAAAATAAATCGGTCATTTTCAGTATCTCGACGTTATTTTAAAAAATCTATATCTCTGTTTATAATCAATTTATGAGGATGCATTTGGTCTCAAATTGAAGATCTTTTCCATTAGGTCCTTCTGGTTTTGGTTTTATTTTTCTGCGATGATTGGTTCTTTTGATATGGGAAATTTTACGCTGGCATGTTTGGTTGATTTAACATGGAGAAGTTGTCATCAGTATAATAAGCAGTTACGGTGTCTTGCGTTTTATTCTTGGCGTTTGTTTGTTTGGCGAGGTTAGCATTTTTTTTCAGCTTGGCTTGGCAGAACGACCGTCCTGCTTGATGCGAATCAAACAAGGAACTCTAACAGAGTGCCATTAACGCGTTACCTGCTGGTCTGGTAAAACTAAATGGGCTTGCTTAAATTAACTATCAAGCTACTAATATTTTGTAACTTAAAAAAAAATCCTTATTTAACCCTTAAATGCCTGATTTTTTAAAAATCATCGTAATAATGTTTTTCGGCTTTCATTTTTTAAATAAATCATGGGAGAAATACTTTAAAGAATCATATTTTCTTTTAAGTATAGTTTACGGTTAAAAACGGTTTGTTACTAATCGTCAATACTCATCTTTAATTGAAAAAATAATTTACCTTGATAAAATTTTATAATATTAAACACAAGAATTTTAGGAGCTATAATACGAAATAAATTTAACTTTCTCACTGCAGAACAAAATGGGGTATTTCGCAAGCTTCTAAACAAAACAAAATGAACATGCAGCAACAATGGAAAAAATAAACCTCTCTTTATTCTTAAAAGTGCAAGTATTGCCATCTACATGTTGAAAATCGATTTAATAATATTTTCAGAATGTATTTTATTGGCAACATTAGGCATTATAGCCTCAATATTATTCTAATAGTATTTTAGAAGACTAAAATTGGGTATGTTGCCGAAAAGCAACACTCGACATTTAAGGGTTAATAAATGAAATGATTACCATTAAATAAAGGGAAGAAATTCCTTTCAAAATTTGTGGAAGCAAACGATTTTCAGCAAAATAGTTCAAGTTTCGGCGGTTAACTTGTCAATACTTTATGTATGTTCTTTTCAAATAGTTTAATTCTTGCTTAACAATGAAAGGATATTCTTTTTTAGTGATATATATATATAATTAACGATGCTTCTGTATATTTATTTTGCCATTTCTTAATATTAATTTTGTATTTTTTATTATTGCCTTATTTTACTGAATGCAAAATTTAAAACTTTCTTAACCCTCCGCCTACCACACGGGTTCAATATATCCGAGAAGTACATTCAAAATATTTATTAAAACCAGAATTTTTCCTTAAATAAACTAAATATTTAAAATAGTTGATTGCAAGTTAAACAAATAAATGAAAGAGTTTTAAATAAGAACTCTCGTATAGAATATTTAAAAAAACCTGAGTAATATTTCCGGTAGTGTAGTTCTAGCCTTAACCCCTTAGGGACGAGCGACCAGTCTACGTGCCACTTAAGGTGGTCAGAATCCTTCATTATTCCCACACCAATTATTTTTTTATTGTAAAGTTACCTCATTTTAGCAAAGCATTTTCGCAACAAAGTACAAAAAAATTTCTGTTTTAAAAAACCTGTGTTAACACATTAAAAATTAAGCAAAGCGATCTCGTCGCGAAGGGGTTAAGGCAGCGCTTCCCAAACTTTTTGCTTTCACGTATCCCTTTCGTAGACTTTTCCTTTCCAAACACTCCCATTCCTCATAAACAAACTTCCTCCCTCCACACAACTAGAAAACGCAAACATGCATTTTTTTCATTAGTAATCTTCATGTCATAAAAAGTAATCTTCTTGTCATATAAAAAACTAATTCAAAAATTATGACATTTCTAACATTTTTGTGACTTTTCTGACCATTTTTGTGACTTTTTTACTCATTCTTGTGATTTCTGCGATTACCGATATTGTTTTCACGTACCCCTAGGGGTACGCGTAACCAGGTTGGGAACCGCTGCCTTAAAGGTACCAGGATGATTTAAAATGACAAAAATTGATTGAAGTTTGATCGTGGGTAGAAATACTGTATTCAATTTCGAATTTAGACTATTTTTAATTTTTGCATTCATTGCATTTATTTATCGTGTACAAAACTAGTCGGTTTCTTTATTAAACGGTTTTCAAATGTTTGTGTTTACTATAATACTTTTTACAATACCAAAAAAAAAAAAAAAAAAATCATATATATCTTAAACTAAGAAACTATAGTATATAACCATGTACAAAAACATACAATAACCTCTACCAAGTTATTTATTGTTAAAAAAAAACGTCCTTTTTTATTAAAAACCGCAGAAAGTAATACATTTTTGAGATTTAAAGAATCCTGTATAAAACAAAATTACCTTGGCTAATGCCGATTTTTAAGCGACTAGCAAACATTTTTATGTATATTTAACCAGTCATAAAATAATAACTATGTAAAGAATTGCTATGGAAATTTGTATCATACTAGGGGGTTCGGCCCCCTACGAGCTACGCTCGCCAACCCCCGTCCAGACACCGCAGGCTCTAAATGCACGCTAATTTGATCGGCTTTAAAAAGATTTCGAAAGATTGAATTATAATTTAAAAAACAGTGGCGATCTCCCTATGAACGAATTTCTATTCATTTCTCTTTGATTGGGGAATTTTAACGCCAAATCCGCTGCGGTACTACTTGATTATCCTGTCGACAAATTTCGCCAAATTATATAAATCTCCAAACCACTCGCCAAATTATACAAATTGATATAATTTTTATTTTAAATTACGAAAGAACGAATAAATTCGTACAACATTAATAAAAACACAAATAAAACGTCGAAATAAAAATAACTTGATGACGTATACACGTGTAACAACATTTCAAAATAAGCTAATATAAAAGGAATTAAGTAAAGAGAGTCTTTGTCTCCTGGTATTTTTTAACAAAGCGAAAAGAAATTTCTTTTAAATGAGACATTTTAAATTAATTCTCAAAATATCAAATAAATGTCTAGCGCAATTTCTAAATTTAAACTTTTTTGCAATATTATTTTGTGTTCATTTTATGTAATAACTATAATGTGACGTAAATATGACGTAATTTCTCCTAAGACTTCTAACGCATGTTAATGAATTTATTATTTTACAATATCCTTTCTCTTTTAAAATTTACGTGTATACTTTTTATGACGTAATTTTTAATAAGTTCCTGCTTTTTATACGTAATTATTTAATTCTAATTTGAAAGTTTGTTCCTGTTTATAATAGTCACGTGTAAATAAATTTTTAATTTGAAGCAAACATTATTGCTTGCGCTTTTTATACAGTTGGCAACAGTTTAAATTAGTACAATTTTCTGAAATCTGTAAAAAATATCTCTAGAAATGTTGAAAATTTTAATTTAAAATAGAAATAAAGCCTGAAAAAATGAGTCAAAATAAAAAAATTAATGCAATCTGCACTCCGGCAAATTCTAACGCATAAAATGATCTAAAAATGATTACACTGCCATGTATAGTTTTTGCTGCTATAAAACTTTTTTAGTGGAACGATTTTGTCCAACTTTAGCATTAAATAACTCTTAAAATAATTCTTCGATTTGAAAACTGTCTGCATCAGCGTGTTTATCAAACATTTCTGTATAAAACCACCGATTTTTATATTTTTGTATGCATTATTTTTGTTAATATTAACGAAGAAAGGCCTCCGGTCACAAAAAAATTCAAAACCGGCGGCGGCGGTGACAGCGGTAGTTACTTTTTTTTAGAATAGGGAGATTACCTTACATATTTATTTATCTTGTCCAGTGCAAAAATTTAACATTAATATCAAGAATTTTTTAAAGTAGCTTTGGAGTTTAAAATTATATGACGGAAAAACACAGTTAGGATGCTTAAATGGTTAAAATGTGTTATATTATGATTTCACTGCATTTAGACCCGTGCTTAGTGTTTATTATTTCTAAAAAATATCTATTTCATAAATATTCTTTTTTCAAAATTGTGTTTATCCCAAAACAATTGAAATTACAAGACAAACCATAAAAATGCATGGATATTTAAAGCATAACAGCACACATGAATCACTATTAAAAATAAATAAACTAGTAAATCTGCAGATCAAGAGCCTCAACGTCATCTTTGCAAGTCATTGTTTTTTAACACTCATTGCATAATATTCAACTTCCTACAAATCGCTTTTTATTTTTCAAACTACATAAATATTTATGAACATACAAGATACTTTGTAAAGTTTCAGAAATTAAAAGTGTTAAACAAGTGGTTGTACATTGATGTTCTGAAATTCTGATGAGCTACTTATTCTGGTAACTTTTTAAATAAAAAATTGCATTTCTTCAGGGGGGCTCTGCCCCCCTGAACCCCCCGTAGTCTATTTAAATTTACATTCGTATTTTTTTATTGATTGTGCGGATGGTTATAGTATATCTTAGATTTTTTTACGCTGTGATTTATAAGGATAAGCATAAGTTTTTTTATAAATTAATAAAATTTAAATTTAAAATAAAATATTCATGTTAACCGTACACAGACAATAAATCTTGAAATGACGCCAAAAATGTAACCTTAAAATCCGCTACGTTCGACCCAAACACAACGGCGTGCTTAAAAAAAGAAAGAAAGAAAGAAAGAAAGAAAGAAAAAAAACGGATGAAGTCAAAAAATTTGGTCCCTGTTCCACGTGCTTGTTTTGTTTGGGCCGAATGAGGGCATTTAAATCTGAGCGATAACGCACATCGTATTGCAAACTGTTTTTACGGCATACTGCATCTCCATCTATCTCTTTCCTCCGTGAATAATAGTTAATTTTATTTTACCCAAGATCTTTTTATTCCAGCATCTTTGTTTTCGATAAATGACGTCTAATTCACCTGCTATGCGTACTTACTCAAAACTTTTCATCTTGTTATATTAAGAAATACTCGAGAGTTTTCTTTTTATTTTTAATATGCTGCCATATTAATTTTTCTATTCTTAATTTTATTTTTCATTTTCTTGTTTCACGACAAAACATTTCAATTGAAAATTGTTTAAAAGAAAATATTATTCCGGGTTTTGATTTTCTTGGCAACAATTAAAGAAATATTGGTAAATGTTATGGGAAAATGTTACGTTATTCTCTATGAAAATAATGAACTTTTGTATTTTTAAGCAAAATATTTCAATAAAATAAATAAAATAAATGAAATATTGCCTATTTTTATTTCTGGGCTAAAATCCTTCTATATGCAAAGATACAAATGCATTAATTCATCTGTTTTGACGTTGGCTTTACTCAAGCATTATACACGCAATTATACTAATATTATTAGGACCAAATACGTTGCTAGGCAACAGAGAAAGAAAAGGAAAAAAATGAAATATGCATTATGTCAATTTGGTAAAACAAAATCCTTTATATTATTGGAAAACATGCATAAAATGCCGCCCAATATTATAAACCTAATTAAAAAAATCTCGCAAATATATTGACATAATTTATTGGAATAATTTAATAATGTTATTTAAAAATTTCAGCATCAAAAATTTACCATTTAAATCCATTTTTCATATCAGCCATTTCTTTCAACAAATGAAAATCTGAAAATCGTCTGACTTGCCATTGAAAAGCATTATAAAGCAAAATAAAATGTTCCATATTTCCCGAACGAATGAACCAAATTTAACCAAAAACTATACAGCTAAGTCCGGGTACCTCATCAACATGCCCAGTGAATTTCAAGCCGATCGGATGCTTTTTGCGGCAGTTATCGCGGAACAGACAGACAGACTAACAGAAACTAAAACTTTTCGTGTCTCCACAGTAAGCCTTCACTGACGTTTCGGCAATAAACTAGTAAATCTGCAGATCAAGAGCCTCAACGTCATCTCTGCAACTCATTGTTTTTATCAAACTTTGCGTAATATTAATCTTTCTACAAAAACAAAATTTAAACTATTTAAATTACACAAACATTTATAAAAGGAAAAAAATATTTCGATGGTTTCAGACATTAAAAGCGTTAAATTAAACACGTTGTTATGTAAGGATATTCTGAAATTCTCACGAGCTACTTATTCTAGTAATTTTTATATAATAAAGCAAATTTCTTCAGGGGGCGCCCCCCTGAACCCCCCGTTGTGTAATTTATTTTGCATTTGTAATTTTCTACTGATTGAGTTAATGATTACCCTATATCTTAGATTTCTTTTTACACTGCGATTTATAAGGATAAGCAATAATTCGGTCAAGCATTTTACGTTATCCTAATATCCATACAGCAGTATTTACTTGCCTGCTAACCACAAATACCTGTATCTAATGGATAAAGAACTTTTGGAAATGTAAACTGAAACATCTAATTTAGAAATCTAATACCTTTATAAATTTTGTTTATAAAAAAAATAATTTTGATTACTATTCTGCAATATTTATATCTAAGATCTAATCTAAATATCAAAAAATGTACTCGATAGCATTAACTTACTAATATCACCCTAAAGTAGGGGGCTTCTAAACCTAACAGTTAATAATTCATCATCGTTAAATAGATAAACATGATTTGGCGCCTTTAAGTATTTTTTGTGATTTTCTTTTAATAGTATCTACATTTAATTTAAAATCGTGATGTTACAAATACCGTTGAAATTTGACGCAAACCTATGTTCAGGTCAAATTACGAAAGGTTAACTAACATTTCATTTCCCTTAGCCGGACTTTCTGTTTCATTTTTCGTAATAAGGATTATTTTAATAATTTAATTTATTTTACACTCTACAAGCTGTTACACGGACGTTGTTCACGTAGCATTAAAATAGAGATAAATGCATTAAGTAAAACATTTCACTCCCCACCAGACATGCCAAGTCTCAAGCTTTTTGCACATCACTATTATCTTAGAGAAAATGTTTTTTAAATCGCGCAAATGTTTCAATTAAATAAAGTAACATTTTCTGTATTAAAATACTGGTATCCAGAACGCCGGAGGCTTGGCAGCTCTGCTCCTCTTAATAAAAACATATATGATTAACCAACACTTTATCACATTTTATAGGAGACAATACGGAATTTCTTATTTGTATGGCCTTACATATATCTCAGTCATAAAAATGTAAAATTTTGTGCCAATTAATGCACGCAATTACGAAAATGAAATCGCAAAGAATGAGAAAAGGAAGGCCAAGTAAAATCGTGTAAATCGAGGAATCTTTCTTCGTAGTGCTGGGAAAATACTGCTACAAAAACTATTTTAGGTGGCATTTGGTGTGAAATGTTTATATGTATTCATTCCTCTCCTATATATCTTTTTTTTTATTTTTTATTTGCTTATTCCATTTATCTTTTGCACGTGAAAATCTTACAAATTAAAATTAACTCTTTGGGAGAAATTGTTATTCTTTTTTTTTTTTTTTTTGGCAACAATAAAGTTTATAAAATTTAACAGAATAATGTCAGTTTATTCTGTATGAAAATAACGAACTTTTTCATTTATAATCAAATAGTTGAATAAATAAATGAAAATATTATTCTATATAGTATATAAATACTATTTTCATTTCTGCGTTTAAATAAATCTATATGCAAATATCTATACAAAGGCATTCATTAATTCATTCCTTTTGCTTTGATTTGGCTTCAAAAAACCATACATACTTTCACATTTATGATATTTTTAGATGAGATGCTGTTGCTACGCAACGGTTAAAAGAAAAAAAATGAAATATAAGTAAATTCATAAAATAAAATGTTTTATATTATTTGAACACATGTATAAAATTCTATCATAAGTTATACACCTAATTTAAAAGCTCTGACAAATGTTTTGACAAAATTGCAAACTAATAAGAATAATTTAATACTCTTATTTAAAAATTTCAGCATCCAAAATTTACCATTTAAATCTATTATTCATATGAGCGATTTCTTTCAACAAATGAAAATTTGAAAATCGTCTGACTTCCCATAGAAAAGCATTATATCACAAAATAAAATATTCTGTATATTCCGAACGAATGAACCAAATTTAACCCAAAACTATACAGCTAAATCCGGGGAGCTCATCAACATGCCCAGGGAATTTCAAGCCGATCGGATGCTTTTTGCGGCAGTTATCGCGGAACAGACAGACAGACTAACAGGCAGACAGACTAACGGAAACCAAAACTTTTCGTGTCTCCACAGTAAGCCTTCACTGACGTTTCAGCAACTAGTAAATCTGCAGATCAGGAGCCTCAACGTCATCTTTGCAGGTCATTGTTTTTTAATACTCATTGCATAATATTCAACTTCCTACAAATCGCTTTTTAAAGTTTTCAAATTACATAAATATTTATGAGCATACAAGATACTTCGTAAAGTTTCAGAAATTAAAAGTGTTAAACAAGTGGTTGTACATTGATGTTCTGAAATTCGGATGAGCTACTTATTCTGGTAACTTTTTAAATCAAAAATTGCATTTCTTCAGGGGGGCTCTGCCCCCCTGAACCCCCCGTAGTCTATTTAAATTTACATTCGTATTTTTTTATTGATTGTGCGGATGGTTATAGTATATCTTAGATTTTTTTACGCTGTGATTTATAAGGATAAGCATAAGTTTTTTTTATAAATTAATAAAATTTAAATTTAAAATAAAATATTCATGTTAACCGTACACAGACAATAAATCTTGAAGTGACGCCAAAAATGTAACCCTAAAATCAGCTACATTCGGCACAACACAACGACGTGCTTAAAAAAAAAAAAAAAAAAAAAAAAAAAAAAAAAAGATGAAGTCAAAGAATTTGGTCCCTGTTCCACGTGCTTGTTTTGTTTGGGCCGAATGAGGGCATTTAAATCTGAGCGATAACGCACATCGTATTGCAAACTGTTTTTACGGCATACTGCATCTCCATCTATCTCTTTCCTCCGTGAATAATAGTTAATTTTATTTTACCCAAGATCTTTTTATTCCAGCATCTTTCTTTTCGATAAATGACGTCTAATTCACTTGCTATGCGTACTTACTCAAGACTTTTCATCTTGTTATATTAAGAAATACTCGAGAGTTTTCTTTTTATTTTCCTGTTTCACGACAAAACATTTCAATTGAAAATTGTTTAAAAGAAAATATTATTCCGGGTTTTGATTTTCTTGGCAACAATTAAAGAAATATTGGTAAATGTTATGGGAAAATGTTACGTTATTCTCTATGAAAATAATGAACTTTTGTATTTTTAAGCAAAATATTTCGATAAAATAAATAAAATAAAAGAAATATTGCCTATTTTTATTTCTGGGCTAAAATCCTTCTATATGCAAAGATACAAATGCATTAATTCATCTGTTTTGACGTGGCTTTACTCAAGCATTATACACGCAATTATACTAATATTATTAGGACCAAATATGTTGCTAGGCAACAGAGAAAGAAAAGGAAAAAAATGAAATATGCATTATGTCAAATTGATAAAACAAAATCCTTTATATTACTGCAAAACATGCATAAAATTCCCCCCCAATATTATAAACCTAATTAAAAAAATCTCGCAAATATATTGACATAATTTATTGGAATAATTTAATAATGTTATTTAAAAATTTCAGCATCAAAAATTTACCATTTAAATCCATTTTTCATTTGAGCCATTTCTCTCAACAAATGAAAATCTGAAAACCGTCTGACTTGCCATTGAAAAGCATTATAGAGCAAAATAAAATGTTCCATATTTCCCGAACGAATGAACCAAATTTAACCAAAAACTATACAGCTAAGTCCGGGTACCTCATCAACATGCCCAGTGAATTTCAAGCCGATCGGATGCTTTTTGCGGCAGTTATCGCGGAACAGACAGACAGACTAACAGACAGACAGACTAACAGAAACCAAAACTTTTCGTGTCTCCACAGTAAGCCTTCACTGACGTTTCGGCAATTATATGTTTTGCATATCCTTATACTAGTAAATCTGCAGATCAGGAGCCTCAACGTCAGCTCTGCAAGTCATTGTTTTTAGACTCACTTTGGTAATATTCAGTTTCCTGCAAACCGCGATTTAAAGGTTTCAAATTATGTAATTATTTATAAGAATAAAAAATACGAAGTTTTCAGACATTAGAAGCATTAAATTAAAAACGTTATGGAAGGATATTTCGAAATTTTCATGAGCTGTTAATTCTGGTATATTTTTTAAATAATAAAGTAGATTTCTTCAGGGGGGCTCCGCCCCCCTGAACCCCCCGTGGTCTTATTAATTTACATACGTAACTTTTTATTGATTGCGCTAATGGTTAGCGCAAATCTTAGATTTCTTTTTACACTTCCGAGCCTTATTTTTCAATACTGGTAACACAGAAAATGATTTACATTGACGCAATTATATTAAACGTTTAGGTTTTATGAATGAAAATGTAATTGCCTTTAAAAATAAAATAATTTTCATTCATATTTTCTGAAATGACGCGGCATTAAGAAGTAACACCCGTCAAAAAAATTTTTTTCAGGCAATCTAGTTAATGCTTGGTTTTTAAGGATGAAAATATTTATTTCCCGATACAATGACGTCACTTTCGACAGCGATAATTTTGCGGTTCATAATTTTGATATTTACTATATATTTGCTCTTCAAAAGTTTTTTTTTCCTCATTGGAATTTTCGATTAAGAATTGTTAAGATCTGTTAACTTTGTGCAGACGATAAACCATGAAATATTAGTAACATTTTTTTTTTTAATAATAAGAATTAATATCATAACACAAGCCCCTTTTATTTCAACCTCAAAGCGTTCGTTTTATTTTTGATATATGAGATCAAATTCACCTTCTTTTCGTATTTTCACTTTATTTCTAATATGAAGGCGTATTCATGTCTATTTTTTATTTCATTTTCCTCTCGCACATAAAAATCTTTCAAATCAAAATTAATTGTTTAGGATACATTTTTATTCCGGGATTGAATTTTCGTGGCAACGGCAAAAAAAAAAAAAAGAAAAATGATTGTTAAATTTCATAGCAAATTGTCGATTTATTCCTTATGAAAATAATGAACTTTTTAATTTAAAAGAAAAATATTTGAACAAAAGAAATAGAACATAGTCTTTCTTTATTTCTGTGGTAAATTCCTTCTATATACACAAAGGCATTAATTCGTCCCTTTTGACTTTGATTTAACTTCAAACAATTACACATACTTTCACATTTACGATATATTTTTAGGTGTAGTTCGCTGCTAGGTAACAGTTAAAAGATAATAAAAACAATTAAATATGTGCTTAAAAAGAAAATTTATATTAAAAAAAGTATTTTATATTATTGAAACACATATATAAAATCCCTCCATAAGATATACGCCGAATTTAAAAACTCTGACAAATGTATACACAAAATTTCAAACTACTATGAATAATGTATGGTTCTAATTAGGAAATTTCCTCATCCTTAATTTAGCATTTAAATCCTTCAATCATATGAGCCATTTCTTTTCAACAAATAAAAATGGAAAAATCGTCTGAATTGCTATAGGAAAGCATTAAGTCGCAAAATAAAATGTTCTATATATTCCACACGAATGAACCAAATTTAACCAAAAACTATACAGCTAAATCCGGGGATTTCACCAACATGCATCCTCAATTTTAAGATAATCGGATGCTTTTTACGGCAGTTATCGCGGAACAGACAGACAGACTAACGGAAACCAAAACTTTTCGTGTCTCCACAGTAAGCCTTCACTGACGTTTCGGCAATAAGAAATAAGATGGAGTAATTTCTCTACCCCAAATATTTGTGGTCTTCATTAAATCTCTCATTCACTATTAAAGCCATTTTTATGATTCGGATTTTAATCATTAACAATAATGGTTTGACTTCCGGTACATTTCGAATGTAATGATTTGCACTTTTCAGTTCGTGAATTCAATACTCGATTAAAATTTATCGAGAAATGGCAACTCAGCGTTTTGTTTTTATTATTTTTACCTTTGTTCCTCTTGATTTGGTTTTAAATTCTGCCGGAAAAGTATTTTATAACTAAACAAAAAATAGTGCGTGCAGCCTTGATTGTGAAACATTTTCGAACACATTCAGAATAATGAAAAAAAAAAACTTCACGTTTTAATAAGGTGAAAGATAATGCATAAATAAACAATTAAAAAAAAACACATAACGCATTTGAAAGCTCAATTTCTGCTATTACCATGAATAGTCGGAAAAATATCCAAGTTATTTTGTGCAGCATCGTATATGATCCATAGATTTGTATGTATACTGCATAGTATGGTAAAAGTTTGTTCAGTTAAACGAATAGTAGGGTCAAGTGCCCATTTTTCGTCCCCTCTCCTAATTTCGTCCCTCTTAACCCTTAAATGCGGAAAAACATTATTAAAATGATTTTTCAAAAATCATTTTAATAATGTTTTTCCGCTTTCATTTTTTAAATAAATCATTGGAAAAATACTTAATAAAATCATATTTTGTTTTAAGTATGGTTTACGGCTAAAAAACTATTTGTTACTAATCGGCAATACTGGTCTTTAATTGAAAAAATAATTTTCTCTGATAAAATTCTATAATTATAAAAAGACAAGAACTTTCAGAACTATCATAAGAAATAAATTTTACTTGCTCACGGCAGAACAAAATAGGGTATTTCGCAAGCATCGAAACAAAACAAAAAGAACATGTAACAACACTTGAAAAAATAAATCTATCTTTATTCTTAAACAGCACTAGTGTTGCCATCTACATGTTGAAAATATATTTAATAATATTTTCAGAATGTATTTTGTTGGCAGCATTAGGCATTATAGCTTAAATATTACTCTAATAGTATTTTAAAGACTAAATTGGGTATGTTGTCGAAAAGCAACACCCGGCATTTAAGGGTTAACTTCACAACTTCTGCGAAAGTGGCGCCACTTATGACGCAAGGCACAGAGGACGGCAGGTAAAAGCGGTCAGTGTTGAAAGTTTCGTTCGCCAAGACGCATACATAAATTAAAGACGAAGAATTTCCTATTTTTTGAAGACCCGAGTTCTTATTACGTCGTTTGTAGAACGTTAATTACTGTACTGTAAATATTTATTTCTTATTCATTGCATGTACTTTACGTTGATAAGATGCTGGCAGTAGCATACAGTGAGTTTTAGGACTCTCAGTTCATCTTACGGGAACTGAAGCTCCCTCATATTGGGACGTAGCGTGGTCCCAATTTCGCCCCCCTTGCAGCTCTTATTTTCGTCCCGGGGACGAAATTAGGAATGCTTTTTCATGACATTTTTTTCAAATTTTTCCTCATGTTTGGATGGCTAATGTTTCGTTATGTTATTCTTCCACTGATAATTAGTACATTTCTTTGTGCCTTACTTTAATGTAAATTAAATTGCTTACTCATTTAGAGATAAATTTTGATTTAGTTATAAGTTAAGGCTCGGCGTATTGGATTGTTTGGGGGGACGAAATTGTGACCCTTTTTCTCTTTTGCATTTTTTAGATACTTTTAAAAGAACAATTTTTCGCATTCTTAAATTTTTTTTGTAAGACATTTGCCTATTTTTCTATGTGCGTGGGTAGTTAGTCTATGAAAAATCCAAATTTGATAGATTTTTACTGAAAATTTCAACTTCCAAGGGCCTAAAAGTGACTGGGGGACGATAATAGGGCACCTTACCCTACAGTTGAAAATTTCCATTCACCGATTTCCGCGAATAAACGGAAATGTACTAGAGAAATTTTGTGCAGCCCTGTACAGGATCTATAGTATTTATACACACCAAGTAATATAAAAAAATATACCAATTTAAAACCACGTACCACAGCTGAAAACACTCTTCCAGCAATTAATGTTCATTAGTCTCAATAGTTTAATTATTGTGCAATTTCTTCAGCAGCCGAATTATTTTGTCTGTCCCTGTAAATGAACGATAAATTCAATACACACTATATAGTACAGTAAGAGCCTTTTAGTACACCTCAGTGATATACATAAAATTTCACTAAGTTTAAATTTGTGGGCAATTCCAGAGAAAATTCTCATTTTGGGGGGTGGAATAAAATTTGTAATATGTATAATTTAAGGGTATGACTTGAAAGCTTGACATTTTTATGTTCTATCTAATATATAAAAATGAAAAATCGTCTGTCTGTAATGCTATACAAATCAACAGTTTGGAAGCGAGAATTCTGAAATGTTACGTATATGTGTATTAAAACACGGCCAAGACAACTAAAGTAATCCGGAATCGAAATAACTTATAGTTCATTTTTAATTAATAAAAAAACCACAAATTTAACAGCAATTTCCTATCAAATTTAACCATTTTTCGCTATAGCAGTTGCCAAAAATTAAAAATTCCACAATAAAATTCTTACCACAAATATTACTTTTCTATTGCAAGACGCATTGCATATTACGTATACGCCTCACTTCACTAAAAAGCTGTTGCTGATATTGCGATAATTCTTTTACCTCACATGCCAATAATTAGAGATATACATATTACGTACACCACGCTGCAATAATAAGAAGCTTTAGCGTGTATTACGATAGTTAATTTACCTCACATGCAAATAATTAGAGATTATTTAATTGCGCTTAATTATTACAAATTTTTAAAAATAAAGAAACAAATTTCTCACAAACATCAACAAAACTTTTTATTCTATTTATTCCCTTATTCCAAAGATATCATTTTATCATCTGCTGCCATAGTAACACCATAAATTAAATTTCATTAAAAAAAGGCACAGTATTAGAAAAATATTTTACTAAATTAAATAGTTATTTTAAATTTTGATTTTAGAATTAAATTCGTGAACTCCCGTGCATAGAACGGGTTGAACAGCTAGTAATAAAATGTTAATAAAAATGCATTGTAAATTACTGTTTACAAACTAAATTAAGTACCAATATAGACTTTGTACGATCATAATGTTACGTCAGTTACACAATAAAAGTTACGTCAGTTACATGTATAAATGCCATTTTTTTTTCTTTTTTCTTGTTCAGAAATTAATTAAACAAGTTACTGTTATAATTTGTCATTATTTAGTGTTGTTGAGAATATTAAATCCCCCTTTTTTTAACGGGATAGTTTTGACAATTTTTACACTTCAATGAAGGCAGAAACAATATTTGTCTATTTTATGTTACATCAGTTACAGAATTTTGAATTGCAATTTTTGGAACTCAAAGAGAGATTGAAATAATATGGAGGTATATGGGTATTAAGTCCTTAGTAAGAAACATTTTAAATTGTAAAAATTTGTTCTAGCTTTATTAGTAAATTTTCTACACAGTTTTGAAAAGAAAATTCGACGATCAAGTGTTACGTCAGTTACGATGGAATTGACATAGTATGATACCATTAAATTATTTTTCAAACGATTTTTTCCTATAGACCATAATGTAACGGAATTCTTTCGAGTATCCCTTTAAATGAACCGTGAATCCTATTTCATTTTGAATACCAAACAATTCATATTGATACCCAATAACATCTATGAATTTCATGGCAATCGCAGACCTGCCAACTGCTACGAAAAAATCGTAGTTGCTACGATTTGAACCTATAAACTACGATGCTACGAAAATCAGTTTTAAACTACGATTTTTGTGAAAAAAAAACACAAACGCATTTTTGTTTCTAGTTGCGATTTTTATCCCGTACAGCATATTTTTCAGGAGTGATTCTGTTCCGAAATTTCCAACATTTCAAAGCATTCATTTCCAAAAGTTTAAAAAAACTGGTCATTAATCCTAAAATTCGGACATTAAAAAATATTCATGGGAAAAAAAAAATCTGGGCTATGTATATCAACCACAAGTGAATCGTGTTTCTGTAAATATTTATACAGGAATTTCCTTCCTTAGAAACAGAGATGCCATTTTAAGAATTTCTGGAGGGGGGTCTTTGAGGGGCAAGATTTGAAATAGTGTGCAAAATCGCATGATTTGTACAATTTATTATTAAACATTCCATTTTTGCGTGGTAAAAAAACTCAAAATTCGTCAAAGGAATGCGGTAAAATATGCGAATTTCGTCAAAAGTCATGATAAAAAGTGAAGATTTCAACGAAGTATCGTGATAGAAAAATGTGAATTACGATTGTGGGAAAATAATTGTGAATATCCTGAAATGATCGCGAGAAAAAAACTCGAGAATTTCGTCAAAATTTACTGCACTGGGCTAAAAAATTGGAACCAGGCTCCTTTTACAAATGTAAAAAAAAAAAAAAAAAAAAAAAAAAAAAAAAAAAAATGCTGCAAAACGAGAAGAAACTTTAAATATTGTATAAAAATTTTCAGAGGAAAAAATTTACTATATTGAGTTGAAAGACTGAAACCTCATTCCTTTTACGGATGACAATTAGCCAACCAACCAACCTCCAGATTAGTTTTAATTTTATGTGCTACGATTTCTCATTTTCAAAGGTTGGCAGGTCTGCAATCCGATAATATTTACGCGAGTTACAACACGGATGACAGACAGAGATCGAATTCATAAACACTTTTCAACTTTGTTGGAAATGCCCATGTTATACAGTGTGTACCATGTTATACCTCTGAATAACCGTTACCAGTGGGACCGGTGAAAAGTGACCCGCTCTTCAGAGGTGGGTGTTATTCAGAGGTTTCATTTTTAAAAAAACTCAAAATTACATAAATTTAAATAGAAATACAGACAGTCATTTTAATGAATCCTAAATGTTTTAATGCACAAAAAAGTCAGTGATTTGCAGTAGGTTCGTTTTTCGCTGCAAATATCTTTCTCCCAAGAAATAACAATATGAGTTGTTTCGCTATACAACTCATCATCATTATAATTTAATGAGAAATTTTGGATTTCACGAAGGTCCATCAAATCTTCGGTATATGTGTTTTGGGTTGTCGAAATTTTGGGTGATTCTATAATCCATTCCCTCTTCATCTCTCCCATTTTCCACCATTTGCTGTATGGAATCAAATGTGGCAGCGACTACATAGCTGCCAACTTTTACACTTTTATGTTACCGCTAAAATTTAACAGAAATTTTTGTATTATTTAATCGGCAGATTTTTCGATTAAGTAAGGCAACATTTACTATTAAATTTTAGTGATGAGAAAAAATCGTAAACGTTGGCAGTAATGCAACTGCCAAATATTTATCCTGACATATAAACTCGCTTTCCTTTATATTAGTTGTGCCTGCCGTTCTAAGAATACTATATAAATTTCCCCCATCATTATTAATGTCTTTATTTTCGTTTTTTGACATATCGAGTAAATTTTGTTTGATCTGCTTCAAATTTCGGTTTGCAAATAAATATAAAATTGTATCAGGAGCTGTAAAACTTTTTTTCTCATGGCTTTTGAGCGGCCGTTGTTCAGAATTCCTTATTTAGAGGTTCGTACTAATATTAATGCTATGGAACGGGTTCGGTTCCATCAACATGTGGCCGGTGTTCAGAGGTTGTCGTTGTTTAGAGGTGGCCGTTCAAGGAGGTTTCACTGTACACACTTTCAAAATTTTGTCCCCTTAATTAATTTTGTTTCTAAATGAATAATTTTGTGTAATTGCATATTAATTATTATATGATTATTGTAGTGAAAATTTTCACGAAACTACTTACAGTTACGCAATTAAAGTTGATATTTGGAGCCATAGGCATTCAACTTCAACTTTAGGCATTTAAATCTGAAGGTCCCGAGAGGAAAATAATGATAGTGCAATTTAAGTGAAATTTGAGGCGATAGTGTTATCTGTAGCTTCAAAGGGATACTATCATTTGCTAACTTTGGATCGAGACGAAAATTAAGGTAATCGACAAAAGTTTAAGATTTTGTTTCCTTTTTATTTAGTTTTTCCACACGAGTAAGGAAAATAAGGCCGATTGTGCTTTTCATCATTTCTCTCCGCTGAACTTTCATATTATTTTTATTGGTGAAGAAGCGCAGTATATAAACTTAACCCTTAAATGCATAGCGTAACTTAGGAGTTACATGATCTTTCTTTGCCATTCGGCGCTTTCTATTGGTCTTTTGGTGAAAGATTATGAGTTACTTGCGTGTAATAACATGCAATTAAGGTCATAAAGTCTGTTTTTGTTCTGATTTGTTACCACTGGGAGGTTGTTATAACGTTTGTTGATACTGCTTGCTATGTACTCGACTGGCGTTTTTTCTCTATTTTTATAAGGAAGTAATTACTGATTCTGCAAACTAATCAAATCATTATAAAATTATTATATGTAGTTGAATAGTTGTTCTCATAAAGTGTAAAAACACTTTAAAATAAGTTTATAAAATTATTCTGACATTATGACATTATTTCCAGCAGAAATATAAATAGAGTAAACTCTGTCTAAGGCGGAATCGATCGGGACCAAGAAAATTTTCCCCAGTAGACAATATTCCACCTTAGAAAAATTTTACTCTATGTCTATGAATTCTCAGGGACTTGAAAATCTTTCCGAGTTAGACGGATTTCCGTCTTACCCAGAGTCCGTCCTACAGAGAGTTTGCTCTAATTTCTTTCCCTATTTTACTAGTGCATAACTAAAAAAAAAAAAATCTAACATAATTTTTACTAACAAAATGAAAAATCATGCATTAAAGGATTACGACTCACGGATGCAATAATGCCTGAAAGTTCTGTTAGCGTATCGTCGTTTAAATGTTATTATCAAATTTTACAAAACCAGTGAATCAAACACGGGCTTCCCTGGTGAAGGTACATACTTATAGCTGAACAAAACATAGGAGAAAACAGTTTTTTATTGAAAAGTCTAATATATTGTTTTGCATTTTATATATATTTTTTTAAATTGCCCCCTAAAACATTAAAGAACATTTTTATACTAAAAATATCGAATATATATTTAAATAAAGCTTTGAAATTTATTACAATCGATATTTTCTTCTAAGCCCCATGCCAGACAATAGTAGTTGAAAACAATCGTCAAAGATTTAGCTACTTACAAGAACTGTTTTGATTTTAGAAACTTCAGTAGTTTACACGCATAGTTCGATAAAATGTCTGTTAATGTGATTTATTTTCATTAAATTTTTATTAATTTTGAATTTTTGTTATTCAAAATTAGCCGTAAACAAACACTGACCTTTTGACAATGTTTTAAGTGCAAACGGTTTAATCTTCCGTAATCGAGCTCTACGCGATATAGATTAAAAAAAAAAAAAAATCAAGCTGCACAATTAATTTAAAAACCTTAAAAAGATAATTTGATAAAGCTATATATGGATATAGAAAGCTATATAAAGATAAAGCTGTATCTCAATTTAATTTGAGATACAGCTTTGAAACAAATTGAATGCGAAATTACATTTTTCCGCTTTTGAACTGATTAAAAATTTAAATTATGTGATCATAGCTGCCAACATCTTACGCTTTTTCAGACCACAAAAATTTTATAGTAAATTTTACCTTTTTAAATCGCTGTAGTCTGCCGATTAAATAAGGCAAAAATTTCTATTAAAATTTTGTGGTCTGAAAAAGGGGAAGAGTTGGCAGCTATGTGTGATGTTTAAATTTGTGAAAAAAAGCGTGATTGCTTAGATCGTTACAACGTCGATATGACATTGGTGTTACACACCAACATGTCTTTGCATTATTACATGCAACGTTTTTATTAAAAACGTCAAATGCTTCTTTTAAAGACCAAATTTAATAAGAATGATTATTTATTTATTTGCAGATACTGAAGTGACCTTTCGTGATCCTGACGGTGCCATTGTGATCTACAATGCCCAAACGCACGAGAAAACAATCATAGTTAATAATATTACCCTTGTAAGTATATTTCAACTTATAACCATTCATAAATAATTAATAATTAATAAGATAATACTTGGCACAATATAATATAAATAGAAAAAACAACGTTAATAGAGCTAGAACTTTAAATTTTAAAGCACAAAAGTTTCGGTATCAATAATAATGGCTGTTTCCCATAATCTGCCGTTTTCCTATTGGTCAATAAACCTTTCACTTGAATCCATTACTCTCCTATATATTCGATCAAATTTCAGTCATTTTTGCACTGACGATGATACGCTTAATGCTACCAAAACTATTGTGCTTTAATATTTAAAGTGCTGGCGCTAGTAAGTTTTTCTATTTATATTATATTATATGCCTACACTTACATCCTTATAAATATATTTACATTTTTACAAAATCGTGTACAAGCACCCCCCGACTTACGTATTACGCGATTTACGTAAATTCGCAGTTACGTAATAAATCTGGAAAATTACATTTGTGAACATACTAGCGCGTTTGATACGCAGTTGCATACTTTTGATATTTATTTTATAACTAAAATATATAGATATAAACCACAACCGTAATATAGTTTATATACTAGTAAATCTGCAGATCAGGAGCCTCAACGTCAGCTCTGCAAGTCACTGTTTTTAGACACACTTTGGTAATATTCAATTTCATGCAAACCGCAATTTAAAGTTTTCAAATTATGTAATTATTTATAAGAATAAAAAATACGAAGTTTTCAGACATTAGAAGCATTAAATTAAAAACGTTGTTATGGAAGGATATTTTGAAATAATTTTCATGAGCTACTAATTCTGATATTTTTTTTAAATAATAAAACAGATTTCTTCAGGGGGGGGGGGGGGGGCCTCCGCCTCCTGAACTCCCCGTGGTTTCATTAATTTACATATGTAACTTTTTATTTATTGCGCTAATGGTTATCGCAAATCTTAAATTTCTTTTTATACTTCCGAGCCTTAATTTTCAATACTGGTGGACAGAAAATGATTCACATTGACGCAATTATATTAAAAGTTTAGATTTTATGAATGAAAATAAAATTTCCTTTTAAAAATAAAATAATTTTCATTCATATTTTCTGAAATGAGGCGGCATTAAGAAGTAACACTCGTCATAAAATATTTTTTTAGGTAATCTAGTTAATGCTTGGTTTTTAAGAATGAGAATATTTATTTCCCAATACAATGACGTCATTTTCGACAGCGATAATTTTGCCGTGTAAAATTTTGACATTTACTATATATTTGATTTTCAAAAGTTTTTTTTTTTTCTCATTGAAATTTTCGATTGAAAATTAACATTTCTGTTAGCTGTGTGCAGACGATAAACCATGAGATATTAGTAACATTTCTTTTAATAATAAGAATTAATATCATAACACAAGCCCTTTTTATTTCAACCTCAAAGCATATTAGTTTTATTTTTGATATATGAGATCAAATTCACCTTATTTTCGTATTTTAGTTTTATTTCCAATATGAAGACGTATTCATGTCTATTTTTTATTTCATTTTCCTCTTGCACATGAAAATCTTTCAAATCAAAATTAACTGTTTAGGATAAATTATTATTCTGGGATAGGATTTTCTTGGCAACGGTAAAAAAAAAAAAAAAAAAAAAAAAAGATTGTTAAATTTATAGCAAAATGTCAATTTATTCCTTATGAAAATAATGAACTTCTTAATTTAAAAGAAAAAATATTTGAACAAAATAAGCAGAACGTAGTCTTTCTTTATTTCTGGGGTAAATTTCATCTATATGTAAAGTCACAAAGGCATTAATTCGTCCCTTTTGACTTTGATTGACTTCAAACAGTTACACATACTTTCACATTTACGATATTTTTAGGTGTAGTTCCGTCGCTAGGCAACAGTTAAAAGAAAATAAAACAATGAAATATGTGCTTTGAAAAAAAGTAAATTTATAAAAAGATATATTATTGGAACACATATATAAAATACCTCCATAAGTTAAACACCGAATTTAAAAACTCTGACAAATGTATACACAAAATTTCAAACTAATATGAATAATGTATGGTTCTAATTAGAAATTACATCATCCATAATTTACTATTTAAATCCTTCAATCATATGAGCCATTTCCTTTCAACAAATAAAAATGGAAAAATCGTCTGAATTGCTATAGGAAAGCATTAAGTCGCAAAATAAAATGTTCTATATATTCCGAACGCATGAACCAAATTTAACCAAAAACTATACAGCTAAATCCGGGGATTTTACCAACATGCATACTTAATTTTAAGCTAATCGGATGATTTTTACGGCAGTTATCGCGGAACAGACGGACAGACAGACAGACAGACAGACAGACAAACGGAAACCAAAACTTTTCGTGTCTCCACAGTAAGCCTTCACTGACGTTTCGGCAATTAGATAGAGTTATATTTTTATTGGTATATACAATCAAATCTATAACAAAAGAACTTAATCTTTATTGTTAGTTATTCATAGTACTCATCTAATTCATTATAATGAATACAGTTTGTATTTATCAAGGATTATTTTATTTTGTGAGTTCTATTCATTTGTCTTGCCATCAGAAATTCATGGAGAATTCGTTAAAATACTCTTCTTTAATTATTTCCTATTTTTATAGTTGTGTGATGTAGATGATGTTTGATGAAGTGATAGATTCATAAATCCCGTATCCCACAAGATATTGAAAAAGTGTTCTTTAAGTTTGTTTTTATATTTTTGCATATTTTTATAGTTTTTATAAGAGTAAATACTATCGCAGATGATTTATTTATAAAATAATACGGTGTAAATAATATATATATATATATAACAAAAATTGCAGTTTCTTACATAATTTTACCTAAGCAATTTACAAATTCAACTTACGCAAAATTCAAGTTACGTAAAACTTTACGGAACTCATTACTTACGTAAGTCGGGGGATGCCTGTGTATTATTTCTGTTGTCATCATCCTTTTTACCATACTCATACAAAAGACACAATGATAAATAAAGTATCATTCGAAAGATTTATTAAACCAGCTTCTCACGCACCATACTGGCATTTTGTTAAAGCATGTCGTTTGATTAAAAACTGCAGTTAATTAAAAATTAATGGGAAATATCAATTATATACGTAACAATCTCAAAGATGTCAGTACGAAAGCCGCGCATGGGTCCATTGATATCAATGAACTTCGAATACCAATTTATTTTTATTTTCTTCGAAAGAAGAAATTATTGGATTTGTGAAAAATTTCGACTTCCGATTTTCGATGTATCTATACGTTTTAGAAGGTCCTGAACACGATTTGACTATTTTTAGAAAATATCTGTTTGTGAGTCTGTCTGTCTATCTATGACAAAAATTTTATGAGAGCTTTATTTCAAGGACTCAAGCTTGGAATTTAATAAAACTGTAGATTCAGCTAGTCTTTGATATAAATTGGTGCTGATTAGTTTTTGGCGTAAATCGCCCAACAGTTGGCGCTAGTATGCTGCATTTTTCGCTATTTCTGCAATCCCAAGTACTAATGCACGTATTTTCATCAAACTTCTGATTCAGGTCCTTTCAGTCTCAATTGGCACATCTCTCCATCGCAAACTGCTTTGTTTTTTTATTGCATTATTATTTTGTTTTAAAACTAATATTTTTTAATTTATGCTACATATAATTTTCTTCGTAATGCTTATCGAAATTTGTATGCTTTATTTCAGAAAGCTCTCAATACACAATCTTATAGCATTTAAATGACGCAATATATATAATTTAAACACATAGCTCGACCACAAACATCATTTTACATCTTTTTTTTTTTTTTTCTGTATTATTTCCATACTTTACGCTATGAATTTTTTAACTTTACTCTAAATATAAACCCACAAATGAATGCAAACATTATCATGTTTGCTTTCAGAAACCACTCAATAAACAGTTTTGAAGCACTCTCGATCACAGATATTTTCTACATCAATTTTTATTGTATCATCTTGAGACTTTACACTTTATATTTTTTATGTTTATCCTAATAAATACTGGCATTATCATGTTCCCTTTCAGAACCACTAATATACAGTTTTATAGCACATCTCTCCTTCGCAAACTCCTTTGTACATCATTTTTTATTGTATTATCTTTTTTTACTTAATGTAAAACATACATTTATTTATCGAAATTTTCATGTTTTCATTCAGAAAGTGTTCAATATGCAGCCTTATAGCATATCTCTGGCAACATCTTTGTACAGAATTTTTTTTCAGCAATCTTTTTGTTTTAATATAAGATTTTTTTTTACTCTGAGCTAAATATAAACTCATAATACAATAATGACGCTACTGTGTTTGCTTTCAGAAACCACGCAATATGAAAAAATAAATGCACATCTCTCGACCAAACACATCTTTCTACATCAAATTTTATTGTATTATTATATCTTCATACTTTACTGTATATATTAACTCTGTGCTAAATGTAAACTCGAAAATGAATACTGAAATTATCATGTTTGCTTTCAGAAACCATTAAATATACAGTTTTAAAGAACATCTCTCCATCGCAAACTTCTATGCATAGTTGTGGAAAAAAAAGAAAACACTCACTACTAACTCTTCAACAAATTACTCTAGAAGAAAGTTACTGGCACCAAACGATTGGAAATAAAGCCTACATTTAAATTCTGTATGTGAAATTTGCTTAGGGGACTATCTAGATATCAAAACGAACAAAAAAAATTGCTTTTTCAATAGAAATAACCAAGTTTGACGCCATAAATTGACGCCTACAACCTTCAATTAGCCTTAAAAAATTTCAGGAAATGTGCACGATTAATTTCAGAGAAATTTATTCTTTTAAATTGAGCATATTTTAAGGGCTGAATCTAAATTGAAGTTCGATACTCGATTGTTAAAATGCTACAGAATGACAATGTCTCTTTTATTAATGTATATTATTTCTTGCTAATCTGACCATATCAGTCGCTAATATGTTTCGACTATTGCCAGCCCAAATGTTTCAATAAAAGGAGTAAAATATATATTTTTCAAATTATACTTTTCTAGACATCAGACACTGCCCCTTAAACCATCATTTTGATGTTTTTTAATCAAAATTCGAAAAGTACTTGGAAGAAAAATCTGAAATTGTGAATTCGTATAAACTTGGACATAATAAATATAAAGCTACCATACAAATTGTAATTGCAATTCCTATTTTTCAGAATATTAATTTCATAATTCATATTATAATTTTTTTGAATTACAAATTCAATGTACTTACGTTTGGATTTATTAGTATTATAACCACACAAAATGATAACGTTGGGATTATAATTTCAGGAGATATCAATAAAAATATGAAAATCTAATTTAACATTAGAAGCTCTAAATTTTGAATGCTTATGATTCAAAAACTTATCATCCACATGACTTGAAATTTCGTTTCCAGGCGTAGTTTGAACCGAAGATTTAAAATATAGTCAAAATTCGGTTTTGCCATTGAAAAAAACAAAGTTTGGTCTGGTTTTGATTAGTAGATATACCTCTTAGCAAGTTTTATATACACCATTTAAAAGTAGATTTTATTTCCAGTCTTTTGGTACCATTAACTTTCTTCTATTACAGTGCGTGTAAAAAGTTTAAGCACAAAAAAAAAATTTCAAATTAAAATTTTGACTGAAAGTTACTTTCCATTTCACATGACCTATAAATTGTAATTTTAAAAAAATATTTAACAGATATTATGCTTTAAAATTTATCTCAAATAATAGAATTTATCAAAAGAACAAAAATGAGTGTATCAAAAGTTTAAGCACAGTAGTTCTTTAGTCTTTAGTAGAACAATATTTTTAAAAATTTATACTTGATTATTGTTCCAGCTACTGGGTAAAATTCTTAAATATACGGTCTTCCATCGATAAAATGAGCTTCTATATTGTTCCTGGTTCAATTTTTAACAAAGCGTTCTCAATGGCATCTTTTAAATCTTTAATTGAAGAATACTGCTTTCTGTTTGGATAAACTGCATGAGTGAGGATACCCCCACATATTTTCTGTAGGATTTAAATCATGGCTAATTGTCACTCACTTCAGTTTGTTCATTGTTCAGTTTTCTTCCCCGCGACTGTACATCAATTTTTATTGTATTAGTTTTTTATTTTAAAATGAATATTTTTTACTTTATGTTAAATGCAAATTTCATCGTAATGCTTATCGAAATTTCTGTATTTTTTTTTTCAGAAAGCGCTCAATATACAGTCTTATAGCATATCTCCCGACCGCAAATATGTTTTAATGTCTTATGATCATGAGCAGGTAAGTATCTTCAAATCTTATTGAATTCAAAATCTTCTAAGAACATACACTTAAAAGCTGCCAACATATTACGCTGTTTCAGACCACAAAAATTTTATAGTAAATTTTACCTTTTTAAATCGCCGTAGTTTGTCGATTAAACAAGGCAAAAATTTCTATTAAATTTTTGTGGTCTGAAAAAGCGGAAGAGTTGGCAGCTATAACGTAACATCATGCTACAGTCTATTTGAAGACCTGTGTGGAAGAAGATGTTATGTAACAAAAGTGAAAATTCGAGAAAATTGAAGTAGAAGTTTTTTGTTGTAATTTAGTTATTTATTGAATTCCTTCTTAGTACCATATGTTTGACTGTTAATAGATGCCACTAAACTCTCTTAGAAAAGAATATTAACCCTCTGCACTCCTTTGTCGCGTCTAACGCGACACAATTTTTGTTTGCGAGATTTGTTTTTAGCACCAGTAATAACGGAAAACAAAATTTGGCTTATTTAATCAGAGCATTTTTGAAATTGTTGACTTGAAGAAAACTTCTTTTTAAAAAGTGATGCCATCCGAATAAAATTTGAGTAAGAGATGCCGGAGTCGAAAGGGTTTGCATTTAATTATTAAATATTAGAAATTATTTTCATCCATTAAATTATTAAATATTAAAGTATTAAATATTAAAAGATACTGTTTCATATATTTAATACTAAGTAGAATTTTAGTATCTTAGTTTTACCATACGATATAATACCTCATAACGCTTTCATCTATGAAAGAAAACAATTTTTGAGAAAATATATTATAACATGTTCTTCCACTAAGCTCTTCATTTCATTATTCTTAATCTTAGAGAAGGGACGGTGAACATATGGCATGAAAAGAATATTTTCCACGGTATCGATTGAGGTCCTAAATCAAATATTAATGAAATTAACAAACACGGATTCGGCTCACCTTCCTATGGCTTATTATTTCGATTGATTGAAATTTGAACGAATCAACATGCAATTTATTTAATTCTAATTTAGATCAATGTCAGGTCAAAAAATTATTGCACTAAATGAAAATTCGGTTTATTGTATAATACGAAGGATTATTAGATATTTCGAGCAAAAAATACCAATGGTAAAATAAAGGAAACTTGCAATATAATTCCAGACCTGTACTGATGTTTAAAGAAGCTACGTGTTTTTATCATCTGCATATTCCTGTGAGTTTATTATTTTCGAAATGAATAATACGAAAGTCTCAAATAGAACCTGTTAGTAAGATGTTTCCAGTTCTTCTTCCACACCATTAAAAAGAATTAAACTATTATTTGGCATTTTTTGGCAAACAATTATTTGGTATTCAGCAGAAATCGCACTATTTTTTTTTTTTTTTTTTTTTTTTTTTTTTACATTTTAAATATAATTCCATATCGTTACCGATAATTTTTTTTATCCTAATTACAAAATTACAAGTAATTTTGATTCATTATTGTATGTGGGTTTTATTTTATTTTACGGGTTGTTGTCACGATATGGTCATGTAAATATATATATATATATATATATATATATATATATATATATATATATATATATACAGTAGAGCACCGATTATCGGAACTCGAATTAAGCGAACTTCCAATTATTCCAGCAGTCTATTTAGCTCAAAAAAGAAAAAAAAATAATTAACCAAAGTTTCAGTTATCCGAACAGAGTATTTATCCCCCGATTTTTTTTTTTTTAAACCGATCTCCCAATTATCTATTGGCTTGGAATAAAATTTTAAATAAAGAAAAACTGGTAGTGGATCAGGAAATGAGGAATGTAAAACAATAAAGGAGATGTGCAGAATCCTAAGTTATGAAGAAAATGAAATTAACGAGTGGTTAAATAGTGAAGTAACATGATCCTGGATATCAGTTTTTAAATGATGATGAGATTGTGGATGACAGGGTTCGTACGGGTACCGTTATTTTCAAGACAAAATATCAGAATTTTTTTGTAGAAAAATAAATCTAGTTTAAACGGACGAAATTCCACCTTATTTAAGTAGAGATTTTCCATAACCAAATACTGGTGCCAAAGAATTTCTTAGTCTGAAAATTCAAGCACCCGTACGAACCCTGGATGAGATTCACGAGAAAAAGAAATTGAAGAAAATCAAAACGAATGCTCTGAAAATAACACAGGTCCACCCCATAACCAAGCCTTTGAAGGTTTCGAAACAGCTATGAAATGGCTCGAACGGCAGAGGAACGCTGTTCCTATTCAACTAACGTATTTAAGAAGAATTAGAGATATGACAGCATTGAAAAGGACGTCTTCGTTGAAGCGAGCAACAATCAAAAGCTTTTTTGCTGCCAGGCCTAAGTGGTGGTGCCAGACCTAAGCCTAGATAACGCCTGAAGGTTATAGTAGAATCAGGAACATCCTTTAAATTGTCTTCCATTTCTCTGAACTAGGATCGGTCCTGACTTGTTCGAATAATTGACGCTTATATATATGTATGAGGGCGAGTTTCAAAACTCGCCTTATCCAAAAAATCAAATTTTGGGAAATCGCGAAAAACCTCTGACAGGGTTAATTTGTTTTCATTGTAAAACTGGATTTTATAATGCCAGAAATACACGATAAAACTAATTTTTTTTTTCAGACGGTAGTGCTTTGTCAATTAAGGTTCACCATTAGAATAGATTAATAAAGAAAGTTATATTTTTTAAATTTTAAAGAAAACGAGTTTGCAAAATTTATTCTAAAATAAATTTTAATATTTAAAGTTACGTAAATATTTGTATAAAGTGTAAATAGAAAATATTTTAAAAACAAAACATTATCTTTTGAAAGCAGTAACGTAAAGAAAACGTTCACGTTATAAGAATGTTTGGCAAATGTATTTTCGTTTTCATTTGTTAAAAAGTGTTTTAACATTTAACTTTGAGAAAAAGAAAATTTTAACGAAATTATATATATTTATATACAACGTTCATAAATATATAATGAAGGAAATATTCTTTAAAAAAAAGCTGGCACTTCTTCAAACAGTGTTTTGCTTTGCAAATAATATTACATCGCATATAATTTTTATTATTTAAAGTAAGGTTATACGAATGCGTGTATTATTCTTTAAAAAGTACAAATATTATTTTTAAAACAAAATATTTGAATTAATTTATTGCACAAAAGTTGCAATGTAAATATTTCCGTTCAAATATGTTTTCTTCAAAGTACTTTTTACTTTATTTAGTTGTGTTTTGACATCCTTTTTTTTTGGCTGTAATGTTTAAATTTGAGAAATGAAATATTCTTCAGTAACTACATACTTAAAATTATTAATTTTAGAGCTCATAAATATATAACAGAGAAAATGTTTCTGAAAAATTAGACACTTTATTTACTCATGTTTTATTGTAAAAAATAACGTAATGTAGAATGCATAAGAAAGAAAGAAAAAAATAAACACTGTGGATAGTTTTAAATAAAGATCAATGGTAGAATGTTATTATTAGGTGATTCTTTCGCAATTTATGTAATATTCTACTAAATTTATTTTGTAAAATATTCTATATGCATAAAATTTCGGATTGGGAAATGATATGTAGAATAATATTATTTTGATAGTACAATTTGTTTTTATGTTAGAACTGTGGATCTGGTTTAATAAATTTCACCTGATTAAATTTATTGTGTAAAAAAAAAAAAAAGTTGATTTTTGGAACATTTTTATTTTGTTCTTTTTCTTTCGTATGCGCAACTGCATACTTAAAATTATTAATTTTAGAGCTCATAAACACGTAACAGAGAAAATATTTCTGAAAAATTAAACACTTTATTTACTCATGTTTTATTGTAAAAAATAACGTAATGTAGAATGCATAATAAAGAAAGAAAAAAATAAACACTATGGATAGTTTTAAATAAAGATCAATGGTAGAATGTAATATTCTACTAAATTTATTTTGTAAAATATTCCATATGCATAAAATTTCGGATTGGGAAATGATATGTACAATAATATTACTTTGATAGTACAAATTTTTTAATGTTAAAAGTGTGGATCTGGTTTGATAAATTTCACCTGATTAATTTTATTGTGAAAAAAAACAATTTTTGCAACATTTTCATTTTGCTCTTTTTCTTTTATATGCTGAACAGTTCAGCAGAATTGAGGGGTTACCTAGCTGTGATCAGTTTAACCGTTGCCACCGAAACACGCAAGTTCTGAGGGTACGAGTTGCGACGTCATCACTAATCGACCGACTTCTCACTAGTGTTGGGATTCACATCGGAAAATTTTGAATAGCAATTTTCTTTTATTTTATTTGTGGAATATCTATCATCTGATAAAACAATAATAATTATTTAAACTTACTGGTGAGAATTCGGAATCCCTAAATAAAAATTCAGCCAGATGCGGAATGCCTCAGTATTGCCTCATCTGGTGGATTTTTTATTGGGGAATTCCAAATTCTTACCAGTAAGTTTAAATAAATATTAGTGTTTTATCAGATGATAGTCCTTCCACAAATAAAATAAAAGAAAATTGCTATTCAAAATTTTCCGGTGTGAATTCCAACACTAGTGAGAAGTCGGTCGATTAGTGATGACGTCACAACTCGTGTACTCAGGCCTTGAGTGTTTCGGTGGCAACGGTTTAACACACAGTCTATTTATTTAATGTCTTGTATAATTATGAACTATTGGGAAAAGAAAAAGTTTAGTTTTAAAAATTACACGATAATTAACAGTAAACAATTTATGAAAAAGCTAAAATTAAGAATTTGTTTTTAAGAAATAACTAGTTGGATGTGCCAATCCCAAAACTTTCTTCTATCTTATACATCTTAATATTTCAAAACCTAGTTACACATGGTAATACTTCAATATTATTAGTTCAATACTACACCAACTTTGATTTTCATCTTAAATTTCTGCTCAAGTCAATTAAACGGACTAAAAACGAGTTAATCTATATCATGATATTTTTTAAAATTATTAATTTTTCCTTATTTTGTTGTTATCAGCTGTTTGCGAATAGCCGGCTTAGCAGGAAGCGAGTTCCAGCCGCTGCATGAGCCGCCGATGCACAATAGAACTACGAAAAATCAAGAAAAGTATACAAAAATCGCTAGCACAGAGCCCCTTTACCGCGCAATATTTCCAAATTCTAGGAGGACCTGTTAGCCAAAGCCAAAAACAAGCACAAAAATTTTGGTTCAATTGTATGCATAATTTTATACGTTGTTCGATGGTACAATAATGAAAATGGCACAGAGATCGGAATTATAGCGCCCCCTTCTGGCGGAATTTTTTCAAGTTCAGGGAGGACTTGTTTGCCATAGCCAGAAACATGCACACAAAATTTGGTTCAATTATATGGATAACTTCATACACTTTTCGATGGTACAATAATGAAAATGGTACAGACATCGCAATTATAGTGCCCCCTAACGGCAGAATTTTTCCAAATTCAAGGAGGACCTTCGTGACATGACCAAAAACAAACACATAAAATTTGGTTCAATTCTATGCATAACTTCATACACTTTTCGACGGTACAATATTCAAAATGGCACAAAAATTGCACAAAAATCGCTATTACAGCGCCCTCTGCGGGCGATTTTTTTACAAATTAAGGAAGGACCTCCTTTCCATAGCCAAGAACTTAAAAATTTTTTTTGGTTCAATTCTATGCATAACTTCATACACTTTTCGATGGTACAATATTCAAAATCGCACAAAAATCGCTGTTACAGCGCCCCCCTAACGGCGAATTTTTTTGCAAATTCAGGGAGGACCTGCTTGCCATATCCAAAATCTTAAAATAAAAATTTGGTTTAATTCTATGCATAACTTCATGCACTTTTGGACGGTACAATATTCAAAATCGCACAAAAATTGCTATATCAGCGCCCCGTACCGGCGAATTATTTCCAAATTCAGGGAGGACCTGCTTGCCATATCCAAAAACTTAAAATAAAAATTTGGTTCAATTCTGTGTATAACTTCATACACTTTTATATGGTACAATATTCAAAATCGCACAAAAATCGCATTTACAGCGCCCCCTACCGGCGAATTATTTCCAAATTCAGAGAGGACCTGCTTGCCATATCCAAAAACTTAAAATAAAAATTTGGTTCAATTCCATGCATAACTCCATACACTTTTGGATGGTACAATATTCAAAATCGCACAAAAATTGCTATATCAGCGCCCCCTACCGGCGAATTATTTCCAAATTCAGGGAGGACCTGCTTGCCATATCCAAAAACTTAAAATAAAAATTTGGTTCAATTCCATGTATAACTCCATACACTTTTGGATGGTACAATATTCAAAATCGCACAAAAATTGCTATATCAGCGCCCCCTACCGGCGAATTTTTTCAAAATTCCAGGAGGACCTGCCTGCCATAGCCATAAACTTAAAATAAAATTTTGGTTTAATTCTATGCATAACTTCATACACTTTTTGATGGTACAATGGCGACAGACAGACGGACAGACGGACAGACGGACGGACGGACAGACGGACACACAGACAGACAGACATTTTCTATAAACATGTTTTTTGGAATCTCTGACCCCTAAAACATGCAAATCCGTCGAAAACCGGAAGTCGAAAAAAATTTCGATTACAATACTTTCTTCTATTGAAGATAGAAGAAAGTAAAAAATTAAAGTTAAGTCTTTAAGCAAAGTTAAAGAGGTTAGTAGAATGATTATGTTACGGTATAGCTGTATTTACATGAACTACTAAAAATTTAGATAAAAAATGTGAAAAAAGAATTAAAGTTAGCACTTGTTCAGGAATGACACACACTTTTTCTTATATCAGGAAAAGCTGTTAAGGGGTCTCAGGACTCTTAAAGCCTTAAAATTTTCGAAATTTAAATTTTTTTAGATGTTTAACTCCTATCTTTACTGAACGTTTTGACATACTTGTTTCCTTGAAATTCCTATTAGAACTGAAGTTATGGCTTTTACTTTTATACACGTTCAATAGCTGAAGCGTCGTTTCGGAAACTTTGAAGACATTTTTCTCCCAATGACGTTTTTGGGCATAACGCGCATGATATCTCAAAAACTTATGAATATTTTTTCATACAATTTTCAAAACACATGTTTCATGTTAGTCTGTATAAACTGAACCTAAAATTTCCTTTTTATTGTTCAAAACAATACTTTTTTAGGTGATTATACTGTTGAAATTTTCTTAATTTTGCATTAGCTAAATACAACTTTGTATTAAAAATATAAAAAAAAAGCTTTAAATACAAATTTATTTAGGTTCAGAGTAATTATTACGATCTAAAGTATAAGTAGACACCAAAATTTTAATTCTAGTTGCAATACTTATTTTGTAATCGTGCGCGTAAGGTGTTATGCCGATTTTTTGCTCGTCAAATGTCTAACAGCTTGGAGCCCCCTGTAAACGCTAATTCTGACTCTTATAATTTTTTAAATACATGAAATGAAAGAACATACTTATATATTTTATTGCAATTAAAATTGTGTCTTAAAATCAAATACATTTTTAGATATTAAATGTTGAAAATGGTCTCTTTTCATTTTTTCCAATTTTAAGAGTCCTGAGACCCCTTGGAGGCAGCAAAGGCCTATTCAACAAATCTTCAGTACCACATTAAATAATTAAATGAGCTGGTGTGAAATAGTAAGATATAAAGAACTTCTTAAAAATGCCATAGTTTTTTTAATAAATGCGCAAGGTCTTTGGAAATAACCAATTTTTCCTTCCTCAGGCACCGTTTACACGTTTTACTACTTTAAAAACATCCTATAACTTTGGGGTCAACCTTGCTGCTGTTTTCAAAGTAGTAGAACGTGTTTTCTGCGCCTGATGAAGAAAGACCTGTTCTTTTGGAAGGTCTTGCGCCTTTATTAAAATTTTTATGATATTTTTAAGAAGTTCTTTACATCAAATCTTCCATAATTATGTCTAGGATCAAGAAATCAAAATATATATGAAAAAATAAAATACTTAGATAATTAAAAAAGAGGAATAGAATTTTTAAAAAGTAACATTTAAACAAAAGTTGTGTGTGTAAAGAAAGAAAAGGTGGATGTGAACAACATCCATTTCCTCTAATTCACAGTAGATAAAAATCTTTTAAAATTTTGCAATAGCCAAATTTAATCACATCAAATATTTACAATTTTTAAAGGATTTTTATACAATGTTATTGAGGTGAAATATATATTGTTCACCCACAGTTTCTATCCCCCAATATATAAATATATATATTTAAAGAGTCACAAAATTTTCGTGGGTCATGTTTGAATTCAAATAAGTCAAATCAGTTTTGTAAAAATAAGATTTTTATCATATATTAACTAGCCAAAATTTTTAATAAGCTTTAATAAATTCAAATTTATTAAAATGTACTTTAATTGTTCTTATACGAATTGTGCTTATGTATACATGTATACATCTACAAATTAACAATCGTAGATCGTAAAAGTAAATATCTTGTCGGGATAATCATATTAACAAGATTACAATGCAAAGTTAGTCATTCGGTCAGATCTTTGAATTAAAATAAATGCACGTCGAATTAGAGATAAAACTATTTATTCTAATGTTTTGACTCCAATTTCAAAGGACATATTTTAACTATTAAGACTAGATATTTATATTTTCATAAATACCCTCTACTTCACATTTCCTAATTAATGTATTATACGAACACATAACAAAATGATAAACCTTGAAGTGAGTTAGATAAATGTTCTTTTCGTAAATATGCTATGTTCATTAAGGGAAAACATGATTGTAATTACAACTTAAATATTATTTTAATGGAATTATTAACGCTATAATTAAAGAACACGCTTTTATTTGAGACGTTAAAATTTCTTAAGAAATTATAGAGTTTGCTCCAAATCGATTTCTCAAATTAAGTAAAAATTTTGATGAGCTATAGAAAATATTTAATGCAGTTTTCAGTAAATGATAATTCCTGAAAAGGTTTTAGTTAGACTATAGGCATGTAATTTACAATTTATTTTCGGTAATTTATAATTTATTTACATTTGCAAATTAATATCTATAAAACAATGTGCCTACCTTAACATCTTCTTTGAAAAAAAAATCTATATATATACAGCGTGATTCAAAACTTATCGTTAAAATTTCGTGGAGAGATAAGGAATACGTCAGGAAACTGATTTTACATAGAAAAGTGCGTCCGCAAATGTACGCATGCATATGTTGAGAGCGCTGTGTCTACCCTACCTTCCACTGCGCCCCAATCATTGCTTTGACTTTCTTAAAGCTAGTATTATTTCTTCTCGTATTTCCACTTCTCATTTGGACTTCCACGATGCGTTTTACATCTTTAAAAACTCCAAAAATTTCATTAATCACCTTTATTCAACGCCTTAATTATCTACCACCTGATAACTTCTCGTCTAATTTTGTTCTTTCCGGTTCTTGTAGGTTCATGTAGATGACGTTTGCGGACATACTTTTCTATGTGAAATCGGTTTCCTGATGCATTCCCTACCTCCCCACGAAATTTGAACGATAAGTTTTGAATCAACCTGTATCTATATGTACACTGTTAAAAATTTGCAGCATTCTGCCCAGTCATTTGACAGTTTTTTTGAAAAACGGTTTCATAACCATAATTTAACTATACACGGAAAAAAAAGATTTAGTTAATATAGCCCCAGCTAAAATGTTTGGTTGGACTGAGCAAAAGTTGGTTCGACTAATCAAATGATTTTGTTCGTTCAAAACAATTTTATTGAACTAACAAAATGATTTTGTCAGTCCAACAAAAAGTATTTGGCTGGGTCAAAATTTGGTTGGCACAACTATTTTTTTGTTGTTTTAAGAAAATCGTTCTTATCGTGAATTCTGACCATAAAATGGCCAATAATATGGTCAGAATAGTGTTGAATTACGGATGTGTAACCGTTTTCGATAAAAACGGTCAAATGACTGGACAGAATGCTGCAAATTTTTAACAGTGTATGTGTGTGTGTGTGTGTGTGCAGGATTTCTCATAAATTACCGTAATTTCCAGTGTATAGCCAGTAGATCAAACAATTCAGTTTGGACCCAGAAATTTTATTCAGTATTTGAAGACCAATATTTACCGCGATCTTAGAAGTTACATTTTATTTAAAAAATTTCTGGGTCTAAACACAATTGTTTGATCCGCGGGCTTACACCGGAAATTACGGTACTCAATGTTTCAAATATTCATAAAATGTTATAATGATCATAAAATGTTATAATTGATTAAATTTTACGGAAAAAATATTTCAATGATAAGTTTTCCGTTTTTTCTTTCAGTAGCATAAAAAAAAAATTGTTGAAATATTTGCTGACAGATTTTTCAAGTCACTAAATCACAGGAGATGACAATCCTAGAAGACTTAGGAAGCTCAACTGGTGGTTTAGATTCGAGTTATCTTGTTATTCTTTAAACCGTTCTGAGTGCGAGCAGTAGCCCATCTTTATTTGCTACACTGAAGATCGCGCGTCGTCACAAAAACACCTGTAAACACCTTTTATACAGATATGCCACAGAATTCTAATATAATGGGGATACTATAAGTATGTTTCAGGGTTGCATTTTCAGATTCACTCTATACGAACACATTCCCTCTCTATCTTTCTATCAACTCTATGGATTTGCAACATGTATCAGAGGAAGGTTTTCTCACACGCCTACAAAATGTAATATTTTGTTATGGCGAACGCGATCAGCATTTAGTGGCGTAAAATACTTGTTAAAGTGTTGGATTAACTCAAATAATCAGGATTATCTAATTTAATTCACGCAACTACCTCTATCGGCGAAAAAAAAAAAAATAGAAAGTTTCCGGAAAACTATAAGGGGGATCAAAAAGTTTCCGTTCTAAGGCTGTACGTGTACAGTACAAATTAGGTATGTCTGTCATACAAAATCGCCTTCAGCATTTAGACAAGCATCCCACAGCTTCACCAGGTTAGATATACTCCTTCTGTAAAATTCCTCTATCACTACTTAAGGGGTCTCAGGACTCTTAAAATTGGAAAAAAACGAAAAAAAAGAACCATTTTCAACATTTAATATCTTAAAATGTGTTTGATATTAAGACAAAATTTTAAATGGGAATAAAAGATACAAGTATGATCTTTCATTTCAAATATTTTAAAAATTGCAAGATGCAGAATTAGCATTTACAGGGGGCTCTAAACTGTCAGACATTTGACGAGCAGAAAATCGGCATAACAGATTATGCGCACGATTACGATATAAATTTTGCAACTAGAATGAAAATTTTGATGCCTACTTATACCACAGATTATAGTAATTACACTGAACCTAAATAAATCTGTATTTAAAGCATTTTTATATTTTTAATGCAAAGTTGTATTTAGCTAATGCAAAATTTAGAAAATTTCAACAATATAAACTCCTAAAAATATATATATATATATTTTTTTTACAATAAAAAGAAAATTTTAATCTCGGTTTATACAGACTAACATGAAACATATGTTTTGAAAATTTCCTGAAAAAATATTGAGAAGTTTTTGAGATATCGTGCGCGTTATGCCCAAAAACGTCATTTGGAGAAAAATGACTTAAAAGTTTTGGAAACACCGCTAGCAAGTATTATTCTAAATGCCATAACCTCTGTTCTAATGGGAATTTCAAGATAACAATTATATAAAAATGTTCAGAAAACATCGAAGTTTAACATCTAAAAAAATTAAAATATCGAAAATTTTAGAGCTTTAAGAGTCCTGAGAACCCTTCAAGAAGTACGAAACTGCCTGTTACACTTTTTCGTCCGACAGGAACCTTCGACCTTTCAAGGACTTTTGAATCTTTTGACATAGGATCTTTTGAAAACATCCGAATCAATATGCAACGTCCCGCCCTAATCGCATCATCAACTGCCCGATTATTGTTGTCTGTATTGGATGTCGACGGATTCCAGACCGACTTGCATCTTTAGCGAACCACGACTAGCTCTGAACTTTTAACAAAATTCCACTACGGTGGTTTTCGAAAGACATGCTTCTCCATACACATTCTTCATTCTGCGATGAATATCTACCGGTATTTGTCCTTCGGCCTCCAAAAAAAATAAAAAAATAAATAAAAGAATAAAAGCACGTTGGTTCTCTTTGGAAGCATTTGATACTAACGTCGCCATTGTTCACGCTTCAACGTTTTCTACACACACTTCGGAAATAAACAAATGCCGCAATAATCCATTGCCTCGATGTCGGTGCTTATATGCCCGCTTCGACGACTCGTTAATTTGAATTTACGCTGCAGCAGCGACCTCAAACGGAAACTTTTTGATTGCCCCTTATACATACAAATATACTGATTTCTTCCAGTTTTATGAATTTTTGAAATATTCATAGCTTTCAAATGATGATAAATATTCCAATACAAATCAAAATATCGAGTTCAACTGGTATTTAAAGGCGGAAAAGCAAGGAAATTACTTTCTCTGCTAACTGTGTATAAAATAATGCTATTTAAACCGAATTAAAATGCCTGTTGAGATAACGTATTCAGATCACATATGTTATTTGTGTTATATGTTTATTTATTTCTGGTAGAAAATGTAATTTTGCAATTTTTTTTGTTTAGGTATTTAAATATTCCTTTACCGCAAAGTACAAAGTCTACTTAGTTGAAAGCGAGTAAGTATGTTTTTATTTTTAGTTTTAATAAAAATATTTTCAAATATGTTTTTTTAATATTTTATCAAACTATACACTCAATTTTTAATCCCTTTATTCTTTTACGTGCTTCGGTGTCTCAAAATTATTTTTCAAAAATTTGAATTTATGATAATATTTCAACATCTTTTAAATTAAATAATATGAATAAATATATATATATATATTAGAATTTGGCAAAATAATGTAAGGAAATATATTGTAAAAATTGTTCCACTATGACAATAGTTTTACAATATTCGTCCTATTAAAAACATAGTATGCGTTCTAAAATCTCTCTTGTTACACTTGCACGCTACATTAATTATCTTAATATACAGGGTGGCCACTAAAACCTGCCCATCCCCATTAACTTTGGAACTATTGTCATAACGGTTGTGTCTAGGTCAGCGGTTCCTAACTGGGTCGTGACCCACTGGTGGGTGGCGGAACAATCGAGGTTTGCCACAAAGATATATCTTTTATTTCATCTGTATATATAACAAATAAAATATTTTATAACCGAAATAATCATAAAAGCTATTAGATTAAATTAAAATTTAGTGATTAAATTAAAATTTCCAGAGATGACAGAGTTTTCTTAAGCAGTCAATAGATATTATGTTATGACTTCGTTGTGAGATATGTCAGTAGTTTGCATGCCGCATTTGTTATGACAACCCTGGAAAAAAACATTAGTTTCCTTCTGGATGAATTGAACTTGGAGCAGAATATCCAGAAATATCTGAATCCGCTTTGAAGTCCTTGACAGAGTTCAATACGATATGCTTGTGTGAACGAGCTATTTCTACTTTGCTGTTTTTGAAAACAAGTACAGAAACAAACTGCATATAGAAAATGACTGAAGGATTAAATTAACCAGTTTTAACTCTAATAATCGCCTAATCAGTGCTCTAATCAGTATACACCAGCGCCAGATATCTCACTGATTGTAAAGTTGTGACTTGATAATAATTAAACGTATTTTTCTTTATATTTGTTGTTTTAATTATTATTCAAATTATATACATTGGGATTACCAATTATGGTTTCTGTTTTTGTTAATGAGGGATCTTCTTCGTACGAAAATTTGCCGTTTTCATAGGAAATGATAGCTGATAGCTTATAGACGTTACACAAAATTTCCATACTGATAGTAGATACGCCCTTATATTACGTGGGTTTCGAAATTATTTTTCTACTTAACGATGGGTCCCTACCAACAAAGGTTGGGAACCGCTGGTCTAGGTACATCAAAGTGATTGGGTGATACACTGTGTTGAAGCTTATAGCTCTACCTAGTATCAAACAGCGGAGTTACCGTACCTATCTGTAATATCATACGATATACGGGGAAAGAGTGAACTACAAAGTTGTAGATCTTTCTCAATTTAGTATGAAATTATGTCTTACATATATAAATAACTTTTTTAGAAGCTATAAAATGTACATGTTTCAATTTTCAATCACAGGATTACATGCCGGAGCAATCACAAGTATAAGTGTGGCATTATAAACAGATGCATATCACGAATAAAATTAACACATCTAATTAAAGTACAGTTTATTTTAATAATAAAGTAACGCTTTTCTCAAATCCAAAGGAGCTACTTTCTGACACATTTCTGAATTCATTTTTGTTCCTAAAAGAATAAAATTGGCTGTTGTTGTTATTGAAGAACAGTGTAATCGAATGTCGTTTTACATTTATTCGTAAAGGAAGAAGATTTTTCAAACAATGCTGTCAAAGTGAGCGTTTTGAACAGAATTCAGACATGGCAGACCGAGAAGGGGGAAAAATTTGTAGTCTCGTGACAAGAATAGCTTATAACTCGATGAGTAACTTATTTATCAAAAAACAGAAATCGTTATTCGATTCCGAATCGCTTCGATAGTCAGACCTGCAAATTTTATGCCTTTATGTTTAAAAATGAGTTCGCAAATGTGTCGGAAAATTTCGCGATATTGACCAGGGAATTTCAGAACTGCCTTAAACATAGTCTATTTCTGAACAGGTATCGAAAGTGAAAGTGCCTTCACAAAATAATATCTGAAACCTGAAATGAACACTGCCATAAGATTAACATTAGCTTTCGACTTTTTTGTGTGATTAGCATAGGCTTTTAACCGGCAAAACATTTCATAGTGTAGCTTTATTCCTTTAACCACTTAACTGTTTACCACTTAACAAGATGACTTTGCTTCTTTCATTACTATAAGCTTTTTGATATCACTAATTTGTAACTTTAAATTTCTCTTTATTAATTGTCAGATATTTTTCGATTAATTCAAATATTTAAGTACGAACAAAGTCGTGTTTTGCATCTAATTTGAATTTATGGTGTCAAAAAAATGAAACAGTTAAGGGGTTAAAGCTTACTTATTTCATTGCTGTGACTGTTTTACGTTTAGAATGCTAGGTGCATATGACGGCATTTGCTTATTTAACAGTATATACACACAATAATTTTAAAAGAAAGTGTAAAATCCATGTGTTCCTGGTGTACAAGAGCATTTATGTTTGTAATTATTATTTTTTTGTTCTTGATCTTTATGCAATCTTTTATGTGCGTTTCAGATGTAATACAAATATTGAAAAATATTTTTCCTAGTGCTAAAATTATATTATGTCGAATTTTAATGCAGGACAATTACGTCAAAATATAATTTTATGAACAAAAATAATAAGCATTCTTTATGAAAAAAAATTAATGTGTAGTATGGATAAAAAGGTACAAAAAATCGTTAATTATAAAAACATCTAAAAATAATTATGGATAAATATTTATTAAAAAGTGTTAGCAAATGAAACTATAAGTTAGAACAATTTTATATTTTATTTTAAATGAAAATAAGTATGGAAATCTTTTTTCTGAAAGAAAACTTAAAAGACAGCAACAAGTAATCAGAAGGAACGGGATTTAGAAGGTATAAACAAAAAGTTTCAGCGAATATTTTTTTATGATTTCTGCGAAATAAAAACAAATATTTAAATTTCATTTTCTTAATTGTAATTCTTTTACATGATTTTTAATGGAAATTATTCTTAATTTCATTGCAAATAATAATGCTATTATGTAGATATACCCGGTTTTCGCTTTATAAATCTTCATTCCAACTGGTATAAATAGAAATGTGTTAAACTCTAAAAGTTACATTTCTAACATTTTGGTGTAGAATAAATCCTCTGCTTCTTTTTTAACACTTTCCAATAAAGTTGAAAAGTGTTTACACATTCAATTTGTATGTCCGTCTGGCCATCTGTCCACGCTCTAACTCCCGTAAATATACTCGGATTTTCATGCAATTGATGAAGGTTATTTAGGGTCACCAAAGCATGTATAGTATTCTAGATTAATATTAACACAATTATTCTAATTGGTAAACAAATCATATTAGATGTAAATTTCCAACTGGGCGAAAAACGTCCGGACCAGGATTCGATTAGAATAATTGTGTTAACATTAATCTAGTGTAATTTCGTATCCAGCGATTACTGGAGTTCCATTACCTGAGATTTATTCTGTTGAGCTGAACCAGGTTTCAGACCAGATGCTGTAATCATCAAGGTTAGCTGGGTGAAAAAGTTCGACCAGAATCGTCCGGGCTAGCTCAGATGGCAGAGCACTGGCGGCTTCAGCCAGGAGGTCCCGGGTTCGAATCCTGGTCCGGACATTTTTCGCCCAGTTCGAAATTTACATCTAACATGTATAGTGTTGTATATGAAGTATCTAGGATTAAAAGTTCATTTACAGGGACACTCAAAATTATTCCATTACATTATGGTATAAGGGGGAAAATCGTTTGCAGAGTATTTTAATAACATTACGCTATTTCAAATGGATTGGAACTGATAAAAATAACTGAATTTCACTACGATCACGTTCGAACAGGGCATTCATAGTATTTTTTATTCATTTATAGGGACACACAAAAGATCTGTTACAGTACTGTCTTTGAGTAATAAATGCTGGAGGGTAAGGTTTAAAATTCGGTATGCGCTTTTAAATTTAATTAATTTTTTGCATGTTACTCGTTATATATAAATTCTATACCTCATATGGAGGACCGCACAAAAGTATTCACGTAACATTCTCTTTATTACAGGAATTTGCTGAAGGGGAATTTACAACTGAAGTATATGAACTAAATTTTGGCATGTATGTGGTTAATAGATACAAATGTATATATGTATCATATACAAGGCTGGTGAAAAAATTCGGATAATTTTCCGATTGTAGATGGAAACAGTTGAAATTAGGTTTAGAAATGTGTTATGCGTTCTCATATGGTTGAATTTGACGTAATATTTAAATTCTTTAAATGTTGCAGTTTTGTTGCATTATTCTGAATGTGTTGAAAAGTGTTTCATGATCTATGCTTGACGCATGATTTTTTTCTTTCTTGTTTATGTAAAAATCGAAGGAATGTTAATTACACGCTATATACCACCGTCCCCTGAATAACTAGGCCTAACCGCTGAGACAGAAATGGCTGCTGCCGAAGGGGGATTTTTTTCAGCGTGTATACGGTTCCTTGAGTTTTGATTCAAATAATTTGTTTAAGGTTTATCCGCTTTATTTTTCTGAGATTGAACAATTCAAAGAAATCTTTTGTAAAATACTGGTGTCAAAATTTAGGGTCTCGCATACAGGGTGATTCTAAATTGTTTTTATAAAATAAGAAGCCTGATCATACCTATCTACAGAGCCTGATTACCAACGGGGCACATTCCCATCAGTGAAAAGAAACAGAAAATTTTTCCTTATTCATGGCAGAAATTTTACATGAATACCGCGTTAATATAAGCCGAAAATTCCTATTAAAATATATTGGCGTGAGTTTGCCTTGTTGGTAATCAGGCCCTGCCCATCCAGATGCGCAATAATTACAATAGAACATGGGGTCGCAAACTACTTATTTAGCCACAAATATAGGGTGTTACACTCTAAAGTGATTGAAGTCGGCTTGTCGCTACTAATTTTGCGAAATCACAAAAAGTTCTGGAAAAACAGAGTGGTCACGCAATCGATGATTCCGTATGAATTAATAATCACTGTCCAAAATGTGGAGCGTCAAATGCATAATTCTGGCGCGTATTATTGAAATTTCTACCGCTTTTTTTTTTTTTGGTATTATCATATTTACAACAAAGATGAGCATGTCTATTAATAATTGGATCATAATATACAGGGTCATAGAAAAATAACTACTAGATTTAAAAAAATCATAACATTGAAACCTTTTATGATGAGTAATTTTTTCACTACAGGATAACTGTTGAACGTATGTTTGGTTTTAGTTCACCAGAATTCGTTAGCGTGTCTGTGTTATGCGCGGATTAGTTGCGCAGTCGTCAAGGTCAGCCGACGCGCCAGACTGCAGCTGCTCAGTACGATGGTGATCGTGCAACAAAAAGCACAGTGCGTGATTTGGTATGTGGAGTCAAAGTCAATAATCAGTGTACATCGGCTTTTTCGGAGAACTTATCCAGGTCAAACTGCTCCTGATAACAAAGCGTCGGCTGACCTTGACGACTGCGCAACTAATCCGCGCATAACACAGACACGCAAACGAATCCTGATGAACTAAAACCAAACTTGCGTTCACCAGTTATCGTGTAGTGAAAAAATTACTCATTTAACATAAAAGGTTTCGATGTTATGATTTTTTAAAATCTAGGCATTACTTTTCGATGACCCTGTACTTCAGTTTTCTGAAAAATTCTTACCGTCAACCAAAGTTGGATTATTTTAGAACAACCTGTATTTTTGATTAAATGGATGGTTTGCGACACTATGTTCCATGGTAATTATTGCTGGATGGGTACTATCACCCCTCTTATATTGTAAAAACAATTTATAATCACCCTATATACGTTAAAAAACTTTCGCCTTCGGCTTGTTGAGACAGAGCTCAGACGTAATATTCAAGAGGCGGTGACTATACTATAGAACTCTCAAACTCATGTGCAGATGTTTTAAAATAAAAAAAATATATATATTAACCAAAAATTAAAACTAAGAGATATTAACCCCTGAACAGTTTTATTTTGTAGTTATTTATTTATTTTGACATTATAAACAAAACATAGGGAGAAAATACCACTTTTTTATACTAAAATATATTCCTTGTATAATTGAATAACATCTGCCAATTAAAGCAAAAATTAAATTTAAAAATTAGTGCTGTTCAATAGCTTTTAGTAACAGCGTAATGAAACTCTTTTTGCCGGCGCGGTGCTTGTCAAAAACTGTTACGAGGTTAATTCTGCAGCATTCTCTCTAATTTACGAATAAACTTGGTCTACTTTTTTGTAATATTTATAGCAAGGAAAATAGTCTACGCAATGCCATCTACTTTGTATTTCTGGATTTGGTCTACATTTTTTGTGTTGAAAGTTTTCGGATTGACACATTCGACTAGCTCTTTTCTGACATTACCTGAAAAAATCTGTATTTAATGCTAGAACCACCGGGAATTTTACTCAAATTTTATAACAAAGTATTTCACACGAGAATTTTTATTTAAAATTATTTAACTTACTTAATTAGACTAATTTTGTTCTGCAAGCATCTAAAATATAAAGAAATTTCCGGTTTGAATCGACTATTATCTATTTGCCATGGGTCAAAGTGGCCCCTCGAGGCGGTTCTAGTGTAAATAGAAAAATTTCCACTATATAAAACATTTTCAAATATTTACGATGATTAAGGAGGTTTTTTTTCTGTCTTTTCTGTTGAAGAAAAAGCGTAAAAAAGATGAAAATATCTGAATTTATGTTTTTTAGCTTCATTTTTCATTTTTACTGTTTTTGGTTTCCAACTTTTACTTTTTTATATTTCTTATTTATTAATTGCACTCAGTTCATATGGTTCATAATCTATCTTTCCTTGTCTTGTAATAAGAATTAAATGCGGAATCGAAAGAAAGAAAATTCTTTGATAAATTACAAAACTTCAATCCTTCAAAGCAATAACCACTTTTTTATGAGCATTAATAATTATCAAAGAATATACAATAAAAATGATAACAACAATAAAAAATCAGTCTGAAAATCAGATCTTAATTTTTAAAATCGTCTTCTTCTATTTTACTTCTTTTGTGTCGAAAATTTTTATTTTTTTTTAATGAATTTTTTTCATTTATCAGTATTTATAAACTATTTATTTTTTTATGCGATAAACATTATGTGAGAAAAAGTGAAGAAAAAAGAAATTAATAAATTGTAAAACATTTATCATTTTTAATAAAAGTTATTTTAAAGTTATATATATATGCAATATAAAAAACATGCGCAATAAAAAAAAAAAAAAAAAAAAAAAAAAAAAAAAAGACAATGCATAAAAATCATTCTGAAAATCAGAGTTTAATATCTATTAGCTACATGTTCCATTTTTATAGTTTTATTTTAAAATATTTTTATGTTATCTTTTTCTGAATTTTCTTCTGATGACTCATAATCTATTCTTTTTTATTCTCTTCAATAAACTTTATATGAGACAAGGATAAAAAGGGCGAAAATATGTATATTATGAACCGACAAAAGTAAAAGGTAATTATCATTTCTAAAAACTACTATTAAAAAAATAGATACTTTTATGTTAGCCGGGCGCCACTGCTCGCCACATTTTTTTAAATCTCGCCAACCCTTTTTTATCGCCAATCGTATAGCATATGCTAATAGCAAATAGCCAATAATTTAACATTGCAATGATTGGCATAGATCTCTGTGAATAAATGATAAAATTAAAATATTTTGACAGAAAATAATTAAGGTTTGTTATGAAAAGTCCGATAATTTCTATTATGATATCTAAAACTCAGCTAAAAGTAGCTAAAAAATAATGATAAAATCCGTAAACAAAAACGTACCAATACAAATAACAAAATTTCATGCAATCGTGTCTAGTAATGATTGATCTTGGCCAATAGCAGGAATGTTTAAAAAAGAGATAACATAAACTAGAAACATTTTATTTGATAATGAAAACATCGTATCTAATTTTGATCCTTGCGTATTATCTAGGCCAGGCAGATCGATCTCCAAAAATGGTTGTCAATCGCCAATTTTGATTATCGTTGTCAAATGCCAATCATGTTCAAAATGGTAATTATATGCCCATTTAATAAATACATAACACCGTCAAAAATGATAAATAATATAAAAGCAAACTAAATTAATACACAACAGCAATTTATCATACGTTTATAATATACATAGTATCAGATCAAAGGCTTTAGGAAATAAACAATACTAGCGATGGTAATTTTTTCCTGTGGTTTATTATATCCACTAAAATGTATATAATGTAAAAATTATATAAAATAAATAAACTGTATCAATGAATATAATATATTATATCTATATCTATGCTATATCATGTTATATAGTATACATACTGCATTGCCTTTAATATGACAATCATACGTTAGGGTCTGTGCATATATAACGTTATCATTTTAGGGAGGAGGGGAGTCTGGCAAATGATATCGTTAGATATCTCTAGGGGGAGGGGGGGGGGGTTCGTCTTTTGATATCGATATTATTTTTGATCCAACCAAAATTTTCTCGTTTTATTTATAACTTAGCCTTTACATCAAAATAGAATGTTATCTTTTTTTAGTCTGCTATCTATTTTTATGAAAGTACAAAGTTATTATTAAAATCATTAAATGATTATAAAATTATTTAATTCCAGATTTCCTATTTTTTCTGTCATATGTGTATGCATATATAATTCGCTGTTCGAGAAACCATATGCGAAGTACGTTTCAAATGATAGCTGTGTTTACTAATAAATAAAAGAGACAGAATGTTGTCCACCTGTTTTGGTGATAAGAAGCTCTGTCTCCTCACCCCCCCCCCCCAACCGTGCGGGGTCAAGTGCAAGAAAACATTATTACTATTGAATGTATTATGTAACAAAAAGCTATTATAAAATACTTTTAAATAGTAACTATTTCTTTTAAGTGTTATTTAGTATAAAGTTTTTTCATATATAAAGTGATATTTTATTGAGTTCTCTTCATATGAATCAATGAAGTATGCGAAAAATAAATGTAACCATATTTGTATATCACTCCAAGCAAAAGAAAAAAAATGAAAAGAATTTTTAGACATTGATAACGTTATCATTACGGGGGGGGGGGGGGGAGGGTTCGAGGGATGACAACGTATGATATCGTAAGGGGGGGAGCGGGTTCAAAATTGCCAAAAAAGTGATAACGTTATATATGCGCAGCCCCTTGTTAACTATGCAATTCAAATGAAAAAGTAAAAAAAAAAAAAAAAAAAAGCAATTTAACAAATACGACCATTTGAAAAATGATTTTTTCAAAGATTACAATTTAAGACATAAAAAATCGCACGGAGTTGATCATACATTACGTACGCCATGAATTAAACATTAATAGTTATACCTCTCAGGTCTAATAGTTACGTTATTACACGTAAAAATTGCAAGCGACAAAAATCGCCTGCGACTCCTCAGATTTCCTGAAACTTACGTATTATCCACCTGAAACTTACGTATTATCCAAGCATTTCATTGGCTGTTCGGGAAAAGGCTTTTCCATCGTAGAAATCTGACGACCCATTTTAAATGAAATTTCATTCTTAAACTTCTAACAGGGTTCGTACGGGTGCTTGAATTTCATGACTAAGAAATTCTTCGGTACCAGTATTTTCTTATGGAAAATCTCTCCTGGAATGAGGCGAAATTTAGTTCATTCAAGCTAGATTTAATTTTCTGTAAAAAAATTCTGATATAGGGCCTTGAAAATAACGGCACCCGTACGAACCCTGTTCTAAACATCCCACAATATTACTTTTTACACCGTCGTATAGAGAAAAAAATGTACTTTTAAATGCAATTTGTTCGAAAGCTGTATCTCAATTTGTTTCTGAGCTATTATTATTTTTTTTTTGTAGTTTTTATTACTTTTTTGTCATAGTGGCAACAGAAGTATCCATCTGTGTTGAAAGTAAGGGGAAAATACAGATTACTGTACAGACCAATCAGAAAACGAATAAAATGCGGATTCAACCAATAAAACGCTTCAGATATGCTTTTGATTTCATAACTTGGCAGGGAATAACCATTTTCCCTAATGGTTAATAAATAAATAAAATAAAAAATTCCTGCCGGCTCGGGCCTACAGGCGGAGGTAGATTTCGAAGTTAAGTACTAAATTAACCAACAAAATTTAAATCAAGATTAGAGATAAACCCAGTTCCTCCACTAAGAATGAGCTCTAGGGAGCTAAAAATTTTGTGAAAATTCTAATATACACGAATACACACACGCATGCATATGGAATAGGTTTACAAAATAGCTAAAGCAAATTCAGAGAACCTCAAAGTGATAAATAAGTTAATATTTCCATAGTCGGGTTTTTATCATGTTTTAATACGTTTCTTCAAACTCACATGACGTTACATATTCACCTGCTGAGGTCCATTTTATTTCCAATATGACGCAATATTTTGTTGTTGTTTTTCAATTCGTCAAAATATTTATTTCATTTTGAGTTTTCATGCGGAAATCTTGCTCTAGGAAACTTATGACGTAATATTCAATTTGTTTTCAATTCGTCAAACTATTTATTTTATTTAATTTTTCACGTGAAATTCTCGCAAAAGAAAAGCAATTGTTGTGGTGAGAATTTTATTGCTTTTTTTTTAATTGTTGGCAACTGCATTAACGAAAAATATTTAGTTTTTTCTGTTATTGTTGTGTAAGAGCTGATTTTATCGGAATCATGTTAAGATGGTATTCAAATTTTTGAACCCTCCCCATTTCCATTCCCTTGGTCCGATTTTACCCATTTTCAATCCCCGCAGGGATATCAGCCATCTCAAATTTGTTGGCGAGTTTGAAGACGATCCGTGCATAATTGCGACTTTTATCGTGCGGACAAAATTTAGTACATACATACATATATATATATATATATATATATATATATAAACTTTTTAGGTGGGGGTGGTTTTGGGTTCCTGGGGTCCTATAATGAAAAGTTATGAAGGAATTTTTAAAAAGTCGCACCATGGTAACGACTGCAATAGGTAGTATTTCTTGCGAAATCTACCTAATAAGGGTTACTGTAATTAATATTTTTGGCATCATTGTTGTTGGATTGAATATGACCTGGCCCGGATAATACGTAAATACCCTAATTTTATGTACACAAAAATAGAAACTTTTTAATATCATTTAGCATTTTTTAAATTGTATCATTAGTTCCTCTTCTTCATATAAATTCAGCCGAGGATTGCAATATAAATGATGCCAATTGAAACAATATTTGGCGAGTTATCACTGGTGCCGAATAACATAAAAGTACCCAAAACTATATGATAGAAAAAAATATGCAATATATATTGCAAAAAAGCAATATATGAAAATCAGAACTTAAATTTTATTAGTTATTATTTTTCTTTTTTGCTGTTTTTTGGTTTAAAACATTTTTTATGTTTTCCTTTTATGAATATTGTCTGTGTCTTACGATTCACAAACCATAGAATTTTTTTTTCAAATAATAGCATTTATACATTTTTAATGCGCATTATTAAAGTCATTTATTAACATAAAAACACATATGAAAAAAAAAAAACATATTGGAATATAAAAATCAGCGCAATACCTAAAAATTAATATGAAAATCAGAATTTCATTTCGACAGCTACTTGTTTATTTTTTTTTCTGTTTTAAGTTTCAAGCGCTTTTTATGCTTTCTTTTTATGAATTTTCTCCAGTTCTGATCATTCCTAATCTAATGTTTTTTCTTTCCTACGATAAACATCATATGAGAGACAGAAAAAAAGGGAAAAACTTCCAAAATTTAAAAAAACGTCCTTTTTTCAAAATATTTGCCATTTTAAAAACGCTGTATTAAAGTTATCTGGTGTATAAAAACAAATGCAATGTACAATAACAAATCATAAATCCGAAAATAAGAATTTCATTTTTGTCAGTTTCTTGTCTAATTTTCACTTTTTCGGTTTCAAACATTTCTTCTTTCTTGTTATATTTCTCCAGTTTTTTATGATTTGCAATCAGTTATTCATTTTCTCTGAATATTGCCTGAGGGAAGAGAAAAACAAATTTGTTAATAAATTATACAATTTAAGCATTTCAAAGTACTTACCAAATCCCAAATCATTATTATATTGATTTATTATCAAGCAAAAACAAAAAATAAGTATTCCAGCAAACAAAATTTAATGTTTGGTTAATTTCTTCTTTCATTTTAATGTTTAAACACTTCAAATGTTTCTTTTTCTCAATTTCATCCAATTCTTATTACGCACTGTTTACTTTTTTCTTGGATTAAGATTGCCTGGGGGAAACTTAAAAAATACGGGAATTTATCGCTAAATTAAAATATTTCCATCTTTAAAATTATTTGTCAATTATTTTTATCATTAGTAAAGATATTTATTGTCATAGAAAAACATAAAAAATGTAAATAATAAATCAAGAGATAAAAATAAATCCGGAAATCAGCATTTAATCATTTATTGGCTCCATGTCACTTTTTATCGTTTTTCGTTTTATAGATTTATCTTTCTGTTTTAGGTATTTCGTCCAGCTTTAAATATGAATTTATAATTTAAAAATTTAGATTTTCTTCTTTGTGTTAATATTACCCGAGAGGGAGAAAGGTGGAAATTTTTTGATGCATTTAAATCTTTTCCATTTAACTGTTCTAAGCACATATGGGGTTTTTTATGACTTTCTTCCAATATTTGTGATTCATAATTTATTGATTTTTCGTTCTAAAAAAGTTGTCTGGGGCAGTATAGAGGTTAAATGAAACCATGAAAATGAGGCGAAACCACACATTAGATGAAACGACGGTAAACATCTTAATTTCCTATTTTCGAATCGATTTTTTTTTTCAGTTATCAGTCAAAAAATAACAATAAATTGAAAAAAAAGAAATTTGGACCAATTAACCCTTAATCATACATGCTAGCTCTTCCGTTTTTTGTACCACAAAAATTTAATAAAAAAATTTCTCCTTTTTTAATCAGCAGATTACTGCGATTTAGAAAGGTAATATTTACTATAAAATTTTTGCGATACAAAAAAACGTAAGATGTTGGGAGCATACGGATGGTCCAAGTACTTCTTTGAAGCACAGGTACCTCTTATACGAAAGTATTCAGTTGACACCATTATCTTTTTAAGGAACATTTTTACTGTTAATTTCACAGCGAACAGCGAACAGCAGAGCAGTTCAATGGGATACCTAGTAGCAGTGCTACTCCACTCCCTGTAGATGAGCAAGTATATAGCAAATCCTAGAGGAGCCATGAGAAAGAGTTTAAGCGTAGCACACAATACTACAATAAATAAATAGAGAAGTTAAAAAAAATTAAATATGGAGAGGCTGAAAATTTATGAGAGGGTAGTCTGAGGACTACATTATAAGTAAAAGTTATAATTTAAATTTAAGGATAGATAAAAATAAATTAAGAATAGAATAAAAAGAAGTTGTTAACACTGTTCATAACACATAGCAAGACCGCTCCAAGCAAAGCAGGAGAAATATACCAAATCTCTTAAAACAAAAAAGGCTGTTTTCAGAGCCATACATTTATAGTTTAATAAATACAGTAAGTAAAAGGCTTTACGTAATAAAGCAATAGATATCGTTAATTTCACAACAGTGCAAGATAAATTTATTTAAAAATTTACTTTTAAAATATAGTGGAGCTAATAGAATTTAAAAATAAAACTATGCATATAAAATTTGGGCAGCTACCCGCTAACTCTCGATTGCAAAGGGTTAAAAAATCTTCATCCTTTAAAGCATTTATTATTTCTTATGGAGGTTTGATGAGGGGGATTTTTATAAACAAAAAAATTATTGTGTATTTTAGAAATTTATTGTGTATTTTACATTTTTGGCAACTGCTATAATGAAAAGTGTTGAAATTTGATAGGAAATTGCTGTTAAATTGGTGTTTTTTCACTAATTAAAAATTAACTATAAATTATTTCGGTTCCGGATTACTTTAGTTGCCTCGGCCGTGTTTTAATGCACGTGTATGTAACATTTTGCAATTCTGGCTTCGAAACTATGGATTTGCAATAGAATTACAGACGGACAGACAAATTGTCATTTTTATATATTAGATTTTAAAATCGTCGCTCTTCAAAGCATCTGTTGTTGCATTTTTTATTTCCACTCCAGAAATCATAATTTAGGCTAAATTAGCTTTTTTTTTTATCTCCAGTTTTCTTTATTTATCTTTCCTTAGTATAAATTTCGTCCCATTTTTACGATTCATAATCTATTGATTTTTCTCTTTTGGGGTAAGTATAAACTAGGGAACCTAAAGGAAAATAGGAAATTCTTCATAAATTATAAAATCCTCGCATTTCAAACGATTTGTTGTTGTAATTTTTCTTTTCTGAATAAAGTTCGACTACAGAAATCATAGTGTAGGGGCTATATTAGCTGATTTTTTTATTCACATTGTTTTTTAGCTCACAGGCTAGCAAAGCCTGAGAGCTAATGTACCGCCGGTTCTGTATCTATGTACGTACGTACGTATGTATGTATGTATGTACGTAACGGAAAAACTCTTGATAGAAACATCCGATTTGCTTCAACATTTTTTTCTAGGTTCATTCTGATAAGGAGCTTCCCTTATTAGTTTTGGGGATTCATTGGCGAAGTATAAAGGGGGGGGGGGAATGGGGCTACTCCCCCCCTTAATTTAGATAAATGGGTTTTTTCATGCTGAATTATTAGACTTGCTCCAAATTTGGTATACCGGTTTATTATATTCAGAAGTTGCCTTGATTATATTTGGAGGTGCATTAGTTAAGTATAAAGGGGAAAAAGGGGGGCTAAACCCCCCTTAATTTAGATAAATCGGTTTTTCATGCAGAGTTATTCGATTTGCCCCAAATTTGGTATACCTGTTTATTATATTAAAGAGTTCCCTTGATTAAATTTGGAGGTTTATTGGCTAAGTATAAATGGGATGGCGTGGGCGAGTCCCCTCCCCTTAATTTAGATAAATAGGCTTTTCATGCAGAATTATTCGATTTGCTTCAAATTTGATATACCGGTTTATTCCGATATGGTGCTTCCTTCATTAGATTTACTGGTTCATTGGTTAAGTAAAAAAGGAGGGAAGGGAAGCAAGTCCCATCCCCTTAATTTAGATAAATGAATTTTCATGCAGAATTATCCAATTTACTTTAATTTGTTTTCTATGTTCATTCTGATAAGGAGCTTTCTTGAATAGATTTCGAGGTTCATTTGTTAAGTATAAAGGGGGGCAAGGGGGCTTACACCCCCTTCGTTTAGCGATATGGTTTTTCATGCAGCATTATCCGATTTGCTACAAATTTGGTGTACCGGTTTATTATGTTAAGGAGCTTCCCGATTAGATTTGGAGGTTCATTGGTTAAGCATAAAGTGGAGAAATTGGGGCTAATCCTCCTTCATTTATTTTTTTAGAGGCATTATTCTTTGAAATAAAAGTACATATACAATGCCTGTGAGCTCAATGCCATTAGTTTAACTGGACACTTTACTTTTATTGTTTATCTTTTCTTTGTATGAATTCCGTCGAATTTTGACGATTCATAATTTATTGATTTTTCTTTACCTATAATAAACATGAACTTGGTGAATTCTAAAGAAAAAGGGAACTTTATTCATAAATTATGAAATCCTAGCTCTTCAAATCATTTTTTTTTCCTTTTATGAACAAATTTCCTGTCCAGAAATTGGAATTAATTTTTATTATTTTATTCTTTATTCCCACTATTTTCCTTTATATTTTCCTTGTATGAATTTTGTTCAAGTCTGTTGATTCATAATATATTTTCTTTTCTTTTCTACCAAAATGCGTCTTTTGACACATTTGTGTTTGAATGCGAATAATTGCTAAAAATGTTGGAATTTCCAATTATTGGTTAAATATAGTAGATAATTTAAGAAATATATTTATTATTACATTCATACCTATTTATTAGAAATCATTTAATCAGATTATAAATTCTCGCTTAACACGTTAAGCGCCACGTCAGTTACCGGTGACTGTCACTGAACTTTCCGTTTTGAACTCGACATTCACCGGTGACTGACAGTCTAAAATTTGATATAAGACTAAATATATATATATTGTTTTATATAATTACTGAAAATTTATTTAAAATGTACTTACCTTTTATTTATTACAGGATTATACTCTCTTAATAAATACTTAAAACATTGTCAATTTTTCAGCTTCAGTGTCCACCGTGGCACTCAACGTGTTAATTCAACAATCTACAAAATATAAATATACATAAATGCAGTCAAACATGTTTTATGTCAACAGGAACAACAATTAAAAAATATTATTTTTTTTCATTTTTATAATTTTTATTAGAAAATCAAACATTTTAATATTATTACTTATCAAACTTTCAGTGTAAAAATTCATCATAAAATTCCTCATGTATAAAAATTCAACCTTTGTAACAAAAACAACAACAACAACAATAATCATAAAAACAGCAGAGTAAAAAATTCTTTCCTTATTCAATATCGCAGTTTTTACACGGATGAAAACAAAATTCATATGTATTGAACTCACTACCAGAATTGGAGAACAAAGCGCGTTATTCAATTTTTTAGAAATAGTCACTGCAATGACCTACGCTAAAATGCGTCATGGCGGGAAACAAGCTAACATCAAAGTTATCCCCTCGGGAACGAGCGACTGGTATTCGCGCCGCGTAAGGTGCTCAGAATCGGTGATCATTCTCACCAGTAAATTTATATTGTAAATTTTGCCTTGTTTAATTCGAGCATTTTCTCGATTCAGTTCGGCAAAAATTTCTGTTTTAAAAGTCCGGTGACAAAAGATTAAAAATTCCGTAAAAGACGCGCGTCCCGAAGAGGTTATGCAGCAACTCCTGTATTTTCCTTTACAATTGAAATCGGTATTCTGTAATCTCATTATAATTGACATGATGCTGTAAAATAGTGTTGGTATTAATATGTAAAATTGTTTAAAATTAGAAATTATGAAATCGTTAGGGCACAGATGTCTTATTCGCCCCATATTGGCGCGATTTTTTTCTAACGCCAATGTCATATACGCAACGGGTACTTAACTGCAGCCAAAGTGTCGTTATTTTGCTTGATGTGGTAACCCGGATTATGTTGTTTATGCTGTTGATGTTTTCGCTAAATTGGCAACCGAAAAAAATCGCGCCAATATGGGGCGAATATGACATCTGTATAATCGTTAGAAATTAGAAGTTAAGAAATCCTTAAGGTGTCAAAAGACACCTCATGGTATAAACTGGTATACCATATGCATATGCATATTTTTAGACCCAGGATGAGCTGGATGAAAATGACACCGCTGAATTAATCTAACAACTATTGTACCAAAAGTCAAAAAATTAATTGTGGAGACATGATTAAACTTAGAGAATAATTTTAAGTTAAAATCCGAAAGGTGTCTTTTGACACCTCTTGGTATAAATAGTGTTAAATTATATCATCTTTACTCTTCAGTCCTGTTGTTTGTTCCTTTTTAGGCGCGTTTGTAATTATATAAATACGAAGCACCTATAGTCGTCATTCAGTTCGTCTGTCTGTTTGTCCGTCCGCATATAACAGAGCAAAAACTACCCAATCGAATTATCTGAAATTTTAAACATATAATTGTTGTAAAATTTTGTCGAGCTATTTCAAATTTTATTAAAATCGGATGTATAGTTTAATGACAGGGACAGTCAAAATTTTCCGCTTCATTACGGCCAATGGGGAAAAAAATATTGCAAGTGCCTTTTAATGGTGTTACAGCCTTCCGAATGATCTGAAATTTTAAATATATAATTCTTGCAACATTCTGTCGGCTCATTTCAAATTTTATGAAAATCGGATGTATAATTGAATGACAGGGACCGTCAAAAGTTTTCCATTACATGACGGCCAATAGGAAAAAAAATATTTCAAGTGCATTTTAATGATGTTACAGACTATGTGCTTATAAAGTGCGAAAAATATACATTCAGTACAACATTGAGTGCAACAAATATTTTTAAAACTAATTATAGTACGAACGCACCTCATTTGCCACGTTTGACGAGCAATTTCCAACTTGTTTTCTTATGCGCATTATCAAATAGATTTGCTATCGAATAATAATAATAATAATAATTTAGAAATTAAACTTTATCAGCTTCTTGCTTTATATGACTGTTTATGATTACAAACAGTTTCTGTGTTATATATTTTATGTATGTAAAATTTTAATAAAGAATTTCTCTTCAGTCAGGTGCAGCCTTTTTTACCTGATATGCCCAACGGTGTCTTTCAATTTGTTACGTGGGGTAGCAAGGATAATCAGATGGTAAGTCTTTTATTTATCAATTGAATCTAAACAATCACAGACCAAATAATGATAAGTTAATGTTATTATTTGAAACACACACCATAAAAGATATTTTAACGACTATATTATGTAACTACGAACGAAAATATACAAATTAAATAATTACAAATTTAATAAAAAGGTTGCTCATCATTTATTAAAATATATTACATATAAACTGGTCTTAAAACTTTAAACCATTCATGTTAAAAACGTATCATGGCTGCCCACTCTTCCACTTTTTCGTACCACAAAAAATGTAATACAAATTTTAACCTTATTTAATCGGCTGTTTCATCGCTTAAATGGCGACATTTTCAAAATCATTTACGATAGAAAATATTTTCACATAATTTAAAGCAATAACATAGTAAACAATGTCACGAGACATGATGCATAATGAAAAACATTGCAAACATAAAAATTAAGTTAGCTATTTTCAAGCTTGGATTAATTTCATAATTATTATTATTATTCTTTTAATTATGAAATTAATCTACACTCGAAAATAGCTAATTTAATTTTTATGTTTGCAATGTTTTCATTATGCATCATGCCTCGTAACATTGTTTACTATGTTATTGATTTAAATTATGTGAAAATATTTTCTATCGTGAATCATTTTGAAAATGTCGCAGTTTGTGCGATGAAACGATCGTCAATCTTAATAAAGATATTTTATCACTTTTTATAGGATTATGTAACTTAATCGGTAAAATTTACTATAAAATTTTTGCGGTACAAAAAAGCGTAAGATGTTGGCGGCTATCACATATGTAAAAAGATGTTACATTAACTTCGAGATTTTTCAATAACAAACGTGATCATTTTCAAGGGGACTACACTTACTAGAATGTCTCTTTCACTGTGCTATTTTTGTAAAAGTTTGGAAGAAGAGTCAGTCTATTAATCGTTGAGGGTAAATATTAAGTTCGTACGATTGCTCCCCCAACAATTAATAGACTGACACTTCTTCCAAAGTGATCTATAAATAGCACAGTGAAAGCAACATTCTAGTGAAGATATCCCTTGAAAATGATCTCGTTTCTGATTGAAAGATCAAAAATTTTTTAGATATGTTTTTTAACATCAATAGTTTTAAGTTTTTAAGACCAGTGTATATGTACTGGAATGGTTTTAATAAATTTTAAGCACATTTTTCAGAAAATTAGTAGTTATGTTATCTAGGTCACATAACACAAGGTGAATGTGACATTCCTTTTTAAGGGAATCAGGAAAGCCCTATCTCCGCCATATTAAATTCACCAACTTTATGTACCTTTTTCTCAGAAATGGTGAAAGACAGAGGTCTAGATTTTCTAGAGTAGTTAAAATAACATGATTTACGTACTTTAACAGATTTTTTTCTTTCTATGTGAAACTCAAAATTAATTATTAATTTTTTATTGAAAGCCATTTTTAAATTAGCATTTTTGGTAAGATTTCACTGCCTAAAATAAATAATTCTCAACAAATCATTAAATCCCTGTGTTAAAGTATACACTATAACATAATATAAGTATTTTTTAAAATCTGATTTCTTAAGCTTAATAGATATTTAAAAAAAAGGAACATTAACATGAAAAATCCAAGTTTTGAGAAAAAGTTAAATAAAGATTTAAATGGCCATTAAGCAGTAAAGTACTTTTAGAAAGAATGAATAATTTCAACACTTATTTTTTTATATATAAACATGTGTGACACATCGTTGGAAAGATAAAATTTTAAGCTGTTTAATGATGTAAAAAAGTAAAAATCGATTATTTGGTTGAATTTTGCTTTCCCGGTAACCTTAAACACTTTTTTTGAGTTTTCTAGTAGAAAATATATAATAACATCTTCCAATTCAGAAAAGCGATCTTTATTTTTAGAACCCTCTGAATTTCACGTATAATTTCACGTTTAAATTATATTTGCTGCCACTGATTTTTGGAAACGTTTAAGAGTGTGTTTTATAGCGTACTAGTTAAAGCACCCGGTGTTGCCCGGAATTTTAAGAATGTTTGTTTTGAAAACTTAATTTCCAAATTAAACATACAGTATAAAATAAACAATGAAAAAAAAAGCAATAAAGCCATATTTATTTTAGTTCTTCACTAAGAATGAGCTCTAGGGACCAAACACTTTGTGTAAATTCTAATATACATGCATACACACATGTATGTATATAGAATAGCTTTAAAATTGGTGAAAAGAAATTCAGAGAACCTCAAAATGTTAAAATATACCACTATTTCCATAACTGGGTTTTTATAATGTTTCATCATGTCATGAAGATTCCTTTATTTTGTGTTAACCACCACTAAAAGGCAGTCATTGCGTGATTACAAACAAAAAGGTTTTTGGATTCATAATGCTATAAATTTTAAATTTCTCTAATAAATAAGCTTTTAAATGTTCCTGGTATGAAAGTAAATTTTCATTATTAATTTTTAACCACTATATTACATTTTTCATAAATTCCCTCCTTTAAAAATAATCTCAAGATTATCTGAAGAAATCGCCACTTTCTTCAGAAATCTGAAAAGATTTTGCAGCTTTATCTTTACCTTCAAATATCTGCAGAATTTTTGAAGGCATTTCGTCAGTGTTGCCAGATTGGGGACTTTTTTAATTCAGGTTATTTGACTTTCACCACTTTTTCAGCATAGTATAATTCGCCTTATTTAACAGATATTTTTGATGTAGTTTTTAAATAGGCCTAGTATTTCTATTTCAAAAAAGCGGTGACAATCAACAACCTGGCAACACTGCATTTCGTAGACATTTTACAGATGTGATTTTCCTTTAAAATATATGCATACGCGTAAGACAGAACAATAGCAATGCCAAACGTTGGGGGATTCCATATTTTGGAATTAAATAATTTTATAATCATATAATGATTTTTATAATAACTTTGCATTTCCGTAAAAATAGTTACGACTAAAAAATTATAACATATTATTTTGATATAAAGACCAAGTTGCAAATAAAAAGAGAAATTGTCGGTTGGATCAAAAAATGATAACGCTATCAAGAGACAAATCCCCCCCCCCCACCTGATATCTTACGATATCATGTGCCAGACCCCCCCCCCACCTCTAAAATGATAACGTTATATATGCATAGCCCCTAAAACAGATTTAATACTGTTTTACTATAAAAGCATTAAAAATAATATTCAGTAAATGTTTCGCCAAGCAACCGCAAGGCCTCATCAGTACAATTTAACCATTGTAAAAACACACAACAGAACAAATCAAGTACAGTTAAAGTTAAAGTTATTTTTTTAAAACAAACAATATTCACCAGGAATGGAACAGACTTCATTCAATGTTGGCGAACGTAATTGAGTAAACCAGCCTTCTAGAAACAATCTACCATGATAACTGTTACAACCTGATTTCAAAATACAAGCGTTCGCAAATAGCGGGATGTGAACCGTTTCAAGAGAATGCTGGGCTATCTTTGAATGTATTGATGAAGCCTTGCGCTTGCTTAGCGAAACGTTTACAGAATGTATTTCTAATGTTGGGTAAACCAGCATTCTAGAAACAATCTACCATGATAACTGTTACAGCCTGATTTCAAAATACAAGCATTCGCAAATAGCGGGATGTGATCCGTTTCAAGAGAATGCTGGGCTATCTTTGAATGTATTGATGAAGACTTGCGCTTGCTTAGCGAAACGTTTACTGAATGTATTTCTAATGTTGAGTAAACCAGCCTTCTATAAACAATCTACCATGATAACTGTTACAGCCTGATTTCAAAATACAAGCATTCACAAATAGCGGGATGTGATCCGTTTCAAGAGAATGCTGGGCTATCTTTGAATGTATTGATGAAGCCTTGCGCTTGCTTGGCGAAACGTTTACAGAATGTATTTCTAATGTTGGGTAAACCAGCCTTCTAGAAACAATCTACCATGATGACTGTTACAGCCTGATTTCAAAATACAAGCGTTCTCAAATAGCGGGATGTGATCCGTTTCAAGAGAATGCAGGCTATCTTTGAATGCATTGATGAAGCCTTGCGCTGGCTTGGCGAAAGGTTTACTGAATGTATTTCTAATGCTATGTAAACCAGCCTTCTAGAAACAATCTACCATGATAACTGTTAGAGCCTGATTTCAAAATACAAGCATTCGCAAATAGCGGGATGTTATCCGTTTCAAGAGAATGCTGGGCTACCTGTGAATGTATTGATGAAGCCTTGCGCTGGCTTGACTAAACGTTTACTGAATGTATTTCTAATGTTGGGTAAACCAGCCTTCTACAAACAATCTACCATGATACCTGTTACAGCTTGATTTCAAAATACAAGCGTTCGCAAATAGCGGAATGTGATTCGTTTCTAGAGAATGCTGGACTATCTTTGAATGTATTGATGAAGCCTTGCGCTTCCTTGGCGAAACGTTTACTGAATGTATTTCTAATGTTGGGTAAACTAGACTTCTAGAAACAATCTACCATGATAACTGTTACAGCCTGATTTCAAAATACAAGCATTCGCAAATAGCGGGATGTGATCCGTTTCAAGAGAATGCTGGGCTATTTTTGAATGTACTGGTGAAGCCTTGCGCTTGCTTGGCGAAACTTTTACTGAATGTATTTCTAATGTTTTTAGTAAAATTGTATTCAAGTTTGTCTTATTTTATTTAGTCTTTTAAAAGTTTAAAATTCACGAATTAACTGTATGTATATTGCAAATCCTGTGTGTATTATTTATAAAATAAAAATGTTCTTAAAAAAGGAAAATATTAATATTTAAATGTTTCTTTTTCTTACATCTTAGGCGTATGTTTATAGAAATAACATTTATTACATCGAGTCGTATGGTGACGACCCAAAACCCACTGCCTTAACGCAGTCCGGTGAAGAAGGAGTGATATTTAACGGCTTACCTGATTGGGTATACGAAGGTAAGTTATAATTTAATATTCCACAAGTTAATTTTAAAAAGTTTTTTTAGTAATAACTTTTTGCACTATTTTGTCGCGTCTGACGCGACATAATCTTCCTTTGCAAAATTGGTTTTTGGCACCAGTAATAAAGGAAAATAAAATTTGTCTTATTTAATCAGAGCATTTTTCAAATTGAGTACTTTAAAGGAAACTTCTTTTAACCCTTTCATGGCCAAGGTATGTGTATTCGTAAAATGTTGAAATAATTGAATGGCACCAGTATTTAGAAGAAAATTTCTTTGTAAACATGTAAAAGTATATTTTCGCATACTTAATAAGAGTGAAATTGATATGCAAAAATTCGTGTCCCAATGTGGAAATTAGGGATAAAAATTAGGTGATGCCGTAGCGGCATCACAGCCCTTCAAAGGGTTATAAAAGTGATGCCGACCGAATAAAATTTGTGCAAGAGACGTCGGAGTCGAAAGGGTTAAATATCATAAGACGAAATTCAATATTCAACCTTGATTCAGTCACAAAATACATAATATGAACTTCTCTATTAATATTTGGAAATTTTTCCAGAGAAAAACATTAGTCTTGCATACAATATTTCAAATGAAAATCAAATTTCAAACTAATTGCTTAAAAGACGCAAAGGCCAACCTAGTGAAAAAATTCCATGCCGGGGCACGAACCCGGGCCATCAGTATAGCGCACTGACGTTCTAACGACTAAACTACATGGAACGATACCCAGCCTGGAACTTGTAGTATAGCGCACTGACGTTCTAACGACTAAACTACATGGAACGATACCCAGCCTGGAACTTCTCGCTATTACAGGTACCTGTTATATATTATATATTAGGTATTATTACCTGTAATAGTGAGAAGTTCCATGCTGGGTATCGTTCCATGTGGTTTAGTCGGTAGAACGTCAGTGCACTATACTGATGGCCCGGGTTCGAGTTCCGGCATGGAATCTTTTTCACTAGGTTAGCCTTTGCGCCTTTTAAGCAATAAGTTTGAAATTTGATTTTCATTTGAAATGAACTTCTCTAGATAATTTTAATCCGAAACTCCTCCCACTGTTACTTCCCATTTAAAAACGAAGTGGCGTATATGAACAAAGTGACGTATTAAAATGAATTGTACGGCAGTTAAATATTTTCCTCTACGCAAGTTTAATTCGAAACACTGCTACTTCTACTACTATTGAGCTACGCATTTAAAATGAAAATGACGTATGTGAACAATGTGGCGTATTAAAATAAATGGAACGATAGTTAAATATGTTTTTTTTCGTTCACAAGTTCAAATCTAGACACTGCTACTTCTTCTTCCATCTACCCTAAATATTATAGACTGTCCCATTTCAAACGAAGTGACATACTGAAATGAATGGAATGGCAATTAATAAATCTATTCAATGACGATGGGCGCGGATTACAGGCCGAAAGTACTAGGAACTTTAAATAAAATGTGTATTTTTAACTTGTCGTATCTATACGATTATTATCTTTGTCGCCTTTTAAGTAAAACTATCAGCTTTTTAAAGTTCATTGTGTGTATTTTGTGAGTCTTTTTAATTTAAACCCTTTTATGAGCATTTTTCATATGATGTGCGAATTATCGAGACAATAGGAAGACTTCGTGTTACCATAATAATTTAATGAATATGCTAGCATAATTCTATCTTTTCTATAACCGACAGAGTAAAATAAAACTGAGCCACTATCATTTGTATTGGGAATATCTTGACTTGACCAATAATTACTGTTAAAATGGCTAATTTGAAATATTGCTTCCACAATTTACTAATATCGAAAAAATATATATTTGTTATTTTATGGCATATATTTTCAATCTAGGTTTACGAAGGTAAGTTGTTATATATTAATTAATGGCTTAATTCTTAAAAATCATTTTTAGTCTTCTTTATTAAAACCCTTTTATGAGTATTTTTCATATGGTGTAAATTATCGAGGGAATAGAAATATTTTTCTAATCTTCATTATTTAACCATTGTTATGCTTGTATAATCTTTTTTATTACCAGAGTAGTAAATAAATCGAGCCAATATTGTATCTATTGGTTATATCTTGACCAATAATTGTTATTAAAATGCCTAATTCGAAGTATAACTTCTATCTTTTACCAATAATGAAAAGAAACATTTCGCGATTTTATTGCATATATTTTCGATGTAAATCCAATATTTCTACAATATTGGCGCTTCATTGCAAATATACTCAATTAAAACGAATATTTAACCAAGATGGCATTACCTCAAATGCAGTGGTTAAGCGTAAATCACAACAAGGAATATAATTGGGAGCAGCTCCAAGCAGCGCTTCCATCAACGTCTTTCAAATGCTAGAAGCATTACATCTAGTCGCTTCTGTCTTTCAGAAACTAGAAGCGTCAATTGTAACGCTTTTAAATCAGGCACATTTTTATAGTCAATACTAGGTCATACTCCAGCGTATCATGAAAAGAAAGTCAAATACGACGGAATGAAAATGTTTTACTGTGGTTTTAACTCTAAGGCTAATGTCAGACGGAAGTTTTTTCCATGCTTTTTTACTTACGTATTATCCCTACACAATGCCGCTAGCATTGTGTAGGGGTAATACGTAAGTAAAAAAGCGTGCAAAAAGACGTCCGTCTGACATTAGCCTTCGGCTCCGTTCAAATGCGCGTTTTGCCATCATTCAGCAGTTTTCCAAGAACAGTATTCTTTTTTACCCTTCTGTGGTTTATTCACAAAAAGACGTGTGGTTTATTCAGGTGATAAGAAGATTAGATCAACCTGAAGGAAAGATTCCCCTTTTGCAGGAAGTGCGGCACTTTCCTTGTAAAGCCATTAAAGAGGTAAAACGCGACGAGACCACAATAAAGCGCCGACTGACCAGAACAAAGAGAGCACGAGTAGAATGATACGTCTATATGGAGCTTAAAACGAAGCTTCGTGAAGAAATAATTGTGTCAAATTTGAACATCCGTTTCTTCAATCACTCTGACAGATGTTCTCTTCCTTAATTTTTCACTTAATCCAAGATTGGATGGAATGTAATAAGAGGTAATATGAAGGGGGGTTCAGAACTGTACGATGTATGTCAAAAATGTAAAGTAAAGTTAAGGGGACCTAAATCAGTAGATTTTGTATAAGAATGTGGGTGCAGAAATTCAGCGTTGAGGATGTAGATGGCACTGTTAAATTCTGCGGATGAAAGCGCTTCGTTGGCTTGAATCGTCATTCCCTCACGGATTTCGAGGAACATGCATCGTTACACCAATTCGAAGTTTGCCGAAATGTATTTCATGTATGGGGCTAAGCAAGAAAATGGCTGACAGACAACGCACGTCCAACAGCTCTCGAGTTTGTCGAAGGACTATTCTCTGTTGTGCGTAATACTGCTTCTTTCAAAGCAGGATTTCTGCGATATCTTACAGTGCTCCTATAACGCCTCGAAGCTTAAAACGAACCACTCGCACACGCTGCTAATGAAGATGCTCAAATGTTCGGGGATCCGGTAGAATCCCACCCGGGAATCCTTCCATGTTAATCCGTTGAGCAGCCAATCCACTACCTTGTGCCACCTTATGCAAAAAATGCATGTCGTTATGCTCCGCATTGGTGTAATAATGCATGTTTCTCGAAATTTGTGAGGAAAATGATGATTCAAGCCAGCGAAGAGCATTCATTCGTCGCACTCAACAGTGCTCTCTACTTCCTCAACGCAGCATTTGCGCATCCACATTCCTATGCGAAATCTGCTTATTTAGGTCCTCTTTATCTGTCTTTACATTTTTGACATATAACCACCCTGTATAGCCAAATTATGTAGAAGGCAGTTAAAGACCCGTAAAGAGAAACATTTGACGAAGAAACGGAAAAAAGCAGAAAAAATTACAGCTAATGCTTTCAAGTAATTATTATTTTTAGAACGTCTGTTTTATAGAGGAAACATGAAAAACCTAAACATTACCGCGTGCTAGTGTTTGGTTACGTGCATTATGAAAAAATTTAATGGTCCTAAGGGATCGCCCATCTTGCCACTCTGTTAAACACAGCACCAGTGTTGCCGGTCCGTTAGTTTTTTTCAGATTGTTTGATTTTACCACTTCTTAAAAATGGTAATATTTGCCATATACAGGTTAAATAAAGTGAAAATAACACGACATATACTATATCAGCAAAGGTAGTAGCAATCCATCAGTTTCAGTCATGTGGGGAGGCCTACAATCAGAATTTTAAAAATTCGCTGCCTGGCAGCAAGGTAAGGCGCAACATCTAATACGTAAGTTTCAGAATATTGCTAATAACACTGTTAACGTGTAATTATAAAAGTGTAGAACTGATATCAAAAAACAAACTTCATAAAATATTAAGCTAAATAGTTTTGACCACCCGAAACTGCTTTGTTTACAAAAAAGAAACATCAGATAAAAATGATTTTTAATCTAAAACAGAAATATTGGGTGATGAAAATGCAGAAGAATATTATTTGATATAAATTTATATCTACCATTAATATAGCTACCTAACATTAAAACATTTACTTAACGTTATGGTAGACACTCCGTGTCCGTCAGCTAAAGAAATAAGCATAATCAGTGTTACCACATCTGGCGGAATTTTTATTTAGATATATTAAATTCACACCAGAACATTTTAAATAGCAATTTTGTTTTAGTTTAGTTATGCACTGTGTGATATTTCGTACATCAGAAATATATATTAAAACTAAATGGTGAAAATTCGAAATGCCTATATAAAACTCCGCCAGTTGCATGAAAACTGAGAAACAAAATCTCTGAACAAACACAGTGCAGAAAGATGCTTACTCTCATCGTTCATACGATTCTAAATAAAGATCAATAAAAATAATATAGATAGCACTATAAACTGTTACTAGAAACACTAACAATGTAGCTTTGCAATTCTGCAGTCGAACTAACAAGGGAACTGAGTGGTTTCTAGTTTTCTTTAATTCAAAATACCAAGTTTCAACACCTTACTACGCTCGTGAAACTCTTAGTTGAAAATTCAAATTAAAGAAAACAGCTCCAAATAGATACCGACTGTACAGCAAGCGGAAGAAACTATTTTAAAATACGGAAGTAATGAAACTGCAGTCTAGTTAAACACAAAATGTAGAATGAGACTAAATCTACTGGATTTAACTTCTACCATTGATTTATGCTATCTACACGACCACAGAAACATTTATATATACATTTCTCTTACGTGGCGCGAAAATGACGCTGAATTTATAGCTTGCCATTTGGCAACGACCACAGAGATGATTATCTATAGTTAATTTACGGTCACATGACCTGAACCATTCGAGAAATCAAAATTCAGAGATAATCTCTTTTTAAAAGCAGGTTGTTTTATCGTTGTATGATTAACAATGCCATTGGTTCATTTTACGATGACTTGCCAATTCAATGAATCAGTTTCCTGATCAAGATTGTATCATAGCGGTCATAATTTGAATTGCGTTGCACACGACCACAACCACAACGCCTGTTAGCGAGGAGGGGCGTGAGTCCTTTGTAATTATCATATTATTGCTCGAAGTAACCGTGGAAACTAGAATCGTGTAGATATTGACACATTTCGTAAAAATTAAACGGGCGAAAGAATAGGTGGCTTTTCAAGCACAAATATTAGAATCAGAACAACACATTCAAACACAAAACACCAAAATCCATTTTACACAGACTACCTTCAATAAGAGAATATCTAAGCACTTTTACAACATTACATAACTAAATGCATAATTCTTTTTTTAGCATTGACTTATACTCTCAACATATTTCAGTTATTCAAACTCGAAATAAATATATCATGAAAAAGTTTTTCATTTTATGCTGCAACAGTTACTGTTTTCAAAGCAACTTATAAAAATTCATGAAAATGTTACAAAAGTGCATTAATCGAACATAGCGAGCCTTCCGAAAATATCCTGGATACATTTATTTATATTTACGTCACATTTGACTCGTTCACGCACAAATGTTACAATCAGGACAACACGTTCATACCCAAAACACCAAAATCCATTTTACACAGACTACCTTCATAAGAGAGTATCTAAGCACTTCTTTTACAACATTACATAACTAAATTCAAGATTCTTTTTTTAGCATTGACTTATACCCTCAACATATTTGCGTTATTCGAACTCGAAATAAACATACCATGAAAAACCTTTTCATTTTATGGTGCAACAATTCCTGTTTTCAAAAGAACTTATAAAAAATTCATGAAAATGTTACAAAAGTGCATTACTCGAAAACTGGGAACCTTCCGAAAATATCCTGGATACATTTATTTATATTTAAGTCGAATATGGCTCGTTCACCCATAAATGGTAGAATCAGGACAACACGTTCATAGACAAAACACCAAAATCCATTTTACACAGACTACCTTCATAAGAGCTTCTGAGCACTTCTTTTACAATATTACATAACTAAATTCAAGATTCCGTTTTTAGCATTGACTTATACCATCAACATATTTGCGTTATTCAAACTCGAAATAAATATATTATGAAAAAGTTTTTCATTTATGCTGCAACAGTTCCTGTTTTCAAAACAAATTATAAAAAATTCCTGAAAATGTTACAAAAGTGCATTACTCGAACATAGCGAGCCTTCCGAAAGTATCCTGTATACATTTATTTATATTTAAGTCACATTTGGCTCGTTCACGCACAAATGATAGAATCAGAACAACACGTTCATATACAAAACACCAAAATCCATTTTACACAGACTACCTTCATAAGAGCTTCTGAGCACTTCTTTTACAATATTACATAACTAAATTCAAGATTCCGTTTTTAGCATTGACTTATACCATCAACATATTTGCGTTATTCAAACTCGAAATAAATATATTATGAAAAAGTTTTTCATTTATGCTGCAACAGTTCCTGTTTTCAAAACAACTTATAAAAAATTCATGAAAATGTTACAAAAGTGTATTACTCGAACATAGCGAGCTTTCCGAAAATATCCTGTATACATTTATTTATATTTAAGTCACATTATTTGGCTCGTTCACGCACAAATGATAGAATCAGAACAACACGTTCATATCCAAAACACCAAAATCACACAGACTACCTTCATAAAAGAGTATCTAAGCACTTCTTTTGCAACATTACATAACTAAATTCAAATATCTTTTTTTAGCATGCAACTTATGCATTCAAAATATTTGCGTTATTCAAACTTGAAATAAACATATCATGAAAATTTTTTTCGCTTTATGCTGCAACAATTTTTTTTTTCAAAACAACTTATAAAAAATTCATGAAAATGTTACAAAAGTGCATTGCTCAAACACAGCGAACCTTCCGAAAATATTCTGGATACATTTATTTATATTTAAGTCACATTTGAAATAACAATTCTTTAAAAGAAGAAATACTGAACTCTTGATTTAAAAATAAAATACAGGCTTATCCATACAGAATATTATTAGGCAGGCCAAATAATCGATAGTACTTACTGCCTTTTGTTGGTTGTTGTGAGATTTCTTGTTCTAAATGAAAAGCCAATACCCTATCTTATGAATACTAAAACGTCTCAAGAGTTAGAATTGATGTTACGCAATGAATATTTACATAGGATATAAATTCGATAGTAGAATCCCTAAGTACCATATGTTAACATATAATTCTTGAAATTTTTAACGATAAAATTTTAAATGCGCTTAAATTTTATAGATATTCTTTAAATATAATATCATAGCCAATAATTTCTAAACAATTTGTAAGTAAGGCGTCAAAGAACTATTTGAAAATTGGGGTATCTGAGTTTTTTATTTTATTTTATTTTTATTTTTATTTATTTATTTTTGTAATTGGCAGGTCCCTCTACCATTAGTGATAATTAAGAACTAAATCTAGCAGTTTTTGCAATTATATTAGATTAATTTTTAACACAACTATTCAATTAGTAATTAAATTATTTAATCACCAATTGAATAATTGTGTTAAGAATTAATCTAATATAATTACACATCTAGCTATTATTGAAGTTCCATATCATGCGATTTATTCTTTTGAGTTGATTCAGATATTAAACCAGATGCTGTGATCATTAAGGTTATCTGAGTGAATTAGGTTCTCCAGATTCGTCCGGGATGGCTCAGTTGGCAGAGCATTGGTATCTTCAGACAAAAGATCCCTGGTTCGAATCCTGGCCAGGACATTTTTCACCCACTTGGAAAATTTACAACTCATATTAATTTCTGCAATTAGTTTCTACATTTTACAATAAGCCAATCCTATCGATAATAAAAGTATTATTTAGTATTATTTTTCATATTGTGTTTCAATTTCGAAAACATATTTTCCAGCATTTATAAGTTTAAAATTCATTAAATGCACAATCGCGTAATTAGAATTATCAAATACTTGTTAAAAAAAAAAAAAAAAAAAAAAAAAAAAAAGGGGGGGGGGGGTAATTAAACAGGTAAGAACGTTTATTTTCTTCTAGTAACTATTAGATCGGTAAGGATGAAATTCGTAGTTAATAATATTGCCAACTTTAACAGCTTATTATTTGACACTGGCTTAATATGAGAAGTAAATTTCCAACTGGGCGAAAAATGTCCGGATCAGAATTCGAACAAGGGACCTCTTGGCTGAAGCCGCCAATGTTTTACCATCTGAGCTATCCCGGACGAATCTGGTGGATCTAATTCACCCAGCTAACCTTATTGATTATAGCATCTGGTCAGAAATCTGGTTCAGCTCAACAGAATAAATCGCTGGTACGGGAACTCCAGAAAAAGGTTCATGCGTAATTATACTAGATTAATTTTAGCACAATTATTCTAATTGGTAAATAAATCATATGAGATGTACATTTCCAACTGGGTGAAACATTTTACCGTTCTGTTTTTTTTTTTTTTTTTTTTTTTTTTTTTTTTTTTTTTTTTAAACATCACACTTGTTTAAAGAAATCATTGAAAAAAATCTCTAAAAAATATTTAAAAATTTTTTTAAGTAATTTTATTGAAAATAGAACGGTCCGAAATTTGCAGCATTAAGAAGTATGAGTTCTTATGTGGAACTACAACATCGCAGACCTCGCGAAACATTAATAGTGTTGAAATGCAGTAAACCAACGTTTAAAATGCACAAATAATGCGTGAAAAAGCAGCAAACAGCTGTTTCGAATCTACAGCGAGATTCTTCTTCAGTGCAAGAGAGGGAAAAAAGGAACAGCGTGCTAGAAAAAGCCAGGCTGAGTTTTTTCTAGCACGCTGTTCCTTTTTTCCCTCTCTTGCACTTTTTCACGCATTATTTGTGCATTTTAAACGTTGGTTTACTGCATTTCAATATTCCTGCACAAAGGCTTTAATTGCTATTTTAAATTTAATAGTGTATTTGACTCTAGTGTTACTAAGCAGCAGACAGTGTCAAATTGGTTCCCCAAATTTCGTAATGGTAACTTTGACCTCATAAATTAGCCATGCTCTAGCCGAGAATCAAGGATCAATAATGACGAATCAAGGGTCACCATTGAGTCTGACCATGAGTGTCTAGGAATTAGCACTGAAGTTTAGATTAATTCCTTATATTTGTAATTTATCAATTAACATTGCCTTTTTTTCTACAAATTTAATCTTTGACGACCTGATATTTATTGAAAAAAACAGAAAAAACGCATAACTTCGTATAATACATGTAAAATCAGTTAAATGTTATTACTTCTAGGAAAATGGCCAAAAATTTATGTATATAAGATTTTTGATTCCATTAAAAATGGTTTCAAGGGATGAAATAATAGGATTTTTAGAAGGAAAAATTCATAACTTCGTTAATTCACAAGATATCAAATACACTAAAATTTATTATAAATCTTCTTAATTTTATCTACAACTTTTATATTGAAAAGTTTTTGATAGGAAAAAATCAGGTACAGAAAAAAGGAGGGGGGGGGGGGAGTGTTGAAGAAAAAAATATCGTATTAAAACGATTCTGATAAAACCAACTCTTACAGACAAATGAAATTAAAAACTAGTCAAAAACGGCCAGATAAAATTGTTAAACTGGGTTTATCTCTAATCTTGATTTAGTTTTTGTTAGTGAAATTAGTACTTAACATCGAAATCTACCTGTGCCTGTAGGCCGAGCTGGCTTAGGATTTTTTCTTTTTTCAAAACAACTTAGGAAAATTGCAAGCTACGATATAAAAAAAAGCATTTCGCAAAAATTTGAAAAAAAATTCTTTTGAAAAGAAATTCGACATATTTACTAAATCAATTTTATTAATTTTAAAACTATCACTTCTTTGAGGAAAAATGTAGTGACGCTTAATTTTTAAAATTAAACACAGTTTTCCAATTAAAGAATAATTATCCGCAAACAGAATAATCGATTCTCTTTCAGTAAATATTTACCCATTTTATTATTTCTTGTTACACTCAAAGTGTGTTATTATAGGAAGTTTAATACCCTAAATTCAAGTCTTGTATGCAGTCCAACTTAATACAATGCTGTCAAAGGGATACTTAACATGCTTGACAACGGAGGAGATTCAGCTAACAGAATTGTGCAAAAAATTTAGCAAGAACAAATGAAGGACAAAAAAATTATCATAAATTAGCATTAACAAAATATAAGTTGGTAAAATTTATATAATAGACATTCATTTAAAAAAGAGAAGATTTTACATGCAATGAATTATTCTGTGAAATCTGGTTACAATATTGTTGGTATTTAATAGTTAAAAATTTATGGATAACAACATACATTTTGTTCCTCATATAAGAATTGTATTTCTATTTTTAATATTAACTGATCTCGCTGTCAAATTTTTGTTGACACTATTTCCAAAAAAAAAAAAAAAAAAAAAAGAAAAAAAAAATCATGGTAGCTTTCTTAAACCTTTGCAAGAGAAATAATTTTGGTGGTCAATTTCAACAACATTTGCAAGAGTATATTATTCTAAATAGTATGTTATTTTTTTGAAAATAATGGTAGTCAAAGAATAACCGCGACGGTCCTAAGATTTAGAATCTTCGCTTTATGTGAAAGTACTTTCTTTATTGCAAGAACATTTTCTAATTTAGAATCCAGCTTTGAAGTATCTCGAATATATATTATTAAAAGCATTCCTCGAAAATTTATATGTATATATGTATGGTAATAAAATATATTTCATAAGACTAAATGGATAAAACGAGTGGAGTACCATATGCAAAATGGAATGAAATTAATCAAAGCTTTATTGAAAAATATATATCTATTCCATACCAATTCGCGCAAAGCAGCAAAATATTATAGAATTGTAAAATAAATATAATACCTTTGAAAAGCAAAAGACGTCTAACAAGTTTTCTTAACAAAACCTGACAAAAAATCTCTAATATAAAGATTGCAGATGTTTGGTTTATATATAGAAAACCTAATATGAATTTAAAAAACTAACGTACTAGAACAACAAAGTGAACTGAACTCCAAATTTAGAGATGGCATTTAATAATTCACAGAACTGTCGCAGAAAAATTACAAAACTACAGTTTAAATTACTCCACTATTAAATTCTATTATAATATGAATAAAAAAAAATCCCAGTCGGCTCAGCCTACAGGTGGAGGTAGATTGGAAGTTAAGTACTAAATTCACCAACAAAACTTAAATTAAGATAAGAGATAAACCCAGTTTCTTAACTAAGAATGGGCTGTAGGGAGCTAAACTTTTAGTGAAAATTATAATATACACGAATACACACACGCGTGTATATGGAATATGTTTAAAAATGGATACAAAAAATTCAGAGAAACTTAAAGTGTTAAATATGTTAATATTTCCATAGTCGGGTTTTTATCATGTTTTAATACGTTTCTTTAAACTCACATGACGCTATTCACCTGCTGAGGTCCATTATATTTCCAATATGACGCAATGTACATATTTTCTTTAATTCGTCAAACTATTTATTTTATTTTGAGTTTTCATGCAGAAATCGTGCTCTAGAAAACTTATGACGTAATAATCAATTTGTTTTCAATTTTTCAAACTATTTATTTAATTTTTCACGTGAAAATCTTACAATGGAAAAGTAATTGTTGTGGCGAGAATTTTATATAATTTTTTTTTTATTGTTGGCAACTGCTATAACGAAAAATGCTTATTTTTTCCTGTCATTGTTGTGTAAGAGCTGGTTATATCAGAATCATGTTAAGACAGTATTCAAAATTTTGAACCTTCCCCATTTCCACCCCCTTGGGCCGATTTTGCCCATTTTCAATCCCCGCCAAGATATTAGCCATATCAAAGTTGTTGGCGAGTTTGAAGACGATCCTTTTCATAATTGCGACTTTTTATCGTGCGGGTAAAATTTAGTACATACATACATATATATATCGAGCCTATCTATATATAATCCTAATGAAACGAATTTATGAAACGGATATATGAAACGACTGAAATGTAACGAATTTATGAAACGATTCTATGAAACGGCTGATTAAATAACTGATTACGTTTCGCGGCGATTTCTTCTAAAATATGGAATACTTTGCGATGAAATTAAACACCAAAAATCCGTATTAATCCGCAGATCTCAAAACTGGTATTAGAATTTTTAAATTCGAATTAGTTTTCAAAATATAATTTTTTTTCTAATTTTAAATACTTCTTTCTAATGATGGCAACTCAAATTTTAATCATAACAGATATTTTTTTTCATATTTTAGTAAAGGTTATTATTTTAAACTAATTTGATGTCCAGTTTGGCCTCCCTTAAATGTATGCTAAAAACAATGCTTTTTTTTTTTTTTTTTTTTGTATTTCATTATCATTTTATTTAATACAAAACTTTCTTTTAAAACGAAAAATTTTTAAACCAATGGCTTTCACTTCTTTCTTTTTTTTAAACGAAACGAAAATAAAAATATTAATTGCTGATGCCATATACGCACCGGGGTACCTAAATAACGCCAAAAGTGCGTTATTTTGCCTGACATCGTAACCCGGCTATTGTTGCTTATTTATTAAAAAATGTTTATTTACCTTTATTTTCTTTTTATTTAAAAAAAGATGTTATAAATTGTTTTGTTCTATAGTTATTAATTAAACTTTTTTTTATTTATTATTATTTATTTTAAAAATAATAGAAATTAATTTAAAAATACATATGTAACTGGTATACGAAAACGAGGTTTTCGCCAAATTGTCGTAAAAAAAAAAAAAAAAAAATCACGCCAAAAGCGATTAAATATTGCAACAAATCCTGACATTTAATTTCAAATTCAAAAAAAAAATTTAATGGTACTACTTAGTTATCCTGTCGACCAATTTCGCCAAATTATATAAATCGCCAAAGCACTCACCAAATTATACAAATTAACGAATTTTGTTTTAAATAACGGAAGAACAAATAAAGGCACAGATGTCATATTGGCGCAATTTTTTTCTGACGCCAATGTCGTATGCGCAACGGGTACTTAACTGGCGCCAAAGTATCGTTATTTTGCTTGATATGGTAATCCGAATGTTGTTGTTTATGCTGTTGATGTTTTCGCCAAAATGGCGTCGGAAAAAAATCGCGCCAATATGGGGCGTACATGACATCTGTGCCCAAATAAATTGGTATAGCATTAATAAAAATAAAAATAAAACGTCGAAATAAAAATCACTTGATGGCGTAAACACTTGTAACTTCCTTACAGTCAAGTGAATGTGACATTTTTACGATCAACCCTTATTGGCATTTAATCTTATAGTCTGGAGATAGATTTTTGGTCGATGGGATAACCAAGTAGTACCGTTTTAATTTACCGCTCGAAAAACAAAAAAATGCTAACTGGCGAGTTAAAAATAAAGCTATTGGCGAGATTTGCACCCGGCTAACATAAAAGTACCAAGAATTCTTTGCGATCATGGCATCTTTTATGTAGTTTTATTCGAAAAAATAATTTTGATTCTTTAATCAAAATGTGAAAACTTTCTTATGAAAAGCGAAGCGATCAGCACGTAATTGTTTATAGCAGTAACATGACTGGGACTATTATAATATAAGTGAAATGATAGCCATAGAATAATATTTGTCGACTTATCGACAGTGGCTGGCTTACATTAAAGTACCAAAATGGCCGCCTGGAATATAAAAAACGAAGGGATCCGCCCGGATCTGTTGATAATCGTCACATGATTTAAGCTATTATTATAGAGAGTGTTTTCAATTCTAAAAACAGCGCAAAGAATAATATTTCCTAACGATTAAAAATTTATCTACACGTGACTATTAAAAACAAAAAAAAAAAACTTTAAAATTACTATTAAATGAGTAAGTGTTAAAAGCAGGAAAATATTCAAAATTATGTCTTGAAAATTGTATTTACACGTAAATATTAAAAGAGAAAGGAAACTTTAAAGTAATAAACACTTTAATATGCGTTTAACCCTTTCAGGGGCAAGGTACTGCTATTCGTAAAATGTTGAAATCAGTGAATGGCACCAGAATTTACAAACAAATTTCGAAATACGAAAATGCTTTTGTTCACTTACTTAATAAAAGGAAAATTTTCATTCCAATATTCTGGTGCCAATGTGGCATTTAAAAATTAAAATTAAGTGGTCCAAAAATGAACCACCGCCCTTGAAGAGGTTAAAGCGAATTAAATTTTTTTTTTAAAAAGAAAATAAGAATATTTGTAGACGAAAATTAGAAGAAATTAAAAATGTCAGTCATCATATTTTGCAGGGTAACTGACTCTAATTGGTCCTTCATGCATACATAAATGTGTATCATTCCGAAACTATCCCTTATACAGGGTGTATTTGAAAAAGTGTGCCAAACTTTACGGGAAGATAGAACGCATCTATACGAGAAAATTTCGTCATAGAATGTAGGGTCGGAACGCAAGTGGTGAGAAGTTAAATGGTAGTTTTCCACTGTCCCAGGGCGATGGATCGGCCGAGGTGGTCCCATAGCTTGGCCACCAAGATCGCCGGATCTCTCGTGTTTGTACTTTTTTCCTATGGGGCCACATGAAAAGCCTAATCTATGACTGCCCCATTAAAACCGATATGGATCTAGTCGCCAGGATTGCCGTTGTTGCCGGCGATATTTGGCAAATGCCTGATATCTTCGCAAATGTGCAACAGTCCCTATACCGCGGGTGTGAAGCGCGTATTACAGCTCGAGGAAGATCTCTTGAGCAATTTCTTTGAGCATGTACATTAATTACATTCCTGCTAATAAAATGTTTTCTGAAGTATCTCCTCTCATTCTTGTGTTAATTCTTTAACTGCGACAGTGGAAAACTACCCTTTAACTTATCACCCCCTTGCGTCCCGACCATACATTCTATGTCGATATTTGCTCACATAATTTACTCGAAATAGCTCAGGTCTGTCACCCCGTAAAGTTTTGCCACCTTCTTGAGATACAGACTGTATAATCATATTTGCTTTTACGTATAGTAGGCAAATCTATAAAAAATGCAAGGAAAATACTGCAAAAAAAGAAAAATCCTTTTGAAAGCTTGCTAGTGTTAGAGAAAAAAAGTTTATTCAGTTATAAAATGTCACTGCATTCAATATCTGCTTGTGACGCTTGGATTTTCTAGAAAATATAATTTTTCAAAATGATATATTAGTGGGTAAAAGAAACAATTGAATTTATTCAGTAAATATTTATCGATTTTTCGGTTTTGTTTACGATCAGATTGAGAAAAAAAAATTATTCAGTTATAAAATGTCACTGCATTCGAATACCTTCTTGTGACGCTTGGATTTTCTAGAAAAAATAATTTTTCAAAATGATATATTAGTGGCTAAACGAAACAATTGATTTTATTCAGTAAATATTTATCGATTTTTCGGTTTTGTTTGCTATCAGATTCGAAGCACTGTAGGAAGTGAACAAACACCCTTATGAATAATCAATTGTTGTAAGCTTCAGAATTCATATTGTGTTGCGAATATTTACAATAGACTAGGTTTCGCTAATAGAATGTTTGAACAGGATCTTTACCAATAACAAATATTATGTACAAATGCTCATCATAAATAGAGTATTGAAGCATTTAAATATGTTAATATTGTTATAAATTTTATGAAACGTATCTCATTCGTTTTAAGTCAGTTTCATAACTTTTAGGACTACTTAAATCTTAAATATATGCTCTTTTAACTACGTGCACATTTGTATAGCTCACAGGCTATCAAAGCCTGAGAGCTAATGTGCCCACAGGTTCTGTTTGTATGTACGTATGTAGGTATGTACGCATCTATGTAAACCCGATAACTCTTGATAGAAATATCCGATTTGCTTCAAATATTTTTTTTCTAGGTTCATTCTGATAAGGCGCTTCCCTGATTAGTTTTGGGGGTTAAATGGTTAAGTATAAAGGGGGGGACGGGGGCTAATTCCCCTTAACTTAAATAAATGTGTTTTTCATGCAGAATAACAGATTTTCTTCAAATTTGGCATACCGGTTAATTATGATAAGTCGATTCCCTGATTAGAGTTGGAGGTTTATTGTTTGAATATAAAGTGGGAGGTGGCGGGCTTAATTTAGATAAATGAGTTTTTCTATCAGATTTGCTTAAAATTTAGTATACAAGTTTATTCTAATAAGGTTCTTTCCTGATGGGATTTGGAGGCTCATTGGTTAAGTATAATGATGGGAAAAGGGTGGGGGTGGGGGTGGGGTAATCCCCCCTAAATTTATTTTTCGAGGGCCATTATTCTTTGAAATAAGAGTGTAATATACAATTAGTGTGAATAGACTGTGAGCAAAATGCCATTAGTTTAACTGGGCACTTTCCTTTTTATTTATTTATGAAAATACCGTTTGTCCAAAAATGGACTAACTGATTTTAAAATTCAATAATTTGCAAATTGTGACAACTATTTAAAAATTTCTTGCAGGAGGTTTATGTAAGGGGTCAGGAGTTTTTTTTTTCTTACTGTGATTCTCGATTTTAGTTTAAAGTAGCAGCTATAGATGGTGCTGCAAGCAATAGAGCCTGGTTTCAGAAAAAGAGACATGTAACAAAACGATAATAAACCAGGGCGTAACAGATTTTCAATCGTCTTGATTGATTCCTATTCTCAGCGAACATGTTACATTAAAGAGATCTAAATCCATGCAATTCATAATTTTTTCGAATATTAATTTCATAAGTCATATTTCATATCATTAAATTATAAAAATTGCAAATTCAACGTATTTATGTTTGGGTATATTAGTATTGTTGCTACACAAAAAAAATAGCACATTAGGAGTATAATTTCAGGAGATATAAATAAAAATGTGAAAACGTAATTTAACATTAGAAGTACTAAATTTTGAATGTTTATAATTCAAAAACTTATCATTCAAATGACTTGAAATTTGGTGTTTTGGCATAGTTTGAACCAAAGATTTGAAATATTTTGTTAAAATTGGGTATTGCGATTGAAAAAAATGAAGTTTGGGTTCATTTTAATATGTAGATGGCCCCCTAAGCAAAGTTTATATGCATCATTTAAAAGTAGACTTTATTTCTAATCGTTCGGTACCAGTGAATTTCCTCTACGATAATTTGTCGAGAAGTTAGTAGGGGTGTTTACTTTTTTTTCCCACGACTGTGCCTTGTTTAGTGTGAAATGTGATAACATCACGAAAAGGTCTGGAAAACATGTTGCTCAAGCAATCGATGATGCCGTATGAATTGATAATAACACTGCAAAATCTGGGCCGTCAACTGATTACTGCTAGTGCATATAATGCAAACTTCTACCACTTATGTTTGGTGTTATCAGATTAACAACAAAAGTGAAAATGTCTGTTAAATGTTTTATTATAATATACTAGGGGTCTCTGCCCCTTACGAGCTACGCGCGTCAATCCCCGTTCAGACACCGCAGACTATAACAGCACGCTAATTTGATCGGCTTTAAAAAGATTTCGGAAGATTGAATTATAATTTGAATCTGACAATTATAATCTGACGTAATTTTCATCAAACTTTTCTTTCTCTTTTTAATATTCACGTAAAAATACTTTTGTTAGAAATGAAATATTATGATCATCTTAAAATATCAAATAAATGTCTCGCGCTATTTTTAAATTTAAATTGTTTTGCAATATTATTTTTTGTTCATTTTACGTAATAAGTGTAATGTGACGTAAATGTGACGGAATTTCTCCCATTTAAGACTTCTAACGCATGTTAATGAATTTATTATTTTACAATATCCTTTCTCTGTTAAAATTCACGTGCAAATATAGCTTTTATGAAGTAATTATCAATAAGTTCCTGCTTTTTATACGTATTTATTTAATTCTAATTTGAAAGTTTTTTTTTCTGTTTATAATAGATACGTGTAAATAAATTTTTAATTTGAAGCAAACATTATTTTTGAGCTGTTTATACAGTTGGCAGCAGGTTAAGTTAGTACAATTTTCTAAAATAAGTAAAAAATATCTCTCGAAATGCTGAAAATTTGAATTTAAAATAGAAATAAAACCTCAAAAATTGAGTCAAATTAAAAAACTAAATGCAGTCTGCACATCGGGAAATTCTGACGCGTAAAAAGATCTAAAAATGATTAAATTCCGATGTATAGTCTTTACTCCTATAAAACTTTTTTAATGGAACGATTTTGTCCAACTTTGGCCTTAAATATCTCTTAAAATAATTCTTCGATTGGAAAACTGTTTGCATCAGCGTGTTTATCAAACATTTCTCTATAATACTACCGATTTTCATATTTTTGTATGCAACAGTTTTTTTTAATATTAACGAAGAAAGGCCATGCTTAAGCATTCAAATTGGATGCCGATCTGCCGGGAATATCTACGAAGATTTTCATTGGTCCATTTCCAAATCAAAACTTTTTTTTTATATACTAGGGGGCTCGGCCCCCTACGAGCTACGCTCGCCAACCCCCGACCAGACACCGAAGACTCTAAATGCACGCTAATTTGATCGGCTTTAAAAAGATTTCGAAAGATTGAATTATAATTTAAAAAACAGTGTCGATCTCCCTATAAACGAATTTCTATTCATTTCTCTTTGGATTCATTCATTTCTCTTGGGGAATTTCAACGCCAAATCCGCTGCGGTACTACTTGATTATCCTGTCGACCAATTTTGCCAAATTATATAAATCGCCAAACCACTCGCCAAATTATACAAATTGATATAATTTTTATTTTAAATAACGAAAGAACAAATAAATTCGTACAACATTAATAAAAACACAAATAAAACGTCGAAATAAAAATAACTTGATGACGTATACACGTGTAACAACATTTCAAAATAAGCTAATATAAAAGGAATTAAGTAAAGAGAGTCTTTGTCTCCTGGTATTTTTTAACAAAGCGAAAAGAAAGTTCTTTTAAATGAGACATTTTAAATTAATTCTCAAAATATCAAATAAATGTCTAGCGCAATTTCTAAATTTAAACTTTTTTGCAATATTATTTTGTGTTCATTTTAAGTAATAACTATAATGTGACGTAAATATGACGTAATTTTTCCTAAGACTTCTAACGCATGTTAATGAATTTATTATTTTACAATATCCTTTCTCTTTTAAAATTCACGTGTATATTTTTATGACGTAATTTTTAATAAGTTCCTGCTTTTTATACGTAATTATTTAATTCTAATTTGAAAGTTTTTTTCCTGTTTATAATAGTCACGTGTAAATAAATTTTTAATTTGAATCAAACATTATTGCTTGCGCTTTTTATACAGTTGGCAACAGTTAATTAGTACAATTTTCTGAAATCTGTAAAAAATATCTCTAGAAATGCTGAAAATTTGAATTTAAAATGGAAATAAAACCTGAAAAAATGAGTCAAAATAAAAAAATTAATGCAATCTGCACTCCGGCAAATTCTAACGCATAAAATGATCTAAAAATGATTACACTGCCATGTATAGTTTTTGCTGCTATAAAACTTTTTTAGTGGAACGATTTTGTCCAACTTTAGCATTAAATAACTCTTAAAATAATTCTTCGATTTGAAAACTGTCTGCATCAGCGTGTTTATCAAACATTTCTGTATAAAACCACCGATTTTCATGTTTTTGTATGAATTATTTTGATTAATATTAACGAAGAAAGGCCTCCGGTCACAAAAAAATCAAAACCGGCGGCGGCGGCGGTGACAGCGGTAGTTACATTTTTTTAGAATAGAGAGATAGAAGGACTTCAGTTTTCTGAAGGTTATTACCTTCAACCCAAATTGAGTTAGAATGAAACACCCTGTATTTGGGACTAAATAAGTGGTTTGCAAACCTATGTTCTTATGGGTATTTCCACGAGCACTTGTCGTGTAAGTCACATGCTATGCTTGTTGGCCACCGTTATTTTATAAAAGCTTGCTTCGCGTTTTTCAATTAATGAGATATCTCCCATAAAATAAGTCACATTTTTCCGTTCTAAAATACTGGTAGTCAAAACCACAGTATGTGACTTACACGACAAGTGCTCGTGGAAATGCCCCTATGTGATTTTTCATCCTTATTGTATGCCTGATTTGCCATGTCATTTTATAAACTTTTTTTTTTATCAACCTGTATAATATGTGTTTGACTTGAAGAACCTTATTTTCGTAATCGTGGATGTTATTTAAAAAGCGATTTTTAAAGTACTTGAACAACTTTTTGTATGAAACTTTTAAATAGTATGAAACTTCTTCGGTTTGAAACGTCAAAAGTACATACAGGAAACTCCGAGTAGAATTGCACAAGTTCTTATTGATCTACAGTTAAAGAGATTTCTGAAATAGGAATAAACGTAAAAAGTACAAGTTTCGGATGCGTAAAAATGTAAGCAATGTAATACCTACATAATCTTCTGTATTTCAGAAAATCGAAATATTTTCTATACATGCAGAAACCATTTTACAAAACATAATTTTAATGCTGCGTCTTTCGTGCAAAATAATACTAATAAAAACAAGTCAGAAACTGTACGTCAAACGTGACAAATGAGGTGCGTTCGTCCCATAACTACCGTAATTTCCCGCGTATACGCCGCGGCTTAGTTAATTCTTTTTCACACCGGAAATTTTATTTAAAAAAGGAATTCAAATAAATGCTAAGCAAAAGCAAGTCACATTTTATTTAAAACAAATTCTGGTAGGAAATCGAATTATCTGAGCTGCGGCGTATACGCGGGAAATTACGGTAGTTTTACAAATATTCAGATCTCGGTGCAATAGCTGTTGCACTCCTATGCAAAAATCATCGATACAAAATTTATTACGATTATATATAATAAATTCAGTCATACGGAAATAATACGACTCCATCTAAAAAAGGACTTCATCATGATGACAACCTATAATCATTACCTATAATGGGATATCATTGCGTTAATTACGTATGAAAGGATTTAATAAAATGTGTTACAATAAAATTGTACTTTTCATTATCTTCCATTAGACGGCGTTGTGGCTATGTATTTTTCTCACTGTGTTTACTTTTCGCAGTTACCGACGAGACGAGTGAGTAAATGCTCGTACTGTAATTTTGCTGGTAAAATTTAAATTAATAAATTCTTTCTTTCCTTACATTATATAATTTTACTACTAGTCCAGGCAATAGGGAATTTTACCTAGCAAAATTAATCGTAGTTCTGGAAATCGGCTTACTTTATGTTTTTTGGGTCGCTGAATCCAAATTTGTAACTTCCCACCAAAATTTCCCCCGGCAACCCCCCCCCCCCAAATTTTGGTAAAAAGCCTCCCAAAAAAGGTTTTTCTTAAAAAAATCAATTTTCTTTTTATTGTTTTAGGGAAGAAGTATCTAGAAATTCAGAAAGTAGACAAAATTTGCAACAAATTAGATATATGACATTATGACTGAGCATGAAGGGGAAAGGGGGATCTGCCTCGGAACATGCGCGCGGCTCTGCGTGGACTAAGTTGCGCAATTCCACTTAACCACTCACACGTTTACATTCGCCCTCCCATCTCCGCTCCGAACTTTCCTTATAAGGTTTACTTTAACTTTTTTGGGTCGCTGAATCCGAATTTTTAACTTCCCCCCAAAATTCCCCCACGAGACCCCCCAAAATAGTTGTTTTTAACTTAAATTTCTTATTATTTTAGGGGAAAAGCATTACAAAATTCAGAAACTAGACAAAATTTGCAACAAATAGGATATATGTCATTATGACGTAGGATAAACGGGGAGAGAGGGGGCTGCTTCGGAACAATCCCAGCGCGCTTTTCTCAAAAACCAAATTTTATCAAAAAATTATTTTTTGGGGGTGTTGCCGGCTGAAATTTTGGTGGGAAGTTACAAATTCGGATTCAGAGACCCAAAAAACATAAAGTGAGTCGAAATCCAGATCTAGTATTAATTTTTCCAGGTAAAATCCCCTATTGCCTAGACTTCATAACTTAGTGCACGTAGCGCCGCAGTGCATGTTCAGAGGCAGCCCTCCCCCTCCCCGTTCATCCTACGTCATAATGTCATATATCCTATTTGTTGCAAATTTTGTCTAGTTTCTGAATTTTGTAATGCTTTTCTCCTAAAACAATAAGAAATTTAAGTTCAAAACAACTATTTGGGGAGGGGGAATTTTGGGGGAAGTTAAAAATTCGGATTCAGCGACCCAAAAAACTTAAAGTAAACATTATAGAGAAAGTTCGGAGGGGAGATGGGAGGGCGAATGTAAACGTGTGAGTGGTTAAGTGGAATTGCGCAACTTAGTTCACGCAGCACCACGCGCATGTTCCGAGGCAGATTCCCCCTTCACCTTCATCCTAAGTCATAATGTCTTATATCTAATTTGTTGCAAATATTGTCTACTTTCTGAATTTCTAGATACTTTTTCCCTAAAACAATAAAAACATTGATTTTTTTACTAAAAACCTTTTTTGGGGGCATTTTACCAAAATTCGGGGGGGGGGTTGCCGGGGGAAATTTTGGTGGGAATTTAAAAATTCGGATTCAGCGACCCAAAAAACATATAGTAAGCCCTTTACCAGAACTACCTTGAATTTTGCTAGGTATAGAACCCCTATACGGTCTCTATTGCCTGGACTATATAGAATAAAGGAAACTTTTATTCATATCTATGTAAGTTTTGATTCGATTTTCATTAAATATGAAATCATTCGAAAAAATTCTGGAACGATTATATACATTAAATTTCAAACCCTTCAGTTGAATAGTTTTTTGCTCTATTATATGGGGACAGACAAATGAATCAGACGACTATTATAGGTGCTACGCATTTATATAACTAGGAACGCACCTAATAAAAGAGAAACCTTTCTAATATGACATTAAACTCGCATTTTTATAGAATAAAAATAGTTCTAATATTGTTTCAATGCGTATAAGAAAACACAAAAGAAATACTTTACTATTGTATGAAAATATTCCAAAATAGTGTCCTGTTAAAAATATTTATATATATACTTTTTTGACTCGTAGAATTTTCAAAAATAAAAATTATTTTAAAACTAGGTTTTCAAAGCACATGAATATCTCCTTTCGCATGAAACTTTTTATATAATGTCAAAAGTACATGTAGAAAGTTCTCAAGGGAATTTTACAGTCTCCAACTGATTTATTTTTATACAGATTTTTAAAATGGGAATAAAAGTTAAAAGCGTTTTTTCTTTCACTTTGGTGTGCATGAAAATATAAACGATGTGATGCATAATCGTGTGTATTTCAGAAACTAAAAAATATTTTATACTTGGAGAAAATGTTTCACAATGCATATCTTTTTGAGTGTTTACTTTTATTTTTAACACTTTCCAACATAATTGAAAAGTGTTTATGAATTCAGTTTGTTTATCCGTCTGTCCGTTTAGCCGTCTGTCTGTCCAGTCTCTTACTCGCGTAAATATACTAGGATTTTTGTGTAATTGATGATGTTTACCATGGCACGTTCAGTATTCAATAGGAAGTGTGAAGCATTAACCCTTTCCGACGCGGTGTCCTTAAAATAGGACACCTAATTTTAATTACAAAACTGAAAAACGGCACCAAGAATATTTAGCAAAAATTTTCCTATTATAATGTACATGAAAATAAGCAAGTTCGTATTTTCTAATAAATTCGTTTAAAAATTGCGGTGTCAGTCCATTCTTTTATCAGTTTATAAACAGAATTTCTCCGCGCCGGTAAGGTTTAATAGTTCATTTGCAGGGGAGCTGAAAAGAATTCCGTTACATTAAGGTCAATGGTGAAAACTCGTTTGAAGTGTATTTTAACACGTTAAGCGCCACGTCAGTCACCGGTGACTGACAGTGAACTCTCCGTTTAAAACGCGTCATTCACCGGTGACTGACGTCTAAAATATGATATAAAACTAAAAAAATTATACATTGTTTTAAATAACTACTGAACATTTATTTAAAATTTACCTACCTTTTATTTATTACAGGATTATACTTTCTTTAAAATTACTTAAACATTGTAAATTTTTCAGCGCTTCAGTGTCCGTCACCGTGGCACTTAACGTGTTAATGATATTGCGCTATTTCAAATGTATTGAAATTGATATAAACCCCTGAAATTCACTACAAGATGATTACTATAGAATACAGCATTCATAGCATTAATCGTTCTTTTACAGCGAAACACAAAAGAAATCGCTTACAGTATTGTCTTTGAGCAATACTTACTGGAATTGCGTTTTCAATTTCAATATGGGCTTTTACATTTAACTCATTTTTTGCGAGTTATTCTCTTTGTATAAATTCTTTACATCGAATACAGGGCTGCACAAAAGTATTCGCGTACCAGTCTCCTTATTAATGAAAATTGCTGAATGTAAATTTTCAGCTGTGGTACGTATTTCCAAACTGAACTAAATTTTTACATGCATCTAGTTTATATAGATACAAATCTATATATCAAATAGAAGGGTGCTCAAAGATTTCGGATAATTTTCCAAAAGTAGGTGGCAATTGCTGAAATTGGATTTTCAAATGTGTTATGCTTTTCCGAATGGTTAAGTTAGAAATTATATTTCAACTTATTAAACGGGGAAGTTTTGTTACTTTATTCGGAATGTATTCGAAAGTGTTTCATAATCTATGCTTAACGCGTGATTTTTCTTTCTTGTTCATTACAGAATTTCTGTTATAGCAGAAATTTTACATTTACATTAAGTTCACGATCCCGAAAAAAGTAATAATTTATAAATAAAGTCCTTCCGTTCTGTACCGGGTTGGATTGATTTTTGACGGCCGATTATCTACTCGAGGGATATAGGCCCTAGGGGGAGTGCCCTCCGTGGGGGGTCTTTCTAAGGGAACCTAACCCGTATTTACACAAGGTTTCCCAAGGTTCGAAGAAAACCACGAAAACTCCGAGCGCTTAGGCCGACGGGCGCGATTGGGTTCGAACCCAGCACCTCCCGTCTATAGTCCAAGAGCTGTTAAACATTTTAGGGAAGGTATTTGAGGCACCCTGAAAATTTGTGCAACACTTCTTTTGTAATGCCTGAATACAAAATCGAATGTCTGGCTGAAGGATCGTGGCCCAAAACCTGTGCCAGACAAAAAATGGCACTTGACACGTGTCTGGCACAGTTTTTGTGCCGACTAAAGTGTCTGTCATTTTCAAAATATTTTTTTCTAAGCATAAATATTATTGTGCCTCAATCTCAGCGTGCCTCAAATACCTTTTTTGGGTAGTCAAAAAATGGCACTTGACACGTGTCTGGCACAGTTTTTGGGCCGACTAAAGTGTCTGTCATTTTCAAAATATTTTTTTCTAAGTATAAATATTATTCTGTTTCAATCTCAGCGTGCCTCAAATACCTTTTTTTGGGTAGTGTCAAAAAATGGCACTTGACACGTGTCTGGCACAGGTTTTGGGCCACGATCCTTCAGCCAGACATTCGATTTTGTATTCAGGCATTACAAAAGAAGTATTGCACAAATTTTCAGGGTGCCTCAAATACCTACTCAAAAATGTTCAACAGCTCTCCTACTACTACCTGCCTCGAGAGCAGAACCTCTCAGCCACTCATTCTGTACCGGGAGAAGTAGGTACAGTCGTAGGGGGAAAAAAAGTAAACAGCCCCTACTAACTCTGCAACAAATTATTGTAGAAGAAAGTTACTGGTATCAAAGATTGGAAATAAAATCTACTTTTAGATGATGTGTATAAAATTTGCCTAGGGGTGCATATACATATCAAAACGAACCCGAACTTTGTTTTTTTCAGTAGCAATACGCAAGTCTGTCATCATAAATAGATCCTACACCCTTCAAATAGCATAAATCTAATATTATATAGCATAAATACAAATTTTTATGAAATTCGTATGATTCGTTTGCGAGAAATTAATTATTTAAAAATTATTTTAGGGGCTGTATCCAAATTGACGTTCGTTAGTCAGTGGATGAAACTCTACAGAATGACTATGTCCCTTCTATTAATGTATTATTTCCTGCCAATATGACCATTTGACTCGCTTAATATGTTTCGACTATTGACATCCCAAATATCTAATTAAAATGAGTAAAATATTTTTTTTTTTTTCAAATCATGCTTTTCTGGACATCATAGCCCCTTAAAGCGACATTTTGACTTTTTTTGCTCATAATTCGAAAACTACTTGGAAGAAAATTTTTTAATTGAGAATTTGCATAAAGCAGGACATAATAAACATAAATCTATCAAAAAAATTGTTGGTTGCAGTTAATATTTTTTCGAATATTAATTTCATAATTCATATTATAAAATTTTTAAAATCACAAATTGAATGTAATTATGTTTGGGTTTTTTAGTATTATAATTAAACAAAAAAATCATCACATTAGGGGCATAATTTCAAGAGATATTAATAAAAATATGAAAATGTAATTGAACATTAGAAGCTCTCAATTTTGAATGGTTAAAACTCAAAAACGTATCATCCAAATGACTTGAAATTTTATTTCTAGGCATAGTTTGAACCGAAGATTTAAAATATATTGCCAGAATTGGATGTTATCATTGAAAAAAAACAAAGTTTGGTTTGGTTTTGATTTGTGTATGCCCCCCTAAGCAAATTTTATATACATCATTTAAACGTAGACTTATTTTTTCCAATCCTTTGGTACCTGTTATTTTTTTCAATTATAATTAGTTGCAGATTTAGTAGAGAGTGTTTATGTTTTTCTTTCCACGACTGTACGTTCCCCATCTGTTGTTTTTAAGAATTTGAATAATTTTATTCAAACACAGGAAGCTAAAAAGCTTGTAAGCAGATTATTGAAGATTCCCAGTTTTAGTCAATACTGAATTTGAATGACAAAATGAAAATATTAGTTAGTTATCGCCAAGTTGGCTTCATTTATGGCAATTTATTTTTCTCGCCAAATACCGTCAAGCTTGGCAAGATATTGATGCTGATGGATATCAATATGCTGTTCTAAGCTTACGAAAGTTGTAACAATGGTTACAACAATGAAAGAAAATTTACAAAAACCACCTATATAATAAATGCCTAAGTCATGTGACTGTCATCAACAGTTCCGGGTTGACTGCTTCACTTTCTGTATGCCAAGCGGCCAATTTGGTAATTTAATGTTAGCCGGGAGCAAGTGATAAATCGCCAAACATTTTTCGTTCGCCAAATATTGTATTATAACAGTCCATTTCATGCGACTGTCATAAACAATTTTTCTCGTGGTAAATTAAAACAAAGCTTTGATCTTGAAATTAGATGTCATGGCTATGATATTATTTATTACTTTTCTTTTTTTTTTTTTTAAACAATAATTGAGAGTCATAAATTTTAAATATTTCCGTTTTAAATGGAAGTTATGCATTTTAAATAAAATGAGTGAAAGTACTATATTTTAAATGATATACGAAAAATTACGACGGGAACAATGTTTGGCGATTTATCACCTGCGCCCGGCTAACATAAAAATGCCGAGTTCAGTATTTCTGTATCAGAATCTTCGGACTTCACGAAGAATTGAGCAAGTAAATTAAATTATGTATAAAAGTAATGTGATACAATACTTAGCATATGCTTAAGGGAGACCAAACTGGTCGCCAAGGGCGGCTAGTATTCAATAAAACTCAGAAACAAAACTCGTTTATGGGGAAAATCCCCTATTTTTAACCTGTTGTCTTGTTTCAAAATGTCAGCACCCTAGTATTTCAAATTTCTGTATCTCTGTCATTTTTTAATATAAATGCGAAAAAAAAAAAAAAAATTCCTTTATCTTGTATCACGGTCGAATACTTAAAGGGAAAACTTTTTAGATTTCTAATTTTTTTTGTATAAGTTTCTAAATTTGAAAAGGAAAAGTAGCCGGTATTTTGAAACAAGATTGTTGATGAAGCCGACCATTGATCTCGGTCGAGACCTTGGTAACTCCTATACCAATGCTCAGTCACATTCAAATTGGTTCATAAATACGAATCCTACTCCATTACAAAATTTGGATATATTTGTACATATTAACATCGGAATGGAAAACGGTTTGGGTGTCTGGCTGTTGACTACGTAATATACAGGGTGTCCCAGAAGTAAGGGGACAAACTTTAAGGGGAGGTAGGGGACATCACAAATCTTCAGAATTGCATAGCAACCCATAGTCGGAAACGTCATGGGAAGGTAGTATGACAGGTACAAGGGACGAAGAGACACAAGACTGAGATCATCTGAAATAATTTATTGGTCAACGATATTACACTTACTGTGGTAGATGATATGTGAAAATGTTACAAAAGATGTTCAAACTTTCCATCATTGCTAGCGATGCATGCATTACACCGTCGAACCATGGATTGGCGGGCTCTCTCAAATACACCTGGATTTTGTTCGATATCCGCAGCAGTACAGTCGAGTGTTGCAAACAGATCCATATCAGAATACACAGGCGTTGCGTACAAAGCACTTTTCAGTGCATCCCAGGGAAAGAAATCTATGCTGCTTAAATCAGGAGACCGTGTTGGCCAAGAGCGTGGGTCTTGTGAGCAATACCACCTAGCGGCGAACGAGGTCGTTTCCGACCATGGGTTGCAATTCTGAATCATTGTGATGTCCCCTACCTCCCCTTAAAGTTTGTCCCATTACTTCTGGGACACCCTATATATAACGGCCAGCTCATTTTGCAAAAAATCGCTGATAAAGCGTAGCCGGGTTTAGTCTCGTGGTTTGGCACAAAACCTGCCCAAATTAATATTGATTAAGCTGGTTTCTATTCTATAAACATGGTCAGAGTTTTGGTTTAGTGTTTGGAAGATTGATGTGAAATATTTGTGCAGCGTTTTAGCGTCCTCTGACGATTGATTTCATACATTAAAGGCAAATGGGTTTGCCTTACAGATCTCCTATGTCCCGGTTTGATGGTCATGATCGATGAAAGTATGTCGAAAGTTTCCAAAATAGCTTTCTGCCGGATGCACCAATAGGTAGCTTCTAACATTTTGTGATGGACGCTACGTAAAACATAGCCAAAAAAAATTTAACTTTTTTTATAATAAAAATGAATGTTTTCTTGCTCTTTAGTCATTATAGGTTTTTCAGTATTTCTACTAAGCGCAAAGTCTGTAAGTCTTTACACTTGAATTATTGGCCAACATATATGTATATAAGCGTAACTACCGGATGTCCTAAAAAGGACAGATTGTTTTTAAAATTCAATAATTTGCAAACGGTGAGAGATATTTAAAAAATTCTTGCAGGAGCGTTATGAAGTCAGGATTTTTTTTTTTACTGTGATTCTCGAATTTAGTTCGAATTACAAACAATAGATGGCGCTGCATGCAACATGCGATAAATCCAGGCCCGATTTTTGTCCCGCTCAATACATTTTAATCTCCTTTTTTCGCATGGAAGAAGAGAAAGGCCAAAAAATCCAGCTTGACTTTAGCGCATATTGCTTGCAGCGCCATCTATTGTTTGTCATTTGAACTAAATTCAAGAATCACGGCAAACTCTTGACATCATACATAACTCTCCTGCAAGAATTTTTTAAATATCTGTCACCGTTTGCGATTTATTAAATTTTAAAATCAATCATTCCTTTTTAGGACTCCCAGTATATATATATCAGCATTTTTGTATTAATTAGAATTAATATACATACATGACAACATCCGACTAAACTTCCGTAAAATGTGAGTGAGTTAATTTAAATCACGTTAAACAGATTTATAACCGGTAAAATGTTTTTGATATATCTTTAATTATTTATATTCATGTTTCTACTAGGAACAGGATATCGCTTCTGTAAAAAAAATTCTGGTTCAAAACATGTTTAACCTGGGTCAAATTAACTCACATTTTACGGAAGAATACAGCAAGGTTGGCAGGTAGGAATATATCATAAATAATGCCTAATTTGTATAAATTTCCTTTATTCAAAGAAATAACGCGTAATGATAATATTTTAAAATAATTTAGAAGCCTTCCTTGTGTAACACTGAAATGAACACCAAACATGTGAAATCGAACCCCTTATTTTTATAAAATCAAAAATGATTTAAAAGTTTAATTTCATTTGTTACACTGTAAGAAAAGGCAAATATTTATTAATCCAATCAAATATAATATAATCATGATAAAAATATATACAATAGCCCCTTCCGAGTTGCCTACGATTTTCAAAGGGGTTCTTTATATTTACAAAGCTGAAAAAATAAATAATATACTTTCGAGCTTTTATAGTAGCATTCATTTGTAGTAGCTTTATAGTACACTGTAAAAAAAAAAATCTATTTATTTACAGAAAAAAACTGTTTTAAGGAAAAATTACAGATATTTTCTGTAATTTAAACGGTTTTCCACTGGCACCAAAATGGACACTTTTTTCTGTCAATTTGAGATATATATATGTATATATATATATACATATAATATTATATATATATATTATTCATTTGGAAAAATGGTTATTGTCCTCGGTCAGAGTAGGAAATCAAAAACATATCTGGAGCGTTTTATTAGTTGAATCCCGCATTTTATTCGTTTTTTGATTGGTCTATACAATAATCTGTATTTTCCCTTTACTTTCAACAGAGATGGATACTTCCGTTGCCACTATGACAAAAAAAAACCAGTGGCACTCCGGGAGTGCCAATAGAAGTGAAAACTTCAACAATTACGTGTGCGTTTTTTTAATCGTCAGGACATGTTTTATTGTGCAGGAAATACTTTTAAATGTAGTGTTTTTTTATTCATTATTATACAATAACATACACCATAGACATACACCATAACGCAAAAATAACACGAATTTTAAAAACAAGAGAGTTTTTCTGCTAAACTTACCCGATATTTGATCGAACAGTTCACTTTTGCCGCCAACTATTGACATAAATAACAATTGTTGAATAAAGATAATTTTATTTTGCTAGAGCAAGGTAGTTTTATTTTAGCAAGAGTCACGAGACTTGGCTAATTTTTACATGAGATGTTTTTGAGGAGATTTCCTTTTTCTAACTCTTGTACGTGTATTTCGGGAACCAATAGTGCGCAGGCAAGCATGCGGCGCGCTTGCCTGTAAATTGTTATTGATTAAGCAATCAATAACAATTAATTGCCCGCCCTCCTCATACCGAACTATGCACAATACATGTACATACTTATATACAGAGGTGTCGGTTACAATAACAGTATCACGAGTTCAATGGTTTTTCCCATCTCAAAAAATGCCAAACGCGCCCAAAGAAGCTTTCACTTCAATAATGAAAGTATCAAGTATTTGTCTTTAACAATAAAGACAACAGCGTACTGCAACGAAAATGTAAATTTTGTGTGTGTTCCTGTGTGAACGCCGGCAGAAAAAGTGAGTTTTAGCTTCGTTCTTCTTTTGCGGATTGAGCTGAAGAGGGAAAAGTTCCTGTCATTCACCGCTTGGCGCGCTAGTGTCTATGTGCCAAAATGCTAGCATGTCGGTTACGTAACAGTGTCTCTAAATCAGTGGTTTTTCTCCATCTCAAAAAATGCTCAACGCGCCTAAAGAAGTTTTCACTTCAAAAAGTAATAAAAACTACAAAAAAATTAATAACTCAGAAACAAATTGAGATACAGCTTTCAAACAAATTGCAATTAAAGATGCATTTTTTTCTCTATACGACGATATAAAAAGTAATATTGTGGGATGTTTAGAAGTTTAAAAATGAAATTTCATTTAAAATTGGTCCAAGAATATTAATGTTTAATCCATGGCGTACGTAATGTATGACCAGCTCCGTAGAAGTTTTAAAATTTACAGTACCGAAAATTGTAAAACTGAAAATTCTTTTAAAATTTGTTCATGATGGGTCCAGGAATGTTAATGTTTAATTCATGGCGTACGTAATGTATGATCAACTGAGTGCTTTATCTTAAATTTTAGTCTTTGAAAAAAATCTTTTTCCAAATGGTCGTTATAATTTGTTAAATTGCTTTTTTTTTTTTTTTTTTTTTTTTTTTTTTTTAATCATTTGGAAAAATGGATATTGTCCTCTGTCAGCGTAGGAAATCAAAAACATATCTGAAGCGTTTTATTAGTTGAATCCCGTATTTTATTCGTTTTCTGATTGTTCTATACAGTAATCTGTATTTTTCCTTTACTTTCAACAGAGATGGATACTTCTGTTACCAATATGACAAAAAAGTAATAAAAACTACAAAAAAAAAATTAATAACGCAGAAACAAATTGAGATACAGCTTTCAAAGAAATTGCATTTAAAAGTACACTTTTTTCCCTATACGACGGTGTAAAAAGTAATATTGTGGAATGTTTAGAAGTTTATAAATGAAATTTCATTTAAAATTGGTCCAGGAATATTAATGTTTAATCCATGGCGTACGTAATGTATGACCAGCTTCGTAGAAGTTTAAAAATTTACAGTACCGAAAAATGTAATCCATGGCGTACGTAATGTATGAAATTTCATTTAAAATTGGTCCAGGAATATTAATGTTTAATCCACGGCGTACGTAATTTATGACCAGCTCGTAGAAGTTTAAAAATTTACAGTACTACCGAAAATTGTAAAACTGAAATTTCTTTTAAAATTTGTTCATGATAGGTCCAGGAATGTTAATGTTTAATCCATGGCGTACGTAATGTGTGATCAACACCGTGCGATTTTTTATGTCTTAAAATTTAGTCTTCGAAAAAATCATTTTCCAAATGGTCGTTGTAATTTGTTAAATTGCTTTTCTTACTTTTATTATTATTATTATTATTATTATTATTTTTACAGTGTAGCACTCATGTGGAAGTTTTCAAGATCATTTCACGGACTCGTATTGATCTATATTTTTAAGGATTTCTAACATGGGAATAAAACGGAAAGAGCTTTTTCTGATGCACCAAAGTGTAAACAATGTAATGCATAACCTTATGTATTTCGGAAAATCGAAGGTTTTTATTCCATGCAAAGCAAAACTAGTTGGATATGGTAATCCCAAAACTTTCTTTTATCTCATACATGTTAATATTTCCTGAAAAATAAAGCATATCAGTGCCACCGGTTAGGTGATTTACTACAAAATCTAATCAACAACAACTTATGTCAAGTTGTAGCTGAATCTGAAGTTTGGTGAAAATCTGTGCATTAGTTTTTGAGGTAAAACTATTGCGGGAATCGTAAAAAAAAAGATACATAGCAGCGCCACCTTTTGGCCGATTTACTCCAAAATCTAATCAGTTCCAATTTATATGAGGGGCTAACTGAATCTGAAGTTTGATGAAAATTCATGCATTAGTCCTGGAGTTATAGTTTTTGTGGAAATCTTGATAAATGCGGTCAAGCAGTGCCACCTGTTGGGCGATTTACACTAAAAACTAAACATCGCTAATTTATGTCAGGGACTAACTGAATCTGTAGTTTGGTGAAAATTCGGACATTTGTTCTAAAGATGGAGCTATTGCGATAATCATAAATAATGCAGCATAGCAGCGCCACCTGTTGGGCGATATACACCAAAAAGTAATCAGCACCAGTTAATACCAGGGACCAATTGAATCTAAAGTTTTATTAAAATCTGTTCATTAGTTCTTGAGATAGAGCACCCACACTATTTGTGTCACACAGACAGACAGACTCACAGACATATTCACAGACATACTCACATACAGACATTTTGTAAAAACTTGTTTTTATGGTTCCCTGACCTCTAAAACGTGTAAAACCGTCGAACACCGGAATTCGCAAATTTTCATGAGTCCAATACTTTCTTCTTTTAAAGAAGGAAGTAAAAGTACTTTACAATGATGCAGTCGGACCTCATTATCCCGACACCCGGTTTTCACGTCACTCAGCTTATCACGTCATTTTTTCAAAGTCCCGCTTTTATGTATATGATTTTAACGTAAATAAACTCCGGATTTTACGTCATTGAATAATTTTCAACTCCGGATATCCCGACGGTTTAGGAAATTAGTCCATTTTTCATAATCCATCTTATAAGCACGGAATGTAAACGGTAAGGAATGTCTTAGGTAAACTTTTCACAAAAGTGTCTAAAATACCCATTGAGATAAATTAGATATTTTATTTCAGCTCTTTATCTGAATAAATAAACCCACACACCATGAATGACCCACTTAAGCTCCAGATAGATATATCAGTCTACTCGCGGTCTTTTTGTTCTGGTCAGGCGGCGCTCTCTTGCGGTTACGCTGCGTTTCTCATCCGACTAAACCGAAGCATTGCATTGCATTGAAACAATCAGAAATTATCTAACATCGATTTCTGAAACAACGAATATTGATTACAATTCATTGTATAATATTGAAAAAAGAATTGTAGGAATTACATCTAGGGATAAACAAACCTTAATTCATCAGTATTCATGTAACAATAAAAAAAAAAACAAGTCATAATAAATGTGATTTTTATTCTTTTCAATTTTGTTTTTGTATTTATTTTTTTAATACTAATAATGTTTTATTGCTTAATACTGCAAAAACAATTAGGAATGTAAAATTATCATAAATGAATTAAAAATACAGCTTTTTATATACATATTTTTCTTCAACTCCGGTTACCACGACACTCCGCTTATGACGACACTTTTTACTGGTCCTTAAAGTGTCGGGATAACGAGGTTCGACTGTACATATCTTTTCATTTTTACTTGAAAAAATTGTACTTCTAACAAGTGTTCTTTAAAAATACGATCTGTTGAGTACTTCAACGTCTTCTATGGACACGAAATTTTTCCTAAAATGTCAAAAGTAATATGGAAGTTCTCAAGAGCATTTCACGGGCTAACTATTGATCTATTTTTTGAAATGATTTCTAAAATGGGTATAAAGCTGAAAAGTGCTTTTTACAGATGAATAAAATGTTTTCTATGCGAGTAAAATGCAGAATCTTATGTATTTCGGAAAATAGAAAGTTTTTATCCATGCGAAAAAATATTACATAATGTTTCGACTTAAATACCCTTAAAGAAGAAATCAAATTTATTGTTTATAATCTAATTCTAATAATAATTTATTGTTTATATTACGAAGATCTACTTTATTAAATTCCTACTATTAGCTCACACTCTCCCTATATTTATTTAAGTATTGCGCGGCAGCGCAATACTTGTTTATTTCCAGTGTCACTTCCCAATATTAATTTAACATAGCAAAGCCTAAGGAGATCATAACTTTTTCATTTTTTCTTCCCACCTTTTTGTCCCTGATACCACTCATTTTTTTATTCTTTACTAATTCTAATGATATTATAAATTTAAAGTGTAAAAACGTTTGCCTGATGTCAGGGTTAAGACAAATGGTAAAATGCCTTTGCATATGGGTGAATTATAACCCAGAGTAATGTGAAAAAGAATAATGTAAAAACACATGGACCAATGTGTTTTTACATTATTCAAATATTTTTCTTAATAATTCCAAATTTCGCTTTTTTCATTAAAAATCAACGGACATTTTTCACAGAAAATGTAACATTTTTTTCTTGATTGTTGAAAATAATTCAAAAGCCCGTAATAATAATTTATTTATTTTTAGATAAAAGATTTTCACGTGGAATTTTTTTTTTTTTTTTTAAGAATTAAACAGATAAATATGGCGTCATAGTTTAATTCTTAAAAAAAAAAAAAAAAAGAAAGAAAGAAAGAAACACGAATATCATTTACATACAGATAAGCGTATAGTTCGATTAAATAGCTGTTAACTTTGTGATTTATTTATGTTTTTCTTTTATCTGGCGAAGTTTATGTTTTAGTAAAAAGTTTCAAAAGGATAGTTTTTTTACGCAGGTTGCGAACTTAGTGAGGAATTACATAATTTAAATTTTGAAATGAATTTTTTTTTTTGAAGATGGGAACTTTATCATATATAAAATATCATATATCATGAATTAAATTATTCCAAGTTAAACTTGTGTAATAATTTTCTCTTGTGTACATCACCCCTTAGGAGCGAATAAAATAACAAAATTTAAGTAATTTTTTTTTTTTTTTTTTTTTTTTTTTTTTTTTTTTTTACTGTATCACAGCTATAATATTGTGAAATATTAGCAGTAAGGATTCAACACAATTTATTTTTCATTCATGGCGTTCCTGAGTGGGAAATAGGATATTTAAATTTTAGTAAAATTAATTTTTTATGTTTTGCTTATAGATTTTTTACGTTCAGATTGCACTTTTTGTCCAAACTACAGGAACCTGCATTACTGCAGTGGTGAAACATTTTGAATTATACATTGGAAAACTGCATCACACATTGTGATGCAATATTGCATACATCAAAGCCTGATGATGATACCCTCCATTAATTTTGAAATGAGTTCGTCTGAATGCAGTAGTTATTAAAAAACTTGACATATTAAACAAAAACTTAATTTGAAGAACAAATTAAAAAAACAAAATTTATTTCCTACATTGTTTAAGCCCGAGAAGGGTCAGATATTAAGATATTTTATTCAATTAGTTCTACATTTAATGTTAAATGTTTGTAACAAATAAGCTAAGCCAATTGGAGATTAAAAAATAAAAATAAAATTCATACAATATGATACTTAAAACACCCTAAAAAATTAGATTTCCTTCAAATGAAATCGAAATAAATCTTAGACTTTTTTTAAAGTTTTGTATTTTGCATGCATCTTATCAATTTATGTACAATCGTTATAAACATAACACAAAATCTGCAATACAAATCTGCAAGTCTAAGATTTATTTCGATTTCATTTGAAGGGAATCTAATTTTTTAGGGTGTTTTAAGTATCATATTGTATGAATTTTATTTTTATTTTTTCATCTTCAGTTGGCTTAGCTTATTTGTTACAAACATATAACACTAAATGTAGAACGAATTGAATGAAATATCTTAATATCTGTCCCTTCTCGTGCTTAAACAATGTAGGAAATATATATATATTTTTTTTAATTTGTTCTTCAAATTATGTTTTTGTTTAATTTATATATTTATCTTGTTCAAATTTTCAATCGTTAATAAAATACTCATTGGTCACTTCCTATCAAGTTGAAATAAATTTTTTTAAACTTGTACTGGATGACAATTGATGTTAATACAGTTTTTTCAAATATTAATTAATTAATTAAATTTTAATTAATTTCAGTTTTACATGGGAGACAAAATGGCGGCCATTGGTTATTGAAGATCAATGAAAGTATTTTCAATAAGGGGTTACCATAAGCGGGACCCTGTTCTGTCGCCAAATACCGCCAAGTTTGTCGCCAGCTTGGCGATATATCGCCAAATTTGGCGATATCTCTAATATTTCGCCAAATTCCCTTAGAGTTCCATTGTAAACCTACTTGCTTATAGAAAATCAACAAATTGAGATACTTTAATGCAACAAAAACTAATATTAGCTTAAGTGATTATGTTAAATTTTTTTTTGATGGCCTAAGTAGGAATTGACTTTAAAAACAAAATTTTTATATTACTTGTTTACATTATTGGCTCGTAATTAGATTTATGATTAATATAATGATTTCAAGGTCATTTAATATAGATGATTTATTAGATTTTATAATAATTTTGGATTCTTGTTGATGATTTATTAATAATTTAATGACTTTGGGATTTCTTGATATAAATTTATGAGTTATATTGATTTTGTTATTATTTAAATATATTAATGGTATCATTATTTTGGTATCATTTAAATAGATTTATTAGTTTATGATTTATTTATATCATTGAAATAAATATTTATAGCTTTTTATAATAATTTAAAGCTAAGTTAATGTATTTTATGATAATGGAATTGTAAGTGATTTATAACCAGCATATTGTAATTATATTTTAAGGATTTTTTCTTATTATATGTATCTTTTTGAAAGTTGTTAGTCTTGACTCTATAACCAGAAAAGCAGCATGTGAATGTATTTGCTCTGTTTAAGGCAGAGAAGTCGTGATATGATGGGAACATTCAACCCTTACGAGGGCGGTGTCCTTAAAAAAGGACACCTAATTTTAATTCCAAAACTGACAACTGGCACCAAGAATATTTAATTAAATTTTTCCTTTTATAATGTACGTAAAAATAAGCAATTTCATATTTTCTAATAAATTCGTTTATAAATTCTGGTGTCAGTCCATTATTTCATCCATTTATAAACAGAATTACTCCGCGCCGGAAAGGGTTAAATAAGTTTAATAATTAACTTCTCATGATGCACTAAATATAAATTTCTTTTATATAATAAACTATTTTATCCTAATGTCTCTCCCACCTTGACTTTGGATTCTGTGGTTTTCTCGACTTTAGGATTATCGGCGCAATTAGCCAAATTTCTTTTCTTTTTTAGAATGCAGTAGAACCTCAATTATCCGAAGTAATTGGGACCGACCCTCCTTCGGAAAATCGAAATTTTCGGATAATCGAGAATGCTTCAATTTTAAGATTAAGGAGAAATATATGCAATACTTCTTATTATGGTAACATGTGCTTAATAAAAATAAAGCAGTAGCAAAATTGAAACAAGAATAAATTACTTGAATTTTAATTTTGAAATTAAGTACCTTTTACGTATATCACAAGAGTTTGAAACAATGTTTTGTTTGTCGCAGTTTCGATTGCCTTTTCTTTGAAGCTCTATCACGGAGTTTTTTAATATTATTAGTTCACCAGTATTTTTGCTGCTCCAGCCATGCAAAACCTTTTGAGAAACATACAAAAGCTTCAGAATTGGTATTTTATTCGTTTTCTTAGTTCCACTCCGAAGCTTACGGGAGCTCATGTTAAATTTAAAAGAATTCTAATAAAGGGGATCGAAAGTATTTATATGTACTCGTAGTTTGGAAAGGACCGCTTGCAAACAAGGAATATGATAGTTAAATCAAAGAAAAAAAAACTTTCAAAACGGATTTTGCACACAAGGAATGTGATAGTAAAATAAAAATATTTAAAAATGGATTTCGGTTAACCGAGAATTTCGGATAAAAGAGGTTCTACTGTACAGTAAAACCTGTGAAAAAGGAACGTGTATTTATGTTGAATCGTGTTTTGGGATGGTTCCGTCGACAAAAATATCGGAAGCGTCTCCACTCGATTTGCCAAACACTGGATATGAGTCCAGACCCAATAGAATACATAATTTTGGCATCGAACTTGATTATGAAAAACTCGCTGTTTTTTTTTTTTTTGCATAGAAAGCGCCAGATAGAAAATGTATTCAAAAGAAAATATTTTTTAAGGTAATGCAGCAGGACAGAAAAGATGGAAGATTATTTAAAGTTTTAAACATTATATAATAAAACATTATTTAAAGATTTAAACATTATTTAATGAAACATTATTTAATGAAACATTATTTAAACATTTATACATTATTTAATGAAACATTATTTAAAGATTTATACATTATTTAATGAAACATTATACTTGTAGATTGTCTAAATTGATATTTCGAAGTATAATCATAATTTAATTTATCTGAAACTATTAACTGATTAAAGCGTATTTAAAACAAATACATATTACGCTTTTTATGTTTTTTTTATTTATTTATTTAAATTTCTTACTATTTAGTGTTTAAAGATTTCCGTTATTGCAGTTTCATAACCACATGTTCTTTTTTTTTTTTTTTTTTTTTTTTTGGCAAGTGCTGTTTTGTTTTAATATATATTAATAAAAAATCTCACGCTTATTTTTATTAAACAAGATAAAGTAGAATAAAATGTCTGACTTCTTCTCTCTTTAAATAATTTATTTTATCATTGGGTATAATTAAACTTTTTGCTCTAGATCTTATTCTCTTATCCAAATATTGCCTTCAATTTCTGCCTCTTTACCGTTGTCCCTTTTATCCAGACTTGTTGGGGGAATGAGATCAAGAGAAATTAATTCTGACGACATATTTTATATTCTGTTCTGCCTCTATCTCAGTGCCTATGAATTCTAAGTAATAGGAAATACTTTCACAGATACAAAATAAAGAAAAACAAATTTCCACTATATATTTACATCTGTAACTTGTATTAATTAAATATAAATTATAACTGAAATATAATTTGATTGTACAATAGATAATTGACTTATTCTTAAAACTAAATCACAATTTTTATAATTAAATAGCTCCTACCACTAAAATTTAAAAATAATATCTTTATTGATGAAACATGTTGTTTATATAGTAAGTTCGATGTCTCAAAGGGCCTTTTTCAAGGCCAAATGACTGCGAACTAGGGTTGGGCATTTCGACTCATTTTGAGGAGTCGACGCTGAGTCGACTCACTTGATTGATGAGTCGGCATAGTGAGTCGACTCTCGACTCACTTGTGATTGGTTGGTTGGTTGTAAAGATGACGTAATTGTATATCTCGTATCGTGTGTATCGCGCAAAAGAGAATATTTGAGCGTATTCTTGATTTATTTTGCATTTGTTTTTATTTTATAAAGATGTTTATTGTATTAGACTTTGTTGGATGGGAACTGGGGGCAGCCAAACTAGAGGTCTGCACGGGCCGAAATTTTCACGCACTGGCCCGGCCCGACCCATAGAAAGAAAAAGTTCAGCTCGGATAGTAAAAAAAAAAGTAATGGCCTGGCACGATGAAAAACTTAAAAGTTCAGCCAGAGGTCAGTCTGCCCCCCGCACACAACAATTATTGGCCCGAACCGGAAAAAGTTAAATCTCGGCCTTAGCCTGACCCGGCATCATTGAATTTGGATCATTCGGAGGGGGTGGAATTTAGATGACTGAATATTTATTGTCAATAAAATAACAGATAAAGCAAATCAAAATAATAAAAATAATGAGTTTCAAGTATTTTAAACTCTTTCTGAGTTTGGTGGGGCGCAGGGCCGAAACTAGCCTTTTTTGCATCCGGGGCAAAAATGGATTTTGCCCCCCCCCCCCCACCTCTTCTGCAAAGTATATTTACAAAGAGAATTTTACTAATTTTCTAATAGCCGAGTTATTTTAAAATTTAAAATATGTAATCATAAAATATGTAATACTGAACTACGTAATCTACAATGGCGGATCCAAGGGGATGTCACGGGGGGTCATGTCCCCTCTCTGAACACCAACAAAAATATTCTGAAGATCATTTTAAAAAGGAAATATACAGTAGAGTCCCGATTATCCGAGTCCCGCTTAACCGAGTTTCCGCTTTAACCGAGTTATTTTCTTCTGATGGAGTGATGTCCTCCATTATTATGAAACAGCCATTATAAATGAAGTGTTAAGTGAAGATGAAAGAACAGTCGTAAAAAGTTAGAACTCTGATTTCTGGTCAGAATGGGGAAAAAAATGGCCATAATTTTTTTTTTTTATTATTATTATGGCCATTTTGTTTCACTATTCTGACCAGAAAATCAGAGTTCTAAATTTTTACGGCTGCTCTTTCATCTTCACCTAACACTTCATTTATAATTGCTGTTTCATAATAATGGAAGGTACCAGTCCATCAGAAGATATGATCCATTCCAAAAGAATAATTCTTCATTTGGCGCCCCTGCGTTCTGGCGCCCGGGGCACATACCCCCTCTGACACCCTTTGTTTAGACCCTAGGAGGGGGGGGGGGGGAGAGGAAGCAGAAATCTTAACTAAGTAGACAATTGCCTTAAAGAAGAAAAATGTAGAATTATGCTTGTTAATAATGTGATAATATTAATGTTTTAAATGACATAATGTTAACAGATAAATACTATGTGAACGTTATGCTCAGTTTAACTGGGCATATTTCAAGGATGCTATTAAGGGTGTATTCAAATTCAAACTGCTTATTTTCTGATTCATGTTTGTTCTGAAACGCATCCAATTAGCAAATTCTCTTATTCAGAAACTATGTAATGTGCCGTGCTTGTCGATTTTTTGATAAAGACAGAATATATTGCAAAAAATGCTGTCAAAGTGAACATTTTGAACCGAATTTCCCGAAGCGAAAGAGCCGGGAATGAAAACAAAGGGTCATACTGAAAAAATAATTGTTTATTAATCAAGCTCTAATTAACTGAGCGAAAAATGAAAACACACGGCCGCTTATAATCTCTTCAAAAAGCATGTCAGCAAGTTTCATGTTTTTACTTTTAAAAATCAATCTGAAAATGTGTCAGGAAATTTGGAACTGTTGAGGGTGGGAAAATATTTTTTTTAGTACACCCTTAACCAGTGTTAAATTCAAACATTTTTCTCCGGTCGCGATTTCTGCTGCCCTGGGCAGGCCAGGTAGTAGGGGTTGATTGAAAAGGTCCGAGGTGGATATGACCTATTAACCATTAATAGGCATAAGATTTCAAATTTCCTGAGGATAAATGCGTTTCCGACAACTCCCAATAATTTACCACTGCTTTTGATCTTTGATAAATTAACCATGATATAATTTATATAGTAAGATTTTATGTTCGGAAAATCTGATATTTTATAAGGTTTTTAAACGGAAAAAAAATATTGATATAAAAATAAATTTTGCTTTAAAAATCAGGTTATTTCTTCGTAAGAAAATATCCCATTCTTATAATATTCATTAGAACACAATGGGAAACACTGCTTTGAAATAATTATACTCCAAGAATGATGGATAGTAGAAGAATGCTGAAAATCTCTCAGGGTTGCCACTGGTGACTATTTTGGTCACCATTATTTCAAAACATAGTCTTCGCGATAGTTTTCTCATGTAAATGTTATAGAAACTTAACACAAAGATTATTGTTTGGAAATATTGATATCCAAAATAATAGTCAGCGGCACCCGTGAATTCTTTTAAATTCCCTAAAACACGTGTAAAATATGAAATCAAAAAATATGTTTCTACTAAAATAATAATTATAATAATTATAAATGTAAACGGAAAACCGAATAATTTTTTATTCATCGGTTACTTTAACTTCTATTCAATATTATGACTGATTTTAACTCAAAATTCATTATTTTAATAATTTTGTCCACGTGCATAAAATTTTCTAATACTCTATTTCAGAATCATGGAATATATTTATTTCATTTTTTTTCTGTAATTATTTTAAAAAGGCATGTACCTTTGAAAATGAAAGATTGTCTGATTTCACGTTTTAAACATATACTCTGGATCACAATAATCCCTAGTAAGTCATAAATTATCAATCAACAATAATCAAAATTGGATCGTATTTCACATAAACCATTAAAGAAATTCCATAGTTCTTGCAAGGCTAATTGCGAATGCCTGAAATTTTTATGCATGTAGAAATGAAAAACGGTGATTGTGACAGATTTTTTTAATGCCATCTTTTTGAGTAAAAAACTAAAATAAACAATTTAATGTATTGCGATTTTACTAGAATGTGGGGGAAAAGAAACTATATAAATATCGCTTTTATAAAAGCAGTTATTTACACATATATAAATGAGTATTGGAATACAGGATTATTTTGATGAGAAGCTTAAAACTTTGTTATACAGATTTTCCCCCCAAATTATTTTAGACGTATGTTCTATTTTTTTTTTTTTTTTTTTTTAAATCTGTACGCGTACAAATTATGAATAATTAAGCCAAAATTCCAATGAATAAAGAAAAACATATATATATAATTCAACCTCTTTTTAATAATTTAAGCTCAGTCATACACAAAAATTACTACCATATCTTTATTTATATATTTCACATATTAGAAAATACAGGTACATAAATACATAATATGCGAAAGTATTACAAAATTACACGTGCATATCTAACAAATACACTATAAAAAGTAACTTTAATGTGGTTCGAATGAAATAATATGTGCAAATTAGTTATTTAACCCCTTGAGGACGAGTGACCGGTATACGTGCCGCGTAAGGTGCTCAGAATCCTTGATTATTCTCACCAGTAAATTTTTATTGTAAATTTCGTCTTATTTAATCCGAGTATTTCCCCGATTCAATTGGGCAAACATTTCTGTTTTAAAAAACCGGTGATAAAAGATTAAAAATTCTGTAAAAGACGCTCGTCCCGAAGGGGCTAAATATTTTTCCTATTAGATAAAACAAACACAATAAATATGCTACGCATTGGAGTATACACATTGTTAAGCATAAACATCGCCCTTTTAATATCAAACACATCTCATAGAAACAGATACTCAATACTTAAAATTAATACATTGAGTTTATGCTTCATCTATTGATACAAAATTAGTTATAAGCCAAATGCATTCAAGTAAATAAACTATCCCAAATATTTAAAGCAAGAAATATTTTTTAATGAGATCCAAATTAAGAATTAGCATACAGACATTCACAGGGAAATAAATAACACCAAAAAACAAATGAATAAGAACTACTGAATATTACATTCTGAATCATCTTATGAATAGTAGATAACAAGACTATGATTGTTCTTATAAATATATACATGTAAAATACAAGAAGAAAAATCATGTGAGAAGCATAAATTGTGAAACCCTTTCCTACATTTCCAGAATACTTTAAACAAAATTTCTCTGTTTAATAAGAAAAAGAAGATAACTTAATAAACATTTTAGAAAACACAACAAATTTAAAAACCAGATTTCTGCAATTACCGCCCATAGCAGGAAAGGTTCTCCAATTCTTTTATACATCAGGCCTACACATAATTTATAAATTTATATGTGTTCTGCATAGTATGCTATAATTTAGATCAGTAATAAAACGCATAAAACATTGAAAATTCACCTTCCGCAATTTCTGCTAATACGAAAAGATACTATAATTCTTTTGTACACTCCTATATATTATCTACAGATTTTTTATACACGCCACATTTTAAGTTCAATTTAATTCGGGAAAGAACACTTTTAGAAATAACTATTCATAGGCGGTCAAGAATCCAGTTCTTTGCATAACCCTGTGCATGATTTTATTTATATTCTACAAACATATCTTAATATACTAAATATAGTTAAGCTCGAAAATACAAAACTCAAAAAAAAAAAAAAAAAAAAAAAAAAATTAAGGAATTCATGGTCATACCCCAAAATAGTTACGAATGTTGATGTACAGTGCTGTGTATGATCTATATAATTTTTACATGTGACGTTGTACATGAAAAATTTAGTTAAACGTATTCTATAACTAACAAGAAAGAAAAATTCTGCGTTAAGCATAGATTATGAAACATTTTCCAACAAAACCAGAATAATGTAACAAAATTTCTCCGTTTAATTAATTGAAATACGATGCCTAATTGAACCAACTGAAAACACATAAGACACTTAAAATCCCAATTTCAGCAATTTCCATCTACAATCGGAAAATTATTCGAATTCTTTGAGCAGCTCTGTATATGGTATACAGATTTCTATCTATAAACTACATGCATGCAAAAACTTATTTCAGTTAGGAAATACATATCATAGTTGAAAATTCCCCCTCAGCAATTTCCTTTAATAAGGAGAAATGTACATGAATTCTATTGAGCAGCTCTAGAATTGATAAACAATGAGTATCATGCAAACAATGAATTAAATTTAAAAGCACATACCGAAATTGAAAACGCACTTCCAGCAATTATTACTGAAAGATAGTACTGTAAACGATTTATTTTGTGTGTTCCTGTAAATGAACGATGAGTTCTATAAACGTCCTGTTCTATAGTAATCATCTTGTAGTGAAATTCAGTGATTTATATCAATGTCAATAGAGTTGAAATAGCGTAATGTCATTAAAATACATTGCAAACGATTTTTTCCAATTGACCATAATTTAACGTAATTCTTTTGACTACTCCTGTAAATGATCAAATAATGCTATACTTTTTATATTCTATACCTAACATGCCATTGTAAACATCCTTAACATATATAAATTGCAGGGAAATACGAGTACATTTACGCGAGTTAGAGAGTGGAAAGACAGGCGGCCAGAGTGCCAGACGGACAAACAAACCGAATTCATAAACACTTTTCAACTATTTTTCAAAGTGTTAAAAATAGAAGTGTAAAAATAGACTGTTAAAAAAGTGTTATCTAGCAATCATCCCTAATAAACATTACTTCAGATAAGTACTAAATCCGAAATCTTTTATGTGTACCTGTAAATGAATGAAAAATGCGATGCACGTCATATTCTACTGCAAGCATCTTGTAGTAAACCCCAGTAATGTATATAAATTTTATCACGTTTGAAATAGTGCAACATAATTAAAATACGCTGCAAACAGTTTTTCTTTTCTTCACAGACTACATATAAATGAATTTTTTTGTGTGACCCTGTAAAAAAATGATAAATGCTTTGCACTGGATATTATACAGAAAACATGTTTCTGTACGCCTCAGAAAGTTATATCAATTTCATAATATTTGTAAGTGTAACATCATTAAAATATGCCGTAAACGATTTTTTCCATAGAAAATAGTATAACGAAATTCTGTCAAGGCCTCTGTAAATTAACTGTAAGTACTGCACATAATTATCTCATAGAAACGATCTTCTAGTGCACCTCAATAACATATATAAATTTCATTATGTCTGAAATAGTATAACACCATTGACATAAATCATAAATGATCCTACACAGTCCATAATGTATAGAAATATTTTCGAGCGCCCCTGTAAATAAACTGTAAATGCCCCTCACATCATTTTTAATTCTGAACATGTATTTGTAACTCTCTATAACTTCTATTAATTACATGGCAATCCGAGTATATTCATGCGAGTTGGAGCACGGACAGACAGGTAGGACGAACGGACAAACGGAATTCATAAACGCTTTTCAGCTGTGTTGGAAGGTATTAATAAAGATAATACTTGTATAAAATAATTATCATAGATTCCGAGAAAAACAAAACAAAAAACTCTTGAATAAATATGTGAATTAAGTTTCTGTTCGAAATTATATAGTTCAAAATTTTTCTTATTCAAAATTCCTTATCAATTATAACAATAAATAACATACATACATGTACTTATTATATCAAAGAATAATATAAAGTCTATTTTTTCAATATAATGCTTTGTTATTATCCTTCAGTGAACTACAAGTAGGTGAGAAAAATTGGAAGTGTTAAGAACGCTATGCCCCAAAATCAGACGCCACCATTTCTAATTACTGATTCACCGTTAAGGCTATTCTTAAATCTATACTGGCTACTTTCTGACACTTTTGTAAATTCATTTTTCTTTACAAATGCATCAGACTAGCAGTTTCTGTTATTCAGAAAGAATGAAATTGAACAGTTTTTCATATTTTTTAATATAAAGGCAGATTTTTTTTAGAAAATCCTATCAAAGTTTGCTTTGAACTAAATTTCAGGACAACGGGGGTAAGGAAAAGTATTGCCAACACACAACAACAATCTCTTCTAACTCAATATGTAAATAATTTATCGAAAAATAGAAAAACTGTTCGATTCCAAATTATTTCCGCAATCATGCCAGAAAATGTTATGATTTTATGTTTAAAAATGAGCCCGTACATGTGCCAAAAACTTTCGCGTTGTCGAGCACGTTTTTTTTTTTTTTTTTTTTTTTTTTAGTGAACATATCTAATCAGTGAAGAGAAAAATGCATTAAGTGTCAGCAGGAACTGCTGCGACATTGAATTAGATGTATGACAAAGAATTCGGGTAAATAACTCATCTCAAAAACTTAAAATATTTCTCTTAGTGTTCTCGTCAAAGCACATAAACAGTATGTATGAGTATCATAAATAGCATATATATATATGCTTATACAGTATATATGTTTTTATAAATTATCCCTCCTCTTTAAAAAAAAAAAAAAAAAAAAAAAAAAAAAAAAAAAAAAGTAGCAAACTCAATTTGTACAAAATATTACATTAGACATTTTTTCCATATCACCCAAAATACGTAGTAATTATAAGAAAAGATTTTACAAAACTAGTAAAAACAGTAACTATCAAATACTATATATAACTATACAAATACTTCTTTTTTGTTTAACAAAATAACAAGATTTGCAGTTGTTGAAAATGTACATAAATATGCATCACAAAGTGAATAACTGCATAAAATAATAATTATTATTATCATACATTCCGAAAAGCTACTTTATTAAATATATGGATTAACTTTCGAAATTATATAGTTTGAAATTTTCGTTATTCAGCACAGTTATGGCTATAAATAATATACATACATTTGAGATTGGTGCTTATAATAGATAGGACATAGTAAAAAAAAATATTATAATGGTTGGTAATTATACTTCAGTAGCATACGGACAGATAAATTGGAAATGCTAACAGGCGATGCCGCGAAACCAGGCGTCATTATTTATAATTACTGATTCACAGTTCATGTACATAAAAATATTGTGTTAGAAGCCGTCAAGAGCTGCGGGATTCCATTATACTTCATGATATATGTCAATAAATTAAGGTAAATAAGTTATTCCAAATACTTACAATATTTCTCCTTAAGAGGCTACTTCAGTCAGGCAAAAAGACCCGTTCGCTAATGCTAATCCTATGGAAGAAATTTATAAAGATATCTCGGTTGCATTTCAATATTTTTAAATGATTTCTTTTGCATTAGACAGCTGAGATCGATCTGTATGCAGGCCGTTTTCTACTTTTTCGATTTTGATTGCAGATTTTTTTTATGAAGATGTTTTCACTTTCGAAACCGGTTCCGAAAATGAAAGTGTCCCCATAAAAAACATCTGTAAACAAAATCGAAAAAGTAAAAAACAACCTTTATACAGATCGATCTCAGCTGTATAAGGAAAAAAAAAAATCATTTAAAAATATTGAAATGCAACCGAGATATCTTTATAAATTTCTTCCATAGGATTAGCATTAGCGAACAGGTCTTTTCGCCTGACTGAAGTAGCTTCTTAAGCTCTATTCAGAAAAGAACGATTTCGCCGTGATAGATAAACAGTAATATGAGTTTCATAAATAGCTTATACATGCTTAAACAGTATATAAGACAATGTCTTGATCAGTTTGATTATTAGAATGATGAAAATATTTGAAAATTAAATATACTTATGTTTTCATAAAAAATACTTTAAAATAAAACATCGATTACATCATTTTATACAGAACATATACACAACAAGAAAAATTTTCCATATCACGTAAAAAGTATGAAAATTATAAACGAAGACTGTGCAAAAGTAGCAAAGCAGTAACTCGCAAATATTATATAATAACTATGCAAACAATTTTTTTTTTTTTGTTACACTTACATGTTAAACATTAAAATCCCGAAACTCTGGAGGAAGAACAAAGTGTATTTGATTAAATTAAAAACCTGCTGTTAAATTTTAAGCGACATTATAGGTACAATTTAAGGAAGATAACAATATATATATATATAATATATACATGATAAAGATGAAGTATATATATATATATATATATAATGCACTGCAAGGAGAATAAATGGCATAAAATAATTACCATACATTCTGAAAAACCACTTTATTAAGTATATGGATTAACTAAGTTTCTAATCTAAATTATATAGTTCGAAATTTTTCTTGTTCAGTATAGTTATGACAATAAATATTATGCATACATGTGAGATTCATGCTTATAATATAAAAGAAATAATAAAAAATTCATTATTTCAATAAAATCCGTTCAAAGTTATGCTTAACATCATTAGGTCAGAGAAATTGAATGTGCTAAGAAGGAGATGCTCCAAAATCAGACGCCATCATTTATAATTAAGGATTCACAGTTAAGGCTAGTCTTAAAACCAAAACGACTACTTTATGATGCATTTCTGAACACCTGGAATTCATTTTTGTTAACAAATGTATCAAACTGACTAGTGCTCTTATTCAGAAACAGTGGAAATGAACAGTTTTTTTTTTTTCATTTTTTGGTAAATCAGAAGATTTTTTAGAAAATCCTGTCAAAGTTAATGTTGTGAACCAAATTTCTGGATGCGACAACGCGGGAAAGGAAAAAATACTGCAGCCACAAGACAACAATCGCGTCTCACTCAATAGGTAAATAAATTATAGAAAAATAGAAAAAAACTGTTTGCTTCCAAATTATTTCAGTAATCATTCCAGCAAGTGTCCTGCCTTTACGTTTAAAAATTAATTCGCAATTTTATCAGAAAGTCTTGCTTTCTCTTTACATTATAAGAATGGAAATATTTGAAATATGAATTTATTTACGTTAAGATAAAAGAAAACTTCTAAAATAAAATATCTACAAGATCAATTTATACAGAATATTATGCATCTGGACAATTTTTCCAGATCACCAAAAATGTCTGGAAATTATAAGCGATGACTGCACAAAGCTAATAAAAACAGTAAATTGCAAATACTACATAAAACTTAAAAAAAAAAAAAAAAATGTTTATTTACATGTTAAACGTTAAAATCCCGAAACTGTGGGAGAAGACAAAAGTGCAGTTGAACAGAAACAATTCTTTTAAATTTTAACCGATATTACATACAGAGCAAAATAAAGATAACAAGATAGCAATTATTGAAAAAAAAAAATATATATATATATATATACTCTACAAGGCGAATATTTGTATAAAATAATTACCATATATTTTGAAAATCCACTTTAATAAGTATTTGGATTATAACTAAATTTCTATTCAAAATTATATAGTTTCAAATTTTTCTTTTTCAACACAATTATGATAATAAATACAGTCGAACCTCGTTATTCCGACACTCTAATGACCCGAAAAAAGTGTCGTCATAAGCGGAGTGTCGCGGTAACCGGAATTGGAGAAAAATATGTTTATAATAAGCTGTATTTTTAATTTATAAAAAGTTTAAATTCATAACTGTTCTTGCAGTTTTAAGCAATAAAACATTATTATTAAACAAAATAAACACCAAAACAAAATTGAAAATAATAAAAATCAGATTTATAATGACATTTTTTTTATTGTTACATGAAATATTTATGAATTAAAGTTTGCTTGTCCTAGATGTGCTTCCTACAATTCTTTTTTCAATATTATACAATGAATTCTAATCAATATTCGTTATTTCAAAAATAAATGTTAGATAATTTCTGATCGTTTCAATGTAACGCAATGCTTCGGTTTTAGTCGGATGAAAAACGCCAATTAACCACAAGAAAACGCCGCCTGACCAGAACAAAAAGTCCGCGAGTAGACTGAAACGTCTATCTGGAGCTTAAGTGGATCGTTCATAGTGTGTGGGTTTATTTATTCAGATGAAGAATTGAAGTAAAATTTCGAATTTATCTAAATCGGTATTTTAGACACTTTTGTGAAAAGTTTGTCTAAGACATTTCTTACCGCTGAATTTCAGTGCTTATAAGATGGACTATGAAAAATGGTCAATTTTCCTAAACTGTCGGGATATCCAGAGTTGAAAATTATTCAACGACGTAAAATCCTGAGTTTATTTACATTACAATCATATGCAGAAAATCGGGACTTTGAAAAAATGACGTGATAAGCGAAGTGGCGTGAAAACCGGGTGTCGGGATAAAGGGGTCCGACTGTATATACACATGTGTGTGTTTGTGTATTCCGTATCAGAGTGGGATGTAGACAGGGAATGGGATAAGTCCCTCGAAATTTCACACACCTATGTTTAATTAACGGAACGGAAGACTTCAGTTTTAAGAAACTTTCACTATAAGAAAATTATTATAGCATAGTGAGTGTAGTGCATTTTTAACCCTCTAATGCCCATGGTAGCATATATGCTACCAACAGTGTTTCGAATTTAGCGGGGGTTTTAATTGGGATATTCCAAATTCAAACCAGAAATTAAAAATAGCAATATTTGCGTTTTTCGATAACAGACATATACGTATTTAAATAAAGCGAAATTTACTATTAACATTTTCTGGTGTGAATTTAGATTTTCTGAACTACGGAATTTGTGGAGCATATTCTACCATGGGAATTAGAGGGTTGATAACACAGTATTCAGAATATTAAGCATAAAATAGACCCCCCTCCCCCACCCTAAGTAAAGAAAATATTTCTAGCTGCGACCCCATTAACACATAAGGGTAGTGGATCCACATTTTCTAGCTTCCTTGGGACTGTCCAGAGTCTGAATTCTTTTTTCATTTGCATTCTATGATATAGAAAATCATTTTTCTCACATAAAACGGAATTTTTACAGAACAGATTTTTCTTCCCCACAATTAAGAAACTAGGGAATGTTTTAAAGATAATTTGGACGATAAAATTGTCAGTTGCAAGAGTGTGTATGCATGAAAGAAGCATCGATAATTAATTATCATTATTTTCTCTCATTTGACAATTTTCTGAAAAGAAAAGAAAGAAAGAAAATATCAAGAAACTCTACAAATAGGAAACCCATGGAAAAGCTCAGAATCGTTCTACCTCCATCATTACATTATTTTTAAATATCCGGAGTTCCGGGAAAATGGGGGGATCAGAAACCACAGAAACAGACGCAGGTGCACATGAAAAGAAAAGGAAAAGGAAAGTGTGGTGAAATAGACACATGGCATCGACATGCTTACATCTGGGGGGGGGGGGGGAATCAGCGTGCGTTTTCCGTTTTGGATAGAAAACAAATTAGTCAAAACTATTGCTGATTAGCTGATTGATTGCTCTTTTTTATCATTTTTTAATACCTCCTGGAAATTGACAGGACACTGGATATGGGATAAGGATGCTATAGAGACTCAAAGGGTACATGATTGTTGCTAATAAAACACATGACGTTAATTTAATTTTTTTTTTCTTTTTAAGATTAGATTGAATTCCTTATCGTATAAAAAATTCCTTTACCTATTTTTACAAAATTTTAGTGAAATTAGTAAATGTTATTTCACTACTTATTCATTCATATCGCTGAAAAGGTAAGTGCCATGCATGATCCAAGGAATTCCAAATACATTCAGTCAAATTGAACAAATATCTTTATATCTTAAGTCAGTAACAGGAGTATTTAGTAATTAAATAATAGAAATATTTTTTAAAAAATGCGGCAAATAATATTTAAGATAATAAATATATATTAGAATTATTTATTCAGTTATACTCATCAGCATTGCATCAGTTTACATCTTGCATTTAATAAAATGCAATAGCAATGTCAGAAACTAATGAAAAATTATAACTATAAATGCTTAGAATTTTTAAAATTAGAATGATTTTTCCTCATGGAGAAAGAAAAAACTCCTTTTATTTTCATTCAGAGTAAGCGAAATGAAACATATAAGACTTAGTTGATACTTAAGCATATTTATTAAGAATATAATAGCAGGAATACAATTAATACTATAATTAAAAGTAATTGGGTAAGCACAATTAAAAGTAGCTTTCTTCTATCCCACTTAAAAAAGAAAGAAAAAAAAAAGAAAGAAAATAACATTTATCATGGGCAATATTTATTATATCTAATAAAAATCAACAAAAAGTCACTTTTTAAACAGCTCTAAATTTTTCCGCATTGAACGTGAATTTACAACAGACCGTATTCTTTTAAACAGCAATTCACAAGCTCGATAGGAAAGACTTGAGTAACATTCAATGAATGGAACGAAAAAATGTTTTTTAACAAATAAATAATCCTGTGTCCTTAACGGAGCGAGCCGGAAAAAAAATTAAACGGGCCAGCCGGGCCGATAAAAAAACTAAGCTGGCCGACAGGCTCGATGTAAATATTTAAATGAAGCCCATATAAAATGAACCATTTTCAATGGATATGGGTTTCCCGAGAATAAATATAAAAGTGCTGCACGAGCCATGTTAGTTTCGAAAAATCAATACAAAATATAATAACATGTGCAGCGTAGAGAGTTGTATCGTATCTGAGCCCGGGCTTAATTTTTTTAGCAGACTCGGGCCGGAATCGGGCTTACATTTTTCTTTTTTTTCTGCAGTCGAGCCGGCCAACAGCTGGAATTAATTGTTTCCAGGATGTTCCAGCCATGCAATATGTTTTGTAAAGATAGCATTAGCGGTAATGAGTTAACGGAATCATTGGAACTATACCTTAAGGTAGTTCTTAAATTCTCTGCTCAACAACGCGAAACTATCTGCTATACTTTCTGATTCATTTTTTCCCGACTGCCAAGAAGGGTTATGTGTTTCACACGTATCTGGGTAAGTGGATTTCTTTATACCCTCGGAACATCCCAACGGGAGGATGGATTTTAATGAATGAGGTCTCTATTGATTCGGCTTAACCGTCCGATGGTTATAGGCTAGATTTTGTTTTTATAAATTCAAAATGGCGGCCCTTAAATAGAAAATGGCGGTAGAGGCGAATTTTTTTACGCAACATATTGAGTGGCATATCATTGGATAGGTCTTTCAAAATGAAGACGATGTTTCATTGACTATTTTACAGTCAGAAGTTCCGTTTAAATATTACCCAACCTGGAAGTTTTGAAGATAGGATCTCTAGCTTTACTGCAACTCTAACTTTCATAGACATCTATAGGCCTCATTAAAACAGTATTAGGTAGCTTTCTTTACAAAAAAGCTACCTATTGCAGCCGTTCGGAGGAAAGCGATTTCAAAAAATTTTGGTATATTTTCATCGATCATGACCCCCAGACCCCGAAACCACCCTCCGTTCAAAATTGATATATATATATAAAAGAATATAAAAAAATATTATAGGATGGTTGGGTGGGTAGATGTTAGAGTACGGAGGAGGGTGGTGTTGTCTGGATAATACGCAATGGTTAATTATTTATAAAAAAAAAAAAAAAAAAAAAAAAAAAGCGGGGCTCTTGTATTATTACTATTTTCTTGTTATGTATTTTATGTGTATGTTGATTTGATATTTTATATGTAAGTTGGAGATTTTCATTAATATTATAATTAGCTTAATTATTCATTAATCTAATTTACAATTATTTGATATTAAATTTTAATTTACTTAGGACAATATCATATTAATTACTAATAGTATGCCACTCTTAGTTTAATGTTTTTGATTGTCCCATATTCATTCTTTATGGATGTCTGAAAATAATCCACATTCTATATTTGTGCGTTTTAAGTAATGGGATTTTAAGTATTATTTAACCTTCTATATACTTCCACATGTTTGTTATTTCCTGTTCATTATATAAATATCTTATATATAATTCATAAAAAATAATTTTTAGATAATTTTTAATAATTATTTATATTAATTACTGCTGAATTTATTTTGTTTTATAGCATATAGATATATGCTATATATTATCAATGTTCTAACATTATTTAAACTCTTAGTTTACTTTAAATAATTTAGCTAATAGAACATATTGTATGCTTTTAAATATTATTAACAATAGTTTTAAATACTTTGTGTGATTTATATTAGGTTTATAATTCTCTATATATAAGGATTTGTTTGGTTTTGCTGTTTAAACAGTTATTTACATTCACAAGCTTGCAAATTTTTATCTTGCGATAGATGTTTAATATAATTATTAATAGATGGCAGCACTAAAATTGTATTTTCAGATTGCTTTAATTTTTATTTTTCTAGCTCCATTTCAGTTATAATTTATACATCCAGGGTGTATTTTTAGCTAAATTTTGACGATATTGTTAAACTGTTATCTATTAATTTCATAGTGCATTTTAAATAATGTAATTAATATCTATTTATCTTATATTAGATTAAATTTGTTTTACAAGGTCTTTCAAATTTTATTTCAAAATGTATTAACTGCATCCTTTGGTATCATTTACTGTGATTTCTTAACTGTTTTATTCACCTTAATCTTTTTGATATAATGGAAGACATGTGCACATGGATTTTTGTAAAATACTGAAATATTAATCGGTATGGTATTTATTATTTCTATTTTATATCCTATAAATATTTAAATACGTTTTATTGATTCTTCCATTTCATATTATTTGTTTCTATTCTGCTTTTATTTTTAATCAATTCACTTGATTTTAGTGGTTGTTCTATAATTCTCTATGTATAAGGATTTGTTTGGTTTTGCTGTTTAAACAGTTATTTACATTCAAAAGCTTGCAAATTTTTATCTTGCGATAGTTGTTTAATATAATTATTCATAGATGGCAGCACTAAAATTGTATCTTTCAGTTTGCTATATTTTTAATTATTCTAGCTCCATTTCAGTTACGAATAATACACCAGGGTGTATTTTTAGCTAAATTTTGACGATATTGTTAAACTGTTATCTATTAATTTAATAGTGCATTTTAAATAATGTAATTAATATCTATTTATTTTATATTAGATTTAATTTGTTTTACATGGTATTTCAAATTTTATTTTAAAATGTATTAACTGCATCCTTTGGTATCATTTACTGTGATTTCTTAACTGTTTTATTCGCCTTAATCTCTTTGATATACTGGCAGACATGTGCACATGGATTTTTGTAAAATACTGAAATATTAATCGGTATGGTGTTTATTATTTCTATTTTATATCCTATAAATATTTAAATACGTTTTATTGATTCTTCCATTTCATATTATTTGTTTCTATTCTGCTTTCATTTTTAATCAATTCACTTGATTTTAGTGGTTGTTCGGGCACAGGGGAAAATTAATTTTAGCTTTAGCTTATTTTTCCAACAGAAAACAACCATTTTGCTTATATCATTGAATTCTGTGCCCTCGATAACGTAATTCAATGTATAAGCTTTTCAATTTTTGTCGGTGTCCACTTTTTTCTTTTTTCTTCCATAATAATTCTTATAATATTTTTTAATACTTACAGCTTTAATTCATAATAATTGACGGTGGCAGGTTATGTTTAATTAATGGTAATATATATATATATATATATATCTGACCTATGTCACACTGTAACTCCCGTAATTATGAACCGATTTCGATGTAATTCGGTGTGTACATAGTACATACCATTGTCTCGACCGAGTTCGTTGGTCAGCTTCATCCGCCGTTTTGTTTCAAAATGGCGGCCATTTAAAATTTTAAAAAAAATTTAAAACTTGAAATGTGGTACCAAAAAATTAAAAATGGAAAAATATTTTTTTCTTATGTATTTGACCTTTATACAAAGATTCCGGAGCAGTTTTTGTTTCGTCTATATCTTAAAAAATGGCTGAGTTAAAGCATATTGAATTTCTAGCGTGGCTGACATTTTGAAACGTCCTGAAATTTGTCACGCGATAAAAGGCGTATTTATGAACCGATTTGGATGTAATTCGGTGTGTACATAGTACATACCAATCTCTCGACCGAGTTCGTTGGCCAGCTTCATCCGCCATTTTGAAACAAAATGGCGGCCATTTAAAATTTTTTTAAAAATTTAAAATTTGAAATGTGGTACCAAAAAATTGAAAATGGAAAAATATTTTTTTCTTGTGTATTTGACCTTTATACAAAGATTCCGGAGCAGTTTTTGTTTCGTCTATATCTTAAAAAATGGCTGAGTTATAGCATTTTGAATTTCTAGCGTGGCTGACATTTTGAAACGTCCTGAAATTTGTCACGCGATAAAAGGCGTATTTATGAACCGATTTGGATGTAACTTCGTTTATACATAGTACATACCATTGTCTCGACCGGGTTCGTTGGCCAGCTTCATCCGCCATCTTGTTTAAAAATGGCGGCCATTTAAATTTTTAAGAAAAATTTAAATTTGAAATGTGGTACCAAAAATTGAAAATTGAAAAAATATTTTCTTCTTATGTGTTTGACCTTGATAAAAAGATTCGGGAGCAGTTTTTGTTTCGTCTATATCTTAAGAAATGGCTGAGTTATAGCATTTTGAATTTCTAGCGTCGCTGACATTTTGAAACGTCCTGATTTTTCTCACGTAATAACAGGCGTATTTATGAACCGACTTTGATGTACCTTGGTGTGTACATAGTACATACAAATATCTCGACCGAGTTCGTTGGCCAGCTTCATCCGCCATCTTGTTTCAAAATGGCGGCCATTTAAAAAAATTAAAAAATTTAAATGAGATACCAAAAAATTGGAAAATGAAAAAGATTTTTTTGTATGGGTTTGACCTTAATACAAAGATTCCGGAACAGTTTTTCTTTCGTCTGTATCTAAAAAAAAATGGCTGAGTAATAGCATTTTGAATTTCTCTTGTGGCTGACATTTTAAAACGACCTGATTTTTGTCACGCGATAACAGGCGTATTTATGAACCTATTTGGATGTAACTTGGTCTGTACATAGTACATACCAATGTCTCGACCGAGTTCGTTGGCCAGCTTCATTCGCCATCTTGTTTCAAAAGGGTTGCCATTTAAAAAAAATTAAATTTAAAATTCAAAATGAGGTATTAAAAAATTGGAAAATGAAAAAGATTTTTTTTATGTGCTTGGCCTTGATACAAAGATTCCGGAGCAGTTTTTGTTTCTGAAAATTTGTTCTTTTGTTGATATCTTAAAAAATGGTTGATTTATAGCACTTTGAATTTCTAGCATGGCTAACATTTTGAAACGATCTTGTATTTGTCACGCGATAACACACGTATTCGCCTATTTCGATGTAAGAAGGCCTGTGGATAGTATACATCAACACCTCGACCAAGTTCGCTGGCCAGATTCATCAGCCATCTTGTTTCAAAATGGCGGCCATTAAATTAAAATATATATATATATTTAAAGTGAGGTGCAAAAAAAATTAGAAATTGAAAAAGGTTTCTTTCTTAAGTATTTGATCTTGATATAAGGATTCAGGAGCATTTTTTGTTTGTCTTTACCTTAAAAAATGGCTCAGATATAGCAGTTTCAATTTCGATTGTGGGTGACATTTTGAAAAATCTGATTTTTTGCATGCGACAGCACTCCTATATATTAACCGATTCCGATGTGAGTGAGCATGTGCACAGCAATTACTAAGGTCTCGACCAAGTTCACTGCTTAGCCTCATCCACCATGTTGTCTTAAAATGACAGGCACTTTAAGAAATTGCCGAATTTGGCAGCCAAATATAAGTTACTTTAAAGGAAAGCAGCTTGGATAAAGCTGACTAATTTCGCGAAATTCTCATTCATTATATTGATAAAAATTAGTATTGAATCTCCTATATTCGGTTTCCACTAAATTGAGCTTCGTGTGTTTGCATGATATAAGTTGGCTTTTTTTAAATAAGGATTATGAAAGCTACCTCTTCCTCCCGGCACTGGCCGGAAGGACTTTTTATAGATAGGAACTAACAATTAAACACGACTTAAAAGTCATCAATACAAGTAAATAAAAAAAAAATAGGTAAGTAATATAAAAAGTAGTTTCACATTGATGAGAAATAATTAATTGGTTCGCTTTTTATGCAGTCGGGTTTTTTGATTTTTTAAATTTAATTTTTATTAACTATGAAGTTATCAAATTGACAGGCGACTCTTGAGGCGATTTAGAATTAAATAGAACTTTCCATTTTTTAAAATAAATAAATTACTTATCTAGGAAAAGGCCCCACCAGTGGCCGAGAGTGTCTGCTCTCGAAGGTGGTAGACGGGAAGTTTTAAGTTCGAACCCAATCGTGCCCGTCGGCCTAATCGTTCGGAGTTTTCCGTGGTTTTCTCCAAACCCTGGATTTCCATGCGTAAATACGGCTTAGGATCTATTAGAAAGACCCCCACGGAGGGCACTCCTCCTCGGGCCTATATCCCTTGTGCAGATATTCGCCCGTTATAAATAACACCAACACCAACTTATCAAGAAAAAAGAGATTATTGTCACGTAACGACAGGTTTTTCTCCTTTCCCTTGCTATCGCGTACTAAAATTCAATATAACCTCTAACTTTGACAGTAGTTTTCAAATTTATTTTATCAAAAATTGGAAAACGCCATTCGATTACATAGTTCCTGAATAAGAACACCTGTCAATTTTATGCGCTTGTTTCCGAACGAAAATGAATTCAGAAATGTGTCAGAAAGTAGATTTTTTGTATTTAAGAACAGTCTTAATAAATTACACAGAAATATTTTCAAAAATCTACTTTTTATTAGCTTTAAAAGTTATGATGTTTTTAACCCTGTTTTTTTTTTTTCTTTTATTCTAAATTACATTAATTTTTTAATGAATGTTGAAGAGTCTCGGAGTCTAAGTAATCATTAACGTTGCTGTTGCTATTGTGTATTTTCTGTTTTGCGAATACATACTAATCTAAAATATTCTGTAAAATTTCCTCATCAATATGTATAAAATATTCTTTAAAAGAATCTTAATTGTATGTTAAGGGTTAATTTTTGACGGCCGATTATCTATTCGAGGGAAATAGGCCCTAGGGGGAGTGCCCTCCGTGGAGGTCTTTCTAAAGGAACCTAACCCGTATTTACGCAAGGTTTCCCAAGGTTCGAAGAAAACAACGAAAACTCCGAACGGTTAGGCCGACGAGCGCGATTGTGTGTGAACCCAGCATATCCCGTCTACCAGCTTCGAGAGCAGAACCTCTCAGCCACTGAACTGCATGTTAAGAAAAATCGGAATTTTTTGTAGAAATTGAGTCGGGCCGGACCGGGCCTGATTTAATTTTTTTTCAGCACTGGTCGGGACCGGACAGAACTTTTAATTTTTACACCGGCCCGGGATAGCTTTCGCTAGTGCCGGGCCCGGCTGGCAATCCTGCCTGTGCAGACCTCTAAATAAATTATGAATATCTCGCAAGTTTTCTATAGTTATTAATAAATGTCATTTTATAAATCTATCCAATTTTTTTCAGTATCTGGGGAATAATTAGCCCCCATCCGAACAGAAGCGGACGCAGGGGAGGGGGGACTAATTAAAAAAGAAATTCTTTTATGGCATTTGTAGTTTTTAATTTACCCCCTTTTAAAATTCTATTTTTAAAACCATGATAATGTATTGCATAACTGCCAAGTTTTACGCTTTTTTTTCTACCACTATTTTTTAACAGAAAAAAATTGTCTATTTTAATAATCGAAAACACAGGATTAAATAAAGCACATCTTTTTCATCAAAAATAATTGTAGGAAAGAAGCGTAAAAGTTAGCAGCTATGATATTGAGATACACCACCCCCTCCCGTCCCGACTCGCACACAGAGCCTCCCTGCGTAAACAAACAAACAAATAAAAAATGGGAAAGATTCCGAAAATATTCTCCATATCTGGTTTTAAAGGAGGAATATTAAAAAGATTGACTATCTAAACTTTTTTAAATTATATGTAAATTATACGTATTTTTACATTACTTGCGAACATTGTATAATTTATAAAATTGAATTAAAATAACAATATGTACGCAATCAAATAAAAGATATTCACTTTTATCTAAAATACACCGATTATAAAATAAATTCATAGCATTTTTTAACAGTGTTGAATTCAGGAAGTGGCCCGGGGGAACCTTCCCCCGAAGTAATTAGACCCCCCCACCCCGGAAGATTTATATTTTGTGTTTTCAATGGTCAAAAAGTGCAACGCCCCCCCCCCCCCTTCTGAGAACCCTATAATGTCACCCCGGAGCCACAGAAATCCCTCCCGGAGAAAAGTGTCTGAATCTGAATTCAACTGTGTTTTTTAAACAACCTGCTACTAAGTACAATTTTATTTCTCTCTCTCTTCTAAAGTTTCTTTCTATATTTATATTGCATCAGATGAAAGCGGTTGAAAATATTCCCCTAACCAGTCCTACTTCTTCTTTTGCTCAAAAATACAAAGATAAAATCTGTTTTGTTTGATCGTCTTTCTCCTATGCGGCGTCCAGCAGGAGCATATCGTAAATTCAATTAATCTTTCACGAAACACCCAGCTGCCTATTCCCTTATCCCTGTCCCTTCCCCTTCTTTCATTCATTTTCATTCGGTCATCCTCCTTTCCTAATCATACGTGTAATGCACATCTACACTACTTTCTCCTTTCCCATCCCAAGAAATCCCCAACCCAAATATAATATCAAACATCAAACCAGGACCTCCGTTCTCTGCTAAATAAACTACCCACCGCAGATTCGAAGAGTTGAAATGCGATACTGAGTGGACAGAGTGGTTTTCGAAGAGTCGAAGTATCGAAGAGTCGAAAATACGAAAATCCACTCTTCAACTCTCGACTCTCCAAGTCCGACACCGTGTTAAACTCGTCCAACCACTCTTTGAGTGAGTCGACTTCGACTCCGACTCTTCGACTCCGAATCCCAAACTGAGTTGAAATTAAAGTTCGACTCTTTTGAGTCGAGGCACTTCACTAGCGAGGAGTCGACAGTTCGACTCACTTGGAAGGAGTCGAGATTTTGAGTCGACTCTTCGACTCTTCGGCCAACTCTACTGCGAACATCTGTGCAGCCATGGTAGCCTGGACCCGCGATGAAGCGTGGGCTAGGCGCGGGAGTTACCATCCATTGAGTATTTTAATTAGATTTTGTTTTTTAAATTTTTAAACTGTTAGTATTTTCGTTAAATTTTTTCTTTACTTTTCATTTTTGAGCTCAGGAATTACTTGTTTGTTTCCCCCCCCCCCCATTTTTAAGCATTTTTTCCCAGTACTGCCATGATTCAGTTCCGGTTAGGTTTCCAGTGTGTTACTGTCGGGGATGTGGGGCATTGGCCCCAGGCTCCTCGAAAAACCGTCAGAAGTAGTAGTATAGTAAGTTGGTATCTTCTAATCTTCCAGGTTCAAGTGAAAAGGCCATCTACTCCAGATGCCTTTAAATTTTATGCAAAAAAGTGAAATATTTCCTTTTTTGTTGCTCGAGTATGAGCCGATGATTTTGAAAGCAGGGCAAGTCTATTTTGAGAAAAATAATAATTAAAACTAAATCTTATTACAAAATAACATAATAGCAAACTAATTTAAATTAAATACTAAATATGTTAGCCGACTTTTATAAAAGTCTGTTAAGTTGTTTCGACGGTACTTTATAATATATTAACGAAATGGAAGCTCATTCGCGTTCGGAAAGTAGAAAAAAAGTACAATATAATGTTACGACGAAATGTCTAAAACTGTCTAAACCCTTTTTCCTGGTGTCTTGCATTTCTGTTTCCTTGCAAGTTTTGCTACATTTTTAACACTTTCCAAAATAGTTGTAACAAGTGTTTATGATTTCGGTTTGGCTGTCCGTGCTCTTACTTGCATAAATGTAGTCGGATTGCTATGAAATTTATTGATGTTATTGGGTATCACTATGGCATGTCCGGTATTTAAAAAGAAGTGCGTAGCATTTACTGTTCATTTACAGGGACATTTAAAAGAATTCCGTAGCATTAGGGTCTTTAGAAAAAAAAATAATTGGCTGTGTACACTCATTGCCATAAAAATTTGCGCACCAAGAAATAATTGTGGGATCGTAACGAAACTTGGCATGAAAGTACATATCAGGCAGATATGCAAACGATTAGAAATGCAGCATGATTGCGCATTGCGTAATGCCACTAGAGGGCGTTGAACTTCGTCCTCCTTGGAGTATAAAACTGGTAAGCAGAACTTGTCTGAGTGTACCTTTTCTTTTGCAAAGGAAACACTGAGGTAGACATGCCGTTACGCAGCCATCGAAGACAATATGAGCAGCTGTCAGAGTTCGAAAAGGGAAGAATCATCGGGATGACGGAAGCTGGGTGGTCATCTCGGCGGGTATCTCGTCAAGTAGGCCGTTCTGATTTTACTGTGAGGAGGTGTTGGGACCAGTGAACTGAAGAGACGTCACTTACACGGCGACCTGGCTCGGGACGCCCTCGACAGACCTGTTGTCGAGAAGACCGTTACATCATACGAAACGCACGCGTAGAGCCAACCGCCTCATTGGCCGCTGTCCAGACACAGGCAGCACCTTCACTACGGACCCCTGTGTCTTCCCGAACCATCGCAAGGCGCCTGGCTGAAGGACATCTGGTATCGCGGCACTCATTACGTGTGCTGCCAATAAAACCCACCCACCGACGCCTCCGTTTAGAGTAGTGTCGCGCACGACGGTATTGGACTGCAACAAAATGGAACCAGGTCGTCTTCAACGACAAGTTTACATTCAATTTGAGCCGCGATGACAATCGTGTTCGTGTGTGTAGGCTCCGTGGAGAACGCCTCAATCCTGCCTTCGCTTTACAGCGACACACCGCTCCCACAGCTGGTGTGATGGTGTGGTATGCCATTGCTTTCGATACACGGTCACCCCTAATATTGATCCGTGGCACAATGGCAGCCCAGCGGTACGTCCAGGACATCGTTCAGCCACTCGTGTTGCCACTCGTGGCAGGGCTCCCAGGAGCCATTTTTCAGCAAGACAATGCTCGGCCACACACAGCAAGGTTGTCACAAGCCAGCCTCCACCCCATTACCACCCTTCCATGGCCTGCTAGATCCCCATATTTTTCACCAATCGAGCATATCTGGGATAATTTGGAACAGCAAGTTGGACACCCTACGAGTTTGGTTGAACTCGAGGCGTGTTTACAGCAACTGTGGAATGAGAAGTCTCAGGACATCATACGGAACTTCTATGCCTCAATGCCCCCTCGTATCGCATCGTGCATTCGCGCTAGATGGGGTCCAACAGAGTACTAAAATTCCCGTTCATTTGTACTTTTTTCTGCAAAAAATGATCCTTTTTCTTTGGTTTTCTACTCACTTTCTTACATCACAGTAGAACTTACGCGTGTAAAATTTCGTTTCATTTGGACGTCTTTTTCTTGGTGCGCAAATTTTTATGGCAATGAGTGTATTTTAACAATACTGCACTATTTTAAACATACTGAAATTCATATATATCAATGGTGTAGTACATGGTGCTTACTGTAGAATATGGTGTGCACAGAATTTATCGTTCATTTACCGGGCACACAAAAGAATTTCGCTACAGAGAATATTGAACAATAATTGATCTATCGAAGCCTATGAACAATAATTGCTGAAAGTGCGTTCTTAGTTATGGTACGCGTTTTTAAATTGAACTATTTTTTGTACATTATTTGGTGTACAGAAATTCCATAGATGATATACAGGGCTGTACAAATGTTCTTAAGTATACATCCGTTTATTCAGTTAAATTTTTGAATGGAAATTTTCAACTGTGCAATTCATTTACCCGAATTAACTTTTAACATACTATATAGTATACATTCAAATTTATAGATCATATACAGGGTTGCACAAAAATAAATCGGACATTTTTCCAACCATTGATGGTAATAACAGAAATTAGGTTTTCAAATGTGTTATTCGTTTCCAAATGGTTCAATTAGACATAATCTTTCACCTTAATACACAGTGAATTTTGTTACACTATTCTGAATGTTTTAGACAGTGTTTCATAATCTATGCTTTACGCATGATTTTTTATTCTTGTTAGCCTCCGGTACGGTATGCTATTTCTTTCTCCCAGCTTATTTTGTGTCCAAAAAATAACGTTACCTTACGGAAGCTAGCTTTAAAACAAAGCATTACGATTAAATATTCTTTAGCAATTTTTTAAACTTCTAAACATCGCACATTTTCAATTTTTATACCGTCGTATTGGAAAAAAGGAGTTCTTTAAAATGCATTTTGTTTGAAAACTGTGTCTCCATTTATTCTGGAAATATTAATTTTTTTGTAGTTTTTGAAGCCATTTGCTTAATATTGACAAGGGAAGTACTCCATTTTTATAGAAAGTAAAGGAAAAATAGTTTTAAAATAGTAATTATATATTTTTGTTGCCATTTTATCATCAAAAAATGTAATTAAAATACATGCTATTTTGAAAAAAATATAAACGAATCATTTCTGTTAACACAATGGAGCTATTATATACTATATTTAATTGTAAGTATCTATGAATCATTAGATAGCTGTTTTTTTTTTTTTTCGATTTTCTTGAATGACGGCATCTTTTTGCTGCATTTGTGCACTATTTCGCGATAGTGATGTGCTATGAATGCTTTACTGTAGATGTTTAAGAGTAGATCGTAAATGTGGAATTCTTAAGCGGATGCGAATGACGTCATTTTACATAAAATAAAAAGTGTGCTTTAAGGCTTAAAATTGAAATATGTTTTGTACTTCAGTAGAGTCCCGCTTAACCGAGTTATTTTCTTCTGATGGACTGGTGGCTTCTATTATTATGAAACAGCCATTATAAATGGAGTGTTAGGTGAAGATGAAAGAGCAGCCGTAAGAAAAAAATCATGGCCATTTTGTTTCACCCATTCCGACCAGAAAATCAGAGTTCTAACTTTTTACGGTTGCTCTTTCATCTTCACCTAACACTTAATTTATAATGGCTGTTTCATAATAATAGAAGCCACCAGTCCATCAAAAGAAGATGAAGTAATGGAAATGCCGGGGGCGACACTAAATTCTGAAAAAGCAGAATTCCTGTTCTCAAGTTTCTATTTCACAGGCTCTTGTTCATCTACTTTTACAGAGATTTCTAAATTGGAAATAAAAGTGAAAAATGTCTATTTCAAATGCATAAAGATGTAAGCAGTCTAATGCATAATCTTATGTAGCTCGGAAAATCGAAAACATTTTTTATTTCTTCTATCTTTACAAGAAGGAAGTATTGGGTTTGTGAAATTTTTCAACTTCTGTTTTTTGATAGATGTATACGTTTCAGAAGGTCCTGAACATGATTTGATGGTTTTTAGAAGATATCTGTTTGCATCTCTGCCTGTGAGTCTATGAATATGTCTGAGTCTGCGGACAAAACTTTTGTGGGCACTCTATCTCAAGAACTAATACACGGAATTTTACAAAACTTTAGATTCAGTTAGACCTTAATATGAACTGCTGCTTATCAGTTTTTGGTGTAAAGTTCCCAACAAGGGGCGCTGCTACGCTGCATTTTTAACGATTTTCGCGATAGCTCTATCTCAAGAACTAATGCTCGAATTTTCGTCTAACTTGAGATTCAGTCAGACGTTTAGACAATTTGTTGCTGATTAGGTTTTCATGTCAATCTCCCAATAGGTGCCGCTGCTATACTGGATTTTGCATGATTTACATGATTTTAGCAACAGTCATATCTCAATAACTAATTCACGGAATTTCATATCGTTAAAATCCTCATGATGGGCATAGAATATCATTTAATTTTGGTACAGTGCTAGCGAATTATGGAGTGTTAACATGTATGAGATAGAACAAAGTTTTGGGATTGGCACATCCTATTACTTTACTTATACGTAAAGTATTTTTGGTACTCTTCCGTTATATCAACATTATTGTGGCCAGTCGTAATAGTTAGCCACCACATAAAAAAAATGAAAAAAAAAATGAAAATGCTAGTACGAAAGCGATCATTTAAAAAATATATATTACATTTCAAAATTACAGACTCTCGCGAATTATTTTATAGTATAAACACAGGGGTAGTATAATAAAAAAAATGCAATTTAATAGATTACAACGACCATTTGGATTTTTTTTTTTTTTACTTAATATTTACTTAGTTTTAAAGATCAAACTTCAGACGACCAAAACCTTCATCGATAAACTCTCCAAGTCCCGTTTCGAGAAGAAAAACAGTTTACAAATCGAAAGCAGTTCCACCGAATCATCCACAGATTGCGACAAATTAACAACGTTGAGCTCAATTTTTCCCGGTTAGAATCGACCGATTGTAAAACGCCGCTTTTAGTGGATTGGAGCCCCTCGATACATGGCCTTTTACTATCAATTGATTAAACATTAGATTGTTTACTTTTTCGCGTTCGTCTTTTATTCTGCAATCGATTTTCATGGGCTACATGATCAGTTGAAGACCTCGATTTTCATGGTCTACATAGTCAGTTGAAGACCTCGATTTTCATGGCCTACATAATGAGTTGCAGACCTCGATTTTCGGCGTAGCTCTTTGGCTGTGGATTTTTCCATATCTGATAATTTGCGCCTACCCATTTTGTAACTTTTTCAATTTTTAACGATTTTATGCCTCTCGATTACCTATTCAAACAATTATTAACGATTTTATACCTTTCTATTACCTATTCAAATAAAAATTCTTCTAAAAGTAAAGAACATCATTGAATTTCGTTAAAAAAAATAAAATGCGAGAATCATTTGGCCTCATCCTCGACCGAAAACAACAACCATTTGCAAATTGTCAATAAATGATTCATTATTTCAAAACGCTGTGTATTGAGAGGTATACGACCTACAAAGCCGGGTAATACTTGTTAAGATCTTGTCAAGACTACATACATTCAAAATTTAGTTCAGTTAGGAAATCATACCACTGTTGAATATTATACTTTTATTTATTACCAATTTTTCTCAGGTATTATTTCAAACAATGGGGTCCTTTATACTATGCCTGTGTTATATGCGTATCTCTAAGTATAGTCATAAAAAGTGTTTTTATTCATCATTTGTAAATATGTTTACTGTTTGTTTTTCAACAAACATTTCTTCTACAATTTATCTATAAAAACTGTATTCTGCATTTGTATAATAAAATAGAAAAGTTTTACTTTTATTTCTAAAAATACATTCTTCTTAATATCGTTCACGTTCTAAAAAAAATTGCTAATTGGTTAGTTCTGTAGAAAACTAAAGGTCCTTTTAAGAACACAGTCTTTATAAGTACATAATATTCCAATAAAACACATATTTACTCTGGTTCTTCAGACTCCATCAGATAGTATTCTCTCCCCCTTTTCTTCTGCTTGAATTAGTAATTTTTTTAGAACGTCAACGATTTTAAGAAGAATGTATTTTTAGAAATAAAAGTAAAACTGTTCTGTTTTATTATACCAATGCAGAATACTGTTTTTATAGATAAATTGTAGAAGAAATGTTTGTTGAAAAACAACAGTAAAGGTATTTACAAATGATGAATAAAAAAACTTTTTATGACTATACTTAGACATAAGCATATAACACAGACATGTATAAAGGACGCCATTGTTTGAAATAATATCTGAGAAAAATTGGTAATAAATAAAAGTAAAATACGAAAAATAACCGAAATAAAACCTTCGGGTTTTACTTACACTGTTCAATATTTCCCTTCAGCAGTTTGCTCTAATAAGAAAGAATGGTACGCGAATTCTTTTGTGCAGCCCTATATAAAGGATATAGAATTAATACACAACGAGTAACATGCAAAAGATTAGTTAAATTTAAATGCGCATACCGAATTCAAAAACGCACTTCCAGCAATTATGGCTCAAATGCAGCACTGTAATCGATTTATTTAGTGTTTCCCTGTAAATGAACGATTAATCACTATAGAAAAATAACGGACTAAAAAACGGAGATTCTACTGGCAATCGAGACGCCAGTACTATTTCCGTATTTTAACGGAAAATTCCCCCCCCCCCCTCCTCATAAATTCCAGAAAAACGGAAAGTTTTCTGTAATTTATGGGGAAAATTTTCCGTAAAAATACGGATTTCTGGAATTTATGGGGAGAAATTTCCGCTAAAATACGAAAATAGTACTGGCATCTCGATTGCCAGTTCAATCTCCGGTTTTTAGTCCGTTTCTTTTACAGTGATGCTATGAATGATGTATTCTATAGTATTAATCGTGAAATTCGGTGATTTATATCAATTTCAATACATTTGAAATAGTGTAATGTCATTTAAATACACTGCAAACGATTTCTCACATTGACCATAACGTATCAGAATTCTTTCATATGTCAATTGCATGAATATCCGATTCTATTTACGCAAGTTAGAGAGTGAACAGACAGACGGTCAGACAAAATGAATACATAAACAATTTTCAAATGTGTTGAAAGGTGTTAAAAACAGACTATAAAGCAAATCGATCGGCACGATTAGAAATATTTAACTTTTTTTCCGACATTATATCATACTGCTTTTCCAACTTACTATCCCTTTTCAGCATATTTGAACTGTACAAATTTCAGTAACCTGAGTAAACTCACATTTACTCAGGGGTCGTACGAGTACCGTTATTTTCAAGGCAAAGTATCAGTATTTTTTTTTTATAGAAAAATAAATCTAGTTTAAACGCGCGAAATTTCTCCTTACTTAAGAAGAGATTTTCTGTAAGAAAATATACTGGTACTGAAGAATTTCTTAGTCTGAAAATTCAAGGACCCGTACGAACCCTGTTACTACAGGCACTTTTAAATTTCAAGAAAATCTGTTGACCCCTTGAGGGGCAAGCAGTTACGTTTGTGAAATGCTGAATTCCCACCGGAATCTTTGAAAAATTTTATTTCAAAATAAGTAAGCAATTTTACGGCTTTTTCCCACCAAAGTTAGAAAAGTAAAATTAAATAAATTTTTCTGGTGTAAAACTTCATTAATCGTAGGTGGTATATAATATATACCGGTGCCCCTCAAGGGGTTAAACCATTTTTACGATATTAAACACACAAGATTCAACATTTAAAAATATCGCTTTGAATAAAATGTCTTTAAAAAAATTACAGTTTTTATTCCATGTTCGGCGATAATTGAAGTTATTTTTGCAATGATATTCGTTCAAGCACAAAATTTTAAACACTTATTTTTTTCTTTTTTCAATATTGATATCTTAAAAATCAATTAAATTTTCTGATGGGATTGACGGTATCACAACCTTTATGTGACATCATAAACTTATACAGATAATTATTAATTTTGAAACATGAATAATAAAGTAATATTTTGATTTTCTTTATTCAGCGGAAGTGTTTCAAGATAATCAGGCAATTTGGTGGTGTCCAGATGGCAAAAAACTAGCATATGCTGTTTTCAACGATTCCTTGGTAGACATCATGACTTATCCATGGTACGGTTCTTATAAAGATGATAAAAACGTTTATCCACAGACAATCAAGCTTAGGTATCCAAAGGTATGTATATCGCACTAATGATTCATAATTTATATAGCTTTATATAATACAATAAAGTGTTATACGTAGCACTTATTAAAATTATATATAAAATTTCCGAGGATGATTGCGCTGAGTCGTTTAACATATTTTCATGATTAGCACGCATATGCGTACATCTGAGAATTTTCTTTTTTATTTAGAAATTCCTTATTCATAGCAGAAATTCTGGAATAGTAATTTTGTTTAGTTAATGCCAGTTTTTTTATTAGATAAAGTAAAAAAAAAAATAAATAAATAAATAAAAATAAAAATAAAATAAAAAAAGTCGGATATTGCACGTCAAACATGGCAAATGAGGTGTGTTTGTACTATAACTGATTTTATAAATATTCAGATCTTGGTGCAATAGCCGTTGCACTCGTATGCAAAAATGCATGAATACAAAACTTATTTCGATTCTATATATTAAATTTAGTAATAAGGAAATAATATGACTCCATCTTAAATATGATGTAATCACCATTTCAACATACAATCGTTACCTATCATGGGATATTATAGAATTATTTACGTATGACAGGATGTAATAGAATATACACCACGGCAACCTAGAATCATTACTCATCATACGATATCATTAAATTTTAATACTATGAAGAAAACTTTTATTAATATATTTATAAGCTTTGATTATATATATTTTCATAAAGTTTGAAATAACTCGACAAAATTCTACAACAATTGTATAATATTAAATTTCAAACCATACGGTTGTGTAGTTTTCGGTTGCGCTGTTACATACGGACACACGGAGCAGGCGACGATTATAGGTGCTGCGTATTTATATAATAACGAACGTACCTAAAAAATTCAGAATTTCCTGTATGATTTTTGAATTTCTGAAAGGGAATTCCTCAACAAAATAAAATTCCGGAATGTACGCAAAACTTATTTAATGCTAAATATTTAACTTGTACAATAAGTCGTACGAAAATAATTTGATCGGCTGTATATTCTTCATAATTATTTCATTGTAACTCAGTTTCAAATTTTCCACCAGTTTTTTTTTTTAAATACAATTTTCGGTATTGTTGCATTATATTTTCACATAAGTAACAAGTAAAATACAACACCATTTCCAGATAGCCGCAAATCCGAAGATGTGAAGTTTTTCTACATTATTTTTGTATTTTTTTCGTTTCCTTTCCACACATTTTCGCAAATTACTAAATTTTATTTTCTGACTTTTTGTTTTATAATTATTCCATTACGTGTCTTATGTTAGTGCTATTTGGTAACAATGGATTGCTTTATTTTTTATTAAAAATCCCGACTTTGATAAAGCATAATTCAAAGAAACAAATGAGGAAATAAATTAAATTCATACCAAAATAAATAAGAGGCGAATTTGCTATGTACAATTTATTTGTACATTATGCAATTATATAGTCGTTTTAATTATTTAATTCAAGATACGTGGTGAGATAAGCTTCTCCCACATGATTAAAACAGTAATTCATTAGCATTCGGGTGTTCTGATTATTCGCGGAACAAAAAATAAAGAATATATCAACATTCGCGAAAACTTGGTTATTCGCGAATTTTGTTTTATAAGAATATTTTTTTACAAAGTAAACTCGCTGTGTTTTATCAATTCCATAAACTATTTGACACTGGACAGTTGCATTGTACTGAATAGGATAAGTTCCGAGAACGTCAACTCTTGTATCGAGGTAAAAAATAGATGAGTAATTCCGAGAAACCCCAAAACATAACTTGATGCCAAAAAAAAAAACTATTTAACAAATTACAACGACCATTTCGAAAAAGACTTTTTCAAATATTAAAATTTAAGACATAAAAAATTGCACGGAGTTGATCATACATTACGTACGCCATGGATTAAACATTAACATTCATGGACTCAACATGAACAAATTCCAGTTTTACAATTTTCGGAACTGTAAATTTTTAAACTTCTACGGAGCTGGTCATACATTACGTACGCCATGGATTAAACATTAATATTCCTGGACCAAGTATAAATGAAATTTCTTTTTTAAACTTCTAAACATCCCACAATGTTTCTTTTTATATCGTCCTATAGAGAAAAAAAATGCATTTTTAATTGCAATTTGTTTGAAAGCTGTATCTCAATTTGTTTCTGAGTTATTAATTCTTTTTTTGTAGTTTTTATTACATTTTTGTCCATCTCTGTTGAAAGTAAAGGGAAAATACAGATTACTGTATAGACCAATCAGAAAACGAATAAAATGCCGGATTCAACTAATAAAACGCTTCAGATATGTTTTGATTTCCTACCCTGACCGAGGACAGTAACCATTTTTTCCAAATGGTTAAAAAAAAAATCTAAATTTTCCAAAATTCTAAATTTTTATTGCATCAAGTGAAAATTTTTCTGAAAAAAGTGTATGGGAAATTTTAAAACTTCAACATTAACTTGTTGAGAAATCGATCGTTTACTGGTGAGGAATCTTAAATTTATAAAAGAGAATTTGATACCGCAACTTTTCCTTATATGGAAATTCATAAACAAGAGATCTGTTCTTCCAAACAATCTATCAATAATTTCTTTCAGACACTTAACTAGCAACTAAAATGGTTATAATTATTCAAATTTAGTGAAAGCATGTACTTTTTAGTGGTTAATAAATATATTTTTACATTTCAATTGCTTTTTTCCATTAAAACAAAATATTAAAACATGACACCTTTTTGTGCACAAGAATACAGGCTCAACATTCGTGATTTTGACATTCGCTGAGGTTTCCACGAGCCTATCCGTCGCGAATGTTATTATCGTACTATAAAATTAAAGATTAGGAATGTTTTTTTGGATACCCTGAGAGATAAAGTAAATCTTTTGTCATTTTTAACACGTTAAGTGCTATCTGTACATTGATTCCTTGCAAATCTGGATTGCATCACATGATTCAGATTAATGCGCTTATTTCTGTGAAAAACAGCTACCAAAATTTTCGAATAATAATCTTCGCTTTATTTAATCACGCAATCTTTGCAAACGTACTAGATTTCCAAAACGAAATCTAAAGTTCCGGCAATCGTATGGAGCATTCATTCAAAATATATATGACGACTAGTGTTGAGAGTTGGTTCCGAATGCTCTGAATACAAGTATTTTAAAATAATTTTATTTGCCTTATCTAATTGTAGGTAGTATTTAAAATAGCTATTAAATATGGCGAAATAAACTGTAAGAAATTAGGAGTGTCCGAAGCTTTTGGAGCCCCGATTTACGGAAACACCTGGCAACTCTAATGATAACTGCCGTGTGGATGACAGTTAGCATATTAAATCACTTAGAAGCAAGTAATTCTGTTACAGACAATTTAGCGGAATTTATGAACTATTTTATTTGAAAATAAATACATATACAGTAAAATCTCCATAACGGACATCTTTTTTCATCACCCACTCGTATAACATTTGAACATTTTTACTTATTCAAACGTTTTTGCTGTATTTATACTTTTTTTCACATAAATTATAAAAACTAAATTTTGCTCAAAAATTCTGGTTCTAATATTTTTAAAAAATCAAGCAACGTAAATAAGATACTATAATAATTTTTACAAAGGATTTTAATCTTTTGAAGGATGGTTGTAAATAATTTATCCCTCTTAATTTTAATTACGATTTGTATCAGAATTTTTGAATGAAATTTTACTTGTATACCTTTGGTTGAAAAAAAATGTAACTTTGATTAAAAAAAAAACTTTGATAAAACTGCATTTCCTTATTTTCAACCAAGAGGTTTTCAAAAAATTCTGATATGAATTCAGTATTACATAAGCCCAATTACCCGGCCTTTAAAAAGTTAAGCGATCATTTTACACTAATAGATTATATTAATAAAAAAGCTACAATTTTTAACAACGATTTTACGCGCAAACAACGTACAGACACGACAAAAAAATCCCATACGATCGTTTCGAGGATTCCTGGGTATACCTTCCTCGGTGAGAGAGAAAAAAGGAAAAAAAACAGAGGGAGAATTGAAATGGATTCGAAGAACCCTTCGGTTACAGCCCCGAGAACTGGCTTATGGACTGATTGAAAAGGCGAAAACAAGAGTTTATATATCTTAAAGAAATGACGTAATGGACCAGAACCAACTGAAAAAAAGCAGTCACTGCGCAGGATCCCTCCACACTGGCGAAAGAAAAGGGGTGCTGATCATATCATTCGCTAAGGAGGAAATATGTTTATGAATATAGTGAGCTTCGTAAGTGTCTGGATCAAAAACTGAGTTACATTTTTGAATAATTTTAGCCTCTGGAGAATTAAACTGGTGGTTGGAATTCCAACAATGTTTCACTAGTGTAGATTTCTCAAATTCCTGCTTTCTAACATAATTCTGGTGTTCTTTCAGCCTGATTGTTCGATTATATTGAAAATTAATTGTACTGACTACATCTTTCCGCAGTTGATTCTTATCATGATTTTTCAGTTGGTTCTGGTCCATTACGTCATTTCTTTAAGATATATAAACTCTTGTTTTCGCCTTTTCAATCAGTCCATAAGCCAGTACTCGGGCTATAACCGAGGAGTTCTTCGAACCCATTTTAATTCTCTCTCTCTCTCACTGAGGAAGGGCCCACCAGTGGCCGAGAGGTTCTGCTCTCGAAGCTGGTAGACGGGAGGTGCTGGGTTCGATCCCAATCGCGCCCGTCGGCCTAATCGTTCGGAGTTTTCGTGGTTTTCTTCGAGCCGTGGATCTTTCATGCGTTAATACGGATTAGGTTCCCTTAGAAAGACCCCCACGGAGGGCACTCCCCCCGGGCCTATATCCCTCGTGTAGATAATTGGCCGTCAAAAATCAACCCAACTCAACTCACTGAGGAAGGGGATCCAGGAATCCTCGAAACGATCGTATGCGATTTTTTAGTCGTGTCTGTACGTTATTTGTGCGTAAAATCGTTGTTAATGATTTTAGCTTTTTTATAAAAATTCGCACAAAGTTTGATCTATGCTGATAAATTATATCTCAAGCTGAATATCAAGGTAAATTAGTTAATGTACTCTTCATATTTTCAATTACACTCAGTCGGTGAAGCGATCGTAGGAAATTACTGTTAGCTTTTTATTTATTTGTTTTATGGTTTGAAATAAAGCTTTAAAAAATTGCCGAACAGGTTATCTAAAGCCATAGATCAATTTACAATATATGACATTAACGTAGAGCGTAATGGTGATGCGATGACGATCGCAGCGCTTGTAGAGACAAGGGAGAAGAAATTATAAAAAAAAAAAAAAAAACCTCGATCACAGTGAATGTGCTGTATCTTTCTTTGGTTTCCTGATTATATTAACATGGAAAATACAGTAGTTGCGTAAAATTAACAGCACAATGTGCTGGCAATTTGTGCTATAAAAAAATGCGTCCAAATTGCCAGTACATTGTGCTGTTAATTTTACGCAACTACTGTATTTTCCATGTTAATATAGTCAGGAAACCAAAGAAAGATACAGCACATTCACTGTGATCGAGTTTGTTCTGGCAGATCTACAGTGGTTTTTTTACAGTGCATCATATTATGATCTTTCTTTTTTTTTTAGGGTTTCGTTCATCTGACGAAACCCTATTCTTCTCACTCCTCTGTCTGTCTGTCACAGAGCCCTTTCTCAGAAACTGTATATATTGGAGACTCGAAATTTTGGATTGTTATAGCTGAACACCTCACATCAAACGACAAATCATAAAATTTTGAAAAACTGTTATATTTACCCCTCTGGGCTCTAACTTGTGCATTTTAAGTTTTTTTTCTGTCTGAGTTCCTAATTAAGTTGAAAACTTGAAAATTTGGATTCTTATTGCTGAACACCTCACATCAAACGGATTTTTAAAAAAAGTCATATATTTATCCCTATGGGCTCCAACTTGTGAATTTTAAGCTTTTTTTTTTCTAACTGAGCCCCTAATTAAGTTGAAGACTTGAAATTTTGGATTCTTACGGCTGAACACCTCACATCAAACGGCAAATCATAAAATTTTGAAAAAGTCTTATATTTACTCCTCTGGGCTCAAACTTGTGTATTTTAAGCAATTTTTCTTACTCAGCCCCTAATTAAATTGGAGATGTGAAATTTTGCATACTTATAGAAAAACATGAAAAACATCACATGAAAAATCACAAAATTTTCAAAAAGTCTTATATTATTTACTCCTCCGGGCTCTACCTTCTGTATGTTTAGTATTTTTTCTAACCTCCACACTTTTCACCCGGGGTGCACTTTTCTATCTTTTGCCGACACTCTTTTGACCACTCTTTCATATCATGCACCATAGCCGTACATATTTTAGTTGTAATTTTTACCGCCAAGGGGCCCCTACCTATCTCCAGTGCTATGGGCCCGATCCCTTCGCTAATATATCTACGGATAGTTTGTAAAACGGTGTTTCGTTCGGATAAATGTTTGTTTAGAATAGAGTCCGCGCCCTGGTTGCGATAAGTGGAGCTAACAGATCTTGCAAACAGATAAAGTGCTTTGAAAAGAATATTAAAGGAGCGCCCTGGTTGCGAAAAGTGGAACTAGCATATCTTGCAAACAGATAAAGTGCTTTGAAAAGAATATTAAAGGAAACCCTCTGTGCGATCTGTGATCACACTTATCCACTTGTTAATGTCACATGTTTACGTTTTCAAGTTTGTAAAAAAAACGAAAATTTAGAATTCGATTTATATGCACAGAGGATTCTGCCTGACTTGTTTTAACGTGTTTAGACATACTAAAACTGTTCTGTCATACTGTTCTGAAAAGAACTGTTGTTTCAAATATAATAAAAGAAAGAATAAAAATGAAGTTGTGTATAAAGAAACTTAAGCAACGAAACATTGGTCAACTTTAAGAGAATCGTCTGCCAAGAAGAGTAAAAAAAAATCGATACTAAAAATATAGAGCATAAAAAGAGGATGTTATATATATGGGGACGTAAGTTTCAAAACTCGTCTTGTCCAAAATTTAAAAAAATCGAGTTTTCTGTTTCAATGTATTCTCTTGATGAACCTGTACCCCAAAAACACTACAATCTGTAAAAAACTAGTTTTATTCTGTATTTCTGGCATTGTAAAATCTTGGTTTGCAATGAAAACCAATGGAAGGAGTTAGAGGTTTTACGCGAATTCCCAAAATTCGATTTTCTGGATAAGGTGAGTTTTACGTACCCATATAGGGGGACCGAGCCAGTAGTTGATCAAATAAGGTCGGTGCTACGGGGTTTTTATTATATTATCTTCCTTTTAAGTTTTAGAAGTAAACTAACATAATTGCTACAACCCTTAATGAATGTCGTATAATGGGCAAAAATGAAATGTGCTGAAATTAAATAGCAACAAAATTATAAGTAAATAGTTTCTTTAATTGTCATTTTCCCTGTAGTTGATCGATCGAAGAAATCTGTCCAAAATTCGAAAATTAATCTTGAAATTATCATGCTTAAGCAGTGATTAACAATAATTTACATAAAACTATTATTTGAAATAAACAAGATGGAAGTTTATTATTTTAACTTACCGTATTTGTCTCCAACTAATCAAAAACTAATTTTTTTCATTTTCTAATTAAAAAAAAAAAATCATGAAATTGCTTCTCTTATAGCAGGCAGCTGACAACAATGTGGCAACAGGCGCTCCAACATTCAAACAAAAATAGTATGTCTAGTGCCACGTGTAAAACGCATTTCAGCCTGAAATTAATCCGCCTGAACATAATATCTCAAAAATCTGATCAACTACTGGAGGGATATCAACCACTGGTGCGGTTACCCTATAGGTAAATTTCTGAAGCTTGTTAGTTTACCCCCCTTTGTCTCTAGTGACTCTAGTATTGTTGCATTTACAGATTTAGCTGTAACTGCGTTATCTTGTATGTTAATCTATGGGTAACACAACATTCTAACTGATTCATTTACTTTGATATAAGAATATAAAAAATAATTATTAGTTGTCATTCCAAAGATATTGCCTTATAAAATATTAAATATTGTTAATTTTTATATTTTTGCCCTTTAATAATGATTTTTTAATAATAATTACATTCTTCTTCATTAGCCAGGAAGAATGAATCCGAAAGCTACTCTTTGGGTTGCAGATTTCAGTGATACACTTCCGGTAACAGAGGAAGTGATGCCTCCTGAAGAACTTAAAGAAGAGTAAGACCTTATGTTTTAATTATAAAATTAAATTTATTACGGCATTTAATTGGTATTAACTTCACTTATAAAATAAAATAAAGTTTAATAATTATATTTTTAACTTGAATCTAGCCACTTAGTAATTTATGGTAATATAAAGTTAATTTATATTTTAAAAAATCATAAGGCTTACTTGAAGTAAATGTTAAATCTTTAATTTTAATGATTTGTGAGCGCAACTAATATGATAAAGTGACTTTTGACTTATATATCTTAGTTATGTGCCGATTTCTTTGGATAAAAAAAATGACTTTTAATGAATAATGAACATCTTCTCTCAGATATACGATCTTTTATCTCACTTATACGACGCTAACTTAAAACTTCCACTCCTCTGTTTGATCGTCTTCTTAATCATGTATATCACGTACGGATTGGTCAAGTCTTTAAAATTATTTTCTCTAAATATATTTAACGAATATAAATTGCTGCAAGTTCAAAAGAAATAATTTAGACAAGTAACTTCGTGAAAAGACAGTGTTTTATTAACTTTTACGTAGATAGCGGCTTAAAAGTAAAATTAATAATTTTCGATCCTAATTTAAAAAAAAAAAAAAAAAAAAAAAAACTCTTGTTGGTTCAAAATGACATGATAAACAGGGTTCGACAATTGCGGTGGCCTGGTCGCCACTGGGGAACAAAGTATTTATATGATAACTGTGTTTTGGCTATAGTCCCATCCCCTCATTTTTTTCTTATTCCTGTATAAAACAATATTTTATAAAGGCGTAAAGAATCTCATTTTCTGAGTATCAGCTAAAATATTTAAATAAGCGGTTTTTTTTTTTTTTCACAATCAGTATGTTTGCAGCAATTAGTTGCCTACATTATCTATCAAGAGCAGCATCTATTACTCATCTATTGCTGGTCACAATGATAAATTAAAATCCTTATTAAATATCACATTATGGATGTCGCAATGTTACAAAGCATTAAGAAATATACTTAGAAATTATATTAAAAGAAAATAATAATATAATTTTTAATTGTAAAAACAGATTTTAAAATAATAAAATGAGAACTTGTCTTAAATTACATGCTTGCTATAGTCATGTTTGTAGGGGGAGCTACAGTTTTTTCGTAAAGTAACTGCAGTTATAATATCTGAAGATTTTGTGCTAGATTATGTAACAACCTACATATTCTTGTCTACAAATCTTACCTTGAAAGCATCATTTGTCATCAAGACAGCGTTTTCTATGCAGTTATGAGTGAATCATATCAAAGCTGACGGAATTCAAATTTGTCTAAAGTTGTTAGTGCTCATATGTTGGATACTTCTGTGAGTAAGGTAGGGAGATTGTTTATTGTATCCCGAGGCACAGTGTCTAATATTATGACTGCATAGCAGGAAGACTGAAAAAACTGCATTTAACAAACTCTAGCGGGTACAGAAATGCGTGTTGACTGACAAAGACTGGCAATCAATGCATAGGTCTGTAATGAAAAATAAGAAGTCTACTGCAGCAAACCTGATAGCTGAGCTGAATACCGTTCTCGCAAATCCTTTTATCTCGCGGACAGTACGAAGGGAACTCTGGAAATCCTATTAGCTCCAAAGCAGTACGAGGAGAACTCTGCAAGCAATTTGTCTTTAAACTAGCTGCCACTCTTTTTTGGAATGTGTTTCCTTATTTTTTTCCAACTCCTTTACATACCACAATTAAATAACTTAAATGTACGCTGTTCGGATTAAAATTATTTATTTTAAATTTTATTTAATTGTTTGCTGTATGATTAATGTGATTTTGTTTAAACGTGCTTTGTTTTTAATTCCAGGCAGTATTATCTAACAGATGTCCAGTGGATCGATAGCTCAAGACTTTTAGCAATTTGGCTGAGGAGAGTGCAAAATTCGTCCATTATCAGTATCTGTGGTATATCCGACAGCGGGTGGTCTTGTAAGAAGGTGAGACTGTAGCACAAAGTTAAATGGTTCTTTAAGACATCATTAATCTTCAGGACCGCGCGAAGATGGGGGGGAAGGGGGCTGTCGCCTCGGGCGCGGAAATTGAAGGGGTGCCAAATTTATACTACAAACCTTTTTTTTCCTCTTTTTCGTAAAAAAAAGAGGAAATACTATATATTTACATATTGGCAATTTTTTCCTAATGAAAGTTCGTACACTTTTCGTTTCAAAGGTATTCTATTGTCCTTTACCCCACACAGAAATCCAAATTTATGAATTAGGACTTCTTTCTTTTAAAAACTTGTTTTAGGTCTTTCTCTTAATCTCTTTTGTTAACTTTTTCTTTTCTGAGTCTGTGCTTGTGGCAAAATCATATACTCTCAATCTAGCATGGGGTTTCTTTCTTGGAATGTGATAGGGTTCTAAACTGTTATACAGTACTGTTAGATACATTTTTTCTACACCCATTTTCCAAAATATAAGTGCAATTTCCTCTTATTTTATTTAGTTTTCAACCCCTTCGGGACGAGCGTCTTTTACAGAATTTTAAATCTTTAACCCCTTGGGGACGAGCGACATGTATACGTGCCGCATGAAGCACTCAGAATCCTTGATTTTCCTCACCAGTAAAATTTTACTGTAAAATTTGCCTTGTTTAATCAGCGCATTTTCTCGATTCAAGAAGACACAAATTTCTGTTTTTAAAAAACGGTGACAAAAGATTAAAAATTTCGTAAAAGGCTCCCGTCCCGAAGGGGTTAATCACCGGTTTTTCAATACAGAAACTTTTGCCTACTTGAATCGGAAAAAAATGCTCGGATTAAAAAAGGCAAAATTTACAGTCAAAATTTACTGGTGAGAATAATTCCCGATTCTGAGCACCTTACGCGGCACGAATACCGATCGCTCGTCCCCAAGGTGTTAAAATTCTTGAATTAAAATTAAACTTAAAGTTTCAAAATAAACGCGAGATATGTATTCAATAGAATTTGTTTCTGTTTCTACACTTTTCAATTTTGTGACATCTCTCACAAAGAAAAGTTGGGAGTGGGGTTTGGGAAGGGGGGCGCCAAATTGAAAATTTGACCGGGCGCAGTTTTCGCTTCGCACGCTGCTGTTAATCTTAACATAGTAGACTGGGAGGCGGCAACGCAGACAATCACCTCATCAAGTTCCCAATTGAAATTCCATAATTAGTTAAAACTCGAATCGCATATTAAAACGCAATCGGTCAGCCAAGTCATATCTTTGTGGAAAACAGTAGAAAACCCGATTTTAGCGGTTAACTCATAGGTTTGCCATTGTGTTTTCCTGCTTCCAGCCCTCCATGTTTTCATTCCTTTGGGTGCAGGAAAACACAATGGTAAACCTACAAGTCAACCGCTAAAATCGGGTTTTCAAGTGTTTTCTCCAAGATATGATTTGGCAGACCGATTGCGTTTTAACACTTGAACCGCCGGAAATTTTACTGAAGTGTTATAAAAATATTTTACACCGGAAATTTTAATTGAAACTACTTAACTTATTTATTTAACTTGCTTCTCCGAGGTACATTTTAAACTTATTTTAGAAAAAAATTTCTGGTGATAATCGAATTATTTTCAATTGGTAGCGGTCAAAATGACCGCGGTTCTAGTGTTAATATGCGAATCACGTTTTAACTAATTCTGGAATTTCCACCGCGAACTCGATAAGGTGATTGTCTGTGCTGCAGCATCCCGGTCCATAATGTTGAAAGGAAATTTATTTTGAAATTCTTCTATGACTTGTATTTTTAAATAAATGGAACTCCGCCATGTTTTGATATATTCACTATTCTTTTATATATTCCATTGTTTGAAAAATGCCTTTGACCATTCCAGCCTATATCAGTGAATCTTCAAGCACAACACAAACTTATCCCTATAATGTATTAATTTTTCTTTTGGAAATGTTTTTCTTCTTTTTTTTTAAGCATAGCCAAAATTTTAAAGAGAAATTCTGAAACTTCATAAATAGTATTATTCTTTGATTACATGTAAAGTAAATCTTTTATGTAAACATAGTGGTTGCTTGGATTTGTATTCATTTATTAAGTATCCAATTTTAATTGATGTACGTATATATCACTGCGCAGTGTAAGGTGACTCTGCAGTTATTGCTCGAAAAATGCCATGTGAAAAGGGTTTGTGCGTAAACCACAAGTATCACTGTCCACCATGTATAGGAAATACTTCTCTGTTGCAGGTAGCGGACTTATAGCGTAATAGCCTATAGCTGTGAAAGAAAGTCTCTCCTGGCGTTTAAAGTTTATTTTATCTTCCATTCTGATTGGTGGCTCACCAATTTATGTTTTTTTTTTTTTTAAGACGCTTAGCAACATTTCGTAATATTATTTTTTGCAGATTTGTATCACTGATTATATCCACATACATAGCATTTTAGCGAATTACATAATTATACTTCATTCTTATATTGTTGCTACACGATAGACGAGAGATACAATAAACGAAGAATGGGACACCTTTCCTAAAAGTCTAAATGAACCTTACACCATCATGTGATGATGCCGATGTACAGCGCCAAACAGGTTTTTCCTCCAACTTTTTTAGTTGGTTGCATTTTTGCTTCTATAATTAAGCTTATTTTATTCCGAAAATTAAAACGGAAAGTGGCAATAAAAGGATCACCGCTGAAAAAGCTTCCTTTCGCGAATCATGTTAGATTTAACTCTTTCTTCTTGGGAATAATGGAATTCTTCCTCTAATATTAATTTTCTTCCAAGTGCTATGTACAGTCGTGGAAAAAAAAAAAGTAAACACCCCCTACTAACTCCTCAGCAAATCATCGTAGAAGAAAGTTACTGGTGCCGAACGATTGGAAATAAAGTCTACTTTTAAATGATGTATATAAAATTTTCTTAGGGGGTCATCTACATATTAAAATGAATCCAAACTTCATTTTTTTCAATAGCAATGCCCAATTTTAACGTGATATTTCAAATCTGCAGTTCAAACTATGCCTAGACACCAAATTTCAAGTCATTTGAATGATAAGTTTTTGAATTATAAACATTCAAAATTTAGTGCTTCCAATGTTAAATTACATTTTCATATCTCCCGAAATTATGCTCCTAATGTGCTATTTTTTTTTTTTTTTTTTTTTTTTTTTTGTAGTAATAATACTAATATACCCAAACATAAATAAGCTGAATTTGCAATTTTTATAATTTTATGATATGAATTATGAAATTAATATTCGAAAAAATTATGAATTGCAACCTACAATTTTTTTTATGGATTTAGATTTATTAAGTCCTGCTTTATGGAAATTCAAAAATTTCACATTTTTTTTATAAGTAGTTTTCAAATTATGCTTAAAAAACGGCAAAATGATGGTTTAAGGGGCCGCGTCTATGATGGAAGTGAGTAGACATTTTGAAATTTATTCTGCTGTACTGTAATCTAACACACATCATTGACTCCTTGAGTGGCGCTTAAGGTGCCTTGATCAAGGAAGGGGCTCTCACGGTTAACAATCCAGTACGGAACTTTAATTTGGATACAGCCCTTAAAATAAGCTCGTTTTAAAATAATTAATTTCTCGGAAACTTATGGTACGAATTGCATAAAAATTCGTTTTTAGGCTAATTGAAGGGTGTAGAGTTCATTTATGCTGTCAGAATTGAGTACTGCTATTAAAAAAAACAAAATTATGGTTCGTTTTAATATGTAGATGGCCCCCTAAGCAAATTTTATATACATCATTTAAAAGTAGACTTTATTTCCAATCGTTCAGTACCAGTAACTTTCTTCTACGATAATTTGTTGAGGAGTTAGTAGGGGGTGTTTACTTTTTTTTCCACGACTGTACAAAGACTGGTGATCAGCGGAGCAATTTTCCACCAGTAAAAACTAATTGAATTTTTTTCTTTATTCAAGACAGTAATTTAGCATGAAAAGGGGTTTAGGAAAAATTTTCGAATAAAAATTATTTCGAAAGGTTACTTGTTGAAGTTTTCCATTTGGTACAGTTTCTAGAAGTATACAGTGTGGAAATCAACAAACGAAACCGTATCCAAAAAATTACATTTTTACCAGAGGGCGCTATGATTAAATTTATTGCTACGCATGAATAAAAATCCAGTGTGTTTTTAGGTATTAATAATGCAATTTAAACTATGGGGAAAGTATATTTGAAAGACAAATTTTGTGAAAAACACAATTAAAAAGATTTATGTTGTAATATGCGATACATTAGAAATTAATGGAAATTATTTTAAATTCATTATATTCATTCAGGTATATGTTTTGAATTCATTTCGCATCACATATTTCTAGACGGTGTAAATAACACCTAGTGTTTACACTTTTAAGCAATAAATTCGATGGCAGCGCCGCATAAGAGAATGTAATTTGTTGAATACATTCTAAAGCAATACAGGTATACCCGATTTCCAAACTATACACTTTTAGACACTGTACTTTAGGTATTACACGTTAGTGCCATATTCGTTCTATGGCGGAGATGTGTGACGATGTCCATGGATTTTATAAAGTATCTGTTTTCAAAATCTGGAAGTCATTATCATTATATAAACTAAAGATAACTATTCGAACTTTCTGGTGAGAATTTTTATTTTCAGAATAAAAAATTCGCCAGATGTGGCAACACTGATAATAATTCAAGATACAAGATACGCATACATTTACACTGCTAAAAAATATTAGGGGAGCAAGCAAAAAAGTGAAGAGAACAGTGCAAAACAACAATGTATGGGCATAAAATGGATATTACACATGTAGCAATGCGCAATACATAAAAAAAGACGCAAAAAAATGGTAAGGAAGCTTTTATTTTTTGAAAAGATGAAAAGAACATGAAAAGATGGTTTAGGGCAATAATTTGGTTTCATGTAAATCATAAAAAAAGCATTGTTTAGAAATGATGCAAGATTTTTAATATGGCATGTGGTCTCCTCGAACAGATGACTGCTGCACACCGGTTTTCTATGGATGCGATGAGTTTATCGATAAGACTTGGGTAATACTGTTCCAATGCTCAAGAATTGCAATCTCCAAGTTCCGGACAGTAAAAGAAGGCCTCGGTCTCGCAGCAATGCGTCGTTTGAGTATGTCCCAAACATGCTCGATCGGATTTAGCTCAGGAGGTAATGCTGGTCATTCCATACGCTGTATTGTTTTAGCTTTAAGCATGTTTTCCACAAGACGAACTGCATAAAGTCTGGCATTATCATGCATGGAAAAAAAGAAATCACTAATTACTGCAACATAAAGTACGACATGAGGTCTCGGCATCTCGTCTGTATTACTCCGGACCGTCAAAGTGCCATTACGAATGGTATGCAGGCCCGTACGCCCACCTATGTTGATTCCAGCCAAGGGCATCAACCCACCTCGTCTGTAATGTGATCTTTCGCGAACGAATGTGGGATTATTTTGAGTGCCTCTTTCTCTCCATGCCAAAACACATCAGATGTCACATCCAGACTGAATCGGGACTCATCTGTAAATAGAATTTCATTCCAACAACATTGCCTCCAAACTCGATGTTCAGTTTCCTACCTTCTTTGGGCCGCACAGAGGCTTGTGGTCAACTGAATACAGTCCATTGGCTTACGTGCATAGAGACCACTCTGATGAAGCCTATTTTGGACTGTTTCGCTGGACACCCTTCGTCCTTTGGCCAAGAACAATTGTGTTTGCAGCTGAGTAGCATTGCCCGTACCGTCTCGACGGGCTGTTAACAGGATATTTCGGTCATCAGTTTCTGTGTTAGCACATTTTCGACCTTGCACTTGTCTATGACTACCATTCCATGTGTCTTGGAATCGATTCCACAGCCTTTCATGGACACTGATTGCGACTCCAACAGCGTCCACTACACTTCGTTGTGTTTCCCCCAAATTCAACTGCTTCAATAACAGACCAAGCCATGGATTCCGGTAAATCATGTTGTTGTGACACTTTCAAGCCACCTTTTCTCAAAACACAAGCTGAGCAATTGAATTTTACAACTGAGGCAGTGAAACAGACGTTTCTGCAAAATCCCGATTTCTGCACATATCACATTTTTCCAGTTTTTGACGTCATAAACTTTAATTTACGTGTGAAGTTTTCTTTATCTGTTTTCTACAGCACTTTAAATTATGGATGTTATATTTTACGTTATTTATCGGTGTAAATATTTGCGTAATTTCGTTAATACCATGTGCTCCCCTAATTGTTTTGAGCAGTGTATAACTTCTATTCAAATTTTATAAAAGGCTAAATATACCGAGTAATTCAAAATAGACTATCTTGGCAAATATCTCTTAAACCACAGATTATAGAAACAATTACATAAAATAATATAAATAATGTGTTTTTTTAGATATAGCATTTATGTTAAAAAAGTTTATGCACACATGAAAATACGAAACTTAATTTTTTATATTTCTTACCTTTCCTATAGCTTGTGTTTAAAAAATGTTGTCTTTCGTGTAAGAAGGACTTTTATAAATATGCTTTAACGACAAAAACTTACAAAGTTATAATATTTGAATTTATAAAACTTCAGAGTTCCGTAGCAAAAATACGAAATGACGCACTTTTAGAGGAGGGAAACACTGAAATTCCATAAAAATTAAAAGAATCATAACTCACTAAGCTTTAATCGTAAAAGAATGGCACTTTTTAAATATCTTCCTCAGAAGCAGGGCAACATATTCCTAACTATAATTTATTAAAAATGGGAGCTCATTTAAATGTTAAATTTAATATTGTCATGTGTATACAGCCACTTTGAAATAAATCCATATCTACAAGCTACAATTGATTTGTCCCCATTTAACATTTTCCAATATACTTGAAAAGTGTTTACGAATTCAGTCTGTCTGGCCTTTTATATGTCCGTCATCTAACTTATTTAAATATATTCAGGATCCAAAGTGCTATATGTTCTTGAGGTTCATCTTAATATGATCGGAATTGAAAATGAAGTGTGTAACAGAGTTCGTTTATATGGCACTTAAACGAATTCTCTTTTATTATCTCCTACGGGATAAAATCGTTTGTGATGTGTTTTTATAATGTTACACTCTTTCAAACATATTGAAGTTGATATACATCACTGAGATGTATGCAAAATTCCATTCGTAGTCAAATCCGTAACAGGGTTTGGACTTTTTTTTATAAAGATGCTTACTTTCGAATACGGTGTACATAGAATTTACCTTTCATTTACAGGGACACACAAAAAAACTCAGTTACAGTCGAGTTAATGAGCGATAATTGCTGGAAAAGCGTTTTCAATTGTCGTATGCAGGGTTTAATTTCTGACACAAAAGTACCGGAGCTCTAATATTCTGCAGTATAAAGTTCCTGGCGTACCCCACCACCCATTCACCCCATTTTTAAATATCATACTTTGTTTTCAAAATTTACATCTTCAGCAAAAGAAATTTTTATATATTTTGACTATATCTATGTGCATTTTTGTGTAATAAAATCCAATAAATGAACTGATCAAAAACATTAAAATCAGGAGTGAGGAATTTTCAGAAAATGGTCTTCGCTAAGGTTTCTTTGAATCAGCTACAAAACTCAACACACAGCGCTGTTCCAGTGCGCTGTATTTATAAGCGCTGAAGGTTTCTGGCTAATATTTAAATATTCACTAAAGGTAAAGAAGTACTGAAACTGCGCCCCTGTGATCTTCGAGGAAACTAAATTCCACGTGGTGGTAAAAAGTGCATTAGTAAGAATATTTTATAAATACGAACAAAAAGCTTAATTATCAAAAATTTAAGGAAAGACTAAAAGAGCACTTTTCTGATATCAAGTTTAACAAACCAAGTACAGCTTTATCCAGATTGCATCAGAAAGAAAATATTAAGATGAACTTCGAAAAAGCTAAAATGATCATTTTAACGTCCATTACGCTTCAATAATCCGAGAATCCATTGAAATTGACTTATGAGTGATACTGTTTGTAACGATGTCCTTTCTTATTATATTCCCGCGATTTGGTATAATATCCTAAATATTTCAAGAACTCCTGAAAATATGAGCTGATCTTTTCACCCCTCTGCAGAGAAATGGACTGAACTCCGCTTGCGCATGCGTAGTATTTTGTTTTTGTTTTTAAATTTTTTGTTTTGCTATTCATTCAGTCATCTTTTCCTTTTGAAAATGAACGCGTGTGTGTACGAAAGATCTCAGGGTTGTATTAAATAATATTTTTACATGTTTGTGTCACCTTTTAAGTAATTATAAGTATGTTGTAAATCTCACTGTTTGTTCATACTTTTTTTTCTTTGTAGCATGTGCAAGAGGAAACAAATACCGGTTGGGTGGACATGTATGAAGCTCCGGTGTTTTCTCCTAACAAACGCTACTACTTCATCAGGTCGTCTGTAGCAGATGGAAGAGCAGGCCGGTTTAAGCACGTGTCTTCCATTGATTTGGAAGTAGGTTACAATATGCTTAATATTAACATATATGATTCTTTAGTATATGATCTATGTATGAGGTGTCTCAAAAACACTCCAACATAACACCGTCGCTACGAGCGACACATGTACGTGACGTATAAGCTGCGCAAAATCGTTGAATTTGGACATCAGTTTATTTTAACATAAATTTTTGTCTAATGTAATCACTGCATTTCCGTGATTAAATAACCCCTTCGGGACGGGAGCCTTTTTCGAAATTTTTAATCTTTTGTCACCGTTTTTTAAACACAGAAATTTGTGTCTTCTTGAATCGAGAAAATGCGCTGATTAAATAAGGCAAATTTTACAGTAAAATTTTACTGGTGAGGAAAAACAAGGATTCTTAGCGCTTCATGCGGCACGTATACGTGTCGCTCGTCCCCAAGGGGTTAAAGCAAAAGTTTCTAAATAAAAAACACATTCTTAAACATTTTCAAAACATGTACTCCGCCAAAGGAATAATACAGTATTTCTTTCATTATAATAAGTATTACAGGGTTGTCACAGACGACTATTTTTATATTCGTTTTCGCCCCATTATTTACGCTGGTCATCAAAATTAAAGGATAATGAGAAAAATTGTCCTCATTAAGTTAATGTTGAAACCAAGCCAAATGATGCAATTATTTATTTCAATTAAATACTATTGAATACAAAATTGCACTTCCGCGCGTACGTTAGCGTTAGAAATATGCAAATTAGGTGATTGTCAATGTGGTGCGCAATGGACGTATGTTGGAATTCTGGCCTGTAGTGTTGTTTAAAGTGAATGCGGTGTCTGAGAGAAATCAGTATTCATTAGTTATGGCTTAAATCCATCACTTAAGTGAAGGTAAAAAGTGGCGAATAATTGGTAGAATCGAGGGGGGTCAAACACAAATGGCGGTCGCCCAAGATTTGAATATCCCTTAAAGTGTCATATCAACAGCTTCGGGCTGCTTTTTAAACACTGGATCCGTTGACAGACAGCCCATTCAAGAGAGTAGCAGAGCAAAACTGCATCCGAAGACCGTTTTCTATAATTGTCGGCCTGGAGAAATAGCGAAGTGACTACAAGATATTTGGTTTCAGACCGTCAGGCTGCCACAGGAACTCGAATTAGCCGTTCTACTGCTACACGAAGGCTGAACGAGGCCGACGGTACGTCAGAAAACTAATAGTTTGTGTCCCACTCACTCCAGATTCCAAAAGGGAACGTTTAAACTGTTGTCATCGTTTTGTTCAATAGAGCCAAGAAGACTGGGCTCGAACGAGATATTTCACGGACAAGGGAAGGCAATTTGCGTGTTCCTTCCTCTCTCCTGATCAAATACGTCTAGAATAAGTATTCAGACTAACTCTAGACTTGTCAGTAAGCAATAGTTGAGCGCAGTCTTCATGGCTCCATTGAACATGACGAGAGCAACAGTTTAAACAGTCCCCTATGGAAGCTAGAATGAGTGGGACGCAAACTGTTAGTTTTATCGTATACAGTGCACCCTTGTTAAGCCTTCGTGCAGCGGCAGAACGGCTAATTCGAGTTCCTGTGGCAGCCTGAATGTCTCAAACCAAATCTCTTATAGTCTTCTCGCGGTTTCTTAGAGCCACAATGACAAAAAACGGTTTTCGGATGCAGTTGTTGCTCTGTCTCTCTTGACCAGGTTGTCTATCAACGGCTCCAGTGGCTAAAAAGCGTCTCGTAGCTTTTGATATGACATTTTGGAGGATATTCAAATCTTGAGCGACCTCCATTTGTGTTTGACCTTTCTCGATTCTACAATTATTCGTCACTTTTGACCTTAACTTAAATGATGCCTTTGAGCCATAACTAATGAATACTGATCACACTTAGACACCACATTCACTTTATACAACACTACAGACTAGAATTCCAATATATGTCCATTGCGCACCACATTGTCACTCATCTAATTTGCATATTTTCAACGGTAACGTATGCACGGAAGTGCAACTTTGAGTTCAATAGTATTTAATTAACATAAATAATTGCAACATTGGGCATTCGTTGCAAGATTAACTTAGTGAGCATATTTTTTCCCATTATCCGTTAATTTTGATGACCAGTGTGAAACAAACACATTTTGTATTATATTTCCCTTTGAACACTGAACAGTAGACAGTTCAATAGGCTTCACATTTGCGAGCAAATCCACGCGCTGTAGATGAGTAAATGTGAAGTACATCATGAAAAAGAAGTAAAAAATATATAGCTGTAGCGCAAAAAGCAAATAGGTATTTGTTAGTGTAAAATATATTTCTCTTTCAGATGTTTTCAACATATATGTGAAACATTTTTGCTTTAAAAAAGTGGTGCGAGATAGAATTAGAAAATAGTCGCCAGGTGGCAGCGCTGAGTATAAGGATAAAAGAACTGATATTTTTATAAGGTATCCCGTAAGGTTTATACATAAAAAAAAATATATTAAAATTAGGCAATGCATGACATTGCGCTTGCTTTTCCTCTTACCGCCAATGGGCGAGAGGTGGGGTAATCACTTAATGTAAAAACAAAAAATACAATTTTTGATTAATTAATTTCATTTCTCAAATAAACAATATACATTTTTAAAAGTAAATTGTTTTTCAAATACTTTCATTTAAAAAAATGATGTTTAGCGCCATTCAAAGGCACTAATTTCCTCACTTTTAAACTGTGTTAATATACCCGTTGCTAATAAGTTAACTGGTAAAACTGCTTAAATTATCTAATACAGATGGAATAAAGTTCACTCTGTTCTGATTCTGTAATTTTTGTGGTTCTAAAGAAAAGTTTACTTTTTGAAACTCTTATACGTCAAAGCAGCATAGGGAATTTATTGGCTAAAATTAGACCTCATTCTAAAATTCTAATTAGAAAATTTCCACTTATAAACATGTCATTTTTCTTTCAATTTATTTTGTTAAATTAATTACAAGAAATTTCTAGCACCGTTTTTGAGACACTTTATATATCAGAGGTTTTCAACTGTAGCCTTTGTAAAACCACTATTTCCGAATATTAATCTTCGCCTTATTTAATCGATTCGCCTCCGCGAGGCTACTAGTATCAAACAATATTCTTCGCCTTTATTTAATCAAAGTTGCCTGTGGTGATTCACTTCGGAACATTCATCTTTTTATTATTAGGCGATAATTACTATTCGAATATAGTGCTTGCACGGTGGCTGCAGTTGAAAATATTTGCTATATGTCATAGTGTTTTTATTTGGCTTTTATCTACAGAACATCTAAATAAGAAGTTATCTTCTTCTAAAGAACTTATGCAATAAATAAACTGTAATATTTTAGTCGATTACCTTAATCAGTATTGAGACCATCATCTCTTTTTTAGTCGATTCTTTTATATTCCTTTTGATAAATAAAATTTAAGAAGAATCGTCAAAATTTAGTCTTTAATAATAAATACGAAACAAATTTCCTCTAAAAGGTATTTTTCTAAAATCATTACATTTTGAAAGGATTTCTTTGTTTATATATATTAAAAATTTTGATACCACTACTGAATAATAATAAAAAAAAAATAACTGAAACTGCATAATTAACACATACCAATCTATAAAGCACCAGCTTTTAAAAATATAAATTTGAATCGACCAGAATTTCAAAAACTTGTTTCAATATTACGTAACAGATAAATGCTTAATTTAAGGGGTTAGTTACGCTTTGAACTAGCAAAAAGCATGGAAAAGTGACTTGTATATGAGTTTCAGTGATTCTATAACTGATTTACTTTTAATTATAAAACTTAAAACACATATTAAAAAAGGTTTCTGTTATCAATTAAAGTTCTCAAAATATATACACATATATAAAGTTTTCTACAATTTTCACAAAAGAATTATTCTTTCCTGCCTTGCGCCCAAACTTTTTCACATTTGAATGGCTAAAACAAATCAAGATTTTTTTTAATGAATACATATATAACGTCAGCAAATAAATAAATAGAATGCTAAATTCATCTTTAAAAATTTTAACTTAAAATTACACTATGTACAATTTACTTAAAAGATGAAAAAATAATTAAAAAGGTGTTAAATTACTTTAATATACTTATTACTTTCAACTACATACATAGTCTTCGTCAGGGAATACAAAAATACAAACGTCTTATTTTCAAGTTTCACGTAGTTGGTGTTGAAAGGAGTGAAAGTGAAAGTCCATTTTTAGATCCGGAAAACATTGGGAAAATAAAAATATGGATATAGAGGGAAGTGGAATATTACGTGTTTTATGATTCTTTTAATAAACTGAGCCGAATTCTGGATATGTTGTGGGATAAAACGTCATGACTATTTTTATTATTGACTATTTCAGGGATGAGATTTCCGCGTCTTTGCGCACCAGTATATTTTTAGAGAAAATGCTGTTCTTTTAAATCGCAAAAATGTTCCAATTAAATGAAATGTCGTTTTCTCTAATAAAATACCGGTGTGAAAAAAAGCGGAAATCTCATCCCTGCTATTTAAAGAAAATACTGTTTGTATTTTCATTATTGACTATTTAAAGAAAATACTGTTTGTGTTTTCTTATTAATAATTTCTATTGATTCACGATCCCGAAAGATGAAGTTTCTGGAGTATATGTAATTCCACTGAAAACAGAAAGTATTTATCTCGAATATATAGGAATGACTTCTCGAAAACTTAAAGTTCGTATTAAAGAACTTTTGAGAGATTTTAAGTTCAACCGGCCAACAACAGGCCAACAACCCTGTCAAGACTTAAGCAGAAGCAGAATATACAAGTTAATTTCGAAGACGGAAAAATTATATGCCCCTTAAAGAATTATCATGATTTAATTATCCGTGAATCAATAGAAATTATTACTGAAGAAAATACTGTTTGTAATGACGTTTTGTCCTACAACATATTCAGAATTTGGCTCAGTTTGCTTAAAGAATCATAAAACACGTAATATTCCACTTCTCTCTATATCCATATTTTTATTTTCCCAATGTTTTCCGGATCTAAAAATTGACGTTCCCTTTCACCCATTTTGATACAAACTACGTGAAATTTGAAAATTAGACGCTTGTATTTTTCTATTGTCTGACGAAGACTATGTATATAGTTGAAAGTACTAATTATATTAAAATAATTTAACACCTTTTTAAATAGCTTTTCATCTTTTAAGTAATTTGCGCATAGTATAATTTTAAGCTTATCTATAATGTCTATTCAAATTGATCTTCAATGAAAAAATAATAATAAAACTTGTAGATACGGATTTTTTTTTTTTTTTTTTTTTTTTTTTTTTAAGAGAAAAATATGAACTATCGAGGTTTTTCTTATACAGAAGTAGTCGTGGATCCCAAACTTCTTACTTGAGAAATACAGTAGCAGATCATTTTGTGTCTGTGTACGTTTAATACATTCAGAAAAAAATTCGAGAAATTCTAGCCTAACATTTTTCAGAAATCGGGCGCAAAGATGAAAATCGCCGTTTTGAGAAAATTGACACTAAAAATGAAATCATCCCTTGATGGTATAGAAAAAGGTCAAAGTGTTTTAGACATAACTTTACTTTTATCACGAATTTTTTACTGGAGTTTGTTTTTAAATATTCCTAAAGAATTATATTTAATTATAAGCTATCTAAAAAAATCGCTTTTTCGAAATTTTAAAGTGTACCTGACCCCCTTAAAAAGGCCGTTTAAAATCCATGCACATTGTGTAGCGATATCTCCAAAAAAGTTTGTCGACCATCTTAAAATTATACACTGAAAGCTTATAACATAGCTAACATTATGCTATAAATAGTATGCATGTAGCCATATTATTTGCGATTTTAAATGTTGTTACGACACTAAACGTGTCATTATAAGTGCACAATAAACAAAGGATATCTATGAAAGACAGATGTGTTAACACATCGCACAAGTTGTCAAATTTTAATGAATTCATTAAAATTTGACAACTTGTGCGACATCGAACCGTGGCGATTTGACGTTTCCATCAAAATTTATCCATCTCATCAAACGTCATCAAAATTTATCAATTATATCAAAATTTGACGATTTAAGCATTTTTCCTACTATTATTATATTTTAAAATAAAATATAAATCCAATTAAGAACATAAAATAATATTTAGAAAAATTCATGTATCAGAGAATATTGTTAAAGATGAGAAATTATTAAAGAAAATGGTTTGAATATACCGGGTGTCCCAAAAAGGACTGACTGATTTTAAAATTCAATAACTTGCAAACGGTGACAGATATTTAAAAAATTCTTGCAGGAGGGTTATGCATAAGGTCAAAAGTTTTTTTACAGTGATTTTCAATTTTAGTTCGAATTACAAACAATAGATGGCGCTGCGATCAATAGACGCTGAATTCAGGCTCAATTTTTGGTACTTCGTGGCCCGGATAATACATTTCCATCTCCTTTTTCAGCATGGAACAAGAGAAAGGACCAGAAATCGAGCCTGTATTTAGCGACTATTGCTTACAGCGCCATCTATTGTTTGTAATTCGAACTAAAATCGAAAATCACTGTAATAAAACTTTTGACCTTATGCATAACCCTCCTGCAAGAATTTATTTAATATCTGTCACCGTTTGCAAGTTATTGAATTTTAAAATCAGTCAGTCCTTTTTGGGACACCCGGTACATGGTCTGAACAGAAATATTACATGGAATATTACATGGTCTAACAAGTTACTCTTGGAGAATTTGCGGACAAATTCAGTCGCTAAAATTTATTTATGTACAGTTTTATTACAATCTTTTTTAATTCTTACAAGTATGTATCTTAAATTATTTATATTAACATATCATATACTGAGAATTCATTAGAACATTTTAATCTTTTTTTAATTTTCTACCTTTTCAAATATTTTATCTTGTCAAATTTTTATTTATATTACGCACAGCTGAACTCGGATGTAAAAAATGTATTTTGTGGTTTGATTTTCTAATACATTTATAATTAAATGTTTTCGTAATGCTTTACATACTGCATTATGTACTCAGAACACACTGTAAAAAAATTACGTAACGTTACTCCATAAAATTGGTGGAGACATGCTGCTTCCTATGTCATGGAGTCATTTAAACTGATATAACTGGTATAATATTACGCACTAGTGTAACGTAACACCCGTTATATCAGTTAAATTACCCAACAAAATGGAGGCAGCAGGGCTGTTTCATGGAGCAACGTTGCATAATTTTTTTACAGGCATCATTACTCATTTTTTTTTTTTTTTTTAAGATAACTCCTGAACTTCACATTAATGAAAATTTGCGTACACAAAACTTCAAATGTCAGCATTTTTGAAAACATGTTTTCATTAATTTTCATTTTTCTTTAAAAAGTGAAATTTCTGAGAAGAATAAATAAATATAACAGTGTGATTACTCATTAAATATCGCATAGTAACCATGCGTTATATTTCATTATCGATATATTGCCGACAAAGTTATAGGCATTGATCTTATTTCAATAAAGTAATGTTAAAATTCTAGTGCTAAATCCACCTTGAGTAAATAATTAAAATACGTATGCAGCACAAATAAAGCGTACTAAAATTGCTTTTAAGTGAATGTTTTTAAAATTTTAAATTTATTGAAAATTTTAAATTTATTTAAAATACATTAAAATACCTTAATAAAATACATTAAAAATCAAATTTAAAACCCAAAACATTTTCGGCCAAATTCACACAGCCTTTGTCAGTGGTTATTTAAATGTTATTATTTCTCTTTGCATTTAATCTTCAAGGAGAGACCATTGTAATTTAATGGTGGTACGGAGGATAAGTTGAGAGAAAAATGTGTTAATATTTTTCTTTAACAAAACAAGCATTCATCTACTATGTAGCAATTCTTTCCAGACATCTATGAAGACTGGAAAGAATTGCTACATAGTAGATGAAAGCTTGTTTTGTTAAAAATTTGAATATAAATTACAATTGTCTCTTCTTGACGAATAAGAGCAAAGAGAAGTAGCAACATTTAAATAACAACTGACGATGGCCATGTGATATTCGCCGAAAACGTTTTGAGATTTTAATTTGATTTTTAATGTATTTTTAAGGTATTTTAATGTATTTTAAATAAGTTTGCATTATATATATATTCACTTAAAAGCAATTTTATTACGTTTTGTTTGTGCTTTATACAAATTTTAAAGTTATACACAGTTTAAGTTATAAAATCCCAAAATGCACTGGTTTAGAGTACGCGGATACCGAACCTAAAAGTGGAATATACAGGTTAACCTCGTACACTTTAAATCAGGCCCTTTACATAATTATAAAGAAACTTGTTTATGATAAAGTATTATAATTTAAATATGTGATTTCTAAAATAAAAGTTGTCGTTAAATTGTTGACTGGATTAACAATAATGTTGCTAAAAACTAAAAAAACTAAAACTGGGGTCTGTGCGGTCCTTGAAGGATCAGGGTCTACAGTGCCCAACTCTGTTTACTACCCTGGGCCCCGAGGTGCTATCAGCATGTGCCCGGCCGGGTGGTCAGCCCAACGCGAGACCCTCTGTGTTTAGTTCCCAAGCAAACTTGGTACTCATTTTATATATATATGCACCTAAAAGCAATTGTATTACGTTTTATTATTTATACGACCCCGAAGGGACGAAAAGTTGAGTGAGAAATAATGTTGCTGAGGTTTTAATTTTTTCTGCAAAAAATACCATTTTAATTTATTTATCATTATTAAGGCTACTAGTCATTCAGCTTGTAAATTCCCCTTACTAATGTTAAGTCCATGGGCGTTTGATGCATTCGTCTATTTAAAATATCTCCTCGGGAAATTAATATTTTTAGCTCTTTTTTTTTGAGTACTCTTCTTAAAAAACGTCTCTTTTTTTCTTAGTTCTCGAAATATTTCTAAAATCTACACTTAATTTTATATGAAGTGTTAAAATCTAACTCACAGTTCGCCAGCTTTTAACACATAAAATATTAAATTAAGTATAGATTTTAGAAATATTTTAAAAACTAACAAAAAAAGAGGCATCCTTTAAGAAAAGTACACAGAAAAAAATGAGTTAAAAATATTAATTTCCTTAGGAGATTTCGCGAGCTGAGTAATTAGCAGCCTTAAGGTTAAATACTGAGTTCAGCTGTTTTTAATTAAGTTAATTATCTAAAATGTATGTGAATAAAATATAGTGATGTATTACACATATTTGTTATTTAGAGAAAAAGTTTATAATATTAATAAATGTGCTGCTTTGATATGTAAAGAGCAACACACGTGTTCTTTGTTGCATTACAATGCATGTCATTGTGTGAGCGCATTATCTAAAACTACACTTTAGTGACTGCTTTTTATGTGAAAGATATGTTGTTGTATAATTTTTGTGTTCATGTCTGGACATGTGAATGTGTTCTGCGCAGAGTGGCCGAAAGGACTTCTTGACACATGGCAGCTATGACGTCACTAGGATTTTGGCCTATCTAGAAGAGGATCATTCCGTGTGAGCTCTCTGCTGTAATCCTTCGCATGATTGGTCCAGTTTCCACCTTTATGCTTTTTTATCATTTTACTAATTCCTTTGTTGAAATTTAGTATTAAAGGCATGAGTATTTCTATCATCATATCTTTAAAATTTGCATGCTATTGTATTAAATTTGTTATGTCTGCATCAATATTGTTTATTTTATTGCTTTTCTTAGTGAAATATGCTTAATTCGTTGCATATTAGCATGTTGTTTTAAAACTTTCAGAGATAAAATACACCTCAAATACTGCAAGAAAAGTAAACGCTCAGTGTTAAAGCATATTTAAAGTTCAAACTGTAGTTTTCAAACACAATACGAAATCAAAGGGAGAACATTTCTAACAAAAAAATAATAAAAGCTTTGTACTACATAATGTTATGTTTGTTTTACTAATATTTAAAATTAAATATATATATATATAATTTTAACGTATGCTGTTTGGGTATAGAAATTTTAAAAATAAAATTGGTTTCAAAACAAGTAAAGCAATTAATATGTTACTAAAGAAAACTTATTGATCTGTCTTTTTAACATTTTAAGAAAAACTTGTGATACATATATATAAGTATGTTGCGGTCAATTTGAATAATCGGTTATTATTAAAAACTTCCAAATAATATCCAAATACACAGGTTAATGTGATTAATTTATTAGAATTTATCAAATTTACCGGTTATTATAATTAATTACCAATCAAGTTCGGCTAGTGTAATGAATTGTACCTCGCTATTGTGCAATCGTATAATAGCCTTTGTGAGCGTGAAAGTCTGTTTTTGTCTATTAGCATCTGATTGGAGATTTCAGTGGATTATTTATTTTATATGCGGGTGGCAGCATTTTTCGGGGCGCTCATGAATATTTATTTTTCGACAGTTTCGGTTGTTTTGCGTGCCAAGGTATGCCAATTTGATGTTACTTTTGTTGTGAATTCCTAGCGTGTGCGTAATTGTTTCGAAAATTTGACAAATTTTATTGTATATATAGCCACAATGGATGATGATTTAAAAGTCATAAAGATACTTTTTGACGACCAATTGAGCATACTGTAATCGAAAAAAGGGAAAAACATCAAATCATATACATAACTAGAGGGCTCTGCCCCCTGCGAGCTACGCTCGCCAACCCCCGTTCAGACTCTAAAAATCCGTTAATTTGATCTGCTTTAAGACTACGGAAGATTGAATTATAATTAAAAAACCAGTGGCGATCTCCCTGTAAACGGGTTTCCATGCCCTTTTACTGAGGGATTTTAAAGCCGAATCAGCTGCTGTTAATCGCTGTTTTCGTGCTTGATTAAGTAAGAACATTTTTAAATTGGCTAATATAAAATTAACTAAGTTAACAGAGTCTTTGCTTCCCGTTTTTTTTTTTTTTTTTTTTTTTTTTTTTTTTTTTAACAACGTTACAAGAAAATGTTTTTAAATAAGATATATTAAATGTAATATTTTAAATCTGACATAATTTTCACCAAACTTTTCTTTATCTTTGTAATATTCATCTGAAAATATTTTTATTGTTAGAAAGATAATATTATTATTTGCGTTGCGTGAGAATGGGCATCAATTGTTAAAAAGGTTATCTCGAAATTTGAAATAAATCTCTCGTGTAAATATATTCTTAAATTTAAACTGTTTGGCAATATTAATATTTGGCCATTCTAAATATGACATAATTTCTTCTACTTTGCGACTTTTAACGAATATTAATGAATTTATTATTTTAAAAATTTCTTTCTTTTTTAATATTAATGTGTAAATATAGTTTTATGACGTAATTTTCAATATTTTCATGCTTTTAATACGCAATAATTTAATTCTAATTTAAAAGATTTTGTAAGTCGAAATTTCAAATAAATTCCCATATAAATATATTTTTTAAATTCAAACTGTTTGGCAATGTTATTATTTGGACATTTAAGGGGTCTTGTACCTTTTAAACGCGTCGAAAATTAACGAAAAACTTCAAAATTTGAATTTGTATATCTTCTAAATCTCTTTATGTAAGAACATGAAATTTTGGATATTGATTAAACAGATTGTGCTTTGTAATATACTACCAACAGAAATTTATTAACCCTTTACAGAATTTGTGTATTGTTGAAATCAAACTAGCTCTTTTTTTACACCATAAGTCATTGCGCGCATGATATCTTGAGAAAGTACGTATGGATTGTCATGAAATTTGGTAAAGATACTAAACAAATATGTGTGTTTAAAATGATCTACTTTTAAGTATTTACAATAGTAATATTTTTAGTTATGACTATTTTTATTCATTAAAAATACAGAATTTTTATTTTTTTTACGAAAATAATTTTTTTTTATATAGTTAATGAAATAATTTTAGCCTAAGAGTAGATCATTTTAAACACACATATATGATTAGTATCTTTACCGAATTTCATGCAAATCCATACATACTTTCTCAAGATATCATGCGCGCAATGACTTATGGGGTAAAAAAAGAGCTATTTTGATTTCAACAATACACAAATTCTGTAAAGGGTTAATAAATTTCTAATGGTGGTATATTACAAAGCACAATCTGTTTAATCAATATTCAAAATTTCATGTTTATACATAAAAAGGCTTTGAAGATAGACTAATTCAAACTTTGTAGTTTTTCGTTAATTTTCTACGCATTTAAAAGGTACAAGACCCCTTAAAATAGTACGTCATTTTCCCATTTACTGCTTTTAACACACATTAAATAATTATTTTATAGTTTTCTTTCCTTTTTAATATGCTTGTGTAAAAACAATTTTTATGACGAGATGTTCAATATTTTCCTGCTTTTAATAAGTAATCATTTAATTCTAATTTGAAAGGTTTTTCTTATGCTTATAATAGTCACGTGTGAATAAATTTTTAATTTAAAATAATATTATTCTTTGCGCTGTTTTAACAATTGGCAACAATTTAAAATAATAACTTTTCTAAAATATGTAAAACATATCTCTGGAAATGCTGAAAATTTGAATTTAAAATGGAAATAAACCCTCAAAAAATTAGGGAAATAAAAAAATAAATGCAGTCTGCACATCGCGAATTTCTATTGAATATCCTTAGAAATAATTTTTAAATTCTTATGTATAGTTTTTGCTCCTATAAAACTATTTTAAAGGAAAAATTTTGTCCATCTTTAACATTAAATATCTCTGAAAATAATTCCTCGATTTAGAAACTGCCTGCTTCAACGTGTTCAAACATTTCTCTGTAATATTACCCATTTTCATATTTTTGTACGCAGTATTTTTCTTAATATTAGTGAAGAAGGCCTTCCGGTCCAAAAAATGCATTGAAAAAGGCGGTGACAGCGTTAGTTACTTGTTTTAGAATAGAGAGAAAATAAAGGAATTGATTTCTTGCAAAAGTTGAGGAAAGCAAAGCGAAGACTTCTGGCAAAACACCTAAAAATTTGCAACTACTATCAAGATATGATATTTCAAAATATAGTCGTGTTGAAAAACTCATCGTTCCAGTTATAAATGAAAAAAATCCGATTATTTTTCATGCTTATATGAAGGAGAATTTTCAAATAACTAATGATATTCATATTGGACACTGAGAGCGAAACAGTATGATGAGAGTTTAAGACAAAGTATAAAATTACATTTGAAATGGTATGATATATTTGAATCTTTATGAACTTTTCAAAAGACTTCACTTTAAATAATTTTTAATAAACTATAAATGACATTGTGGTAAAATATCAAAATGATTTGAGGTAATTAACAAAACACACCATATTTTTTATCTATAATAACTTGTTTTTTTTTTTTCAATTTTAGATTTTGTTTTATTTAAAATCCGTCATTTATTAATTTAATCTCATTTCTAAAATGATATTCTAAAATGAATTTCAACAACATAAATAATTCCACGATTAATAAAGTTTAAGCGATGTCATTATAATAAAGTATAAAAGTGATTTAAAATATTATTAATTTAAGCTATGTATTCTCTCTATAACTATAATAATATTTTTAGGTTTATTAAATTTTAGATTTAGATTTTTTTTAAATCGTAATTTACTAATTTTATAATTTAGGAGAGATAGGGGTAATTAAGATCATTTTTTGACAATTGATTGCCACAGAATGACGTGGACTACATACTAATATTATATATAACTTTTCTCAGTAGGTAGTTGTCTCTTGAAATGTGTAAAGAACTATTTTCAATGTACCATGTTACATGGTACAAGTATCGTTTTCAAAAAATACCTCTTTGATCCCAATTACCCCTATGAAATGCGGTAGTTGGGGTCAGAGGTATTTTCTCTCGTGCCTTACAACATACAGTCATGAGTAAATTTAAAAGATCTCGGTATGGGCTTTACAGCAAGATATTTCTGGTTTTACTACTACAACCATTCTCAGAGATACAGTATTGAAAAAATAAGTACGCTGAAAAAAAAAAAAAAAAAAAAGTTTTTTAAGGGATTAAACAATGGGGGATAAAAAATCAGTCAAAGCTCATATGTTGTGAAGGAGGAAAATTTAATTTACATTGAAATTAATGAGGCCTAAGTAGGCATAAATGATGCAGTCAAAGCTAAAATATGGAATAACTGAAAAATAAAATTGTAAAATAAATGTTTTGCTAACGCAAAATGGCCAGTAAAGTAAACCAAACTAGGGTTATTTCACAGGATTTGAAAACTGAAAGATAAAGAACGCATTCTAAACCACAATTTGAATTAAATAGAAAGTAAAACATGCAATCCCATTTACCCTTAACACAAAAAACGCTATGATCCTTATCCTGAAAATGCTATTCCTTGGGTAATTAGAATGATGCAGATTATTAACATTATGCGTCTTCTGTTGTAAAAAATAACCATTTCCTCTTAAAAACAACCATTTTTCTAAATTTAAATCCATAGTTATATTTCAATATTCCTGCAATGTTTTACACAGGACTTTTTTAACTAAAACATTCTCATTTTGACGGACAACATTTTCCTTTGTGTTCTGGGAAAACAGTGACTACTTCTGCAGGAACATTCATTTTCAGTCCAAAAAATATTGCACATGTAGGATATTAGTCGGAGTTCATAATTAGCATCGTCATTTTTACTTTCTTTTATCTTTACAAGAAGAAAGTATTGGATTCATGAAAATTTTCGGATTCCGCTTTTCGACGGATTTACACGTTATAGGGGTCAGAGATTCCGAAAAACATGTTTTTACAAAATGTCAGTCTGTGAGTCTGTGACTCTGTCTGTCTGTACGTATGTGGCACAAATATTGTGGGCTCTCTATCTCAAGAACTAATGCACGGAATTTAATAAAAAATTATATTCAGTTAGTCCCTGATATAAATTGATTCTGATTAGTTTTTGGTGTAAATCGCTCAACAGGTGGCGCTGCTATGCAGCATTTTTCACGATTTCCACAATAGCTCAATCTCCAGAACTAATGCACGAATTTTCATCAAATTTGAGATTCAGTTAGTCATTGACATGAATTGACGTTTTATACATTTTAGTGAATACCGCTCAACAGGCGGCGCTGCTATGCTGCAATTTTTAGAATTTCCACTGTAGCTCTATCCCATTAACTAATGCATGAATTTTCATCAAACTTCAGATGCAGGTATACCTTGATATCAGTAAGTGCTTTTTATGTTTTGGTGTAAATCGCTCAACAGGCGGCGCTGCTATGCTACATTTTTCAGAATTCCCGCCATAATTCTATCTCAAGAACTAATGCACGAATTTCTCTGCAAATTCAGATTCAGATGTAATTTGATATGAATTGGTGCTATATTGATGTAATTTCTCGTACTATTTAAATGATTTAATTGACGTGATGTATATAGAAGGAAGTTTTGTGATTGCCACAACATACTAGTTTTTATCTGTTACAGATTGCCCCTGATCCCAATTACCGCTGATCCTAATTATCCATACCTCACCTTATTCTCTATTGCAAAGTCAAGGGTTCGTACGACGGTTCAGGGAATTGTTCAGGAAAAACAACAGTATTTTTTTTTTTAATTGAGAAATAAATCTATGTTAAACACTCGAAATTTAATTATTTAAGGAAAGATTTTCTATAAGAAAATGCTGCTACCCAAGAATTTCCTGATCTGGAAATCCCAGGACCCGTACGAATCCTGTAAAATGCACCCGAGTAACAAGAATTTCCACGATTAATAAAGTATAAACGACGTAATTACAATAAAATATAATCGATAAGTATAGTAGTAAAATATATAAAACGGTTTCAGATAATTTTTACATCCCTTTAGCTATGGGTATTTTTTTTTTTTTTTTTTTTTTTTTTTTTCGCTATCTTTTGCTCCAATATTTTAATAACTGAAAAAAACAAAGCTTTCTCCTTTTCCCTTCTTCCTATAACGTAAAATGTCTAGTTTAATTATTTTACTTTTTCACAATGATAAACATTTTCTGGAACTATACTGATTACAGAAAAAAAGTAATTAATATTCCCCAAGTGAAAATAAATAAATGCTTGAAAGATTATTCAATAATTTACAAAAATAAAAATAAAAATAAGATGAAATTAATCTGTTAATGCAATTAAATTAAATTATATCTCTCTTTAGAAAGCATAATTCGGAAAAGAGTATTATTTTCGAGGAAAAAAAAAGTTAATCTACATTAAAAAACACATACAATAAATAATCAAAATTATTAATAAAAAAAAACTTAATAAATACTCAAATCAATGATTATAAGCCTTAAGGTTATCGAAAATTTCGATAACTTAACTCGTTATTTCCCCCGCATATTTAACTTAATTTATTTTTTATGTTGATAATAATTTTTTGTGTTAATAATAATCTTTTGTTCCGATGTATTAGCAATGCATTTTTCAGCTCAAATGCACGCAATATAATTTTTTTTCATATTTCATTAAAATACGAACACTTAACTATAATAAAATATTTTCTGCAAAAAAACCTTGCAAAACATTTGCATAAAAATTGTATGCTTCAGCTGGATTTATGTTCCAAATTTGCAATTTTTTTTATAAAGTTTATTTAATTAAAGGTCCTGATTTATTTAAAAGTCTTAATTAACATTTTTTTCGATTCATGAAATTAATTTTGATAAAATAAGATAATTACTCTATTAATAAACCTTGATGTTGTAATTATGGAAATATGTAAAATTGGATTTTATATAAGGATTAAATTAATTGAACTATTTTCTCTTAAAAATTACGTAATTTTAAATATTTATCCGTCATTAATTTTACCTGTTGTTTTTATCTTTTGTTCCGACATTTTAGAAATATATTTTCTAATATCTTCTGCTTTATATTTTTTTAATAATATAGTATCAATTTTTTAACATTGAAATAAAAATATGATAAGTATTTTCTGATCATATAAGGATTAAAAGAAAAGTTTTTAAAAAGTTTATTTTTACTAAGTAAAATGAAATAAATGTCTTTCACAATAATGCAAGAATTTATAAAAAAATATAAGAAAAAAAAAAAACCCCACGAAATTAATCAAGTTGTTAAAGGGCAGATAATCTTCAGCATCTCGATAATGGTTGATTTTAACACACACACATACACAAAAAAATGTAAATATTTCTTCAATGTAAACATTTTTTATAGTAAATTGTACAAATATTTGTTTATTCGATATATTCACTTAATACTACCTATAAATATATCCTTAAAATGTCGTACTTTAATTTCAATCTAAAATAATAATAAAGTTTACTGATGAAAATAGTTTTTCAGGCAATTAATTCATGAAATACATAATTTATAATAAAATTTCAAGAATTAAGAAATTAACTATCTCACAGGTACATACTTAGAAATAGAGATTATAAAGATATATAAAATACTATATATTACAAAATATTAAGATTATATGTTACTTAGTTTTGAAAAGATGATGCGCGCAATATCACAAATATATGTTTTCTGTTATAAGTACAATTAAAATAACTTGTTATAAAATTCATTTACTATATCGGTTAGTTGTAATACAGTTTAGAAAATATTTTTAAAAGGATGATTTCTTTTGCCTTTGCATATTTTCAGCTTTTTTGGCGTTGGGGGGGGGGGGGCAGGATTTTTCAATTCGGTAATATTTCTATATGTATATTTTATATGTTTGTACATTTCCTAAATCTACAAAATACTAAGAAAAACATTTAAAATAATAGATTTGAGTGGGATTATAAATATTGCACAAAATCCCTATAAATTCAAATTTTATTAATCCTTCTAAATCGTTCAATCCTTCTAAAATTTATTAAATGATTACATAAGTCTTCTAATGTATTTTGAAAAATTCACGAAAAATGCTTTAGAAGATAAAATTTTCATGAATTCATAATTCAGTACATAAAGGATTAACATAGCTGCTAACATCTTACGCTTTTTTGTACCACGGAAATTTTATAGAAAATTGTACATTTTTAAATCGCCATAATTGGCCGATTAAATAAGGTGAAAATTTCTATTAAATTTTCGTGGTACAAAAAAAGCGGAAGAGTTGGCAGCTATGGCTTAACCAAGAACAAGTATAAATTTACACAGAGTATCGTTTATTTTCTGTGTTTATACAAAAAATTTTAACAGTGTACTGTCATCTTTTGTCTACCAAATTTCAACGCCATTTGTTTTATATGTAGTATGGAGCTACTTATTAACATAGTATAATTTTAGAAATATCAACTCGTCTATAAAAAATTGTAATAATGGGTATCTGACATGTTTATTCTCAATATCTCCCTAAAAGTCGAGCTTGCCACCAAAAGGGAAGATTGAATTTTTCTGTACACCTAAAAACGAATGTTAATACTGCCTTGTTTCTATGAAGAAAGACCCTGCACGCCAATAGCCCAAGCATATTTTTCTAGTTGTTATTTATAATAACAGTAAGTAATCTTTAAGAAACTTTAGCGTATTATGAAATATTTGGATCGGTTATCTTAGCTTGCAAAGTAGCGTTGTTGACAAAGCAACCAAATAAACGTCATCCGGGTATATGCGCAGATATTGCATTCCTGTAGTAATTTCATCGTTAATGTGGGATTAATGCATCTCACATAAATACAACTGTTCCCAGTAATTTTATCTAGTTTATAGTTGTTTAAACATTTGAATCAAATAAAATGTTTGAGGGAAAATATGCACTTTCTATCTACTTAAGCAATAAAACAACTGTTTTACAATATTTTAATCTCAGTTCAGCTCAATTCTCAATTCTTGATTTTCCGTTGTTTAGAGTAATCTTTTTACCCGACTGCCAAGAAGGGGAGGTCTCTATCGATTCGCCTTAACCATCCGATGGTTGCAGGCTAGATTTTGTTTTTATAAATTCAAAACGCCGGCCGTAAAATACAAAATGGCGGGAGACACGAAAAAAAAAAAAAAAAAAAAAAAAAAAAAAGAATTGCGTATCCTATTGAGTGGCATATCATTGAATAGGTCCTTCAAAATGAAGACGATGTTTCATTGATTATTTTACAGTCAGAAGCTCCGTTTAAATATTACACAACCTGGAAGTTGCGTAGATAGGATCTCTAGCTTTACTGCAACTCTAACCATCATAGACATATATAGGCCTCATTAAAACAGTGTTTATAGAAAGGAACTAACCATTAAGCACAACTTAAAGGTCATCAATACAAGTAAATAAAAAAAATAGGCAAGTAATATAAAAAATAGTTTAACATTGTTGAGCAATAATTAATTAGATCGCTTTTTACGCAGTCGGGTTTTTTGATTTTTTAAATTTAATTTTTCAATTCCTACTATTAGTTCACACTCTCCCTATATTTATATATATATATATATATATATATCTTGTTCAAATTTTCAATCATTAATAAAATACTTATTATTCATCCTATCAAGTTGAAATATTTTTTTTTAACTTGTACTGGATGACAATTGATGTTAATACAGTTTTTTCAAATATTAATTCATTATTTAAATTTTAATTAATTAATTTTATTTTTACATGGGAGACAAAATGGCGACCATTGGTTATTAAAGCATTTAATGCATCTTCATATCTATAAGGGGGGGGGATTACCACAGCATTGTACCCTGTTCTGTCGCCAACATGGCGATATATCGCCAAATTTGACGACCAAAATTAGTCGCCAAAAGTGATGCCAACTTGGCGATATCTCTAATATTTCGCCAAATTTCCATAGACTTCCATTGTAAACCTACTTGCTTATAGAAAACCAACAAATTGAGATATTTTAATGCAATAAAAATTAATATTAGCTTAAGGGATTATATTAAATTTTTCATTGATGACCTAAGCAGGAATTGACTTTAAAAACAAACTTTTTTATATTACTTGCTACTTGTTAACTCTAATTTCAGAAAACTACGTAATATTATATAGAGTAACTTTATTTTTCATGCATTAACATCCCAAGATCATAGATTTAATACCATATATTATCGATGTCCCGCCACCATTTTTTCAGAAAATTGAAATATTTAATAAATTAGGTATATTTTCGCATAACTGATTCTTTTAAAGGCGAATAGAAGAGTTCTAAAATCGTAAATTTATAAAATTTTCGCCAAAAAAGTAATGAAACATTTTGACCTAAAATTTTCACGTAAAGGAACAATGACCCTTTTTAATTCTTTTAAGAATTCAATTCTTTTTACTTATTTGATGAATTGAATTATTAATCTAGAAATTAAACATTATGTGTTTAATGTCTACTATAAATCACTTCTCTGCATGGTTGCATTTCATTTTCCTTTCATGGTTGTAAGCCATTTTTTGACATGGGTGTATTCCATATGGAATATGTACCTTGCATGGTTATTTATTAAATAGTTTCCGTATTAAGTATTTGCTTTGTAAATTTCTATTATGTGGCAATAAGACCTATTTATCTCTTTTGACCTCATCTGTCACTTTTTCATCATTTTTCAACTCTGAATTTCAGTAGTTAGGCTGCGTTTAGAATTTCTCATTCTTAAATCGATTGCACTACTAACATACTAAACTTTTGATAATAAACTGAAAGATGTTTGAAATGTTTTTGTGTATCTAAATTTATTTATTCTATTCAATTAATGAATTTTTAGAATTGTTTATTGTATGAATACTTATATTTTTAAATATTCCTTGCATGGTCAGCATTCCATTTTATGACTAGATTTCATTGCATGGTTATATTCCACATTTATTGCACTATATTTTTTGAATACTCCTACTGTAGCGCCTTTTCATAATTAAATCTGACCTATGTAAGTTTCTTTTTTGTCCATATTACTATTAGTAATTCGAAAAGTATTCAAACTCTTTTTTGAAGCCCTGTATATCATCTACAGACTTTATATAAACAATATAATACGCTAAAATTTAATTGAGTCGGGAAACTTATAATACAGTTGAAATTTCTCTTTCAGGAAATTCCGTGAATAAAAGGCTTGTACCCAAATGTTTTGCTCAGCCACCTATAAAAAATAGTGTTAAATATTAACTTTTTAAATTTTATTTACTATTCGCTTTTAATGTAAGATATCGCAATTACCATTGAAAATTATTGCAAAATATAGTCTTCTGTATAAATTATATTATTGAGTAATTATTTGGTTCGTCTTATATAACGATTTTTATTTATTATTATTTTGTATCTAATTCTAAAATTAAAATATTCATGAATAATTTTTAATATATTGAAGACTTAATTTTATTTTATTAGCCAACCAGATTTGCACGTAAAATAAACATAATAACCAAAACTTTGAATGGTGTCATTTGGCACGGATAAAAATAGTGTTAAATAGTAACTTTTGAAATTTTATCTAGTATCTTCTTTTAAGTAAGATATCGCAATTACCAATGAAAATTATTACAAAATATAGTCTTTTGTATAAAGTCTATTATTGAATAAAAATTTGACTCGTCTTATTAAATGATTTCTATTTCTTGTTATTTTGCTTTTAATTCTTAAATTAAAATATTCATAAATAATTTTTAATAGATTGAATACGTATTTTTATTTTATTAGCTCTAAGAATTACACGTAAAAACATAATAATCAAAACTTTGAACGGTGTCATTTGGCACAGGTAAAAATAGTATAAAATATTAACTTTTGAAATCATGCATTAATCATACACAGTGAGTGGAGTAGCATTGCTCCTGGATATCCTTTTGAACTGCTCTGCTGTTACCCTTTTAACCTTTTATGTCTTGACGGTAGTTTAAAGTACCATTAAAAAGATTTGTTATAAAATTCATTTAATGCATCGATTAGTAGCAATACATTTTAGAATGAGCTTGTTCCAAAAGCATTATTGGTTGCACAAAACAACAACAAAAAAAAGTTTTTTTTTTTTTTTTTTTTTTTTTTTTTTTTTTTTTTTTTTTGTCGTTGCAACTTTTTAGCTTTATTCACGTTGAAAGACTGGGAGGGAAAAGTTTCAGTTCAGAAATATTTTTATTGTAAGAACATTATACTTGTACATTTCCTAAATATACAAAATACTAAAAAAATTATTTTAAATAAAAGATTTGAGTAGAGTTATAAATATTGCGCAAAATCCCTATAAATTCAAATTTAATTGGCAAAATTCTTCTAAAATTTATAAAAAGATTGTGTAAATCTTCTAATGTAATTTCAAAAATTCACGAAAAAAGCTTTAGAATAGGAAATTTTCATGAATTAATAGTTTGGGACATAAAGGGTTAACGTAAAATATCGCAATTACAAATGAAAATTATTACAAAATATAGTCTTTTGTATAAAGTCTATTATTATGTTTAAAAAAATGGCTCATGGCTCGTCTTAGTAAATGATATCCATTTATTGTTATTTTGTTTTTAATTCTTAAATTAAAATATTCATAAATAGTGTTTAATAGATTGAAGACTTATTTTTATTTTATTAGCTTTAAGATTTACGCGTAAAATAAACATAATAATCAAAAGTTTGAACGGTGTCATTTGGCACCGGTAAAAACAGTGTCAAACATTAACTTTTTAAAATTTTATCTATTATTTATTCTATTAGTATCCTATTTTAACATAAGATATCGCAATTAGGAATGAAAATTATTGCAAAATGTAGTCTTCTATATAAAGTCTAATGTTAAATAAAAAATTTACCTCGTCTTATTTAATGATTCTTATTCGCAGTTTACAAATAACCAGTCATAAGGTGTATCTAAGGGCATTTTGTATACAATTCCTTTTAATACAGCTTATCTTAATCAGCATCTTTAAATATACTTAGTTATGCTTTAATTATAAGAAAAACATCCTCTGTAATATAAGTGTATCGTAACACACAACCTTTCTGTGACATTTTTTTTCTAGCTTTACAAGATTGAATTCGTGAAAATATTTGACCTCCGGTTTTCGATGGATTTACAAGGTTTTAGGTGTCCGAGATTACGAAAAACATGTTTTTGCAAAATGTATGCCTGTGAGTCTGTCTGTCTGTCTGTATGAAGTGTGACACAAATTTTGTGGGCGCTCTATCACAAGAACTAATGTACAGAATATAATAAAACTTTTATTCTGTTAGTGCCTGATATAAATTGGTGCTGATTAGATTTTAGTGTAAATCGCCCAACAGGGGCAGATGCTATGCTGCATTTTTTTGCGATTTCAGCAATAGTCCTATCTCAAGAACTAATGCACGGATTTTCATCAAACTTCAGATTCAGTTAGTCCTTGATATGAGTTGGTGCAGATTACTTTTGTGTGTAAATCGGCTAACAGGTGGCACTGCTATGCCGCATTATTCATGGTTATCGCAATAACGCTATCTCAAAAACTGATGCACGAATTTTCATCAAACTTCAGATTCAGTTATCCGTTGACATAAGTTGTTGCTGTTTAAGTTTTTGTGTAAATCACCCAACAGATGGCACTGCTGATTAGGTTTTGTTGTTAATCGCCCAATAGGTTGCACTGCTATGCTGGATTTTGCCCGATTTTCGTAATAGCCCTATCTCAAAAGCTAATGCACAGATTTTCATGAAACTTCAGATTCAGTTAGACGTTGACATAAGTTGTTGCTGTTTAAGTTTTTGTGTAAATCACCCAACAGATGGCACTGCTATGCTACATTTTACACGATTGACACGATTTTAGCTATACTCATATCTCAAGAACTAATGCATGGAATTTAATATCTTTAGAATCCCCATGAATGACATATATTGCCATTTAATTTTGGCACTGTATACGAATTTAGAATTATTAACATGTATGAGATAGAATAAAGTTTTGGGATTGGCATATCCGACGCTTTTCTATTTTATTATCTCTCCATTTGTATAAATGCAGATATGGATCTAATTTTAATTCCTTTAAATATGTTTAATTATGTTTCCTTTACAAGAAGACGTTTCTCTGTTGCTTAAACTGAAAATATCGCATGACACCTACTGCCCCGTCGTTTCTTTTTTATCAATTCGTCTAAAACTAAATGTTAAAATGCATTAATACAAAACTTGTATCTCGATACATATAGAAATAAGTCGAAAATTGTACGTTAAGGGGACCTTCTACATTATGAGAAAAAAAAAAGCACTTTTTATGATTTTTTTGTAAGAAAACTGAATGATGGATCTTTTTGAAATTTTAACAGTTTATTGTACATATCTTAAGGTATACACAAGAATTTTTATATTAGATTTTGTTGGTTCTACCCTAAGTTATAAACAAATATGTTCCACCACATTTTTTGACACGGTGGGCAAGTTTTTAAAAAAAAAACTATTCAATGGATCATCTTGATTTTTTTTTAATTAAATCTTATTTAATTGCCTTCGATATGAATTAAAGCTTTTAAAATTAGTAAAAAAAAAAAAAAAAAAAAAAAAAAAAAAAAAATAAGAACGAATCAACAAATAAGAACGAATTTTTTTTTAATTTCTTTTTTTTTTCTTTTTTTTTTTTTAATCAGCCATTACATAACTTTTTTAAAATAAATTTATGGGTTCCTTTAATTTAACTAGAAGCTATACTCACGAAGTTTATGAAAAAAAATATTAATTTTGTGCTTCAGATAATTCTACAAGGCGCTATCATGCCCACCGTCCAGACAAAATTTCCCAAAGCACTTGAACATATTTGTTTATAACTTAGAGTAGAAGCAACAAAATCTAATATAAAAATTCTTGTGTATAACTTAAGATATGTACAATAAACTGTTAAAATTTCAAAAAGATCCATCATGCGGTTTTCTGACAAAAAATCATAAAAAAGTGCTTTTTTTTTCTCCTAATGTAGAAGGTGCCCTTAAACAATGCAAATGAGGTGCGCTCGTATTATAACTAGTTTTATAAAAAGTCAGATCTGGGCGCAATAGCTGTTGCACTCTTACGAAAAAATGCATGAATTAAAAATGTATTACGGTTATATATATTCAATCCAGTAATACGGAAATAATGGGACTCCATCTTATATAGGGTGTAATTACCATGGCAACCTATAATCGTTACTTATCACGGAATATCATTGAATTAATGACGTATGATACGATTTAGTAGAATGAAGAAAACTGTTATAACTTTTAAATTTTGATTCGATTTTCATAAAATTTGAAATCACTCGACAAAATTCTGAAACGATTCTATATATTGAATTTCAAACCATGCTTGAGTAGTTTTTGCGCTGTTATATGCTGACAGACGGAAGGACCAGACGGCGACCATAGGTGCTACGCATTTATATATATACGAACGCACCTAAAAAGGACATAGCTAAAGGAAATAATAATATTTACTTTCTTCTTCTTGTATTTTATGAAATCCATTTTAAGGAATGTAATGAATTGGGTAGTACATTAAATATATTAACAGTTCTGCACAACCTTGATTTGTTTTTATAACAAAAATATAATGATTTTTTTCATTCAAATAAATGTAAGATTTCTTAGGAATTCTCGAAAAAAGACATACTATTCATGATACTTTAAGGCAATTTTGCGATATTATATCTAAAATATGCACCAAATAAAAATGAGGATTTGTTAACGATTATTTAACGATATTTATATAAAAAATATATTTTAAAGCAATAGCTTGGCATAAACTCTTCAGTTCCGAAGCTAAAATAATAATACAAATGCTTATTCATTGGATTTTTCCAAACAAAATGACATCGTAAATGACAGAAAAAATATCTTTTCTGAAATTGATCCTTTAAGTAATTTAGGTTCAAAAATATGGATCTAAAACTACAAACCGCTTAAAAACATCAATTTAATAACCATTAACATAAACTAACGCAATCACAAATTTAAGAGCTTTAAACAACCAAATAATCTACAAATCCTCAAAAATTTTTATTGAAAAATATTTTAGTTAAATACTTATGAAAATTTCTTACTTTCTTGGTCATACTGTCTTTTGGGCACTTTTAGTCATTTTGCAAATTCAAATGAAAATAACATTTATTTTATGTGGGAATCAACAGAGAGGCTGCCATTTATTCGTTTGCTTTGAACGAAAAAAACATTCAGCTATTATGAAGTGATGTGAAAATGTAAAAAAAAAAATGGACATTTTAGTTTTTATAAGGAAAAGAACAGAGGTCCCCGTACGGGGACCCAGGGACTGAAGAGGTTAATGTATCACATTTTTATTCTTGAGAAAATTACCTTTAGAAACGTGATATGCAAAAACAATCTGGAAATTTTCATGTACGCAACTAAAACAGTTCTTTTGTATATTATACTATCGATATTTTTACAAAACATACTGCAAATATTAATGAAAATGATTACAAAATTTGTCCTTATTTAACTAGAAGACAATTATTAAAAAAAATTATTTCATCTTATTTAATCATTATTAAATACATTATACAAAAAGTAAATGACAGTGTTTTCCTAAGGGTATGTAATTGTTCTTACTTTTAATTCAATATAACTTATGTTGCCGTCATTAAACATTTAGAAAATACTTAATTATGTTTATATAAAAGAATATTTCTATCTATTATTGAAGTTTAATGTATCACATAACAATATTTTTACCTATTTTCTATAAACTTCAATTCATATAAATGCAAAATAAGATGAATTCAGTGTCTTTAAATATATTTAATAATGTTTTCTTCAAAGGAAGATTAATTTCTATTATTTAAGTTTGTCGTATTATACAACGTAAACATTTTATTTTTTATTTACTTTACGTTCATTTTAAATGCAAATATTAATATGAGTTATAATGCAAAACTTATTTTCCGAATATCGGATAATAACATGAATAAAATAGCTCAGTAAAATCTATTTTATTTTGTTTTTGTGAAATTCATTTTACTGAATATCTTTAATAAACAATGAATTTTAAAGATTATTAAATATTATATTAAGTTTGATCCTACAAATTTGATTTTTGTTTTTCCAATGAAAAGTTGCATTGCTTAAAATTTTCTATTCATTAAAATAATTTACACACTTTGCTTTGGGCTTTTTATATTACTGAAACAAAATGAAACTTAATATTTATGATCTTTAATTAAAGCAATCTTGTGAGATTACATCTCTCTCGAAGCCGAGTAAGTGCCAAATTAACAGTAGGAAAAAAAATGTTTTATTTCTAATATAATACATATGTCATTTGATTTCCGGCCAAAATTCCAAACTTAAAAATATATCATTTTTCTGGTTTATAATCCAGATTTCAAACGGAAGTAATTAATCATTTCAGATTATAATTAAGTGTTTCATTGTGAAGTTGTTATCCGAGGAGGAATCATGTACGAAGACGAATATTTTGAGTATGACCTTTTGATATAAATAAAAAGAAAAGACTAAAGAGTTTTCTAAGAACGGTAAAATATAAAAAGAAAAGAAAAGTAAAAAACAAATACAAAAACAAGAAAGAAAAATCATGCGTCAATCATAGATTATGAAACACTTTCCAACACATTCAGAATAATGTAACAAAACTGCACCGTTTAAAAAATTCAAATATTACGTCTAATTTAACCCTATGGAAACGCATAACACATTTCAAAACCCAATTTTAGCTGTTCCCATCTACAATCGGATAATTATCAGAATTTTTTCCGCAGCCCTGTATGTAATATATAGATTTGTATATATTAACTACTTCCATGCCAGAATTTAGTTCACTTAAGAAATACATATACTTCAGTTGAACAGTTGAAAATTCCCTTTCAGCAATTTCCTCTAATAAAGAGAATGGTACATGAATACTTTTGTGCAGCCCTGTATATGAGGTATAGAATTTATATATAACGATAACATGCAAAAAATAAGTCAAATTTAAAAGCTACCATAATGTAATGGAATTCTTTTGAGTGCCCCTCTAAATAAACCATTAATCCTATATACTTCATATACAATACCAAACATGATTTGGTGACCCTAAATAATCTTTATCCATTGCATGATAATCTAACAAGGAAGGTCTCCATACAGGGCATACTCAGAATATGTTGGAAAAAATGCTAGTGAAACTACTCATGTATGTAATAAGGGATCAGTCAAATTTAACGGCGGAATTTCAGTAGAAAGTCTGTAAAGAAATAAAATACTTTCGAATATTTGGCGCGAAAATACGAAAGTGACACGCGATTTGGGGAGCAGGAGTTTTCCTAGCCAAAAGCAAACGATTTTAATGCATTTGAAAATTTATTAATTGTTTTTTAGAATGTACGGTTTTTAATGAATTCAAACTTAATCAATTAAAGAGATTATTATATATATTTTTTTATTACATATATATGTTGCTTATTTCTGTAGTTATTTAATTTCACCACTGTAAAAATATTTTCTATGCTTTGCAAGTTGAAAATATCTATTTTAAGTTATAGTCAGCTGACATTTGATTTAACATTTCCATATGGAAGACGAAATCGTTTCCATAGCAACAAAATCAAGTCTACAGTGTTCAATCTGCCTTATTTTTGAGCTTGAAATAATTTAAATCAATTTAAATTTTGTTTTAAATCGTAAAATATGATATTTAAATTTTATTACAAATACATATAAATATATATTACAAACTATAGTTAAAGCAAACTAAAAATGACAAAACTATTGTTAAAACAAATTAAAAATGACAAAACTAAAGTTATTTAAATTAAACTTGTATAAACAAATTCAACATAAAAAGTTTTTCCTACATAAAACCGTATTTTTTTTCCTTCGCCAACCGGTGATAAATCGCCAAACAAACGAAAATTTCGTTATTTTTTTACGGACGCTGTATCGGGGATCCGCCAAAATTTTTTTTATAAATATATATATCCATATGAGAAGAACATTCTGTAATTTTTTTCAGATTTTTCTGAGTATGCTCGTATGGAGACCTTCCTCGTAAGTAAATTTACGGGAGTTAGGGCGTGGCAAGACGGCCTGACAAACCGAATGCATAAACACTTTTCAACTTTGTTGGAAAGTGTTAAAAAGAAAAGACTAAAAAGTTTTCAAAGAACAGTAAAATATAAAAAGAAAGGTAAAGTTAAAAAAAAGGATTATAAAGAAAAGAATTCTGCGAAGCACAAAATGAAATTGAATATATTTAAGAATGTAATCGAAAAACTTGTCGAACTAAAGCTGATAAAGACAAATCCGCGTGTGTTAGACAGATGTTGTATAATAAAATATTATGAAAAAATGTTTTGATAGTACTGTCACTTTTGTACAGGAAATCAGATACAGAAAGTATAGTAATATTTTCAGATCTTGGCAGGGATGTAGTGGAGGGTATACGGTGGTATACGCCGTATACCTTCTGGATTTTTTTAAGGAACACCGTATAACCTCTGTTTCTCAAAAAAGCTATAGTATATACACTGTAGGGTATACCCTCTGCATTTAGCGTGTACCCTCTGCTTAGAGCGTATGCCCTCTGCTTTTTTATGACTACACCACTGGATCTTGGGTTATGCTTTCTTAGGATCCGGGCATAAATAAAATGCTAATATAAAATTTAATGTAAAAAATTGTACCTCTGCTGTCATATAAATTTATTAGTGTATTAATTAAGCGAATGTAATAAGCTATGTAATTTATTAAAAATTAAGATATTTATAGATAACGATATGAAGCTAGGAAAGTGCTAATGTTAAGTCTTAGAAATAAATAAAATTAAAAAAAGTATCTATTTTTTATGTGCTTCTTTTTTTTTTTTTTTTTTTTTTTTTTTTGGCATAACGAAGTCATATTTGATTTTCCTATGAATTACAAGAAAACTAGATTTTACATTTTTAATGTGAAAGTACCACTGGGTGCGGCATACCGTTTGTTTTTTTTTTTTTTTTTTTTTTTTTTTTTTTTTTTTTTTTTAGACACGTGTTAGAAATTTGTTTAAAAACGTGATTAGAAACGGAATATGCAAAAATCAATTTGTAAAATTTCATTTGTATCCAACGTAACTAAAATAGTTCTTTTTACATTATTATCCATATTTTACACAACATACTGCAAATAATAATGTAAATTATTACAAAATGTATTCTTAGCTAGAAGACTATTATTTAAAAAAATAATAGTTCATCTTATTTAATCATTTTTAAATACATTTTACATACAGTAAATGACAATGGGTTCCTAAGGGTATGTAATTGACATTAATTTTAATTCTGTATAACTTATATTGCATGTTGAAAATATTTAATATAAAAGATTTTTTCACCCTATCATTTAAGTTTATCTTATCACATAGCACTGCTTTTCCCTGTTTTACTTTCTATAATCTACAATTCATATAAATGCAAAATAAGAATGAATTTCTATACTGGATGAAGTTCTATACTGGGGAGATAGGTATTCTTAAAATAAAAATCTTTGATATCTATATTAATACATGACATGGTAACATAGGTATCACACATATAATCACATTTTAATTAAATACAGTAAACATCCAATTAAGGATCGCCACTGGAGTGCAGAATTTGCCCCCTTTTTGGAGGCGACCGACATTAACTCATTAAAGCTGGCTGGCAAGAAAACTTGCCATGTAAGGCAAACTAACCTTTTAAATTTCAATACCAGTATTTTAGATTGGAAATTTTCACATTATCTAATCTCAAATTTGAGCGGTTAAGTAATTCAAACTTAAAATGTTGAAAAAACTGGTGTCGAAGAATTAATAGAAGTATAAATGAGACTCGTCGTTAATGGGTTAAGAACTAAAAATATACAAATACACTAAACGCTCCATAACGGAAACTTCCGAAAAGCTGACACCACTATTTATCTATTAATTTATGTGCAGTCTTCTTTTGGTAGAAAGAATATTTATTTGTTTTTGCTACGAATTATTAAAAAAACTAAAATTTACATGTTTAATATAAAATTACCACTATTTGCGGTATACTGTTTTTTTACTTGTTTTTTTATTTCTAGTATACTGGGAATGATAAGTATGCTTAAAATAAAAAATTCTGATATCTGTATTAACACTAGAACGCCCGGAAGGAGTCGATTCGATTCCGACCACATGATGAAGAAATGTCCATTGGAGCCAGAATTTTTTTTGTAAAATAAGTTAAATATAATCGACGCAAAGTTACGTTAAATAAATCAGTTAAATAATTTTAAATAAAAATTCTGGGGTGAAATATTTTTATGAAACTTGAGTAAAATTTCCGGGTGTTCTAGCGTTAACCTTTAACTGATGTTACCGGTCTCACAGACAGGTGCTTTTTTCAATTTTCTTAGATTAACTTCCAAATTTCAGTTTATCTACAAACACTACTGAAATTTTGTTTCGTTTGGAACTTTAGTACTAACACCAGAGACTTTTGAATAGGCGAATTTTAATTATAATACAAAAAGTTTAGTACAAAAACGACATCCTATGAGTTAATCGAGGCTTTTATTCATCTTTCGATGGAGCGGTCTCACAGACCGCTTCACACTAGTTATGTAACAATTTCTGTGACATCAGTTAAAGGTTAATACATAATACGGTAAGATGGGGATTAAACTTATAATCTAATTTTAATTAAATACTGTAAAACCTCCGAATAACTGTCAACACGGGAGTGCGGAATTTGTTATCTATTCGGAGGCATCCGCTATTAAGAGATAAAAATATAAAAATACGCTAAAACCTCCTTAACGGAAACTCCCGAACAGCTGACACCACTATTCAGCGAGCACTTTTTCAATCCCCAGTATCTATATATTAATTTGTATATTTCCACCTCCGAATAACGGAAAAAACCTGCTGCTCCGAAGTGAGCCTGCTAATCAGAGGTTTTCCTGCATAGGCGTTTGTTATTGAAAAAATATCTGTTAAATTGAGATACCTGCTCCTCGGGACAATGTTCGCATCTGGCAGATTTTTTCGCTTAGATATTTTGAATTCACACCATAAAAATTTAAATAGTATTCTTATTTTATTTTATTTACGGAACTGTATATAAGTAGAAAGGAAAAAAAACTGTTAAAACTTTCCGGTGAGAATTCTGAATGTTTAATTAAACAAGTTGGAAATTGCTCGTCAAACGTGTCAAATGAGGTGCGTTCGTACTATAACTAGTTTTAAAATTATTTTTTGCACCCCATATTGTACTGAATGTATAATTTTTTGCACTTCATAACGTGCATAGTCTGATACATCATTAAAATGCACTTCCAATAATTTTTTCGGAACACTTTTGACTGTCCCTGTAATTAAACTATACATCCGATTTTCCTAAAATTTGAAATAGCTCAACAAAATTTTGCAACAATTATATCTTTAAAATTTCAGACCATTCGGAAGGCTGTAATATCATTAAAATGCACTTGCAATAATTTTTCCCATTGGCCGTAATGTAAAGAAAAACTTTTGACTGTCCCTGTAATTAAGCTATACGTCCGATTTTCCTAAAATTTGAAATGGCTCGACAAAATTTTGCAACAATTATATCTTTAAAATTTCAGATCATTCGGAAGGCTCTAATATCATTAAAATCCACTTGCAATAATTTTTCCCATTGGCCGTAATGTAAAGAAAAACTTTTGACTGTCCCTGTAATTAAGCTATACGTCCGATTTTCCTAAAATTTGAAATGGCTCGACAAAATTTTGCAACAATTATATCTTTAAAATTTCAGATCATTCGGAAGGCTCTAATATCATTAAAATCCACTTGCAATAATTTTTCCCATTGGCCGTAATGTAAAGAAAAACTTTTGACTGTCCCTGTAATTAAACTATACATCCGATTTTCATAAAATTTGAAATGGCTCGACAAAATTTTGCAACAATCACATATTTGAAATTTCAGACTATTCGGTTGGGTAGTTTTTGCTCTGTTACATGCGGACAGACGGACGGACAGACGGACGGACTGAACGACGACTATAGGTGCTACGTATTTATATAATTATGAACGCACCTAAAAATCAGTCAGATGCGGCAACACTAATTCGGGAGTAACCGTTATGGGAGTTTTAGAGAATTATATCCAATAGAGTGGTCAACAGGTCTGAATAATTTAAGCAAGATTTTAACAGCCAGATTTTTAAAAATAATTAGTCTGCGTATTTCTTTTGTTTGCGTAGGAAGAATGCATGTTCCCCATGTGTAAGAGTAACACACGCTCTTTGTTATTTATTTATTGCTTGCAAAGCAACGCTTTATACCTGCATGGCTTGATTATTAATACGTTTTCCTTTTCTTTTATTGCTTTTTACATATCTTTTAAAAGTATGTTGTTACTAAATTCGCTGACGATTTCATATTGTTAACAGATACTTTCTGACAACCCTCCTTGGTAAGCCGGAGCAGCGCCACCTCTTCTACGTCAGAGACATGACATCGAAACAGCCTAGAGAGCAAAAGTGCTTAACTTGCGAGCTCGACGAAGAAAACTGCCTCTATTTCAATGCCTTTTTTAGTCAAAGTGGTCATTATTACATTTTAGAATGCCTTGGGCCGGGTGTACCGATGATAGAAATCAGAGAAACACTTACTAATGAATTGGGTATGTCTTATCTGTATTTTTAAGCTAAAAGTTATTTGTAAATGTAGAACTTATTAATAAAATGTTGATTAAGCTAAATAATGCTGTAAAAAGGATAAAATATCTTTATTTAGATTGACGAACGTTTCATCGCACAAACGGCGACATTTTCAAAATCAATCATGCTAGAAATATTTTCACAAAATTTAAAAACAATAACTTGGTAAACAATGTCACGTGACATCAATAATAATGAAAATCCGTGCAAACATAAAATAAAATGAAACAGGATAATTGTGAGTGCCAAAGAAGATGGAAAGTTTTATATAGGTATGACAAGCAGGAAACTTAAAAAGTACAATCAAAGAACATATAGCAGAAATCAAATACAACAGGAGAACCACAACTTTGGCCAGATTATACAGCAAAGAACCTTTACAGATCAATTTTAAAAATAGCACAATAATTTATCCATCAAGATTTTATTTGCCATCCATTATCCGGGAATCAATAGAGATAGTTTGACGCAACGAGAATTTTTGCAATGATACAGTATCCCTTGATTTACCTAAAATTTGGAAAGAGATGCTATGCAATTTTAATAATAATAGTAAAAATTAATCTACGCTCAAAATGATCCAATTTCATTTTATTTCATGTTTGCACTGATTTTCATTATGCATGATGTCTTGTGACATTGTTTACCAAGTTATTGTTTTTAAATTTTGTGAAAATATTTCTATCACGAATGATTTTGAAAATGTCGCCGTTTGTGCGATGAAACGTTCGTCAATCTGAATAAAGATATTTTATCACGTTTTATAGCATTATTTAGCTTAATCTGTTTATAAGTGATTATTATACATGTTGTTATGAGATGTTGATATTAATGAAAATTAAATAAAAACAAAAATAGTTTCTTAAAACACTCATTTATAAGCATTCAATGATTTTAATAAACAGACGCCTAATTTGAAGCGTTGAAAACTAGAGCGGACATCTTCCGAGTTATTAAATATTCAAAAAGGGTTCTTTATACAGGGTATCCATGAAAGAACATCCCAGTTGCAATGGTATACATTTACAGTTTAAGGGGGTCCGGGACACAAAAACTTCAAATTTTCTAAAAAACTTTTATTGCACTAAAAATTTCTCTGTTTTTTTTTCTCCTTAAAATGACGTATAAAATCACGTTTCTTTCTTAATTAAAATAGGAAATATTAATTTTTTCGTTTTGGTTTGTTTTCAAAACCTAGGTTTCAGGCAATGGTTGTCGTAAAAACGACTTCTTGTGAAAATGCATTTTTCTTCATGATGGGTATTTTTACCATTTCTCGAATTTAAATTGTTATAAGTCCGGAACCGTTAAAGATAAACGGTTCAAACTTGGAACATGTCTTTTTCAATTGGTTTATTTTAATTTTGATTCAGCAAATTTGAAAAAAAAAATTACTTTTGAAAATATAATTTTTTTTTTAAAGTTACATCTTATTTTTATATTTTTTTTATTTATTTTTATTTTAGTTTAACTATTTTCTATTTTTAATTAAATTACTATTTTTAAAAATGCTGAATCAAGATTAAACATCATATATTTCTGTTTATTTAAATGAAAACAAATTGAAATTCTATAAATAATATTTTGAGTTATAAGGATTTTAAATTACCCCATTTTTTTTGATAAATTTTAAATATTTTTTTTTTTTAATTCTGAGAAGTTTTATCATGTGACTTTTTTTTTTTTTTTTTTTGCAAATGATATGGTTAACTATCACAAAAAATTTCAAAATTTTAACTCAATAAATAAAATTTAATTTTAAAATGTGTCCCGGACCCCCTTAATTTAGACTATTTAGAACAAACCATATACCAAATAGAAGGTAATCTTGTTTTTTTTTTTTTTTTTTTTTCTTTTTTTAACAAATTTTTAATATGTGCACATTTAGTTATACGGCACACATACAACCTAAAGTCAGATTCTTCCCACACTTCGGTTAACATGTCTGGGGTAATGGAAGCAAAAAGACCAGGGATGGCGAACCTTTTTGAGGGTGCGTGCCAAAAATTTCAAAATTATTTCGTACCACTATTCTAACGTGCAAGAAACATTTTAACTTTGATCAAATCCAATAAGTAATTTTTATAGAATTTTCACTCGAATAGTTTTACACTTACACTAAATTCGATTTCTAACTTATTTATTAAGCTGCATTTACTCAATAATATAGCCATGTCGCATCGAGTTTCCTTTTATTAATCTATAATGAGTTTTTCTTTTATTGTATACTTCTGAATGAGATCATTTTTAGTCGTAAGGTAGAATCAGGTTCAATTGATACATAATTATTTACACTGACATTTAACGTTCAATTTTCAAAATTAAAACACAATATAACTTAAAACCCGAAACCTAAATAAAATAAAACATAATCGGAAGTAGAAGCGTGTCGATTAAGTACATTACTATGCAAACTATCCCTTAAAATTTAATTTTCAAAAATAAAACCTTTGAAATTGGATAGAGAAGCAAAATGATTTAGAAAACACTATATGTTGAATGGTTTGGGTAGAAAATGGCGCTATCATTGAAATTTATAATACCTTAATTCATTTGAAAGGAAGGGATTATTTTTAAAGTAAATTATATACCTATTACAAAAAACTATACCTGTTGTAAAATAAATAAATAAATAAAATAAAATAAAATAAAAGGGATAATTCTCCGTAAACTGAATATAATCTATAAGTTTTTTTCGCGTGCCAGAAAAGTTTTCTTGTGTGCCAAGTTTGGCACGCGTGCCGTAGGTTCGCCATCCCTGCAATAGACCCTTCAATTCTGTGTCAAATATTCAGGTAGCGGCGGAACGTAGACGCGATCTTCTATACGATCTTCCACGGGCAGTGGGGCATATTATATCTCACCTAATTTTAATCAAGATTTAGACCAGAAAATTTTAACTAAATATTACTTTTATAACTTTGATAGAAAAAAAGTTGAAAATTTGCTTTTTTTTTTATTTTGAAACAAAATTTTTCAAAAATTCCGGTGTCAATTAAACATTACCGAGCCACAATTTCTTGCCCCACAAGGGGTTAGGGTCTGTGAAATTAAGATATAATTTTTGTCTCTTTTTTAGTGGAAATATTAGATAACAATAGTGATTTGGCAGAATCCCTTGCTGATAGAGCCCTACCTCACATTGAGACATTCAAAGTGCCTTTGAAAGGAGGTTATGGTACGTATTGTGGCCAACTTTAAACCGTAACACCATGACATGTATTATATAAATTATTATGTTTTATATTTCTTGCATTTTCCTCTCTTTCAGAAGCAAATGTTCGTTTATATTTACCCCCGCCTTTGAGACAAAACGAAATTATAAAATATCCTCTTGTGCTGCATGTGTAAGTAATGCTTTATTATTTTTATGTTAATACCACCTTTATAGCAACCCGATGTTTTGCATTATATTGTATAATATCATTTTTTTTCGGGGGGGGGGGGGATTCATCTAGTTTTCTGCTACATTTAAAAATAAATGTTTGTAATATTAATTTAAAAAAAATTCTTATTAAAGTAGAAATTATATTTAAAATGTAGATAATTGAAAAGTCTGAAAATGACATTTTGCAAATTACGCGTTTTAGGTAGCTTTCTTTACAAAAAAGCTACCTATTGCAGCCGTTCGGAGGAAAGCGATTTCATATATATATCATATATATATATATATATCTGACCTATGTCACACTGTAACTCCCGTAATTATGAACCGATTTCAATGTAATTCGGTGTGTACATAGTACATACCAATGTCTCGACCGAGTTCGTTGGCCAGCTTCATCCGCCGTTTTGTTTCAAAATGGCGGCCATTTAAAATTTTTTTAAAATTTTAAAACTTGAAATGTGGTATCAAAAAATTAAAAATGGAAAAATATTTTTTTCTTATGTATTTGATCTTTATACAAAGATTCCGGAGCAGTTTTTGTTTCGTCTATATCTTAAAAAATGGCTGAGTTATAGCATTTTGAATTTCTAGCGTGGCTGACATTTTGAAACTTCGTGAATTTTGTCACGCGATAAAAGGCGTATTTATGAACCGATTTGGATGTAATTCAGTGTGTACATAGTACATCCCAATCTCTCGACCGAGTTCGTTGGCCAGCTTCATCCGCCATTTTGTTTCAAAATGGCGGGCAGTTAAATTTTTTTTTTAATTTAAAATTTGAAATGTGGTACCAAAAAATTTAAAATGGAAAAATATTTTTTCTTATGTATTTGACCGTTATACAAAGATTTCGGAGCAGTTTTTGTTTCGTCTATATCTTAAAAAATGGCTGAGTTATAGCATTTTGAATTTCTAGCGTGGCTGACATATTGAAACGTCCTGAATTTTGTCACGCGATGAAAGGCGTATTTATGAACCGATTTGGATGTAACTTCGTTTATACATAGTACATACCAATGTCTCGACCGGGTTCGTTGGTCAGCTTCATCCGCCATCTTGTTTAAAAATGGTGGCCATTTAAATTTTTAAGAAAAATTTAAATTTGAAATGTGGTACCAAAAAATTAAAAATTGAAAAAATATTTTCTTCTTATGTGTTTGACCTTGATAAAAAGATTCGGGAGCAGTTTTTGTTTCGTCTATATCTTAAGAAATGGCTGAGTTATAGCATTTTGAATTTCTAGCGTGGCTGACATTTTGAAACGTCCTGATTTTTCTCACGTAATAACAGGCGTATTTATGAACCGACTTGGATGTACCTTGGTGTGTGCATAGTACATACAAATATCTCGACCGAGTTCGTTGGCCGGCTTCATCCGCCATCTTGTTTCAAAATGGCGGCCATTTAAAAAAATTAAAAAATAAAAAAATTTAAATGAGATACCAAAAAATTGGAAAGTGAAAAAGATTTTTTTTGTATGTGTTTGACCTTAATACAAAGATTCCGGAACAGTTTTTCTTTCGTCTATATCTAAAAAAAATGGCTGAGTAATAGCATTTTGAATTTCTCTTGTGGCTGACATTTTAAAACGACCTGATTTTTGTCATGCGATAACAGGCGACAAAAATTATGAACCTATTTGGATGTAACTTGGTCTGTACATAGTACATACCAATGTCTCGACCGAGTTCGTTGGCCAGCTTCATTCGCCATCTTGTTTCAAAAGGGTTGCCATTTAAAAAAAAATTAAATTTAAAATTCAAAATGCGGTATTAAACAATTGGAAAATGAAAAAGATTTTTTTATGTGTTTGGCCTTGATACAAAGATTCCGGAGCAGTTTTTCTTTTTGAAAATTTGTTCTTTTGTTTATATCTTAAAAAATGGTTGATTTATAGCACTTTGAATTTCTAGCATGGCTAACATTTTGAAACAATCTTGTATTTGTCACGCGATAACACACGTATTCGCCTATTTCGATGTAAGAAGGCATGTGGATAGTATACATCAACACCTCGACCAAGTTCGCTGGCCAGATTCATCAGCCATCTTGTTTCAATATGGCGACCATTAAATTAAAAAATATGTATATATTTAAAGTGAGGTGCAAAAAAATTAGAAATTGAAAAAGGTTTCTTTCTTAAGCATTTGACCTTGATATAAGGATTCAGGAGCATTTTTTGTTTGTCTTTACCTTAAAAAACGGCTCAGATATAGCAGTTTCAATTTCTATTGTGGGTGACATTTTGAAAAATCTGATTTTTTGCATGCGACAGCACTCCTATATATTAACCGATTCCGATGTGAGTGAGCATGTGCACAGCAATTACTAAGGTCTCGACCAAGTTCACTGCTTAGCCTCATCCACCATGTTGTCTTAAAATGACAGGCACTTTAAGAAATTGCCGAATTTGGCAGCCAAATATATGTTACTTTAAAGAAAAGCAGCTTGGATAAAGCTGACTAATTTCGCGAAATTCTCATTCATTATATTGATAAAAATTAGTATTGAATCTCCTATATTCGGTTTCCACTAAATTGAGCTTCGTGTGTTTGAATAACATAATTTGGCTTTTTTTAAATAAGGATTATGAAAGCTACCTCTTCCTCCCGGCACTGGCCGGAAGGACTTTTAGGTAGCTTTCTTTACAAAAAAGCTACCTATTGCAGCCGTTCGGAGGAAAGCGATTTCAAAAAATTTTGGTATATTTTCATCGATCATGACCCCCAGACCCCGAAACCACCCTCCGTTCAAAATTGATATATATATATATATATATATCTGACCTATGTCACACTGTAACTCCCGTAATTATGAACCGATTTCGATGTAATTCGGTGTGTACATAGTACATACCAATGTCTCGACCGAGTTCGTTGGCCAGCTTCATCCGCCGTTTTGTTTCAAAATGGCGGCCATTTAAAATTTTTTAAAAATTTTAAAACTTGAAATGTGGTATCAAAAAATTAAAAATGGAAAAATATTTTTTTCTTATGTATTTGATCTTTATACAAAGATTCCGGAGCAGTTTTTGTTTCGTCTATATCTTAAAAAATGGCTGAGTTATAGCATTTTGAATTTCTAGCGTGGCTGACATTTTGAAACTTCGTGAATTTTGTCCCGCGATAAAAGGCGTATTTATGAACCGATTTGGATGTAATTCAGTGTGTACATAGTACATCCCAATCTCTCGACCGAGTTCGTTGGCCAGCTTCATCCGCCATTTTGTTTCAAAATGGCGGGCAGTTAAATTTTTTTTTTAATTTAAAATTTGAAATGTGGTACCAAAAAATTGAAAATGGAAAAATATTTTTTCTTATGTATTTGACCGTTATACAAAGATTTCGGAGCAGTTTTTGTTTCGTCTATATCTTAAAAAATGGCTGAGTTATAGCATTTTGAATTTCTAGCGTGGCTGACATATTGAAACGTCCTGAATTTTGTCACGCGATGAAAGGCGTATTTATGAACCGATTTGGATGTAACTTCGTTTATACATAGTACATACCAATGTCTCGACCGGGTTCGTTGGTCAGCTTCATCCGCCATCTTGTTTAAAAATGGTGGCCATTTAAATTTTTAAGAAAAATTTAAATTTGAAATGTGGTACCAAAAAATTAAAAATTGAAAAAATATTTTCTTCTTATGTGTTTGACCTTGATAAAAAGATTCGGGAGCAGTTTTTGTTTCGTCTATATCTTAAGAAATGGCTGAGTTATAGCATTTTGAATTTCTAGCGTGGCTGACATTTTGAAACGTCCTGATTTTTCTCACGTAATAACAGGCGTATTTATGAACCGACTTGGATGTACCTTGGTGTGTGCATAGTACATACAAATATCTCGACCGAGTTCGTTGGCCGGCTTCATCCGCCATCTTGTTTCAAAATGGCGGCCATTTAAAAAAATTAAAAAATAAAAAAATTTAAATGAGATACCAAAAAATTGGAAAGTGAAAAAGATTTTTTTTGTATGTGTTTGACCTTAATACAAAGATTCCGGAACAGTTTTTCTTTCGTCTATATCTAAAAAAAATGGCTGAGTAATAGCATTTTGAATTTCTCTTGTGGCTGACATTTTAAAACGACCTGATTTTTGTCATGCGATAACAGGCGACAAAAATTATGAACCTATTTGGATGTAACTTGGTCTGTACATAGTACATACCAATGTCTCGACCGAGTTCGTTGGCCAGCTTCATTCGCCATCTTGTTTCAAAAGGGTTGCCATTTAAAAAAAAAATTAAATTTAAAATTCAAAATGCGGTATTAAACAATTGGAAAACGAAAAAGATTTTTTTATGTGTTTGGCCTTGATACAAAGATTCCGGAGCAGTTTTTGTTTCTGAAAATTTGTTCTTTTGTTTATATCTTAAAAAATGGTTGATTTATAGCACTTTGAATTTCTAGCATGGCTAACATTTTGAAACGATCTTGTATTTGTCACGCGATAACACACGTATTCGCCTATTTCGATGTAAGAAGGCATGTGGATAGTATACATCAACACCTCGACCAAGTTCGCTGGCCAGATTCATCAGCCATCTTGTTTCAATATGGCGACCATTAAATTAAAAAATATGTATATATTTAAAGTGAGGTGCAAAAAAATTAGAAATTGAAAAAGGTTTCTTTCTTAAGCATTTGACCTTGATATAAGGATTCAAGAGCATTTTTTGTTTGTCTTTACCTTAAAAAACGGCTCAGATATAGCAGTTTCAATTTCTATTGTGGGTGACATTTTGAAAAATCTGATTTTTTGCATGCGACAGCACTCCTATATATTAACCGATTCCGATGTGAGTGAGCATGTGCACAGCAATTACTAAGGTCTCGACCAAGTTCACTGCTTAGCCTCATCCACCATGTTGTCTTAAAATGACAGGCACTTTAAGAAATTGCCGAATTTGGCAGCCAAATATATGTTACTTTAAAGAAAAGCAGCTTGGATAAAGCTGACTAATTTCGCGAAATTCTCATTCATTATATTGATAAAAATTAGTATTGAATCTCCTATATTCGGTTTCCACTAAATTGAGCTTCGTGTGTTTGAATAACATAATTTGGCTTTTTTTAAATAAGGATTATGAAAGCTACCTCTTCCTCCCGGCACTGGCCGGAAGGACTTTTTTGTATTATTGTAGAGCGATATCGTTTGCTTAATAATCCAGTTTCAAAATTAAAATAGATAAGTCGTGATCTAAAAATCCTATTGATTTAAAATTATTAGCATTTATAGATCTTCCGCTATCTAATATTATCCATTTGGTATATTTTAGACAGCATGGTTTAACGCAAAGTTACAACCATGTTTGTTTCAATATAAAACAAACTGTTAATAGTATAAAAGGTGATCGTTTCTTTATATATCATTTACTAATGATGTAAACGTTCGCTTGGACCCGCAAGATTCGTACGCACCGAGGGATTCGGGAGATTTTATGTGTTTTAGTACCAGAAATTTCGTAAAGTACTGGTCTCTATATCTGAAGATAGATTTCCTTTTCTTTAAATAAGACAAATATTACTTTACGAAAAACTTTACTTTTTTTTAAATTATGGTTCTTGAAAGTCCTGTAATCGTACGAACCCTGGGCACGATATGACATATTAAATCTTTATATTTAACAACCCAGTTTTTAAATTAAAACGTATAAGTATAAAAATCGAACAAACATTTATTTCTTTTCATTTATCTTAATTAGCTATCACTAAATCTTAATTAGCCCTTTCAATCGCTTTAAGATTCTTTAAAACTCATCAATTAGTTCATGAGTTTTTGAGTATTGAAAAATTGGTTTATTGATTCATTCTTTCAGTTTCTCCATGTTTTCGCAAGAACTAGTTTAGTTACAGAAATGCGATAAAGTTTAGATTGTATCCAGAAATATTCTCTGTGTACCACAGTAAATTTAGTTCTGCAATCGAGATAGAAAAAAATTTTTAATATTATTTTTGACTATACATCGTGTACATAATTGAATGAACGGGTTTTTTCCCCATAAAAATCACAGATACTCCAATTTTACATATATGTAAAGATTGCAAGAGTTACTAAGACGTAACTGACTCACAACTGAAAATGCGTAACAGAATCATAATTATTTTGTTTTTAATAAAACGTAAAATAGTCTTTTAGTCGTCAAGGGGTGAATTCCTTCTTGGTAAATATAAATAAAATCAAAGAATTTTTAGTTTCCATTCAGCACTACAGTTCTGCTAAATGAAAAGTAAAATTCTAGTTATATAAATATTGGCCAATTTCAACTAGCTGCTTAAATCACAAGCAAGTTTAAAGAAACATTTATATTCAAAATTCATTTGCTGTTCTAGATGCGAGTCAAAATCAGGGTCTGATTATCAAGGAGGGAAATTTCCAGCAGTAACTTTTAATAGAAATTTTCATCTTTTTTAAACACCGCGCCGTTTTCATGCAAAATTACCGTCATGAATAACGCATTTTTTATTCCTTTTTTCTGTGGAAGTTTTCCTCTTGATCGTGGTCAAAATTACAAACGAACAATTAATTAATCTCAAAACTAGCATCGGGTACTTCTACTGCCACTAACTTTATACTCTAAAAATGTTCTCGAATTTAATTTCAGTTTAACTGTCTAAGAAAGAAAAAGAACCAAGTACAATCAAACCGAAGGTAGCTGGAAAATTGTAATCCTCCAAAAGTGAGAACTTAGATCACCCTATGCAAGCACGTTCTTTTATATCACGTAATCAATTGACAATGACCTCTAACCCTCTGATAAATAGTAGACATTTGCATATTTCTATTTAGAACACATTCACACATGGAAAATTAAGAGGTCTATAATAGAACAATTGTAACTAAAAATGTGAGGACACTCTTTTTCTTGCTGCTAAATCACTTATACCATACTTGCCAACTTCCGACTTAACTTCCGTAAAGTGTGAGTTAATTTATACTAGGTTAAACATGTTTCGGACCAGAAATTTTCATAAAGAAATAATGTCAAATAAGTTCAACGTTGAAAGAAGAAATAAAATGACTAATAATACATCTAAAATATTTTACAGTTAGAAACCTATTTAACATGATTTAAATTAACTCACATTTTACGGACTTTACGTTGGAAGTTGGAAAGTATGCTTATACGTTTTAATGAAAGCAGTTGAACAGAATCACATTCTTCTTATTGCTCCACCCACTTCAAGGCTGTCTCTAAGCACCGAAAGGCTTCATTAGTGGACAGTCCGCGAATTTGAATTTTGCCTTCTGGGACGCGTTACGTAGGGCTCTCTTGTCAGGTTGGGGAGCACTAACAGCACTTGCGGGCTCGGTTAACTGGTCAGTCGGTTGATCGAGGTTCGGATAATCGCTTTAGTTTTATTCCGGAGCGGGGGTAGGGTTTCCGAAAAATCGCACCAAAAATAACTTTTTTTTCTCCTATCTATATACTATATGAGCAAATGAAATAATTTGTTATTAGTCACTTTTCAAAAACAAACTGTTAATAGTATCCAAGGTGATCTTTCCTTTATATATCATTTATAAATGTTGCGAACATTGGCTTTGATCCGAATATGAAATATTAAATCTTTGTATTTACTAATCCAGTTTTTTTAATTAAAACGTATAAGATAAAAATCGATCCAACATTTAATTCTTTTCATTTATAAATCCCAATTATCCCTTTCAATCATTTTAAGATTTTTTTAAAACTTATCAATTAGTTCATGAATTTAGGAGGGGGGGGGGGGTCCGCAAAATGCCACTCTTTATTTGAAACAGAAAACTAACTTTTTCTTCTCCTATCTATATACTATATGAGCAAATGAAATAATTTGTTATTATTCACTTTTCAAAAACAAACTGTTAATAGTATCCAAGGTGATTAATCCTTCATGTATCATTTATTAATGTTGCGAACATTGGTTTTGATCCGAATATGACATATTAAATGTTGGAACAACTCTTTTCATCGCTTCACAGATGCGGAAGCCCGGGGAGCCAGCTGGTGACGGAAAAATTCCAGATTGACTGGGGTAGCTACCTCTCAAGCAACAAGAATTACATCTATGCTCACATAGACGGTCGTGGTAGTGGTTATCAGGGAGACAAAAGAGTTAACGAAGTTTTCAGACAGTTGGGCAATGTAGAAGTCGAAGACCAGCTAATAGTTATGAGGTAAATAGTGCTTTTTAATTATTTTACTAATCTACGAATGTAAGCAACGCTCAAATCGCATAATGCACAAAAGAGAAGAACAAATAATATAAGAAATATACACACGGCGTTTATTTTAGTTTCCATTTCTATTTCACATTTTTGTCGGTGACTGTATGCGCAATTCCACATAACATGGGAACTATAGTGTAGACCCTTGAGGGGTGGGGGTATATACTTTATCCCACATAATTTTAATCGAGATTTGCACCAGAAACATTTAATTAAAATTTAACTTTCTAACTTTGGTGGAAAAAAAATAAGAAAATTGCTTCTCCATATTTTGAAACAAAACTTTTCGAATATTCCGGTGTGAGTTCAACATTACAGAAACGCAATTGCTTGCGCCTGAAAGGATTAATGGCTAAAGAGAGAAATGTAATGTGAGTCACAATACCATGTAACGTGAGTCACACTTAAAATATTGATTTATATAATTAATTACTATTAAAACAATATTATTTTTTTGTATATCATAAGTTGAAAGTATGTTGTACTTTATGAAATACTTCTTTTTTACTATGTTGTGATAAATGAGGAGAAATTCTAGGTCTTCATTAACCCATAAAACTTGACTTCCTTTTTTTTGCAATGTGAGTCACAGTACCAAATTAGTGTCTGCATACCAGCTGTTCATTTAAAAAATTATTACATTGTTATTCTTAGTTTCTTATTGTGCCCCAGATATCTATGAAGAACTTTTTAAAAAGCACATGTGATATTTATTCGATGTATATAGAATTTACTTTTGGAAAAATGTGTCAAATGGTAACGTGAGTCACATGGAATTGCCCGTATGGGTTTTATTTCACTTACAGTATGTGAGTCTTGGCATTTTCATTGTATAACTACTACTTAAAAATTTTACAACTATAAATATTTTTAATAATTCTCACAAACACAAAATAAAATATACATTTCTATCAATGAAAATCAATGTGTTGAAAATCATTTTCAACAATCCTTTTATACTTCTGCGACGATAGTACCGCCAGCGCATCTATATTCCTTCGCTGAACGCCCGCGAATTGAAATGTGCGTGTAACGAAAAAATACGAATTTTTTTTAACACAATCTCACCTAGATTAATTAATCTCTATAGTTTTCCTGCAAAGTTTAAATTAATTTCTACTCCCCTATTTTTTTTCCTAATTTTAGTTTCAGTAGATTCTGAAAGAGAGGGGAGGGGGACATAATTTTGAATTACAGTTTCGACGATATCTCTGTAAATATAATACCTAAAATATTTTTAAATTTGGCGTTACGAACACTTTCTCACGATACCCCACACGATTTATAAAGAATAGAATTTGTTTTTCAATTAAGTTAATTAGCCCCTCTACATTTTCCCTAATTATATTTTCGAATGTTTAATAATCTGTAGACATGTGGGTTAATAATCTTTATTACTTCCAAGGAAAGCCAAGAGTCTCATTAATAATGGAAGTTGGCCTAGTGAAATTAAAGTTAAATTATATGTTAATAAAACTGCCGTTGCTCCAAGATTAATTGGTCGTCTTAAAGACCATAAAGAAAACACCCCCCTCCGCCCCATTGTAATTAAACATTCTGCTCCTACCTACTATATTGAAAAAGCCTTTGTTCCATACTTAAAAACTATTCTCCCACCATCTGAATATGTAATTGACTCCACTACTGATTTTGTCAAGAGGATAAAAGTCATCTCAATTAACCATAATAGCATTCTTGCCAGCCTGGACATTGTCTCCCTTTATTCTTCTATAAATAGTAATGAAATTGTTAAGATAATTGAAACATCTATTGACAATAACCCAAATTTTAATCAAGATATTCGTACCACGTTAAAATCAGCAATTAACCTGATTACACAAAATAATGTTTTCGTTTTTAATAGTAAATATTACAGACAACGAAATGGTGCTCCTATGGGATCCCCCATTTCAGGATATTTAGCCGAATTAAAACTTAGACCCTTAGAAACAGAGATTATGGAAGATTTTGAAATCAAGCCATCAGTTTGGATAAGATATGTAGATGGCATTTTCATAATTTGGAATCGTGATTTGCAGTCTTTAAATAATTTCTTGTTAAAACTTAATGAGTTGGATACAAAGATAAAGTTTACGTTAGAAATTGAGAAAGAGGGTATTTTACCCTTCCTTGATATTAAATTAATAAGGAATAGTTATGGAAATAAATTGGAGCGTACTATTTATAGAAAACAATGCAGATCTAACAACACTATTCCTTTCGATTATAACTCACCATTTTCATATAAAATTGCTGCCTACAGGTTTTACGTTAAACGTGCCTTCGAAGTATGTACAGATAAATACCTAGAAAACGAGATTAGTATAATAAAACAAATTGCTATTGAGAATGATTTCCCTCCTCAACACATTAATAAATTAGTTAATCAAACAAAACAACCAAGACAGAAGAAGCAATTCTTATTGCACATTTGATTATATCCCACAGCTGTATGAGAGATCGAGATATGCATTACTAAAATATAATATTAATTTAATAGCTAAACCTCCAACAAAATTAAAAGAATTGATTCACGGTAAAATTGATCCTATTCCCGATTATGAAAAAGCAGGAGTCTACATCATCCCATTCAGCACAGAACAGCATAAGAATTTTTTTTTATATTGGTATGACATGTCGAAAATTTAAGGAAAGATTGAAAGAGCATATTTTTGATATCAAGTTTAAAAAACCAAATGCAGCTTTATCCAGATTGCATCAAAAAGAAAATATCAAGATATACTTCGAAAAAGCTAAAATTATCATTTCAACGTCTAACCACTACTCGCCAATAATCCGTGAATCCATTGAAATTTTACTTAGAAGTGATAATGTTTGTAACGATGTCCTTTCCTATAATATCCCCGCAATTTGGTACAATATCCTAAATATTTCCAGACCTACTGATAATATGAGCTCATCTTTTCATTCCTCTGCAGAGAAATGGACTGAACTCCGCTTGCGCATGCGTACTATTTTTGTTTTTGTTTTTAAAATGTATTTCTATTCAATCAATCATCTTTTCCCTTTGAAAATGAACGCGTGTGTGTTCGACAGATCTCAGGTTGCAGTAAATAACATATTTTTATATGTTTTTATATGTTTTTGTCACCTTTTAAGTAGTTATAAGTATATTATAAAGTTTATTACTTCCCTCAATTAGAACTTTCCACGTTCCATACTTTACGAGTAAAATGGCTGTGACTGACAGACGGACAAAGGAAGGAGTGATCTTATAATTGTTTCGTTTTTACTTTTTAAGTACGGAACCCTTAAAAAGAGCGAAAAAAAGAATATTTTGTCTACATGATCGCCATTTTGTCAAAAATCAACTTTTAAAACTAAATGTTAATATGAGCTGGTGAAAAATTGTATAAAATGGCAGTAAAAGTGAAATTTATTGGTCTAGTGTTGCCACCGTAAATATGATGTCAACTTTATCCATGGACGCTGTTTCGTTTTATAATATAGCTTCAACTTTTGCATTACGATTACCTATTATTTTTATCGTGTTTTGTACAGAAATTTCGCTTTTTCCGCAAGATAGATTATGTTTAATACTCTACGTACCTACATAACATTACTAGGTGAATCAGGAAGTGTTTTTTAACGTTAAGGGTTGTCGCATAACAATAAAGTTTGGTAACACCTGAATTAAATTGACGACTTGAGTTTCAAAACTTGCCTTATCCAGAAAATGAAATCCTGGTAAATCGCGAAAAACCTCTGACTGCTTCCATTGGATTTCATTATAAACCAAGATTTTACAAAGCAGAAATACACGATAAAACTAATTTTATTTTGCAGATTGTAGTGTTTTCTTTTCGATGTAAGTTCACCAATAGAATAGATTGAGAGAGAAAACTCGATTTTTTCAATTTTGGATAAGGCAAGTTTTGAAACTAACGTCCTCAATTAATCACAAATGTTTTCTCCCAAGAAGTTGTCAATTTTCAATACATTTATAGTGGAGTATCGTAATTCCCCGCGGATCAAACAATCATTTTTTGATCCAAAAAAATTTTAAAATAAAATGTAACTTTTTAGATCGCTTGACTTCAATTACTCAATACAATTTCTGGGTCCAAACAGAATTGTTTGATCCGCGGATTACACGCCTGAAATTATGGAATTTTTTTTCAATGAGTAGTGTTTTTTAACCCCTTAATTCTCGCTCCCATCATATTCACGGGCTATATCTTTTACTCAGCTTGTTTGATTCCCACCAGTTTTATGAAATAGTGAAATTGGCTATATTTTAGTATCGTTTTACCTGTCATTAAATAAGGTGAATATTTCTTTTTCATAAAAGTGGTGCCAATAAGCAATTTGAATTTTTAAACAGTAATTTAATTCGAGAATTAAGGGGTTAATCATTATTCTTGTGTTATATATAATAAAAACTATTTTCTGTTACTTTAGTCAACTTATAGAAGATTATCCATACATCGATAAGGAGAGAATTGCTATCTGGGGCTGGTCTTACGGTGGATACACTGCTGTTTCTGTATTAGCAACGGAAGAAGAAATCTTCACGTGTGGTATTTCTGTCGCACCCATCACTAACTGGCTCTATTACGGTTAGTATTAAACATTTTGTTGCATGTCTATACTTTCGTTGCCTCTGTATAATTCAGCAAGGAAGCACATAAGCGTGTGCACATAAGCATGGTCCCAGGGCCCCAAATTCAAAATGCCCTAAATCTATAGATATTTTTAAAAAACTGTAGTAGTATAAATATGTAACAATTCTAAACGCCCATCATGGGGCAACATGTCCCTTAAGGGACTTTGTGCTATAAAACCCCATACAACGAACTGAACGCCCAAATATAATATACAGGGTGTCCCAAAAAGATCTGTAAAACTTCAAAATTTTATTTTAAAAAACGAATAAGCCTACATTAAACTAGTTACAATAATAGATAGAGAAACGCAATTTTTTTTCTGTAGTATGTTTTCGGTCATAGATGGTGCTGCACAACACATAAACGAATATTAATGTTTTCAGTTATTCAAAAGCTACGGATCCACAGAAGAAAACTCAATGTGCCGAGTGGTTTATCGAAACAAAATCCAATACTCAAACTCAAAGAAATTATCGAACGATTGATGTTCATCGGCTGATGTCGATCGAAATTGAACGGTTGGTGTCGATCCAAATCAAACAGTTGATGTTATCACGCTAAAACGTCCGTGAATTTAATTTGGATATTGTCTTCATCTTCTTCGTGCTTCGAAATAATCTCATGTTGAAGTTTACTAAGGCAGCAGAAAAAAAAAAACTTTTTGAGTTATTCTATCTATTGTTTAACTAATTTTTCTGTAGGCCTTTTCTTTTTTTTTTTTTAAATAAATTTTTGAAGTTTGGACACCCCGTACTTCATTTATTGCTAAAAGGTGTTAAATAAAACTGTAAAAAATGTATATACGAACTATCTACGCATTTTGGCTTAAAAAAAAAAAAACAATTTTCAAGACAAATCAGAATATTCTATTATTATCTTATAAAACAATACTAACTATTTAAACTTACTGGTGAAAATTCGGTATCCCTAAATAAAATTTCAGCCAGATGCGGAATGCCACAGTGTTGCCGCATCTGGCTGTTTTTTATTGGGGATTCTAAATTCTCACCACTAAGTTTAAATAGTTATTATTGTTTTATAAGATGATAGATATTCCACAAATAAAATAAAAGATAGTTGCGATTCAAAAATTTCCGCTGTGAATTCCAAGACTAGTGAGAAGTCGGTCAATTACTGATGACGTTACACTCGTGTCCTCTGGCCTTGAGTATTTTGATGGCAGTGGGATGGCTTATCTGTTCCCAGACTCCCAAAAAGGTATAGTTAGGACCTGCAATTGATTACTAATATCCTGTTCCTTTTTCCAGATTCTGTATTCTCAGAGCGGTACATGAGGAGTCCCAAACCTGAAGATAATTATGTAAATTATCAACAGTCGTCAGTCTCGATGAGAGCTGAACATATACGAGGGAAAAAGTTCCTACTTATACATGGAACAGCAGATGGTAAGTTTCTTAACATAAGGTGAAATTATAACTTAAATTTGTAGACAGGAATTTTATACAGGGTGTATCAAAATTCACGCAACCCACTTTTATTTCGTCCATTCTTCGCCCGTAATTTCTCAAAAAATTGCTCAAAAATCCCAATATAAACATTGGAGTTCACAATGCTGTGGAAGAAAATCTGGCTGTGCTGTTTCTGCACTGTGAAATCGCACACACCAATTTTTACGGATTGAAATGGCTTTTCGTGCTGTATCCGTTTCTCTGAATATCTTTACTAAAAGAACTATCGTCGATTTATTCGGCACATTTCGTATCTCAAAATGTTTGCGCAACACTGAGCACAATCTATTAAAAGAATTATTCTACGCATATAACTATTCAATAAATAATCACTCCAGAACGCTGAGTGCAATTTTGAAACTATGTGAAGAGATTCTCTGCTCCATCTATCGTGCATCATATCGCTCACCCGCAAGAAAAGTAACATATCTCGCAAAAATTCATTTTGCGTTTTATTCCACTAATGGGTTTGCCATAGGTGTGTCTTGCTACACAAAACGTTTCATAAGTATAGTTATATGGGAAATCATTTTATTATGCTATTTGTCCATTCGTTACCACTAGAGGAGTGGTGGATTGTATGGAGAGGTAAATTTATCCAACCCCCCAAACCACATCATATGTCTTCATTATTAAGGATTTTATGCTTTTATGCACGTTTTCATTCCTACATGCTGAGCTAAGCGCTATAATTTCAAGTTACAGCAAAATCATGCAAATTTTCTTTTGTCTCTCCTGTGGAATTTACTTTTGTCGAGATGTGTCACTTTTCTTGCCGGTGAGCTATATGATCTATCCATAGACTTAAATTGAAGCATTTACCTTCTTTCTTTCTAACCGATGACCAGCCCCCCTACTTGCAGGGTTTCCCCAGCTAAACGAGTTTGAAACCTGATATCGGAGCGGGTGACTGCCTAATCTCTGTATAGCGGCAATAAACCTGACGATCACCTAGATCGTCGTCTTTTCTGCAGTGCCTACTGTTCAGATGTGAGCATTGTTACATTGTTATCCCTGTTACTTAACTTTTATATCTTGTTGATTGGCATCTGCCCATTGCTACTCAAGTTGATTTCGTAATTTAGAACCTTGATCAGGTGACGAGACCTTCATCTGGCAAGGCACCTCCTGAGATATAATTCACAGGTAACTTGGAGGACTTTGTACCCACGACGGATTTTACGTGTACCAGGCGCCATTAGCGTACATGCTGGAATTTTAGCCGGCAGACAGCCTCGGTCCTGCGACCAACAACTACGAGTCGATGCTCTGCGAAATGGGCCGCCGCTACCCGACCTAATTGGGATTGCCTGGAGCATTTGATACCTAATTAATGATGCATACTTGTCAAACGAAAATGGTATTTTAACTTGGGTGAGGGATAGAGAAATAAACAAGTTGGAAATTGCTCGTCAAACGTGGCAAATGAGGTGCGTTCGTACTATAACTAGTTTTATAATTATTTTTTGCACCCCATATTGTACTGAATGTATATTTTTTTGCACTTCATAAAGCGCATAGTCTGATACATCATTAAAATGCACTTCCAATAATTTTTTCCCATTCCCCGTAATGTAACGGAACACTTTTGACTGTCCCTGTAATTAAACTATACATCCGATTTTCCTAAAATTTGAAATAGCTCAACAAAATTTTGCAACAATTATATATTTAAAATTTCAGACCATTCGGAAGGCTGTAATATCATTAAAATGCACTTGCAATAATTTTTCCCATTGGCCGTAATGTAAAGAAAAACTTTTGACTGTCCCTGTAATTAAACTATACATCCAATTTTCCTAAAATTTGAAATGGCTCGACAAAATTTTGCAACAGTTATATCTTTAAAATTTCAGATCATTCGGAAGGCTCTAATATCACTAAAATGCACTTGCAATGATTTTTCCCATTGGCCGTAATGTAAAGAAAAACTTTTGACTGTCCCTGTAATTAAACTATACATCCGATTTTCATAAAATTTGAAATGGCTCGACAAAATTTTGCAACAATCATATATTTGAAATTTCAGACCATTCGGTTGGGTAGTTTTTGCTCTGTTACATGCGGACAGACAGACGGACGGACTGAACGACGACTATAGGTGCTACGTATTTATATAATTACGAACGCACCTAAAAATGGGGCGCCGCAGATAGACAAGTTGCACCGTTAGTTAATTTTGAGCCCAAATGCTTGGCAAATTAAACGTTGCAAGGGGGATGAGCCTCCGCCTTCTACCGTACCCCACCGGATAAAAACTGGCTCCGTTGGCTTTTCCCATTATTGCGGGTCCGGTAGCTCGAGCAGAGCAGTAAGCATATAAACTATTATTTTAACACAATCAAACTGAAATCAAAACAGTTTGATTGCGTTAAAATAATAGTTTTTCTACGTATCCATCGTTTATATGGAGTTTTTTTTACCTGCGGTTAATTCTGTTGAGCTGTCTACATGTCAGACCAGTTGTTACTACCAATAAAGTTATCTGAACGAAATATGCTGGCTAGTTGTCGACCCAGTTAGCTTAAGGGGTCTCAGGACTCTTAAAATTGGAAAAAATGAAAAAAAAGACCATTTTCAACATTTAATATATTAAAATGTATTTGATTTTAAGACACAATTTTCATTGGAATAAAATATATAAGTATGTTCTTTCATTTCGTGTATTTAAAAATTATAAAATGCAGAATTAGCATTTACAGGGGGCTCCAAACTGTTAGACATTTTTCGAGCAAAAAATCGGCATAACAGCTTACGCGCACGATTACAAAATAAGTGTTGCAACAAGAATGAAAATTTATGTACCTACGTATACTTCAGATTGTAATAATTACCCTGAACCTAAATAAATTTGTATTTAGAGCTTTTTTTTATTTTTAATACAAAGTTGTATTTAGCTAATGCAAAATTAAGAAAATTTCTACAGTATAATCACCTAAAAAAATATTATTTTGAACAATAAAAAGAAAATTTTAGGCTCAGTTTATACAGACTAACATGAAACATATATTTTGAAAATTTCATGAAAAAATATTCATAAGTTTTTGAGATATCGTGCGCGTTATGCCCAAAAACGTCATTGGGAGAAAAACGGCTTCAAAGTTTCCGAAACGACGCTTCAGCTATTGAACGTGTATAAATATAAAAGCAATAACTTCAGTTCTAATAGGAATTTCAAGGAAACAATTATATCAAAATGTTCAGAAAAGATATGAATTTAACATCTAAAAAAATTAAAATTTCGAAAATTTTAAAGCTTTAAGAGTCCTGAGACCCCTTAAACGTTAAAGCATTGGCCTTGTAAGCCAAGGATCTGGGTTCGATTCCCAGCCTGGGCATTTTTCGTTTACTTGGAAATATTCATTTCGAATGATAACTTTACCAATCAGCTTGATTGTGTTATAATAATAGTTCACTAATCAAGCATTTTTTTTGTGTGTGTTCTACTAAAGGGTAAAGGACTACTGTGCCTAAACTTTTGAAACACTTTGTTTTTTCTTTTGATAAATTCTATTATTTAAGATAAATTTGAAAGCATAAATCTGCTAAATATCTTTTTAAAACTGCAATTTGTAGGTCATGCAAAATGGAAAGTAACTTTCAGTCAATAATAAAGTTTTATTTTGAAACTTTATATTGTGTTTAAACTTTAGGCACGCACTGTATTATTTATGAAAAATTAAGATTCGCATAAAAGGTATTTAATACGATTTTACGCTTAATAGATCCACTACCAATAGTGTAAGATCAGTGGCGGCTACACGCAAATGTAGGAGATATATTGCGGAGTACCACCGGGTATATCTTAGTCGCGAATGTGTGACGCATTAAACTCTCTAAATATACCTTTATATTTCGAACGGTCTTTGACGACAGTTCGATTTCACGATTTCTCCTATAACCTCTACTTTTTCAGTTGTACAAACAAAAGTAGGTAATTTTGATATATACTTTCACATCATATATTTTCTGGCATTTGAAAGTACTTTTAAATTACGTAATTTGTTTTTGTATAACTGATTAAATAAATTTAATAGATAGAAATGCGATGAAGAACATGCGAGTGATAGAAATTTTCATTCGTTTAAAGTAGGCATAGTCGACATGTGGCCTGGGACACATATGTATAGTCGTGAAAAAAAAAAAAACAGTAAACGCCCCTACTAACTCTGCAACAAATTATTGTAGAAGAAAATTACTGAAACCAAACGATCGGAAATCAAGTCTCCTTTTAAATTATGTATATAAAATTTGCTTAGGGGGCCATCTACATATCAAAACGATCCACACTTTATCTTTTTCGATAACAATACCCAAGTATGACACCCTAAATGATATTCTACATCCTTCAATCAGCTTAAATCCAAATATGCATGAAATACTTTCAATTAGTTTCAGAGAAATTAATCATTTAAAAATGACCATATTTTAGGAACTGTATCCTAATTGAAGTTCGGTACTGGATTGCGGAAAGACTACAGAATGACTATGTCACTTCTATTAAGGTATTGCTTCTTGCCAATATGACGATTTCACCCGCTTAATTGGTTTCGACTATTGCCAGCACAAACGATTCAATAAAATGCGTAAAACTATATTTTTTTCTAATTATGCTTTTTTGCACATCATAGACTGTCCCTTAAACCGTCATTTTGACATTTTTTAATAATTATTCGAAAATTACTGCTAACAAAAAACTGAAAATTGCGAATTCACATAAAGCAGGACACAATACATAAAAATCTATCAAAAAATTGTAGGTTGCAATTCATATTTTTTTCGAATATTAATTTTATAATTCATATTATATATATTTTTTTTAATTACAAATTCAATGTATTTATGTTTGGGTTTTTTAGTGTTATAACCGCACACAAAAATATCACATTAGGGTTACAATTTCAAGAGATATTAATAAAAGTATGAAAATGTAATTTAACATTAGAAGCTCTAAATCTTGAACATTTATACACAGTTAAAAATGTGCAGCAATTGCTGCATACTCATTCCACCACTTATATAGAATATTTCTGTTCTGACCAATGAGAATGCCCCATAATATAGTCAAGTTACAGTTTCCTATAAAAGCGATGGAGTGACGATGCAGCAAATGCCCCAGATTTTTAACAGTGTAATCAAAATACTTATCATCCAAATGACTTGAAATTTCGTTTCTAGGCATAGCTTGAGCCGAATATTTAAAATATATTGCCAAAATTGGTTGTTCCCATTGAAAAAAAAAAATCAAAGTTTGGTCTGTTTTTCATTTGTAGGTGGTCCCCGAAGCAACTTTTATGTTGATCATTTAAAAGTAAACTTTATTTCCAATCGTTTGGTACCAGTAACTTTCTTCTATTATGATTAGTTGCAGAGTTAGTAGGGGGAGTTTATTTTTTTTCCCACGACTGTACATAATATTTATAATTCACGTAATAGTTAATTATTAAAATGAATAAAATGTTGAAGTATAAACTGGGAAAATGTTCGTATAAATTAAAGTAATAAAAGGTTATAAATTTGCTACAGTTATTTTTTTTTCAAACAAGGGTTATTTAGATAAAGGCATCTATTTAAATCTGAGAAGGTTGAACCAGGTTTTGAAACTGCTCTTGACTTACAGAGATCGTCTTAAGGGGACGAGGGACCTTTAGAATATTTTTTTTTATTTTTTTGTAAATTTCAGTTTAAATATCATTCAAGGGTACATTATATGCATTATGGCATACATTTATCACAAAAAATTAAAAAAAGATTTTTTTTTTTTTTTTTTTTTTTTTTTTTTTTTTTTTTTTTTTTTTGAGAAAAAGAAAGGAATTTTTCGTAATATTTTAGAACTTTTCAAAATGCTCCTTGCGAACTCAGTATCAATGAAAGTACCCAATATGTTTTATATAAGTTTGGTTTATATATATAAACAAAACCGTGCATTGAATTTTATATATTCGAATATAAAGGTAAGAAAAAAGTATGTTTTCTGAATTGTTTGAAATGTTGAGCCTCAAAATTTCAAAAAAATTAGATAATATTTTTTTTTCTTACCTTTTTATTCGAATATATAAAATTCGATGCACAGTTTTGTTTATATATGTAAACCAAACTTATATAAAAAATATTGGGGATTTTCATTGATATTGAGTTCGCATGGAGCATTTTGAAAAGTTCTAAAATATTACGAAAAATTCCTTTTTTTTTTCAAGAACAATTTTTGTTTTTAATTTTTTATGATAAATGTATGCTATAATGCATATAATGTACCCTTGAATGATATTTAAACTGAAATTTACAAAAAAATAAAAAAATGATTTAAAGGTCCCTCGTTCCCTTAACCAAACCGATAGACAAGCAAGTAGATATCTGAGTGCTCGAAAGCAGTATCGTGAGAGTAATTGAATACATTTTTGTGAAGAAAATTATTGCGTTTCTAAAATGGCCTTTGATGTATAGAATTTTAGTATTATAGTAGCTTTAGCCCCTTGAGGGGCGGTGGGATAAAATATATCCCACCTAATTTGAGAATTTTTAACTAAACTCTATATTTTTAACTTTGGAGGAAAACCGTTTAGAAATTTCTTTTTCCTTATTTAAAAATAAAATTTTTCGATTATTCCGGTGAGAATTCAATATTTAGAGACATTCTTGCTTACCACTCAATGGGTTATGCATAAGATACTATACATTTTTACCATGATTTTCATAGATCCCAACATCGCTTAATATTTCCGGATACAAGACAAGCATGTAACCAACCGGAAATTTTATTTAATGGTTAATTTTAAATTGAAATCTAACAGGTGTATTTCATATTTCTGACAGATAATAACTGAGATGTGGCTTGCGTGACTTTAGAAACACCTTGTATAATGAGTTCCATTTCAAAAGCTGTCTTTTTTTATATTGACAGGATTTCCAGTTACGACTTTTTTTATTTTTCCGAAATTCCGAAGGATTATTTATTTATTTTATTTCATTAATTAATTAATTAATTTTTTTTGTTTATACAATCACACAATGCCTACCACTGGATATAGCGAAAATTACTATAAGGATTATTTATTTATTTTATTTTATTTATTAATTAATTAATTTTTTTGTTTATATAATCACACAATGTCTATCACTGAATATAGCGAAAATTACTATAAGGAATTTCTGGCGGGAATCTGGATTTCTCGAATAAAGAAGGAGGACAAACGGGCAACTCGGTATTATACTGCTTGATTCATGCTTTAAACTTTACATAGAGAGGCTAAATAACGTACAGTAATACAAACATGAAGCCTTTCGTTATTTTGTAAATCGACTGGATTTTCTTTGGACTTTCATTAAATTGCAATATGTTGTGCACGTCAAAGGTATATTTTGATCTATGTTTAATTTAGTAGCTATAACTTTCAAAAGTCAGTATAAACAAAACAGATAAATAAAGCATTAGTTTAATTAAAAACAGTTAATATAATTATGACTAATATTTAAAATTAGATCAGTAAAAACATACAAGATTTAATTAAAAAAATAAATACGGAAACTATTCCTTTTTAAGTAACTTTTAAAATATATGTTTGCTTATCTGATATTCAAAAACTTTATAGCTATAAATGAGTCATCTACACTTGCAAAATGCATATTAAAGAAAATTAAATTTAATTTTAAAATATTTTTTTCATAATTAACTAAATTATTATAAAATTAAATTAAAAAATTAAATTAAATTGCTTTTTTAAAAATTTTATTTGATTTTCTTTAATTTGCATTTTGCAAGTGTGGATGACTCATTTATAGCTTTAAAGTTTTTGAATATCAGATAAGCAAACATATAATTTAAAAGTTACTTAAAAAAGAATAGTTTCCGTATTTATTTTTTTTTTAACTAAATCTTGTATGTTTTTACTGATCTAATTTTAAATATTAGTCATAATTATATTGTTTTTAATTAAACTAATGCTTTATTTATCTGTTTTGTTTATACTGGCTTTTGAAAGTTATAGCTACTAAATTAAACAGTTATCTTGACCTTTGACGTGCACAACATATGTCATCATATCTGGCTGATTTTTTAATAAGGCATTCCGAATTCCCACCAGAAGGTTTAAACTATTGTTTTTGTTGTAAGATGTAATTGATTTTCCATAAATAAAATAAAATTACCAATTAAATTTTTAAGGTGTGAATTGAAAATTCTATTAAATGAAAAAAAAAAAAAATGTTAGATGCGGCAACACTGGTGGCTAGTGCAGTGTTGCCAGATTGGGGACATTTTTGTCCCCAGATTGTTGATTGTCACCGATTTTTTGAAATAGAAATATTCGGCATATTTAAAAATAGATTAAAAATTCTGAAAAATAAGACGAATTATACTATTTTTAAAAAGTGGGGACAGTCAAATAATCTGAATTAAAAAAGTTCCCAATCTGGCAACACTGGGCTAGTGAAATAATCCGCTAACAGCGCCAGAGCGCAAGGAGTTAATATGAGATAATATTATCAAGTTATATGTCATTGCTCTAAAAGCATAGTTTTAGCAGCGGATACTAAAAACGCAGAATAGCTCAGGAATATAGGTTCATGACGTTTCTTAACTTAGCCTTGTTAATCTTACAGATTACTCAATTTATTTTATGTTGTATTAGACGATTAATTTTATTGCGCTTATTTATATTTTGTTCATTTACAGATGACGTACACTTACAACATTCTATGATGTTAATAAAAGCACTTACAAACGCGGGAGTGTTATTTAGAACGCAGGTAAGTAGTATATTTTATGCTTCATATAGACAATATATATTTTTTTATTTTATCTGGTTCTTATTATAATTTTATTTATTTAAATTTTAAGTTTCCTTTTACAGTGTCATATCTAATTATTTCAATCCGATTCTTTTCAACGTGATTTAAATTTTGTCCAAAACATATCACCTTTTGCTATTTTGAGCACCGTATATGACAGAGGAATAAAAGATACCAAACAATAAGAAATTTTGCTTAATATTAGCAGATAAATATGAATTATGCTGTGGAGGCATATGCATAATAAGATGTGAACTAAGTTTTAATTCTCAATAGCAGCACTCAATTTTGACAACACATAATAGCAGCACTCAATTTTGACAACACATATTTTAATTTGATTTAAAAAAATACCTATAAACAAAATTTCTAGTGATTTGCACTAAAATCTTTGGAATTACAGCCATACAAAATTTTAATCCCGTTATACTTATATATATATATTTACTTGTATTTACCAAACTAGGAATTTTATTATGGTGTTTTTGTATGAACATATTACTGAAAATACCAAGCATAAATTAATATCCACAATTTTGTTCTTTGAAATATTAATTATAAAATTAATATAAAAAAAAACTTATGAATATAAGAAATACATCAAAATACATCAAATACATAAAAAAGTTAACATTCAAATAATAAGTATTATGTTAAATAACATTAAATAAAAATTATAATTAGTAATTTTTATATTATTTGAGTTAAAATTACAGCCACTTTAGAAGCAAAAACAAAGAATGCAGATGGATAACAGACGCCATTATCTTCCCATTTAAGATATATTGTGTAAGTAATTCATATGCCAGGGATGAAAGCGCTCCGACCCAAATGGTTGATTTTCACCACTAAATTTTAATAGCATTCTTTGTTTTATTAAATATCTGAAATTCTGTCATTAAATAAGGCGAGAAATACTATTAAAATTTACTGGTAGCAATCAGTTATTTAGGTCGAAGCGTTCTCAACCCTGATATACTTAGTATTCTTTCTGATTCCCTTTGTCATTGCTAATGTCTAGTCTCACTTTTGGAGGAGATAATTTCTACAAGTTCAGCAGTTGTTTTGTTTTGTTTAACCCGTTAGCGTCTTGACTTGTAGCCAACATTATATCTACTAGATAAAGCAGCATATTGAGAGCACATAGACCTATTTGTTTCTGATTAGCAGTTAAATAGCTCTATCTTGTGATAAAACGAGAATAATATTCAACCATGAACATTTTTTTAAAACTTCTTCAGACCTAAGACCCACATGACATACATAGGTGCCAACCTCAAACTAATCTTCCGTAATACTTGCGTTAACTTGACCCTGGTTTAATAAGTTTCGAACCAGAATTTTTTCTGAAGAAATGAAATTAAATATGTTCCATGTAGAAAGCTGGAATTACATAAATAAACATTCATGAAATAAATTTTCTGGTTCGAAATGTGGTTAACCTGGGTCAAATTAATCCAGGCATTACGGAAGATTAGTGAAAGCTTGGCAGCTATGGACATATGACTGTAAAAACCAATGCAAAATATAGACTTTGTGCAATAATTTTAAAAAGCAGAAAATCAACGTTTAAAAATGCACAAGTAATACATAAAAAAGCATCATAATTTTTATGTATTATTTGTACATTTTTAAACGTTGTTTTTCTACTTTTTAATATTATAAGAATCAATTTTCAAATGATTGTGGAAAAGCTCTAAAAATCACTGATTATAATAGCATTACATCAACTGAAATGGTCAAGAATTCATTTCAACAAATCTAGAGATTTATTTAAAGAATACTGCTTAGTGTCTCCTACGGGCAAACCCCAGGGCTGAGGAGATAGAAGAACGATATTTTTGTTAATATAATTACTTTATAACATTAAATAGTTAAACCTCGAAGAAAATTTTTTAACATAGTTTTAGCACATGTCTGTGTCATTCATACAACATATACTGAGTGTCTTAAATTATTGTCAGAGTTTCGTTACCTCATAAGTTTTGTTTTACGAACACGACAAAAAGTTCTATTCCATATTCGTAAAGCACTACTCAATTATTTTTTATTTTTATAACAGAAAGTTAGGTATTCTCAGCCAATTTATACAGCAAGCGGCGTCAAATTGTAGAACGGTTTGAGATGAGAATCAGACTGACGAATGTACAGTCGTGGTAAAAAAAGTAAACACCCCCTAATAACTTTGCAACAAATTATAATAGAAAAAAAATTACAGGTACCAAACGATTTGAAATAAAGTCTACTTTTAAATGATGTATGTAAAATTTGCTTAGGGGGCCACCTACAAATCAAAACCAGACTAAACTTTGTTTTTTTTTCAGAGGCAACACCCAATTTTGACAATATATTTAAAATGTTCGTTTCAAACTATGCCTAGAAATGAATTTTCAAGTCATTTGGATTATAAGTTTTTGAATCATAAACATTCAAAATTTAGAACTTCTAATGTTAAATTACAAACAAAATTTTTATTAATATTTCCTGAAATTATAATCCGAATGAGATAATTTTTTTGTTTAATTATAATACTAAATGAAAAGAAAACTGCCCAGTTAAACTGATGGCATTGAGCTTACAGGCTGTTCACAATAATTGTATATTATACTCTTATTTCAAAGAATAATGCTCCTCGAAAAATAAATGAAGGGATTAGTCCCCGTTGCCCCCCTTCATACTTAACCAAAGAAACTCCAAATCTAATCAAGGAAGCGCCTTAACATAATAAACTGGTAAACCAAATTTGAAGCCAATCAGATAATTCTGCATGAAAAAAACATTTCGCTAAATTAAGGGGTGTATTAGCTCCCCCATTTCTCCCTTTATGCTGAGCCAATGAACCTTCAAATCTAATTAGAAAAGCTCCTTATCAGAATGAATCTAGAAAAAAAATTAAACTAAATTAGATAATTCTGCATGAAAACCCATTTATCGAAATTAAGGGGAGGGGAAATTGCCCCCTTTTAACCTACAAAATGAACCTACCCAATGAACCTACAAAACAAATGAAGGAAGCCATATCGGAATAAACTGGTATATCAAATTTCAAGCAAATCGAATAATTATTCTGTATGAAAAACCCATTTATCTAAATTAACGGGAGACTAGCCTCCGTCCCTCCTTTATACTTAACCAATAAATCTCCAAATCTAATCAAGGCAGCTCCTTAACATAATAAACCGGTAAACGAAATTTGGAGCAAATGGAATAACTCTGCATAAACAACCCATTTATCTAAATTAAGGGGGGGGGGTCTAGCCCCCTTTCCTCCCTTTATACTTAACTAATGAACCTCCAAATCTAATCACGCCATCTCCTTAACATAATAAATCGCTATACCAAATTTGGAGCTAATCGAATAATTCTATATGAAAAACGCATTTATCTTAATTAAGGGGGGGGGTAGCTCCCCTTCCCCCAATTTATACATAATAATGATCTTCCAAATCTAATCGGAGAAGCTGCTTAACATAATTAACCGGTATACCAAATTTATAGCAAATCGCATATTTCTGCATGAAAAACCCATTTATCTAAATTAAGAGGGGGGAGCCCCTTTTCTCCCTTTATATGTAACTAATGAACCTCCAAATATAATCAAGGCAGCCCCTTAACATAATAAACCGGTATACCAAATTTGGAGCAAATCGAATAATTCTACATGAAAAACCCATTTATCTAAATGAAGGGGATGGTAGCCCCCTTTCACCGCTTTATACGTAAGTAATGAGATTCCAAATCTAATCAGGAAAGCTGCTTAACATAATAAACCGGTATACCAAATTTGGAGCAAATCGAATATTTCTGCATGAAAAACCCATTTATCTAAATTAGAGGGGGGGGACTAGCCCCCCTTTTCCCCATTTATCCTTAATCAATGAACCCCAAAAACTAATCAGGGAAGCGCCTTATCAGAATGAACCTAGAAAAAACATTTGAAGCAAATCGGATATTTATATCACGAGTTATCGCGTTACGTACACACGTACGTATGTACAAACAGAACCGGCGGGCACATAAACTCCCAGGCTTTGATAGCCTGTGAGCTAAAAACCCAAACATAAATACGAGGTATATGCACAAAGTAAGTACCGTTTCTATTTCTATCCGCAGCACCGCTGCGATCGCAGTTCCGAGCATGCGCGGCAGTTACTCTGACTGAAGGAGAAGAAATGTACGCCATTTTCAGATCACTGCTGCCGACGTGTTATTTGTAATGCTTCTTTAGAATGTCAGCCTTCATTGAAAACGCCGCCGCTTGTGAAATCAGATCTGTGATTCGTTTTCTCAATGCAAAGAAAGTTAAACCAAGTGAAATTTATCGGCAAATCTGCGAGGTTTACGGCAAAATGCTATGAGTGATTCAATGGTTAGAAGATTGGTCAGACAGTTTAATGAAGGACGTGATCAAGTGCACGATGAAGAACGAGGTGGACGCCCGTCTTTTGTTACTGATGAACTGGTTCACGCAATTGAAGAGAAGGTTAAGCAGTACCGTAAGTTTACAATTAGTGCTCTTGCTATGGAATTTCCGCAAATCTCACGATCACTAATTCGTGAAATTGTTACTGAAAAACTGAAATTTCGAAAACTTTGCTCACGTTGGGCACCCAAAATTCTTACTGAACAACACCAAAAACAACAGATTGGCAGTGCACTTCAGTTTTTGACACGCTACAATGAAGACGGCGATGATTTTCTTTCTCGGCTAGTCACGGGGGATGAAACTTGGGTTTCTTACAACACCTCTGAGAGTAAACGCCAATCAATTGAATGGAGGCACGCTTCGTCCCCAACGAAAGTTAAGCCTAAGCAAATCTTGACACCTCGAAAAGTCATGTGCACCGTTTTTTGTGACAGAAAAGACATTTTGCTGATTGATTTCTTACCACGAGGCCAAACAATCAATGCACATATTTACTGCGAGACCATTAAGAAATTGCGCCGCGAAATACAGAACATTGCCGAAGATTACTGTCAAAAGCTCTTGTTTTCTTACACGATAATGCACGATATCACACTGCGAATGTCACAAAAAAACTCCTACAGGAAGTTGACTGGGACGTGTTTGGACATCCTCCGTACAGCCCAGACCTCGCTCCTAGAGACTTCCATCTCTTCTTACACCTCAAATCTTTCCTTGGTGGTCAACACTTCACCGATGATGACGAGCTGAAAGAACGTGTAACCACATGTTTGAAAACACATGCGGCAACCTTCTATGAAGAAGGCATACAAAACCTTATAGCACGCTACGACAAGTGCCATCAAAATTTCGGAAGCTATGTAGAAAAGTAGTTTCACAGTTTTAGATTTTTGTACAATAAATATTTTTTGTTTTTTTTTTTGTATCTGTACACTTTTTTTTTATATAACCAAACGGAACTTACTTTGTGGATATACCTCGTACATTAAATTTGTAATTTAAAAAAAATTATAATATGAATTATGAAATTAATATCCGAAAAAAATATGAACTGCAACCTACAATTTTTTTGATAGATTTATATTTATTACGTCCAGCTTTATCCAAATTCTCAATTACAAATTTTTCTTCCAAGTAATTTTCGAATTATGTGTAATAAATTTCAAAATGACGGTTTAAGGAAATCCTTACCTATGATGTCCAGAAAAGCATAATTTGAAAAAAATATATTTTATTCATTTGAAACATTTGGGCTGGCAATAATCGAAACATATTAAGCGAGTGTTCATATTAGCAAGAAATAATACATTAGTAGAAGTGACACGGTCATTCTGTAGCATTTCAACAATCGAGTACTGAACTTCAATTTGGATACATCTCTTAAAACATGCTCATTTTAATATAATTAATTTCTCGGAAACTAATCATTCGAATTTTATGAAAATTTGGATTTTGGCTAATTGAAGAGTGTAGAATCTATTTATGGTGTCAAACTTGAGTATTGCTATTAAAAAAACAACGTTTGGGTTAGTTTTCATATGTAGATGGTCCTCTAAGCAAATTATACATATAGGATAATTCAGGTATTTACGCCGTACATTTTTTTGAATTTGTGTATAAAGTCCCATGGTGGACATAAAATTTAAAAAATCATGCTGTGCTATTTAATGTTAAATATACAACACATGTACTGAAACAAAAAATTCAAAACAAATTATTAATATTTTTTAAATTTTTTTTTCTAAAACATTACACTGCGGCGCGTCACCCGTACATTCAGGCTGAGACGCCACACTTAAGCGGTAGTTATGCCGCGCTTGCAATAAGAACAGAATGAAATTATAAATAAAAATATTTAAAAAAATATTCATATCTGGACTGTAATTAACGATGTAATAACAAAATGAAACTAAATGAGTACAATGGAACGTATTAGTAGATTCAAATTAATAATTGTTGCCTACATTCACTATTAAAATTATCGACTTATTTTTTTACATAAAATTTTAATTGTTATTTCAGCAACAGCGTAACATCAATGTATTAGAAAGGGAAAAGAAAAAAAAGTAAAATAAGTGTTTACATAATTTATTTGTTAACCCTTTCGGGACCGGTGGCTTTTACACAAATTTTATTCGGTTGGTACCACTTTTTAAACAGAGATTACCTTTACTTAAATAATCATGACAATGCTCTGAATAAACAAAGCAAATATTACTTTTCTTTTTTACCGGTGCCAGAAACAAATTTGTAAGCTCTTTATGAAGGTGCTTATATACACCTATGGTCCCCAATGATTTAAGATACCTCTTTTTTCGACTACAATCTACAAAAAATGTGTCGAAAAAGTACAATCTTTATGTAACTACATTTAAACACATGATGCAACGAAACCAATTACATTTTTTCTTTTTTGGAGTAGTTTGCAAAGAACGTCTGCGTTACGCGTAATCCAATTTTTCATTATTATCATCCTGACTTGCATCTTTCTTGCACTTCTTACTTTTTATTTTACCCTTTTTCTCCTATGGTTTTAGTAAACTTGATAACATGCCTAACATGGTTAGTCTGTGCAAAAAGAAAAGGAAAAGTTAATAACACTTAATCATCCCTTACAAAAGAAACTGCGGTATGTTACTGGAATAGCAGTGCAGCATGTATCTCATTTTGCATGATGCAGACTTCGGCCATCACAGTTACCTGCCATCGCTAAGGAGAATGGCGTAACCATATACACAGTACTCCATACAAACGCTACACTTAGTTTTGATTTCGAAATCATGCATGCATTTAGTAATTAGTGTATGGAAAGTATTTAAACATAACGTGTTTAAAAGTTTGGACTGTGAAATCATGCACTTATGTCAAATTAAGGGTTGTACTTCTACAAGTAAACATCGGAATGGGAATGACGCTATACACTGGTTAAAATAATCTCATTGCGCACCTATACTGTGCGTTTGACGACCATCTATCGATAATTACAAGTAATACAAGGGGTGCGGCATATATCCCGTATGCGGCGACTCTCCCGGAGTTACCCTATCATTTAAAAATCTAGACTTCATATCCAATTGCTTGGCACCAGTAACTTTCTTCTACAGTAATTTTTTGCAGAGTTAGTAAGAGGGTGTTTACTCCCCCCCCCCCCCCCAAGACTGTACAAGAGAACGCAATGTGTGTATTGTAGTTCTTCAAAACAACATCCGTAACCACTACACGACGTTGCTTCAGGATCTTTTGACTTTTGATAAATTTGATAAAATCTAATATTAATTATTATTTGACTGCAATCAGTATTTCATTAATAAAGTTTTGTGCCGCTATAGGCATATGTAACTTTGTTAAGATATTTCGTCATGTTCTTAAATCAAAAGTTATGTGGCAAGTGTGGTATTTTTAACTAATAAGTTAATAATTATCGCAGTACAACAAAGATGATGTACCCTGGAGACATAATTAAGATAAATACATCAATGAGATTTAATTACATACATCAACAAACCAGCACAAGTAACACTGACACTATCACATTCTAGAACTGTATTCTATTTATATCAGTAAATTATTTTCATGAATTCGGGAGGATATTGTGTAGTGCTGCCATCGACTGACTTAATATCAAACTAAAGATAGCACAATAATTTATGTACACTCTGTATTTCATTGCTATGGTTTAATACACGTTTCTATTTTATCGCGTACATCCTACTGAAATTATATTGCATTTCTCTTAACTATCTTATCAATTACCATTTTCTTTTCTCTATTAATACAGATTTATCCAGATGAAAAACACAATCTAAAGAATGTGAAGACACACTTATACCAGACTATGGAAGACTTTCTTGACTACACATGCTTTAAATCAGTAGATCGCTCAGATATGCACAACGGAAGATAGTTGCTGTAGAATTTTTATCTAATGACATTTTCCTTCGTTTCTACATAATAAAACAGGCCAACATTTGGCCGTCATCCTGTTGACAGATGAGTGAAGCAACTGCACAAGTGGAAGTCTGGCCAGAGAAGCACTGATATGAAACGGATGTCTCATAATATTAGACAACAAAATGTAATTTCTTTTTCTGGTAATAAGAATGGGGGATTGTTTTTGTTGTTGTATTATCTGTGAGGCGTTGAATTCGGAAAGGAACTCATAAAAAAGTCACATAAATATTTTTGTTTTGTCCTGTTTTATTTCTTTAAAATCCTTACTTTTTTCACCATAAATTAACCTATTTTTTGAAGATACACGTAGATAAAAGTGTTATGTATACGAATCAAGCAATAGCCTTAACTCTAACACTGCACATTTTCTTAAACAAGTTTTTTGATTTTCGTTTTCAGAAATATTAAAGAGTATCTTTTAGTTTATTTAATAACTGATTTTTCGCAATTTTAAGAGGCCATATTTCTATTTAAACATAGTAATACAATAGGGCTGAAATTGTTTATTAAAGGTTATTTTTAATTCATTCATAGATGCATCATTGCACAGTGTAAGATTAATATATTTTACATTAAGCGTAAAAAAATTTTTTTTCCAAGAGATTGTCTGAGAGCGTTTCGAATGACCTGTGTTAATATTTTAAACATATGCAACCAAGAATGAATTAAATAAAAAAAAAGAAAAACAGGTAATCGCTACAATCACAAGGAAAACAGAAGTATACATTTGTCGAAATTTGAGATTTTTGTTGCTTATTTTTCTTCACTTATACCTTCAATTATTTCAGTTTGTAGTGACTTTACAAATTCTATAGAATGTTCCAAAAGTGCACTCTAAAATAGAGGGCGATAAATTTATTATCCGCCATTAATATTGATCAAACATTTGTGTTTACATTTCGCCAGTTTTCCGATTAATAAAGGAAAATAAGAGATAAATGAACGAAAATTTTTCAATCTACATTGTGTTTCGGTAGAATCACACATAATTTCCGGAAACTTGCCTGCTAGTAATGCATCCATTTTTTTGACATTTTTTAGACATAAGGGCTAAACATACAATATGAACACATTCAAAAAAGTAATAATAAAAAAAATAACCTCTTAAAATTCGTTCGCAGGATATTTTTCTGATTTTGCTATACTTGAATTACCTTTGATTGACAAATAACATTTAAATTTCGAATTCATAGTTTGACATATATATATATATATATTTACACTTCTTTTTTTCTATTACTTTCTTTCTATTAAAAAATGAAACAGCATTATGCAATTCGCAAATAAGCGTGAGAATTAGTCTTAAATTTTTCATAAGTTTACATCCTATACAACAGATAGTGGTGAGATACTGAAATAAGTGTAAATATACTGAAATAATTCTTTCGTTTAGAACACAACATAAAATTATACATATAATATTTTTTTTAAAGTCAACTCGTTTTATTCTGAATAACTGATAATTCTGTGCCTTTCTGAAGATTTAATGTAATTCACTTATGTTTCTTCACTAGATTTCAAACTTCCTTTGATTTTCTTAAGCATATAACTATTTAGGAGAACAAAGTAGGAGATTATTTGGCTTGAATGGTATGTGAAAATTATGCATTTTCGATATTTAACACATCCCCTCCCCCGTCATAAAAGAGATTATTTTTTGTTAGTTTAATTGTTTGTGTAATGTATAAATAATTCCATGTTAATGTGGAAGAATAAGCACAGACATGCGCAGGTGTGTACCAGGCTCCGTGTGGTGTCCATTTCTTTTTATGTATATGCATGTACAGAGGGGCATGCTCATAAATGAACAGCACATGCCCGTTAACTTAATTTGTAGGAAGTCAGTCCCATATTTGTATTAGCCAGCGCAATTCTTGCGCAAGCACCTCAAGGACAATTTTTTGAAGCATTTTTTTAAGTCTTTTTTAACAACATTCTAACAGAAATAGCCTTTTCTCTAAATCGCTAATTCTAATTTTTTTATCAGTATTTTTAAAGCTCCTAACGCAGATTTAAAGATAATTTTTGAATATTAAAGGAAGAACTCTTCATTTAAAAAGAGAAAATGAACGCATATTGATGATTCTTAAAAGTAACAATAGATAACTCATAAAATATTCTACAAAATTACTCTAAAAAGTATTCTTGGATGTAATAATTTTGTAATAAAAAATTTTTAGAAACATATCGTAATAAACTAATTAGAAACGAAGCTATTGAAATCTATTTTCAACAAATTCCATTTTCTCAGCAACGTTAAACGAATTTCATTATTTTAATTAATTGATTAATTTGTATTTGCAATTGTAGATAGTTACATTTTTATCATTTATCTTTACTGGAATATCAGTTGCTGTTTAATAATGTTAATTTTAAAAATATACATTTTCTTAATTGCATAACTATTGCATTATTATTATTATTATTATTATTTATTTTATTTTATTTTTATTTAATTATTTACTTATTGGAACAGTCAAATTATAGGTTAGTAATCATCAAAATATATTTTTTTTACAAAATTACTGAAATCACTTAAGAAGTTCCCGAAAAATGGAACAAGAATTGTTTAAAACCGTAAGCTTATGGGAGAAAGCACGAGAGATTCCAATTGAGTCATAGCTTCTAGCACTGTTTACTTGACTGAAAATAAAATGATTGGTTTTTGTTTATAAATAAAGTCAAGTTTGTTTGTTTTTTTAATAAAAAGAGATAACTTTATGGTTGTTTTCAACTGTACTCGTCTCTAGTAACTATTAAATTTTATGAATTTACACGAAATAGTTTTAAATTTAGCTGTTTACATAAAGACACATCTTTCTGCTTACTATTTGGCCAGACTTTCTCTGTCAGTGCATCAGGTGAATAAGAGAGTAAACAAAACACAAAATCTCTGCCGATGGTATGTATGAGTTAAAAATCCAAGAGACGAATTCGTCTATATAACTATATATATTCGCAATGCGAATACGTTATGTCTTCTTACAATCATCAAAATAGCTCTATCAGGTTTTCGTAATTCCATACTCCTTTAAATAAGTGATAAGTCCTATAGTTGTAGATTTACGTTTTTAAAAGAGAGCAACAATCTGGAATTAAGTAAATTTCGCATTTGGTATAAATTGTTATAAGTACACGAGATGGCTGCAAATGAAATATAAAAAGTTGAAAATAGTCTGCTTTCCCTTTTTGACAATCTATATTAATAATATTCCCTATACTAGTAATAACAACTATTATGTATTAAGAACATAAGTTTTAATAATTTCATTCTTGAAGCATCATCGCTGGTTGAATGTATTTTTTTAAATAAAAAAATACTTCGAACTTCAGTTACTTACTGAAATAAAATTTATTATTTTCAATATTTTTTTCTTTTATAATTATTTTCGAATTATTGTTATATGTACTATAGTATGTTTTATTTTTCGAAAATAAATAACATCTTAATTTAACCTCTGCAGGGACAATTATTTTAGTGTGAGAAAAAAATGACCTTTTTGATGATTTATTCATTTTATATTAATAGGAATAAAAAAAAAAAGAGAAAACACTAAAAATTCACAAAGAAAATTTAAAAAATAACGTCGACATTTGTGGCTGCTGAGCGTTAATGGTAATTTATGAGTGAAATGATTTCATACATTCCGGTCATACCTGTTCTTCACATTTGCCACAAATGTAACGATTTCGTCTGACACAATTTTTGTCGTGACATCGTGGAGGATTTTACAGTTTTTTTTTTTTTTTTGTTTTGTTTTTTTTTTTAATAAAATATACTTACGATTGTATTTTGTAAAGACACCACCGCGAAGATAACTGTACACACATATATACGTTTGTTAATTTCTTATAAAATAAAAAACTAACGTTGAATTTCTTTCTTACCTTTCTACAAATCATTAAAACTTAATATATTTTATGTAACTTATATTGTTTTTATCAGATATTAACGATTTATTCGAATAAATAATCCAACAACACTGACAGTCAAAAAATTACTTCATGCTTTTTTTTATTATTGAATTAATTACTTATTATTACCAATTAATTACTTTTATTGAATGTAATGTTATTTGTATCTAACTGTGCATCGGAAATATTATTAATAATAATCGGAAATATTATTAATAATAATCGGAAGTATTACCGTATATAATTATTAGTGCAGCCAAACCATAAAAGTCTTAGATCTGTTGTATACGGTAAGTTGGTTGTAAATAATCCAACAGCACTGACTGTCAAAAAATTACTTCATGCTTTTTTTTTTATTATTGAATTACTTACTTATTATTACCAATTAATTACTTTTATTGAATGTAATGTTATTTGTATCTAACTGTACATCGGAAATATTTTTAATAATAATCGGAAGTATTACCGTATATAATTATTAGTGCAGCCAAACCATAAAAGTCTTAGATCTGTTGTATACGGTAAGTTGGTTGTAAATAATCCAACAACACTGACTGTCAAAAAATTACTTCATGCTTTTTTTTTTAATTATTGAATTAATTACTTATTATTACCAATTAATTACTTTTATTGAATGTAATGTTATTCGTATCTAACTGTACATCGGGAATATTATTAATAATAATCGGAAATATTACCGTATATAATTATTAGTGCAGCCAAACCATAAAAGTCTTAGATCTGTTGTTGAGGGATTCTGTAGTGAACAAGTTAATATCAATTTTTTGTTGTCTTTATTATTGACAGTAATTATAATTATAAAAAAAACTAAACGTCTACGTATGTGGCCAAGGACGTGAAGAGGTTAACAAATTGCGTCATTACGAATATTTCATTTTTCTGGTCGATACATTTTTCTTTATTATTGAATGTAATATTATTTGTATAATATTTTTCAAATTTTCGGTAACAATAAACAGTATACTAGTTTACAGACATTAAATTAAATTCTATTGCCAGTAGCCTAATATTTTCTCGTACGTGATTTCTTATAAATGTTTACTTTTAATTTACTATTTTCTCAAAAAAAAAAAAATAAAATAAAATAAAAAAATCAATTTTTATTACTTTTGCTTAACATTTCATTTAAGTTAATCGAAACTAATTTAATATTAATACCTAAACAGGAATAAAGTATTTTATTACAATATAAGAAAATGATAATTATACAATATTCACTTATACAATATTCACTTATACAATACAAAAGATGTAATATATATAAATATCTACTTCTTTAATGAAATAACTACAAGATCTGTAATTTCATCTTATAAGCGTCACAGTTTGCACCGGTGAAATATCAAAATTAATTTATTACCATGCAATAAAATTGAAACGTTAGACAAATGGTACGTAATTTAAGATTGGCATTTCTGAGAATACAGAGCTCCCAAATGGTCCGCCAAATGAATACCAATAAATTTTAACTGAAAATTTTATGGTAGGTTTACGCTAAAATTAACTTTCAAAGGTGATGTCGGGGCGGTTTGAAAGAAAAATCTAGAAACAAAATTTTTCTAAAAAAATATTGGTATTCAGTTGGCAGACCATTTGGGAGCCCTGAGAATAGTGAAACTCCATTTATCCGGACTGATGCATTCTGGGGCCTTCAAGGTATACAAAATTAGGAAAATTGAGATAATCACAAAGAAAAAATATATTGTAAAATAAGTGTTTATATATATTTTTTTCTTTAATAAAAACATAGCTCTATTGAAAATAAGATTGCTTTAACTAAAAATTGTTTTTTTAATTTTTGGAAAAATATTAGTATGAACTTTGAAGCCGTTTACCGCTGTGAAAAACATAGCTGCAAACGGTTACGGTTTGTAGCTACCAGCACGGACAAATACATATTTCAATAAATCTATTTTGTGTTTTTTTTTCTAATCTCAGTCCGGACTAGAATTCGGATAAGTATCCGAAATAGAGCATTTTGTATCAATTATTATTATTATTTTTGCTATATAGCAAAACTTTTCTGGGAATGATTTTTTTTCTAGAATAAAATGCATCTCGGAATAATTGTGAAAAATATCACCAAATGATTATCGAAAAAATTTCAGATTGTTGCTTCTCTTAATCTTTGTCTGATTTATTCAGATATATCTATTAAAAGGAAAATATGATCACTGTGATCTGCTTCAAATCTGAATTTATGTTGGTGCTACTCAAACTTTCCGCTTATATTTAGGAATGTACGTAGAATAATACTTGTTTCAGTTCCTTTGAAAAAGCTTATTTTGCTTAGTAACTTTGAACCAAAGCTTGTTCAATGCTGTTTATTCATAAAATTTACTTGATATTCGAGTTTCAGATTTCTATAACACTGTGATAGACTAATTTACTTAATCCAATAATTATAATATTTTATGTATAACCCTCTAAGGCATGGTAATCGCATATGAAGGTGTATTATAAAACAATTGTCAGCGAATTGTGCAAATTTTATTTTTACTGTTTTATCACCTACAATACAAACTTCATAACAGTAGTGCTTGTGAAATTCAATCGTAGCTAGCAAGACCATTTTTTTTTTTAATTATGCTAGAAAAATTACATTAGATATTTTTTTCTGTCTTCAATGACAGAAAATTTTTCTTAACGAATTTCAAGTAAGCAAAATTTAACTAAGAACCAACCAAAAGTATTTCTTTCTTTTGTACTTTACTTTCTTTTGTACTTTCAAGCGCAAAGTATTTCTATTTACAACATACTAAAATAGTTGACTGACACCAGAATTTACAAGCAAATTTATTTGAAAATAAGTAAAAGCGTACTTCAAGTACTTTGTAAAAGGAAAAATTTCATTCCAAAATTCTGGTGCCAATGTGCCATTGAGGGATTAACATTATGTAGGCAAAAAATAAACCACTCATAGCTGCCAACCTTCCACTAATCTTCCGTAATGTCTGGATTAATTTAACCCAGGTTAACCACATTTCGAACCAGAAAATTCATTTCGTGAATGGTTATTTATTTAATTCCAGGTTTCCATGTGGAACGTATTTATTTTCATTTCTTAAAAAAATTTCTGGTTTCAAACGTATTAAACCAGGGTCAAATTAACGCAAGTATTACGGAGGATTAGTTTGAAATTGGCAGCTATGACCACTACCTTTCAACTTGTTAATATTTCAACGTTTAAATAAATAATTTAAAAAAAACCTCGCTAATAATATTATTGTTTAGTGCATGTAAAGCTATATAGGTTTGTTTTGCACTTTTGTAATTGCTATAAAATTTTTAAAGTTCAATATTATTTGTTCATCATAATTTATTTTAAATCTATTTTAATACAAAATGTTTTTACTAACTAAGGATACCAGAAAGGTTTGAAATGTAGAAACAAATGTATTTCTTTGTTATTATTATTATTTCTACAATGTTTGAACCTTTGAGAATGTCGTACAATACAATGGGAAAAGTCCTAATTTTACGGTCGTAGGAGCCGTAAACATAGAATTGCGAACCGGAGATGTTCGCGAAGGAAAAGTTTTAACTTGATAATCCCGAAATAGCGTTTTTTCGCAATAATTTAGTTTTACCATGATAACATCTGAGCAAGTTAACGGAATTGCATGTTTTTCGCCCCCCCCCTCCCCCTACAAATAAAGGAAATTAAATTATCTAACTGATAAAAAAGTAACTTTTTTAAACACTTTTTCTTTTCAAATTAAAACAACAAATTTGTACATTTATACGAAATTTAAAATTTTTTATTATACATATTTTTAAATTTCTGTTTAAGGTAGATTTCAGCGTTAATTTAATTTTGCAGCAATAAATTTTGACCAAGTTAACAGATTTGTATGTTTCTTAATAAAAATAATAAAGGAAAATAAATATCTACAATCTATACCTGAAATACAAATAATTTTTAAGTTAATTGTTTTTTCAAATTATAACAAAAATATTCTACAGCTTTATGAAATTATTATTTCTTTATTATATACTTTTTTAATTTTGTTTGTTTGTTTTACTTATAATCGAGATACAACGTAACGCAGTATAAAGAATAAACAATGACTTAAAAATTTAGGCCCTGGACTTCAAAATGAAGGGAAAACTAATTTTCAAGGTTATTTTTTTCGTGCAATATTAACCTTTAACGAGCGAAGACACTATAAATTTGACAACCAATGTTTAATGTCCAATTGTATTGTTAGCAAAGTCACACCAGTATCTTTTCCTGGAGGGTTGCACCCTAACAAAACTTAAAACATGAGAAATTAAATAATGCAAAAAAAGTGGTGCCAGAATAATAATAATTAAAACAACACTTTCGTAGAGTGAAATTTGTTTTTCGCGAATATGGCGGCATTTGTTCGTTAAGGATTAAAATTCAGGTTATTGATTTCCATAATGCAACAGACTTTTTTTATTCCTATGAAATATAAATAAATAAATGCAAAAAGAAGTATTAAGCCACAGTTAATTACAGGCTTCATATTCCTCGACGGAAACTTCAGTCAATTTTGGTCTTCTCAAACCTTTCTAGTCGCCGTAAAAAATAAATCATGCCCTGGAGGGTTAAAGCAAGTATAGTTTCTGATGTTATGAATAAAAGAAAGCATTTCTGGAATGATTTTTGATGTGTATTTAAATTAAGGGTGCTGACAAATTGCAGTGATATATGTAATGGTTATATCTGTAATTTTAATATTTTACTGTGATAAATACTGCAACAATTACGTTACTTAATACATTTTTTAATTTATTGGAACCTTTGTATGATGTGGTACTTTGTGTGTATGTGTTTTATCACATTATCTTAATTTAGTCTTAGTTGTGAATGTCACATATTTTTATGCTATAATTAGATGAAATCTTTAAATTTGTCTTTATCATTCTAAAACCCATGCTTGTGTGCAATGTTTACACGCGTGTTGAGTAAAAGATTAAATTCCTATCTAAGAAAAACATGTCGCTTTAGATTAAAAATACGGAAGATTGGAGAGCAATAATAAAATTTTAGTGCATTTAAAGCTACAATATGTTATGGATAGTTGTTGCATACGCTGTGATTGTACCACATTTGTATTTCATTCATTGTAAAAATTGTCGATCATATCAAAATATCATGGTTTTAAAATTTTAATATACGTTACTTATGCAATTTGATATAATCAACATATAATGTGAAAAAAAATAAAACAGTTGATTAACAAACTGAATGTGATATTAAAGCAGTTTATAGAGTAAATGTTAAAAGTTTCTCTTATCTTGTATCTGGAGTATATTCCAAAGTGCAAAAATTATACTTAGGCTGGACACCCGAAAAGAATATATTATTAACGAGATTATATATATATATATATATATATATATATATATATATATATATAACAGTAAAAAATTAACCAAGACGTACATTAACTGGGTAAAATATATTTAAAAAAAAAAAAACACTATTAAGATAACATTAAAAAGAAAAAAATCAGGAGCAATTTTTTAAAACGCATAATTAAAAACATGCCGGAAATTTAGAGCTAAACATTCTGAATAGAATAATTATTAGGCAGTTCAAAAATCATAAATTACTTAAAGATTTCGCAAAAATATTTTACTTTAATATAAACATTTCTGTGAAGTTACGGCATCAATTTTTATTTGGAGTAATAGATTAAATCTATTAAGAAAATTTAGTTTAAAAAAAGGGGATTTTTTCCGAATTTTATAAGGATTTTTCATTAGAATGCTAGAAAAAAATTAAATACTTTAAGGGTGTATTCCGATCCGAACTGCTTATTTTCTGATTCATTTTAAAATTCATTTTTGCTCTCAAACGCATCAAACTTGGAAATTCTCTTATTTAGAAACTATATAATGTGCGGTGCTTCTTAATTTTTTGATAAATGCAGAAAATACTGTAAAAAACGCTGTCAAAGTGGGCATTTTGAACAGAATTTGCCGAAGCGGGCGATCTGGGAATGAAAAAAAAAAGGGTCATACTGAGAAAATAATTGTTTAAAAATCAAATTCTAATTAATTGAGCTGAAAATGAAATCACACGGCATGTTAAACATGTCTTCAGAAATCACCCCAGCAAGTTTCATGTTTTTACTTTTAAAAATGAGTCTGAAAATGTCTCAGAAAATTTCGAGCTGTTGAGGGTGGAAAAATATTTTTTCGAATACACCCTTAAACAGTGGTTCTTAAACTGTAGGTAACCATATGGACCCTATTTTATACATCCGCAAACTCTTCGGACTCCAAGGATTTAAGATTTAAGTTATTGATGTTCTTTAGATTATTGAATTCAAAATACGTAAACTGATTTTACTCTGGCAAATTTCTCAAACCATTTTATAAGGAAAATTATGTCTAATAATGTAAAAGTGAAGCTTTGAAAAGAAATTATTTAGAAAATGCTGGAAAAATATCTGTCACCATCATCAAGCGAAGCTATATGAGAAATAACACTGTTGCTGAGAGAGAATAATAACAAGAGATGCCGATTTTAAAGCAAAATGTAACTGGTGATATTTGTGATTTGCTTGTTTTATCATCATACTTTCTTCTTTTGTTTTATCCGGGTTGAATTCTATTCGTCGTACTTCTGAAATATTCATGAAATAAATAGCCTTCATCTGCTGAAAACTTGCCTTTAATAACACATCTGCTTCCGCCACACAAAAGTTTTGCACTAACACTATTTTTTTTTTCTTTTCTTTTACAGCATTTAATTTTTTTTTTTTTTTACTAGAAATGTTTTTACCAAGTTCTATATAAGGGAAAAGCAAATACTTTGAACAAGATCATCGTGAACTTTCTGAAGATCCGTTGTGGATTATTTGGGGGGCCGCGAACCACAGTTTAAGAACCACTTCTTTTGGGGGGATTTTATATACATATTACCTATACGTATATTTTTGTGAATGTATGATATTTTCTTTACCACGGGTGAAAAAAACACGCGACGTGAACTTACGCAGATAAAAGCAAAATTAGGAAACTACATTTAAATACCTTTACCCTTTAGTAATATTTTAACTGAACCTTATTATGCAAAGTCGCCGTTCGTTTAAGCTATTTCGTGAAAAATCGCATTCACAAGAGCTTAATCAAAATCTCTAGCAGAATCAATATACTAGCGCCATCTATTGGGTGTAATTAAAGACATGGTTAGTCTAATCCATACAATAGCTTGAGAAACAAGTCTAAAGGAAACTGCCCTATTAATAATAAGCCATTTTACTTATTAAAAAAAAAAAAAAAAAAAAGATAAGGAAGGTTGTATCTGTGCATAAAATATACAGTTTTCTTTTCTTTAAATAATATGAACTTTTCTTAAAATTATTGATTCTATCTGTATTACTTTTCAAGTCTGAATATATTTGAAATAATAAAGTGCATTCTATCGATTTACCATTATTTACGCAAATACTTAAAAATTGTAATAATAATTTATTTATCCTTGAATCTTAACATAATAAAATACACATGTACAGAAAAAACTATCAACATTAACTTTGTTTAAAAAGATCAAAACAAGAGAACACCTTAATTTATTTTGCAGCACACATAATGGATGTATTAATAAATGTTCTGAATTATTTTCTTTGTAAATCAATATTTTTAGTAGCTATCCAAAGCTTTTCTGAACAGAATGAAAAGCTGTTTTTTAAATTTAGTATATAATTTTCTTTTGAATCAATTCTTAAAATATAAAATATTAAATTAACATTAAAGAAATTTCTTCTCTTGTAACTTATATGTCAAAAATATGAAATTTCACTCGACAGAGCTATTTGTATTTGTTTTATGATGTTTGTATTTTTTGTAAAGAAAAAAATTATGCAACGCTGCATTGTGTTAATGAAATTAAAAATGTTATTAATTGTGGTTACGATGTAGTTGTAATATTTAAAATGCATTGTTGTGTATATATATATTTCTTATATAATAACAGTTTCTTGTATTAATACTGAAGGATAATGATATTCTCCTTTTTGAACTGAACATTGTTATGATAAAATTATTGAAATATTATGTCAAATAAGATTAAATCATTACTGAAAATACACATTTTTATAAAAGTTATAACATTAGATGAGATAATTTTCATAGTAGTCGTCTTAAAATCAATGTCATACAATAAATTTAACATCATAAAAATCTTTAAAAAATGTTAAATAAGTTATGATATATGTTACTTTAAGCTTGAATAAATGAGAAAGAATACCTCTTACGAAAAAAGTATTTTTAATGAAACAACTATGGCTTTAGATCACATAAATTACAATGCTCCGCAAACTGTTATATTCAATGTATTAATTCTGATATAAACTGATATAGATATAAAGGCGAAGACTTTTATGATTTATATTAAATAAATTTCAATGCACTGCAATCTGATATATTTAATATATGAAATCAAATACAAACTGATATAGATATAAAGACGAAGGTTTTTATGCTTCAACAACCATAAATTTAACATTAAGCTGAAAATGGTTATATGTATGTATAGATTTGCTGTTAGGTATTTAACATAAAATTCATTTTACAACTATAATCCTTATAAGTAATGCTTTGTAAAATCTAAATTCATTATAGAAACGTCTATCACAGTAAAAAGTAAAAGTTATGTCATATTTTAACTATTAACCCTTTTGCGTAAAGGAAAGTTAGATACTTCAAAGGTCTTCCTGTTATTTCATCCTCTATTTAACTTTCGCAAAAAACTTACTGCCTTGCGCTTAGTGTACGAGATATAGCAGCTTATGGAATTTTAAACGATTCTGTTGTTACTACAGTTTTGTACTATACCGACATGAGTGATTAAAAACAGTTCTCTATTTTTCATGCTTAAAAATCATTTTCCACCGTTTTCACTGTTAATATCATTAAAACCACCTATATATAGCACATTTTAGAGTCATAAGAGAGTATATTCTGGTTTAACAAAGGGGTCTGCAACGAAGGAATTTCTGAATATTGTTCAAATATACGGTTGAAATAGTTTCTGTTAATATGTACGATGATATGATAGAGGCAAGTTATTTGTAAATTAACACTTAACGGACCAATGTCGCCATTTAAGGGGCATTGACATCTTTAACCAAATTTATTCGCTTCCACCACTTTTTTTACGAAAAACTGTTATTTGTACTTTGACAACTATAACAAAAGAAATTTACTAAAGAATTTAGTTTTAAAATATAGTGATGCGAATATAATATACAAATAGAATTACGTATTTAAAGTTACTGTCCGTTAAGGGTTAAATTACTTTAAATTAAACTTATTTATAGTCCGCTCGTGATATCTTTCCCGATGATTTTAAGGGAATTCAATATGCTACGGAGAAAGAAAGTATCTAACAAGCAAAAACAATGCAGGAAATGCATCATTCAATTAAGAAGAAGATTCTGATAGTTGATAATAGTAATTAACGTCTTAATTCATTAATAAATTCCCCTACATTTGCGTTTCTTTTCAGCCAACATATCGTGCGCGGACTAAAGTGCTTCGAAGAAAGCTATTTTTAACTTTTTCACTATATCAACGCATAAGAAACGTGGTATGACTTCTGGGTTTAAAATGAAAACGTGTGAGAGACGTGAAATATTTCCTAGGTCCAAAATGAGAAAGACGCGGTCATTGGATGCGAGATTCATTACAAGGCCTTAAACTCAGAACTACGTATCAGACACGTGACACACTTCACAGTCCCAGACTCAGAACCACGTATCAGGACCGTAGTGGTTTTTAAAGGATTATCTTTTACTCATCCAAATATAAGTTAAATTCTTATAACCTTTCAACGTTAAATGTATACGAGATTGGGCGTTTTGTCGAATTGCTACAAGCAGCGAAGCGCAAGTATTTTGTTTTCTTAATAGTAACACAGACGTTCATCAAATGATATATAGCATACGAAGTTATGACAGATATTTTATGGTAGAAAAAGCTTTTCTAATATATTCTTTTATTTTGTGTAAAAATGAAAAAAAAAATTAACTTTAATTTGAGGCTACACTTGAAACTTGTATTGCGTAGTTTTATTTTAGGTTGTGAATAAAATTCTTTAACGTATTCTACTCCGAAACAAATATTTTTACCTTGTACAGTTATTTCAGAAGCAATAATTGGTGATGTAAAGAACTAATTAATACACACTTATTTATTAATATTTGTTTGCAGCACTTAATGAGCTGATGCTTAGAAGTGCACATTTTAAATTATATCTTTCTGTTTACATGATTGCATCATATCATCTTTGTAATTTTGCCATAATCAAGGTTTGAGGTTTCTAGCATTTAGTTTTTAGCATAGTAACTTACTGCTTCATTGAATAAAAACTTTTTAAAAAGTATTGAATTGAACGAAACAGAATAAGTCGATGTGTATTTGTGTGTATCTATGTATGTGGTGTATATGAAGAATTAAACAGCAGACTCCTTGTAAATATGTTTATGTAAATAGTGTTTTTATAATTTCTCTTGCTACAAATTACTTGTTTTAAAATATAAGATTGTGTGAAGATGACTTCAAAATTGTTAATTACTTTGAAAATATTACTTTATGGTTATCTTATATTAAGACTTTTAAATTTACTTATACGTAAAATTTGAATTGAGCAGATGTTGATATACTTGAGAGTTTATTTGAAAGTTAAATTGATTATTTGAAATGTATCATACACCCGCGTGAGTAATAGTATCTTGAATTATAATAAAATAGTTATCTTATTGCAAATTCTATTGTTGATATTTCTTATTGAATAAACTCTTATTTAAATATGAATAGTTGTATTTATTTGACTGATTTTTTAAAAGCAGTTTACAAGGCAATCCTTGGAGCGGTCACGTTTTTGACCACATTTTTTTTTCATTTGTTTATGGCTCATTACCAGTGTTGCTAGCCCACTGGTAACATTGCACATTACCATAGCTGCCAACCTTCCATTAATCTTCCGTAATGTATGTATTAATTTGACCCAGGTTAATCACTTTCGAACCAGAAAATTTATTTCTTGAATCTTTATTTATTTATTTCAAGGTTTCTACGTCGAACGTAATTAATATCACTTCTTCAAAAAATTTCTGGTTCGAAACGTATTAAACCAGGATTAATTTAACGCACGTATTACGGAAGATTAGTTTGATATTGGCACCTGTGCATTACTACAAGAATTCAATAAAGATGTCACCACGATGTGGGTTCCTTTCCTACAATAATGATGCGAAGACTTTTTGCCGAGGAGCCCAGGAACTATGTCCCACATACTCGGATACTGAACACATGAGGTGGATGACAAGGTGCGTTTCCTTAAGCAGCAGTGAAAAAATAAAAAAAGGGGGTGGCTAAGACTTAGGTTCTTAAGTTCAACAAACAAAAACATAAGAAACAAAATAAAAAAAGACTTTATGACTGGCATTTATGAGAAGTTACCGGGGGAAGGGAGGGGGAATTTTGAAATTTTTAAATAAAATTAAACTAGAATCCCGTTGCTTAGTACCTCTTACCAGTTGATGCTCCCTCGAATGTACGCAGACCATGGTCTTGAAAAGAACCCTTTGCACACCAGCCTCACAACAACTGAGGAGAAATATTACGGCAGTGACGAACGAAGCAACATAGTCTAAAACACTACCGTATTATTGCTCTACGAACGGTAGCTACGAGACCTGAAAAGGGCTTCGCTTAGCTATGAGGAACGGAGTATAAGTTTAAAATGAAAATTTTCGTAACTAAATGGTGCTGATAAAGTTTTGATTTAGTCTCTGTAAAAAGAGACCGCCCAGACGCTTGAAAAAGGCTTCTAAAATCAACTGAATGCTTGAAAATTCAGTAAAAAGTAAGCGGTGGCATCTATAGGCGTTTTTATTGCTGGAAAGTAACATATGAAGAGATGAACTTCCTTTTTTAAATTTCTAACATTACCGATAAATAGCGCTGACATATCTCAAACTCATGGTTCAGGGTTCGTGAGCAGCAGGGGATTCATGGGATTTTAGATGTTTTAGTACCAGAAATTTCATAAAATACTTGTCGTTATATATGACGATATTTTACTGATCTTTTTTTTTCATTAAATAAGCTAAATATTTCTTCACGAAAATTCTAGTAATAGCTCCTTGAAAGTCCTTGAAGCGTACGAACCCTGATATTGTTCAAAATAAACTAGCGATTTCAAAATGCAATCACTTTTCTTGGAGTTTCAACATATAAACAAAACGATGGTATCCGAGTGAACTTTAATTCATTTTTATTCATTAATTCAAGCGTTCGAACTTTTTGAAACACCACAGTGCAATCTTGCAGTTGTATTTTGAAATAAAGCAAGTGAGTCCAGTAAAGAAATTCCCGACTCCAGTTATTTATCTACTGACAATTTCTTTATCTGTCACTTTATATTTGTTATTGAATCTTAAAAACGTTCTTTCCATTTTAGGATGCAATATACATGATCTACACGACACTTAGAACAACATATTAGGACCCAACAGTAAACCTTGCAGTTAAGTTGTAACAAAGTGAAAAGTGTATCTAATGAGTTTCGTGAACAGCCCAGTATCTTAATATGCCGAATTAAGGGCAGTTAGAAGTCCCTTTTAACGTTAAATTAACACGTTCACGCCGGTGCCTATATTCATCTTTTTCGCTCTGAGACGGCGCTCGAATTCATGTTTTGCTTCATCTGGCGGCGCGGTACTTTCGCTTATTCAGACACTGTATGTAAAGACACGCCCCTCTCATATTTATTAAATTGAACTCGAATATAACAAGCAGAGTTCATTGTGAATGTCTGAAAGTTCGCAAGGAGCAAGCAAGTTAACTAGAGACATGATTTTATTCACTGCATATGTACTAATTTAATATAAAATGTCTTAAAATCTAAAGAAATCTGATCAAAATGATATAAATGCATTTTCTGTAAGATAGAAGCCACGCCCTTAGCCAATGATATCTATTGAATGAAAACGAGAATTCTCGTTTCCCGTCGTGAATGTATAAGTTTTATAATATTGAATTGTTTTTACTACTGAATTTTAGAATATTCAAGTGTGACCCACCTATAGTGCACGCCGTCTATAGCATAGTCGAGTGTGACCCACCTGTAGTCACGCCTTCTATTTAACAGTGGAGTGTGACCCACCGGTGATGCACGCCGCCCGATGTGACAGCAAGCGTGACCCACCGGTGATGCACGCCGCCCGATGGAGCAGTCAAGCGTGACCCACCGGTGATGCACGCCGGCGTGAATGTGTTAATGTACAGTAGTCGGAAAAAGAAGTAAACACTCTCTACTAACTCTGCAACAATTTATTGTAGAAGAAATTTACTCGTATAAAAACGATTGGAAATAAAGACTACATTTAAATGATGTATACAAAATTTGCTTTTGGGTAATCTACATATCAAAACGAAACCAAAACCCAATACCCAAGTTTGACACAATAAATAAATTCTACACCCTCCAGTTAGCCTAAATCCACATTTTTCACTAAATTCGAACTATTAGTTGCCGAGAAACAGATTATTTTAAAAAGAGCCGCTGTATTGAAATTGAAGTTCCGTACTAGATTGTTGAAATGCTACAGAATGACTACATCACTTCTATTAATACATTATTTCCTGCCATTAGTACCATTACATTCGTTTAATATGTTACGACTATTGTCAACCCAAATGTTTCAATAAAATTAGTAAAATATATTTTTTTCAAATTCTGCTTTCGGGTAATGATAGACCGGCTCATCATCTTAAACTATCATTTTGACGTTTTTAATCATAATTCTAAAACTACTTGGAATAACAATTTTATATTCAGAATTTACATAAATCAGGACATAATAATCATAAATCTATCAAAAAATTGTAGGTTGCAATTAATATTTTTTTAGAATATTAATTTCACAATTTATAATTCATATTCTAATTTTTTTTTTTTTTTTTTTATTACAAATTCAATGTATTGATTTTTTTAGCTTTATAACTACGTTTGGGTTAATGTATGTTTGAGTTTTTTAGTATTATACCTACACAAAAAAAATTATCAAATTAGGTTTTTAATTTTTAAGAGATATTGAAAATATGAAAATGTAATTTAACATTGGAAGCTCTAAATTTTGAATGTGTATAATTCAAAAGCTTATCATCCAAATGACGTGGAATTTCGTTTCTTGTTATATTTTGAATCAAAGATTTAAAATATATTGTCAAAATTGGGTTTTGTCATTGAAAAAAATCTAAGTTTGATCTGATTTCGATTTGTATATGGCTCTCTAAGGAAAATTTATATACATCATCTAAAAGTAGACTTTATTTTCAATCGTTTGGTACCAGTAACTTTCTTCTATTATGATTAGTTGCAGAGTTAGTAGGGGGAGTTTTTTTTTTTTTTCCCACGACTGTACATAATATTTATAATTCACGTAATAGTTAAGTATTAAAATGAATAAAATGTTGAAGTATAAACTGGGAAAATGTTGGCATAAATTAAGGTAATAAAAGGTTATAAATTTGCTACAGTTATTTCCAGTCGTTTGGTACCATTACCTTTCTTCTATTATATTTAGATGCAGAGTTTGCAGGGAGTGTTTACTTATTTTTTTGCAAGGCTGTACCTTTTATCAGAACCTAGATATTCAATTGAAATTTTTTATTATCCATTAAGACTAGAAGCTTTTTGGTACAAATGAAAAGTTTTGGTTGTTCCCCCTAATTAATAGGATCATATCTGATTAAGAAACATTTAAAAAAATACTCGATGTCAGGTTATGTAAAGGGAGGATCCACGCTATTCCATGGGTGCAGGCTCGCCTTTAAATCGCACAATAAAAGAGATTTTTTTTCTTTTTCTTTCGGACCACCTGCACGATTGCGTAGGTTAGGTTTTAACCCTCTCGCTGCGCTGCCCGAGATATACTCGGGAATGCATTTTTTCGTCTATTTAATACTATTTGGATATTCCCACCAATTATTTTTTAGCGAAAATTTTGTCTGATTTAATCAGGACATTTTCTTCGATTATGATAGTTAAAAATTTCTGCTTAACCCCTTAATTCTCGCTCCCGCCATATTCACGGGCTGTGTTTTTTACTCAAATTGTTTTATTCCCACCAGTTTTATAAAATAGTGAAATTGGCTATATTTTAGTATCGTTTTCCCTGTCATTAAATAACGTGAAAATTTCTTTTTCATAAAAGTCGTGCCAATTCGCAATTTGAATTTTTCAACCGTAATTTAATTCGAGCGTTAAAGGGTTAAAGAACCGGTGATAAACGATTAAAAATTCTGTAAAAGACGCTCATCGCGAAGAATTACTTACGCAGCGAGAGGGTTAAAGGGTACACAATATGACTAATTCCAAATAAAGTGGAGTCAACTTTCTAAACTTTCTGTAGTTATTATTATTTTTTTTTATTTCTGTAATTTTTAAATAACAAAAAACAAGCATTTTTCCAAAGAAAAACTTTTTTATATAAAAATTTTATGCATATGTTTGTAGCAAAAGTTCACTTCAGGTTGATCAGAGATACGTGCAAAATATTCAGGCATGATTACAAAAAATAGTATGTAGCAGTTTCTACAATAAGGTACATCGAAGTTCAAAAGACAATATTTTGAGAAAATTGAGTTTAGAGCAGGGTTCGTACGGGTCATGGAATTTTCCAGGCGAAATATCAGTATACTTTATTTTTTATAGAAAGGTAAAATTAGTTTAAATGGGCGAAATTTTGCCTTATTTAACCCCTTAATTCTCGCTCCCGTCGTATTCACGGGCTGTGTCTTTTACTCAAATTATTTGACTCCCACCAGTTTTATAAAATAGTGAAATTGGCTATATTTTAGTATCGTTTTTCCTGTCATTAAATAAGGCAAATATTTCTTTTCCATAAAAGTGGTGCCAATAAGCAATTTGAATTTTTAAACCGTAATTTAATTCGAGCGTTAAGGGATTAAGGAGAGATTTTTAATATGAAAATTCTGGTACCAAAGAATTTTCTGTTTGTAAATTCCTGGACCCGTACGAACCCTGGTTGGAAGTTTATGTATGTAATGCTTTTGTATGATGTAAACAAACTGAATTACTTAATTTTTTTTAACTTCTCCTTGTTGTAGAAACAAAAGTAATATACTATTCGAAAAGGAAATAAATGCAGGCTTCAAAATATATGCATATAAAAAACGACTTTTTACACGAATTAGCCTTCCAACTGCCCTTAACAGCATTGATATTAACATTAAAACTGTTATTTTGTTATTCTTCTCTGATTATAGATAAATTCTGCTAAGCAGCTGAAAATGCTTACACGTGAATTAAAATTAATAGCATTCCATAAAACAATATTTCGGATTGAGAAAACGGATTAATGCACTGTAAAAGTTACCGAAAATTGTGGAAGGATAAAAACCTTTGTTTCAGAAATTCTTTTTTAAATCCCGGAAATTGACTGGTTTTTTAGGTTATATATATAAAAGAACGCTTTTCGAACTCGTAGATAACTTAAAAGAGGTTAGGTTCCATTTTCGCAAAACTTCTTGCTAGGTTAAGAGACATTATTCCTTGTTTGAAGCGTTTTTTTTTTTTTTTTTTTTTTTTTTTTTTTTGAATTAGAGGAGTCACAACACATTTATATAACAAATTATAGTCCGCTCAACACGTTGAAATACGCTGCATCGTCGTACAATCTGTTAAGTTCTATGGTATCCAAGCATGATTATTTCTTAAAATACTAACTCAATTGCCAGGATGACATAAAGTAAATGGAGATACACAAAGTCATTCCTTCTTTTTTTTGCTGTGTTCTATGCATATTCCAGATACACAAAACAAATTAACATATTTTCTGAAAAAATATCAATACACTACCTAATTAAAAAAGTTTTGGTTTCAACCAACTTAATCTCATTCCAACATCTGGAGCTATGGTTACAGTTTCTAGAAATATATATATCGTGTGGCAATCGCGGATACAGGAATTACTTTAGGTTTAGAATGTATAAAAAATTACATTTTCTTAGACAGCGCTGCCATAGAATTTATAGCTTAAAAGAATAAACACTTAGCGTTAGCTTCATCGTCTAGAAATAGGTGGAGCAAAATGCATTTAAAATATTAGGTCATCCCATATTTCCTCATCGTCCTAAAAATGGTACAGATCACAAAAGCGGATTCTATTTAAATTCTTTTGAGTATTTCATTTCAAATTAAAGTCGATTTATTATTCAAGAGTCATTTAACGATATAATTATCTTTACTTCAAGTGTAAATTAAAGTTGGATATTTTTTATTAAATTTTTAAAATGGCGATTTTTGCCGAATGTTTGTATTATATTTTTCAACATACAAGTTTTTTTTAAGTTTTAAGCTCGAAGAAAAACACACATATAAATTTATTGACGTATTAATTCCATACTTTTATAGCCCCACCAGTGGCCGGGAGGTTCTGCTCTCGAAGCTGGTAGACGGGAGGTGCTGGGTTAGATCCCAATCGCGCCCGTCGGCCTAATCGTTCGGAGTTTTCGTGGTTTTCTTCGAACCTTGGTTCTCCAAGCGTTAATACGGGTTAGGTTCCCTTAGAAAGACCTCCACGGAAGGCACTCCCCCCTTAGGGCCTATATCCCACGTGCAGATAATTGGCCGACATAAATACAACCAACCAACCAACCATACTTTTATACCAGGGGTGGCCAACTGTGTCACGACAGATACCACTATTTTATTAAAGAAATAGCCGACTTCTTGAATCGCAGAGATTTGATGAGTAGATAAAGGAATGATTACTATAAAATTTTAGTGGCGTCCAGCGTGCCACTGTTGGCCACCCCTGTTTTATACCAATAAAAAAACATTTAAAAAAACATTATCTAGGAGGTAAATTTTCCTTGCATTTTCGACTATCCTGAAAATAGGACGATTATGGCACAATCACTATAACAAACTAGTAATGGAGATAGTCCATTCTTTCTTTGTTACATTACAAACTATGCTATTTTACAATTAACATAGGCGCCTAAAAGTCGGTCTGACAGGTGCACTTCTCATGCTAAACAGGTGTGGGGGAGGGAGTAACGTGTTCTCTAACAAGGCTATTTGTATTTTGAAATCAATCGAAGCAAACCTACTTTTTCGCTTTTTTGTATGCTTGAATTTCATTTACTTTTGAAAATTATTTTAATGCTAGTATTTTAAAATGTCACATAAATTTTTAACAGCGCAGGGGGCATTGGATTTTTTGTGGACGTTAGATGACATTGATGACAGCGATATAAGGTGTGTCCCATTGAAATAAAGCCACCGTGATTGTATTCTGTATTTAGACACGAAACAAACTAATAAGAGCGAAACAAATATATTAAGAAAATCTATATACAAAATGCATATTTACAAGGCGTAACTCACTCCTTGCCTTACCTGGGCAGGAAAAAAAATGAATTTGTAAAAAAAAATAGGGGAGAAAAGTGTCCCGCTGAAATAAAACCACGACTGTTTATAGGCAATCTATCCGCCATGGTTACACATGACTTGGAATATACGATGTGGACATTTTACCAATCATTGGAGGACAGTAGCATCAATATTCTCCCACGCTTCAATGATGACGACCTTCAATTTGGCCACAGACTGAAACTGTCTGCCATTGGCATATACAGTCCTACTGAGGATACTACACACATTTTCTTGGGGATTGAGATCAGGGAAAAAGGGTAGGGAATTCCATGACATGCACTCGATTATCCAAAAAACATTTCCAGGAGGTTTTTGCAACGTGAATGGAGGTCCTGTCCTGCTAGAAAATCCAACTTAGTCCACCAATTCTCTTTGCAAATGGCAGTAAACGGTTTTCTAGCATTTCTTGGTAATCGGCAGCCCCCATGCGACCTGAGAGAAAAGCCAGGTTATGTTTACCTCCCTAGCCGAAGCCTCCCCACACCATTAATGAGCCTCCACCTGGCTATCTTTTGGAGAAAATTTCCTCTTCTTTCCTCATGTCATAGCATTAGAAAGCAAGGCCGTCTGGACTATATACATTAATTTTTTCTCATCTGAGACTATAACAGGATGCCATATGTCCTTCCAGGTTTGATGATATTTAGCCCAATCGACTCTTCTTGGCATGTGGATGTCTTTCAACATGGGCTGCTGTTTCCTTTTCTTATATCGCAAGTTGCTTGTACGTTTTTCAATTCGTGACAGGGTTCATTTTGTCACAGGGATGTTATCCTCTTTGGCCAACTGTTTTAGGGAAATACCACCTTTGAAAGACGGCGCAAAACTTTTCTTTCCTGCCTTGAAGTCATTTTTCTGCATGTACACCTCCTTTTTCTATAACCGTACACATCGCCCTGATTTACAAAATTGTCTATTACGGTTTTAGATCGTTTGATTTGATTAGATATTGGTCTATATGAAAGACCTGGTTCCTTAAAAGCTGTTATCTGTCCTTCCTCGAACTTTGATTGTTGGGTTTTCTTTCCCATTGCAATACTGCAGGAGAAATAGAAAATGCAACCTTCCAAATTCAGAACAAATTTCGACTGGTACTGAACCAGTATTCGGCAACTTCCTGACATCATAAAAATGTTGAATTGCAGCAGCTCGAACGTCAGTAGTTACCAATAAATACTAATATTGGCAGAGGCTTTATTTCAGCGAAACACTTTTTACCCTCTTTTTTTATACATTCATCCTTTTATCTTGCTCAGGTGGAGCAGGGAGTGAGTTACTCCTTGTAAATATGTATTTCTATATAGACTTTCTTAATATATTTGTTTCGTTTTCATTTGTTCGTTTCGTGTCCAGTTACAGCACACATTTATGGTGGCTTTATTTCGTTGGGACACGCCTTAATCGACACGGATAATCAACTAGTGAATTTACCTCCAGATCCCGATGCATTAAGAGGCACTTAGGAGAGGCTGGGAATTTGGTGATTTATCTGATAGGAAGATAGAAGAAACAATGTGTGATTAACACCTTGAAGGCCGCTAATACCGCTATGGCATCACTTAATTTTAATCCCTAATTTCCACATCGGTACCCGAATTTTTGCATGAATATTTCACTTTTACTAATTACGCGAAAATATACTTTTACTTATTTACAAATAAATTTCTTGTAAATATTGGTGTCATTCAATTATTTCAGCATTTCACGAATACCAGTACCTTGTCCCTGAAAGGGTTAAGGACGTCCAAAAGAGGTTGCAGGAATGACTGAAAATTTAGTTTTTAATAGCAATGAAGAATATGATGTAAATCCTAAATGGGAAAAATGCGAATCGTCACTAGCTTATTTTATTTAAATTCAAGGTACTTCAAAAAATGGTACTGGTCTTTGTTTGTTTATGCGTTTAAAACAGCAATAGTTGCTTCAGGGATCAAACTCAATCTACGATTCTCTGATGATAGTGATGATAGCCTGCTTGATTTTCGAAGCCCCTATTTGGGATTAATATTCCAAGGAAACCATCTTGCTGAAAATTGGATGTTCAACGAAGATTTTTTTAAAGCTTAAAAATTAACATGTTATTGTAAAAACCCAGAAAACCGACAAAGAAGATGCCAGCTAAAAACCTGTGCAGCAAAATCAACAGTTATCTGTAAAAAATGAAAGGCTGGAACGTGTCTAAGATGCTTTTTCCTATTCCACATAAGTAACAACGAATAGCTGCGGATTGTACAATTGTCCTAGTTTTAGGACAGCCTGTACCGATCAAACTAATAAAAGTTTGGTAAGTTTTTTGATTTCATGTGTATACATAGGCTTAGAGAAAACATATTTCAGATTTTATAAAAAATATTAATTTTTTGAATGCTTGGTACGATATGGTTTAAGTGTGAAACGTCCAATACGAAAGCTGTTTTCTTTTATTTAGAAATTCCGAATTCTCTCCAGAATGTTTTAATACTCGTAGCTGTTTCAACATTACAAAAGATCAGTAATTTCACAAAATAAAGTTAGAAAAAATTACTATTCAAACTTTTCTGGTGTAAATTGAGAAATTCTAAATAAATAAACCGTTTTCAAATAGGACGTTTCATAATGACCTAATATATGTCTGAATTCCCGTTCATGCCTAATATACCGCATATTGAAACACATACTTGACAACTTCAGAAAAATGTGAGTTATTTTAAACCAGGTTAAACACGTTTCTAACCAGAAAATATTTTAGATGTATCATTAGTTATTTAATTTCCTGTTTCTACGTGGAACTTTTTTATATCATTTCTTTAAAAAAAAAAAATTCTGGTTCGAAACATGTTTAACCTAGTTTAAATTAACTCACATTTTACGGAAGTTATGTCGGAAGTTGTCAAGTATAACAAAATCTTTCTAATTCTGTTTTTCACAAAATTTATCTTTCAAAAATAAATTTCCCGTAGTTTAAATCGCATCATAAATATTAAAAAACACCGGAATCCTATTCATTCACACCAATGCACTCGATCATAGCACCCTCTGTTGGAAATGTAATTTTTTGGATACGGTTTCGCTTGTTGGATTTCCACACTATAGAAGGTGTTTCATAAAAGATGGGCAAAACTTTAAGAGGTGATAATACACATCTAAACAAACAACTTTCATCAAAGAATACATGGTCGGAATTGAAACGCAAAGGTGCTAGAGGGCGCCAAAGATGATGTTGTTATACAAGGCACAAATACACTAAGAACGATTAATGACAAAAGCAAGGTGTAAACCGCTCTCCGTACAATCGTTGAGCCTCTCAGCCAGTTTTCTAGATAAAATGCATATCAGCCTTTTCCCTAATACTGAAGGGCAACATCTTCGAATACGTTCCTACCGCGATTGACAGTTGCGCAATCGGATCAGTGGCTTTTATGCATTAATCAATGCAAAATTTTGCATACGCGTTCTTTTTCTTCCCTATATCACATTTGCATGCTATTAATGTCGTTTTTCTCCCAATAACTCGCAACAGGAATGGAGCTTTAACGTTTGCATGTGCGAAGTTTCCCAATGCGCCAGCACCTTTGCGTATTATTTCCGACCATGCATTCTTTGATGAAAGTCGTTTGTTCGGATGTGTGCTATCACTTCCTAAAATTTTGCCGATCGTTTATGAAACACCCTGTATACTTCTAGACAATGTATTCAGCAAGACAAGATTTCACTATCTTATGGTTGAAGCTTCTGTAACACCAAAAATTGGTTCAAGCCACAACAAAATTATTATCAGTAAATTTTTACCTAGTTGCATTTCTCATATACAAGGGTTCTATGAATCTGTACCCATATAATTAACAGTATCTCATAAAAGGTGAAACTGTTAAGAATTTTAACGTTTTTAATGCAGTATCATACTTGCCAACTTTCCCTTAATCTTCCGTAAATTGTGAGTTAAATTGATCCAGGTTAAACACATTTCGAACCAGAAATTTACTAAAGAAATTAATTCAAATAGGGCTCATAGAGAAACATGATTTTAAATATCTAATGATACATCAAATCAATTTTCAGGTTAGTAACGCGTATAACCTGGGTCAACTTAACTCACATTTTACTGAAGTTCAGTTGAATGTTGGCAAGTATGCAGAATTTACTCATAATTACAAAAATGACGCATAACATTACGCCAATCACTTCAAACTGAACAGAAGTAAAAGCATAGAAGGGCACAAATGTGGTTTTTTTAATATAATCAGATTATTTCAATATTTAGATTTGTATGATTTCATGTAGAAAAAAAAAAAACACGAAAATTTTCTCTAACTTGTTTATAATTAATTTTCTAACATTTTATTATTATTGATGACGAATAACTTTTTAAGTAATTTATGTAATAACAGATGAAATTGCACGATTTATTTCAAGTTGAACGAAAACAAAACAAAATAAAAGCACAAGCATTCAATTTTAATCATGTAGTCAATTTATTTCAATATTTAAATCAGTGAGAGTTCAGGTTTCATTTATAGTTTTTTTCTTTACGTGAGAAGGAAAACTAAAGACGAATACACATATCTATTTAATCTAAGTACTCTTTCAAGAGAGTTACGCAACAAAACACTATCAGACTGAACGGAAACAAGTTTTACGCTGCAGACGAAAATTCCAGAACTCCTTCTGGAACAAATAAAGAAAGTTCTGGTAACTTCCAGAACATGAATTAAAAAATATAAAAAGGCTGAATACATAACAATATATAACAGCATATAAAACTTATAATGTACAGAAACACATTTTAGCTCAATTTCTCATATTTCTGGTTACAGCAGAAAAAGCCCAGGGTCGAACTATGATCTTTCCCGCTTAGAATCTAATTAACTGCCGATAATCCACAGCGATTTGTCTATTTTGCAGAAATATACACTTTTAATAGAGCAACCTTTTATTAGCATTGTGGTAATATCATGGTATTTCGGGAACCATAGGCCGTATATCTATAGCCTATGAGAATCGAAGAAGAGCAAACAATTTGGTACCACATTTATTGACCCTTTGCATTCGAGAAGTGACCAAAGCGGTATAAGTAAGCGTCTTATCTTAAATGGGAGAGGTAACCGCAAGATTAAAGGCGAGGTCACGCCAATTAAGGTCGCACGCCACGTAGCGGGCGGGGTTAAACTACAGGAAAATGCCTAACTGTTTTCTTACATCACACCACTAAAATTGTAACGTTTTTTTCACCTTGATTAATAGCTGAGGTTTCTCGGTTAAGGCGAAGAAACCTTCGTGGTGTCAAGTGCATCTAGAGAAAGGGTTAAAACCCATACACCTGTTCCCACTTTATTAAGGAATAAAGAATATTACATTGTCCATGGTCCAAAATATTATCCCTTTTTTAGACTTGCAGTCGATTACGAAATAACTTAGAAAATAACTAAATATTTAGTAATGACAAATTCTTACTGAATAGTAATTTTCTTACAAATAAACATAAGCAATTTTAAATTAACCAAGCAGTTTCAATAAGTTATATCGTTTAATTTCTCCGAAAAATTTCGCTTGATATATATGAACGTGTTTTCAACGGCTTAATCCCTTAACCCCTTGGGGACGAGCGATCCGTCTACGTGCCGCATGAAGCGCTCAGAATCCTTGTTTTTCCTCACCAGTAAAATTTTACTGTGAAATTTGCCTTATTTAATCAGCGCATTTTCTCGATTCAAGAAAATATAAATTTCTGTTTTTAAAAAACTGTGACAAAAGATTACAAATTTCGTAAAATGCTCCCGTCCTGAAAGGGTTCAGCGTCGCGCCCGATAAGTGTGGGCTATTCTCTTTAATATTCAGATTTTTTTATTGCCATCACTTTTTTGAAGTAGAAATGTTATTAACACCACCTTATTAACATCGCAATATAGTCACCTTATTTAAAGGCAGATAAAATGATGCGATAACAAAGCTAATTATACTATTTGAAAAATACTGGTGATAATCAAAACAATCTCAATAAAACAAAAGTGGCCTAGTTATAGTGTCCGTGAAGGTAACAGGCGCGATAATCAAGGGGGTTAATATAGAACATTTCAAATATTCATAAATACCGTTAATGAGTTGAAATCAAACCAAGGTATTTAAATTTACAGATACCCTCAATACGCTACCTTTCGCAAGTTAAATATTTTCTAATTCAGCAAAGTTCAGTATTAATTATTAAATTATATTGGCAAAAGCGCTCTTTTGAATTCGAGTATAGTTAATATGGGTATGCAGATATTGAAATGAATATTCAGATCAATATATTTAAATTTTCAGATATCGTCAATACCCTAATTTTCATACTTTGAATATATTTTAAAATTCATCACTTGTAGCATTAGTTATTAAGTTCATATTATCACAATCACCCTTTGGTTTTAAATATATTTTCAATTTCTTGGTATAAATTAGCTTTAAATTATTAACCCTTAAATGCGTGATTTTTAATTTTGTTTCGAAAAAATTATATATGATTGTCTGAAAGGTTTTATAACACAGGAAAAATAATGAAAAAAAAAAAATCAGAGATACATTTTTCGTATAATACATCAACCTTTTCTTATGTTGTACATCTGCATCACAAGTAAAAACTAAAATATTGCAAAATAGTAAATATTTTAATAAGTATGAATCTAAATACCTTACTTTGTTTATGTAATTCTTTATTTTGAGAAACTTAACCCTTTAATGCATATTTTTTTTTAATTATGTTTTTTACTCTTATATTAAAGATCAGATACCAGAAATTTTAAGACCGATTTTTAAATTTATATTTTTGTAAGTTTTACAAAATTAATATTTCTATATAAATATACTGGTTGCAAAAAATTAAATAAAAAGTGTTGTAGGTATGCATCACAACGCATTTAAGGGTTAAAACGGAATATAAAGTGTCCCGAAAGTGCATGGTTAGACATCGACCTAAGGTATCATATGCAAATAATAATAATAATAATAAATAAATAAAATAACATGCTAACGAGGGGGAAATTTGAAAAGAACGCTGTCATTCGTTCAACATTAGCTTGCGAGTGTCTCCGCATTACTAGCGTACGCTTTTAATGGATTTGTCACAATCGATGTTATCGATTTAGAATTATCTAGATATAGATTTCATAAAATCAAATTAAATATCAATTTTAATATATATATATATATATATTATATATATAAATAATGAAATTAAATTAATATACAAATGGTATACAATGAAATTTATGAAATGAAATAATGAAATTCTATAAAATGGCTGTCATTATAAACCATAGTAGTGATTTAAAAAGTAAAAAATGAAACCATTAATATAAAATGACATAAGAGGAAATAAATGTATGCAAGAGGCAGTAAAATGAATTTTCAGGTTATGTTTCTACTAAAGAAACATAAATTCGCGTTTTACTTTTATATTTTAGAGGGTAAGACGTTCATAACTTCATTTGTTGACTTATATTTGCTTTTAATTTTGAATATATATTGAATCTAAGCACATAATAAATTTAACTGAACTATATTTATGCGAAAATCACCATGCACGTTTGAATGCATATTGAATATCCTTGTTTAAATTTAACTTTATTGCTCTCAAACATTCAGATGTGTAATAATTCCAACCCAAAAGTGAATTTTATACTTTAACAGATTTAACTACGAATGTGTTTCTAGATTTAAATATTGTGGTTTCCAACTTTTCACGGCTTTTCGCGTCTTTGGTTCTATAGATTGAAAATCTATAAACACAAATAAAATATTTTTATTTAAAACAACCTTAACTATTTTAGAAAAGTGTATCGAAGCATCAAAAAAACACTTTTTTCAAAAAAGCAAAAAAAAAAAAAAAAAAAAAAAAAAAAAAAAAAAAAAAAACTATAAGCGCACCCACAATGCTTAAATATATTATTTTAAAACCTTCCAGCCTCATAATCATATTGATTTAACATTTCATCATCAACTTTTTTTTTGTTTGTTTTATCAATTTATAACTGAATTCAAAACTCGAAAATTAATTTTGTCATGGAACATAAATTGGTTCAAATTTGAACCAATTTAGGTTCCATGTGTCCTTAAACATTAGAAAAGTACTCTGTAAGCTTATTTTATCGGGTAGCAGAAAGCGATAATAGAATGTAAACTTTCATTATTTATTTCATTTATTTTAAATATATCTTGAAAAACAACTAGGCTTAAATGTGTAAAGCGCACTATTAAAACACTAGATACTTTCACTTTCGAATTTTCTTTTTTTATTGAAACAAACGTACCAGTAAAGTATATGACAATTTTTAAATGATCATTTCTAAAAAATTTACATTTTGCTTCAAAAGAGACTGTATTTATTTTTCAAAACGTAATACTAATAAAATCTTCATGCACGTTTGTGCGTGCATTATATCTTCCTTCTGTGCGTTTTCCTCGATTGTCCTATTAGTCCAGGCAATAGGGAATTTTACCTAGCAAAATTAATGGTAGTTCTCGAAACTGGCTTACTTTATGTTTTTTGGGTCGCTGAATCCGAATTTGTAACTTCCCACCAAAATTTCCCGCGGCAACCCCCCAAAATTTTGGTAAAAAGGCCCCCAAAAAAGGTTTTTATTAAAAAAATTTTAGGGGAAAATTATCTAAAAATTCAGAATGTAGACAAAATTTGCTACAAATTAGATATATGACATTATGACTGAGGATGAAGGGAAAGGGGAATCTGCCTCGGGACATGCGCGCGGTGCTGCGTGGACTAAGTTGCGCAATTCCACTTAACCACTCACACGTTTACATTTGCCCTCCCATCTCCCCTCCGAACTTTCCTTATAAGGTTTGCTTTAAGTTTTTGGGGTCGCTGAATCCGAATTTTTAACTTACCCCCAAAATTTTCCTCCCGAAAACCCTCCAAAATTGTTGTTATTAACTTAAATTTATTATTGTTTTAGGGGAAAAGCATTAAGAAATTTAGAAGCTAGACAAAATTTGCAACAAATAGGGTATATGACATTATGACGTAGGATAAACGGGGAGAGAGGGGGCTGCCTTGGAACATTCCCCGCGCGTTTTTCTCAAAAACCAAATTTTTTCAAAAAATGAATTTTTTGGGGGGTTGCCGGGTGAAATTTTGGTGGGAAGTTACAAATTCGGATTAAGCGACCCAAAAAATATAAAGTGAGTCGAAATCTAGAACTAGTATTAATTGTTCAAGGTAAAATCCTCTATTGCCTGAACTTCACAACTTAGTGCACGTAGCGCCGCAGTGCATGTTCAGAGGCAGCCCTCCCCCTCCCCGTTCATCCTACGTCATAATGTCATATATCCTATTTGTTGCAAATTTTGTCTAGTTTCTGAATTTCGTAATACTTTCCCCCTAAAACAATAAGAAATTTAAGTTAAAAACAACTATTTGGGGGGGGGGGGTAGGGGTGTGAAATTTTGGGGGGAAGTTAAAAATTCGGATTCAGCGACCCAAAAAACTTAAAGTAAACCTTATAGAGAAAGTTCGGAGGGGAGATGGGAGGGCGAATGTAAACGTGTGAGCGGTTAAGTGGAATTGCGCAACATAGTTCACGCAGCACCGCGCGCATGTTCTGAGGCCGATATCCCCTCCCCGTTCATCCTAAGTCATAATGTCATATATATAATTTGTTGCAAATTTTGTCTACTTTCTGAATTTCTAGATACTTTTTCCCTAAAACAATAAAAAAATTGATTTTTTTAATAAAAACCTTTTTGGGGTGCTTTTTACCAAAATTTGGGGGGGGGGGGGTTGTCGGGGGAAATTTTGGTGGGAAGTTAAAAATTCGGATTCAGCGACCCCAAAAACATATAGTAAGCTTTTTCCAGAACTACCATGAGTTTTGCTAGGTAGAGCCCCTATACGGTCTCTATTGCCTGGACTATATAATGTTCAGATGCTAAATTAAAAATGTAATAATTCATAATACTGTTTATTGTACGTTAAATAGATACTCCAAAAATACGAAATGTTATTTTTACGAATTTTGCTACAAATGTGTTTGAGATTACGTAAGATCAAACAATTTATTTTAGAAACTTCACCAGAAGTTCTAGAAAGTTTTCATAATTAGTATTTAAGCACCAGTAATTCTTTATAATATTATTTTCATTGTTTAATGCAGACAATTGATGGTTGCTGAAAGTAAAAATCCTCCTTTCAGAATTTCCGGTGCGAATTCGAAATTTTAAAGTTAAAAGAAAGGCCAAACTGGCAACCCTGGCGTGAAGTTGTCTCCAGCAGGGACGTTGCACATACGGTTTAGCACTATTTTATCAACTTTTGGGTGTAAATCTTTTTTCGGCTCGGAAGCCGCTTAACCCTTCAGCCGCGGGAAACGCTATTTTTGCGTTCCAGTCGGCTACTTTTTAAAAATTCAGATTGCTTGATTCCCATCACTTTTTAAAAAAAGCCGATAGTTTGGGTTGTTGATTATTTAATCTGTAATTAAATAAAGTAACTACTATTTCTATTTTAAAAAGGGGTGGGAATTAAACAATCTTAATTAAAAAAAAAATAACCCACTGAAGAAGTCGGCCGCCGCTGGAGAGTTAAAAGCAGTGTTGCCAGATTGGGGATTTTTTTGTCCTTAGATTGTTGATTGTCACCACTTTTTTGAAATAGAAATACTCGGCCTATTAATAAATAGATTAAAATTATGAAAATAAGGCTAATTATACTATTTAAAAAAAGTGGGGCTTAGATGCCGTACCTTCCCTCAACCGGTGCTGTTTTGAATTGTTTGGCGATTTTTTGTTGGCGTGTTGGCGGTGTTTACGGATATGACAAACTCGATATGTAAACCCCGTGTGACGTGTGTGTTGTGACGTGTCGTGTTCTGGCAACCCCTGAGAAGCTTAGAATTTTGTGGATGTATTTTGATATCGTGTTCTGCCGTTGTCTTTTTATTTTTATGTTAAATTTATTCGATGCATTTCATTGACTATAGTTTCTGTAGTCCGTTTAAACGCTCTTGCTGAAGTAATTAAGAAATATGAGGAAATTTTGACAAGGAAGGGAGGTTTGTTTATAGCGTGTCAATGCGTATTAAGAATCCTATTTTGGAAAATGACGGCGATGTTATGAGAGCTATTTCGTGCTGGAGGTTTCAAGAAAGCAGATGTCTGTTAAGGTATGTTGATAATTTTATGTATATTTTGCTGCTTTAAGAGTTTTTTACATTTTGAGACTGCTACAAAACGAGAACTGCTGAATTTTGAGAATGCTATACCGCGAGAAATGCTGAATTCGGCGATGTTTTTTTTCGGTAAATGTGCGCGAAGCAGTCATACAACTATTGCTGATTGCCACTTTAGGGAGTTTCGTTTTTTATGTATATTTTGCTGCTTTAAGAGATTTACATTTTGAGATTGCTACAAAACGAGAACTTCTAAATTTTGAGAATGCTATATCGCGAGAAATGCTGAATTCGGGATGTTTTTTTTTCGGTAAATGTGCGCGAAGCGCTCATACAACTATTGCTGATTGCCACCTTAGCGAGTTTCGTTTTTTATGTATATTTTGCTGCTTTAGGAGTTTTTTACATTTTGAGATTGCTACAAAACGAGAACTGCTGAATTTTGAGAAGGCTATACCGCGAGAAATGCTGAATTCGGCGATGTTTTTTTTCGGTAAATGTGCGCGAAGTGCTGATACAACTATTGCTGATTGCCAGTTTAGCGAATTTTGTTTATTATTTACATTTTATTTTCGTTAAGCCAAACATGCGTATAAACCGGTGCTTGGCGACATTTAATACTTGGTGGAAAAGGGGTTTTCACGCCAAGAAGAATTCCAAGATGACGGTCGTGAGAACTTATGACATATGTTCCAAAAGTGGTGACAGTCAAATAATCTGAATTAAAGAAGTCCCCAATCTGGCAACAGTGGTTAAAGGTGTTTACAGTATTGCATCAACTGTTAAACTGAAGTGAGATAGATATGCGTTTACTGCACTACCATATTAACCCCTTAATTCTCGCTCCCGTCAACATCACGGGCTGAGGTGTCGTTCGTTATTTCTCGCTCCCGTCATATTTCCGGGCTGGAGATTTATTGCTGGAAAAAACTTCTGAAACCAGAAAAATTTAACTGGCATTTCAGTGTGAAATATTTGAATAGTGCCGCTTGAATTTGGCTTTTGCGCTGACAGGAATGTTGGGCTTTGTATTGCATGTTTCGAAATATGTAACACTAAAAAAATTATTAATCATAATTTAATGTATAGATATTATTTAAAATATTATTTGTAAAAATGTGTGTGATGATGATAAATAAACATATAAGATGTGAAAAATAAAGGTTTTATTCGTATTAATTTGTACGGTGTAAAAAGACACAGAATTCTCGCATGATGGCTTTTCTGAAAATATGAATTTGTTCTATAACATCCTTTTTTTTTTTCTTTTCTTTTCTTTTCTTTTTTTTTTTTTTTTTTTTTTTTGCCTTAAAAAAAACTAATTGCATATTTTATTTAGAAACCTTATAATTATTCAATTTCTGTAATAAAATAAATAGGAACTTTTTTTTTTATGGTTTTTCCAAATATTAAGCGACCGTGAAGGGGTTAATATATGAGAAAGATTGTACATGTGACATTAGAAGCTTTTAACATGACCGGTGTGTCTCGAAAAGTTTCGGCTTTTTACGACCAACATCACTTCGTTTCATTTGTGTTATTATGGGAGAAAACTGTGTTTACCGAGTAGCTTTTCTGTTGATTTTCTGCTAATAAAGAAGAGATTTTATTTAACCCCTTAATTTTAGCTCCCATGAATACTCTAGGGTACGCACGCAATTATGCCACGCCCCATTATATATTTATAAGGACTCTACCACCAGTATTATTATAAAGATAATTTTCTTCTCGATTCATTAGCTAGAAGATAGTTTTATGTGATTACTGGTGGTAGAGTCCTTACAAAATGGGACGTGGATTAACCCCTTGAGGTGCAAGCAAAAATGTCTCTATATATTGAATTCTCACCGGAATAATCGAAAACTTTTATTTTTAAATAAGGAAAAGCAATTTGTCAACGATTTTCCTCCAAAGTTAAAAATATAAAATTTAGTAAAAATTTTCTGATGAGAATTTTCTTTAACCCCTTAATTCTCGCTCCCGTCATATTCTCGGGCTGTGTCTTTTACTCAAATTGTGTTTGATTCCCACCAGTTTTATAAAATAGTGAAATTGTGGCTATATTTTAGTATATATTTAGTATATATTTTATAAAATAGTGTCTGTATTTTAGTATCGTTTTTACTGTCATTAAATAAGGTGAATATTTCTTTTTCGTAAAAGTGGTGCCAATAAGCAATTTGAATTATTCAACCGTAATTTAATTCGAGCGTTAAGGGGTTAAATTATGTGGGATATATTTTATCCCACCGCCCCTCAAGGGGTTAATAGAGTGCGAACTCTGTTATTCACGCGCTGCGTGTCTTGATTTGATTTGATCTTGATGTCTTGATTATTTGATTCCTACCATTTTTATAAAATAGTGTAATTGGCTTTATTCTGATACTATTTTACCTGTCATTAAATAAAGTGAATATTTCAAAAAAGGGGTGCCAATAAGCAATCTGAATTTAAAAACCGTAATTTAATGCAACCAGTGCGATATAAGTAAGCGTACAAACTTAATACTGGAATCAGGCGTAAATTAACATAGCTGCGCCATCTTGTGGACGGAGTGATAATCCACATACGCGAGCTTTCAGTGTGTCGTCATATATGACAGGATTTCTACCATCTGCGAATACTTTATAAATCTTTTGTCACTCATGGAACTGAAGTTTGTTTAGCACATTTATTACTAAATAATTGCTTAGCGAGAGAGACATCCAGATGCACTTGACACTACGAAGTTTTCTTCGCCTTGTCAGAAACGTTTCAGCTTTTAATCAAGGTGAAAAAAAACTTTACAATTTTAGTGGTGCAAAGTAAGAAAACAGTTAGACATCTTCCTGTAGTTTAACTCCGTCCGCTAGGTGGCGTGCGACCTTGATTGATGTGACCTCGCCTTTAATCTTGCGGTTACCTCACCCATTTAAGATAGGACGCTTACTTATATCGCTTTGATGCAACCGTTAAAAGGGTTAAAGAAGAGGTCCTCCTTATTTTTTAAAGATATTTTACGATGATGTGGAAATAATTTATTTTTTAATATCTGCGATTGATTACTGCTTAGGAAACCTTCCACCACTTTTATGGAAAATAATATTTCGTTTTATTTAATCGCATAATTCTGCGACTAAATAGTCGGATAATTTTACTCTTTGTTAGCTGAACACAAGCTGAAGACCACTAGCATTAAATCTTCATTGGGGCAATTCCACATAACATGGGAACTATAGTATAGACCTTTAGAGGCGGGGGGATATACTTTATCCCACCTAATTTTAATCAAGATTTGCACCAGAAACGTTTAATTAAAATTTAACTTTCTAACTTTTGTTTTAAAAAAATAAGAACATTGCTTCTCCATATTTTGAAACAAAATTTTTCGAATATTCCGGTGTGAGTTCAACATTACAGTAACGCAATTGCTTGCGCCTGAAAGGATTAACACTAGAAAGACGGTGAGTGGTCATTTTGACCGCTACCAAATGAATATATTTCGGTTCGAACCAGAAATTTCTTTATAAAACTAGTTTAAAAGGTAATAAGGAAGAAAACTAGTTAAATGAATAAGTTAATAATTTAAAATAAAAATTCTGGTGCAAAATATTTTTATAAAATTTGTGTTAAATTCCCCGTCTTTCTAGTGTTAATGGCTAAAGAGGGAAATGTAATGTGAGTCACAATACCATGTAACGTGAGTCACAGTCAAAATATTGATTGATATAATTAATTACTATTAAAACAATATTATTCTTTTGTATATCATAAGTTGAAAGTGTGTTGTACTCTATGAGATAATTTTTACTGTGTTGTGATAAATGAGGAGAAATTCTAGGTCTTCATTAACCCATAAAACTTGACGTCCTTTTTTTTTTTTTAATGTGAGTCACAGTACCAAATTAGTGCCTGCATACCACCTGTTCATTTAAAAATTTATTACATTGTTATTCTTAGTTTCTTATTGTGCCCCAGATATATATCAAGAACTTTTTTAAAAACAAATGTGATATTTCTTCGATGTATATGGAATTTACTTTTCGAAAAATATGTCAAATGGTAAAGTGAGTCACATGGAATTGCCCATTGACTAAGAGACTAATATTATTTCAGGGTTCGCATGTGTCCTTGAATTTCCAGACTAAAAAATTCTTAGGTACCAGTATTTTCTTATAGAAAATCTCTCCTTAAATAAAGCGAAATTTCGCGCGTTTAAACTAGATTTATTTTTCTATTAAAAAAAAAAAAAACTTATATTTTCTCTTGAAAGTAACGGTACCTGTACGAACCCTGTATTTGGCAAAAATTCTCAGGCTTTCATACGTTCATTTTATTGACTGGTATTCCATATTTATTTCCGAATTTAAATTACTTATAATAACATAAAGTTATAACGAATCTAATTACAGTCGTCCCCGTGTAAACGAATATTAACGGTTCCAGAAATAATATTCGATTAAGCGGTGTATTTGATTAAACGGGGAATCATAACTGTAATAGTTAATGCGTAATAAAATGGCAAAATAACCATCATCTACGGTACATTTAATTAACAGCATAATAAGACGTTAATAGTATAACAAACTAAAATAAATACAAATGCTAATATAAAGTAAATATGTATTAATTTTATGCCAGTACATACATTCATAAGGTTTAGATCACACTTAATGCAGCTCATTTGAATTTGGTCAAAACTTTGCTACTTCTAGTTTACTTTACTTATACTGCCTTAAAACAATCGTTTAAAGTGGTTTAAAGATAAAGTGGAATTTTAAAGGATTAAATATTGAGTTATTTTTCGAATGAGTGCAAAATATCACAACTGCCATCTCGAGTCTCGAAGTGACGGCGCATGCATTGCCATTACAGTCTGGTTAACAGCAAGAAGTGATGGTGTGGAAATAATTTGACCTGTCCATTATGAACTTGACAGGCGAAGTCATTGCAGGAAGAACTGAAAATTTGTTTTCAGGTTAAAGGAACCGAAAATGACAAAAGGTGGAAGGAAATTCCAGCTGAAACGTGCTTTCCACGTTTATTTTCAAACATAGGTCACACAGTTGTTATTCGATTAAGCGAGGACGTTCATAAAATATATTTGGATTAAGCTGGGAAAAATAACATGGAACCAATAGGAATAAATTCGGTTCCGGAGGATTCTATTCAAATAAGCGGGATATTCGATTATTCGTGACCCGATTAAGTGGGGAGGACTGTAATTAATTGTATATACGACGTACATAAAATTAAAAATACTCTGTATGAATATAAATTCACATTCAAAAGGGAAGGAACTTACTTATTCTTGAATCTGTTCTCAAAATTTGTACAATACTTGAATTCATGTACCACAATTTCCGAATAGAAATCTTCGCCTCATTTAATCAAAGAAAAATAATACACGTGATTACTAAAAGATGCTATTCTGAAATAGTGGTACTGGAATTCAAAGTCAGCAAAAACTATCTTCTTGTTCAAAGCATAAATATGTTCAAATTTTAAAAGATTTAATTGTGTTAATTTATGGTTTAGAAAAGCCTTTCGCATGTTTCTTATGTTCCAAAAACCTTTTGTAGAATGTACATTTTTATTGTCTGTTTCAAGATTTTCAATAATCCAAATTACAAAAGAAAAAAAAAAGATGATTTAAGAACGCGAGTCAGATGACAATAGACAATTCGGAATGGAGATAACTTATATAATTGTTTTTGTTATTGTTTATATAACTGAAAAAAACATTCAATACAAGTTTACATTAATTAAAAAAAATTCAAGCATATTTCATACCGTTTCACTAATGTTAGACATTTATATTTTAAAAACTCTATAAAAATCTCTATGCATTTGTGAACACAATTAAATTTCTTAATATAAATTTATCTCGGCTGTTTTAAATATTCATATTTACATAAACCGAAACACTCGTTTTAAAGCATTAAAATAAACAGAAATGAGAAATTTATATTTGAACAGATGATACTATAAATGCGTAGGTATTTGTTTAAGATTAAATTATTTATTTTAAAGATTTGCAAAGCCTTTCGATAGTTTATTTTATTGAATGCTGGTCTGCATTTGAATCCAAATGCAAATTGAATCTATCAATACATAATTAGTTTAACTATTTCTACACAGACCATTCAAGTGCGATTGAGGTCAACGGTAGTTCTTAGGAATTCAAATAAAGATCAAATGCCAAAGAACTTATTTACTTTTCTACTATTGTAGAATAAAAAAAAACGCAAATTTTCAGATTTGTTTAGTATTGAAATAGTTTAGTTTCATCCTTTGCAGGTTGAAAAATATCGTTTATCGCTTAAACGTACCGATATTTTTTAAAAAGTTATATATTATTACCATGGTACCATATAAAAAGTTATACATTTTACGATGTTTTGCAAAAAATATACCGGTTGATACACTTTGGTGTATGAATACAACATTTTTTTTCAAATAATTACTACAAATTGTTTATTTATTAACCGCTGGAGGGGCGGTGGGATATATTTTATCCCACCGTCGTCAATTAATGAAGATTCGCACCAGAAAAATTTTATTAAATTTTACTTTTCTAACTTTGGTGGAACAAAAGTCGTAAAATTGCTTTCCCTTATTTTCCAATAAATCTTTCTGCAGTTTCCGGTGTGAATTCGACATTACAGAAACACAATTTCTTTCCCCTCAAAGGTTTAATGTAAAAAAAAAAAAAAATATAATTAAGCAAAAAAATTAAGAAAAATTAATTCTTTCAAGAAATTCGAAATTTTAATAACAAATATTGTGCAAATTTGTTTATGTTCACCACATATTTTTAAGAATATTTCGTTCTCGATATAACCTGAAATGTTCAAACTAGAACCTCACTCGGAATAAAGTCAATTTCTAATTATACCACCGCACATTAACAAATATGATGTAATACAGTAGAATAAGTGATGTAATAGCGAAAAAACGCAATTTACTAATGTTCTTACAAAAAAAAACATTTATACCTTTATGATTTAACGTAAATTTATTCAGGGGTAAAAGATCCCTTGCGGTAGTTAAGCCAAAAATATTTTTTTCTAGGCAAAAAAAGTAGTTCGGAGATGAGGCACTTTAAGAAATAATATGATCATATATTTTAATAAAGTCGTGAAATATAAAGACATTTTGTAATGTTTTAATTTAAGAAATTAAAAAAATAAATAAATAAATAAAAAATGAAAAAGGGTCATTTGACCCTTCGCGGTAGTTTTAGTGTTAAAAAAGGGATTGTGGGTATTACTAATTGTAAGCAAAATTATTTGTCAGAGATGACTATTATGGACATTCTAGAAATATACCATAGAATTTTTGTTCTAGATTACTGGAACAGAGGCAGTTTGTGATTTTTTATTCAGAAATTCCGAATAGTAATTTTTGTTAAACTTAAACTTACACTATGTGCAAAATTACTTAAAAGATGAGACAATATTAAAAAAGATGTTAAATTATTTTAATATCTTAGTACTTTCAACTATAAAAACATAGTCTTCGTCAGAGAAATATAAGAAATACAATTGTTATTAACGTCTAATTTTCAAAATTCTCGTAGATATTGACGAAAGGAGTGAAAGTGGAAGTTAATTTACAGGTCTGGAAAAACATTGGGAAAATAAAACATGGATATTAGGGAGTGGAAAATTACCCGTTTTATGATTCTTTAAGCAAACTGAGCAAAATTCTGGGTATGTTATAGGATAAAATGTCATTACAAACAGTATTTTCTTTAGTAATAATTTCTATTGATTCGCGGATAATTAAATCATAATAATTCTTTGTCGGATATATAATTTTTGCGTCTTCGAAATTAACTTGTATATTCTGCTTCCGGTTAAGTCTTGACCGGGCTGTTGTAGGTCTATTATACTTTAAATCTCTCAGATGTTCTTTAATACGAACTTTAAGTTTATGCGAAGTCATTCCTATGTATTCGAGATAAATATTTTCTGTTTTCAGTGGAATTATATATACTCCAGAAATTTCATCTTTCGTGATCGGGTCTATATTGGCACTAATTAGATTTTTCAGTTTTGCTGGAGGAGTGGCGATTAAGTTTATGCTAAAGCAGGGGTGTCAAACTGTGGCCAGCCGGATACCACTAAAATTTTAAAGAAATAGTCGACAAGTTGAATCGCAGCAATTCGACGATTAGGTAAGTCAAAGATAACTGTAAAATTTTAGTGGTATCCGGCGGGCCACAGTTTCGTAGAACAATATTATAAGCAGACTAAATGAGCACCAATGGATTCCCCCATCTCAAGCATTTTAGCCAAATTCAAATTACGTCCATTTGAAGAAAGAATTTTGACAGACAGCGTTTTAACTCCATCAGTATGGTATCGTTATGTGGACGACATTTTCATAGTATGGGATCATGGTTTATCTGAATTCTACGCATTTCTTAACAGAATAAATAATATGGACCCTAACATAAAATTTACCATCGAAATATAAAATAATAACGAGTTACCATTTCTTGACGTAATGCTAATTAAAAATTTATCAAACTTAACAACTGAGCGCACAGTCTACAGGAAAGTAAATAAGTCTAACAGCACCATTCCTTTTGAAAGTACATCACCTTTTAACTACAAACTTGGTCCGTTCAACTTTTATATAAGACGAGCGTTTAATGTTTGCTCTATTAATCACCTTGAAAATGAATTAAATACAATTAGAAACATTGCAGTTGAGAATGGTTTCCCAATACGCATTATTGATAAGCTAATCAACTCACAGAAGAACCATATGAAAATACAAAAGACTCCACGGAGTAATATGAGATATTGCAAGATGAAGTACATTCCAGGACTTTTCGAAAAACTAAGACATGCACTTTTTCGCTTTGGCGTAAACTTAATCGCCATTCCTACAGCAAAACTGAAAAATCTAATTAGTGCCAAAATAGACCCGATCCCGAAAGATGAAATTTCTGGAGGATATATAATTCTACTGAAAACAGAAAATATTTATCTCGAATACATAGGAATGACTTCACGTAAACTTAAAGATCATATTAAAGAACACTTGAGAGATTTAAAGTATAACCGACCTACAACAGCCCTGTCAAGACTTAACCAGAAGCAGAATATACAAGTTAATTTCGAAAACGCAAAAATTATATATCCCTTAAAGTATTATCATGATTTAATTATCCGTGAATCAATAGAAAATATTACTAAAGAAAATTCTGTTTGAAATGACGTTTTATCCTACAACACACACAGAATTTGGCTCAGTTTTCTTAAAGAATCATAAAACGAGTAATATTCCTCTTCCCTATATCCATGTTTTATTTTCCCAATGTTTTCCGGATCTAAAAATTGACTTCCACTTTCAGTCCTTTTGTCACCATCTGCGTGAAATTTGAAAATTAGACGTTAATAACAATTGTATTTCTTATATTTCTCTGACGAAGACTATGTTTTTGTAGTTGAAAGTACTAAGGTATTAAAATAATTTAACATCTTTTTGAATATTGTCTCATCTTTTAAGTAGTTTTGCACATAGTGTAAGTTTAAGTTTAACAAAAATTACTATTCGGAATTTCTGAATAAAAAAACCACAAACTGCCTCTGTTCCAGTAATCTAGAACAAAAAGTCCATGGTATATTTCTAGAATGTTCGTAATAGAAATCTCTGACAAATAATTCTGCTTACAAGTAGTAATAGCCACAATACCCTTTTTAACACTAAAACTACCGCGTGTGTCAAATGACCCTTTTTTTTTTTTTTTTTTTTTTTTTTTTTTTTTTTGTAATTTCTTAAATTAAAACATTACGAAATTTCTTTATATTTCTCGACTTTATTAAAATATATGATCATATTATTTCTTAAAGTGCCTCATCTCCGAACTACTTTTTTTTTGCCTAGAAAAAAATATTTTTGGCTTAACTATCGCAAGGGATCTTTTACCCCTGAATAAATTTACGTTAAATCATAAAGGTATAAATGTTTTATTTTGTAAGAACATTAGTAAATTGCGTTTTTTCACTATTACAACATTTATTCTACTGTATTACATCATATTTAAGTTAACTTTTTAAAGATGAATTAAGCATTTCTATTTATTTATTTACTGAAGTAATTTTTGTTTTATTTACTAAGAGACATTTCGTTATTAATTATAAAATGTCTAAACTCCAACCCTCTATTGGTAGCCAAAGCTTAATTTAAAAAAATGTTTAGCTACTAGCTTTGCTGGATCTGACCGGATAAAAGAGACCGAAGGATTTAAGATTAGAAATGATTTCCGCACGTATTTTATTATTATTATTATTATTATTATTATTATTTACTATATACGATACACTTTTATAGAAAGTAATCTTGTACTTTTTATTCCGAGCATTTGACTCATAAAAAGTAAACAATAATAATAATAAACAAATTTGATTCAACTCCTAAAATAGACTTTTTAAAGGAGAGACAATATGAAATACCGTCCGTTTATTTCAATAATGTTTCTAAATATAAGCTCAGTCTAATAATATAAAAATTCTATTAACTATGCAAACATGACATACCTTTGGATTTGATTTTAAAATATATTAATTAAAATAAGCACTCAAACGCCCATGAACATTTTTATAATTAAATAACATCTTGATGAAAAATTTACGGAGAAATTTCAGTTTCTTTTATATTCAAAGATTTTTTTCCACATTATTTCTACCTAAATTTTACTCAAGTTTTATAAATATATTCTATTACATAATTTTTATTTAAAACTATTTAATTTATATATTTTACTTATTGTTGTAGATATCATATATGTAGTTCATTCTAAAGAAATTTCTTGTTTGAATAAATATTTTGAGCGCACCTGTCGGGTCCATTGGACCCGTCTTGTAGGCGGAAGGTTAAATATGAAAACCCTGTACGTTCTTCTTTTCCAGTAATAAAAAACTTTTAGACTAAAAGCTGTTATTACATCGATAAATATTTTAAATATCAAGAATAAAAAATAAACAGCTATCTAAATTCAATTAGGTATTCAGATAATATACAGGGTGATTATAAATGAATATACCAAATTTACAGGGCTGTTAAAAGAAGAAAAAAAACGTACAACATTGTTGTTTACCGGAAATCAAAAATAACAGTTGCAAGAGTTTAGATTTAACAAAGTTCTGAGTTCGTACGCATCAGGGGATTCAGGGGATTTTAGGTGTTTTATTACCAGAAATTATGTAAAGTACTGGTCGCTATATCTGAAGATACGCTTTTTTTCATTAACTAAGGCAAAAATTCTGGTAAAAGGTGCTCGAAAGTCCTTGAAGCGTACGCAGTGTTGCCAGATGGGCTACTTTTTTAAAATTCGGATTCTTGATTGGCACCACTTTTTTGAAATGGTAAAATGCGCCTTATTTAATAACATAATAAAGGCGAAAACAAAGGTAATTTTACCGTTTCAAAAAAGTGGTGGCAAACAAGAACTCTGAATTTAAAAAAAGTAGCCCACTGGCAACACTGAGCGTACGAACACTGAAGTTATAAGTGTTCAATGTACGCTCCTCCAGAAACACGAACGAAACCGAGGTGATACGGTAATTCATCCTACACTTTTCTCAACATGATTTTTTTTTTCGCGGGACTTTATCAAAGATCATTTGTTTGTTTGAGCTCTACCAACTAGCGTGGACGAACTTAGGACACACATATCTCAAAGAGTCACACCGGATATGCTAAAAAAAATCGTACCATTTTGATACCATTCGTGTTTTTGGAGGGGCTCAAATTGAACACTTATAACTGTGTTGAATTTAAACTTTCAAAAGTTATTTTTCATTTCCAGTTAACAACAGGGTTTTACAACTTTTTGTTTGTTTTCTTTTAATAGCCCTGTAAAGTTGGGACATTCATTTATAACCACTTTGTACTTTAAAATACCATCTCATTATTTCATCAGTATTTTACATCTGTGGGTACTTTTGGATTAGAATTCAGTTGATAGCTCATTTAAGCTATATCAGCTTATAACTTATAAGAAAATTTTCCGGTAATATAAAACAATTTTGAGTATAATTTGTCCTTACTTCTTATATTAGGTCTACTGGAAAATTCTGTCCGATAATGTTATTTCTAGCCTTAAATTCAGATTTCTTGATTGACACCACTTTTTTGAAATGGTAAAATTACCATCGCTTTCACATTTCACATTAAGGTGAAAACAATGGGAATTTTACCATTTCAAAAAGGTGGTGCCAATTGAAGAAATCTGAATTAAAAAAAAATAGGCATGAAATAAAATTATCGGACAGAAGATTCCGGTAAATATAATATATATTGTAAATATATACAGGGTGCGACAGGCGTTTGAGAACACACGTTATAGGTCAAAAACCTCCCTGTACATCATTATTATAAATCATCCTCCGAACGCACAAAAGATTTAGAAATTGCCACATTCGTGGAACTCACACGGTCATTCGTCTTTAAAATAAAGAACGAACTGAAAGCTGCCAGGTTTAATAATGACAATCTTTTCATACAGAAATCGACATTTTCAGCGATATGACATTACGATGACGGCCGAAATTTGTCAGTCGAGTCAATGAAAAACCTAGGAAATTGATGAGGGCGCTCGCTAAGGAACTACAGATTACTGATTGTTCTTTATGAGAAACTTAGTTATTATAGAGGTCGTACGTGATGAGTAGAGGACAGTTTTTATCTGAGAAAACCAGGGATAATCCGCCTGACAAGAACCAAGTGCTTCCTTAAGGCCGCTAGTCACTCAATTTCCGAATTTTCCTCCGTAATGTTAAGTGTATGGGTGTTTGATGTATTCTTATATTCAAAATATCTCCTCAGGAAATTAATATTTTTAGCTTCTTTTTTCAGTGCTCTCTTTTTAAAGGATGTCACTATACGAGTCAAATAAGAAATTTTCTTGAATATTTTAAGCGTTATGTAGAACTTTTCAAAATGCCCCATGTGCTTTCCATATCAATTAAAATCACCATTATATTTTATCCAAATTCGTTTTCTATATACAAATAAAACTGTTCATCGAATTTTATATATTTGAATAAAAGATAAAAAAAAAAAAAATATTTTCTATTTTTTTTTTCAGCAGTTTTGTATCCTATTCTGCAATTCAACCTTTAATTTTTCCAATTAACTAAAAAAACGATGCACAGTTTTATGACCTATATAATGACAAACATCTATATTTTTAAAGAAAATCAAATTTCAAATTAATTGTTTAAAAGGCTCAAAGGCCAACCTAGTGAAAAAAATTCCATGCCGGGACTCGAACCCGGGCCATCAGTATAGCGCACTGACGTTCTACCAACTAAACCACATGGAACGATACCCAGCCTGAAATTTCTCACTATTACATGTTGGCAAGGCTACAAATGCAGCACAAGATGGAATATTTTTCCGTGAGCCAACGACATGGGGCAAACATAGACTCTTAATTAAATCCAGCATGGATTGAATCTATTTTAATATTTGGAAATTTTAAATATTGCATGCAAGGCGAATGTTTCTCTCTGGAAAAATTTCCAAGTATTAAAATAGATTAAAGTATTAAATACCTTTGCGCCTTTTAAGGGGTCTCAGGACTCTTAAGCTTTAAAATTTTCAAAATTTTAATTTTTTTAGATGTTAAACTCCTATTTTTTTCTGAACATTTTGATATAATTGTTTTCTTGAAATTCCTATTAGAACTGAAGTTATGGCTTTTACATTTATACACGTGCAATAGCTGAAGCGTCGTTTTGGAAATTTTGAAGCCATTTTTCTCCCAATGACGTTTTTGGGCATAACGTGCTCAATATCTCAAACACTTATGCATATATTTTCATGAAATTTTCAAAACATATGTTTCATGTTAGTCTGTATAAACTGAACCTAAAATTTCTTTTTTATTGTTCAAAACAATTTTTTTAGGTGATTATACTGTTGAAATTTCCTTAATTTTGCCTTAGCTAAATACAACTTTGTATTAAAAATATAAAAAAGCTTTAAATACAAATTTATTTTGATTCAGGGTGATTATTATAATCTGAAGTATAAGTAGGTACCAAAATTTTCATTCTAGTTGCAACACTTATTTTGTAATCGTGCGCGTAAGCTGTTATGCCGATTTTTTGCTCGCAAAATGTCTAACAGTTTGGAGCCCCCTGTAAATGCTAATTCTGCATCTTATAATTTGTTAAATACATGAAATGAAAGAACATACTTGTATATGTTATTCCAATTAAAATTGTGTCGTAAAATCAAATGCTTTTAAAATATTAAATGTTGAAAATGGCTCTTTTTTTTTCATTTTTTCCAATTTTAAGTGTCCTGAGACCCCTTAAGCAATTGATTTGAAATTTGATTTTCATTAGAAATATTGTATGCAAGGCGAGTGTTTCTGTCTGGAAAAATTTTCAAATATTAAAATAAAGACAATCATCTATAAATAAGATTGGGGATTTTAATTGTTATGGAACGCGCATAGGTTGTTTTGAAAAGTTTTTCACAAAGCTTAAAATATTCAAGGAAATTCCTTATTTTTCTCTAAAAAAACTTTTTCTTGTTTCTTGTGTGATAAATACCGGGTGAGCCAAAAGTTCATTACAACTTTAACCCCTTAACTGTTTTGCCCGAACTGAGTTCGGGCAAGGAGTGTTTGCTTATTTCGTTACTAAAAGCTTTTGGATACCACTAATTTTTAACTGTAATCTTCGGTTTATTAATTGATAGATATTTTTCGATTATTTGAGCAAATACTCCAGTACGTAAAAAGTGGTGTTTCCTATCTGTTTTTAGTTTATGGTGTCGAAAAAATAGCACAGTTAGGGGTTAAAAACTCATAAAAATGGAAGAAATTATGATAAAGCAAGGTCCGCCCACTCCTTGAAATTTCCAAGGACTCTGGCATCAATATTAATGATGAGAAAATTTACATTTAATTTTTAAAACGAAGAATTCGCAACCACCGCCTTTATTCACAGTTTCTGCAATATTTTTCTGCAGTGAAATACTTAGAAAATACTGTAAAAATTTAATGGTAAAACTGTGTGAATCCTGTAAAGGAGTGCGGTTTTCAAGAATGGCCTCACAAGGTAGCTAGATTTTTTCTTTTCTTTTTTCTTTTTTTTTTTTCTTTTTTTTTTTTTTTTTTTTTGAAGAAAATTAGATAAAAAGTCACAGGTAGAGAGAGGGCACTGATGATCTGAAATACAATGAACAGGACAACTGTACGCCCCATTCATTTGTTCTTCAAATTACAAATGTTCAAAATGACCTCCAGATCATCCTGCGACACTGCGACTAATAAAAACCGATTGCTTTGTGTGCCCTTTCTTGCAAACCGCGCTCATTTATCATAATTTCTTCTTTTTTTATGAGTTTTTAAAGTTGTAATGAACTTTTGGCTCACCCGGTATACGACATAACGCATATAATGTGCCCTTGAATAGTATATACAGTGAATTAAAAAAAATTGAGTTTGAAGGTCCTTGCCCCTTTAACCCTTTCAGTGGCAAAGTATTTCTATTCCTAAATTTTTGCTCCTCTGCTTTAAGGGGGTTCCGGGACACAAAAATCTTCAATTTTTAATTTTTTTTTTTTTATTATTGGATTAAAAAGTTCTCTGCCGTTTTCTGCTTAAAATGATGTTTAAATCATGTTTCTATCTTAATATGAACAGGAAATATTAATTTTTCCGTTTTGGTTTGTTTTCAAAATTTGCCTTTCAATCTATGGTTGTCAAGGAAACGAGTTCTTGTGAAATTGCGCTTTTCTTCATGATAGGTTTTTTTCACCATTTCTCATATTCAAATTCTTATAACTTGAGAACCGTTAAAGATACAGGGTTGAAACTCGGAACATATCTTTTTCAATTATTTTACTTTACTTTTGAGCCAGCATATTTGAAAAAAATATTTACCTTTGAAAATAAGATTAAAAAAAAAAAAGCTGCACCACTTTTTTTGTAATTTTTTCGTTAAATATTTTTAATTTTTTTAAAAATTAATATTTTTTTAAATGCTGGCTCTATATTAAAATTTATATATTTTTGTTTATTTAAATGAAAGAAAAAATGAAATTCTATAAATAATGTTTCGAGTTATAACGATTTTAAACTACCCCACTTTTTTAACAAAATTTAAAATTTAAATAAAAAAAAATATGAGAAGTTTTATCATGCGATTTTGTTTACAAATAATATGGTTAACCATCACAAAAGATTTCAAAATTTTAACTCAATAAATAAAAATTTTTGAAAATGTGTCCCGGACCCCCTTAAATGATTACACCCCAATTTACGAACAAATTTATTTGAAAATAATCTAAAACTTTTCTTCACGTATATTATGAAATCGAAATTGTACTAAAAAATTACTGGCGCCATTTGGAAAAAAATGGACATTAAAATTAACCGTTTGCAGACTGCAAAGGCCCCTTTGAAAGTGTTGAACCCCTTGAGGTGCGGTAGGATATAATATATCTCACCTACGATTTATGAAGATTTGTACCAGAAAAAAATTATTAAATTTTACTTTTCTAACTTGGGTGTGTGTGTGTGTGTGTGGAGGGGGGGGGGGAGTCTGAAAATTGCTATTACTTATTTTGCAATAATTTTTTTTTTAGGATTCCGGTGTGAATTCGACATTACAGAAACACAATTACGTGCCCCTGAAAGGGTTAACAGTCGCTATAAATTATAGTTTAAAAATTCAAATTGCTTATCGCACCACTTTTTTTAAAAAGGAATATTCAGATCATTTAATGACAGGTAAAATGATACCTTAATAAAGCCAATTACACTATTTTATAAAACTGGTGGGAATCAAACAACCTCAATAACAGACACAGCCCGTGAATATCACGGGAGCGAGAATTAAGGTGTTAGATCATTTCAAATCCTTGAGTAAATTTGCTCTACTGACTTGTTAACTTCATTTTGTTTCGAAATACAAATAAAATATTTTAGCTTAAAATCATCCTAACTATTCTCATACCAATCAATACTGTTTTCCTATTCACAAAACTAGACTAACTTAATTTCACGAAAGAGACTAACTTAATTTTATGTCTCTCGTCTGAATGGGCTACGGATGTATATCGCTTTAATTAAGGTTACAACAGTTATTTTCTAAGGTTTTCAAAGACTTTTGTACATTACTTAAATAGATTGGTGATCTTCATTTGGTTTTACATACGTATTGAATATAATAATATAAAATTAGCTTAACTATTATTAAGCAGATTACACAGTTGCGTAACATTAAAAATATTATTTATAAATTCAAAAATGCATCCAAAGGTAGGAAACCTACTTATCGTTGTAATATTGTCAAATAAATTACGAATATGTTCCGATTTGTTTAGAATTTAAATAATTTATTATAAAGATTTCCAATAACTTTCTTAGATTTATTTTACAGACTGAGATACTCCATTTGGTTCTGAATAGCAAATGAATTTCATAATAATAAGTTTAATTAATTATAGTTTCTAAGGGCATTTGGTTGCGAAGAAATTTGCCGTAAAGCTTCTAAATTTAAAGAACTATTCAAACGCAGTTGGAACTTATTTAGCTTCATATCATTTTTGATCAATTACGACTACTTTTAGATTTGTTTAAGATTCAATTAGTTTTTTGTTTCAAAAGTACAAGAGCCATTCTACTGGTTTATTTTATTAGATGTAATAACACCTTTTGTGGAATACAAATTTAATTGTTTCCGGTAGATATTTTTTCATCCAGATTAAGAAAAATATTGATTAAGTTGCCAAATAGTCCAGGCAATAAGGGATTTTACCTGGCAAAATTAATGGTAGTTCTGAAATTGGCTTACTTTATGTTTTTTGGGTCGCTGAATCCGAATTTGTAACTTCCCACCAAATTTTCCCCCGGCAACCCCCCCCCCCCCCAAAATTTTGGTAAAATGCTCCTCAAAAAAGGTTTTCATTAAAAAAATCAATTTTTTTATTGTTTTAGGGAAAAGTATCTGGAAATTCAGAAAGTACACAAAATTTGCAACAAATTAGATATATGAGATTATGACGCAGGATGAAGGGGGAGGGGGGGATCTGCCTCGGAACATGCGCCGCGGTGCTGCGTGGACTAAGTTGCGCAATTCCACTTAACCACCCACATCATTTACATTCGCCCTCCCATCTCCCCTCCGAACTTTCTCTATAAGGTTTACTTTAAGTTTTTGGGTCGCTGAATCCGAATTTTTAACTTCCCCCCAAAATTTCGCCCCCTGCAACCCCCCCAAAATAGTTGTTTTAAAATTTATTTTTTTATTTTTTTAGGGGTAGGTATTTTTTTAGGTATTTTTTTATTTTTTTAGTATGTCGAAATTCAGAAAGTAGACAAAATTTGCAACAAATAGGATATATGACGACGTAGGATGAACGGGGACGGAGAGGGCTGCTTCCGAACATTCCCCGGTCGCTTTTCTCAAAAATCAATTTTTTTCAAAAAATCAATTTTTTGGAGGTTTGCCGAGGGAAATTTCGGTGGGAAGTTACAAATTCGGATTCAGCGACCCAAAAAACGCAAAATGAGTCGAAATTCAGAAAGTAGACAAAATTTGCAACAAATAGGATATATGACGACGTAGGATGAACGGGGAGGGAGAGGGCTGCTTCCGAACATTCCCCGGTCGCTTTTCTCAAAAATCAAATTTTTTCAAAAAATCAATTTTTTGGAGGTTTGCCGAGGGAAATTTCGGTGGGAAGTTACAAATTCGGATTCAGCGACCCAAAAAACGCAAAATGAGTCGAAATCCTGAACTAGCATTAATTTTGCCAGGTAAAATCCCCTATTGACTGGACTTGCATAACTTAGAGCACATAGCGCCGCAGTGTATGTTCTGAGGCAGCCCTCTACCTCCCCGTTCATCCCCGTCGTAATGTCATGTATCCTATTTGTTGCAAATTTTGTCTACTTTCTGAAATTCTACATACTTTTCCCATGAAACAATGAAAAATTTCAATCAAAAACAACTATTTTGGGGGTTGCGGGGACGAAATTTTGGGGGGGAAGGTGAAAATTCGGATTCAGCGACTCAGAAAACTTAAAGTAAACCTTATAGGGAAAGTTCGGAGGGGAGATGGGAGAGCAAATGTAAACGATGTGAGTGGTTAAGTGGAACTGCGCAGATTAGTCCACGCAGCATCGCGGCGCATGCTCCGAGGCAGATCCCCCGTCCCCCTTCATTCTACGTCACAATGTCATATGTCTAATTTGTTGCAAATTTTGTCTACTTTCTGAATTTTTAGATACTTTTTCCCTAAAACAATAAAAAAATTGATTTTTTACATAAGAACCTTTTTTTAGGGGGGGAGGGGCTTTTTACCAATTTCTTTTTTTTTGGGGGGGGGGGGGTTGCCGAGGGAAATTTTGGTGGGAAGTTAAAAATTCGGATTCATCGACCCAAAAAACGTATAGTAAGCATTTTTCCAGAACTACCATGAATTTTGCTAGGTGGAACCCCTATACGGTCTCTATTGTCTGGACTTTAAATTGACATTCCTGTTGCGAGATAATTTTTGTCATACATGTGTATTGTACATTCACGTACATTATACAGTCAATTAACTATTCAGTTCAAGAATATAAAAGATAAAAAAAAATAACTTTTTACACATTTCAGGGTTATTTTAATCCATAATAATTCGTTTGACGTATGCGTTTTTGATGGTAACGCAGTCAAGGAGTTCATTGAATTGGCAATTTTTTTTTTTTTTTTAATCGCACTATAAAAATTTGGATACAGATTTTAAAACTATTAAATAAATGCAGCTGCTGCTGATTTCAGCTGCTCATAAATGTTTAGATGTGGCATAATCCAAAATACTTTATATACAATACTTTTTTTAAAAAAAATCTCAAATACAAAAGGAAAATTTGTATATTGATACGTGATTCTAGTATCGTGTTCCAGATTACTTAACCCCTTCGGGACGAGCGCATTTTACAGGATTTTTAATCTTTTACCATCGTTTTTTCAAAATAGAAAATTTCGCCTAATTGAATCGAAGAAATTCTACGATTAAATACGGCAAAATTTACAATAAAAAAAATTGGTGGGAACAATCGATGATTCTGATAATCTTACACGTGTCACTCGTCCCCAAGGGGTTAATGAAGTTCTCAAATTCCCTGCTTAACCAATGCGAAACTTTCTGATACATTTTCTGATTCATTTATAAATGTAAAGGCATAAAATTGGCAGGTCTGACTATTCAGGCGATTTGGAATCAAACGACATTTTCCATATTTTGATAATGCAGCTGCTCAGAAATATTCAGACGTAACATAATCCAAAATACTTTATATACAATACTTAAAAAAAAAACCAAATACAAAGGGAAAATTTGTATATTTATACGTGATCCTAAGTACCGTGTTCCAGATTACTTAAAGAAGTTCACAAATCCCCTGCTAACAACTGCGAAACTTTCCGATACATTTTCTGATTCATTTTTAAATGTAAAGGCATAAAATTGGCCGGTCTGACTGTTCAAACGATTTCGAATCAAATGGCGCATTTTCCATATTTTGATAAATAAATTACTTACTTTGTTCTAAGTAATTTTTGTCAGGCGATGACAATTTTTTTACTTTTCCAGCTCTATCGCTTATGGAAAATCGGTTCAAATTACCAAATTTCACAGTATTTCCTAAAACATTTTTGTCTTTAATTAAAAATAGAAAACTGTATTCTTTCACATAATTTCTGAATAAGAATATCTGCCAATTTTATCCATTTTCGAAAAAAATGGAAAATAATTCAGAAATGTGTCAGGCGTCTTTGGATTTGAGAACAGCCTTACGGCTTAAATTGTTTATTTTAAAGATTCTAAAATACAGGACTGCCACAGGCGACTATTTTTTAATTCTATCTCAAACCACTTTCTTAAAACAAAAATATTTCATACACTCTTTGACAACATTTGTAAAGGAAATATACTACATTTTTTTTTTTTTTTAATAGTGGTCAGAATATTAAAATAGTGAACATAGAACACACAGAATAGAAAACACATGAAATACGTTTATTTTATTGAATGATGACCCAAATTTTATTCTGAATTTATGTTGTTTCTGATAACATAAAATTAATTCTGTCCTAGAAAACACACAACTCCGATAAATTCAAAATATCGTTTATAAGGTCGCTCGATGGCATGGTCAGTAAGCGAAGGCTGCTGTCACCCCGAGGGCCCGGGTTCGAGTCCCTGGGTAAGACATGGATGTAATTGTGAATGTCCCATTGTAGTTATATAACATATGTAATGGAAAATAAAAAAAATTGTTGTGACTTGTTGTTGTTTCTGTATAATAAGGATCATTCGAGGCAACAGCCATTGTAGTTATAGGCCCCAAAGCATTCTCCACTTCGGTGTTCGGTGTACCGTTTATAAATTAAAATAAACATTCAAAGGTCATGGAACTTAATAAGTCCTAAATCATCTTTGAATATATTACGAAAACCATTCAGCTTAAGATGCAAGTAGCTTACTTTTATAATTTTCAAACACTTACGCGCGTTACTTTATCTATAATAGGGAACTACTATCGAATTCTAGCTTTTTATTTCTTCTACACTGTAAAAAAAAAAAAAAAAATCTGTGAAGTTACTAAAGTTTTTCTAGGAAACTGGGATTCCTAGAACTTTTCATGTAACGGCAACAACAAAATTTCATGTAACAGACACACTTTTGCGACGAAAATCAAAAAATCTGTAAGGTTACTAAGAATTTTTTTGGAAACTGGGATTCCGAGAACTTTTCATGTAACTGCAGCCAGGGTTACAAATAAAAGTTTAGTAAGATTACTGAAATTTTAGCAGATTCATTTGTAAAGTTACAGATTTTTGTAGCTTTACAAAAACTAGTTTTGTAGATTTGCAGCTTTTTTCGTACAGTTACAGGTGAAAGTTTAGTAAGCATATAACTTTACATCTGTAGAACTACAGATTTTTTTTTTTACAGTGTAGGAGAATTTTAATCATAGTGAAGTATACAAAAAGCATAACAATGATTGATTGATCTCGGTTGAAATCCCTAAAATCAATGATTGAAATTCAAGATAATTTAAAATACTTCTTATTTACTGATTTAAAAAATAATTGGGATCAAGTATATAAACATTTTAAAATTGATAATGTCTCAATCTCTTTAGATTTTTATTCTTTTTTACTAAAATAAACAATTATTTTCTTTTAAAAAATATTAAAATATATCTGTACATTTTAACACAAGATGAATATTTTAGAATAAGTAAATCCGAACTTCCTTGAAATATTCCCATGTGATATAATTCAAAATATTCATAATACAATAAACAAAGGAATTCTCAAATGTAAAGGGAAAATTTAAATAATAACAACTGACCTGTAAAAGTATTCAAGTTTATTTAAAATTTAAAATAAAAAAAACTGTATGAATCGTCAAAAGAAAGATTTTTTTTTAAATCTTCAAGTGGACTTAAGAGCTTACACTAATCACGCGAAGAAACTGGAATGCTAATGTTAAAACTATGGGAGAAATCTTCATACAGATTTCTTGCTTGTATTTTAATATTTTAATATCAATATATAAATATATTAGGCTCATATATATACAAGGTGTTTCATAAAAGATGGGCAAAACTTTTAGAGGTGATAGTACATATGATAACAAACAATGTCCATCAAAGAATGCATGGTCGGAATTAAAACGCAAAGATTCTAGAGGGAGCCAAAGGATATATCAGTGTTGCCAGTGGGCTACTTTATTTTAATTCAGATTTATTGATTGACACTACTTTTTTGATATGGTAAATTTCCCCTTGTTTCAGCCTTAATTAATGTTTCATTAAATAAGGTGTTTACAATTTCAAAAGAGTGGTGCTAATCAAGAAATCTGAATTTAAAAATAGTAGCCCACTGGCAACACTGGATATGTTGTTATGCGAGGCAAAAATAAACAAAGGACGAATAAGTGACAAAAGCAAGGTGGGAAACCTCTCTCCGTACAATCACTGTGTCTCTGAGCCATTTCCATATACAGTTCCATAGATAAAATGCATATCAGCCTTTTCCCTATTAGTGAAGGGCAACATCATCCGTTATGTTCTTACTGCGTTTGACAGTTGCATACTCGGATCAGCAGCTTTTATGTATTAATCGAGGCGAAGTTTTGCAAACGCGTTCTTCTTCTTTTTCCCCATATCACATTTGCAAGCTATTAGTGTCATTCTTCTCCTGATAATTCCCTATAGGAATGGAGCTTTAACGTTTGCATGAACCAAGTCAGTGTTGCGAGTGGACTACTTTTTTTAAATTCAAATTTTTATATTGCCACCATTTATATTTTTAAAATTGATAACCCGCATTGTTTTCACCTTATTTAGTCTATCATTAATTGAGGCGAATTTCGCTATTTAAAAAAATGGTGGCAATCAGTGAATCTGAATTTCATAAAAATATCCCACTGGCAACACTGGATCAAGTCTCCAAATGCGCCAGCACCTCTGCGTTTTATTTCCGACCATGCATTCCTTGATGAAAGTTGTTTGTTTGGATGTGTACTATGACCTCTTAAAGTTTTGCCCATCTTCTAGGAAACACCCTGTATATATATATATATAGGCTATTTGAGGTCGACATCTAATGTTCTGCGTTTGTACGTTTTCGATTTTGGTTACAGTTTTTGTACATGCTTTCAGCATTACGAAAGTTTTCATAAGATACGCCACACAACAGACAAAGAAAAGATACTTTTCAAGAAATTTAATTAGTCCTGTACATTTTCCCTAAAAATATTTATGAATGTTTAATACTCTGCAAATATATGGGTTAATATTAGGTTGAGCAAAAAGTTCTGGGAAATTTTTAATCTAATAGTTACCAGAATTGTTATCGTATGTAGGAGTACTATTGGTATATCTATAGGAGTTCAGGAATTTCGGCTCCAATATACCTATTAAACAGTATGATTTGCGTGTGTTGATCTGCCATTATTGGAGAAAAGGTCTAAGGATTCTGAAGGTCGTCGATGAGATTAATGAGCGTGAAGGGTTGAAGAAGCATGTCAAGAGTTTTTCGATTCCAGGGAGCCGCCATGGTACTTCCAGCAAATCCGAAATCTGGCAGAAAGTCGTGGACTATGATGGTCTCTACTTTAAGAATAGTCCTTGTTGCTTTTGTTGTTAATTTGCGCATAATGCAACTTTCACAAATTTCCCAGCACTTTTTGCTCAACCTAGTAGTTTTTATTACGTCCCCCAATTTGAAGTTTCCACTTCCCATAATTTGCGAGTAAAATGGCTGTGACAGACAGATAGACTGACACAGGAGTGATGTTATAATGGTTCCGTTTTTACTATTTAAGCACGGAACCCTAAAAACTGTATCCAAAACCGAAAAAGTAGTAGCTCTTTCATTTTAATATGTTACAAGATAACATTATTTGAGTTAATTTCATATTAAACGTCCTTTATTCTTTTACATTATTCGTTTTGCCTAAAAACTATATTGAAATCTGTTACAATCAATTAGATTACCGTATGTTATTTGCCATAAGCACGTCATAAAAACAATATACTTTTTCGGAATAACCAAATTGATTCGAATTTTTTTCTTACTTTTAATCTTGAAATAAAATAAAAATACAACAGTAAAGTCAATTTTTCTGTTTTACATTTTGTATTAATCAAAGTAAAATTTCAGAATTATTAGTTTTCTGCTATAAGCTTCTATTATAAGCCTTCTGCTTTAGGAAAACTTAAATATGAAAAATTTAGAGTACTTTTATAAAAAGTAAGCTTTTCACATAAAACTGATTTACTGATGCCTTTTACTTTTTCATTGAAGCTTATGCTCAACAGTTTTAATTTATTACATTAGAACGTTTCAAATTTAATTTATTTTCACTCCGTTTCCCCTTGTTAACTTTAACTAGGTTTATAAAAAATTCTCACCGTGCACTTTCATTTTCCTATTGATAATATGTTTGACGTAAGAAGCATTTTACATTAAACTGCACATAATGACATTATTGCATCTACATAGAGAAAAAGTCTTCCTAAAAACAATACTCCTTACTATACCATACAAAAAAAAAAAAAAAAATGTTCTAAAACCCTTTTAACTTCAATTTAAAATTGAAATGAAGATACTTTAATTACATCTGCTCAGATTAATTCTTTATGTATTTTTTATTTCATGCAATTACATTTTAAATACTTTTAACGATTGGAGATTTTTTTAATAGTGTTAAAATTAACATTTGTTACAATTTAACTCTAGGATGTCTTTAGCTAAATATAAAACACTTGTTTTCCGAATATTTAAATTCTGTTTATTAAATTATGCACTTTTTGAAGCCAAAATATTTTATATGATATTTCAAAAAAGTAACAAACAATTTTTAACAAATAGCAACATCAAAGTTAGAAATGCTGATTCTATCTGATTATTTTATTTTGATCGCATTAAAATTGGAATGAAATTAAAATGTATAATATTTTTATTACTAGAAGTTCTTTGATGTTTATTCTTGCACTGTTTTCATACTGTAGTTTATTACGCTTTTGAAACTTTTTCTTTAATTTTAGATTTAAAATACTTTCTTTAAGTTCACTTGATATTAAACATGTTTTTACCTACCCATTATGAGTTTATCATACGTGCAGTTTAATATTATATTGACTGTAATTATTTATTTATGAAAAAATCTCATTAAAAAAATCCTTTATTGCCACACAGATAAAAAAAAAAATTAAATTTATTCTTTAAACTATAATTTAAAAATACGATGCTCGAATTTCAATAAAGTATGTTCAGTTAACGTTTATAATAAGAAAATTTAAATAAATTTTAAGTTACATTTATAGTTAAGAATTTTTTAAGATAACAGAATTTTTACCAGCAACACTGATTACTTCTTTAAGAAAAATGAATGTTATAATTAACATTTTATATCAAGCATTTAACTTTAAGATGTTTTTAGAAAACAAATTCAATCGACCTTAAAATATTCCATTTTTGTTTATTAACGCTAGAACGCCCGGAAGGAGTCGATTCGACTCCGACATATTAGATTTACGTTAAATAAATGTAAATCTGCGTAGTTTAAATGTAACATATTTTATGAAAGAATTTCTGGTTTGAGTTGACATTTAATCATATGGTCGAAGTCGGAGCGACTCCTTCCTGGCTTTCTAGTATTAACGCATATAACTTTTGACACAAACCAATTTAGTCAACATTTGAAAAAACAAAAAATACTAAACAATTTCTAACAAACAGTAACATAAAAATAGAAACCCTGACTTTGCCTGATATTTCTATTTTTCTCGTAGTATTATGAAATGAAATGGAAGTTAAATGAGCATTCTATTTTTGAGAATATTTTCTTTAAGTTTTATGCTCGCTTTGTTTCAATATTGTAACGATAATAAGCCTTATTGGTAATTTGATTTTAGTTGTTTTTATTAAATTTAAAATTTTCCTCATCTAAATATCGATGAATTGAGTTTGGATGACAGATATGAGGCATTCTCACATATTTTTGACTTTTAAGTCCCTGAATGATAATTTTTATTTTAGTACATATTCTTTGATTTTTGTTTGTTTTTCTTTTGATACATCCCATTGCATGACTATATAATAGGGTGGGTCGAAAAAACCGAAATATTTACAATCGAAATGTAATAGAACGGAAAAGTTGCCTTTTGTAGTAAAGAATAAATTCTTAAAATATTATACCGATCGGTTAATATCTTTTACCGCCGCAAGGGGGCCAAAGTTTCAAAAAATCGCAAAAAACATGCTTTTTTCAATATTTTTTTTAAATTATCCAAACGTACGATTACAATTTCCAATAGGACGCAATAGCTACATGAAGATATAAGAAATGTCTCGGTAAATGTTCATTATGATAAAATAATATCTTTTACTGCCGCAAAGGGACCATATTTAAAAAACAAATTGTAAAAATTTCAATTTTGAATTTTTTCTATATTTTTATAATTTCTATAATATGTCTAGAAGTAAATAAATGTACTTTATATCTAATAATATGTCATAAATTTTGTTAACTATTTGTCACAAACTGGAAAATAAAAAAGGTAATCATTCATTGTTCTTTAAGATCGTTCCATCTACTGCTGCTTTACTGCATAAAAGCAGTTCATATACCACAAATCACAAAAATGATATAAAATGAACAAAATCTTTTAGTATTTTATTAATTAAAATACAGAAATGTTTAACCGAAACGGATTAAATAAAAAAATAAAGAAGTATTTAAAGTAAATGAATTTATAATATGACTTGCTTTCAAATAAAGCCATTGTTGCTCGAGAGGCCGAAATTGATCGTATGTGATCCTCACTCTATCCTGGTCCACAAACTTTACCAGCACTTCAGTGACTAATTTCACGCATCTTTCTACTGATTGAGTGGGACAAGGAAAGGTATAATAGCTGGTATCTTTAATCGAACATTCTAAACTCACTAGCGTTGTTAGATCGTCAGTCGCTAGACAACCCGTAACAGGTGGTTTCGTTAGTTTACAGTTTTGCCTTTCGACTAAAGCCATACAATTTTAAGCTTCAAAATTCAAGTCTGGAATGACGAAATGACGGATGGCACTATACGTCTCCACAGAACTTCGTGCTTTGGCAATTTTCAATTTTGGCAATCGGCTGATCAGGATGTACTCAATGAGTACATCCTGAAAGCGTACTGCATCAGTTGGTTCACAATTAAAATGAATGCATCATGTTTTTTTTTTAGATTCTGTGGACTATAATTAGTAACCCTCGTTACTTGCCATATCATCCACGAAAGATTATAGTTCCTGTAATTTCACGAAATGCCTGTTTCGCAAATCATGAAAATGGCTCATTGGAATGATAGAATATGAAGGAGAGGACATCAGGACCCCAGCCATAAAGAAAATTGCCAAATCACGAAGTTCTGTGGACACGAATAGTGCGATCTGTCACTTCGTTATTCCAGACTTGAACTTTGAAGCTTAAAATTGTATGAATTTAGTCCAGTGGCAAAACTGTAAACTAACAAAAGGAACAGAGGGAAGATCACATATGATCAATTTCGGCCTCTCAAGGAACAATGGATTTATTGGAAGCAAGTCATGTTATAAAATTCAATTACTTTAAATACTTCTTCATTTTAAGTTTATTTAATTTGTTTTGGTTAATCATTTCTGTATTGTAATTAATTAAATACAATGAATATTTTGTTCATTTTATATAATTTTTGTGATTTTTGGTATATGAACTGCTGATATGCACTAAAACAGCAGTAGATGAAGCTGTTGGTCGTCAAGAATAATGAATGATTACCGTTTTTTTCCAGTCTATAACAAATAGTTAACAAAATTTACGACATATTAATAGATATGATGTAAATTTATTTACTTCATGACATATTATAAAAATTAGAAAAAATTAGAAAAAAATAAAAATTTGAAATTTTTACAACTTTTTTTAAAAATATGATCCCTTTCCGGCAGTAAAAGATATTACTTTATCATACTGAATATTTACCGGGACATTTCTTATATCTTCATGTAGCTATTGCGTCCTATTAGAAATTGCATTCGTACGTTTGGATAATTAAAAAAAAAATACTGAAAAAACATGTTTTTTGCGATTTTTGGAAACTTTGGCCCCATTGCGGCGGTAAAAGATATTAACTGATCGATGTAACATTTTACTAATTTATTCTTTATTACAAAAGGCAACTTTTCCACTCTATTACATTTCGATTATAAATATTTCGTTTTTTTCGACCCACCCTACTATATAACTATATTAACGAGATAAAGAAGTTTTGGACGATGTTGGGCCTCCAAATATACCACGAAATTCCTTTAACGTCCCGTGTCCCTGATGCTGATTTTTAAGTTTGGAGCTGCGCCCATAAAATTGTTTCAAAAAAAGTAATTCGATCTACTTTTTTCCAAAACTGGGGCTGTTGTTTTATATAAATATGTAGCAAAAAATTAACCTGCATACATTTTTACGGTTGTTATTATTTTTTTAACTCTGTCCCTGGATTTTAGATTCCTTACCGTCACTCTTGCTAAAATTATACTGAAATCACTTCAGATGCAGCCACAGAAATTTTTTCAAATTTTTCTCATGCAGAAGTATGCTAAAAAAAGACTGGCTAAAATTCTTTGACAAGAAATTTACTGCAGAATTTAAATCAGCATTTAAATATCAATTTCAAGCATCGTGGTTTTAATGGTAGTCTTACCGTCCCAAAGGTTTATTCCTGCACTTTTCGAGGTAAATTATTTTTTTTTCTTTATCCAATGTAAATAACTGTTTCGAAAAATCAATCAGCATTGTGGCTATCACTTAGTCTTAACATGATTTGCCAAAAATTAGATGGTAATTTTCCTTACCATCCCATTTTTTTCCTTACCGTCCCTTTTTTCCCTTACAGTCCCCTTTTTTTCCCTTCCCGTCCCTTCCTTAACATCCCTTTAAGACAATGTTATACCAAAAATTTATACTAAAAATACTACATTGTTATCATTTCTCATTTGAATGATCTGTGGGTACTATGCAAATTCATTATAAGTAAAACTTTAGAAGAAAATAAAAGGTTAGAGCGTTAAAATGTTAAGCAAAATTAAATTCGAAAATTAGCTTAAACTTGAGTTAAATAAAAAGTTTTTCGCTGCTGACCATTTTTTCTTTATTTTGAATCATTAGGGCATTTGTCTATAAGTTTAAAATGTTATTTTAGTAAGTTTAATTTTACCAGATTTTTATCCTTGAAAGGTGAAAATTTAAGAGAATGCCTCATATCATTTTCTTTTATTTCTTTTTTTTTATTATTATTCCACATTATTAATTCGTAATAATGTTGACAGATATTTTAATTATATTTTCTTTTGTGTGCACTAATAATTAAGCCTGTTTCGTTTCTATTACGACTTTATCACAAGCGCTATTTTATATTAAATTTCCTGAAATTACATTATTGCATCTATGAGCAAAAAGAAATCTCGCAAAACAAAATTTTATTGAAACACAAATAGCAAAAATTCTTTAATTTTTTTCTTAAACTCCAATTTAAAAACGCAATGCAGGAATTGTAAATAAATCTGTTCATATGACGTTTCTATTACAAAATAAATAAATAAATAGATTTAAAAAAAATTACACTTTAAATGCATTTTACGGTTAAAGATTTTCTAGGATAGAGAAATTAAACCGACTTTTATTAGACCGCATTTTAAAAGTGATATTTGATACCATTTAAGTTTAGGATGTTTAACCCTTTATCTACTGCATTTTTTTTCATGTAATATATATGTTTTTTAGTTACTACAATGAAAATTAAAGAATAAACGTAAAAAAATACTCACCCGTGAGAAATTTAATTACTTAGAGGTAATTAATTAAAGTGGTACTTTAAAGTACCGTTAGTACCCTATGAGTAAAATATCGTAACAGAAAACCCACAAGGTATTTCAAATGACACGAGAAAATATTTTCGATATAATACGTTTTCTTAGTTACAAATAAATCTTTTAGCAAACTCCGGTGCCAGTCATTTATTTCAACACTTTAGAATTGAAACTGCTTTGCCCCTGAAAGGGTTAAAAAAAACTATTTCTTTTTTTTTTCTTAGGTTTCGATCTTGTTAGCAGTCTTTTTGTTATGCGATGCCTATATTCCAGGGACAACATGTTCTCTCGCATCTCCACATATGTATTTACATATGCCATTTCTAGCATAGCGAAAACGAACTAGTGCCAAAACTTTTTCAATTTTCTATAAAACTAACAATGAAACTAAAAAGAAATACCGGGGAAATCATTACTAGATTAGATTTTACTAATTACATTTTAAAGCAGATGAAAACGATGGATAACTACACAGACGAAAAGTAAACAAGAAGTTTTTCTCCAACACCCAGTGTACTGACGGAACACTCTCAGAAATAAAACTCTCACTTTTGACGATTCAGAAATGCTTGAGCTGTATTTCGTCGTTTTTGATGATCATTTCCTATCAACATCACCTGACTTTTAACGAAAGGTAAACTCTCAAATATTTGACGAAAGTTTTGCATGAATGACGGTCAGACTCAATGCATTTTAAGGAAAGAGTTGCTGTACCTCCTCAAATCCTGCGATTTTAGCAAGCAGATATTTGCTTGTTTATATTTATTATATGTATTATATTTATTAGTCCTGTAATAATTGGTTTTAAAACCGCACTTTTTAGTGCCTTTCAGAAAATACTGAAATGTAGGTAGTTTATATTTTCTTCATTAGTTATTTTTTTAGCTGTTAAAATTTTAGGAATGATTATTATTATTTTTTTTTATATGTTGTTCGTTATGTTTTAATTCGAAAAGAATAAATTTCCTGTGTTCTTCAAAACCATTCAAAAAGAAATTTTGACCAATAAAATTTCAAACTTCCAGGATATCTTTTTTAAAAATTTATTTAAGAAGTATATTCTGTTTTCAATCAAATTAAAAATAAACATAATTAATCCCTCTCCCCTTTATAAACAATAAAGTGTTAAAATCTTATCCCTCTGCTCAAAGTGATAAAATCTCACGCAATATGCACTTCACAATTCGTTATTTGTGAGCAACAAATTAACCAGACGATATTCTAACCATTCATTGAGCAAAGAAATAACTAATAAATTATTTAATCAAATCATATTATAAGTATTCTTTGACCATAAGAAAACCATAATAATAAATTAACCTTACTTAAAACTTTCAGAAATTATAGCAGCACTGATAAAATTACAATCTACCTTATAAAAACATAAATACGCAGCAGAATTCATTACGTCAATCTAAAAGCAACTCTAAACAAGTCTCCAGTAGTCAGGGTGGAAGAGCAACGGTCTCCCACTCCGAAGATCGTAGGTTCGAATCCCCCCGAGGGAAACGAGAAGTGGATTTTTCTTCCCCCTGTCAACAAGGAGCTTCCAAACTGTTCGATAGATGGCGCCACCAACCAACTTTTGACGAAATTTATATCGTCAAGCAAGTGAAGAAAGAAATTTCATCAATTTGACGAAATATTCGCTCGGAGTATTTCCCAGGAAACTGTTTCGTCAAAAACAAGGAAAATTTCGTGAAATCTGAGTATTAATTTCTGAGTGTGTACTTATAAGTACCACCGAGTAATTAAACTGTTAAATCAAATACATACGGCGTTCACCTAAAATAGCTAGTCAAACTGTATTATAAGATCCTAATGAACGCGTAAAAAAAATCCGACACTTATCTTGTATCCTTTACTGTGTTTGCAGCAATAAAACGATGAGCGTGACAGTCTGTACACAATGTCGGCAGAAAACCCATCATCTGTGTCAAAGATAGCCTCTTTCTTCGCTGAAATAACAAACCTAGAACTTCTGCTGCCATGTATCCGAATAAAGTGGAGTTAAAAGAGTGTAAGTGGAGCAAAGTAGCATTAGAATTAATACATGGAAATTATTCCAGAGAGAAACATTCGCCTTGGATACAATATTTCAAATGAAAATCAAATTTTCAAAGTAATTGCTTAAGATGCGCAAAGGCCAACATAGTGAAAAAGATTCCAAGCCGGGACTCGAACCCGGGGCATCAGTACAGCGCACTGACGTTCTACCGACTAAACCACTTGGAACGATGCACAGCTCGGAAAATTTTTCGCTATTATATATTGGCAAGGCTACAACGCCTCTTAAGCAATTACTTTGAAAATTTGATTTTCATTTGAAATATTGTATCCAAGGCGAATGTTTCTCTCTGGAATAATTTCCATGTATTAATATAGTTTCTATCGATGCTGGATTTAATTATGTTTCGTGTTAACCCCAGGTCGGTGGCTCAGGATAAATATTCCATTTTGTGCTGCGTTTGTAGCCTTGCCAACACATAATAGTGAGAAATTTTCCGAGCTGTGTATCGTTCCAAGTGGTTTAGTCGGTAGAAAGTCAGTGCGCTGTACTGATGGCCCGGGTTCGAGTCCCGGCTTGGAATCTTTTTCACTATGTTGGCCTTTGCGCCTCTTAAGCAATTACTTTGAAAATTTGATTTTCATTTGAAATATAGCATTAGAATATTAATAATATTCACTATGGTATGGAAGTTTAAAGTGAGTGGTTCTTATAAGTACCGTCAGTAGATAAAGGGTTAAAGGAAAAAATCGATTGATCACTGAATATTTCATCACTCACTGTTAAAAAATTTCAGCGAACTGTCCAGTCATTCGACCGTTTTTATAGAAAATGGTGCCATAACAGTAATTTATCTCCCTTCTGACCATATTTTAGTCAATAATATGGCCCTGTAACCATTACACTAGACTGCAAATTTGGGTTGTGTCACGTTTTTCAACGTTTGATATTTGATTCTTATGTATTTTGTACCACTGAATACGAAAATGACCTCCATTGTTTACCATCATGAAAGCATATTTTTAAAAATCATAAATTTCAAAGTTAAAAAGTCAAAAAGTCGAGAAAATCTGATACTATAAAAAAGATGTGATTACTGTCTTTTTAACTTTCGATAATTGATTTTTCTGCAATTCTTAGCACTGAATCCGAAAATAACCTACATATTTTTCCCATCAAGTCCGAATTTTTTGCAAATCGTAAATGTCACAGTTTAAAAGTTCAAAGTTATATGTGAACACCCCCCCCCCTCCCTTTCATCGGATACCTGAGTTGTTTAGCTGTAAGAATTCCCAGTATAAGCCAAAAAATTGAATAAGTTATTGAATTAAATAAAATTAATTTGAAAAAAAAAATTACATCTATTTTATAGTAGCAGATTTTTTTCACTTTTTTCCAATGTGCTGGACAGATAATTACACCTGTTTATTTTTTATTAAATATATTCAAAATTGTTAATTGGTCCAAATCATCCAAGCAACCTCATAGCAAATTGGTATATAGTTTTATATACCTTAGATAAATTTAAGTAATATAAGTGATCGTACTTACCTAAATTCTAGTAGAAGAGCAACGCGAAGCATTAATAAGATTAAATTATAATTCGCGTCAAAAAGTAATTATTAAATTTGAATAATTACGAATAAAATTAAGAGTTTGCGTTGTGAATTATTTAGACGAACTCTTCCACTTATGAATTAAACTAAAATTTAAGCTGTAAAAAAAAGAATTGACACACTTTAAATATTATTAATTAAATAATTACAGAAACTTTTTAAAACTTGATTAAATAATTTATTTACATTGAACAAATCTATTTACAGAAAAACATAATATTAATTCAAAAAATAGAAAGCAACACTTTTGTTTGCTTCTCATTATTTTAAGTATGTTTAATCCTTTTTAAAAAAAAGACAATAATTTCCCGTACTCTAATTATTATAATTGTTTCTTTTTGCTAAAAGAAATACTCTCTTTCATTTTTAAAATTACCTTAATCTTATTTAATTATTGGTTTGGTCGGATCTCAGATAACTCTCTACCATAAAATATCAGAAAAGTATTTTTTAAGATTATTCATATGATCTTAAGTGGTAAAAGAAAATGTTGAAAATAGTACCTTCTTTTAATATACGGGATGGTGGCCTTTATTTATCAAATTCCGAGTTGTTGCGTTGCTTAGGATCATGGCAATGTGTCATCAGGAACGCATCCTCAATTTGGCTTGATTAGGATCACTCCGATATGTACATCAGGAAGACATCCTCAATTTGGCTTGATTAGGCTCACTCCGATAGGTACCTCAGGAATACATCCTCAATTAGGCTTGATTAGGCTCGATTAGGCTCGATAGGGCTCGCTTAGGCTCGCTCCGAAATGTCCATCTCGCCTGGGCTTTACTAGGGCTTACGGGACTCATTGCACGGGCTTTCAGGAGAGCTCTTGCATCCTCTACATCTTTTTTCAGACTATCTTTTTTTAAACTTATTCTTCTTGCACACCAGCTCCTGCAGTGGGAGGAACTATTTTTGTCTAGTCCACTGTTATTGGATGTGAGAAGATTTTTATTATACTTCGATAGGCCTATTAGCTAGCAGTCTGCAAATGGCCCCTAACATATACTTTAATATTATTATTTGCCTTAAAGTTTGGGTGGTCTGAAAAGTCATAAATTTATCCCAACACTTTTATTGAGGCCATAAATTGATTCCAACGTTTTTATGATTTTACGATTTCTAATTATACACCACTTTCCATTGGCCTGTCATAAAACGACACCATGGCGTCTGCGTATTGTTGTTGTCTGAGATCCGAACTTAATTCAATATTATACATTCATTTTACAATACAACAATTTTTTAAAAATCTATATTTACTATTTAAAATCAACTTAATAATTTTTGTATGAACTTACACTCTTATTTTACTTAAATATATAAACATTATAATTTTACACTCATAATTATATTTTATAAAAAATATTTATACAAACAGAAATAACAAATTACGCAATTTTACTTTGATTTAACCAACATGGTGCGGGAACATATCATAGTTATATGTTGCCCAGCATCTCTCCCGGTCTCGGAAGAAAAAAAAAATAAAAACTGATTGCTGGTTTTATTTTTTTTATAAAGCTTGAAGGAATGTACGTGTCCATATGACTGTGTATCTACACAGTTTTTGAACGAAGACTAAGTTCAATTATCAATGGTTCTGGTATATTTTATAAGAAGTTCTTCTATTGTTTCATAACAGAAAGTTCAACACATGATAGCATAGTTGTCTGTTGACATTCACATTTATAGAAGGCCTCTGTACTGACAATCAGACGTCTTTCTCTAAGCCTATTTTCTTTACCACACACATGTTTACTAATTTTGTAACTTTACAGTTTAAGTGCCCAAAATACATTCAAAGCTATAGTTTTGTCTGAAATTAATATGCCGAAATAAACCTCATTATAAGAAAAATAATGGCATACGCATTTGACATATTATTTCATCACATACAACCTTATGACACAGTGTTTTATCTAAAACACATTTTATACTGAATAAAAGTAAATACAATGCTTGTAATATGACATGTTATATTTTCACATAATTAATCTGATGTATTCAAATTATAATCAGAAAAAATATTGTATACAAACTTGTTACATTATTTTACTTATTTGTTACTTCAAACATGTATGATCTGTCAAAATGTACAAGCTAATTCATCTCCTTTAATATATCATTACGCAATGCTTTCCAACTTTACCCAATACGAGAAAGAGAGAAAAACAAAAAGAGAAGGGGGAGAGAATGAAACCAGTTTTGAACGTCCCCTATTTTTTCGAAACGAGGGGTTGGTCAGCTACTAATCCCTTTCTGCGAGATGATATGTGCTGTGACAAAATTTTACGACTTCCCAAAGGTGTGTATTTAAAACCATTTCATGCTTGTAATTACCTTATTAATTAGTATAATTTCTTGATATACTTTCTTCTTAACTCACTGTGCATGCCTGTATGTAATTTTAAACATAATCTATGCATAAACAGTGTATGTATTTGTATCGTATCTAATGTAAACCTTCTGCTTTTTTTTTAATTATTTTGCAGGGGAAAAATGGCGATTCTAGCCTCTGCATTCTCCTGCCTCATACTTGAACTGAAGCGAGGGTGGCTTTTTATGCATACAGGTTTAAATCTAACCCAAATTGCCTTTCAGGATTAAAAAAAAAATGCATATAATTTTCTTTAACTGACTACATTGTATATTTTTAGACCTTTTTAACAAACACAAATTTTGATTCATGATATTGTTTACTATTAAAATGTAAACAACACGGAAAAATGACTTCTACGGCCTCTCCAAAATGCAAAATATGCATTACGCTGACCTTAAAAATTCACCTTCATTTAATACTATTAAATAGTGTTGTCAGAAAATGCCATTGACGAAGAAGAGAACAATTTTTTTGTCTTAAATTATTATTTATTTAGCCAACAATTCTATCTTAAAAGATTGTTAAATTTTCATATTTATTTATTTTTTTTTACTGAATGAAATAAAAATTTATTTATTCAAAATTTTATTTATCATTAACATTCCGTATGTGAATTCTACTGTCTAAAATTTAATGATATGTTTAAAAATAAAAGATAATAAATTATTATTATTAATCCAACATTAATAATTATTATTTAAAAAAAAATTGTTATTAATACACTTGTAAAATTTTTAAAAGTACTAAAAGCAAATGATAAATATTCTGTAAAATCGTATGCAGTAATCCATGAGTACTCGGGCCCGAACCAAAGAATTTCTGCCAGCAGAAAAGCATCTTTGTATACTCATACATATCCACATCAAATTGCTACAGATCAAGTTTTTAAAATGATAAATTTATGTACTATAAAAAAATTAAATTAATTTATTAAGCCATACTACATATTTTAATAAAAATAAGGCCAATATATATAAATATATTTATTTATCTATTTTGTTTCCTAATGTTAAATTGGCCAAATTATATAAAAAAAAATATTTTATGAACTCACATACTCAAATTTATCAATACTATGTATATTTATATGTGTTAAATTTAGAATTGCATTTAATTCTAAGGGAAAGAAAAGAAAAAAAAAATGCTTAAATTCTAAAATAACTTAAATTTATAAAATATGCTATTTAAAAAAAAAAATTTCTTTAATTTCTAGCTGATTTCAGCCAGTTGTCATTTACTATTTATATTAAATAATTTTTCGAATACATTTTATTAATTATTAAATTCGCATATTTTTATATATACAATAAAAATATAATAGTCTTACATAAAATTTTACACTACAACCATGTTATTAATTAATTTAACTTGAATTTAAGCCTACTTTAATTCTAATTGAATACCGTTAATAAAAGTAAATTAGCTTATCAAGTTAAATATAATATAAACTATGTTTGTCTAATGTTAATTTTGCTGAAAATTCCATAAATTTTAACTGTAAATGCTAATTGCTATACCTTTTGTTATTTATTTTGAAAACAACACGAACTTATATTTTTATTTATTATTTTTTTATTAAATCTAGGAACTATACACTGAGCTAGACACTCCATAAATGTGTAAAACCTAAAAAACAAAAATTTTCCTAAAGAAAACTCAAAATGCTGCTTTTTACAATATAATATTACTAATTTTATTGTTTCTGAGCATAACATCTAGTAATTATACCATATTTAATTTTTTCTTCGATTCCTTTTTCAGCCAAGAATCCTGAAATTTATGCCTAGGTGATGACTATATTGATGTATCTGTGAATAATTTTTCTACAAATATATTGTTGGTGTTGGTGCATACCCAGCCGTAGGCCAAAATTGCACCCTATACAGAAAGCCTTTGGTGAGAAAATTTTAATTTTACTTCAATTATTTATTTGTGTATTTTTACTATTATTTTTGTGTGCAATCATGTTGAAATAACTTGCCTTGTCCATTGTTATACATATATGTGTTTTTTTTAAAAACCAATGTGCTACACCAAAATCCTTTTTTTAAATTTTTTTTTATAACACTTTTGTTCATAAAACTTATCCCTGCTGTCTAAATTCTAGACTTTAGCATATAAGTTGTAATTGAACTACCGGAATAAATCTTAGCACTATTTGTATATTTTATTATGTTTAGGCTTATAGCTGACCGCTATCCTAATATAGAGTGCACTAATCATTTATTCCTTGTCAACCATATATTTATATAAAAAATATATATATATGAGTATGCTATAAAGCTGTTCTAACTACCCTGAACCTATAGCTTACACCTACTCATTTTAAAGAGTAATTCTGAAATTTTGTCATCTAAATTGTAAGGCTATTAGCAAAGGCTACCCTTATAGAAGACAGAAAAAATTCTCTCTTTTTTTTTTTTTTTTTTTTTGAAAATTACTCCAACATTATTTACTATCAAATTAATTAAGTTTTAATGTTATTTGGCTTTGTTAAGAATTCATACTTTCTAATTCATATTCGAAAAGAAAAAAAATATATAACTTATGCCTGGAGCGAAATATTTCACTGCTCCATTGAAGTTTTGTGAAGCACATTACATAATTTTATAAGTATGTTTTCGGGTGCGCCCTGCACATTTGCTCAATATTGTAACCCTGAGACAAATTGGCGTTCCCATGTTCCTATCCTTTCTTATTATTATTTTGAATTTTAAAAAGGCAAGTTATTAATTTTGTTTCAATTTTTTTTTTTTTTTTTTTTTTTTTTACCTAAAAGAAAAAAAATTTATTTTTAAATTTTGAAATTCGATTAATTATGCATTTTGATTTATTTTTAATACCAATTCATATACCATGGATAATCTTGGGGAGGGGGGAAAGGGTAATGATCTTGTATAACATCCCCGTATAAGTTTGTATATGGTGTATAACCATATAACGACATATTTTGATCATAATGATCTGTTTGATACTGTAAATATGGGTCTATATTCTCAGAATATTTATTATTTTTTTTATAATGCGTTTTAGTAAGTTTGTCACCCTTTTGACTCGTATTTTTGTTCAATTTGAACCAACAATTTTCAGTTAAGTGCGATTTTCTTTTACAAATGTCACATTTATTTTTGTAATTTTTATCACCCTTAATTTTTTTTTGAGACCCTTGTAAATTCGTAATTTCCGCCTCTGTATGACCTGTTGCGTATTTCGGAGCGTACAGCTGATCCATATGTCGTTTGATCGGCTCTATTGATTTATCTGGAACATATTGTAATAAATAGTTAAAGTTTCTAAACTTTTTAGTAACTTCGTAGGGTCCTTGAAATTTTGGCTCTAATGCGCCTGGTTTTCCAATACATTTTAAATATACTGTTTGACCCAAATTTAAATCCTTTACTTTTTCGTATGCCTCTTCATCTATATATTCTTGCATTATTTTCTCCTGGTTTGCAAGGGATTGAATTTTGATTTCCTTCATATGCTGTATTCTGCTTTTAACATAAGAGTGGGTATATATTTCCTCAGAAGGAATATGGGCTGTGAAGGGATTTTTTATTTCCCTTGCGAAAAATAGCAGTGAGGGACTATATCCCGTAGCGCGGTGTTTCGAGGAATTATACGCTAGTTTAAAAAAATCCAGTCTTATGTCCCATTCCGTAGTGCGTTTCGACATAGCTACAATTGATGTTTTTAATATTTTATTGGTAACTTCACAAAGTCCATTTCCTTGCGCACGGTATACACTCACAAATTTCCTTTGTATGTTTAAAGATTCCAAATATTCTTTCATAATTTCGCTACGTAAATATTTTGCATTATCAAAGATAATTTCTTTACACATCCCATAATTTGCAAAATATTTATTTAGTACATTTAATATAGTCTGTGACTCTACGTTTCGTAGGGGAACAGCTTCCAGGAATCTCGATGTCGAATCAATTATAATTAAAATGTATCTGTTTTTCCTTAACGTGAGGTTTAAAGGTCCAATGACGTCAGCATGCAGGACTGTACCGACTTCGTGATCTTTCACCATTTTTTTAACAGGGACTTTTATTGTTGTGTGTTGTTTAGATGTGAGGCACTGCACACAATTTGCACAATACTGTTTAATGTCTTTGTACATTCCGTGCCAAAAAAGCCTTGTTTTCACATTATCATAAGTTTTTTGAAATCCGAAATGCGCTTTATGAGCTTCTTCTATGGCTGCAATTTTTAATGAATCCGGGGTAATTAAAAGCTCCTTTTTATCTGAACCAGGTTTCAAAATTAATAATTTATTTTGATTTAAAGCAAATCTCTTCGTGCTTCTATTATTTTTGTCTTTTTCGATTTTATTTATTATAATTTTTAATTTTTCGTCTGCATATTGCTCCGATTTAATATTTTCGTCTGTAAGTGCTATGTTACTTGCAAACAAATTATTTTGGAGTTCTCTGTCTGTTGTAAGATTATCTAAATTCCTGCTCAAATAGTCTGCTGGATTGTTAATTCCTTCGACGAATTCGAAGTCGAAATTAAAGTCTTGTAAATCTGCTACCCATCTGTTTATAATTTCCGATTTATCTTGTAAGTGTAAATGCTGAGTTAGTGCTTTCGAATCAGTTATCACAGTAAATCTTCTACCTGAAAGCATATATTTAAAATGCATAATTGCTTCATGCACTGCTAATAACTCAAATTTAATACTCGGATAATTTTTTTCCGGTTCTCTAAGTTTTCTCCCGAAAAATTCAACAGGTAGCAAATGACCATCCTTTTCTTGAGCTAGAACACCTGAAATTGCAACTTTGCTCCCATCCGTGAATAAGAAAAATTCCTTGTTAAAATCGGGGGGTCTGAGTGTTGGTTTTTGTACAATTTCTTCCTGAATTATCAGGAAAGCTTTTTCTGCTTCTGGACTCCACTTAAATTTAACTTTATCTTTAGTCAGCTCTATTAAAGGGTTAACTTTGTCGGAATAGTTGGGTATTAGCGTCCGAAAATAATTCGCTAAGCCCAATAAAGATCTGACCCCCTTTTTCGATTTTGGTCTGACTAAATTTTTTACTTTTTCAATATTCTTTTGGGATGGAGAATATCCCATTTGATTCACCCTAAATCCTAGGAATTCTATTTCTGCTTTGCAAATTTGCATTTTTGAAGGTTCGATTGTCATGTTGTGATTTATTAATACCTGTAGAACTTCTTCTAAGGTTTTCGTCATCTCTGCTATTGTATTTGCAGATATCAACACATCATCAATGTAGTATGATACTTTGCTTTTGTCAAAATGTCCCAGAATTTTATCGATTACTTCTGCAAAAATTGCGCTAGAATTTCGTGTGCCAAAAGCTAAACGAAGTGGCATATGTCTTCCAAATTCCGTAATAAATGCTAATTTTTTGCAATCTTCTGGCTTTAAATTTATTTGGAAAAAAGCACTATGTAAGTCTAGCACCGTATAGTATTTTTTACCGCTTATTTTTTGTAATAAGTCTTTTACGTCCGGCATCGGATAAGTATAAGGTTGTAAAATTTGGTTTAATAGTCTTAAGTCCGTTGCCATTCTAAACTTGGGTTCTGCATTCGGGTTATTACTCGGATTTTTCTTTCTAACGAAAATAACTGGAAAAGCATACTCGGAGTCAGTCTTCTCTATAATTTTAGCCTGTAACAGTTGTTCAATTTCCCTTTTCGCATACTGTCTTACTGCCTGAGGCAATTTATATGGCTTAGCTTGTACCGGGAATTCATGATTCAATTGAAAACTTGGTGCAACAAACGCTGATTGCCCCAATGTTTGATAACTTTTTGAAAATGCATGAACATTGCCCATTAAAATTTTTCGAAATTTTTGTTGTACTTCCTCTGATAAATGGCTTAAATCGAAATCCGTTTCTTTAATTTCTGCTTCTCGCAATTTTCTTACATCTTCTATATTTAAATTATTTATTTCATAAAATGTCCCTTTCTCTATATTATCAGTTGAGTCATCTTGCTTGCACTCAAAGTTCGTTATAATTTCCCCTATTTTAGTTCCTTTCTGAATAATTAACTTTTCTAACAGTTTATTCTTTATTATAATATTTATGTTATTATTTTTTTGAACTTCGTGTAACGAAGTCTCGCATGAAAATTTACTATTTTCTTGAATGGGGTCAAAAATAATTATATCTGACATATTTATATCCTCTGGGCATTTTAATTTTACAATTTTCGATTCTTCAGGTTGGAGAAAAATTCTATTTTTAGTAATGGCAAACATACTTTTATTTGAATGTTCCCCTGAATTACATGGCGTAATGTTATTCACTTCATAATTATTTACTTCACTTGCAACGTTTAATTTAATTTGTTGATTTTTAAATTTTAATGTTTTATTGCATAAATCCAAAATCATATGATTTTCTTTGAGATAATCGTACCCTAATAACATTTGGTACTGCCTATCAAAATCATCATTAGTGACATAAAATGTGCCTGTTGTGAATATACCTTTTAATCGAAAAGTTAATTTTACACATTGTTTAAAAAAAATCTTTGAATTTGTTAAAGTTTTAATTTGGATCTGATTGCCCAAATATTTGATTTTGACGTTTGTATCTTTAATTTTTTTGAATAAGGAAGGTGATAAAAGGGATACAGCAGCTCCGGTATCCAGTAACGCTTGTATTTCGACGCCCTGTATACTTAGTGATATAATTGGCAGACTCTGAGGTTGACTATTCCTGTATGGCACATGCTGAGGGAAGTAATTTGGTGGGGGTGGGGGATATGGAGAATATCCATAGTAACCACCTGTGGGTGCATAAGATTGAAAATTCCACTGCTGGTTTGGGTTAACAAATCTAGGATTAAAATTCGCTCTCGGTTGATACTGTCCATTATAAGAGTACCTTTTATTAAAATGCCGACCTGCGAAATCTCTGCTATCCTTATATGTATTTTTATTATCATTTTTGTACCAGCACGTTTCTAAAGTATGCGAATTTTTTTTACATAATTCGCACCATCTGCTTGATGCAGTATCTTTTGTTTTAACTTTCAAATTGTTTATTTCGGAAGTCAAAATTTTAATTTGCTCCGCGCTTTCCATATTTAATTTTAACAATTTGTCCAAATTTTCCTCAGTGGAGGTTTTTGTAATAGAATTAATTTCCTTTGATGCAACTTGATTGTATGCATCTTCCATTTGTTTCGCAAATTTACATGCGTCGTTGAAATTTTTCGGCGCCATTCTTCGAATGTCCAAACTTAAATCTGCCCTAACTGATTCTAAAAATCTTGTGAATTTTATCATTTCAAATAAACTACCATTACCGTTGTCAATATGTTGGCCACTTTTATCTAGGTAAAGTTTTGCAGCCGCATTGAATTCACTGATAAAATCAGCGATAGCCTGCGCAGGTTTTTGCCTAAGAGAAAAAAAATTGCTTTGAGCCGCAGAAAAACTTGTTTTAGTAGAAAAAGTATCGATTAATTTTTCTTTAAATTGACCATAGTCCTTTTCTGTATTAAGATTTTCTTCGTTAGCTAATTTATCTCTAGCACTACCGACTAATTTCGTTTTCAAGAGCGCTAGTTTCGAAACATTCTCTAATTCCGTTTGTTTAATTAGATTATCGAATTCGTTCAAAAAAAATTTAATATTCGACTCTTTCTTTCCGTCAAAGACGGGGATACAATTCAACAGCGTATCAACACTAGGTTGAGTCATTGTATTCTTTTTAGTTTTTTGTAGCGAATAATTTAGAGAAATAATTTTATTTTTCTGTCCTCTGGTTTTAACTCCAGAAGTATTTAAATCTACACTTCTCCTTTTAAATTTTCGCTTATTGTTGGGCATAACCTTTTAACAGAATGTTTCTGTTTATCATACTTTTTTTTTTTTTTATATTACCACATATGTATGAAAATATTCTAAATTGCATAAATACATAAAAACAACAGCACTAAAATTTAAAAAAAATTTCTTAGGAGATGAAGTTGTTTTGTAGATTATTCTTTTACACACATAAATACCCCTAAAATATTTATAATACACGTATATATAAAAAACAACATAATTTCATTTAACAGAAAAATATCTGTCTTTTTCTACAGAAAAAACAATCTTATTTTTTTTTTTTTTTGTAAATATTGTACTACTACTTCGTAGTACGACTCATAAATTTTCTTTTGTATCAAGGTGATACAATTTCAAAAATCGTGATCTATTGACATTTCAATCATTTTTATATCAGACATATTATAAAATTTTACTCATTATTCTTATTATTATTATTATTTATACATTATATAAAAAAAATTATTTTTACAAATGTGTCATCTGTGATGTGAATGCCATTATTTTTCAATGGTAACTGAGATCCAACCACAAGAGAAAAGAGAGAAAAAAAAACAAAATTGTAATTCCTAAATTTACCTATTATAAATCCCAGAATTATTTTTTTCATTTCCTTTTTGTTTTTTACTAACATATATTATTCATTTTATTTATATAAAATTATTATATGTGTGTCATTATTGTTACAATAATAAATTAATTTTAATAAAATTTTAATCAATTAAACTTACATACCTACAATATCTTTAAAATTGTGACATTGAAATAATACTTAAATTTATTTTCCTTTATTATTATTATTATTATTATTATTATTATTATTTCTAATGACCTCAGATGAACGTTCCTGAGTCATAGCACCATTTACCTATCTAATGACCTCAGATGATCGTTCCTGAGTCAAAGCACCATTTTACTTAATGAACGTTCCTGAGTCACGGCGCCATTTTTACTTATGAAGGGGGGATGCTGGACAGATAATTACACCTGTTTATTTTTTATTAAATATATTCAAAATTGTTAATTGGTCCAAATCATCCAAGCAACCTCATAGCAAATTGGTATATAGTTTTATATACCTTAGATAAATTTAAGTAATATAAGTGATCGTACTTACCTAAATTCTAGTAGAAGAGCAACGCGAAGCATTAATAAGATTAAATTATAATTCGCGTCAAAAAGTAATTATTAAATTTGAATAATTACGAATAAAATTAAGAGTTTGCGTTGTGAATTATTTAGACGAACTCTTCCACTTATGAATTAAACTAAAATTTAAGCTGTAAAAAAAAGAATTGACACACTTTAAATATTATTAATTAAATAATTACAGAAACTTTTTAAAACTTGATTAAATAATTTATTTACATTGAACAAATCTATTTACAGAAAAACATAATATTAATTCAAAAAATAGAAAGCAACACTTTTGTTTGCTTCTCATTATTTTAAGTATGTTTAATCCTTTTTAAAAAAAAGACAATAATTTCCCGTACTCTAATTATTATAATTGTTTCTTTTTGCTAAAAGAAATACTCTCTTTCATTTTTAAAATTACCTTAATCTTATTTAATTATTGGTTTGGTCGGATCTCAGATAACTCTCTACCATAAAATATCAGAAAAGTATTTTTTAAGATTATTCATATGATCTTAAGTGGTAAAAGAAAATGTTGAAAATAGTACCTTCTTTTAATATACGGGATGGTGGCCTTTATTTATCAAATTCCGAGTTGTTGCGTTGCTTAGGATCATGGCAATGTGTCATCAGGAACGCATCCTCAATTTGGCTTGATTAGGATCACTCCGATATGTACATCAGGAAGACATCCTCAATTTGGCTTGATTAGGCTCACTCCGATAGGTACCTCAGGAATACATCCTCAATTAGGCTTGATTAGGCTCGATTAGGCTCGATAGGGCTCGCTTAGGCTCGCTCCGAAATGTCCATCTCGCCTGGGCTTTACTAGGGCTTACGGGACTCATTGCACGGGCTTTCAGGAGAGCTCTTGCATCCTCTACATCTTTTTTCAGACTATCTTTTTTTAAACTTATTCTTCTTGCACACCAGCTCCTGCAGTGGGAGGAACTATTTTTGTCTAGTCCACTGTTATTGGATGTGAGAAGATTTTTATTATACTTCGATAGGCCTATTAGCTAGCAGTCTGCAAATGGCCCCTAACATATACTTTAATATTATTATTTGCCTTAAAGTTTGGGTGGTCTGAAAAGTCATAAATTTATTCCAACACTTTTATTGAGGCCATAAATTGATTCCAACGTTTTTATGATTTTACGATTTCTAATTATACACCACTTTCCATTGGCCTGTCATAAAACGACACCATGGCGTCTGCGTATTGTTGTTGTCTGAGATCCGAACTTAATTCAATATTATACATTCATTTTACAATACAACAATTTTTTAAAAATCTATATTTACTATTTAAAATCAACTTAATAATTTTTGTATGAACTTACACTCTTATTTTACTTAAATATATAAACATTATAATTTTACACTCATAATTATATTTTATAAAAAATATTTATACAAACAGAAATAACAAATTACGCAATTTTACTTTGATTTAACCAACATGGTGCGGGAACATATCATAGTTATATGTTGCCCAGCACAATGAAATTTACAATTTACAAAAAATCCTCATGAAATGAATTCCTCATGAATGAATCCTCATTAAAATGAAAGTAATTTTCGCATAATACACTTACCCATACAATACATAAAAGTCAGTTATTATAATTTAAAAAACACAACCATCGCAGACTTGTGTTATCTTTAAAAATGTTCTAATGACTAGATAGTTTTGTGCATATTTTTAACAGCGCTACTCTTTACAAACAAAACTTCTTTATCAATATCTCTAAAATCTAATATCTAAAGAAAGCGCTAAAATAGATAGGCTGTTTTTGCTTCAGGATGTTATTTTCATCGCATTATGAAATGAAGAAACGAGTTGTTTCGATATGCATTGTTTGAATTCCTAGTAGTAAATTTGTGTAGCAAAAATAAGTAAACGCAAATATTTTCGACAAAGAAGTTATGAGGATTTTCGTTTAAAAAATTAAAATAAAAATATGTTTTATATTTCTAATTTTATTGTTAGATTAGCTATTAAATGTTCATACATTTCTTTATGTTGTACATATCTGCTTAACACGTTAAGCGCCACGTCAGTCACCGGTGACTGACTCTGAACTTTCCGTTTAAAACGCGTCATTCACCGGTGATTGACGCCTAAAATATGGTATAAAACTAAAACAATATATATAGTTTTAAGTAATTACTGAAAATATATTTAAAATTTAATTACCTTTTATTTATTATACGATTATACTTTCTTAAAAATTTCTTAAATCATTGTATAATTTTCTGAGCTTCAGTGTCAGTTACCGTGGCACTCAACGTGTTAACCCTCCGTCTTCTATAAGTAAACTTATGTATCCTGTCGAACCTGCTCAATACGAGCGCTGGTAAAATGAGGACAGGATTGAAGAGAGCAATTTACACTACCATAATAGCTCATTATTTAAACAATATTACGATTTTCACTCTTTTTATGATCTATGAAACCAGGATCAAGGCTATTATGAGCAAGACAATATTCATTTCAGTGTAATTTTGGAAGGAAATTAGGATACAATTACGAAAGAAATCCCTTTCTTACGAATACTATTGTCTTTCGCGATAATTTTTAACTTAATACAGTATACTCCCTCAAATTCGCACTACTTAGGACGGGAGGTTGTGCGGATTTTAGAATTTTGCAGATTTCTGGTCATTCCTTTGTTTACATTTTTTCAACAGTAATTTGAATGTAATATTGCAATCAAAATTATAAAAAATGCTTGTAATATAGTAAAATATTAAAATAATTATATAAAGTAATAAACTACATTGTTAAAAAGTAAGATAATTTTGAAAATGATTAAATTATTAAAAGTAAAGGTCAAGTGAATGATCGATAATATAGAATTAAATATGCATAATAAAGGTAAGATACATTTTCCTTGAATTATTCAATGAAGCTTTCGTCATAAAGGAAGCTTTCGTCAACCTATTTATTCACATAAAACTCATAAAGTAAAAAAAGTTTTATTTTAGGTTTAGCCAGTCTTAATAACAAAAAAAGCTTGATTAATACATAAATATATTTTGTAAAACGATTACGATTACCAGTGACATAAGCAATATCCTTATTTTTTTCCTAAATAAATTTATACTTCCTTCATGGAAAAACACGAGTTCAGTCATATTATCGATAATTACGTATTAAAATACATATGGAATCATATAATAACTAAAAAATTCTATAATTTTGCCCATACATCTGAACTGAAAGTTTCATTATTTACATCTGTGATAATGTGCGGTTTTCACACTTTTGCGGATTTCAGGGAGCCTGTTGTAATACTGATTGGTAGAGATAGTGTTGGTAAAGATAATCGTGTAGATACATATCCATCGTTTAATGGAGTTCCATCACTTGCTGTTTATTCTGTGTAGCTACATGGCAGAGCAGATGTTATTACAAATAACATTATCTGAGAAAAATATGCCCGCTTGTTGTCGGCCCATATAGTTCAATAGATAGAGTATTGGCAATTTAAGTCAAAGGTTCTAAGTTCAAATCCCGGCTTGGGCATTTGTTCGCTCAACTGGAAAACTTCAATTCTCAACTTCAATTTGTGTGATATATTTACCAATCAGTCTAAAATATTAGTGTATCTACGTATCCGTCGTTTAATGACCTTAAAATGGGTGAGTACTTTTATTTTGACCCTTTTATGTACTTTTTATAAATAATATTTGGTAAGAGAAAATTCAGATTACCTTCAGATAGCAGCGGTCCATCTCCCTTCAATTCAGTTGGGCCGTGGCTGTAATTAATTGTTTAATTTTATTAAGAAAGATTGTGCCTTTGATACTCCAGGAATGCTCCAGAACTTCTGTTCTTGGACGAACTTTATTAATGTTTAAAGCACAAAATTACCAAAATATATCATATATCTAGATTAAATACTTTTGATGATAATACAAAATAGCTTAATATTTAAGTTTAAATGGGCTATGCATAAATGAGAGCGGTTATCGCTTCTCAAAAGAAAGCGTGATGAGATGTTAAAATATACGTCCTAATAACTTCACCTCCTCTGCCCATCTGGGGAAAGTGCGGGCTTATAAGAATACAATCAGAGTTCTTGTATTAATTCATTTATACAGAGAAAATTGATGACTCGACGATTTAATCTTAATCTTCCACTGATCAGTCTATAAGGAAAAGTCTGTAGTAATTATGGTGTCGCCATCTCACGGAAATAAATGAAGATGATATGTAAGTCAGTCTATGGGAGTCACTTTTAGGTCCAAACAGTTCTTTAACACGTTCACGCCGGCACGGTGGGTCACACTCGACTGTCTCAGAGCTGGCAAGTCTCCGGCCTTTTGGATACCAGTATTTTAATTCAGAAAATGTTGTTTTATCTAATTCGAACAATTGTGCGATTTAAAGGAACAACATTTTCTCTAAAATGATAGTGGTGTACAAACAGCCGGAGACTTGACAATTCTGAGACAATAGAGTGTGATCCACCGCGCCGGCGTGAACGTGTTAAATTAAGTTTGATGATTGAAGCTCCGACAGGTAGCGTCATCTATGGACGGCATTCACAAACAGTTTGTTTCGCCATACCTCACAAGCAGAAAAACTAAGATGGAACTATATTATAAAACTGTTTCCTATAAATGGAGCTCCATCACCTGCTATTCATTCTTTTGAGCTGTCTACATGGTAGACCAATAAGGTTATTCGAGCAAAATGTGCCAGCCGACTGTCGCCGACGTAGCTTAATAGGCACACTGTTAAAAATGTTGCAGCATTCTGGCAGGTCATTCTACCGTTTTTTGTAAAAACGGTTTCATAACCATAATTTAACTATACTCTGACCATAAAATGGCCTATAATATGGTCAGAATAGTGTTAAAATTACGGTTGTGTAACCGTTTACGGAAAAAAAACAGTCAAATGACCTGCCAGAATGCTGCAAATTTTTAACAGTGTAGAGCACTGGCAGTTTAAGCTAAAGGTCCCGAGTTCTGATCCCGGCTTGGGCATTTTTTTGCTCAGTATGATATCTTAAGAACTCGTATGATATCTTTACCAATCAGTATGGTTGAGTTAAAAATATTCATGAATCTACATATCAACCATTTAATAGAATTGCATCACTGGCGGTATATTCTGACGTGCTGTCTACATGGCAGAATAAATGTTATTGACAATAAAAGGTTATCTGAGCGAAATATGCCAGCCAGTTGTCGAACCATGTAGCCCAGTAGGTAGAATAAAAGTCAAAGTTTCTGGGTTCGATCCCGGTTTGCGCATTTTTTCACTCAGTAGGAAAAATTCACTTTGTATGATATCTTTAAAAATCATTGCCGAAACGTCAGTGAAGGCTTACTGTGGAGACCCGAAAAGTTCTTGGTTTCTGTCTGTTAGTTTGTCTGTCCCGCGATAACTGTCGTAAAAAGCATCCGATTAGCTTGAAATTAAGGAGGCATGTTGGTGAGGTCACCGGATTTAGCTGTATAGTTTTTGGTTAAATTTCGTTCATTCGTTCGGAATATACAGAACATTTTATTTTCCGCCTTAATGCTTTCCTATAGCAATTCAGACGATTTTTCCATTTTTATTTGTTGAAAAGAAATGGCTCATAAAGATTGAAAGATTTAAATGATAAATTATGGATGATGGAATTTCCTAATTAGAACCATACATTATTCATATTAGTTTGAAATTTTGTGTATACATTTGTCAGAGTTTTTAAATTCGGTGTATATCTTATGGAGGGATTTTATATATGTGTTCCAATAATATAAAATACTTTCTTTTTTTTAATTTACTTTTTTTCAATCACATATTTCATTGTCTTAATTTTATTTTAACTGTTTCCTAGCAACGGAAAGGTGAATTTGATCTCATATATCAAAAATAAAACAAATACGCTTTGAGGTTGTAATAAAAGGGACTTGTGTTATGATATTAATTCTTATTATTAAAAAAAAAACGTTACTAATATCTCACGGTTTATCGTCTGGACGCAGCTAACAGAAATATTTAATTTTTAATCGAAAATTTCAATGAGAAAAAAAAACTTTTGAAAAGCAAATTGATAGTAAATGTCAAAATTATGCATCGCAAAATTATCGCTGTCGAAACGGACGTCATTGTATCGGGAAATAAATATTTTCATTCTTAAAAACAAACATTAACTAGATTGCCTGAAAAAATATTTTTTGACGAGTGTTAGTTCTTAATGCCGCCTCATTTCAGAAAATATGAATGAAAATTTTTTTTATCTTTAAAAGGAAATTACATTTTCGTTCGTAAAACCTAAACTTTTAATATAATTGCGTCAATGTAAATCCTTTTCTGCCCACCAATATTGAAGAATAAAGCTCGGAAGTGTAAAAAGATTTACCATAATCATTAGCGCAATCAATAAAAAGTTACATATGTAAATTAATGAGACGCCCCCCTGAATACTGTATTATTTACAAAAAATACCAGAATTAGTAGCTCATGAAAATTCAAAATATTCTTCCATAACAACGTTTTTAATTTAACGCTTCTAATGTCTGAAAACTTCGTATTTTTTATTCTTATAAGTAATTACGTAATTTGAAAACTTTAAATTGCGGTTTGCAGGAAATTGAATATTAGTAGAGTGTGTCTAAAAACAATGAATTGCAGATCTGACGTTGAGGCTCCTGATCTGCAGATTTACTAGTTATGATTCAGTTAAAAATTATCGTGTATCGACGTATATATCGTCTAATGTGTTGGTGTGGGTGTTGTTTATAACGACCAATAATCAACACGAGGGATATGGGCCCAACGGGTAGGGATGCCTTCCGGGGGGGGGGGTCTTTCTAAGGGAACCTAACCGGTATTTACGCAAGGAAATCCAAGCTTCGAAGAAAACCACGGAAAATTCCGAACGATTAGGCCTTCGAACCCAGCACCTCCCGTCTACCAGCTTTAAGAGAAGAACCTCTTGCCCACTGGTAGGGCCTATCGTTTAATCGAGTTCCATCAACTGTGGTTTATTCTGTTGAGCTGTCGATTTGGCAGACCAAATGTTATTACCAATTAGGTTATCTGAGCGAAATATGCCCGTCGGTTGTCGGCCAATTTTAAGTTAAAGGTAAACTTAAGGAATGAAACTTAAGTTAAAGGTTTAAGTTAAAAGTTAAGGGTCTGAATCTCGGCTTCGGTATTTTTTCGCTTAGTTTAAAAGTTGAATTCATACGATATATTTACCAGTCACTATGATAGAGTTTTAAATAATCGTTTATCGATGTATCCATCGTTTAATGAAGTTCCATCAACTGCGGTTTATTCGGTTGAGCTGTATATTTTGCAGACCAGATTTTAGTACCAATAGGGTTATCTGAACAAAATATGCCCGCCGTTTGTCGCCCCATGTAGCTAAATAGGTGAAGTTAAAGTCAAAGTTTCTGGGTTCGAATCACGGTTTGTGCAATTTTTCACTCAGTATAAAACATTCAATTTGTATGATATCTTTAAAAATTGGTATGATTGAGTTAAAAATTATCGTGCATTGACGTAACCGTCGCACGGTGGGTGATTTGCCGATTTTAGCTGGCCAAAAGTCGATTTTTAAAAGTTTATCCTAGTGTAATTTATTTTTTGCCTGTTATAGCTCAATAGTTAGGGCGTTGTACCCTGCTATTGGTTTTGCTATAAATATAATTGTATAGTCCTTAGACTAGTGCAAAGTTAGTGCTTCTTAGTTGAGAATGATTAAATCAATTTGAGTATAGTTTTTAATCTGTTACTTGAAGCGAAATAAAATATATTGCTCGATTATGGACGCTGCCAAACAAAATATGGACTTTATTTTATCGGATTTATGCGCATAAATTTTGCACCCTATGTATCGCTGTGTTGCAGTTCTGCAACATACCCAAAACGTCATTGTTATTTCAACAGTAAATTTCAAAAGACGATTTTGTTGATAATTGTTATTCTATTACACTACTATTAACATAATTATTTCATTAAATCCGCAACAAATGTCGATACTGATTTTTTTTTTCGCCAAAGTTTGATTTATGGCTTGATCAGCTACACGTGATTTTTGCTGAATTAAGGTTTGAAATGCAGGAGTTAAAAAATTCTTCAGACGTCTACAAGTATATTGTTTTCAAAGGTGAGTTTAAATTCTTTATTTAAGGACCATTTTCCAGTTAGGAAATTTATAATATGTATAAGATAAACGTAAACTTTTGTTTGTTTCAGATCTGCAACAACGCGCGATATCTTCCCTTGTAATGGATTTTTTTTTAAGTATCGAAAGAGCATCGAAAATATCTTCTAATGTTATTTAAGTTGCATTTCTTTCAGAAGAGCATAATTATTGGAAAGGGAAACATTAGTCTGTTTTTATATTATTTAATTGCTATAGGGTGAGTTAGGGATCCGCCCCCCTCTGTAAAATTAACTTCAAGTCCAAAGTTAGCAAATAAGGGAAAGATCTCGTAGAAAATAGAATTCAACAGAAAAAGCATAGAGCGCCTACTCAACATATTCCACCAAAACAAGTGCGCCTAGACGAAATTGGGCACTAGCCATATTGGGCAGAAAAAAGAATTCGTTGTAAATACCCTGATAGTAAAAGCTTTAATCAAACAGTTTGTGAGAAATATGGTGTGGGACTTTGCTACAACAAAACTAACAACTGTTTCAAAAATTTTCGTGCAAATTAACATTTTAAATACTTTCAGTTTTTGTGCCATTTGGCAAGATGTTGCAGATATGCAACAAACCCATTTTTCCAAATAAAATTTTATTTTTCTGTTCTGATTTTTTGAAATTATTTTTTCCATACTTAAAATGATGCCTTTTAATATCTGTGTAAGAATTTTTCAAATCGGAGTTGAGTTACAAAGGGTTAATGTCGCAAAAAACTCTGTATTTTTTTTACAATATTTCAGTTTTAATATAGAAAAAGTTATATGATAAAGCACGAATAAGATCAATTTTTGATATAATTAAATAGTTTAGATTATTATCTTTTCGTTCCAATTTAATTTTGTCGCCCTTAGGTGCACCCCTACTTTTTAGAATTGTTTGTAGCTTATTAAGTCTAAATATATATATTTTTTTAATTTTAGTTCAAGTACCATTTTTTTTTTATCAAAGACAGCAGAATTTAAATTAGTCCCATAAATAAACTTTTGCATCATTATGCAACGGCAACAAGATTTAAAATTTAACGAAAATGTGAACTTGGTTGAAAATGTTTTGTTCATAGAGGAAAATTACAATGAAGAGCACAAGAAATTTTGCAATCGCGAAATGTTTAAACTTATGACCAAATCTGGACAAAAGTTGCCAGTTGTATGTAGATGTCTCAGGACAAAATGATGTAAAATATATTACATGGTTTCAAATTTCGAATGGTTAGAAAATTGATCCTGACAAATTCTCCAAATTCAGATTTGATACAATGCAAAACATAATGTAGATATTTTCTCATAATATCTTATGATTCCCATTCTTTACATAAGGTTTCTCTGTGCAGAGATAAATATAAATATACAAAAGAATATACAACACAGCAATTTTCATTAAAGCTGTCGAATGTTTGCCCCGTATCTTAAATTTTAGAAAAAGAAATTTTAGGATTTCTTATAATAATACAAATATAGTTTTATCACATTAGCTTCCATACCATTAAGAAAGTATCATTAAAATTATCAAGAAGAACGTAAAATCTTGCGTCATTCAGATTATGAAACATTTTTTAATACATACGGACTACTATAATAAAACTCTATAGCTTAATAAAGTGAAAAACGATGTCTAAGTAATAATTTGTAAAACATGTAACACGTTCGAAAACGCAATTTCAACCAAAGTCGAAAAACTAACTGAAAATGTTGTACATACCTGCATATGAACTATAGATTTATCATATAATTCACAATATGCTAAAATTTAGAACAGTTAGTGAACGATAGCACAATTGAAAATTCCTCGTCAGCAATTTCCGCCAAGTGAAAAACGATGTCTAAGTAATAATTTGTAAAACATGTAACACGTTCGAAAACGCAATTTCAACTAAAGTCGAAAAACTAACTGAAAATGTTGTACATACCTGCATATGAACTATAGATTTATCATATAATTCACAATATGCTAAAATTTAGAACAGTTAGTGAACGCATAGCTCAATTGAAAATTCCTCGTCAGCAATTTCCGCCAATAAACGGAAATGAACTCAGAGGTTTTGTGCAGCCCTGTATATGATTTATAGAATTTATGCACACTAAATAGTATGCAATTTTTATAATTTAAAAAAGTGTTCCACAACTGAAAACGCACCTCCATCAATTATTGTTCATAGAGACAGAAATATAACTGATTTATCTTGTGTGTCCCCTGTATATGAAAGCTATGTACATCATATTCAATAGTAAGCATCTTATAGAGCACCTCGAAGATATATATAAATTTAAATACTGTTGAAATAGTATAACATGAACAAAATACACCACAAACGATTTTTCTCCATGGACCGTAATGTAACATAATTTTTTTTAGTGTCCCTATAAATGATCGATAAATTCTATCCATACCATATTCTATAGCAATCATCTTCTAGTGCACTTCATAGGTACGTATATAAATTTCAAAGTGTTTTAAATTATGAAACATCATTAAAAACCACCGCAAACGATTTTTCCCCATAGGCCGTAATGTAATGCAATTCTTTTGAATGTCCCTGTAAGGAAATTATGACTGTTATACGTTACATTTTGCAACATCTAACATTCAACAGTGAATATCAATAATATTAAGTAGCTTTCATTACAAAAAGCTACCTATTGCAGCCGTTCGGAGGAAAGCGATTAAAAAAAAAAAATTGGTATATTTTCATCGATCATGACCTCCAGACCCCGTTCAGCTTTCAGCTTTTTTCTCACAGAAAACAACCGATTTGCTTATATCATTGAATTCTGTACTCTTGAAAACGTAATTCAATATATAAGTTTTTCAATTTTTTCGGTATCCATATATTCTTCTTTTTTTCTTCCATATTAATTGTCTGAGTGAAGCGAAGGCTAATACTCAGCGCAATATTACTGTCTGGTCACATAACAACTACGATGGATATTAACGCCATGTCCTACTAAAAAAAAAAGCCTAATAAAAACCTTTCGTCAAGTATAACTCAAAAAATATTTGTTGGATTTCGTTTTTGATTGCACCAAAAGGTACCTATGAGAGTCACCTACTGAATGCACCTAATATGAAAAATTAGTTCCAAATCGTTTAAAAATTATATTTAAAAAAAAACTGATAAAAAAGCACATTTTATCTGCATACGTCACAGATATTTGGTGTGCGTCACTTTCACCGGTAGACGTTTTCGTAAACAACTGGTTTGAACACAGGGAGCAAATAATAAATGCAAAATAAAACTAGTATGTTGTGGCCATCACAAAACTTTCTTCTATCTCATACATGTCAATACTTCAAAATTCACTATCTCAGTGCCAAATTAAATGGCAATCTGTGTTCATCATGAGAATTCTAAAAATATGAAATTCCGTGCATTAGTTCTCGAGGTATGACCGTCACTGAAATCATGTAAATCCAGCAAAATGCAGCATAGCAGCGCCACCTATGGGGTTATTTACACCAGAACTTAATTATCACCAACTTATGTCAACGTCTAACTGAATAGGAAGTTTGAGGAAAATTCGTGCATTAGTTCTTGAGATAGAGGTATCGCGCAAATCATGACAAATGCAGCATAGAAGCGCCACCTGTTGAGCGATTTGCAACAACACATAATCAGCAGCAATATTAATCAAGTTATACTTAAATCTGAAGTTTCGTGAAAATTCGTGCATTAGTTCTTGAGATAGAGCTATTGAGAAAATAGTTCAAAATGCAGCACAGCAGCGCCGCCTATTGGGCGATTTACACCAACACGTAGTCAGGATCATTTCATATGAAGCACTAACTAAATCCGAAGTTTGATGAAAATGTGTGCATTAGTTCTTGAGATAGAGCTACTGCGAAAATAGTGGAAATCCTGCAAAATACAGCATAGCAGCGCCACCTATTGGGCGATTTACACCAAAACGTAAACATCATCCATTCATGTCAAGGACTAACGGAATCTGAAGTTTTATAAAAATCCGTGCATTAGTTCTTGAGATGGAGCTTTTGCGAAAATTCTTCAAAATTCTACATAGCAGCGCCACCTGCAGGACGATTTACACCAAAAACTAATCAGCAACAATCTATATTAGGGACTACCTTAATATAAATTTTTATTAAATTCCGTGCATTAGTTCTTGAGATAGAGCGCCCACAAAATTTGTGTCACATACAGACAGACAGACAGACAGACAGACGGACAGACAGACAGACTCACAGACAGACATTTTGTGAAAACATGTTTTTTGGAACCTCTGACCCATAAAACGTGTAAATCCGTCAAAAACTGGAAATCGAAAATTTTCATGAAACCAATACTTTCTTCTTGTAAAGATAGAAGAAAGTAAAAATACAGCATAGCAGCGCCACCTGTTGAGCGATTTGCACCAAAATGCATAAAACTTCAATTCATGTCAAGGACTAACAGAATCTGAAGTTTGATTAAAATCCGTGCATTAGTTCTGAAGATTGAACTATTGCAGAAATCGTGAAAAATGCTACACAGCAGCGCCACCTATTGAGCGATTTACACCAAAATGCATAAAACTTCAACTCATGTCAAGGACTAACAGAATCTGATGTTTGATGAAAATCCGTGTATTAGTTCTGGAGATTGAGCTATTGCAGAAATCGTGAAAAATGCTGCACAACAGCGCCACCTATTGAGCGATTTACACCAAAATGCATAAAACATCAATTCATGTCAAGGACTAACAGAATCTGATATTTGATGAAAATCCGTGCATTAGTTCTGGAGATTGAGATATTGCAGAAATCGTGAAAAATGCTGCATAGCAGCGCCACCTGTAGAGCGATTTACACCAAAAACTAATCAGCACCAATTTATATCAGGGTCTAACTGAATATCATTTTTTATTAAATTCCGTGCATTAGTTCTTGAGATAGAGCGCCCACAAAATTTGTGTCACATACAGACAGACAGACGGACAGACAGACAGACAGACGGACAGACAGACAGACAGACTCACAGACAGACATTTTGTAAAAACATGTTTTTCGGAATCTCTGACCCCTAAAACGTGTAAATCCGTCGAAAACTGGAATTCGAAAATTTTCACGAAACCAATACTTTCTTCTTGTAAAGATAGAAGAAAGTAAAAACGCACGCAGTAATAATGAAGTGCCATACAACATATTTAAATTTAATCAAACAGGAAAAGAAATCTGTTTGTTTTTCCATTTAAAAGAAAAAAAAAGGCATAAAAACTTTGATTTGAATTTTGCGATATTTAATCAATAACATTTTTTAATCGCAAAAAGCATATCTTATATTTCGCGTGTGAAAATTAGAAACAATTATATGATGTTTAATAAAATATTTTGCTTTATAGCATCATTTCTTCTTATTTTCTTTATTTTTTAGGGTTTCGGTCACCTGACAAAACCTATTCGTCTCGCTCCTTTGTCCGTCTGTCCGTCTGTCACAGAGCCCGTTCTCAGAAAATATACATGTTGGAGACTTGAAATTTTGCATACTTATAGCTGAACACCACATATCATACGACAAATCATAAAATTTTAAAAAAGTCGTACATTTAACCCTTTGGGCTCCACATGTGTATTTTAAACAATTCTTTCCAATTCAGTCCTAATTAGGTTGGAGGCTTGAAATTTTGCATACTTATAGCTGAACACCTCACATCAAATGACAAACTATAAAATTTTGATAAAATCGTTCATTTAACCCTTTGGGCACCCACATGTGTATTTAAAACAATTCTTTCTAAGTGAGCCCTAATTAGGTTTGAGACGTGAAATTTTTCATACTTATAACTGAACACCTCACATCAAATGACAAACTATAAAATTTTGAAAAAGTCGTACATTTAACCCTTTGGGCTCCAAATCTGTATTTTAAACAATTCTTTCCAATTGAGTCCTAATTAGGTTGGAGGCGTGAAATTTTGCATACTTATAGCTGAACACCTGACATCAAATGACAAACTATAAAATTTTGATAAAATCGTTCATTTAACCCTTTGGGCACCCACATGTGTATTTAAAACAATTCTTTCTAAGTAAGCCCTAATTATGTTGGAGGCGTGAAATTTTGCATACATATAGCTGAACACCTCACATCAAATGACAAACTATAAAATTTTGAAAAAGTCGTACATTTAACCCTTTGGGCTCCAAATCTGTATTTTAAACAATTCTTTCCAATTGAGTCCTAATTAGGTTGGAGGCGTGAAATTTTGCATACTTATAGCTGAACACCTGACATCAAATGACAAACTATAAAATTTTGATAAAATCGTTCATTTAACCCTTTGGGTTCCCACATGTGTATTTTAAACAATTCTTTCCAATTGAGTCATAATTAGGTTGGAGACTTCAAATTTTGCATACATATAGCTGAACACCTCACATCAAATGACAAACTATAAAATTTTGAAAAAGTCGTACATTTAACCCTTTGGGCTCCTCATGTGTATTTTAAACAATTCTTTCCAATTGAGTCCTAATTAGGTTGGAGGCGGGGAATTTTGCATACTTATAGCTGAACATCTCACATCAAATTACAAACTATAAAATTTTGATAAAGTTGTCCATTTAACCCTTTGGGCTCCCACATGTGTATTTTAAACAATTCTTTCGAATTGAGTCCTAATTAGGTTAGAGGCGTGAAATTTTGCATCTTATAGCTGAACACCTCGCATCAAATGACAAACTATAAAATTTTGAAAAAGTCGTACATTTAACACTTTGGGCTCCACATGTGTATTTTAAACAATTCTTTCCAATTGAGTCCTAATTAGGTTGGAGGCGTGAAATTTTGCATACTTATAGCTGAACACCTCACATCAGATGGCAAACTATAAAATTTTGATAAAGTCGTTCATTTAACCCTTTTTGCTCCAACATGTGTATTTTAAACAATTCTTTCTAAGTAAGCCCTAATTATGTTGGAGGCGTGAAATTTTGCATACATATAGCTGAACACCTCACATCAAATGACAAACTATAAAATTTTGATAAAGTCGTTCATTTAACCCTTTGGGCTCCAACATGTGTATTTTAAACAATTCTTTAAAAAAAGGTGAATATTAACGTCTTAACTTTTCTATTGCAATATATTCGTGTGAAAAATGAAAATGAAATAAATAGTTTGACGAATTTAAATGAAAGTGAACATAACTTCATAACTTTTCTATTTCAAGGTTTCCACGTGAAAAAGGAAAATATTACGTCGTATTGGAAATATAAAGGACGTGGTGGATATCGTATAACATCATATGAGTGCGAAAAAACGTATTGAAGCATAATAAAAACCCGATTATGGAAATATTGGCGTATCTTAGCATTATTGCTCCAATGATATATTGAAATAAGTTCATTTATAGCTGCATTATTTTGCGTATGTTATATATATTTATACATGTTTATATTGTGTTTCCATTTGATTCATGTGTACAACACCTCGACTGCTTTTTTTATGTTTGTTTTATGTTGTATGTTAAATTTTAAAATTGATTTTTCAAAACAAACATTCTTCAAATTCTAGGCAACGTCGGGCACTTTAGTTTGTAACAGATAAATGGCTTCTGTATCTGTACATCCATGCTAATAATATAAAGCGTTATGATATTATAAAATGTATAATATTATTAATGTTTGCGCGTTTGTGAGGTGTTATCTCTCAAACTACATAGCCAACTTAAAAAAATGTTCGTGGTCATATCTGCTCCGAAAAAATACTATATTTTATGTTAGTGCAACAACCTACATCGCTGCAGTAGCAAAACAGTTCTAAAATTTCGATTTATGTAATATTGATTGGGTTAGAAACTGGTGCGGTAGTTACTTTTAAGATGTAAATATTCGTAATGAACGCTCTCTAAAAGGTTCAATTTGACGGATAAACGTAAAAATTTCTAGAAACTATGATTTATTTGGAATACTGAAAATTCTGGGATACTGTTGGGATTAGAAACTAGAACTTTGGCATGACAGTAATTTCTAAGATGTAAATGCTCGTTGTAGAACGAATTCTAAAAAATTGAAAGACTAAACAAAACAGAAAAAGATCTAAAGATGATCTAAGTAACGAAGTACAAGGAATTGTTAGGAATATAAACATGAAAATTGACATGGCTGTATTTATCATGATGTAAATTCTCGCAATATAACAATTTCTAAAAATGTCGCTACATAATACACTGCAGAAACAAAAAAGTTTCGAATTTTTTCTATTCCTGTGTTACTGCTGAGCCCAAAAACTTGAAATTTTGCTTCGGGTTAGTTCTAAAATATATATATATATTTTTTTTTATGAATGGTTTCTAAAAAATTTAAAAAGATAAAATGAACGGAAAGCGTTCTCAATTACCCTTAATTTGGAATTATTAGGTATAGAAACTTTAAACATTTCATAATGCTGCCGTTTTATATTTATATGATTTTTTTTTCTGATTCATTTTTTAGGCATTTTATCATAAGGTCATATTCTCATTTGTCATTAGTAGATTTTTTATATTAACTTATTCTGGTAAATTTTCATAATCGGATTCATATTGGCGTATTTTAGCTTGCATGATTTGCTGAAAAAATATGTATGGATTTGTAAATTTCTTCAAATGACACTTTGACAACTCAAAGGTTATGCAGACGATATATTCAGATCTTGTGTCATACTTTATGCTGCAATCATTGCCGATTTCTTTTATTTAATACGTGCTAAATACAGCTCAACTTGTGCAGAATATGTTTGAAAACAAAACAATGCAGCTTATGTAGTGGACAGCTTGACACTCATCATTTAAATCCAACCGAGCATATCTAAAAAACACTCTATCGACGTATTGCATGCCACTGTTGATGTGTTCGGTACTTTGATACTATATCAGATTTTGAAGAGAGAATTCCTTAATTCTTATCGACAACCTCATTGCATCCGTGGAAAACAGATATTGTACAATATTAACTATTCCGGGGGAGCACACACCATATAAAGTATAGTCCATTCGTTTCAAACTTCATATATTTGTCATTTAAAGTTACTCAAATTGGTGCGAAGCGTCTGATTATGCTCTTGACAGCATTTTATACAGTTAAAATATAAGATAATTTAGTGTTTCATTTTCAATTTTACTTTAAATATATTGCATACTTTCAATTTTATATCCATGCATGGCTGTCTTGCATGGTTTTTGCTTTCCCACTTTTTTAAACAGTGTATACGAATTTATATATAAGATTTCGTAATTCTATGATTCGTTTATTTTCATCATTTCAAATTATCGCAGCATATGGACAATTAAAGATAACATATCATTTTCTTTGCTTCCACACCATATTATTAAATCTATGTTCTTTGCAATATCGCTCAGACTAATCCCTCTGAGGGAAGTCCTAGTTCTTGTAATTATGTAGGAGGCACTTTACATTATACATACAGTTCTATATTATAGGTTTCCATTATTTATTATTAGGCATTATTATTATTAGGTATTTATAATAGGTATCCATTTTTATTGTCATTTCACAATATTGCAGTTTTTGATGATGGTCGGTAATGTTTAATTAATGGTTATACATATATATATATATATATCTGATATTTGTCACACTGTAACTCTCGTATTTATGAACCGATTTGGATGTAATTTCATGTATACATAGTGCATACCAATGCCTCGACCGAGTTCGTTGGCCAGCTTCATCCGCCATCTTGTTTCAAAATGGCGGCCATTAAACTTAAAAAAAAAAATTAAAATTTGAAATGTGGTAGCAAAAAATTGAAAATTGAAAAATATTTTCTTTTATGTGTTTGACCTTCATACAAAGATTCCGGAGCAGTTTTTGTTTCGTCTATATCTTAAAAAATGGCTGAGTTATAGCACTTTGAATTTCTAGCTTGGCTGACATTTTGAAACGACCTAATTTTTGTCACGCGATAACAGGCGTATTTATGAACCGATTTGTATGTAACTTGGTGTGTACATAATACATACCAATGTCTTGACAGAGTTCGTTGGCCAGCTTCATCCGCCATCTTGTTTCAAAAGGGCTGCCATTAAAGAATTTATAATTTTTAAATTTAAAATGAGTTATCGAAAAATTGAAAAATGAAAAAGATTTTTTTTTAGGTGTTTGACCTTGATACAAAGATTCCGGATAAGTTTTTGTTTCGTATACATCTTAAAAAATGGTTTAATTATAGCACTTTGAATTTCTAGCATGGCTGACATTTTGAAACGATCTGATATTTGTCACGTGATAACACGCGTATTTATTAACCTATTTCGATGTAAGAAGGCATGTGGATAGTATATCGTAATGTCTCGACCAAGTTCGCTGGCCAGCTTCATCAGCCATCTTGTTTAAAAATGGAAGCCATTAAATTAAATCAAAAATTATATTTAAAGTGAGGTGCAAAAAAATTAGAAATTGAAAAAGTTTCTTTCTTAAGTATTTGACCATGATATAAGAATTCCGGAGTATTTTTTGTTTTGTCTTTATCTTAAAAAATGGCTCAGATATAGCAGTTTCAATTTCTAATGTGGGTGACATTTTGGAAAAATCTGATTTTTTGCCTGCGACAGCACTTGTATATATCAACCAATTCCGATGTGAGTGAGCATGTGCACAGGAATTATTAAGGTCTCGACCAAGTTCACTCGTTAGCCTTATCCACCATGTTGTCTTAACATATGGCAGGAAATTCAAGATATCGCCTAATTTGGCAACCAAATATAAGTTACTTTAAATAAAAGCAACTTGGATAAAGCTGACTAATTTCACGAAATTCTCATTCATAATGATTTAGTATTGATAAAAATTAGTATTGAAACTCCTATAATCTGTTTCCACTAAATTGAGCTTCGTGTGTTTGAATAATATAAGCTTTCTTTTTAAAAATAAGGAATATTAAAGCTAAGTCTTCCTCACGGCACTGGCCGGAAGGACTTTTTTCAATTTCATGGCGATGCGACTATATTGACGCTAAAAAATTATTTTGGTCAGCTAGAACAGTAAAATCACCCACCGTGCACCGTTTAAAGGAATTCCATCAACTGCGGTTTATTCTGTTGAACTGTCCACATGGCAGACCAGATGCTATTACCAATAAGGTTATCTGAGCGAAATATGCCCGCGGGTTGTCGACTCGGTAGTTAGAGCATTGTCAATTTACATTAAAGATTCTGGGCTCGAATATTGTCCGAGAATGTTTTCACTCAGTTAGAAAATTCAAATCGTATGATATCTTTACCAATCATATGATGATTTAAAAATATTTATAGCTACGTATGCATCGTTTAATGAATTTCCATCACCAGCGGTTTATTCTCTTGACCCTTCTACATGGCAGACCTGATGCTATTACCAATATTGATATCTGAGCAATATATGCCCGCCGGTTGTCGCCCATGTTACTAAATAGGCAGTGCATTGGTAACTAGGATGAGCGAAGCGAATCCTCTACTAGTCTACACAAATTAAATTTTGTCGTACACTTTACAAAAAAAACTATTCAGTATTTTGACTTGAAATTAAACTTAAAAATACATTTTTATCTGTAGATTTGCACAATATTATTTTTTTACAGAATAACCTTAAAAGATTTATTATTTTAATTAATTTATTTTACATGTTTTTCCATTACGGACGCAATTTTGCAAATAAAAAAATGAAATACGTATATTTTCAGAAGAAGAAATAAATCATGGAGATAGTCATTATAGATAGAATCATGATTAATTAAATAGTTTCACGATTTCTTTTGTGGAATTTTTTAAATACCCTTTTTTATGAAAATTATAGCATATTTTTAATGAATTAAAATTTGTGGAAATTAAATTATTTACATACATTGAATGTAAATAATTTAATTTCAATTATAAAAGCATTTTTCAGTGTTAAGAATTCAAATACACAATTTATTCTTATAATGTGAATTCATTCACGCAAACGATACTTACGCATCAAGACCCTTTTATCATAATAACAGACCTCACTATCGCTAAGTTTCCTTTGTGCGCTGTACACGTGATCAGAAACCACATGGTTGTCCTGCTACTACCGCCATCTAACATGAGAAATAGAAATATTTTTAAATTTGTTTTCCACATCTGTTTTTTCATTTAAATTAAGATATGCTGAATATTTGTAGTTTACAAATGATAGTTGTTAATTTTAAAAATTTCATACGTTCTAGACATGTTTTTTTTTTTTGTTTTTTTTAATAACATGAATTTATTCTACTGTTAAACAAAAAAAGTTTATTCTGAATTCCGTTATGTAAATAATAATAATAATCAGGGAAAAAATTATTTTCCTATAAATTCGTCAGTGATATTACATTAGTTTTTGAAATAAATGAATAGCATCTAAATCCCGAAAAAGTTAAATCTTTTAATATAGTTTCTCATATTTTCAAATATGTGATTTACTTTGTTACTGGTGTTTTGCTGCTTTTCACAATTTCATGTTACAATATTAATTTAATACCGTTCCTACAATTTTTTAAATGTGTACTTTCATTAATTCATTTATTTATTTATGATTTGTTTTATTTTTGAACCGATGGGGGATCATTTCAGCGTAAGATGCTTTAGGCGCAAGGGTATACTTTAGGTATGTCTTTTCATATAAAGTTTGTATGTATTAATCCATAGAAAGCTTCATAATCGGGTTCACAGCCAATCGGCTTATCTTGGCGTGCATGGTTTGGCGCATAAGTAATATCATTGTTGTAACTCACATGTGTTATGTGAGTTACTGTGTGTATGAGACCTTATGTACGTCTGTATATGATATATAGAAGTTCAATGCACTTCACAATGTACTAAAATTTATCTAAGTACTAATCCAGCAATTACCTGCCTTAATAATAAGAATAACAGTAAAATTTAATAACATACATAAATTTCGCAAAAATCAAAGTACTTTAGGAAAGTTAGAACACGGATAACTACACAAAGAAAAGGACTGAAGCCATAAACACTTTTAAATAAATGGAAACATAAAAAAGTTTAATAAACACTTAAATTTATACGTGTCCCTCATCTTTTCCCCCGAAAGATAAATTATTGTCATTATTGTCAAGCTACGACTTTGGTGTTTGTAAATCTTGGTTTGAGATTCTTCATTAATCAGACCTACAGCCAATTTACAGTAAATGTAGTTTGGCGCAAGAATAATTTTATTTTTAAACCGTATAAATGATACCACATTGTTCAAGCGTCGTGCTATATAAAGCTAACTTTGCCTGTGGAACAAATTACTTACAGTTTGCTAATACTACTCTATATAATAAACTAGTCGGATGTGGCTATCCAAAGCGTTCGTCTATCTCATGCATGCTAATATTTCCTGAAAAATAAAGCATATGAGTGTCACCGATTGGTTGATTTACACAAAAATCTAATCAGCAGCAACTTATGTCAAGTTGTAGCTGAATCTGAAGTTTCACGAAAATCCGTGCTTTAGTTTTTGAGGTAGAACTATTGTGGGAATCGTAAACAAAATCTGTATAACAGCGCCACCTGTTGGTCGATTAACTTCAAAAACTAATCAGGATCAATTTATATCACGGACTAACTGAATCTCAAATTTGATGAAAATTCATGCATTAGTCCTTGAGATACTGTTATTGCGGAAATCATGATACATGCAGCCGAGAAGCGCCACCTGTTGGGCGATTTACACTAAAAACTAAACAGCCCTGATTTATGTCAGGGGCTAACTGAATCTGAAGCAGGGTTCCCACTGGCTTTTGACCAACATTAGCGATTTAGCGAATAACAAATTAAAAACAGTAGCCAAATTTTAATAAAGCTAGCAAAATAGATTCTGCGTGAAACACTGAAAGATATGTTCTGAAATAACCTAATTTTTTGTAATTGCTTATAAAATAGAAATTCGAATACCTGCTATAGATACTATTAAAAATAAGTACATTCTAAATATCTTTTAAATATGTAAATGTTTCAGTCTTTTAGCAGTCTATATAAAAATTCAAAATAGCTACCTTTGATTTACTGTTAGGAAAATATACTAGAAATTACTATGAGATTTCGTGTTCAACCGATCGAGAAAACTGACAGGCCAATGATACTTTGAATACAACTAATAAATAGTTTGGTAAATGGCTAATTTCAACCCCGCATTCAAGCAAATCTTTTTCTATTTGGCGATTGATGCGAGTAATTTTGTTTTGTCTCTTTATCAGCGCGACGCCGGCGCATAGATAGTGATTAACTGACAATAGAGAAATATCTATTACATAATAGTTTCTATATCTTCGGCAGTTGCTAAAGTGAATTGATGTTAAATCAGTATCTCTATAAATACGTGTAGAGTAACGTAAATGGCACAGTGCGATTGAACATGAAAATCTATATCAATCGTTCAGTAACTCGGATAAGAATCTCGTCTGTATTGGCACACACACACACATAAAAAGTGCAGAAATTGAGTATTCGCAATTTGGCGAATCTGATTGTTCGTTTACTCGCCAAATGAAGCATTTTGTCGCGATTAGGCTCAATGGCGAGCGGCCCTGATCTGAAGTTTGGTGAAAATTCGTGCATTAGTTGTTGAGTTAGAGCTATTGCGATAATCATGAATAATGCCGCATAGTAGCACCACCTGTTGGGCGATTTGTACTAAAAAGTAATCAGCAACAAACTATATCAAGTACTAATGAAATCTGAAGTTTTATAAAAATCCGTCCAATAGTTCTTGAGATATAGCTATTGCGGAAATCGCGAAAAATGCTGCATGGCAGAGCCACCTGTTGAACGATTTACACCAAAAAGGAATCAGGACCATTTTATATCAAGAACTAACTGAATCTAATGTTTTATTAAATTCCGTTCCTGTGATAGAGCGCCCACAAAATTTGTGTCACACTCAGATAGACTCACAGACAGACATTTTGTAAAAACATGTTTTTCGGTTTCTCTGACCTTTAAAACGTGTAAATCTGTCGAAAATCGGAAATCGAAAAATTTCCTGAATCCAATGCTTTCTTCTTGTAAAGATAGAAGAAAGTAAAAATCGGTATTTTTCAATCCTTGGCGAGAGAAGGAAATTTGGCAATGTAATTTCTGGAAACCTATTCACTGTTTCATATAAAGAAGCAATATTTTTCAGTATTTATATAATTTGATTAATATAAAAAAGCAATTTATCTATTTTTAAATACAAACATAAGAAAATTGTATTTAAAAATAATAATAATATAAATTAAATTTATACATGTAACTTTTTATAAAACAAGCTAACAATTCATACATTTTTGTTTTCATAACTGTTTGTATCATTTGGCAACAAATCTCACTTTCTGAAGCCCAAATTGTGACAAGGTTAGCAAAAAAAAAAAAAAAAAAAAAAAAAAAAAAAACGCAAAGGCCTTTTTACTGAAAAAGTACCCATAAATCTTACATTTAAATCTTCATTTTTTGCATTTTTGAAAGCCCGAAAATAATTGTGCGAAATAATTTATTTTTTACGTATTTATTTTAGTGGAATTCTGAAAATATTTTTTACTATTAATGTCAATAACACAATATTTTCCATTTTTAAATATACATTTGTTTACGGAGTATTACCAGTAATACGCACCAGGTGGTGTAACTTTCTGAAAAAAAGTGAGATAATAAGTTGGCAATTTTTGCGCACATTTTCACCCATAGACTTTCTCCGGATTGTCAAGCCTTATATATGACAAAGGAATCTTGTTACGCACTTTAACCCCTTAACGGTCGCATTAAATTACAGTTTAAAAATTGAAATTGTTAACTGGTACCCCTTTTTTGAAAAAGAAATATTCACCTTATTTAATGACCGGTAAAATAATACCATAATAAAGAAAATTACACTATTTTATAAAACTGGTGGGAATAAAAAAAATCTGAATAAAAGACACAGCCCCTGTAAATCACGGGAGCGAGAATTAAGGGGTTAAAAGAATGATATTATGATTTTTTTTTAATAAAGTGGCAACATAAGAATTCTAAACAAATAAAATTAATTGTTAAATTCGTTATATCATAAATAAAATAATCTGAGAAAATTCTTATTTGACTGAATTTACATTTCTAAAATTAAAATGCGCCAAAACATAAAATAAAGTTTTTTCTTAATAAAGATGCAAAAATAAAAAAAATATTGTTACAAATATTTATCTTTATCAATCAGTATAAAATAATCATGTATAATACTATCCATCCTTGAATGGAGTTCCATCATCTGCTGTTTAGTCTGTTGAGCTATAGTATACATGGCAGACCTGATGCTAAAACCAATAATGTTATCTGAGCTAAATATGCCTGCCGGTTCTCGGCCCATATAGCTCAATAGTTAGAGCAATGGTAATTTAAGTCAAAGGTTCTGGGTTCGAATCCCAGTTAGGTATTTTTTTCGCTCAGAAGGAAAAATTAACTTAGTATGATATTTTAACCAATCAGTATGACTGAGTTAAAAATAATCGTGTATACATGTATCTTTACAAATCAGTGTAAAATCTACTCGTGTACCTACCTATCCATCGTTGAATGGAGTTCCATCATCTGCTGTTTAGTCTGCTGAGCTATACATGGCAGACCTGATGCTGAAACCAATAATATTATCTGAGCTAAATATGCCGCCGGTTCTCGGCCCATATAGCTCAATAGTTAGAGCAATGGTAATTTAAGTCAAAGGTTCTGGGTTCGAAACCCGGTTAGGTAATTTTTTCGCTAAGAAGGAAAAATTCAATTCGTATGATATCTTTACCAATTAGTATGACCGAGTTAAAAATAATCTTGTTTATACGCATCTTTACAAATCAGTATAAAATCTACTTGTGTATCTACGTATCCATCGTTGAATGGACTTCCATCATCTGCTGTTTAGTCTGTTGAGCTATACATGGCAGACCAGATGCTGAAACCATTAATGTTATCTGAGCTAAATATGCCGCCGGTTCTCGGCTCATAGAGCTCAATAGGTAGGGCACTGGCAATTTAACCCTAGATCTACCGGGAATTTTATTCAAGTTTTAATAAAACGTTCTACACCAGAATTTTTATTTAAAACTATTTAACTTATTTATTTACCTTATTTTTGTCTGGTTTATATACTTAGTTTATTTTAAAGAAATTTCTGGTTTGAATGAATATTTTGTATGTACCTGTCGGGTCCAATGGACCCGTCTGGTAGACGGAGGGTTAAGTCAAAGGTTCTGGGTTCGAATCCAGTCTTGGGATCTTTTAGTTTAGTTGGGAAAACTCAAATAGTATTAAAGAGATATACTATGCCGAGAGCCTATAAAAAAGGTGACTCTAATTTATGGCGAATAATCCACAAAATAAAACAAAAAAATTTAGATCTAGTAATTTTACTTATTAAAATATAACCATACTTGATGAAATATACATGGTACATATAAGACAAATTTTTAATGGAAATTTCTGGTTTGAAGCAGACATTTTCTGATTCACGGATTACTTTCTGGAAATCAGGGTACACCTGTTATAACCATAAGAAAAAGGAATTAATTTGTATAATATTTATTACAATTGTTAGAAACAGCGTAATATTATTCAAGACTTTTCCTTCCTTGACTTGTCTTACGCTAGTTTTTTCGTGTACATTTTTTCTTCCGTACATTTTTAAGAACCAAGTTAAGAGTGTTTTAAAAAAAATCAATGTGAGTTCTTATTAAATATGCCTCATATTTTCTAATCACAAAAGTTTTGAATAACTGTCACATTTTCTTAATACAAATGTGCATTCCAAATTGATTAATTCATGTTTATACGAAATTAAAATAACGTGAATCGAAAAGCAGGCTGCTTTTAATTAACTCTGGATTAGAATTTTGTAATGTGATGTTTTTTCTCTACCTTATGGGGTCTCATCTAAAATTTAATTTACAACATTTTTATTTTATTCCATCTACAAGGAATCATGTCAAGGATTCTTTTCCTTTTTTAAAAGAAAATCTATAACTGGCTATATTTTTATTTGAACTTATTATGATACATAATATTTATCATTATTATTTCTGGTACTAAATTCAAAAGTGATTTACTTTTGTTAAATAAATCATATTATTTTCATATTTAATAAATTATTAGAAATATAATAATAAAGATTTCCGAATTTATTTTTCACAGGAGACAGTTTGTATCAACAAATGTATCAACCTATGTTTCTTTAAGTTTTGATTAATACATGAAATACTTTGAGGGATTTTTATTTTTTATTATTTATTTTTCACTAATTTATGGCGCATAGTTGACAAAATAAAACAAACATGCGTGGATCTAGAAATTTTACTTAATATAACATAATTTTAATTAATAATATATAGTTGGTACAGATAAGACAAATTTTTAATCGAAATTTCTGGTTTGAAACACACATTTTTTGATTCACGGATTATTTTCTATAAATCAGGGTACAACTGCTATAACAATAATAAAATGAATTAATTTGTATAATATTTATTGCAGTTTGTTAAAAACAGCATATTATTAACCATTTGGAAAAATGGTTATTGTTCTCGTCAGGATGGGAAATTAAAAGCATATCTGGAGGTTTTCATTGGTTTAACCCGCATTTTAATCGTTTTATGATTGGTCTATACAGTAATCTGTATTTCCCTTTAATTTCAACAACGATGGATACCTTCTGTTGCCACTATGACAAAAAAGTAATAAAAACTACAAAAAAAATAATAACTCAGAAACAAATTGAGATACAGCTTTCAAACAAATTGCATTTAAAAGTACATTTTTTTCTCTATCCGACGCTGTAAAAAGTAATAGTGTCGGGTGTTTAGAAGTTTAAGAATGAAATTTCATTTAAAATGGGTCATCAGATTTCTTGGAAATCTGACGATGGAAAAGCCTTTTCCCGAACAGCCAATGGAATGCTTGGATATTTACGTAAGTTTCAGGTGGATAATACTTAAGTTTCATGAAATCTAACGGGTCGCAAGCGATATTTTTGGCTTACAATTTTTACGTGTAATAACACTATTAATGTTTAATTCATGGCGTACGTAATGTATGATCAACGCCGTGCGATTTTTTATGTCTTAAATTTTAGTCTTAAAAAAAAATCGTTTTCCAAATGGTCGTTGTAATTTGATAAATTGCTATTTTTATTTTAGTTTTTTATTTATGTCTTTTATAACATTTCCCTTCTTTGACTTGTTTTATGCCAGTTTCTTCGTGTATATTTCTTCTTCGGTACATTTTTAAGAACCAAGATAAAAATATTAGATGCCAGTTTTTAAACCAAATATACCTGATATTTTCTAATTCACAAAATTTTTGAATAATCATTGCATTTTCTTAATATAAATGTGCATTCCAAATTCATGAATTCATATTTCTAGAAAAATTAATTAAAATAACATGAATCGTATAGCAGGCGACTTTTAATTAATTAATTTCCTTCGCAGTAGGATCGTAAAATGTGTAGTTTTTTCCCTACCTTATGAAGTCTCATGTAAAATTTCATTTACAACACTTTTATTTTATTCTTTCTACAGGGAATCATGACATGAATTCTCATCCTTCTTTTAATGAAAATCTACAATTTTTTCGCATTCTTTTAAGTAACTATACTGTAATAGATATTCAATATTTATCTTTATTATTTCGGATACCGATTTCATAATCCGAATTTTACTTTTGCTAAGCAAATCGTATTATTTTGAGATTTAATAATCTATTAGAAATATAATAATAACGATTTCTGATTTTATTTTCACAGGGGACATATTGTATAGACTAGGGATGCACAACCTGTGACCCGCGGGCCAAAAGTGGCCCGCGATGAGTTAACGTGTGGCCCGCGAACCTCGTCAATTTATAACTGGAAAAAATGCAATTTTTGTCCATATGGTCCCAGGAAAAAATCGTGAATTTCATCAATTTGCCGCGAGAAAAATTGAACATTTCGTCAGTCAGTTAAGAATCGCGAATTTCGTTCATCGGGCGAGGAAAAAATCACAAATTTTGTTGATTGGGCACGGAAAACTCGCAAATTTTGTCGATAATACGCGGAAAATTGCGAGTTTTTCGATCAGGCTCAGAAAAACCGCGAATTTCGTTCATCGGTCAAGGAAAAATAGCGAATTTTGTCCAAAAGACGTGGAAAAATCACAAATTTCGTTGATCGGGCACGGAAAAATAGCGAATTTTGTTGATAAGATGCGGAAAAAATCGCAAATATCTCCAATCGGGCATGGAAAGATCGCGAGTTTTGTCAATTGGTCACGGAAAAATCGCGAGTTTTGGCGATCGGGCACAGAGAAATCGCGAGTTTTAGAGATCGGGCTCGGAAAAATGGCGAGTTTTGGAGATCGGGCTCGGAAAAATCGCGAATTTTGTCGATCAGGTACGAAAAAAATCGATAATTTAGTTGATCGGACACGGAAAAATCGTCGATTTTGTTGATGATGCACTGAAAAATTGCAAATTTTGTTGATCTGTTCCGAAAAAATCGTGAGTTTCGCCAGTCGCGAGAAAAAAATCTCGAATTTCGCCAATTTGCCGAGGGAAAAAATTGGAAATTTTCGTAAGTCAGTTAATAATCGCGAATTTCATCGATCGGGTGAGAAAAATCGCGCATTTTGTCAATTAGGAGCGGAAAAATCTGAAATGTCGTTGAAACGCTTCGAAAAAAGAAAAAAGCATATTTTGCCTGTTTATCACGAGAAAAAATTGCGAATTTCGTTGATCGGGCACGGAAAAATTGCAAATTTCGTCAATGAAGCTCGGAAAAATCGCAAATTTTGTTGATCGGTCACTGAAAAATAGCTAGTTTTGTCGATCGGGATCCGAAAAATCTCGAATGGCTTGGTTGGACTCTAAATAATCGCGAATTTTTGTCAATGATGAGCGGAAAAATTGAAAATATCGTTGATCGGCTGCGGAAAAAACACGAGCTTCGTCTTTTTTTCGCGAGAAAAAATCTCGAATTACGTCAATTTGCTGCGGTAAAAAATTACAGATTTCGTCAGAGTCAAGAATCGCGAATTTCGTTGATCGGACACGGAAAATTCGCGAATTTCGTCAATCAGGGGCGGAAATATTGAAAATTCCGTTGATCAGATGTGGACAAATGACGAGCTCCGTCAGTTTATCGCGAGAATAAATCGCGCATTTCATCAATTTGCTACGGTAAAAAATTACAGATTTCGTCAGCGTCAAGAATCACGAATTTCGTCACTCAGGGGCGGAAAATCGCAAATTTGGACATCATGCGCAAAAAATCGCAAAATTTGTTGATCAGGGCCAGAGGTCCCAGCGCTGCGCCAGAAATGGCCGATTGCTACCACTAAATTTTAATAGTATTTTTTGACTTATTTAATGACAGAATTTATGACATTTAAATAAGGACAAGAATGCTAATAAAATGTGGTTGTAGCAATCGGCCTTTTCTGGCGCAGCGCTGGCACCCCTGTCAGGCGCGAAAAAATAGCAAATTTCGTCGATCGGGTGTGGAAAAATTGTGAATTTTGTCAATCAGACGCGGAAAAATCTCAAATTTCGTTGATCGGCTCCTCTTCGCCCCTTAATTCATAAAGTTTACATTTTTTCCCCACTAGCCACTTTCATGCCTATGTTTGTTTTTTAACACTTTTAACAAAACAAAATTTACTTTGCCGAATAAAGTCAAGTATAACATTATCACTCCTTGAATATAATCCTTGCTATATCTCTGTTTGTTATATATACTATTGTAAAGTCTTCTTGCCAGCTGAATTGAATATGCTGAGTGGGTAGGAGAACCTAGAGGGGTAAAACTCACCCCCCCCCCTGAAACCATATTTTTTATCTGATTATAGGCCACAGATCACCTCTCCAAAATAGAATCCTCTCCGTATTACCGGTGTGGCACCCGACAACCCAGATATTTTTGTAAGTGGCTTAAAAAGGTTGTGCACCCCTAGTATAGACAAATGTTTCAACATGTGTTTCTTTAAGTTTTGATTAATACATTAAATATTTTGGGGAATTTTATTTTAATTTATGTAGTGTTTTATGTAGTTATCGTTAAAGAAAACGTTAGATAAGAAAACTGCAAAGTGTAAGAAATATTAAATTTACTGCGAAATTCAACATTATTCGCTCATGAACTAAATTAAACATTTTAAAAGCAATAATAAATTATTTAAAATTCAATTGGTAAAAATCTCAACGTCAATTTTAATCATAAAAATTAAATATTTTATTACGATTGTGCTATAGTATTTATCAATGGCTTTTCATTGGCATGGTAGTGGAGATCAGTGGATGATAGTGGTTGTGCAAATAACAGTGCAGTATATTATAGAAAAATATATTATATAAATAAATAATTAGTCCGGTTAATACAAAACTGTCACATTTAAAAAAATATTATTTTTTTAAAATTAATAATTGATATTTCTCATATAAAAATACGTTTTGATGTTGTTCGCAGGCATTCTAAGAAATAAAAAATAAATAAAATGAAAGGAAAATAGGATTTCACTTATAATCATTGAACCAAGAGGAACGAGTTGGAACCTTTAGTTATTTTTAAACGGAAACTTTCATGTTCATTCATAAAAATAAAAAATATATATACAATAATTACATGAAAATGATTGCATTTTGTAACGTTTTATGTCATGATAATCAGCCATGAAGATTTGTTTGAAAGCAGTAAGGACCGACACTCTATTTAACCCTTTCGCTGCGTAATTGTTTCATCAAAATAGTTTCAAAAATTACGTCTTTTAAGAAATATTGTTCTTTTGTCACCGGTTTTTCAAAACAAAAATTTTTGTCTAATTTAATCGGGAAAATGCTCTAATAAAATAAGGCAAAATTTACAATAAAAAAAATAACTGGTGGAAATAATCAAAGAGGGTTAATTAGACGGAAAAATGCATCCCCGTGAAAATCTCGGGTTGCGCAGCGAGAGGGTTAACTCATTAAAGCCGGTTGACATGAAAACCTGTCATGTACGGCGAACAAAACTTTTAAATTTGAATACCAGTATTTTAGTTTGAAAATTTTCACATTATCTAATCTGAAATTTTGAGCGAATAAAAAATTCAAAATTACAACGTGAATAAAACTGGTGTCGAAGAATTAAAAAAAAAGTGCAAAAGAGGCTCGTCGTTAATGAATTAACCCTAGAACTACCGGAAATTTTACTCAAGTTTTATAAAAACATTCTACACCAGAATTTTTACTTAAAACTATTTAATTTGTTTATTTAACTTATTATTGTCTGATTTATACATTTAGTTTGTTTTGAAGAAATTTCTGGTTTGAATAAATATTTTGAATGTACATGTCGGGTCCAATGGACCCGTCTGGTAGACGGAAGGTTAATATAAATCATGAACAATGTTGCCATTGTAGAACTAAAGCACCTAGCTATAAGGTACAACTGTAGAAATAGGTACAACTAATGAAAGAGGAAATAAACATAGCAATCGTCTGTTCAGAGTCAGTTTGACGTCGCTCTGAAAGAGTCTTATGGAAGAAGATGTCCTATTTAGTAAGTTATTTTTTCTTTATATTTTGTTCTTGCAATGGAAGGCACCGTCATTTTAACGTATTTTTAGTAAATGTTTCAAATTTGATATAAGAGAATTATGCATTATCTGTTCACGATGACGTCAATTTCGTATGCGAAATAATAGCCAGTGAATCTGAAATTGCATTGTAGAGCGCTGATTATCGGAACTTCAATTAACCAAACTTCCAAGTATCCGAACGGCCTACAAACCAAAACGCTTTTTACAAACCACAGGTTTATAAAATGCGGGAAATGGACGGCGACAAAAAACGAGTTGAAAGTAGGGGGTATTGCGATAATGGTACAGAATGTTCGGCGCTTTTTTCGGTGTTTGAGGGTTTGAAGTCGCGGTGCAGTAAAAGAAAATGTTCTTTGATGTACCGGCCTAGATATCAGTATTGGGATATATTCTTAGAATCAGAGCTCGGATATTATTATTGCGACAGTTGAAAAACATCAATATTTGAGGATATAGTGATAAAGAATCCAGCCTTACTGGATATCAGATTTTAAATGATGATGAGATTGTGGATGAGATTCATGATGAAAAAGAAATTGAAGAAAATGAAAACGAATGCTCTGAAAATAACCCAGGTCTATCACATAACGAAGCCATAGTTGCCAACCTCTCGATTTTTTTCCTACTAATATTTTTATGCAGAAATACTTGCTTTATACAATCCCAGTTTTAACGCAATTAAATAAATAAAACACTTTTGTAAGATTTTACTGGTATCCAAAAAATCGGGAGATTGGCAAGTATGCGAAGCCTTTGAATGCTTGGGAACAGCTTTCAAATGGCTTGAATGGCAGAAGAATGTTGATCCTATTCGAGGCTAACGAAAAAGACAGGCTACCGCGGTGCATTCCACATATCTTTTTTTACAGAAGGCTGGAGTCACGTGATGCTCGAATGCACCAATGAAGGTGAGCGAAAAGAGCATCACGCCACTCTAGCGTTCTGCAAAAAAAGACATGTGGGATGCACCGCAGTAGCCTGTCTTTTTCGTTAGCCTCGATCTTATTCACGTATTTAAGAAGAATGAGAGATATGGCAGAATTGAAAAGAATATCTTCGTTGAAAGTAAGTAACAATCAAAAGCTTTTTTTGCTTAAATTATAATCTCTGGAGTTCAGAAAATGATAAAAAGAGAAAAAAAGATGTTTAATAGTAAAAATGTAAAAAAAAAATTAAATAAATAATAAAATAAACATGCCAGCACTAACTGGTGCTTCTATTCCTAAGCTTAGATAACGTGTGAAGATTTTAGTATAGTCAGAAGCATCCCTTAAATTGTCTGTCCATTTATCCGAACTTTTGCTTATGTGAACTAGGATCGGTCCCGACTTGTTCGGATAATCGGCGTGCTACTGTACTTATAAGAATATATTCCTTGCGTAGTTTATCTTTGGGGCAACAGAAAAAATAATTACATTAGAATATAAAAATAATGAAAAAAGATTTACATGACGAAATCTACGAGGATGGTTGAAAAAAAGGGTAAAACGTAGTCTGATATATTTTAACCCTTTCAGGGGCAAAGCACTTTCATTACTAAAATGTTGAAATGAATCAATGACACCGGAATTTACAAACAATTTTATTTATAAATAACTGAAAGCTATATTTCACATACATGATAAACGGAAAACTTTATGCACAAAATTCTGGTGCCATTGTGGCATTTGGGAATTAAAATTAAGCGGTTTCATAAACATACCACCGCCCTTGAAAGGGTTAAAAAACGGATAGTAGTTTTACTGATATTCTAATATGTATGTATATTAAGTTTCACGTAAAATGGTTTTTAAAAAATGTGGATTTGTGTAAGGAACATACACCTAATAAAATTCTGTATCAAACCAAAAATAAAAATTGACAGTTCTGAATCCTGCAACCCAATATAAGTATGCTCTTTACAAATCATTTTTCGTTTGTTTTCCATTTCTTTATTTAATAATAAAATCTTCCTAGAAAATGCATTAGGAAAAAAAATAGGATTAATTACTGGTGGAATAAACATGCCCGGTGTGAATAGTAAAATTCTCCCCTGTAAATTAATAATTCTTTTTTCCTTCTTAACCCCTTGAGGGGCGGTGGTATTTGTATTAAATCACTTAATTTTAATTCCGAAATGCCACAGTGGCACCAGAATTTCGGATTAATAAAAAGTTGGGTTTATTATATATGCTGAATAGTGCTGAACAGTGGAGCAGCGTTGAGGGGTTTTCTAGTTGTCAGGCAACTTAACCCCCAGAATGTAGATATGATGTCTTACAAATTAATGAGCCATTGGGAAAAAGAGAAGGTGTAGTTGTTTAAAACTACATTATAAATGAGAAAATATTAAAGATATTCACTAGCATAAGTGCTTTAATTATAGAGATAAAAAAGATAAAGTTAAGTTTAAGAACTTGAAAAGGAAGTTAAAGTTATACTTAAATATAGGCACAGCTGCAGTTGCAAGAACTACTATAACATTATATATGCGAAATATAACTTTTTCTTATTTATAAATAAATTTGTTTTCAAATTCCGGTGTCATTTATTAATTTCAACATATTAGCAATGGAATTGCTTTATCACTGAAAGGGTTAATTGAAGTAATGTATCTTTTTTGATAATTCCATAAGAAGATTTCATATCATTTTAGCATTACGATTCATAGTATGATGATTCATAGGATTATGATGCATATTTACAGGCTCTTTATAGTAGAATACAATTATTTAAAAATCCCATATATGCAAAACTGTAGCTTGTTAATATTTGAGCAATATTTTTATCACAAATAGTTTATAAAAGGGCAAATGTTACAAATTTTGAATAATCTATTCATTCATAATCCGTTACAAGTATTGCCATTTTGACATTCGATTAATTTATCTCTCTATCCTAAAAAAAAAAAAAAAAAAAAAAAAAAAAATCATGCTTCAAGCATATATTATGATACACTTTCCAATACATTCAGGATATTGTAACAAAACTGCACCGTTTAATAAGTTAAATTATTATATCTAATTCAATCATATGGAAACGCATAACACATTTAAAAACCTAATTTCAGCTGTTCCTATCTACAATCGGAAAATTATCCTAATTCTTGGAGCAGCCCTGTATATATCTTTGCATGTATTAACTACATGCATGAAAAAAAAATTGTTCAGTTAAGAAATACATATACATTAGTTGAAATTTCCCCTTCAGCAACTTTCACTCACAAGGAGAATGACACGTGAATTCTTTTGTGCAGCCCTGTAGTGTATGTGGTATAGAATTTATATACAACCAATATAACACATAAAATAGTTAAATTTAAAAGGGCATGCCGAAATTGAAAACTGACTTGTAGCCATTATTCCTTAAAGAGAGTACTGCAATCGATTTCTTTTGTGTGTCCCTGTAAATGAACAACAAATGCTATGAATGCCCTATTCTATATCGTAATCATCTTGTATTGAAGTATTCAGTGATTTTTATCAGTTTAAATATATTTGAAACAGCGTAATCTCATTAAAATACTCTGCAAACGATTTTCCCCCTTATACCATTGTGTAATGGAATTTTTTTGAGTGCCCCATTAAATGAACTATTAATACCACATACTTCATGCACAATACCAAACGTGCTTAGGTGATCCTAAATAACGTTTATCAATTGTATGAAAATCCAATCATATTTACTGGAGTTAGAGCGTGGACAGACAAACCGAATGCATAAACACTGTTCAACTTTGTTGGACAGTGTTAAAAGTGACTAACGCTGCTGCGGTAAATTATTATTATTATTATTATTATTATTATTATTATTATTATTTTTTTTTTTTTTTTTTTTTTTTTTTTGTGACCGGACGTTTTTCTAGGCTAATATTAATAAAACTAATGCACGTAAAAATGTGAAAATTGGTAGTTTTATAGAGAAATGTACCATAAACACGCTAAAGAAGACCGTTTTTATTTCGAAGAATTATTTTAAGCGCTATTTAATGTATACATCGGTCAAAATACTTCTGTTAAATAAGTTTTATACACTGTAAAAAAAAATCTGTGAAGTTACTAAAGTTTTTCTAGGAAACTGGGATTCCTAGAACTTTTCATGTAACGGCAACAACAAAATGTCATGTAACAGACACACTTTTGCGCCGAAAATCAAAAAATCTGTAAGGTTACTAAGAATTTTTTTGGAAACTGGGATTCCGAGAACTTTTCATGTAAGTGCACCCAGGGTTACAAATAAAAGTTTAGTAAGTTTACTGAAATTTTAGCAGATTCATTTGTAAAGTTACAGATTTTTGTAGCTTTACAAAAACTAGTTTTGTAGATTTGCAGCTTTTTACGTACAGTTTCAGGTGAAAGTTTAGTAAGCATGTAACTTTACATCTGTAGAACTACAGATTTTTTTTACAGTGTAGGAATAAAAACTATGCATAGCAGTTCAACTATATTTTATAGAGACATGCTTGAAAAGCTTGCGGTGTGACGTGTGCAATTATTTTCCAAATTTGACTAATTTTTTAAGGGTTTTTTTTTTTCAAATTCTTATTTGAATTTTCATTATTTTAATGGAGATTTATTTCATATTTAGAAAAAGACATTTTGTTTAAATTGTTGCCAAGGTGTAAAACAACACAAAAAGTAATATTTTCTTTCAAGTAATATATTTACATGTGTGTATTAAACACAGAAAGAAAACATTAAAATAAATCAAACAATCACGTGTTAAAAGCAGAAAACGTGGAAATTTTCGTCATAAAAACATGTTTATACGCAGATATTAAAAAAGAAGTAAAACCTTAAAATAATTCAATTATTACACGCGAAACGCATTTAATACAGTAAACTCTGTCTAAGGCGGAATCGATCGGGACTGAGAAAATTTTCCGTGGTAGACAATATTCCGGCTTATGCAAAAAAGCCCCCCCCCCCCCCCCCCGAAAACAACAACAACAAATCCCTCGAATTTCATGATTTTTTTTTTTTTTAGATTTTCCTGACTCGAAAATCGGTTGAAAACTGAAATTCGGAAAGATCTTTTGTCTTTATAGATAAATGATAAACGCTATTCAATTTCTTAGTACCGCTGTAATACAGGCGAATTGGAAGTTTAAGTACACACACACTAACACCCCCCCCCCCCCTCCCCACCACCAATAAACTTCGAGAATGCAACTGAATGCTATAACTTTGAATTTGAGTACATCCTTAAAGTATAATATATTGCACTTTCAAAAATATATATTTTGATAAATGTTCATTCTACTAGAAATATTAACTTTTAAATACAATTTTGGAAATGAAAAAAATGGCACAAACATAAATTCCTTAAAATTTAAACAGTTTCTGTCCTTTTGAATTAACTTTTTCAAAGGGTTACGGAATTTAACTAACATGCACGACATTGAGTATTTGACATCGGTTTTAAAGTTTAATAAACAAAATGCTTCTCATTTTTAAATTATCCTTTTTTTCCGCCTTATACAAAATTTCTTTTTCGGTGGGACCTTAAAATGCTTTCCGTTTCCGCGTTAGACAGATTCCGTCTTATGCAGCATGAATTAATGTAATTTTCTATGGGTTCGCCGGGACTTGAAAAAATTTCCGCGGTAGACAGATTTCCGGCTTATACAGAGTCCGTCTTAGACAGAATTTACTGTACTTAAAATTACTTCACATATTAAAAAAGAATATTTGAAACGAATTCTGTATGGGTAATATTCATATGACGTCATAGTGGGAATCACATTTCGTAAAAGTAGCGTGGCTAGAAAGTTAGTTTTTCTATTTCATCACTTGATGCAGCATAAATAGAAGTAAATGCATATGTAAAATTCTTTAGATTTATTTTGTAAGAACTAATATTCAATAAATACATATTAAAAAAATATGGTACATGCTTATAAATCAAAATAAACAATTTACATTTTACATATAACATGAAAGCATGCATTAGGTACAATAAAATAGAGAAAAGAATTCATACATCAGCTATATCTGTTCCTGAAAATATGTAAAACTCGATGTAAACAAAAATTAATGCGCAAATTCTCAAAAAGTAAGAAATTTGCATTTTTTCGCTATTAATCACCACTTTAATAGCTATTTTTAAAATATTTTCTTTCAATAATGCCTGCCGGCAACAAGTATTTTTATTTTTTCAGAAAGGAGCATCTTTATATGGAATACCACTTGCAACCGGAGTATCCTGCGAACCCTTAACGACCACATTACTTAATTATTGTGTAAAACATTTTTGCCGAAATAGTGGTATAAGTAAAAAACTAAAAATCTATCACGCGCGATTGATCCTCAAAAGGCTTTAGATTGGTTTGGAATATTTGATTGTTTCTTCCTGAACTGTCAGGTGTTTCAAACATTAAACCAAACATTAACCATTTTTATAAATTAATCTTTGATTTTGTTAAAAGAGTAATTTTCTTTGTCCTAAGAATTAAACTAAGACAATATTGTTAAAATATAGTTTATGTTTTATGTTAATTCATATTTTGTCTCACGTGAATTTAGCACATGTGTATTGTGCATTGATTTGTTGTTCATTAAGTTGTATCGGATAGAAAATGTAATCGAAATAATGGCTGTTCTTTTTTATCCATATATTTGTGCTATTAAATTCTTCTACTAGATTTTCACTCTAAATAATGCGTTCCTTTCTATTTCTAATTAATGTGTACTTAAATTTAAATATCAATCGACTCAAAGCTATTATACTTTGCATATTACGAGAATAATATTTTTAATAAATATTACAAATATAAATACATTGTTTACTGAAATATAATGAAATCCTGCAAATTAAAATACATATATAACCAGCCACATAACAGTGAATATATCATTTTCCTTAATTCATTCACTTTAACTCTAAGTGATCTGATTATCTTCTCTTTAAAAATCACCTTACTGAAAAGCATCAGTGTGTTTTCACGAATTTTAATTAACTCCAATCGGATTAAATTCGTTTAGCAGATGCTTCAACGTAGAAAGTCATTTTACTAATTAAATATTTTTTATACTTTATCCACTTTTATATAATGAATTGATTTAAAGAAATTGTTTCTTTGTTCTTATTTTCCCTTTTCTTTATTCAATTTTTTGTTTTATGATTTTTGCGATCGAATCGTTTTACGTACTGTTTAAAAAACAACTTTACTTTCAATATTTTTGTTTCATGATGTTTCCGGTGGGACTGTTTTTAAATACCGTTTAGAAATAATTTTATTTAAACTTTTTTATTTTAAATTAAGTGTAGTTTTTATTTAAACACATTGGAGATGTTTGCTTATGTAGTTTGTAATGTGGTATTTTAATCAGAGTATGCTTTTTTTATTATTATTATTTCATTATAAGATTTCCTATTTTGAATTATTTTTTTATCTGAATAAAAAGTAAAGTTTCAACAATTATCTGATTGTCTGACCGAATAAATGCTTTTGAAATATCCATTAACAATTGTTTGATATCATTAAATAAATATTTTGTTAGTGTATAACACTAACAAAACTCGACATTTACTTTGTTTTATTAAAGAAACAAACTTTCGTGAATCAAATATTAGTGGAAATACCAATTACTATTATTTTCGCTGATAAAATTGTGACATTTAATGCAGATATATCTGTTTTAGGTACATTTCGCAAGAAGTGCTGCCTATTAAATTCTACTTTATGATAGAATTGAAGAAAACCTTTTGCAGATTTATGCCGATCATGACCCCTAGAGTCCGAAACAACCCCACAGTTCAAAACTTTATATATATATATATCACTTTGTTATGGACACAATAACTTGCATAATTCCGCACAAATCCCTTAAAAATTGATACGTAAAATCAATGGACAGAAAATCTCGGCCAAGTCGTTAATGGGCAAAATCGGACCAAGGGGGTGGAAATAGGTAGGGGTATTGTGTAAAAAGAAAAAAAAAACATGATTTTTTAATTATAATACATATCAAATCAGTTTAACGTTATTATTACTAGGAAAAGACCCAAAAATTTATGTATGACAGATTATTGATAAATTTAAAAATTTAAAAATGGGCTGAAGGGGCGAAAGAAAAGGGTTTTAGGGGGAAAAAATTTATAACTTCGTCAATTCTAAAGATATCAAATTCACATAACCTTATTATAAATCTTCTTAATACTATCTACAACATTTATATTGACAACTGTTTGATAGGACCAACTGTTACCGCAAAAACAAATTTAAAACGAAAAAAAGGAAGGTTGACGAAGAAGAAAAATTCATAACTTCGTCAATTCACATGATATCAAATCCGCTTCAATTTATTATAAATTTTCTTAATATTCTCTACAACTTTTATACTGACACATTTAGGATAAGACCAACTCTTACAGCAAAAACAAATTAAACAAAAATAAGGGTTGACGAAAAAAATTATCGTATTAACATGATTCTTAAAAGCAGCTCTTACACAAAAATAAAATAAAAAAACTCGTCAAAAGCTGCCAGATAAAAATGTTAAACTGGGTTTATCTGTAATCTTGATTTTGTTTTTGTTGGTGAAATTAGTACTTAACTTCGAAATCTATCTCCGCCGGTATTTTTTTGTTTTTTGTTTTTATGTTTGACCTGCAACAGATAAAATGCATCTGGCTATCACTAGACATGCACTTAATATTGATTTATTGCAGAATAGAATACCAGGACGTCAATATTACACTAAACTTATAAAATATGTTAAAAACTATACTTAAAAAGCACAGTTGAATTACTTATTTATATAAACCCGTTAAGGAGAAAATCTATGTAAGTATATAATATAATTCATGACAGCTTAAAATCTGGCGCGTCCCAAAGATGGCTGGAGTAAAATATATTCATGGTACCACATGGGAGTTAAGTTTCTTATTTTTAAGAACAGTATCTTCACGTATAAAGGCAGGTCATTTCAGGGTTGCCACATTCGACAATGTTTTAATTTTACCTCATACTAATTTCTCAATATAAAAATTATTGACATACTGTTAGAGTACATTTACAAGAGAAATATACCATAAAATCTGTTTTTTTTATAATAGTGGTACGAATAGAATAGTAAAATGTTCGACTTTGGCTGCCCTGTATTTCTATGCCTGAGATTTCAGATTCATATCGATAGAAAATACAGGGTGCTTCACTACCAGGCCGACAAATTTGTAGGAGGTATAGGGAGCACAGAGACGACGAGGAATCACATAGCAATGCAGGGCCGGAAATGCAATCTAACGCGATAGAGGGGTTCAGTGTTGCCAGTGGGCTACTTTTTTAAAATTCAGATTTCTTGATTGGCACCATTTTTCTGAAATGGTAAAATTCCCCTTGTTTTCGCTTTAACTAATATGTTATTAATAAAGGCGAATTTTACTATTTCAAAAAAAGTGGTGCCAATGAATAAATCAGAATTTAAAAAAGTAGCCAACTGGCAACACTGGAGGGCTTGTTAGAGTCTGAATCGTAGTGATAGCAAATTGACATTTAAAGACCATAAACTTAAGGGGTCTCAAAGACTCTTAAAGCTTTAAAATTTTCGAAATTTTAATTTTTTTAGATGTTAAACTCCTATCTTTTCTGAACATTTTGATATAATTGTTCCCTTGAAATTCCTATTAGAACTGAAGTTATGGCTTTTACATTTATACACGTTCAATAGCTGAAGCGTCGTTTTGGAAACTTTGAAGCCATTTTTCTCCAAATGACGTTTTTGGGCGTAACGCGCACGATATCTCAAAAACTTATGAGTATCTTTTCATGAAATTTTCAAAACATATGTTTCATGTTAGTCTGTATAAACTGAACCTAAAATTTCATTTTATTGTTCAAAATAATATTTTTTTAGGTGATTATACTGTTGAAATTTTCTTAATTTTGCATTAGCCAAATACAACTCTGTATTAAAAATACAAAAAAAGCTTTAAATATAAATTTATTTAGGTTCAGGGTAATTATTACAATCTAAAGTATAAGTAGGTACCGAAATTTTCATTCTAGTTGCAAAACTTATTTTGTAATCGTGCGCGTAAGCTGTTATGCCGATTTTTTGCTCGTCAAATGTCTAACAGTTTGGAGCCACCTGTAAATGCTAATTCTGCATCTTATAATTTTTTAAATACATGTAATGAAAGAACATACTTATATATTTTATTCCAATTAAAATTGTGTCTTAGAATCAAATACATTTTAAGATATTAAATATTGAATTAGGTCTTTTTTCTCTTTTTTTCCAATTTTAAAAGTCCTGAGACCCCTTAAAATAAGTCGTCTTTCCTGATAATGAAGGTTCTTTGAAGTTTTCTGCCTACGTGCCTTGTTCTTATCATCTACAATTTTGAACGTTGAGGTAGTAGGGGCGTTTTGAAATGGCGCGTCTTCATTGCTACCTCAAACGCCCGAAACACGCCCGGCGTATTTCAAACCATCCGAGACTCCAGGTTACGAATGTTTTATTCACACATTAGGAAACATCGGACAACTTCACGATCAGGAAAGTTATGACTTATTTTAAGCTTATGGTCCCTAAATGTCAATTTGCTATCACTATGATTCAGACCATAACAATCCCTCCAGTGTTACTAGTTGGCTACTTTTTTAAAATTCAGATTTATGGATTGGCACCACTTTTTTTGTAATTGTAAAATTCCTCTTTATTAACACTAGCAGGGCTCCCAAATGGTCCGCCAACTGAATACCAATATTATTTTAGAAAATTTTTCTTTTTAGATTTTTCTTACAAATCGCCCCGGAATCACCTTTGAAAGTTAATTCTAGCGCAAACCTACCATAAAATTTTCTGCTAAAATTTATTGGTATTCAGTTGGTGGACCATTTGGGAGCCCTGTACTAGAACGCCTGGAAGGAGTCGATTCAGCTCCGACCATATGATTAAATGTCAATTGGAACCAGAAATTCTTTAATAAAATAAGTTAAATTTAAAAACGCAGATTTACGTTAAATAAATCAGTCGAATAATTTAAAATAAAAACTCTGGTGTAAAATATTTTTATAAAACTTGAGTAAAATTTTCGGACGTTCTAGTGTTAAAGACATTTTAATTAAAGCGAACACAAGGGGGATTTTGCCATTTCAGAAAAGTGGTGCCAATCAAGAAATCTGAATTTTAATAAAGTAGCGAACTGGCAACACTTAACCCCTCTATTTCGTTAGGATTGCATTTCCAACCCTGCATTGCTATGTGATTCCGAGTCATCTCTCTGCCCTCTACACCTCTTGCAAGTTTGTCAGTCTGGTAGTGAAACATCCTGTATATAGGAATGATCTTACAAACATATGTATAAGACACTTTGAAACTCATCGACACAGATGGAAGAATACCCATTGCAACAAAGTATTCATATCAGTCGGTTTTAAAATACGAGTAAGAGTAACCAGAAAATTAGAATATAAATTATTGAAATATTTTAATGTAAATAGAAAAAATTTTATGCATTTTTTAATAGTGGCGTATTGTTTTACGTCAGTTTCAGTGCGCATTACTTAACCTCCTTGCTACTGTGTATTAATGTAATGTTATTGATTATTGCTGAATATTTCTTCTCCAATTTAACTTCGGAGCAAGATTTATAATCTGTTTGCATCATTTCAAATATTAATTACCGCAGCATATCATTCGGAGGTGGAATTATGTTCGATGGAATTATGTTCGTTGTTTTGGAATTATGTTCGAGTATTATTAATAAAACTTTAAAGAATGGAGGTCCACTTATGTGGACCCAGGTAGGGAAGAGGTTAAATCCTATTACTTTAAGCGGAGAAATGAAGATGGAACCGCATAATAAATACGTTTTATATCATCTTTTGATAACGTGATTCATCTGAAAGTAAAGGGCTGAAAGCAGAGCAATCTTATACATTCAAGTTTATAATTATTCAAGTTTATATATAAATAAGCTCTGTCATTCAGCGCTAAAATTGGTTGGAAGAAATATTTGTCATTCGGTCGTAGCGAGAGGATTGCAAACTAATCAGTAACTGAGTTTCTGACTAAGTAATCTGCATTTCTAAGAAAAGTAGCGGGCAGGCAACACTGCCTACATGAATTTTCACTTTCATCTTCAGAGAGTTTTAACGCGAATGTATACAGACCCTGACTCGTTCACCACTCCATAGTACTCGCATCACAAACTTACTGTCAATATGACAAATATGTCACAATTGCAAGATATGTTACTTAAAAGAGAAATGCAGTTAGGTAATCTACACTTACAAATGGAAATAATGTATATAAACAATAGAATATAAATACTGGTGTATATTTATTTTACAATCCGTCATAAAAAAAAGGAATTAAACGGGGTTAAAGAACTCTGTTATAGCCCCGAGTACTGGCTAATGAATTGGACAGTACTAAAAATTCATTAATCACTACTCCAGACTATAACCGAGGAGTTCATTCAACCCATTTTAAACATTTTGTTTTTTCCGCACTGAGGAAAGGGATCCAGGAATTCTTGAAAAGGCCGTATGTGGTTTTGATGCCATGGTGTTGTACGTGTTTGTGCATTTGACCGATGTAAAAGGTTTAGCTTATATCGTATTTTTTATTAGGAAACTAGCTGACCCGCCCTGCGTTGCCCGGGTAGACTGTCATTGAAAAATATAACAGTGGAATAGACTTCATAAAAAAAAACACTTAATAAAACTTATTTATATTAAAAATTTGTAAAGAAATTAAATAAGAGTTAAAATTTCAAAAGTATAACAGTTGCGTTTAAAAAAGGGTACTACTTGGTTATAGCGTCGACCAAAAAACTGTCACCAAACTTTAAGATTAAATGACAATAATGGATGATCGTAAATGTCACATTCACTTGAAATGAAATATGTGTTTGTTACGTTATCAAGCCTTTTAATTCGACGTTTTATTTGTATTTTTTTAAATGTTCTACTAATTTATTTGGGTACTACTTGATTATCCCGTCGACCAAAAAACTATCGCCAAACTATAAGATTAAATGCCAATAATGGTTGATCGTAAATGTCACAATCTCTTGACATTAAACACCATACACGTTTTTGTTACATCATCAAGTGATTTTTAATTCGACTTTTTATTTGCATTTTTAATTGACTTTTTCTTTGTACTGTATTCACTTTCAAGTACTCGCCGAGATCTTTTATGGCATTTCTAATGAAATTTTGAAACTCCGTAATTGCAGCGAAGGGGCGAAACGTAAATAAACTCGATTTACCTCGGCCTAAATCCTGCCGAAGGAGTTTTACAAAATAACCAATGAGATGCGTTTCATTCGGGCGTTGCCACTAAACAATTAAGAAATAATCGCGATTTCTGTGCCACGTACGATAGCGTAATATATATATAGATAGACACTATTTGATAAAAGAATGAAATTTTCTGTTTATTACAGATCTAAAAAATGTACCTTTCACAGGGCTGCCACAGGCGACTAAATTTTAATTCTATCTCGCACCACTTTTTCAGAACAGAGATATTTCATATACTGTTTGACAACATTTCAAGAGAAATATATTACAAAATTTACTTCTTTTAAATAGTGGTTCAAATAGAATAGAAAAATAGTTGCCAGTGACAGCCCTGGTTTGAGTCATTTTTTTCCTTTATATTCTATTTTTTGTTTCTTAAAATGATCTATCTGAGTAAATATTTTTGAAATCGGAGTTGTTGAGTCACAGAGGATTAATTTAAACCTCTTGCTGCGCATCTAGCGATTAGCGGCAACGCGACGGGCAACGTAAAAATAGCAAGATTTGCGCAACCTACTATTTCCGCAATCTTTTTTTATAATCTAATTCTATATTTAAAAAAAAAAAACTCCTTTACAAAAAAAAAAAAAAAATAAAAATAAAAAAAATACGTATTTTGACTTTAAAATATATGTAGATTTGAAATATCTAATAAAATAAATGTACAATTTTTAAACATATTTCGATTTAAAATAATAATAATAATAATTACGCAGAGAGAGGGTTAATTTTTGTAGTGATTTTAATTGACACCTGATGTTTTTATGTTTGCGCTATTGTCATTTTACGTACATTGAGGCTACATTAATTGAGGCTTTAATGTGTCACAACACTTTTAAAACTCTGAAATTTAAGGCTATTTCAAAAAATGTTTCTAATGAAATGCAAAGTGTTTATTAAAATCCATTTGAACTAATTTATTAAACGTATGTTAAAAGTAGAAAACCATTTTTGAAAAAAATAAAATAATAAAATGCAATTTAACAAATTACAACGACCATTTGGGAAATGATTTTTTCAAAGACTAAAATTTAAGACATAAAAAATCGCACGGAGTTGATCATACATTACATACGCCATGGATTACATTTTTCGGTACTGTAAAATTTTAAACTTCTACGGAGCTGGTCATACATTACATACGCCATGGATTAAACATTAATATTCCAGGACCAATTTTAAATGAATTTCCATTCTTAAACTTCTAAACATCCCACAATATTACTTTTTACACCGTCGTATAGAGAAAAAAAATGTACTTTTAAATGCAATTTGTTTGAAAGCTGTATCTCAATTTGTTTCTGAGTTATTAATTTTTTTTTGTAGTTTTTATTACTTTTTTGTCATAGTGGCAACATAAGTTTCCATCTCTGTTGAAAATAAAGGGGAAATACAGATTACTGTATAGACCAGTCAGAAAACGAATAAAATGCGGGATTCAACTAATAAAACGCTTCAGATATGTTTTTGATTTCCTACCCTGACCGAGGACAATAACCATTTTTCCAAATGGTTAATAAATAAACGAATAAATATTTAAATAACATTAAGCGGTGAACACGTAAACTCGCTCTCTCATTTATTTATTATATCATTTATACCGGGTGATTCAAAACTAGAGGAACAAACTTCTAGTAAAGGCTTTGTGCACCTAGACGACACAGGACCGCATAGCAATGCAGGGTCATAATTGCAATGCTAACGAAATTGGGTGGCTTATTAGGAGTTGAATCACTGTGATAACAAAGTGATATTTAAAGACCATAAACTTAAAATAAGGCGTGACTTTCCTGATAAGGAAGTTCCTCGAAGTTTTTGTCTTACGTGCCTTGTAGTTTTGTAGTTTTACACGTCTGAGTTATTAATCCTCTCGCTGCGCAACCCGAGAAACACTCGGGAATGCATTTTTCCGTCTAATTAATACCATTTGGTTATTCAAACCAGTTATTTTTTAGCGAAAACTTTGTTTCATTTAATCAGCACATTTTCCCAGATTACCATAGTAAAAAATTTCTGCTTTAAAGAACCGGTGACGAAAAATTAAAAATTCTGTAAAAGACGCTCATCGAGAAGAATTACTTACGCAGCGAGAGGGTTAAGTTTGTTCTCAAATCAAAAAGAGCAAATTTATCTCATAAGTTTTATTTCATTTTTGTTCGGAAATGCATAAAACTAGCTGGTGTTGTTCAGAAACTATGTAATCGAACTATGTTTTCTGTTTTCTGCTTTTTTTCTTTTAAATACAATAAATCTTTCAGAAAATAGTATCAAAGTGGGCGTTTTGAACCGATTTTCCGCGCGAAAGAAGAATAATCACTCAAAAAAGGGTGAAAAACGTCTTTGTCACGTGAACAAAATCGATAGGTAATTTATTGATCAAAAAATGAAAACACAATCCGATTCCAAATCGCTTCCCTAGTCCGGCAATCCACACTGGAAAAAAATGAAGCACTCAAAAACGAGTAAATCGATGTACTCAAATCGAATTGAGTAGATCAAAAATGAACCTATGTTTTCTCGATTTTGAAACATCCCATGTTTTCAAACCTAAACAAAACGACAATTCTGTGCTCTGTAATGGTTTATTTCATTTATGGTGGCATAAAAGATGCTCTTGATGATTCAAATATTAAATTACATACAGTATTTTAAAATAATTTAAAAATGCTTACAAATAAGAAATAAAGCTATCATTATAAAACTATTCGATTTGGGTATTTTGCTATTAACCCTTAAATGCCGAGTGCTACCTTTCGGCAACATACCCAATTTAGGCTCTAAAATATTCTTAGAATAATATTTAAGCTATGATGTCTAACGTTGCCAATAAAATACATTCTGCAAATATTATTAAATCGATTTTCAGCATGTAGATGGCAACACTTGTACTGTTTAAAAATAAAGATAAATTTATTTTTTCAATTGTTGCTACGTGTTCTTTTTGTTTTGTTTGGGAGCTTGCGAAATACCCTATTTTGTTCTGCAGTGAGAAAGTAAAATTTATTTCTTATCATACTTCTTAAAATTCTTGTGTGTTTCATTTTATAGAATTTTATCAAGGAAAAGTAATTTTTTTTTCAAAGAAAGACCAGTATTACCGATTAGAAACAAACAGTTTTCTACCCGTAAACCACTCTTAAAGTAAAATATGATTTTTTTTTTTAATATTTTTCCCATGATTTATTTAGAAAATGGAAGTCGAAAAACATATTTAAAATGAATTTTGAAAAATCAAGCATTTAACCCCTTGGGGACGAGCGACACGTATACGTGCCGGAAATAGGCCTAAGGATCCTCGTTTATCCTCACCAGTAAAATTTTACTGTAAAATTTGCCTTATTTAATCCGAGCATTTTCCCGATTTGAATAGGCACAAACTTCTGTTTTTTAAAACCGGTAGCAAAGTAATAAACATTTCGTAAAAGGCTCCCGTCGCGAAGGGGTTAAGGGTTAATTTTGCTATTTTTCTTAATAAATAATCAATTAAATATTTCTTGTTAATAATTTATGACGGAAAATATATGTTAGTATATTTTTACTTTAATTTGCAGGTTCAGGGAGGCAGTACACAACGATTCATATTTGAACACATGGGATTAAAAATGAGTACATGTATTTCTGAATTTTGAGTACATTTGGATCGGAGTTATTTTGAGTATGTCACGTATTTAAAATTGAGTACTTTTTACTCAATTTTGAGTACTAATTTTTTTTCAGTGCACTTTTATTCCTTTCCATTAAAAAATGAAATTTTAAATGTGTCAAAACGTTTTGCGCTTGTTGAGCAGAGTAGTTAAGAACAGACTAACGGGCGTTTTAGCCCAGGGGAAATGTACAAAAAAAAAAAAAAAAAAAAAAAAAAAAAGGGGGGGGGGGTTACCTTGCAAAAGGTCGGGTAGAAGATTTTTTTTTCCGGATTTGTTTATAATGATACCAACATGGAAAAACCAAGTTTTCTAACAAAATTTCTTAAGACTAAATTTTCTGTGGCAAAAAAACAACAACATTTTGGGACCTTTTTTGATTTTTTTTACAATATCTCAGGACCGTTGCCGTGGGATATTATTTGCCAGTTCAAATATTAAAGCAGATAAAATGCTCTACAACTTTCATATTTACAGCTTTTTCATACACTCAATAGCAAGCGCAGTACGCCATTTCAAAAATAGGACAATTTTCTGAATTTTCTTAAAAACCGTGAAAAAAGTAGTTCTGCTTCGATTATTCAAATGTTTCCCAAGGATTTAATCGGACAAAGTCGGACGAAGGAGGATTTTTGTAAAAACATAAAAGAACCATAACTTCTTAATTATGATACATATCGAATCAGTTAAAAGTTTTTACTTCTAGAAAAATGCCAAAAATTCCTGTATGGCAGATGTATGATATAATTAAAAATGGTCTCAAGGGGCTAAAAAATAGGATTTAAAGAAGAAAAATTCGTAACTTCATTAACTCACAAGATATCACTTCCATTTAATTTTTTATAAATCTTCTTATATTATCTACAATTTTTATATTCACAAGTTTTTGATAGGACCAATTCTTACAACAACAACAAAATTATAAAATCGGGGGGAGGGTTGTGGGGTGAAGAAGAATAAAATTCATAACTTCGTCAAATCGCAAGATATCAAATCCGCTTAAACATCGAAATCTGTCTATGCCTGTAAGCTGAGACGGCAGGGATGTTTTCCCTTTGAGTTCGTCTATAAACCAATAGATTTTTACGTAATAAAATAATTATTTTAAATTGTAGGAACATTTGCACCTAACTGATACATACCAAAAGCGATACAATACATTTAAAAGGCACATAAATACATTTATTCTGATCTACAAGCTACATTCCTTATACGATTTATATGCCTTTCAACCCTTTTAGGGGCGGTGGTACCTTTATGAAACAGCTTAATTTTAACACTAGAGCGCCCGGAAATTTTACTCAAGTTTCATAAAAATATCAGACACCAGAATTTTTATTTAAAATTACTAGGGGGTTCTGCCCCCTACGAGCTACGCTCGTCAACTCCCGTTCAGACACCGCAGACTCTAACGATAGTTTGATCGGCTTTAAAAAGATTTCGGAAGATTGAATTATAATTTGAATCTGAGAATTATAATCTGACGAAATTTTCAGCAAATTTTTCTTTTTCTGTTTAATATTCACTCTTTAATATTCATTCACTCTTTTTCACTCTTTTTAATATTCATTCGATAAAAATACTTTTGTTAGAAATGAAATATTATGATAATCTTAAAATATCAAATAAATGTCTCGAGCAATTTTTAAAATTAAACTGTTTTGCAATAATATTTTTTGTTCATTTTATATAATAAGTGTAATGTGACGTAAATGTGACGTAAATTCTCCTATTTAACCCTAGATCTACCGGGAATTTTATTCAAGTTTTAATAAAACGTTCTACATCAGAATTTTTATTTAAAACTATTTAACTTATTTATTTACCTTATTTTTGTCTGGTTTATATACTTAGTTTATTTTAAAGAAATTTCTGGTTTGAATGAATATTTTGTATGTACCTGTCGGGTCCAATGGACCCGTCTGGTAGACGAAGGGTTAAGACTTCTAACGCATGATGAATTTATTATTTTACAATATTTTGTCTCTTTTAAAATTCACGTGTAATTATAGTTTTTATGAAGTAATTTTCAATGAGTTCCTGCTTTTTATATTTTCTGTTTATAATAGTCACGTGTAAAATAAATTTTTAATTTGAAGTAAACATTATCGTTTGCGTTGTTTATACAACTGGCAACAGTTTAAATTAATAGCATTTTCTAAAATTTGTAAAAAATATCTCTCGAAATGCTAAAATTTGAATTTAAATTTGAAATAAAACCTCAAAAAATGAGTCAAATAAGAAAAATAAATGCAATTTGCACACCGGGAAATTCTGACGCATAAAATGATCAAAAAATGATTAAATTCTCAGGTATAGATTTTGCTCCAATAAAACTTTTTTAATGGAACGATTTTGTCCAGCTTTAGCATTAAATATCTCTTAAAATATTTCTTCGATTTGAAAACTGTCTGCATCAGCGTATTTATCAAACATTTCTCTATAATACCGCCGATTTTGATATTTTTGTATGCAACAGTTTTTTTAATATTAACGATGAAAGGCCATGCTTAAGCATTCAAATTGGATGTTGATCTACCCGGAATATCGACGCAGATTTTCATTGGTCCATTTCCAAATCAAAACTTTTTTTATATATATAGAAGGATTTGACTGATTTATTTAATGTAAATCCCCGTTGTTTAAATTTAATTTATTTTATGAAAGAATTTCTGGTCCCAGTTGACATTTAATCATCAAACATTAGGTCAGAGTCGGATCGACTCCTTTCGGGCGTTCTAGTGTTAATTCACAAATGCCACAATAACACAGAATTTTCGTTAAAAAAATGTCACTTTATTTTGTGTGTTCTGAACAGCAGATCAGCATTGAGGTGCTCCCTGGTTGTTGGCAACTTTACTGATGGAACGTCTTGTTGTTTTGTAAGTCATTGGGACTGGAGTAAATGTAGTTTTAAGCTACTTCCAAAGTAAATGACAATGAAAATGAAAAATTTTAGGAATTTGAAAATTTAAATAAATTAAATAGAATAGGGTTGATAAGTAAATGTTAGAATAATTAGGTCAAGGTAAGAGAAAAATGCAGTATATTTATACACTATATAGCCATTAATCACCGGACACTTTCAGTTTTAGACATTTTTTTTTAATATTTAAAAATATACTTATCGGATTCTTCTGGTACTTCAGGATTATAGAGCGTATGTTTGACCTCATATTTATCAACGTCGATTCGATAAGGAGGACAAGTAGGATGCCAACAAAAAAAATCAAAGAAAAATTATAATATTCGGGATCAAACTTTACGGTAAAATGCTCGAAATGATTTATCTCTGTAGAATACAAATGGGACATTCTCACATCTTTTGACTTTTATGCCCCTGAATAATAATTTTTATTTTAGCACATATTCTTGTGTTCTTTTTTTTTTCATATACTGGGGAACATCCCGTTGCATGATTGCATAACAATATTAAGGAGATAAATAAGTTTTGGACGATGTTGGGGGTCCAAATACCAGGGAAACTCCTATATCGTCCTGTGTCCCTGATGCTGATTTTTAAGTTTGGAGCTGTCTGTAAAAAAAATTTTCAATAAAAGTAATTCGATGTAATTTTTTTCCGAAACTGGGACAATTATTTTATATAAATATGTAGCAAAAAATTAACCTGCAACATTTTTGCCGTTGATATTATTTATTTAACTCTGTCCCTGGGTTCTAGATTCCTTACCGTCCCTCGCATAAAATTACACAGAAAATCACTTCAGACGCAGCCACAGAAATTTTTTCAAGTTTTTTCTCATGCAAAGAAAGAATGTCTAAAATTCTTTGACAGGAAATTTACTGCAGAATTTAAATCAGCATTTAAATATCAGTTTCAAGCACCTTGGCTTTATTGGTAGTCTTACCGTCTTCAAGGTTTATTCCTGCCCTTTTTCGAAGTAAATTAATTTTTATTTTTTTTCATCCAATGTAAATAACTGATTCTAAATATCAATGAACATTGTTGTTATCACTAAGTCAACATGATTTACCTAACAATAGTGATAATTTTCCTTACCGTTCCATACTTACTGTAACTTTTTTTCCCCTTTCGTCCCTTTTTTCCTGCACCGTCCCCTTTTTGTACCTTACCGTAGAGATCTGCATGGCCCGGCCCGGCCCGCGGACCGGGTTCGGGCCTATTTTCATTTGCGACACTCGGGCTGGGCCATACTTTTTTCAGAAGGCTCGGGCCTTACTTTTTTCGGGAATAATCGGGTCGGGCCGGGCCTAACTTATTTTTCGGTACAGAGACGGGACTGATTATTTTTTCTAGTCATCACGGCCCAAAATTTTCAGTCCTAGTTTTGAGCTAGCCCGTATGAAAATCATTGTCTCGGCGTGAACTGTCCGTTCAAAGGTGAGCAAAATTAAGCCTGGCCCAAATATTTTTGAAAAATATGCATATGTCGTAGGCTAATTGAGAAATCAGACTCTTTGCAAATAGCCTAGGCTCTTTCAAAGAGCCGGGCTAATTGGAGAATCATCTCCCTTTTTCCAATAAGCCTCATATTTTTCAGGCTTATTGCAAAGAGCCTAAAAGCGTTAGGCTAATTGAAAAATTACCACTTATTATCCAATCAGGGTGATTTTTGGGGGGCTTATTAACCCATAACCCGACCTGAACCCGAAAAATAAATTATAACAGACCGGACACCGATCCGAGCAACACAAAATAATTTCAGTCTGGATGCAACCCGACCCGAACCTGAAAGTTCCATTTGAAAAAACCCGAAATCTGACCTGAACCAAATCTGATAACCGACAAAAATTTTCTAAAGCATCATAACCCGATCCGAGTAAGACAAAATAATTTCCTTGGACACACAACCCGAACCGAACCTAAAAATTCAATTAGAAAAAACCCGAAATCTGACAAGAACCCAATCTGGACACGACAAAAATATTCCAAAGAAACATAACCCGATCCGAGCAAGACAAAATAATTTCCGCGGACACGCAACCCGATCCGAACCTAAAATATTTGTTAGAAAAATTCCGAAGTATGACCCGAACCAAACATGATAACCGACAAAAATATTCTGAAACCACTCGAAAACCCGATCCGAGCAACACAAAATTTCCTTGGACACGCAACCCAAATAGAACCTAAAAATTCTATTTGAAAAAAAAAAAAACATAATCTGAAGCCGACAAAAATATTCCAATGAATCATAACCGATCCGAGCAAGACAAATAATTTCTGAGGACATGCAACCCAACTAGAACCTAAAAATTCAATTTGAAAAAAAAATCTGACCCGGACCAAATCTGAACCTGACAAAAATAGCCCCCCAAAAACCATAACCTGATTTGGGCAAGACAAAATAATTTCCGTGGACACACAACCCGAAATGAACCTAAAAATTCCATTGGAAAAACCCGAAATCTGACATGAACCAAATCTGAACCCGACAAAAATATTTCAAAGAAACATAACCCGATCCGAGCAAGACAAAATAATTTCTATAGACACGCAACCCGATCCGAACCTAAAATATTTGTATGAAAAATTCCGAAATATGACCCGAACCAAATATGATAACCGACAAAAATATTCGAAAGAACCATAACCCGATCCGAGCAAGCCAAAATAATTTCCTTGGACACGCAACCCAAACCGAACCTAAAAATTTCATTTGAAAAAATCCTGAAATCTGACATTAACCAAATCTGAACCCAACAAAAATATTCCAAAGAACCATAACCCGATCCGAGCAAGACAAAATAATTTCCGTGAAAAAGCAACCAGATCCGAACCAAAAAATTCAAATAGAAAAAACCCGAAATTTGACATGAACCAAATCTGAACCAGACAAAAATAGTCCAAAGAAACATAACCCGATCCGAGCAAGACAAAATAATTTCCGTGACACACAACCCGATCCGAACCTAAAAATTTAGTTTGAAAAAAATCCGAAATATGACCCCGAACCATAAAAACTTAAAAATTTCATTTGAAAAAAACCTGAAATCTGACATGAACCAAATCTGAACCCGACAAAAATATTCCAAAATTCCATATTGGATCCGAACAAGGCAAATTATTTCCATGGACGTGCAACGCGACCAGAACCTAAAAATTCCATTTGAAGTCAACCTGAAACCCGACCCGAACCAAATATTAATAAGACAAAAATATTCCAAAGAACTATAACCCGATGCGAGTATGACAAAATAATTTCCGTCGACCGGCAACGGGATCCGAACCTGAAAGTTCTAATTGAACTCAATCCGAAACCTGGTTCTGATCGTTTTTTGGGTTGACTTCAAATGGAACCTTTAAGTTCGGATCTAGTTGCGTGTCTACGGAAATAACTTTGTCCTGCTCGGATCGGGTTACGGTTCTTAAAAATAATTTTGTAATTTTCAGATCGGGTTCTGGTCGGGTTTCAGGTTGACTTCATATGGAATTTCCAGATTCTGGTCGTATTGCGTGTAAACGAAAATTAATTTGCTTTGCTCGTATCGGGGTACGGCATGAAGTATTTTTATTTCGGGTACTGTTCGGGTTAACTTAAAGTAGAACTTTCAGGTTCGGATAGGGTTGCATGCTGACGGAAATTATTTTGTCTTGCTCAGATCCGGTTATGGATCTTTGGAATATTTTTGTCGGATTTTGATTTGGTTTTGGTCAGATTTCAGTTTTTTTTCAAATGGAATTTTTGGGTTCGGGTCGGGTTGTGTGTCAACGGAAATTATTTTGTCTTTCTCGGATCGGTTTATGGTTTTTTAGAATATTTTTGCATGTTATCATATTTGATATGGGTCATACTTCGGGGTTTTTTCAAACTCAAGTTTTAGGTTCGGATCGGGATGCATGTCCACAGAAATTATTTTGTCTTGCTCAGATCGGGTTATGGTTTTTTTAGAATATTTTTGTTGGGTTCAGATTCGGTTCGTGTCAGATTTTGCGTTTTTTCTAATGGAATTTTTAGGTTCGGGTCGTGTTGCATGTCCACGGAAATTATTTTGTCTTGCTCGCATCGGGTTATGGTTCTTGGGGATATTTTTGTGGGATTTGGATTTGGTTCGGGTCGGGATTTCAGGTTTTTTTCAAATGAAATTTTTAGGTTCGGTTCGGGTTGCGTGTCCAATGAAATTATTTTTTCTTGCTCGGATCGGGTTTGATTATTTAGAAAATTTTCGTAGGTTATCTTATTTGGTACGGGTCATATTTCGTTTTTTTTTTCAAACTAAATTTTTAGGTTCGGATCGGGCTGCGTGTCTATAGAAATTATTTTGTCTTGCTCGGATCGGGTTATGTTTCTTTGGAATATTTTTGTAGGGTTCAGATTTGGTTCATGTCAGATTTCCGGTTTTTTCTAATAGAATTTTTAAGTTCGGTTCTGGTTGCGTATTCACGGAAATTATTTTGTCTTGTTCGGATCGGTTATGGTTCTTCGGAATATTTTTGTCGGGTTCAGATTGGGTTCATGTCAGATTTTGGGTATATTCTAATTCAATTTTTAGGTTCGGTTCGGGTTGCGTGTCCAAGGAAATTATTTTGTCTTACTCGGATCGGGTTATGATGCTTTAGAATAATTTTGTCGGTTATCAGATTTGATTCGGGTCAGATTTCGGTTTTTTTCAAATGGAACTTTCAGGTTCGGGTCGGGTTTTATGCAGACTGATATTATTTTGTCTTGCTCGGATCGCGGTAAGGTCTGTTATAATTTATTTTTCGGTTTCTGTTCGGGTTATGCGTTAATAAGGCCAAAAAAAAATCACCCTGATTGGATAATAAGTGGTAATTTTTCAATTAGCCTAACGCTTTCTAGGCTCTTTGCAATAAGCCTGAAAAATATCAGGCTAATTGGAAAAAGGGAGATGATTCTCCAATTATCCCGGATCTTTGCAAAGAGCCAAGGCTGTTTGCAAAGAGCTTGATTTCTCAATTAGCCTACGACACATACATTTTTTAATCGCCATTATTCTACAATTAAAGAATAACATGTATTCTTTTTAAAGAATAGTAAATTTTTTCGCTAATTAAAATATAGCTAAATTAAAATATAGCTAACTTAAAATATAGCTAAATTAAAATATAGTAAAACGTGTGAAAAGGACGGAATCCTGTTTTAAACTGGAAAACGTGTTGATACATGCAAAATTAATATACTAATGCGTAAGAAAATAATATATAATACATTTACAATTTGCTAAGAAGGGAACTTTTCTATAACGCATTTTTTTTTTTCTATGCAATTGAGCCTTAGAAGATTTTACTGTATAGCATTTTTCAGATTTTTTACAATTCAATGCATGGAATATGGATTGACACTATTAAAGATAACTGAAACATTTGTATAAGAGAAATAGTTATTCAGTAAAAAAATAAATATAGCAGCCTGCGGCACTTATATAAAAATGAAGTTTAGAAACATGAAAAAAAAGATGTGGAAATGGTCTTTTATTTCATTTTTTTCCAATTTTAAGAGTCCTGAGACCTGAAATGATCATGTCTTTCCCCTGAGTATTATTTTGTCTTAACAAGTAGTTTTGTTATTATCTCTATGTAATATTGATAGAATCCTAATTCTAGTAATGTATCCATTATCCATTCAATTCTCTCTTTTTTTTTTTTTTTTTACAGTATAGAAATAGTTTACTTAAGTTTTATAAATTTTATATATTTAATGGAGTGATTGGTTTTTTTTTTTTTTTTTTTTTTTATATATATATATATATATATATATATATATATGACTACTGTTTCCTCCTAATAGTATTTTTGTCATAAGAATTCAAATAACAAGTAAGGCAAAGATTGCTATCTGTTAATAAATATTATAAAAATCTAGAAACGTAATTACCCGAAAAATCTGTTTCAGGTATATTGGTTATATTGGCCAATATTTTTAGTCATCGCTAACAGAGTTGGCAATTTAGCGGAAATTCTGGATTCAAAATATCTACCACTTCTTTTTTAAATGGCAATTTTCATTATATTTTTTCAATGAAAGTCTGCCATTAAACAAACGAAAATTATTGTTAAAAAATTCAGATATTTTTTTAATATAAAATTACTCTTAGTTTTCAATACTAATCGATAATATTTGAACTGAAATACCAATATTGATAAAATATTAGGTTTAGTTTGGAAATATTTGTAGTGAAATGTGAATGCTGAAAAAAGGTTGCTGTACATTGTAATAATCTGTAACAAAACGTCAATATTGTAAAAATTACTTACTCTATGTTGGAAATATTAATAGTGAAATCGAAAAATATTTTTTGAAAGCACTGCACAAATATGTACAATCTGTAAGTTGAAACATTTGACTCAAAGTAGGTTTTATTTTTATCAGTTTTATTTTATCTCATAAAACAAATAATATATGTAAATTTTATTAACTTAAGCGAAAATTTTGCACATTAGGAAAAAGAATGAATGTATCGGATAATGAAGTTAAAGGCATTTAATCATATGCTTTAATGTTGACTTCAGCCATACCTTTTCAGACTTTCACATGCATAACATTATTAGCATAAGAATAGTATCATTACTACATGGAGATAATAACAAAATTAATGGTTAAGGCAAAATAATACTAAATGAAAAGACGTGTTCTCTTAACCGTTTGAAGGGCGGTGGAATATATTATATCCCACCTAATTTTAATCAAGATTTGCACTAGAAACATGTAATTACACATTTATTTTATAACTTTGATGGGAATAAGTTGTAAAATAGCTTTTCCTTATTTTGAAAAATTTTTTTGTTCATTTCGGCGTGAAATCAACATTACGGAAACACAATTATTTGGGTACACGACATTTCGGTCCCGACACTTCGGTCCCGCCATTTCGGTCCCGCCGTTTCGGTCCCGAGACATTTCGGTCCCTGGCCATTTCGGTCCCGAGACATTTCGGTCCCTGCCCATTTATGTCCTGAGACATTTCGGTCCCTGGCCATTTCGGTCCCGAGACATTTCGGTCCCTGGCCATTTCGGTCCGGAGACATTTCGGTCCCTGGCCATTTCGGTCCCTGGCCATTTCGGTCCCTGGCCATTTCGGTCCCCAGCCATTTCGGTCCCTGGCCATTTCGGTCCTTAGCCATTTCGGTCCCTTGTCATTTCGGTGCCCACCACCTTATAACTCGTATTCTAATTGTCGTGGCCGCCAAACGCTGTAATTTAAACATTATTTGGGACCTTTTTAAATTGTTTTAACACCCCCCACCCCCCAAATTAAAAAAAAGAAGCTGAATATAACAGTCCGATAAATTTAAAGTTTTATAACTCGTGATAATGAAATCACAGCGAGCTGAAAATTTGTTTGATTGAACAATGTGATATAATTTTACAAGGGACATTGTCTTTTTATTATTATTATTATTTAACAAAATGGATTTTTTAAGCTGTATTATTTGTTATTAATATTAGGTGGTTTATCTATACTATAAACTGCCATAGATGATTTTTTGGTTGTTTTCATACGTTTTTTAGACCCTTTAAATTATCATCATTAATTAAATAATTTAAAAAACTGTTCTTATTTTTTCTCCTTCTTACAATTAGATTAATAATAAATGTCTTCAATAATTCAATTGGACACTTATAAGCTATTCTAGGTAAATATTTCCTCCAATCATTCTTCTACATCCTCTCCTTTAATAATTCAGAAATGAGATATATTTATTGAAGCAAAAATATTTAATTTTTCTTATTACTTTTATAATACAAAGTTATAATTTTGCTTTCATAAGTTACTTTACCATTATAAACATTGGGAAAACAATAGTGATTTGGTAATTAGGTGTGCCAGGAAAAATATTTTGTTGTCAGAAAACTCCACCCACCGCTTCATTAAAAAAAAAAATAATTATTGGTTGCATTTTTAACAGTCTTCTCACCCATTGCAGACGATTTTTGTGAACTAATTTTAATGAAACTGGGCCTATTTCTTTGTAATAAGATGATTATTTTTTATTTTATGTAATAGTGTAAGTATTATTTTAATTAATTTTATTTCCAATTTTTAACTGACAAAACTAAGGTTTTTAGGTGCGTTCGTAATTATATAAATACGTAGCACCTATAGTCGTCGTTCAGTCCGTCCGTCTGCCCGTCTGTCTCCGCATATAACAGAGCAAAAACAACCCAACCGAATGGTCTGAAATTTTAAATATATGATTGTTGCATAATTTTGTCGAGCCATTTCAAATTTTATGGATATCGGATGCATAGTTTAATTACAGGGACTGTCAAAAGTTTTTCTTTACATTACGGCCAATGGGAAAACATTATTGCAAGTGCATTTTAATGATGTCACAGGCTATGCACTCATGAAGTGCAAAAAAAAAATATACATTCAGTACAATATGGGGTGCAAAAAATAATTATAAAACTAGTTATAGTACGAACGCACCTCATTTGCCACGTTTGACGAGCAATTTCCAACTTGTTTGTATTTGTCGTTTATTTATTGATTTTTAATATTACCCTTTTCCTCCCACTTTCCCAGAAAAAAAATTAATAATTTTTTTATTTTAGTTTTATTATTAATTATATTAATAGTTTTAAATTTCGGTGACTTTAAATATAAAATAAATAAACATGTAAAAGATAAATTTCCGTTTATAACTACTATATGATAAATTGAATATAAAATGTATTATGTATTGAGTTTATTTTAAAGTAAAAAAATGTAATGTATATTAATAATCTTATTAATTTAATAAATTAAGGATACATTAAATAAAAAAAAATATTTAATAAAATATTAATTTAATTTTTATACTAAAATTCCTAACTTTTTTGAGAATTAATTAATAGCAATTATTAGTAGCAATTATTAATAGCACTTAAAGTTTTTATTCAAAAGTTTTAATTTATAATTTCCAAAAAATAATATAGGATTTTTTTGAAAAATCAGTCAAAAACATAAAGTCTAAGTAATAATTAATTAATTAATTAAACATAATAATAATAATAATAATAATAATAATAATAATAATGCAATATTGTGCAAATACGTAAAAATACCTTTTAACAGTGTTAGGTGATATTATGCAGATTTTAATTTTTTAAGTACAGTTATAATTTACAATTCGCAAAAAGTAAGAAATTATTAATTATTTATAATTAAACGGCAAAAATAATATTATAAGCTAACTAATAAATGAATAAACAACATGTTTATCTTCAGAACCCTTATCACTTCTATACATCCTAATGAAGTTAATAACGTTATAATAACCGAAAATTAAAAAAATATACATTTGCATTTACCCTATAAAAACTATTATATAGTTCATGTAATAGTTTTTAAACAAGCAATTGATAAATTAGTTATCTAAACAATTAATAATTAAAATAATTTTAAATTGATAAATACGTTTAATAAAAACAATTCAATTTTTGAATTTTTTTTTTACTTAAGAATATAACTATGAGTGTTTTCAACTTGTCGTGCAAGTTAAATTCATACTGTATCAAATTTATTGCAAACTAACGGCAAACAAGTAATCAAAAATACTGCAAACTTACTGCAAAGTAGTAATATTTCCATATCACACTATAAGTTTAACCCCTTCGAAGGGGTCAATAGACCTGATCAGGTCTATTGATGCGAAAGCGCCGTCAGAAGGCACATGCATAGGGTTTATCACCATAAACAAGTTTAGGTAATATTTGTACTTTTCATTTCGAGCATTTTTTGGTATTTAATAAGTACAGCGTTTAGAAAAAACGGTGCCTACCGAATAAAATTTCTGCAATTTCTGCGTATGTGCTGATTCTCATTGTTGTTGAGTCTCTCAACAGAGAGATTTTTTGCTTTCGTGAATTAAAGACAGTCTTGCCATCAGTTTCACAACAAACTACTCATGCAAGTGGGTGATGGTATACCTTGCGGGAGATTTGCTGCGAATTTCTCAAATCAAATTTGTCACGGCAAGATAATATCAGAAAAAATCAAAATTTCTGCTAATGTTCATGCTATCTGGGTTACCTCAAAAATTTCCATGGGAAGCGCGGCGGATCGCATGAACGGCTCATGCGATTGACACTTATGTGAAATCATTATCCAATATCTATTACAGCACAAATTCTTAATTCAATGGCAAGAAATTAAACATGAAAATTGCTGTTTTACACTTAACCACTTGGCCCTAACTTTATTGTAGGCAAATGTTATGTAATATGAAACTTGATTTAACCCATTCGCTGCCAAAACTAAGAATTTTCAAATTTTTTGTTGAAGGTCGTTTGCCAGCACAAATTCAGAAAGATAAATTTCGCTTTACTAATACAGCGAAATTTCTGCCAATAAATGAGGCATTTTTTAAAATTCTAAAATAGTGGTGACAAAGTAATCAATAAATTAAAGCCACGAGTATACTCGTGAATGACAGCGAATGGGTTAATTAAATTTAACTCTTCAGTATGCGCTCAGATTTTTACATCATAAGTTAATCTTTTTCACTGGTAAATATTAATGTAACTTGAATGTATTATTAGTTGCAGTTATAGAGATTGGCCTTATATTTTTTATCCATGCTTTTTTTTTTTAATTAAGAAATTAAATAAGGATATACCTAAATTCTTAAAGTTACTCGAAATACCTCTATCATATATACACATTCAAGACAAGGTTCCAAGGACTGGTAAAAAGCTCCATTTTAGACAGGCTTCCATGTAAAGAAGTGCAATTAATTATACTTCTAAGATACACTACCTCAATAAGATCTATTGTTCGTTTCGCAGGGATTCTGAAACTCTTCCGTTTGAGACAGGATTCCGTTATAGAAAGATTCCACTTTCACAGGTTTCACTATGCTTCACTAAAGAAGGGTGAAAATCCCCTTTTCAGACAGGTTTTCAGCAAATTTAATTGTATCGCAATACATATTAAGACCATGTAACGCTTACGTTAAAGACAGGATTCTGTTATAGACAATTACTATTTTGACAAGTTTTATTCTATTCATATGATATAAATAAGTATATTTATATAAATACATAAAACTTTTAAAAATGGAACCTGCCTATAACGGAGTTCTGTCTTAAACATAAATGTTCCATAGTGCTACGGAAAAGAATACTATACAAATACACCAAATAACACGGAAACTTGTGTAAAACGGAATTTTTCACGAATATTTACAATTTCATCTTGACAGGTTTTACTATATATATAACATGAAGGGAAAATTCGGGACCCTCCCCCCCCCGCCCCGAAACGAAATCCTGGCTACGCCACTGCATGTCGTCCAGGTTTTTTAAGCCATTAAAGATGAAAAATGCCGTGTGGCCACAAAAAAGCGCCGGCGGACTAGAACAAAGAGAGCGCGAGTAGAATAATTCTTCTATCTGGATCTTTATTTAGCATAATCAAATGGGGGAAGCCAGGACATCTACACTTGACATATATATATATACATGTATAATATTCTTTTGAATGAATAACATATAGATATCAAGAAAAGCCAAATATGTTTTCTAAATTTCCAAATTTCTTCATTGTGATATATTTATAAAATTTCTTAATTTAAAATGAAATTTTACGTAAAAGTGATTCACTATACATTATTATTTTGAGATTTTATGTTTTTTTTTTTTTTTTGTATTTTCATTTTTATTTTTTATTTGTCATATTAAAACATGTAGGCTGCTTTAATTCTAAGTATATAAGTCAAATAAATAACAAAGAAATATTTGAAATACAGAATTAATTTTAAATACGAAAAGAATATTTTATGACAATAGAAATTTTAAAATTTTGATTTATGTTTATTGTGCTCGTAGTTTTTGAATGTAATAAGCATATAAAAGTCTTAAATATATTAAAAAGGATTTGTAATTGTTGCAAACCACTTCACCGTCGACAGGTATGGGGAAAAGTGCTTTTACCCCCGAGTTATCCCGGGGCAAACGGTGAAGTGGTTCAAAATTAAAAATATTTTTAAACTTGTCATTCGACACCGGTAGAAATAGCGGTAATATTATTGTTACATGTAAAAAGATTAATGCAAACTTTTAAATAGCTTTTCAAAAAATAGTAAATTAAAATAACTATTAAAATAAAATAGAAAGTTCTAGTCTGTTCCGGTGCAGAATTTAAAAAATAATGTGTCTTTATCACAATTCCATGTTAAGAACCCCCTTTTTAAAAAATATGTAAAATGCAATACATTTAAAATTGATGCGCCGTTAAATAATAGGATAAAATAAAGATTTGTAAAAATATTTGCAGATTTTTTCATTATTAATCACATAGTGTGCAAATTATATACAATTGAATATGTGCATTTTGGCATGGGCATTTGCATATGAAAATTAAAGCTCGACTTATAAATATTTTTAAATTGTCTGGACTTTATATTTATGATAGACTAAAATATGAGGAGCTTCTATAAAGAATCCACAGAACTCTCCCTTCCCCCACTCCTGAAAACGATTACTTCTACCATATAAAATTTGCATGGGGTGCTACAATTTGATTGCGAGTTATAAGTGTTTGCGGTTTTCGGGCCCTTATATTCGGTTATACTAAAATTTCAAGGGTTCAGTTAAAAAAATCTTATAATGTACCTCCTTTTTTAAAGATTACGTTTACCGTACAAAATATGAGTGTGATTACGATAATTACAGAGAGAGTTATAAATGTTTTAATTTATCAGGACCTTATACTTAAGGTACACTAAAATGTATAAAAAGCCAACAGAGCCCCCCCCCCCTGCCTTATAAAACGATTATGATTATCATAGGAAATTTGTGTGGGCTGCGACAATTTTGATCTGTGTTATAAGTGTTTGCGTTTTCGAGTCCTTATATTCGAGTTATACTAAAATTTAGGGAGTTCAGTTAAAAAATTTGATAATGTCCCTCCTTTTATAAAGATTACGTTTACCATACAAAATATGAGTGTTTTGCGATAATTATAGATCGAGTTATAAATGTCTTAATTTATCAGACCCTTATACTTATGATACACTAAAATATATAAAATGTCAATCCCCCCCCCCCTTGTTTTTTAAAATGATTACCATACGAAATTTGTGTGTGTTTACTAAAATTTTAAGGCCTTTATTTAAAAAACTCTACAATGTCCCCTATAAAATTGTCACCTATTTCAAGTGCACAAAATTTCAGCTTGCTTTAGAAGGGACCGAAATATCTCGGGACCGAAATGTTTTGGGACCGAATTGTCTCGGGACCGAAATGTCTCGGGACCGAAATGTCTTGGGACCGAATTGTCTCGGGACCGAAATGTCTTGGGACCGAATTGTCTCGGGACCGAAATGTCTTGGGACCGAATTGTCTCGGGACCGAAATGTCTCGGGACCGAATTGTCTCGGGACCGAAATGTCTTGGGACCGAAATGTCTTGGGACCGAAATGTCTCAGGACCGAAATGTCTTGGGACCGAAATGTCTCGGGACCGAAATGTCTTGGGACCGAAACGGCGGGACCGAAATGGCGGGACCGAAGTGTCGGGACCGAAACGTCCTGCTTCCCAATTATTTGTCCCTGAAAGGGTTAATGGGACGCTTCACCCCGAACGAGTCAAATAACAATTTCATGATTCCATGAATAGCGATCGGCTTAACACATTCACACCGGCGTGCATCACAGGTGGGTCACGCTTGACTGCCCCATCGGGCGGCGTGCATCACCGGTGGGTCACGCGTGACTGTCGCATCGGGTGGCGTGCATCACCCGTGGGTCACACTCCACTGTTAAATAGAAGGCGTGCACTACATGTTGGTCTCACTCGACTACGCCATAGACGGCGTCCACTACAGGTGAGCCACACTTGAATATTCAAAAATTCAGTAATAAAAAAATTCAATATTATAAACCTTATACATTCACGACGGGAAACGAGAATTCTCGTTTTCTTTCAAAATATATCATTGACTAAGGGCGTGGCTTCTACCTTACAGAAAATTATTTATATCATGTCGTCCATATTTCTTTAGATTTTAAGACATTTTACATTAAATTCGTACATATGTAGTCAATAAAATCATATATCTAAGTAATTTGCTTACTCCTTACGAACTTTCAGACATTGACAATCAATTCTGCTTGTTATATTCGAGTTCAATTCAATAAATATGAGAGGGGCGTGTCGTTACATACAGTGTCTGAATAAGCGAAAGTACCGTGCCACCAGATAATGCAAAACATGAATTCGAACGCCGCCTCACAGCGAAAAACATGAATATTGGCGCCGGCGTGAACGTGTTAATATCACAAGTAATTCAGAATATTCATATTTAATACCAGAAAAATAAACTGAGAAAAACATGTGTCCAACCCGAACCGATTAATTCTTGTGAAATATGCCCGCTGCATTTAGTTTTGGCAGAAAACGCTTCAGAAAGTATTTTAGAGTAGTGTACTTGAAAAAAAAATTGTTTTCTCGTTTTTCTCTCAATTAATGTATTTAATTTTTCAAAAAAAAAAAAAAAAAAAAAAAGGTCACGTCTCACTGTAGTATTTATTCAATATAAATTAGGACATTGAACAAAAAAATAAAATTTAAGAAAACGTTGCGCGCACCATCAAACCTAGCATAAAACTGACAAAGCTGACTGATTCGCAGTAGAGCAAAGAATTTGGCCACAGACTGTAGCCTCTCTGTTAAATACCGCTTCTCTTTTCGACCTTCCCCAGAGCATATGTGTGATTGTCGACATGTCATATAGACATGTCATATACAGAGCACATGTGTGATTGTCCGGCGATAGTCCGAATGTCCAAGTATATAATCAAATATTCGGTCTTTTATCGCCGTTTTTGGTATATGTTGACATTCACCGGTGAAAGTCGACATTCTCCAATTTTGGTCTTTCACAGTAACATATATACATATATATAAATAAGATACATTCCTAAAGAAAAATTTCTTTATAAGGCAAATTTCGTCGCAGGCGTCTCCATCAAATGCGCTTCGATGAAAACGATAGAAATGGGCGGTCCTTCAGAACTTTCCATTCACTTTGGTTTTGGTCAAGATAACAAATTTCGCCAGATATTCTAAATGTCGACAGATATCTTGAAATGTCTGAAAAATGGTATTGTTTTTACGAACGTCTATAAATATCTCTGAATGTTGGAATACTAATATCATTTTTACAACATTGGTCAATGTAAATACAATATTAAAAATAAGGCATTAAAAAATCTAAAAATGTTTTCTAAAAATGACAAAATTGCTAAATTTTATAGTTATGTTATGTATATTTTATGCATATTTTATAGTTAAGTATAGTGTTATAAGTAATCCAAAAAATTCGTTTGGATGCTTTCTTTTAAAAACTAATTTTAAGTTACATCTGTGAATATCGGCAGATATTGTAAATTTGACGTCTGATATCCAGTGACTTTGGAGATAGTGGCCAATATTGATCGGGACATGGCCGATATCTGCATGCTACCTGCGTCTTACAGCCGTAGATTTCACTTGCCGACGAAGAAATATGGCACCCCACACATGTCACAGCGCATCCGCTAGGTGCCAGTCCCCCAGTGGGGTGCCATATTTCTACCACATAGCACCTTAATTACTCCAGTCACCCATTGAGAAACCAATCGGCACCCCAACCACATTTCGAAGCCTCTTGGTGCCAATTGATACCGTGTTTTCACCCCAGTCTTTCAAAAGGCACCGAAAAGTCGCCTTCAGTTTTAACAGTGCAGTATATGAAATAAAAAAAATATATATACACAAAAAAATTTATTAAAATAAAAATTATTATTCAGGGACATAAAAGTCAAAAGATTGTGAGAATGCCCCATATTTATTCTACGGAACCCTCTGTACGCGATTGATACTCGCACTTGACCGTTTATTTCTCTTATACATTTGAAACTTAAAAATATTTGGGCTAACTGGAAATTGCATTAAAATAAATTTTTTTATTTATAATTAATTTAAAAAAAAAACTTAAGTATTATATGTCATCGAGAACATAAATGCGTACATAATTTTCATAATTTTTGTTTATCAAGAAGTGAGTGATAAATCGATTACAAAATTTATCTTTACATACATGAACCAAGACCAGTTAAAAACTAGTCGGATATGTCAAAGCTAAAACTGTTTTCAATCTCATACGTGATAATATTTCTAAATTCGCTATCACAGTGTCAAAATTAAGTGGATCCCATCATGGAGAATCTAAAGATATGAAATTCTGCGCCCTAGCTCTTGAGATATGACTGTCGTTAAAATCGTGTAAATGCTGCAAAATGCAGCATAGCGACTCCACCTTTTGGATAATTTATACTAAAACCTAATCAGAAACAACTTGTACCAAAGTCTAACCGAATCTGACGTTTCATGAAAATCCGTGCAGTTCTTTTTAAGATAGAGTTATAGCAGAAATCGTGAAAATGAAGCATAGCAGCGCCAGCTTTTGGGCAATTTAAAAGAAAACATAAGCAGCACTAATATTTATCAGGGTATACCTGAATCTGAAGTCTGAAGAAAATTCGTGAATTAGTTCTTGAGATAGAGATATTGCAGAAATCGTGAAATATGCAGCATGCATGTTGCGTTTCACCAAAACGTAATCAGCACTAGAGGTCTGCACGGGCCGGAATTTCCAGGCCCGGGCCCGGCCCGGCCCGTACGAAAGCTGTCTTGGCCCGGCCCGGCCCGTGTAAAAATTGGAAGTTCGGCCCGAGCCCGGCCCGGCCCGTTGTAAAAATTGGAAGTTCGGCCCGAGCCCGGCCCGGCCCGTACAAAAATCAGTGAAAACGGGCCCGGCCCAATACAATTTCTACAAAAAAAAAAAAAAATCCGTTTTTTCTCAACATACAATTAAGATTCTTTTAATGAATACTACATACATATTTATGGGAACATTTTACAGTATATTTTACATTACTATGATGTTCGCAAAACAGAAAACGCACAATATTAAACATTAACGATTACTTACAGTCATCGTGTCTACAGACATTTCAAAATGGAAATAAAGATTCATTAAAAGATTAATGTAGTTCAGAATAAAGGATTTAAAACAAGATAACATTTGAAGCTGTATAATAAAAAGTAGATTTGTGAAAATATTTCTCTCATTTTTAAGACTTTTCTCAAATCCAAAGGAGCTACATTTCGACACATTTATGAAGTCTTTTCTTTTCGGAAACGTGTAAGATTGGCAGGTATTCTTATTCAAAAGCTATGTAAATGTCGTTTTTTTTCATAGATAAAAGTAATATATCTTTCTGAAAATACTGTCAAAGTTAGCGTTTTGAATCGAATTTCCGGAAGCGATAGCACAGGAAAGGAGAAAAACGTACAGTCACGTGACAGGAATCGCTGTTATCTCTGTAAGTAATTTATTAAATATGGAAAAAGCTATTCGTTTCCAAATGCCTTCAATAGGCAGGCCTGTCAATTTTATGCCTTTATAGTTAAAGTTTTTGTCAGAAACATGTGTCTGAAAGCTTTGCATTGTTGAGCAGTGAATATGAGAACCACCTTAAGGTATATTTCCAAAGATACTGTTAAGAGAAGTTCATTATCACTATTAATATTACAAAACAAAATGACTGTTCTACACATCCTGAGATCGATTAAGACCACTTCCTTCCAGGCACGAGTCTGCTGAAAAAAAATTAAACTCGGAATCAGACATCTTGTAACTGTACGATGCCGATCTCTACGATGGACACGTTACATTTCTGTATTGATGTTGTTAAACTCGCATCGGCTCGTGACGCACATTTATACTTCACGAGAAAATCATATTCATTGAAAATGGCTCGTATTTTATCTGCTTCGCTTAAATTCTTATATCGGGCCGACAGGCCCGATTAATTTTTTTGACGGCCCGGCCCGTTTATTTTGTCTGTCGGCCCGGCCCGGCCCGTTGAAAAAAATGTCCTAATTCTGCCGGCCCGGCCCGGCCCGTTTGAAATTTCGCCTTCATTCCGCCGGCCCGGACCGGCCCGCGGGCCGGGCCGGGTACGGGCCTCGGGCCAAGCCCGGACCCGTGCAGACCTCTAATCAGCACCAATTCATATCAAAGATTATCTAATTCTGAAGTTTAATGAAAATCCGTGACTATTTCTTGAGAGAGAGCTATTGCAGACATCGCGAAACATGCTCCATAGCAGTATCACCTGTTGGGTGATTTACGCCAAAAACTAATCAGCACTAATTTATATCAGGGATTCACTGCATATAAATTTTTATTAAATTCCGTTCCTTAGTTCTTTAGATAGAGAGCCCACAAAATTGTGTCACATACAGACATATAAACAGACAGTCATTTTCTAAAAAAAAAAAAAAAAAAAAAAAAAAAAAAAAAAAATCGGCATCTCTGACCCATTAAATGTGTAAATCCGTCGAATACCGGAAGTCGAAAGTTTTCACGAATCAAATAATTTCTTCTAGTAAAGAAAAAAAAAAATAGTGTAAAAAGCTGAGATCGATAAACTCACCGTATCTTCTCATCTACTTTAAATGAGTTTTCACATTTTTTGAAATACATATCTAGCTAAAAATTAATTAAAATTACAAGATTATAAAACCATCTAGCTTACATTATTTTCATTAATAAACTCAGAGCTAAACTACCCGTCGTAAAATTTCTTAATAGAAATAAACATATCTTCAAAGCCAAAATATTTATAACTTTTTCACTGAATATTGAATATATCTTACTGCATATTTTTAATTTCGAATGTAAACGAAATATTTTAATTAAAAATTTAAAACTAAAGGGAAATTCTAAATGAGAATTAACCAACGGCATTAGTAATAATAATAATAATAATAATAATTCTAGTTATAAAATATTAAATTTCTTATCATAGATATTGAATACCGTATATTTTGCGTCTACAGTGCATATTAACCTCTTCAGGGGTTGATTTTTTTTGGTGACTAAAAAAATCACTTTTTAGAAAATGATTTATTAATTTTATATCATTAGGAATTGAAAAAAAGGAAAAACAATCAAAATATACAAAGATAAATAAATAAAATAAAAATAACGTCTACATTTGTGGCCGCTGAGCGGTAATTGTAGTAATTCATGAAGGAATTGATTTCTTATAAAATATAAAAAAATAGCAGTAAATTTCTTACATTTATACAAATTATTAAAACTTAATGTATTTAATATAGCTGACGTTATTTTTATCCAGTATTAACGATTTGTTCAAATAATCCAATAACTGCGAAAAATTATTTCACGCTTTTTTTACAACTCTAACTGTACTTCAGAAAAAATATTATCAGTACAGCCAAACCATAAAATTTTTACTTCTCTGGTTGAGGGATTCTTTAGTGAATAAGTTCTTATCAAATTTTTGTTCTTTTTATTATTTACAGTAATTATAATAAAAAACTAAATGTCCACATATGAGCCAAGAGGTTAAACAAGTATATTTCGAGCCAGATATTTTATTTAAAAAAACTGAAATTATTGTTGTGTCATACATTATTTCACCTTGTCTCTAAACACATTTACTGCGATGGCACGTGAATATGTGTGCCAGCAATACATCTCGCCCCACAAGAATACGTCACCACGTTTGCCATCATTATTTTAATTAAAGACAATTTAACACTATGAAATGGGACTATTGATAATGTATTATTACCATATACCGGGTCTCCCAAAAAGGACTGACTGATTTTAAAATTCAATAACTTGCAAACGGTGAAAGATATTTAAAAAATTCTTGCAGGAGGGTTATGCATAAGGTCAAAAGTTTTTTTACAGTGATTTTCGATTTTAGTTCGGATTACAAACAATAGATGGCGCTGCGATCAATAGACGCTAAATTCAGGCTCGATTTTTGGTACTTCGTGGCCCACTCAATACATTTCCATCTCCTTTTTCGGCATGGAAGACGAGATCGGCCAAAAAATCGAGCCTATTTTAGCGCCTATTGCTTACAGCGCCATCTATTGTTTGTAATTCGAACTAAACTCTAAAATCACTGTAAAAAAAACTTTTGATCTTATGCATAACCCCCCTGCAAGAATTTTTTAAATATCTGTTACCGTTTGCAAGTTATTGAATTTTACAATCAGTCAGTTCTTTTTAGGACACCCGGTATATATATAACAAGTAATATTTTTTTTATTTTGTCAATTCCTACTTAGGTCATCAAAAAAAAAAAAAAAATTATGTAATCCTTTAAGCTAATATTTTTTTGTTGCATTAAAATATCTGAATTTATTGACTTTCTATAAGCAAGTAAGCCCTATTGATTTACAATGGAAGTCTATGGGAATTAGGTGAAATATTAGAGATATCGCCTAGTTGGCGTCACATTTGGCGACTCCTTTTGGTCACCAAATTAGGCGATAAACTTGGCGGTATTTGGCGACAGAATAGGGTCCCTCCTATGGTAACCCCCCCCCCCCTTATAGGTATGGAGATGCATTAAATTCTGTTCAATAACCAATGGCCGCCATTTTGTCTCCCATATAAAACTAAAATTAATTAATTTAATTTAATTAATGAATTAATATTTGAAAAAAAACTGTATTAAAAGCAGGTGTCATCCACTATAAGTTGAAAAAAAATTTATTTGAACTTGAGTGGATGAATAATAAGCATTTTATTAACGATGGAAAATTTGAACAAGATATATATAGGGAGAGTGTAATATTACTAATATTAGGAATTGAATAAGAACTCTGTGTTTCATGAGGCATGTTTTGTGATAGCAGTTTGACGTTCAACGTGTAAAATTAACTAAAATTGATATTTTTGAATTTAAAAAGTTCAAAATCAACACTTTTTGTAGAATTAAAAAACATTGCAGCGACAGGGAATTGTCAAACAACTCGATAAATACTGTAAACAGCTTTGCCAACGTTTGCAAAAAAAGCGACTTCGCGACAAAAGCTGCAATAGAAATTACAAATGTCTAGCCTGCGAACTATTATTCAAGATAGTTTTTTAGCGCCCGGTATGCTATTTCTTTCTTTCAGCTTATTTTGTGTCGTCTCGAAAAAATAACGTTACGTTCTATAAGACAGCCGTAAAACAAAGCAGATGTATCATTGTACGATTAAACACGCTATAGCAATTTTTTAAACTTCTAAGCATCGCACATTTTCAATGTTTATACCGTCGTAATGGGGAAAAAATGTACTTTTAAATTCAATTTGCTTGAAAACTGCATCTCAATTTATTTTTGAAATATTAATTTTTTTGTAGTTTTTAGAGCCATTTGCTTAATATTGGCAACGGAAGTACTCTACTTCTGTAGAAAGTAAGGAAAAAATAGTTGTAAAATAGTAGTTATATATTTTTGTTGCGATTTTCTCATAACAACCGAAAGAAAATGTAATTAAAATACGTGTTATTTTGAAAAAATATATAAACGTATGATTTCTGTTAAAACATGGAGCTATTATAAACTATTATTTTAACACAATCAAACTGGTTGGTAATCTTACTACCAATAAGGTTATCTGAGCGAGATATGCTGCCCGATTGTCGGCCCAGTTAGCTTAAACGGTAGAGCATTGGCCCCGTAAGCCAAGGAGTCAGGGTTCGATTCCCGGGCTGGGCATTTTTCGCTCAGTTGGAAATATTCAATTGGTATAATAAACTAGTATATTTAATTTTAAGTATCTATATTAATGTTACAAACAAATGAAAGCCTATGAATCATTAGATAGCAGGGTTTTTTTTGTCGAGTTTCTTTAATGGCGACATCTTTTTGCTGCATTTGTGTATTATTTCGCGATAGTGACATCCTATGCATACTTTACTGTAAATGTTTAAGAGTGGGTCGTAAATGTGGATTTCTTAAATGGATGCGAATGACGTCAATTTACATAAGATAAAAGCGTGCGCTTGAAGTGTTAAAATTGAAATATATTTTGTACTATTTATGTATACATACTAGGGGGATCTGCCCTCTGCAAGCTACGCTCGCCAACCCCCGTTCAGACACCGTAGAATCTAAAAGCACGCTAATCTGATCGGGTTTTAAAAGATTAGAGAAGATTGAATTATAATGAAAAAACTGTAGCGATCTCCATGTAAACGGGTTCCCATTCAGTTCCTTTGTTTGCGAAAATTTAAGATCGAATCAGTTGCTGTTAAGACGTCCAATGATTGCTTTCGTATTTGATTAAAGAAGATCAGTTAAACATTTGAAAAGAAGCTAAAATAAAATGAATTAACAGAGTCTTTGCCTCCCGGTATTTCTTAACAGCGTTATAAAACGATTGATATAATACAATTTACTGCTTTAACCCCTTCAAGGGCGGTGGTTCATTTTTGGACCACTTAGTTTTAATTCTTAAATGCCACATTGGCACCAGAATATTGGAATGAAAATTTTCCTTCTATTAAGTAAGTCAACACTAGGCAAGGAAAAGCTTTCCGCCATTGAAGTTGAATTGTTTTTGGTGCTCCTGCGATAAAGTCTATTATTTGGGTAATTATCTGATCCAGTTCTAATTTTTTGGCATAATCCTTTTCCTGTTTCTATTATCTTACTGTGTTATGAGTTTTATTTAAATATTTGCATTATTTGTGTAGTTACTGGACTTTGAAAATTTTTTACACTGATTCTTGCATGTCGAAAGACACGCTTTAACGTAAAGTTTTCTAAGTTAGCTATTATCTATTTAATTTATGCATATTTCTTACTGATACTAATATTGTTTATGTAATCTTACCTGAGCTTTCTTTTCGCTTACTTTTCGTTTAATTATTCTTGCTATTTATTGAGATATCTATTTTTGAAGTTTTTCGGCGAGCGTTTCTTTTAATTTCTGACATTTTGTTTTGGTAGCCATTTTTGTGTTTGAGTTGTGTTTAGTTGTTTGCTTCCTGTATATTTTTCTTGCTGGTGTCATTTGCGATCACAGTGATTCTGCTTTGTGATGTATTGTGTGGTGATTTAGTAGTGACGTATATTTTTTAGAGTACTTTTATTTTTGGTAGTCAGTGTCTTTGTTGCCGTGGTTACTGCGATCTTGTTATTGTTTGTTTACAATTATTGTGTGTAGTTTGGTCACGTGGTGTGTGAGATTTTTTTTTCTTGACTGTGCTGCACGTGGTATTACTTCTCTACATTGGTATTTTTAGTCCTTTTTGTGTCACATGTCTAGTGAGGCAGTTTTCGTGGGCTGATCCTTTTATCCGGCGGTTATTGATTCTATTACCCGGTGATTTATTAGCTGTTGTTTCTCTTATACTTGAATCGTGTTTTCCTGTTTCGCTTTTTAATTGGATCATTTGTGTTTTTTCTGACCACACGGTCTCTTATATAAGCTGAAAGGTAGTTCTCATTGTAAACGTACGCTAGTGAATTGTCGGTGGTTTGTTTTGCTTTTTCAATTAGAGGGTCTTTTGTGATAGTTATTGTCGATAGAGGGTCGTTGGGTTGTATTAAAAGTCTTTGGTGGTATTTGTAGGGTTCTAGGATTGGTAGGATGGCTGATGATAATGTAGAACAGTGGATCAAGAATGCTGAAGGTAAAAGATTTATCGAGGTAGTTATGGATATCAATGCGAAAATTCATGATTTGTTAGAACATAAGAGTTCAAGGGGTAATAAAATATCGACAACAACTGTGAATTGCGTAAAGAAGGCTTTAGATTTTATCCTAAAACAATGTACCAAAATATCGGAGGACAATAAAGTTATGAAAGCAAGACTTGATGACCGCGCTGAATATAACGCAATGATGTCAGATTTAGCCCAGAAAATCAGTAAAACTTCTATTAGCTCGATTGAGGAGGTCCAGACGAAACCTAAGGAAGTAATACAGAAAAGGAGAGATGAGCACACTGTAATAGTGACACCGAACGAGGAGAACCAAGATGTTTCACAACTGAGGGAAAAGATCAAGTTGGTTAATAAAAGGAATAAAGATCTCCCATTGCCAAAGGACATCATAACTACTAAGACTAACAGGGTGATACTGAAATATAAGACCAAAGCAGAGGTGGATGTGATTAGAGATTCTCTAGCAGATTCAGAAGAGATTAAGGATATTGCGAAGATAAATGTTCCGATCAGAAGAAGGGAGAGAATACTGATTTTAAGTGTTGATCCAGAACTTAAAGAGGAGGATGTAAAGCAGGAAGTGGAAAAGTGTTTGCAGGACGGCTCGTCGGAAGATACTATGATGGGACTTAAAAGAAAGCTACAGTCTTCTGATGTAGACTCAACTACGAAGGCGATAATAGAAAGTTTAATGAAAGGTACAGATAGGGAAGTGCGGATAATACGTAAAATTGAAACCAAGCAGGGAAAAAATAATTGGCTGATAGATGTGGACGAAGAGTGTAAGAATATCCTACTGAAAATGAAAATAATATGCATTGACTTTGAAAGATATAGGGTGGTTGAGTTTGTGTCAATAACCAGATGCTTTAAATGTCAGAGGTTCGGGCATATGTCCAATAGTTGTACTAAGAGAGTTAACTGCGTTAAATGTGCTGCTGATCATTACTTGAAAGATTGTAAATCGGATACTCTTTGTTGTTCAAATTGTTATTTTGATGATGTGAATGGGGATTGCAGTCATCGTGCTGATAGCAGTAATTGTCCGGCATTCCAGAAATATAGGCTGAAGATAGTAGCTAATCGTAGCTAAGGGCACTGTCACGGGTGTTTCTCATGTTGGTTTGTTGAATTTTGTGCAGGTGAACTTGCATCACTGTGGTGATGCAAGCGATGCTTTGGTACAGTATGTTTTGTCTAATAATATAGATCTAGTTCTTTGCCAAGATATCTATGTTTCTGATTATGAGGCTCCTGGCATTCCACCAGACTGGCCAATCTATTTCTCTTTAAGATATAATTCTGCTATCATAATAACTAACAGGGATTATGCCGTGATTAGTAACATGGCTCTGGATAATTCCATTACCATCTCTTTAAATGTAAATGATGATGTTATTTTTATTTGTTCTCAGTATTCACCTCCTAATAACAATATAGATAAAGACTTTGTGGATCTTGGTTCACATTTTAACAATTTTGATAAGATCCTGATAGCTGGCGATTTTAATGTGCCAATCATGGACCTGGGCTACGCCCGTCAAACGGAACGTACAGTAATATTCCCGGAACACCTTGTAGAAAAACAACTGAGAATCATGAATGATGTCACCGCTCCACACTCGTTTGTGCAGGGCACACAGAAGGGTCGTCCGGACTTGACACTTGGCGGTCTGGAAATATGTGATAAACTGAATAACTGGTTTGTCGACGACAAAATATTCTCCTACAGTGATCACCGTTACATAAGGTTTTCTTTGAATTATACCCCTATAATTAGATTACGACAGAGGTTCAAAACAAAGAATAAAAGTTTTCGGAAATTTATTGAAGATATTAGGAAATTTGAGAAAAATTGGTTAGAAGATCTTATATTGATTAATAATACTAGTGATTTGGATGATCACGTAGAGAATTTTATGAAAATGGTGACAGAAATGTCAGAGAAGCATTTTAGAAAAGGTACTTTGTCCTACAAACCAACAATAAAATGGTTTAGTGAAAAGTTAAGATCTGCAAGAAATAAGGTGTCTGCACATTACAAACGATATATCAGGAACCCAGAAGATGTAAACTTGAAAGAAATATATATTAAACATAGAAGAGAATATAAAAAAATGGTAAAAAAGGCGAAAAGAGATTCGTGGACAAACTTTTGTCATGATACTTCGGATACTTATGGGACTCTGTATAAGTACATCACTGGTAAAGCTACAAAGCCAAGTGATTTTATTTTTACAAGATTTGATAATTCGACACCATTTGATTCATACGACGATGTAGCAAATGATCTGATGAAAGAACATTTTAGCGTTGACAAAATTCCCACCGAAATTTTTAATTTTAGTTCAACAGGCAAGGTTGCGGGTGATGTAATGGAGGTGACAACTAGAGAAATGCGATATGCTATGTCTTGTCAAAAAAATAATAAGGCTCCGGGTTATGATGCAATCGATGCTCTAATAGTGAAGAATATTTGTAAAGCATGACCAAACTATGTTAGAAAACTCTTCACGGCTTGTTTTAGATTCGGGCATTTTCCTAGGATATGGAAAAATGGATTAGTTATCTTTTTTCGTAAATGGAACAAAGATGGAAAAAGTGCTAGATCGTTTAGGCCAATTACTTTACTTAGCATTTTTGGTAAATTATTAGAAAGAATTATCAAGATTAGAACAATGCCATTGTTAGAATCAATAGGATTCTGGGATGAGGCTCAATATGGCTTTAGAGAGAAGAGGAGTACGGTGACTGCAATCCATTTTTTGAGGGAGTTGATTAGAGATAAACTTAGATCTAACAAGTACTATGCAATCACTTCGATTGACATACAAGCAGCATTTGATGCGGTGGATTGGATGACACTTGCGGAAATTATTGATGGTTTACCGATATCGGATTATCTTAAAAGAATTTTGAAGAACTACATCAGCAATAGACGAATTGGATTCAGCTTTACGAACGGAATCATCTGGTTCGCACTTTTTAAAGGCTGTCCCCAAGGCAGTTGCCTTGGCCCATTGTTGTGGCTGATTGTCGCCGATTATTTACTAAAGGAATACCGGATCAAGTTTGAAGAAATTCTGTCCTATGCCGATGATTTCGTAAATTTTGCTGGTGCTGACACCAGAGCCGAATTAGAGAGGAACATGAATGATCGTATTAAGTGGTTTGCGGATATTAGCAATGAACTGAAACTAACGATAAGCAGGGAAAAGTGCATGGGCATGCTTTTCGGTAGATATCTTTTGGAAAATCGGCATCCCATCTTCAAAATTGACAACATCTCAATGCCAATTAAAGATACCATCACTTATCTAGGATTGACTTTGGACGCGAAGTTCAATTGGATCTCACATTTGGAAAACATCAGAGAAAAAATTAGAGATCTGGCATCAAACATTAAGAAAACAGATAAACGGGATCGAGACTCCAAGCGAACTTCCGAAAAATATGGTATAAGACAGTAATAGAAAAGCAGATAGTTTATGGTGCTGAGGTTTGGTACAGAGATTTGAAAGAACATGCACTTAGTAAATTAAGCTCATGCCAGAGATTAGGTCTTCTCACCATCTCTACGGATGCATTGTGCGTACTAAACGGAATCCCTCCTTTGCACATTAGTTTAAGATATCTGGTTAAGAAATATGACATAATGATTGGAAAGGACAATATAAAATATGAGGATGTAGTAATAAAAAGACAGAATATAATGATTAACCTTGCAACAAATGATTTTCCTAAGTATACTGCAATGCATAACCTACAAATCACAGATAAATCGGATGATGATATTAAAGAACGGAAAGTTCCCATCGTGTACACGGATGGATCGAAAATGATAGCTGGCGTGGGTGCCGCATATACAGTTTATCTGTATGGTGAATTTATTGAAGATTTTAAAATCTCGTTAAATAAGATGAACTCAATTTATCAGGCTGAGTTGATAGCGATTAAATATGCTATTAATTGGTTTTTGGATACCGATTACAAGAAAGTTTATATATATACCGACAACAAATCTTCAACTCTAGCTCTACAAAGAAATTTTCCAGCAAATTTGATAATTAAAGAGATTTATACTAATTTGATACAGCATCCTGAGAAGATTGTGATTATTGGGTGGACCCGTGCACATGTTGGAACTCTTGGAAATGAACGAGCAGATACTCTTGCGAAAGAGGCTATTAATCGTGAAAGTGCTAATATTACCGAGAATGTTCCTTTTCCTGTCACCTTAATTAAGAGAATTTGCAAAATCAATACGGTAAAAGATTGGCAAAGAGAGTGGAGGCATAGTGGTAAAGGTAGAGACACTTATACAGTATTAAATAGGGTGGATGAAAACTTTGTATGTTCAGGCCAGTTATTACAATATTTTGTTACTTCTCATGGCAGTTTTCCCGAGTATCTGAAGAAAATCGGAAAGAGAAATAGCGACCTCTGTGACTGTGGTTATAAAGGGAATGTTAGACACTATTTATTTGGAAGATGCCCCAAAATGCCTTATTTTTTCTAGTTTAATAACTCACTTACAGTTCGCCAAAATATATCCAGAGTTCTTTTTTGTAAAGAAAACTATAGAAAGCTCTGTGCTAACTATAACGTCCTTAATGAATTGTACTCGTTCATAAGATACAAGTTTTAAACCTAATATAGGGTGGTTCTTTGGTCCTGATGCATGGATCGTCATCAGTTACTGCTGACTTGTTTTTAATAATACTCAGAATTCTTAAATATCATATATTGTGTCTGTAGTATGCTAAAACCATTGTTTGATTTATCAGAATATACTATCCTATACAATTGTCAGATAGTGATTAGTATGTGGATGATGGTCTTTGAGCTAGGACTTCCTGTCTTCTACGGAAGATTTGGGTGCCATTCATTTGATAATCTGAACGTTGGTCATCGTGGAAGTGATATATGCTTTTAAAAAGGTGCGACATTGGTGCTGCAGTGTTCCAGACTTTTGGAGATGGTAGAGGGTCATTGAAGTGGACCTTTTACTGAGTTTCATTTTCGTGATGTTACATGACTATGGATATTGAAGTGTAATGACTGAACTTTGAGGATCGTCTTCTCTGACTCTGTCTGTGAATGTGGTGCGTTAAGTTTGGGACTCTGTATAGACATTATGCATGAACTTTTTATCAGTATAGACTTTGATACGCCACTGGTTGCATGTTACCCATAAACATGCGAATTATGTTATCTTAGTTTAATTTTGTTTTTGCCAAAGTTGCATGGAACCTATAAACATGCGTTTTTGTTAACTTTTGTTGGCATAGCAGGAATCTATGCTGCACAGGATTGTGCTTTTGTTTTTCTATTTTATTTGATTAAATAATTGCCGTTGGTAAGCCTGTTCCGGTGGATGAGGTGGAGCTGGATTGGTGCAGAGGGTTTTCCCGCCAGGACATGCGGTCCATTAGCCTAACGGTTGGCGTCCTGGCTGGGTGTCCAAGTAAGTCAACACTACATCAAAGGCTCAACATTGTGCCTTTTATAGTAACTATCCTTTGTCTGACATTTTTGTTGGCGGTGATTTTCTCTTGAGGTCTGAACATTATGGTGATCTTTCTTCAAGTTAGTTTTTCTTATATAAAACTTTTATGAACATTTTTCTTTCGAACACTGAACTCATTTGAACATTAGTGAACAGTGAACTTTTATGAACATTTACACTTTATAATCTTGAACAAGGATTTATAGTCTTAACTTTTGTTATAGATTTAAGTCACTTCACTTTTGTTTTTATTTTTATCATTATGATGAAAGCAACATCAATTGTTTTGTAAATTTACGATTTACTATGTAAGTTCGTCAGAATATGTGCCTTTTTCCTTGTTATTTTGGGTGCTTTCCGATGTCCGGCATCGGTGATTGTTGTGGTGATTTTCCACCGGAGCGTTACATCCAATGCCATTCTTTGGTTGGTGATCCGGTCGGGTGATCAAATAAGTCAACAAAAGCATTTATGTACTTAGAAATGAATTTGTTTGTAAATTCTGGTGCCATTCACTGATTTTAACACTTTACGAATAGAAGTACCTTGCCCCTAAAAGGGTTAAACGCATATTAAAATATTTATTATTTTAAAGTTTCCTTTCTCTTTTAATATTCACGTGTAAATACAATTTTCAAGACGTAATTTTCAATATTTTCTTACTTTTAACACGTACTCATTTAATATTAATTTTAAAGGTTTTTTTTCTAACTTTAATAGTCACGTGTAAATAATTTTTTAATCGTAAGGAAATATTATTCATTGCGCTGTTTTTAGAATTGAAAACAATCTCTATAATAAAAGTGTAAGTCATGTGACTATCATCAAAAGTTCTGGATGTACCCCTTCGTTTTTTATATTCCAGGCGGCCATTTTGGTACTTTAATATTAGCCAGCTGCAGGTGATACGTCGCCAAATATTATTCTATCGCCACCATTTAACCTATATTATAATAGTTCAAGTTATGTAACTGCTCTGCCATAAGCAATTACTGCTCTCCGCTTTTCTTATGAAAGGTTTCCATTTCGATTAAAGAATCAATTTTTTTTTCGAATAAAACTACATAAAAGTTGCTATGATCGCAAAGAATTCTTGGTACTTTTATGTTAGCCGGATGCAAATCTCGCCAATAGCTTTTTTTTTTTTTTTAACTCGCCAGTTATTATTTTTTTTATTTTTCGAGTAGCAAATTAAAACGGTACTACTTTGTTATCCCGTCGACCAAAAATCTATCTCCAAACTATAAGATTAAATGCCTATAATGGTTGATCGTAAATGTCACATTCACTTGACTTTAAGGAAGTTACACGTTTACGCCATCAAGTGATTTTTATTTCGACGTTTTATTTGTATTTTTATTAATGTTATACTAAATTATTTGTTCTTTCGTTATTTAAAATAAGAATTATGTCAATTTGTATAATTTTGCTAGTGTTTGGCGATTTATTTAATTTGGCGAAATTGGTCGACGGGATAACTAAGTAGTAGCACTAAAGCATTGCTTTGAAGTTGAAATTAAATCCCATCATTTGTTGCATTGTTTAATATTTGTTTGGCGAAAACCTCGTTTTCGTATACCAGTTAAATATGCATTTTTAAATTGTTTTCTATTATTTTTTAAATCAATAACAATAAATTAAAAAAAAGTTTAATTAATAACTATAGAACAAAACAATTTATAACATTTTAATTTTAAATAAAAAAAAGGTAAATAAATATTTATTAATAAATAAGCAACAATAGCCGGGTTACCATGTCAGGCAAAATAACACCATTTTGGCTCCAATTAGGTACCCCGGTGCGTATATGACATATGCACCTAATATTTTTCTTATAGTTTCGTTAAAAAAAAAAAGAAAGAAGTGAAAGCCATTAATTTTAAATGAAAGTTTTGTATTAAATAAAATGATAACGAAATACAAAAAAAAAAAAAAAAAAAAAAGCAAAAAAATGCATTGTTCTTAGCTTAGATTTAAGGAAGGCCAAACTGGTCGCCAAATTAGTTTAAAATAATAACCTTTTCTGAAATATGAAAAAAAAAATATCTGTTATGATTAAAATTTGAGTTGCCATCATTATAAAGAAACTATTTAAAATTAGAAAAAAAAACTAATATTTCGAAAACTGATTAGAATTTAAAAATTCTAATACCAGTTTCGAGATCTGCGGATCAATACGGATTTTTGGTGTTAATTTCATCGGAAAGTATTCCATATTTTAGGAGACATTGCCGTGAAACATAATCAATTGTTTAATCAGTCGTTTCAAAGAATCGTTTCATAAATTCGTTACATTTCAGTCGTTTCATATATCCTTTTTTATAAATTCGTTTCATTAGGATTTTATATATATAGAGTAGATATTTTTCTTTTCATCGGGGGCGACACTACATTCTGAAAAAGCAGAATTCCTGTTTCCTAGTCTCATACTCATTTCTTCAATCGTTTAACGAGTGCAAAATTAACGCCGACGTGGGCTGCAACTAATCGTTTTACCCCTGATCTGCAGATTTAGTAGTAAACATTTATCGTAGAAACAAAAGATAAACATCTGTCCTTTAAATAAATTTTCTCAAATATTCCTATATCAGAATAAAGGCGAATGTGTGACAGTCCGTTGGCTATGAGCCATTGTTTATAGACAGTTCCTACTTCTAAAAAAACATACGTTTAAACATTTATTTCAGGTATAAACTTACTGATAATGAAAAGCTAGTCTTTTCATACGAAAGTACTTCAATATTTTTTTTTAAATCATGTTCTTTAAATATGCGATTTTTTTTTTTTTTTTTTTTTTTTTTTTTTTTTTTTTTTTTTTAAAGAGAGAGAGAAAGATTTTATTCAGTGGAGACCTGTTTCGATGTAAATTTTAACCCCTCTCACTGCGTAATTGTTTTATCAAAATAGATATTCAAAAATTTAGTATTTAACCCCTTTGCGACGAGCGTCTTTTAAGAATTTTTATTCTTTTGTCACCGGTTTTCACACAAATTTTTTTGTCTAATTTAATAGGGAAAATGTTCTGCTTAAATAAGCCAAAATTTACAATGAAAAAATTACTGGTGGGACAAACAAGGATGGTTAATTAGACGGAAAAAATGCATCCCCGAGGAAATCTCCGGTTGCGCAATTTTTGCTACTTTTACGTTGCCCGAGGAAATCTCGGGTTGCGCAGCGAAAGGGTTCAAGAACACGAAAACAAGGGATCAGGGATCACCGACCGGGACTCCAACCAAAAAGAATGGTTTATAGAACTAATGTCCTGGCGGAAAAAACCCCCAATACCACCCAGAGAAGACCAGGTAAAAACAAGCCCGGAATCAGCGGGCAAATATATTTTTCAACATTTCGGAAAAAACAACAAATAGTCAAATTTGACCATAGGAAAAATATTGATAGTAAACGGCAACAGTGCCTACTGAAGTACCAGCTCTTGCTGGCCTAATAAACCAAAGCTAATATAAAAATTAAAGAAATTAACACTAAAAGTACATCAAAAACACGTAGAACACATATAAAGTTAAATTGAAATCTGTATTGGATAAACGAGAATAGTTCATTTAAGATGTTATAATTGTCCTTTAGGTTATTGCAATTACCCTCGATCGGGGCTTTGGACCTTGCAGGGTTACTTTGGTCCATCCCATAAAAAATATTTTATTCTTTATATTAAACAAACAATACAAGATAATTTGGAGTTTTTGCCCTTGAAAAATATTTTAGACCTTACTATAGGGTATTTAAATAGTTTGGGGGTAATTAAAATTTTTTAAAGGCAACACTGGATGTGTTTGTAAACAACTGTTTTCGTGTGAAGATTTTAACTTTCCAAACTTTCTATAGTGAGACAATCTGGATAAGAGATACAAACAAGGTAAATGTCAAAATATTACCTTTAGTAACCTGTAACACATGTGTGATCATAGTTTTTCCTTTAACATTTTATTTTGACTGAAAATGTTTACGTTTTCACAAAGCTAGCATGAAAACTAGTTTTTCCGGGCTACTTTGTGCCAGGCCTTTTTTGGTCCGGAAGTAGCCCCAGTTACTCAGAAATACCTTTTATATAAACAAATCTCTTAAAAAATGTATTAAGTAACATTTTTTTCAAATGTTACTTTAGCAAAATGTTACAGTAATTATTTTTGTTCCAGTTGCTGAGGATAACATGATGAAAACTGATTCTCGTGTACTTGATATTAACGTTTGGTTTATTGTGTTTAAATGTAAAAAAAAAAAAAAAAAAAAAAAAAAAAAAAAAAAAAAAAGTTTATCAAGTTTGCAGTGTTAATTCATTAGCAGATCCTATTGCAATCAATTGCTAATTGATTTCAATATTCCAACATATGAATTGTATTAGTTTTATATGAAAATAAGTGAATGGACCAAAGAAGCCCCAGCATGGCTACTCTGTTCCAAAATTTTAAAAATAGTTAAAAAATAAAATAATAAAAAATTGCCTCTTTAAAACCTTATAGTTTGCTTCATTGTTTCCTGTTAATTGATTACAAATTTCGACGTTGAAAAATCATACATAATATTTTTTAATGATGGAAATATGAGTGAAACCAGGAAAAAGTGACCCAAAGTGGTAGCGGGTTCGACGGTAGCTGAAGAGAACAGAGTTACTTTTAAGTTTTTTTCGCAATGTGAGGTCCGGATTAAAACTAAAATGGTGTTTCATTTTAGGGCAACGTTTAAAGATATAGTGAACAACATTACCAGTGGCTTCACATAGATACTTGTCCGTTGGTTGCTTTTTAATTTTGTATAAGAAGGATGGGAAACTTCCATGGCCGCTGCAATAGTACTGAATGACTTGGCTGGTGCATATGTAATCATTACTCACTTTATTTAAAATCATAAATGTGTCTCTACCATTAATTGAATTCTTCCAGTAGTCCTGCTATAATTCCATGATCCGTTACAGTATTTCTTAATCAAGTAAATAAGATATGGAACCGTATTATCAAATTGTACACCTAAGTTTTCAATAGTAGCCTTAGCTAGGCCATCTGCTCTCTCATTACCCATAAGACCAATGTGTGCTTTGATCCATCCCACGTAAATAGATTTTTGTGGGTTAGCCATCAAAATATTAAAGATGTCCTTAATAACACTATTACTCGGAAAAATATGTTGCAGCGCTTGGACCGATGATAAACACTCAGTGTAAAGTGTAGCCATGTCAAAGTAGGAACCTACGAACCGCTTAATTGCATACTGAATTCCTGTCAATTCAGCTTGATATAGTGAATTAAAAGTTCGAAGTTTCATAGAAAAATCATGAATAAAATGACCGTTATAATACACTGTAGGGGAGACCGGGGCTAGTAGGCGCAGTTTTTAGTTATTAATTTTTTGTTTAAGTTTTTTATGAAAATTTAATTGTACTTTTAAAGAACAGGCATTGGGCTATAAATACTTGGAGTTTTGAGTTTGTAGCTTTTGTAGTTTATGTTTAGCGGAAGCCTAAAGTAACAGGAAAATTGTGCGCCAACCTACCCCATCACGGCAAGTTGCCTATACCTATTGGGTAAGTTGGCACACGCATTATAAAAATTTAAATAAAACACGCAGTTAAGAGAAATCAATTTAATTATTACCAGTAAGTTTAAACAAATGCGTTATCGACGTTCAATGTACATTTCAAATTATACAGACATAAAAATAATGAATAAAACATTAACAATGAGTAACTTCTATCCTACTCGATATCATCATCAGAGTTACAGTTGTCAGAAATACAAAATCGAGTTTCTTCGTTTGGGCAAGCCTCGTGTGCCCAAAATCTTGCATTGCAACCACATTTCTCGGTGTTTTCTGTTTTTCAAGCTACCAGCACACACCAGACACCGAGCCAACTTGACCCGTGTTCAATGCGCCTACTAGCCCCATAATGTGTTTCTTCACAAAAGGGACACGTAACCATTTAAGTATAAATAATCCTAATAAATCACATATGGGGTATGTACAGTTAATCATACACTAAGGAAAACTGCGCAAGTTAAATCGCAGCTATTAAGATAAGTATTAGAAATTAGAAAAAGGATGAAGCAACAAAAAATTACTTATGAGTGCAAAAAACAGAAAAATCATAATAAATGTCCACTGCACGTAGGTAACGCTTCAAAACTACAATGAGGATTGTTAAAAGCAAGAAGAAAGGTACTCTGTGACTGGGTGCGCAATCTATCCACAAACAGCCGATTTATAAGGACTGCGCCTACTTACCCCTGTAGCCAACTAGCCCGGTCTCCCCTATATGCAAATGAAGTTCCTCCTTCCATCTTTGACCCGTCCGTATAAATTATTGGATATCTTGAACTCGGTTCCTCATCAGTAGCAGGTTTTGTAAAATGTAAATTATTAAGTTCCTAGTAGTTCCTAGTAGGAAACTCATACTCTGTAATGTTCATCATCAAATCTGACTCATTAATTTCTTCCCCGTCGATGACAATATCGAACGATCAATCAATATCTTCGAACACGTAAAGAAGAGGAAATAGAGCACGATAAGTTAAAATCACATTTTTAACCCGAAAATACAGAACGTTAACCTCTTCGTTCCACGGGTCCACACATGTGGACCGCTATTCTTTTCCCCACAAAAACTAAACTGTTTGATTTATTTACATTTTGACTTTATTTCTTAATATCTGAATATTTTTTATATTAAAAGCAATCCAATAAATGACAACATCTATGCTAATTTCCTCATAAAATAAATGGGAATGTCCATTTGTTACTCTTGTGATAATTAGAGCAAATTTTCATATATAATTCCAATTATTTTATTACAAAATATAATTAAGATAAAAATTGATATAACCAGCTAAATACCACTTTGTTCCACACACAAACATATATCTAATTTATAACAAAAAGCATTTTACTTATGTATATATTAAATGACTCTTGTGACACTCTGGTCACAAGAGTAACAAAATTTTGATTGGTTATATAGACAAGGGAAATGCTTTTTGTTACAAATTAGATATATTTTATGCGAGAAGAACATAATTGTATTTAACTGGTTATATCAATTTTTGTTTTAATATATTTTGTAATGAAATAAGTGGAAGTATTTGTGAAAATTTGCTTTAATGGTCACAAGAGTAACAATGGACGTTCCCAAATGTTATTTTCATCTGAGATTGCAAAATTACTTCAAAACAGTGTGGCCAAGAATTTGAGTAATTTTTTATTTATTTTTAATGTTCTATTTCTGGTCTATAGACATAAAAATGCATTTTTTTCTTCTTTTCATTATATATTTAAACATGTAAAATTTCGTAATTAAAAAAGCACTTATATGCTGCAAAACATACAGTTAATTCATATTTTTTCGTAACTTTCAATTATTATACCTATTTTTTCAATTGCGGTTCGAAAATGCTTAATAAAAATTTTCGTTCCGAAAAACAGGTCCGAGCCGGATTTGAACCCGGGTCGGAAAAACTGAAATCCAGCGTGTGCCAATCGGGCTACTGAATCGCTTGCCAAAGAAGGAAATTTATCTGATTATGAGCTATAGCTTAAATTTTGCGATTTATTTTCTCAAGACACCGTGGGGGTTGCGCTTTATGGCGCTTACATATTTATATACCAACTATACACTATCGATACACAAATGTTCATCGACTTCGGTGAAACCAACCTCGGACCCTCTCCTTGTAAGATAATGCGGTCTTCGAGCAGCCCTTATAGTGTGCTTGAAAAAATTAAATGCCCCAAAATATGACTCAACTGCTTTAAACTATTCACTGCTACATTTCGCGAGAAAAGGCATTGTCGAGGGATGGGAGCAAGGTATTTTCTGTTTGACAGAAACGGTGAATGAAAGGAATGTGCAGGGGAATTTTGTTTTATTACAATTAGAAAATAATGGTGGACAGCAGAAAAGGGGAGGAGATGATTGGACGTATTTCACCTTGTATGGAAACAGTGAATGAAAAGAATTCGTGGGGAATATGTTTTTCCAAGAAAAGCTATTTTATGAGTGAAAAAACAAGATGAATGTACTCGATTTTACTAGCAGTCAATTTGACTGCTAGCCCGTCTTCACGACGGGAAACGGGAATTCTCGTTTTCATTCAAAAAATATCATTGACTAAGGGCGTGGCTTCTACCTTACAGAAATGCATTTATATCATGTTGTCCATGTTTCATTAGATTGTAAGACATTTTATATTAAATATGTACATATGTAGTGAATAAAATCATGTCTCTAATTAATTTGCTTACTCCTTATGAACTTTCAGACATTCACAATCAACTCTGCTTGTTATATTCGAGTTCAAATCAATAAATATGAGAGGGGCAGTTCGTTACACACAGTGTCTAAATAAGCGACAGTACCACGCCGCCACATAAAGCAAAATATGAATTCGACCGCCGTCTCACAACGAAAAACATGAATATCGGCGCCGGCGAGAACATGTTAATTACATATGATTTGATTTAATAGAATAATCACCATGCCAACCTAGAATCATTACCTATAACGGGTATCAGTGAATTAATTACGTATGATAGGCTTTAGTATAAGGAAGATAGCTTTTATTAATATCTTTTTTAAGTTTTGATTCGATTTTCATAAAATTTGAAATGACTAGACAAAATTCTGCAACGTTTATATATATTAAATTTCAAACCATTCCATTGGGTAGTTTTTGTGCAGTTATATGCGGACAGATGGATAGGCAGACGGACGGACCAGATGACGACTATAGATGCTACATATTTATATAATTGCGAATACACCTAAAAATGGAAAATGTCATTCGATTGCAAATTACCTCAATAGTCTTGTCATTTTTATGCCTTGCGTTTACAAATTAATTAGAAAATGTGTCAGAATCATAGCTGCCAACTTTCACGGTTTTTTCCTACCACTATTTCTGAACGGAAAAAATTGCCATATTTAATCGTAAGTTTTCGACGATTAAATAAAACAAAATTTTCTGTTCAAATATAGTAGTAAGGAAAAAAGCGTAAAAATTGGCAGCTATGCATAATGTTTTGCGTTGTTAAGCAGGAAATTTGACAACCGCCTTAATAAAGATTTCTATTATTTTTATTTATTTATTTATTTTTTTTTTTTTTAAGGAACAAAAATGTTTTGATTTTGCCAATTTTAATTTAGCACTTTTCGCGCTATTTTTTTTTTTTTTTTTTACATCGATAAAGTGCGTTTTTTTTAATTTAAAAATTTGGGGGTCGTTTTATAATGTTTAAATTTTAAGTGTTTATATTTTATAGCTTCAGCTCTTCTTTTTAGAAAATCTGTAAATATTTGTGAAGGGATAATTTTGAAAGATGTAATCTCCTGTAAGTCATTAAAAAAAAAAAAAAAAAAACACACACACACACACACAAACTAGAGAACAGGAATTCTGCTTTTTCAGAATTTAGTGTCGCCCCCGGCATTTCCATTATTTCATTTTCTTCTCATGGACTGATGGCTTCTATTATTATGAAACAGTCATTATAAATGAAGCGTTAGTTGAAGATGAAAGAGCAGCCGTAAAAAGTTAGAACTCTGATTTTCTGGTCAGAATAGGGGAAGAAAATGGCCGTAATTTTAATAATTAAAAAAAATTATGGCCATTTTTTAAAATTAATATAAAAATATGGCCATTAGATATGAAAATATGGAAATTAAATATGGCCATTTTTTTAATTTAAAAAATGGGCATTTTTTTAAAAATTATGGCCATATTTTTATCCCCATTCTGACCAGAAAATCAGAGTTCTAACTTTTTACGGCTGCTCTTTCATCTTCACCTAACACTTCATTTATAATGGCTGTTTCATAATAATAGAAGCCACCAGTCCATCAGAAGAAAATAACTAGGTTAAGCGGGACTCTACTGCAGTACAAAACATTTCAATTTTAAGACTTAAAGCACACGTTTTATTTTACGTAAAATGACGTCATTCGCATCCGCTTGAGAATTCCACATTTACGATCTACTCTTAAACATTGCAGTAAAGCATGCATAGCACATTACTATCGGGAAATAATGCACAAATGCAGCAAAAAGATGCCGTCATTCAAGAAAATCGACAAAAAAAGGACAATCTAATGATTCATGGATACTTAAAATTAAATATAGTTGATAATAACTCCATTGTTTTAACAGAAATCATTCGCTTATTTTTTTTTTCAAAATAGCACGTATTTTAATTACATTTTCTTTCGGTTGTTATGAGAAAAGGGCAACAAAAATATATAATTACTATTTTACAACTATTTTTCCTCTATTTTCCACAGAAATGGAGTACTTCTGTTGCCAATATTAAGCAAATGACTCTAAAAACTACAAAAAAATTAATATTTCAAAAATAAATGGAGATACAGTTTTCAAACAGATTTCATTTAAAAGAACATTTTTTTTTCAATACGACGGTATAAAAATCGAAAATGTGCGATGCTTAGAAGTTTAAAAAATTGCTATAGAGTATTTAATCGTACTGCTTTGTTTTACGTCTGGCTTCTGTAAGGTAACGTTATTTTTTGGAATACACGAAATAAGCTGGGAGAAAGGGATAGCATACCGTACCGGGGGCTAAAAAAAGTAAGAATGGAACTATCTGAAACATACAGAAGCTGAAGGAAGTACTGAATTTATAAGTATGAACATGCAATAGATTTATACTTTTTACGGATTATTAAGGGCTATATTTAGTAAAACGAAATGTAGAAATCTGAGAAGATATTTTGATTATTATTTTTTAATTTAGGGAAAAAACAGCAGTTTTCTAGTATTAATCATTCAATGATATAAGAAACAACATTGAATAAATACAAGCATAAAATGAGATCGGTATCATAATAAATACTGTCATCGATTTGGTAGTTTTTTATTAAAATTCAATAAATATATTTTTAATTTGTTAGATACAATTTATTATGCTATTAATTATCAAATGTTTCTGAACTGATTTGTGATGGAAATTGAGTTAAGAACTATACTTGATATATAAAAAGAGCAAATAAAGCTTTTGTGCAACAATATTAAAAAGCAGAAAAACCAACGTTTAAAATGCACAAATAATACATGAAAAGCAGCAAACAGCTGTTTCGAATTTACTAGCGAGATTCTTCTTCAGTGCAAAATACGGAAAAAGGAACAGCGTTCTCGAAAAAGCAAGGTTGAGCAAAATCATAGACAGAGACGCGCTGGCTTATATACACTATGCAGGTAGCGAAGGCGCCAAAAACAACCAATGAGAGAAAAGCAGTGGAAACGAGTAGGTGGACAAGTAGCGACATCTACCGGAGAAGGAGAGAAAAAGAAACAAAAAAAGGGGGAATTAAATTAATACTTTCCAAATACTTGGAAAACCAGGAGTACTAGATAAGTCATTGACTAAAGAGTGAGAATTTTTAATGATATGATAAGCTTCCCAAAAATCAAAACCAAGGTTAGAAGAACATTTTTGGATAATGATGGCTGAGGAAAATTCGAACCTATGTTGAGAAGACCCAGAATGTCGAGCAATAGAAGAACGTTTGAGCTCCTGATTTTTAACATACCTTCATGCTCTTTTAAACGAAATCTAAGAGCACGTTTAGTCTGGCCAATATAAGAAAGGCCACACTGGCAAGAGATTGGTAAATACCCCAGTTATCTAGGTGATCAACGGGGTGTTTGAAATTTGAAAGAGTGATTTTATTAACAGGAGAAAAAATAACATTAAAATCAAACCTTCTTAGAATTAGCGACTTCAGCAGCTTGCTGACTGATTTTAGGAAAAAATGGTAACACAACTGAAATATTAGAGTTGGAATTAGAACGCTTTTCAGAATGTACGGATTTCATCAATTTCTTATAAATAGGATCAATAATATTAGAGGAATAACTACGATCAACAGCAATAGCTTTGAGGTAATTAAGTTCAGCACTAAGTAACTGAGGAGTGGAACAAATATTGGTAGACCGAAAAACAAAAGTATTGAAAGCAGAGAATTTCTGGTTAGGGAGATAAGAAGAATACCTGTGAGGTGGGAGACTTACAGCAAAAGGTTTACGAAAGACGGTAGTCTGAAAGCCATTATCACAACGAATAAGAAGGACATCCAGGAAAGAAAGACAGTTATTGGTCTCAATGTCTGAGGCAAATTGAATGCAGGGATCAATGGAATTCATAACAGAGAGAATATGATTAATGTCCGAATTCACTTCAAGCAGGACATAAACATTATCAACATAACGAACATATAACGGAAATTTTAAAATTTCAAAAAGTTTGACCTCAAAATAGTGCATATAAATATCGCATAAAATTGGACTAAGAGGATTACCCATAGCCAAACCGTCAATCATACGGAAGAAATTACCATTGAAAACAAAAGTATTTTGCGAAAAGCAAGCGCGAATTAGAAGGATAAGCTCCTCGATTTCAAAATAAGAGAAATGGAATTCACAAAGCCTTTTCTTGAGACAATCTAAAGCCCCCTCAGCTGGAACGTTTGTAAATAATGAATTAACATCAAAAGAAACCATCATGTGACTTTGCGGCTTAAAATTAAGAAGTTTTTTAACAAAATCAAAAGAATTCTTAACAGTGAAACAGTTACCGCTTAAAAGTGGGGAAAAACAGAAACTAGGTATTTGGCAAGCTTATAAGAAGTTGTACCGATTGTAGAGACAATAGGTCTAAAAGGAATGTCAGGTTTATGGACCTTAGGTAAAGCATAAAACCTGGCACAATGCACAAAAGGCGGAATAAGAGACTTCTTAAAGTTAGGAGGAATAATGGAAGAAGACTTGATGGCAGACTTAATAGAGTTAATTTCACTAGTGGAAGGGTCTTTGTGGATATCCACATACGGCCATCATTAATTAATTTATGGGATTTTTCGAAATATGTAGATTTGACGAGAAGAACAATCTGACCACCTATGTCGGCCTTAGTAATAATTAAGTTTCGATCAGAACGCAAATTTTTCAGACATTGTTTAACAGGATGTTTAAGATTGGGCTTATAAACATTAGAATTGAAATCAACATTATTGGCAATGAGATGCCTAATGGACTCTTTTTGAGAAGAAGATAGAGCGCTATGCTTAAATGCTCTGTCAATAGGAGCAATAAGATTAGGTAAAGCAAACTACATATGTGTTCCTGACCACTGCTGGTCACCACACGATGCACCAGGAAAGGGCCACCACGGCGTCCAAGCTACCAAGGGGACCATCTTTCACATGCTTTCGGACCCGTTCACAAAGGGTCGCTAATTCCCTTAGGGCACGTGACATGAGTTCACGGCCCACCGAGTGAACGGGTCAAGACCCGGATATGAGATCGCCAAGGCAGGGACCCCCCTTAGGCTTCCTTCCGATATTGCACAATTTTTGGGAATATCGGACCCACACGTCCGCGTGGGTCAAAGTCACTCCCTTAAATTATTTTCTACTTTGATATCTCACCATCACAACAGACAACGAACACTGGCACATTCTAACACTGCAACAAGGCTTACATCCAGTGTACACATCTGTACACAACAAGTGCCGAGACTCCTGAAGGAAGGCCTGCCTAGCTCGTCGACCCCACCCTCAAATTGGGCTAGTACCCTGTGAAATAACGACTCAACTACAATTTTACACCACTTTATTATTCAACATACAGAGTACATTTGATATGGGTGGGATCCGCACGAGTGCGGATTTACAAACTATTTACATATTTACACGGCCATACAACCAAAACACATGTTAGACTATCAAGGACGAATTTATTATGAGTTTATTTACATGCCAATACATTTTTCTGTCTTCTTTCTTCAATCTTCCTTCTTCTTCACTCCTTCTTCAACAACTTTTACGTTACAACAGCTGAGCAATCAACACCACCGAATGACCATCTCACTACTTCCCATGAAGAGACTACTGTCGTAATGTTACCATAGATGGGGTTCCATTACTTTGAGAAAGGTCTCAAGAGACCGTCTCAAGTTCGGAACCGTAAAGTAGTTCCGAACAGAGGCTCGAGAGAGCCTCGGACAGTATTTGTCTCTAAGTGGCCGAGTACCTACACACTCCAACAGAAGGTGTTCACTGGTGGCCGGACGTGGGGACGTGCAGAATGGGCACGCACGAGGCAGAGGTTTCACTTGAAATCTCCGGTAGTAATATGAAAACGGGCCATGTCCGGTAACCATCCAGTTGATTAGTGGAGACGTCCAAGCCCTTCCTTCCGAAACCCTAGGTATTACACGGTAGACGCTTCGACTTAGAGTCTCCTCCTCCCACCTCTCCTGACAGGTCCTTACTATTTCCCTAGACAGGAAGTGCTTCACTGCACTAGGTGCGAGGTCAACATGGGCACTCACAACGTCAAGCTCCGCACCCTCTTTTGCGAGTAAATCGGCAGCTTCGTTGCCTCGGACTCCCACATGAGCCTTGACCCAAAACCAATCAATCTCAAGATCCTCCCCCGCCTCATGGATCTCCGCGATGAGCGCATCTCTACTGTTTCGATTCAACAGCGCCACAAGAGACGACATTGAATCGCTGAGCACCGAGAATTTCTCGTACAGCGAGTCGCACAGCTCCAACCCCCGCAAAATTGCAATCAACTCCGCCTAAAACACAGTCGCGTACGGCGGGAGGCCGTATGACCTCTCCGCAACTAAGACACCTTGATCGAATATCGTCACACCAGACCGGGCACCTTGGAAGATTAGGTAAAGAAGGAATAGCAGAGACAGAAAATTTGTTATTCAATTTGAGAGCATCGAGCTGATTGTTACTTAAAGGAACACTAGAAAGATTGGCAACAGAATTTTGGTTAACAAGAGGCAAATTCCTGGAGTTATTAGCAACACAACTTTCACAAAGTGTAATAAATTTCTTCTTTAAAACCGAACAATGAACAGAAGAAGCTGTGAGAACTCTGCTCTGTCGATAGACTCAAAATCAAGTGTAGAATTAGCGAGGCTGATATGTAAAGAATATAACTCGCGCTCTATATGAGCAATTTTGTGGCGAGTCTCTTGAATCAAAGCTCTTAAATGAGCTAATTTAGAACGAAATAAGACCTTGTCAATCCTATTTGAAGAAAATAAATTACAACGTACGGAAATGAATTTAAGAATAGCCTTCTTACGCCTACAATCAAGTATGAAATGTAAGTTTTCCAAAAACCTGTACTTTTTTAATCGTAAATTACAAAACCTATTGATTTGAGACATTGCGAGAAGGAAAAATCACAGAGGAATAAAGGCCCGTTAACGCCAAATACATAAAAATAGCAAATAAAGCCTTTGTGCAACAATATTAAAAAGCAGAAAAACCAACGTTTAAAATGCACAAATAATACATGAAAAGCAGCAAACAGCTGTTTCGAATCTACTAGCGAGATTCTTCTTAAATGCAAGATAGGGAAAAAGGAACAGCGAACTAGAAAAAGCAAGGCTGAGCAATATCATAGACAGAGACGCGCTGGCTTATATACCCTATGCGGGTAACTGTAGTCTGGCTAATATATTTGCCAAACTAAACGTGCTCTTAGATTTCGTTTAAAAGAACACGAAGATATGTTAAAAATCAGGAGCTCAAACGTTTTTCTATTGCTCAACATTCTTAGCCTTCTCAACATAGGTTTGAAAGTGATTTTGATCAGATCGATGATCTCTGTCTATGATTTTGATCAGACTTGCTGTTTCTAGCACGCTGTTCCTTTTCCCCTATCTTGCACTGAAGAAGAATATCGTTAGTAGATTCGAAACAGCTGTTTGCTGCTTTTCATGTATTATTTGTGCATTTTAAACGTTGGTTTTTCTGATTTTTAATATACTTAATATGTGTCTCTGTTTCATTATATTCAAAGCACAACTAAAGAATATAGCGGTGATTTAACCCTTAAATGCCTGGTGTTGCTTTTCGGCAACATACCCAATGTAGTCTTTAAAATACTATTAGAATAATATTTAAGCTATAATGCCTAATGTTGCCAACAAAATACATTCTGAAAATATTATTAAATATATTTTCAACATGTAGATCGCAACACTTGTGCTGTTTAAGAATAAATATAGATTTATTTTTTCAATTGTTGCTACGTGTTCTTTTTGTTTTGTTTGGAAGCTTGCGAAATACCCTATTTTGTTCTGCTGTGAGCAAGTAAAATTTATTTCTTATCATAGTTCCTAAAATTCTTGTGTGTTTGATATTATAGAATTTTACCGAGGAAAATTATTTTTTCAATTAATGACCAGTATTGCCGAATAGTAACAAACTGTCATAAACCAACTGCCGTAAACCATACTTAAAACAAAACACGATTTTTTTAAGTATTTTTCCCATTATTTTTTTAAAAAATGAAAGCCGAAAAAGATTATTACAATGAATTTTGAAAAATCCGGCATTTAAGGGTTAATTCTTCTGCTCCTGTATTTATTTTCATTTATGGAAAATTGCTATTTTTTACGTCACCGGAAATATTATGAAATTTATTGAAATAAATTTTTTCAAGCTGTTTTTGCTATGTCTTTTGTGCTTAGCTCGTGAAAATCAAGAAAACAAGTTGTTAACATTTACAACTTGTAATGTTAGTTTAAAGAGCATTGATGTATGCTCTGAAATCAGTATACGCACACACAATTTTTTAATAGATTTTTCACCATGTTTAATCGTAAAAATACGCTACAAATTCTACGATTATATGAAGTAATTATAAATTATGTGATTTAAATATTAAGTAGAAAATTTTTAATCTGAAATAGGGGTATACCCCTTAAAACTCCAAAGACTAACTCGAACAAACCATTAAAGATATTCATGACTATCAATCTTCCGTTTTGTGTGTTTTTTTTTTTTTTTTTTTTTTTTTTTTTTTAATGAAATAAAAATACTTGAAACAGAATTTTAAATTATAAAAACCGAGTAGAAATAAATCACATTAATAAACGAGTTTAAAGCTCTTTCCATAATTATTTAAATTATTAAAAGAAAAAAAACGGAACGTTGGGAGCTATGAAAAATTAATAATTTTCCAAACTTTTCCATCGTTTTTATCAATTTTATTAACGGTGTGGAAGTAGTTATACATGTTATTAAAAAAAGGTGATTTAACACATTTATGAAACATTAACTAATTATTATACATCGGGGATGACTTTGACTTTTTAAGCTTTCTTGACTCTAACGTATAATATAATAATCTGCAAATGAAAAACTCCATACAAAAAATTCAACTGTTTGTGTACATTTATACTGCAGTTGATAAAGAATATATTTTTTTATATACATATTTTTTTCTATATACACTCTTAATGTTTATAGAGTTACTACTCCTGCACTCTTAATTTGATACATTTCCTTGTTTCACTTATTTACATTAGACTGGTAGAAGAAAGAAATTTATTTTATTCTGATTTCAAACGATCTGCATTGATTGATTTCATATACTTTACAAGTCTGCCACGGGCCACAGGCTACTATTTTTTAATTCTATTTAGCAACACTTTTTGAAAAGAAAAATGTTTTACATACTATTAGATAACATTTTCCAGAAAAATCTACTACAAAATGTATCTTATAAAAATAGTGGTGCAAGCAGAATATAAAAATTGTTGTCTGTGGTAGCCTTGATATTAAGCCGCGAGTCCGGAAGGGGTTAAATATTCTACAGGTTATTCTCGTTTTGTTTAGGAGAGATCCGTTTCGTTGTAATTTCTCATAACTGAAGAACACGCAGGTAAATCAAATTAAATTATGATAAGTTCAAAGCAATTTTTAACACGTTCCAACGCAGTTGAAAAGTGTTTATGAATTCTGTTTGTTTGTCCGTCTGTCCCTGCTCTAATTCGCGTAAATATAGTCCGATTGACCCGAAATGGATATATGTTATTGGGTTTACACTGCTTGTTCGTTATTTAAAATGAAGTGTGTAGCAGTTTCGGTTCATTTACAGGTTCACTCAAAAGAATTCCGTTACGCTACGGTCTATGGGGGAAATTATTTTTGCCGTGTATTTTAATGATATTACAGCATTTTAAACATATTGAAATTTATAAGCATGACTCAGGTGTACTACTAGTTTCTTAGTATAGAACATGGTGCGCATAGAACTTCTAGTTTATTTACAAGGAGACGCAAAATATAGAAGAAAATGAGCATTAATTGAACTATTGAAGCTTACGAACAATAACTGCTGAAAGTAAGATTTAAGTTGTGGTGTGCGTTTTTAAATGTAACTATTTTTTAAATATTACTTGTTGTGTATAAATTCTATAGATCATATACAGGGTCGCATAAATTTTCTCAACAATATCCGTTTATCGGCTGAAATTTCTGAGAGGAAATTTTCAATTGTTCTATGAGTTTATCTAATCTAACTTTTAACATACTACGTAGTATGCATACATATTTGTAGATCATATACAGGGCTACAAAAAATCGTATATTTTAACGAGCATTCACGGTACTAGCAGAAATCGGGTTTTAAAATGCGTTATGCGTTTTCCAAATTCCTCATTTTTACGTCATCTTTCAACGTAGTGAACTGTGAAGTTTTGTTATAGTATTGAGAATGTGTTGGAAAGTGTTTCATAATCTATGCTGTACGCATGATTTTTCGTTCTTGTTTTAACCTTGTATTCAACTTGACATTTTATACACACGGAGTCTACAATTATTGAGATTTTAATGTGTAACAACACTTTGAAAGATCAGAAATTTAAGGCAATTTCATATATTGTTTTAATAGAAATGCAAAATGTTTATAAAACCTGATTTACATCAATTTATTGATCTTATATTAACCCTTCGGACTCCGGCGTTTCTTACACAAATTTCATTCGTTTTGGGCCACTTTTTAAAAAGAAGTTTCCTTCAAGTACACAATTTCAAAAATGCTCTGATTAAATAAGGCAAATTTTATTTTCATTTATTACTGGTTTCAAAATCAAATCTTGCAAAGGAAGACGGTGTCGCCGCAGCGACGACAACGGAGTTCAAAGGATTAAAAATAAAAAAACAGCATTTCTCAAAAAATGAAAAAAAAAGCACAAAGAAAAGACATGGTCAAGTGATGAGCATGTAAACTGGCTCTCTCATTCATTTATTCATATATATATACTGGGTGTCCCAAAAATGACTGATGGATTTTAAAATTCAATAACTTGCAAGCGGTGTCGGTATATTAAAAAAATTCTTGCAGGAGGGTTATGTATGATGTCAGGACTTTCTTACTGTGATTCTTGATTTTAGTTCCAATTTCAAACAATAGATGGCGCTGCGATAAATAGGTGCTAATTCCAGACCCGATTTTTTGTACTTCGGGATCGTTTCAAAACATTTTAATCTCCTTTTTTCGCATGAGAGAAGAGAGAGACCGAAAAATCGAGCCTGGATTTAGCACCTATTGCTTGCAGTGCCATCTATCGCTGTTGTTTTTAAACTAAAACTGGGAATCGTAGCATAAAAACTCCTGACATCTTACATAACCCTCCTGCAAAATATTTTGAGATATCTGTCACCGTTGCCAGTTATTCAATTTTAAAACCCATTAGACATTTTTGAGACACCCGGTATATATATATATATATATATATATATAATGAGCTAAACAATTTAAATAGTGGTATTTAAAATTTCTTGTTAAAATTATTTTTATATGACTTGAGTACAATTTGGAATGGTTTTCCGCGATATTTTAGTTCCTGTGGCAGCACAAAGTTGATTTGCTAATTGACCAGCTGTTCTGCGTCGGTTCCTTTTTTGCCGAAATAACAATATAGCGATCTTCTTGCGTCGTCGCACTGCTAGGACGACCTCCTCCCGTGCGCCTAGAACATATTCCACTCTTTTGTAATGCCGCCCATAGCTTAGAAACATTAGCTGTGCGCGATGTTAACCCTTACCGGCGCGGAGTAATTCTGTTTATAAACTGATGAAATAATGGACTGGCACCGCAATTTATAAACGAATTTATTAAAAAGTACGAACTTGCTTATTTTCATGAACATTACGATAGGAAAATTTTAGTTAAATATTCTTAGTGCCGTTTGGCACTTTTGGAATTAAAATTAGGTGTCCATTTTTAAGGACACCGCGCCGGAAAGGGTTAAATTCACAGGCTACATCTCTCATTTTGCGTCCTTCTTCCAACTTTCCGATTATTCTACCACGAGTAATATCATCTAAATGATGCCTCGATGACATGTTCAAAGTTTCAATGTTCGAGTTTCACTCCATCTCCTTCAATTTTTACATCTAATGAGAACTCACAGCACCCGCCAAATGCCTAAAATATCTTATCTCTGCTGTCACATGATCGACAAAAGCGGAAGTACAAAATTTGCACAAGTTTCGCAAAACAGAGTACATCGCGCATTCATGCAAATTTACACGTGCTGCTGCGGATCTATAGCTAACTGTAATCGTTGAAAATAGCAGTGGTCCTTAAGTTTTGTCCACCAGTGTATACATCTTTATATATCATACGATTATGACTCAAAAACTATAAAATGCAACTCATTTTTAGGTTGAATGTACAGTCGTGGAAAAAAAAAAAGTAAACACCCCCTACTAACTCCTCAACAAATCATCATGGAAGAACGTTACTGGTACCGAACGATTGGAAATAAAGTTTACTTTTAAATGATGTATATAAAATTTGCTTATGGGGTCATCTACATATTAAAACGAATCCAAACTTCATTTTTTTCAATAGCAATACCCACTTTTAACGAGATATTTGAAATCTTCGGTTCAAACTATGCCAAGACACCAAATTTCAAGTCATTTGAATGATAAGTTTTTGAATTATAAACATTCAAAATTGAGTGCTTCTAATGTTAAATTACATTTTCATATTTTTATTTATATCTCTCGAAAATTATGCTCCTAATGTGCTATTTTTTTTTTTTTTTTGTAGTAATAATACTAATATACCCAAACATAAATAAGCTGAATTTGCAATTTTTATACTTTTATGATATGAATTATGAATTATGAAATTAATATTCGAAAAAATTATGAATTGCAACCTACAATTTTTTTGATGGATTTAGATTTATTAAGTCCTGCTTTATGGAAATTCAAAAATTTCACATTTTTCTTCCAAGTAGTTTTCAAATTATGCTTAAAAAACGGCAAAATGATGGTTTAAGGGGCCGTCTATGATGGAAGTGAGTAGACATTTTGAAATTTATTCTGCCGTACTGTAATCTGACACGCTTCATTGACTCCTTGAGTGGCGTTTAAGGTGCCTTGATCAAGGAAGGGACTCTCTCGGTTAACAATCCATTACGGAGCTTCAATTTGGATACAGCCCTTAAAATACGCTCGTTTTAAAATAATTAATTTCTCGAAAACTTATGGCACAAATTGCATAAAAATTCGTTTTTAGTCTAATTGAAGGGTGTAGAGTTCATTTATGCAGTCAGAATTGGGTACTGCTATTGAAAAAAACAAAGTTATGGTTCGTTTTAATATGTAGATGGCTCCGTAAGCAAATTTTATATACATCATTTAAAAGTAGACTTTATTTCCAATCGTTCGGTACCAGTAACTTTCTCCTACGATAATTTGTTGAGGAGTTAGTAGGGAGTGTTTACTTTTTTTTTTCCACGACTGTATCAGTTGTGAAAGCTTGAAAACTCATTAATCATTTCTTTATTTCTTTTATTACTAATAATTCTTTAGCTAAAATAGTTTCTGTAGACTTTCAAACTGAGGAAAACGGTACGGGTTCATGTTTAAAAATCTTACGCGAAATTATCATTTTCATAATATTTCACTCAAAATACATTATTTATAGTATACGTTTTTTTTTTAGTTTTATAAGAAAACGAAATTGTCTATAAGTAACAGTAAAATTTGGTGTTTTTCAAATTACATAATTTACTGCATAAATGATTAATTTACAGTCTCCAGAAAAATTCAAAAAACTTTATATAAAGAGAGTGAAAGTGCTCAACGTTCGCGTAATCTTGTGCTCGTCCATAGCAAAGTATTCGAGAAATCAAGCGGTCTTTTGGGGTGATTTTGTTTATATCCTTGGGTCTATTTAAAGCAATGGTTTAACCCTTTCCGATACAGAACACGTCTGTTCGTAAAATGATAAAATGATTGACTGACACCGGAATTTACAAACATTTTTTTAGAAATGAAAAACTCGCTAAAATCTTTCATTGTAAAAGCAAAATGTTATTAAAATATTCTTGTTACCGTTTGTAAGCTTGGAATTAAAATTAGGTGGTCCGACGTGTGACCAATGCACCGATAGGGTTAAGCAGACTTGCTGTATATTTCGCTTGAAAATTATGCACAGAATGTTAAATCAGAATTTCTTTCATAAATTACACCATGCAATGCATTTTTGCAAATCTCATTAAAGATGAAAAACCGAAACTCTTCTATAATAGTTAAACTTAACATAGCAAAATGAAAAAGTCCATCGGTAGTTTTCCTGTGATTAATTAACCATGAAATTGAAAATAAATATTATATATATGTATTTGAAAAATATCATACGATTTTGTTATATATAGACTTCACAAAATTTTTTTAGATTGATTATATCAGTTGTGAAAATTGAAAACTGATTAATCGTTTATTTATTTGTTATACAGTGATACCTTGGTTTTCGTAGATAATCCGTTCGAAAACAATCGGCGAAATCCAAAACCAACGAAAACCGAGGCAAATATTTCCATATGAATCTATGCAAATCCAATTAATTCGTTCTAAACACTCCAAAATGTGCACCAAAAACACATTTTATAGAGAATAAGTATAGAGTCCAATACTAAAAGGAATAAGAAATTATTATAGTGTTCTTGGCGTGTGGTGTCAAGGAACTACAGTAGAACCTCTTTTATCCGCAACTCTTTTAACCGAAACTCTCGGTTAACCGAAATCCATTTTTAAAGATTTTTTTTTTTTTTTTTACTATCACATTCCTTGTGTGCAAAATCCATTTTGAAAGTTCTTTTTTTAAAAACTATCATATTCCTTATGTGCAAGCAGTCCTTTCCGAGCTAGGAGTAGATATAAATATTTTTGATCCCATTTCTTAGAGTTCCTTTGAATTTAACTTGAGCTCTCGTAAGCTGCAGAGTGGAACGAAGAAAACGAACAAATTAGCAATTCTGAAGCTTTCGCATGTTTCGAAAAAGGTTTGGCATGGCTGGAGCAGCAGAAAGACTGTGATACTCGTGAACTAATTGTATTAAAAAACTCCGTGATAGAGCTTCAAAGCAAAGGCAAAAGGAAACTGCGGCAAACAAAACATTTTTTCAAACCCTTGTGATATATGTAAACAGTAGTTAATTTCAAAATTAAAGTTCAGGTAATTTATTCTTGTTTCTATTTTGCTATTGCTTTATTTTTATTAAGCACTTGTTAGCATAATATGAAATATTGCATATATTACTTTTTACATAATAAGAAATACTGCATACATTTCTCCTTAATATTCAAATTGAAGCACTCTCGATTACCCGAAAATTTCGATTTTCCGAAAGAGGGTCAGTCCTAATTACTTCGGATAATGGAGGTTCTACTGCATATCTGGTGTCACTTCCCTTTTTTAGTCTTTCCGCACTACGACTAGTTTCAAAGTCAGATGGCCCATGTCGCTCAAAATATCTGTCCAAAATGGTCTGTTTCTGCCGCTTCTTTAAGATTTGCCTAAAGTAGGGAAAGACATTATCATTAAACAAGTTGCAGACACGGCTTGCAACAGCTTTGTCTGGACCTTTTCCCCACAAACCCCTGCACCTTACTCCACATAGAAAATATGTCCTTAATCTTTCAAGAAGATACATTATCTGTTGTCTCTTCCTCCTCACCTGCAGCAACTTCTTAGTCTGCCGTTTGTTACACTTGTGGGTGAAGGTGATGTAGCTCTTCAGTGGTGAGTTCTTCACTGTGGTCATCCACCAACTCTTCCACATCCTCACCAGTCATCTTCAAAACTATTTACTCCCCGAAATCAACAACGGATTGTACCACATGTGTTGTGTCTTCAAGGGAAGGCTCAAAACCTTCGAAATCTCTTTCATGTGCACACCCTGCCATAATTTCTTCCAGGCAGAGTTCATCGTCCTGGATGTCACTCCCTGCCAAGCCTTATCTATAAGTATAACGCAGTTTAGAACGTTGAAATGTTTTTTTTTTCAGAACTCTCTTAAGAACAATTCTGTATCTGATGCCACTGCATAGAACATTTGAGAGAATACTTTTGTGTACAGTTTCTTGAAATTTGAAATAACATTCTGGTCCGTGAGCTCGATGAGTGGTGTAGTATTAAGGGGCAGAAACTTCACTGTGAAAAAATTGAACACCTCGAACAATGTGTCTTCCAAATCTGGAGGATGTGCAAGAACATTGTCCATTACCATTTTGCACTAAAGGGCAACTTATTATCCTGGAGGTATTTTTTCACACTCGTGCTAAACACTTCATTTATCCACTCATTGAAATTATCCACTCATTGCCCTCTTGACAGGTAGTTTCTTGTTTTCCCCTCCAAATCACACACAATTTACTTTTAATTGGATTGTTTCTGACAAAACCTGAAGGAGTTTCTGAATAGTACACCATTAACCTTTTCGCTGCGTAATTGTTTTATCAAAATAGATTCAAAAACAGCGCATTTAATTCTTTCGCGACCAGCGTCTTTTAAGAATTTTTATTCTTTTGACATCGGTTTTTCAAAACAAACATTTTCGACTGATTTAATCCGGAAAATGCTCCGATTAGATAAGGCAAAATTTACAATAAAAAATAACTGGTGGGAATGATCAAGGAGGGTTAATTAGACTGAAAAAAAAGCATCCCCGATAAAATGTCGAGTTTCGCAAATTTTGCTACTTTTACGTTGCCCTAGAAACTCTCGAGTTGCGCAGCGAGAGGGTTAAGGGCTTCACTTTAAAATCAACACTAGGATTACCACACAACAAAAAGTTAGCTTACCTTTCATAGGTTTATCTCCTGCAGTGCTTTTCTCGTCCCGTGTAATGAACGTCCATTTTCTTGGAAAAGAAGCCAGTTGAATCGCAGTTGAAGACATGCTGGGAGATGAATCGATCAATCTCTATGTAATCATTGAATTCGAACAGAAATGTTTTGGCCCCAGACTTATCTCAACTCGCACTTTCGCCCTAGCTAGTAACACTGGGTATGCCAGTACGCCTCATGAAAATTTTGAACCGGCCTCTGCTGGCCTTAAAATCATTACGGCTAACATTCATTCCAGGAACATTTTGAATGGGATTGGAATACAATAGTCTGGTTTTTTCACATATCATGGCCTCCGAAGCAGAATCGCTATTTAACTGTTTTTGATACATTCAAATTAATAGTAAATGTTCAACATCTGAATTGTTTGTAATACATGTTTCGTTAGCACATTCACGCCTTTCGCTACATTAGCCTCATTTATTTCTTCCCTTTTTCCACAATGAAACTTATCGTGGATAGCGATTTCCCGTACATGCGGCCAATTACAGCAATCTTAAAAACTTCAACGGCTGCCCCGAGATAAGTCGAGGGTAAAAGCACTGTTTTCCAATACCTGTCGCCGGTGAAGTGGACCTTGTTTCGTATTTTTGAATAATTTCTTTCTTCAACCCGATCGTGTTCCTGGCTTTCTTATTTGAAGGGCTAATGGCTCTGGAAACTTTCTTTGGTTCATGATGGAGCACCCACAATCAATAAAAAAGCACGAAAATGCACGGGAAATAAATGAAAGTGTGTGACTAGATGCACGGAAGGATGCACATCAGGCGAAAAACAACGCCACACTGAGAAAAAAACGCGTTGGTCGTCCCTTTGTTTACGGAAAAAGTAGCGAGATCAGGTGGGAATGTCGACGAAATCCGAAGCAACCAACGAAAACTCAGACAAATTTTTCGCAGAAAAAATCTACGAAAACCAAAGACAACCGAAGTCAACGAAATCCGAGGTATTACTGCATTATTAATTTTTTATATAGCATAAATTCTGTACACTTTTAAACTCAGGCAAAGAGGTATATGTTTAAAAATCTTTCCTGAAATTTTCTTCTTTATAACATTTAACTCAAAAAAAAACTATATAATGACTTTTTTTTTAATTTTCTATAAGCGACAATAAATTTTGGTGAGTTTTTTTTTTCAATTTACGTAATTTACTTCATAAATGATTATTTTATAGTCACCAGTAAAATTTGAAAAGCTTTAAATAAAGAAAATTAAAGTGCGCGCTATTTGTGCTAATTTGTGTAAGTCACAACAAAGTATTCGAGATATATCAAGTGGTCTTGAGGCAGCTTGGTGATAAAAGATTACGTATTTTAATTCTGAATATATTTTCTTCATATCGATGTGTCGGTCACGAGATAAGTTTTAACAAAAGAGCCTACGTGCAACAATGGTTTAAGCAAAATTGTGGTATATTTTGTTTGAAAATTATGCATAGAATGTTTTGATAAACTACGTCGGTCGCGAGATAAGTTTTAACAAAAGAGCCTACGTGCAACAATGGTTTAAGCAAAATTGTGGTATATTTTGTTTGAAAATTATGCATAGAATGTTTTCATAAACTACATCATACATTGCATTTTTGTACAACCCATAAAAGAATAAAAACCTAAACCCTCCTGTTCAGTTAAATAAACTTAATATGAAGAAAAAACGTCCTAAAAGAGATTCTCCGTCTTTATTAACTATGAAATAGAAAAAGAAATATTATATATATACAGTGTGTCCACGTATAACCTGACCGACCTTTATTTTCGCAACCGTTGGTCCTAGATGCATACTTCCAATTACAAAAAGGGCTTAAATAAGGTAAAGAATTATTTTTAAAGTGATTTGGGTCAAGAAAAACATTTATTAAAAAATTACGAAATTTAAATTTTTATACGGTCCCTCGGTCCTATAAGTTATATTTAGTAAACTTTACCTGTGATACTAACAAGTAAGACAAAAAAAAGTCCCGTTATTCTGCGACTAAAAATGACCGAGTAATAGCTGCTTACGGTTGGAGCATACTTTTTGCTGCAAATTAGGGGTCATTCACAAATTTAGTAGAAATATAATTCCGTCAGAAATATTACAAAAGTGGTTGAGGGTAAAATTGACATTGCAATATAAAGTTGAAATCTTTAATCCTTCTGAAATATTACTGCAAAATATACAATTTGTAATAAACATATAATAAGAAAAAAAAAACAGAATTTTCGTTAAATAATAGGATGAAAAACAACAGCCTAAATTCTTTACAAAATGATACGTATTTTAAAAATGCTGTTAGATTACACTGTCTTTCAAATTTTGGCTTATGCCATGTTTTTTAGTTTTGTAAAATTGATTCTCGTGTATTTTCCCCAAATGACCCAAAATGACCTTCATTTTAAACCATCACGTAAGGATTTTTCTCTCGCAAATTTCAAAGTTCAAAAGCTTAAAGTTAAAATTTAACACCCCCAACCCCTCCACTTCGAACTTCATACGACGCCTGAGCTATTTAGCTGTAAGAAACCCAGTATATGCCAAAAAATTGAATAACTTATTGAATTAAATAAAATTAAACTGAATTAAAAAGCCTTATCTCTATTTTATAGTATTAGATTTTTCGCTATTTTTTATCCTTGAAATTTACGAAATTGAAATTATTAAATTGAAATTGAAATTATTGAAATATCCTTGAAATTTGCGAAAAATCATGACGTGATGGTCAAAAGTGAAGTTAATTGTTTTATTCAGCGTTAAAAAATAATTAAAACGTAATTATAAAAGTTAAAAACACAACCATCACAGGTTTATGTTATCTAATCTAAAACTCTTTCTTAAACTTGTTGACGGTAATCTCTCCGAATTTTTTTGTGTTAAACTCTAATATAAGGATGTATAAGAAGGTAAGTGTCGAAAATCATATTAATATAGCATTGTCATCGGATTTAAGTCAGTATGTAAAATTTAACTTCGATCGGACATTTGAAAGTGAGTTAATGTTTGAGTATAAAATTTAAACTAAAAAGCTGACCCTTGCCAGTATAAAACCTTATGAAAATAAGATAATTTTTGTTAAAATAAAATCATTTCCTCAAATCCTTACAAAGTACAACATATGTTAAAATACAATTATTGTAACTAATCTGAAACTTAACTAATGAAAGTTAATCGTAATATTCCAAGGAAACATGGTGTCGAGTCGGACTCTACGCTGGCCCCTCTGTTGCCAGATTCGGACTTTTATAATTCAGATTATTTGGGTGTCACCACTTTTTTTTTAAATAGTATAATTCACCTTATTTTTCAGAATTTTTCAATCTATTTTTAGGTAGGCCGAATATTTCGATTTGAAAAATGCGGTGACAATCAACAATCTAGGGACTCAAAGGTTGGACCTCAAAGGGTTTTTCAAAAAAAGCATGCAAATGCTCATATTTCATCAAATAATAAATATATGTATATTTCAAATTTATTCTACTGTTTCTATTGCACTTTGTCAAGTTTCTCGAAAATGGCTTTAAATTTGGCTGAAAACCCTACATCGTAAAACCAAAACTACACAGAAATTTTTTGATTTTTTTAAAGCTTTGTATCTCCATGAATATATGTGTTATTCTTACAAGGGAACCACTTTTGGTGCTCCTTGCACCTACAATTCAGACCTGGTGCCTTTTAGATCCCATATCAGAAAGTATGAGAATCGATAAAAAATTTCTGTTACAATAATATTTTTTGATTTTACAGCAGCATAACTTTCTAAAAATGCAAATTTTGAAATCACTTATCAGACTTTTAACGTAGATTTTTTTTAAAAAAAGAAAAGCATTTAAAAAATTCGAATTGGTCAATAATAAGTATACAATTTTGAAAAAAGTTTAAAATTTCCTTCAAGAACCTACGAATTTGATTTTGAAAAATTACAATATTATATTCACATTTTTGGCGAGGAATAAGTTGGAGTTTTTTTTTTTTTAAGTTGGCGTTTTTTTTTTTTTTTTTTTTAAGTAGAGCTTTCCGGCAACCCTAGCCGAATGCCATAGCTGCTTGTCTTGTTTGAGTAGTGGTTTGGACTTTACTAAAATTTGTAATGTCCGACCTAGTTAGGCACAGTAAATATTCTAAATTGTATAAAAATAATTTTTTACTTGGTGATTACTGTTACCATAATACACAACATTTAATACAATAGCATTTCATTTTAAACATTCGAAACTTTATTCCACCCGACTTCAAAAACAAAATAGTTTGTTTATTTTGTATATCACTAAAAAATAGTTTTCAGTGATCTTGAAAGTATTTAAAAGAAATATATTTGCTTTTTATACATTTATCGTCTCCATAAAAAAAAAAAAAAAAAACGAATTCTTGTTTTTTATGCTATCAGTTATAAAAAAAATCGAAATCTGATTTAATTCTAATATTTACCGTACATAAACTGCAGGGATAAAGCGGAAGAAAAATTTTAAGCTCCATATTTGGCGACTTAACTCCATTTGGCGTGAAATAAACAAGTAAAAATCCAATAATAAAAAGTTAAAAGCATAAAAAATATATATAACTAGGGGGCTCAACCTCCTGCGAGCTACGCCTGCCAATCTCCGTTCAGGCTTCGCAGTCCCTGAAAATATACTAATGTGCCCTGTTTTAAAAAATATCACCATGTTACGGATTATTCAATGATATTATCAGTATAACAGCGACTATCTTCTGTAATCGAGTTGCCGTGTTTTTCCGTTTGAATGGGAATTTTTTTGGTTACCATGGCTTCATCCATCGCTGTCGAAATAAATGACGTATGTCGTCGGGATTGATACGTAAGATCAATTACACATTTGAAAGTCAGTTTGTATAAAATGATTAGGTTAAAAATGACGCTATATTTCTGAGTTTTATGACGAGGCTATGGACAATATTCTTCCTATAGGTTTGAGGTTAAAAAACTCCGTCTGCTTGGGAATCGTTTTCATATCCACATATTTAAAAGCATTCAGTTTTGAGATTTTACGTTTATATTTTATCTCTTGATCAAGTTTTAGATATTTCAAGAACAAACATAGCGTATTCATGAATTCTTTTTCTCTATTTTAATACACCATTATGAATATTTTCAAATTATTTTTACAATTAATACTGTTTGTACGGTACTACTTGATTAGCCCGTCTACCAAAAAACTATCGCCAAACTATAAGATTAAACGGCAATAGCTGATGATCATAAATGTCACAAGTACTTGCCATTAAACACGAAGCACGTGTTTCTTACGTCATCGAGGGATTTTTAATTTGACTTTTTACTTGCATTTTTATTAATGTTTTACTATCTTATTTGTTCTTTCGTTATTTAAAACAAAGTTATGACAATTTGTATAATTTGGCGAATATTAAGCTCGAAGCAGCAGTGGTCGTGTGTCCTCCCCACAACCACCGCCGCTTCAGAACCCCGATATTACCCATCTCGCCTTTCGATGTCTTTGATTTAATCAATTTTCTTTTTAAATTTGTCCGTTTTAAATTTTCCGATTTCGTTTTTTTTTTTTTTTTTTTTTTTTTAACCTGACTTCCGCTAAAGCGCTCCGGCTAAAGGGACGCAGGTAGGGACGTTGGATATTCACAAAATTATACAAAATTTATTAAGATTCTATGTACTAAATTCAGTAATACGAAAACAATAGCACTACATCTTAAATGGAACGTAATCACCATGGCAACATAGAATCATTATCTATCATGGGATATCATTGAATTAATTACGTATGAATGGACTTAATACAATAATCACCATCGCAGCCTAGAATTATTACCTTTACCTATCATTGGATATCAGTGAATTAAATATATATGATAGGATTTAATAGAATGAAGAAAACTTTTATTAATATCTCTTTTAAGTTTTGATACGATTTTCATAAAATTTGAAATGACTTGACAAAATTTTGTAACGATTATATGTATTACATTACAAACGATTTGGTTTAGTAATTTTTACGGTTTTATATGCGGAAAAGCGGACGGACCAGACGACGACAATAGATGCTACGTGTTCATATAATTACTCGCACCTAAAATTGGAAAATGTCATTCGATTCTAAATTGCCTAAATACATAGCTGACAACATCTTACGCTTTTTTAGACCACAAAAATTTTATAGTAAATTTTAGCTTTTTAAATCGCCGTAATTTGCCGATTAAGTAAGGCAAGAATTTCTATTAAATTTTTGTGGTCTGAAAAAGCGGAACAGTTGGGAGCTATGTAAATAGTCCGGTCATTTTTATACATTTGCGTTTATAAATTATTCAGAAAATATATCATAATGTTTGCCTTGTTAAGCCAGGAATTTCATACCTGCCTTAACCCTTTCAGGGGTAAGGCATTTTTGATCAAAAAATGTTCAAATAATTAATTCGCCCCGCAATTAACAAACAAATTTATTTGAAAATAATCAACAGCTTTTTTTTCTTCCCACGTATACTATGAAATCGAAATTGTACTAAAAATTTACTGGTGCCATTTGGCAATTTAGGCATTAAAATTAACCGTTTGCAGACTGTAAACGACGCCCCTCAAAGGGCTAATATACATTTCTATTGAAAGAAATTTTATGGAAATAAAATGTTTAGATTTGCCTGTTTTAATTTATCACTTTCCGGGTTAATTCTTTTCAATAGTTTTGCATTGAAAAAGTACGGTATTTTTTTTAATTTAAAAATTTAGAAGTGGTTTTGGAATTTTTACGTTTTTAGAGTGTTTATATGTTTTTCAAGCTTCAGCTCTTTTTTGGAAAATCTCTAAATATCTGTGAAGGGATAATTTTGAAATATGTAATTTCCTGTAAGCAAGGGTCGTACGCTTCAGGGCATTTTTCAGGACAAATATTAGTATTTTTTTTATAGAAAAATAAATCTAGGTTTAACGTATGAAATTTCGCTTTATCTAAAAAGAGATTTTCTGTTTAAAAAAAAAAAAAAACTGGTACAGAAGAATTTCCAGGTTTTGAAATTTCAGGACACATACGACACCTGCCTAAAAAAAGAGACAAAAAAAATGGAAGAAGGAAATAACCTATCTGAAACATACAGAAACTGAAAAACTACTAAATTTATAAGTATGAACATGCAATAGATTTATACTTTATACTGATTATTATGAGTTATATTTAGTAACAATAAACTGAGGAAAACTGAGAAGATGTTTAGATTTTTTTTTTTTTTTTTAATTAAGTGAAATAAAAACAGTAGTTTTCTAGGAAAAATCATTCTTTGATATAAGAAAAAACACAAAATGCAAGCATAAAATGAGATCGGTATCATAATAAATACTGTCATCGATTTGGTAGTTTTTTTAATAAAATTCAATAAATATATTTTTAATTTGTTAGATACAATTTATCATGCTATTTAGTATAAAATGTTACTGCACTGATTTGTGACGGTAATTGAGTTAAGAACTATACTTAATATGTGTCTTTGTTTCTTTATATTTAAAACATCAGTAAAGAGCATAGTGGTGATTTAATTATTGTACTCCTGTATTTATTTGATTGATTTATTGTTATAGAAAATTGCTATTTTTTCCTACCGGAAAAAGTTTGAAATTTATTTAAATTTATACTTTCATACTGCGTTTACTTTGTCTTCGTCTTTTTTTATAATGTCCTTAGAGAAAACAAGTTGTTATTATTTGCAACTCGTAATGTTAGTTTAAAAGCACTGGTATACGATAAAAACAGAATGCGCTAAGTATATATAATTCTCGCACATTTTTAAAATAGATTTTTCACGTTGTTTAATAGTGGAAAGTACTACAAATTCTACGAATATATAAAGTGATTACAAATTATAGGATATAAATATTGAATAGAAAATTTCTAATCTGAAGTAGTGATATACCACTTGAAAACTCCAAAGATTTCATGCACTTTGGCAGTGAAACTCACTTCGGGTCTTCATTAACTAACTTGAACAAACCATTAAAGATATTCATGCCTGTCAACCTTCCCTTTTGTGTTTTTTTTTCTTTTTAATGAAATAAAAAAATACTTGAACCAGAATATTAAATTGCAAATACCGCATAGAAATAAATCACATAAATAATCGAGTTTTTTTAAGACTCTTTTCATGATTGTTTTCATAATTAAAAGAAAAAAAAAACGGAAGGTTGGAAGCTATGAAAAATTATTTTCTAAAGCTTTCGATCGTTTTATGAATTTTATTAGCGGTGTTGTAGTAGTTATACGGTAAATATCCTCTAGACAGACATCCTAAGGTCCGGCATGCTATATAATCCAGTACGACTTTCGGAAAAATATAAAATTTCTTGTTTAATCACTCTTGATGTGCATAATAATCTATCTGTAGTTACTTCAGAATGAGGAATGAAACAGGAAACTTTGCAAAAAGCATGGCGTAATCTTTGGCCTGAAGTAACGGACGAAACTGTTGAAGTTACAGAAAGCGATACAGTTGACGATGAACTAGAACATGTTTTAGGTTGTTTGTCTTTAGAGAACCTCATGTGACAACTGAATAGAGAAGAAATAAAAGAATGGGTTGGAACACTTTTCATGAGCCGACAGAGAGAACTTTGACAGATGAGGCCATCATTCAGAGTGTTATCAACCCAACAGCCCCCAAAGTCTTTGACTCTGATGAAGATGATGTGGACGAGGCAAAACAACACCTGTTGGAATCAAGCAGCTGATCACTGCATTATATTTATCAAGTTGATGCAGAAATTATGAAAATCCACATCATGCGAAATGACGTCCTAGATAAAAGAAGAGAGAAGACTATTACAAAACAAAATGATAAACGAGATTTATTTAAGATGCCTTCCAGGAGTAAGTCTACAGTGCACGTTTTCATTTTATAATTTATATATGTTGTACTTTACTTTGTTGAGGTTTTCTGAAATTCTATTATAGCTGTTTAAAGAATAAAAAACATTCTTTACTGTCATTTTTTGCTTAATTCTAACTTTTACACGTTTTTCCTGACATTCATCCTGTAATCCGGAAATTTTCGTAATCCGGCATTCTTCAAGTTCCGAACGAGCCCGATTAGAGGATGTTTACTGTACATATTATTAAAAAAAATGATTTAACACAATTATAAAGTATTAACTAGTAAATATACATGATTGATGACTTTGACTTTTCATGTTTCTTTACGCTAATTCTTAATATATTAATCTGAAAATAAAAGAATCCATAGCAAATTTCAGTTGTTTGTATATCTTTACACTGTAATTGATAAAGAATAGATTTTTTCATATGTTTAATTTGTTTCTATATACACACTTTATGTTTGTAGAGTTACTACTCCTGCACCCTTAAATTTATGCAAAATTTTGATACATTTCCTTGTTTCTCTTATTTAGTTTACATTTACATTAGAGTGTTAGAAGAAAGTCATTTATTTTATTCTGATTTCAAACGATCTGCATTGATTGATTTCTTATACTTTACATGGCTGTCACGGGTCACAGGCTACTATTTTTTAACTCTATTTTGCACCACTTTTTGAAAAGAAAAATCGTTTACATACGCTTTGACAACATTTGCAAGAGAAATATACAACAAAATATATTTTATAAAAATAGTGGTACAGTCGCCTGTGGCAGCGTAGACTTTACGATTTGATAAGACGCATTCACAATGCTCAAATTTAAATATCTAACGGGTTGTTTTCATTTTGTTTACGGGAGACCCGTTTCGCTGGAATTTCTGATAACTAAAAAACACTAAGGCAAATGAAACTAATTTATGATAAGTTCAAAGCACTTTTCAACACTTTCCAACGTAGTTGAAAAGTTTTTATGAATTCGGTTTGTCTGTTCGTCTGTTCGTGCTCTAACTTGCGTAAATAAAGTCCGATTCACCCGAAATGGATATATGTTATTGGGGTTTACTATGGCATACGCGTTATTTAAAATGAAGTGTGTAGCATTTTCGGTTCATTTACAGGTTCACTCAAAAGAACTCCATTACGTTACAGTCTACGAGGAAAAATCGATTGCCGTGTATTTCAATGATATTACAGCTTTTTAAACATATTGAAATTGATATACATTATATAGGTGTACTACGAGATTCTTAATATAGAATATGGTGTGCATAGAACTTCTAGTTTATTTACAAGGACACACAAAAGAATTTTGTTATAGAAGAAAATGAGCAGTAATTGAACTGATGAAGCCTGCGAACGATAACTGCTGGATATGCGTTTTAAGTTGTGGTGTGCATTTTTAAATTTAACTATTATTTAAATATCACTTGGTGTGTATAAATTCATAGATCATATACAGGGTCGCAGAAAATTTCTCAACAATATCCGTTTATTGGCTGAAATTTCTGAGAGGGAATTTTCAATTGCTCTATGAGTTTAACTAATTTAAATTTTAACATGCTATTTACTATGCATACATAACTCTAGATCATATACAGGGCTACAAAAAAAAACGTATATTTTAACGGGTATTTACGGCACTAGCAGAAATAGGGTTTTGAAATGCGTTATGCGTTTTCCAAATTGTTCATTTATACGTCATCTTTCACCTTAGAGAACTGTGAAGTTTTGTTATAATATTGAGAATATGTTGGAAAGTGTTTCATAATCTATGCTCTACGCATGATTTTTCTTTCTTGTTTTAATTTTGCATTCATTTTGTCATTGTATGTGCACGGAGGCTAGAATTACTTAGATTTTAAAATGAGTAACAATACTTTGAAAGATCAGAAATTTAAAGTCATTTCATATATTGTTTCAATAGAAATGCAAAGTGTTTATAAAACCTGATTTACATTAAATGTATTAAGCATATGTTTAAAATAAAAAACCGCATTTAAAAAAACCCCCAGAAATAATCAAGCGATGAACATGTAAACGGGCTCTCTCATTCATTTATTCATATATATATATATATATATATATATTATATATATATGTATGTATATATTGAAAAATCCAAATTCATATAATTTAGTACACGAAAAAAACATCTAACAAACTGTAACTAAAACAATAATTAACGAAACCAAGAGTAACTAAGAAAACACTAAATATGAAGACAAGTGGCAAGGCTTATGGCTTGCTCTGCGGGGTTAAACGTGTTTTACGTGCACAACATTCCCCCTCACTTGTCAAGACCAAACAAATAGAAATTGAAAAAATGAAAACCACAAACTAACCCAAAAACCATCAAATGAAGTCCGTGAATATCCTCACCGCTAAGCTATTTTCGATAGGAATCACGCATCGATATATCAACATCATCGAACAATTCCAATGTTTTATTTCGATAGCTTTTTTTCTTGATAAAATTGAGAGTTAAATCATTCAGAAAATGTATTGGGTATACATAGATAGATAGATAGATAGATATAGATATATATTAGTTTATAAAATAAGTTAAACAATTTAAATAGTGTTATATAAAATTTCTTGTTAAAATGATTTTTATATGACTTGAGTACAATTCCTGGTCGTTCTAGTTCCAAAGAATGAAACAAAACAAACGAATTGCTGAAAAAAATTATATGTATTGAAATACTGGTAACAAAAGAAAAGATTCTTAATATGCGTTCTTTCAGTCTGAGTACTTTTTATAGTTGTGACGCTTTCTAACCTCTTTCTTTGAAAATTTTCTGCAAACATACATTTATAAGGTAATTAAAAATTACATAATAAAAAAATAAATCAAAAAAACAATTGAGCACGTGAGTTTCAAAGCTCGCCTTATCCATAAATGGAATATTGAGAAATTGCGAAAACCTCTGATTGGTTTTCATTGTAAACCAAGATTTTACAATGCCAAAAATACACGGTAAAATTAGATTTTTTGCAGGCTGAAGTGTTTTTTCGATGCAGTTTCACCAACAGAATAGATTCCTGAACTGAAAATAAATCGATAAAGAAATGAATTTTTTGGTATATTGCGATTTTGTTTCTAAATCTTTTATTCTCACAGTGGCACGCGCTTCACTTCGAAAGTATTTCAAAAGAAAGAATTTCAATTTAAAAATATACATTTTATTTAAAACTTCTCAGTACATTCGACCTGCATCTCTCGAGGCCATCATCACGGAATATTTTAATGCATAATTGCTGTTCATGTATATTAATACGTCACTTCATTTTAAAATGGGAGATCCAAGAATTATTAGAGTTGAAAGTAGAAGTAGCAGTGAACTTACGTAGAGAAAAAAATATATTAACTGCAGTTCCATTTATTTTATTACATCACTTCGTTGTCATGCGTCACTTTCATTTTTAAATGCAGGCCGAAAGTACTAAGAAGTTTTAAATAAAATGTATATTTTTAACTTGTAACATCCATTTTATTATTTTAGTCGCATTTTAAGTAAAACAGTGAGCTTATTGAAGTTCATATTGTGCATTTTATGATTTAATCATTTGCATTTTGTCTTATGCAGGGTTAGTACGCGTCCTTGAATTTCCAGATTAAGAAATTCTTCGGTACCAGTATTTTCTTATAGAAAATCTCTCTGTAAATAAGACGAAATTTCGTGTGTTTAAACGAGATTTATTTTTCTTAAAAAAAATACTAATATATTGCCTTGAATATAACGGTACCCGTACGAACACTGTTATGGTTTTATTCACTTCTGCAATGTTTTAACATATATATAATGACTCTTAACCCTCTCGCTGCGTATTTGTTTTATCAAAATAGCTTCAAAAATTGCGTATTTAATTCCTTCGCGACGAGCATCTTTTAAGAATTTTTATTCTGTTGTCACCGGTTTTTCAAAAAAAAAAAATAAATAAAAAATAAAATAAAATAAAATAAAATAAATAAAAAATCGCTTGATTTAATCGGGAAAAATACTCCGATTAGATAAGACAAAATTTACAATAAAAAGTTACTGGTGTGAATGATCAAGGAGGGTTAATTAGACGGAAAAAATGCATCCCGATGAAATCTCGGGTTGCGCAAATTTTTCTACTTTTAGGTTGCCCGAGAAACTCTCGGGTTGCGCAGCGAGAGAGTTAACCCGGGAGGATGCGCACCAGGCCTGACAGACCCAGTGTGCGTAGGATTTTTACATTTGTCACCACTATTTTGTTTAAAGTAATCTTCAACTTATTTTAACGCAGAATTTGTAACAACTGTCTCCGACTAAATAAGGCGGCGATTACTATTTGTATTTATTGCTGACAAAGTAAAAACCATTCATACCCTGGGTATGCGCGCGTTCTCCGTGGTTAAAAAAAGAATAATAGAACCTAGTATTAGAGCTATGCAATACACAAATATTTTATTTTTTATTTTCCACGAACTAGCAAAATTGTACATCCAAATCTGTGTTCTTAGCACAAGGCAAATCTATGTCCGTCCATATAGCAATTTTTGCAATACACACTGAAGATGTAAAATAGAAACCTTCCTGCGGAGTTAGTGAAACTTATCAAATTAAAACGAAAATTCAAACGAGAGTTTTTCCGTGTTTATTAACTACAAAATAGAAATATATATATATATATATTTAATATCATTTGATTGTAATATAAAAACTATACAATGCAACTCACTTTTAGGTTCAGTATATCGGTTGCGAAAGCTTGAAAACTGATTAATCATTTCTTTATTTGTTATGTTGTTAATTCTTCATATAACATAGCTTCGCTAGACTTTTCATCTATGAAAAAGCGGTATAAGTTTAAAAAACTTAACCAAAATTCTATTTTTTATAACATTTCACTCAAAAAAAGTATAGAAGTTATTACTTATTTATTTTATTATTTTTTATGGAAGTTTTTATAAGCGACAGAAAAATTTGTGGTTTTCAAATTATGTAATTTACTTCATAAATTATTAATTTACAGTCGTGAGTAAAATCAAAACATTTTAAACAAAGAAACTTAAAATGCTTATTATTTGCATCATCTCGTTTTTGTCCTTGGCTAATTATTCGAGATATTAAGCTTTGTTTTGAGACAGCTTGGTATTATATTTTAAGAATTTTAATTTAGAAGCAAGTTTCTTCGTGAGTATTGGTCAATTGTCCAATAACTTTTATAAACCTGCATACGTGCTAAATGGTTTAACCCCTTAACGCTCGAATTAAATTACGGTTGAATAATTCAAATTGCTTATTGGCACCACTTTTATGAAAAAGAAATATCTTCTTGTTTAATGACAGTAAAAACGATACTAAAATATAGCCAATTTCACTATTTTATAAAACTTGTGGGAATCAAACAATTTGAGTAAAAGACACAGCGCGAGAATATGATGGGAGCGAGAATTAAGGGGTTAAGCAAAATTGCTGTATATTTCGTTTGAACTTTATGAACAGAAGTAAAAAAGAATGTTTTTCATTAATCACATCATGCATTGCATTTTTCCAAAAACCCATTAAAAACGAAATACCGAAACCTTCCCGCGTAGTTAGTCAAACTTAATATACTGAAATTAGAAATTAGGGTAAAACGAGATTTTTCCGTGGTTAATTAACTATGAAATTGAAACCAAATGTTATATATATATATATATATATATATATATCTTTAAATATTATACGATTATGATTCAGAAACTATAAAATGTAACTCCTTTTTAGGTTGAACATATCAGATGTGAAAGCTTGAAAACTCATTAATCATTTCTTTATTTCTTTTATTATTATTTCTTCAGATAACTTAGCTCCTGTAGACTTTCAAACTGAAGCAAAGCGGTGCATGTTTAAAAATCTTATCCGAAATTATCGTTTCAGGAACAGATGTCATAAGTTCCCCCCGGCCGCCATCTTGGAATTTTCTTGGCGTGAAAACCCTTTTTCCGCCAAGTAGTAAATGTCGCCAAGCACCGGTTTATACGCATGTTTGGCTTAACGAAAATAAAATGTAAATAATAAACAAAATTCGCTAAAATGGCAACCAGTAATCCTTGTATGTGCGCTTCGCGCACATTTTCCGAAAAAAAAAACATCACTGCATTCAACACTTCTCGAGGTGTAGCATTCTCAAAATTCAGCAGTTTTCGCTTTCTAGCAATCTCATAATATAAAAACTTTTAAAGCAAAAATACACATAAAAAACAAAATTCGCTAAAATGGCAACCAGCAATCGTTCTATGTGCGCTCCGCGCACATTTTCCGAAAAAAAACATCGCCGAATTCAGCATTTCTCGCTATATAGAATTCTCAAAATTCAGCAATTCTTGCTTTCTAGCAATCACAAAATGTAAAAAACTCAAAAGCAGTAAAATACATAAAATTATCAACATACCTTAACAAACATGTGCTTTCTTGAAAGATCCAGCTCGAAATATTATCGCCGACATTTTCCTAAATAGGCTTATCAATACGTATTCACAAACTATAAACAAACCTTCTTTTCTTGTCAAAATTTCCTCATATTTCCTAATTATTTCAACAACAGCGTTTAAACGGACTACAGAAAACATAGTTAATCAAATACATTCAATAAATTTCACATAAAAATAAAAAGGCAGAACTATACAATACGATATCAAAATACATTCACAATATTCCAACATTAACTTCTCGGTTGCCAGAACGACACGTCACAAAAACACGTCACACGACATTCAACATATCGAGGTTGCCATATCCATAACCACCGTCAGCACGCCAACACGCCAACAAAAAATCGCCAAACATTTCAAAACAACAACGGCGTAGGGAACATACGACATCTAAGCCTCGTTTCATAACATTTCAATCAAAATAAATTATTTATAGTATATTTTTAAAAAAATATTTTTTGTTTTTTTTTAAAAACAAAACGAAATTCTCTGTCAAAGGGCATAGCCGGATAAGCATTGGAAACATGCCCTTTAATCAAATTTCCTGATTTTTTTCCTAGACGTAGCTACATATCTGACAATATACTTCCCCTATTATCACCCTATAAATATTGATATTTAATGAGATAAAAATGGTTTTTCGATTTTTCAAAAAACGGATTTTCTCAAAAACTGCTGCACGGAATTTCATGCTATTAATTGAGGATATATAGATACAGAAGATGCATAACTGGTAATTTTTGTATAATTCTCTGTTTATAAAAACTGTGTGAAATAGCGAAATAAAATTTTAAAAATATTAAAATCATATCTTATGGTTATCCGAAAATTACCATTTTCTTGTAAAAAATTCCCCATGTGTACCCGTATATTCTATATAAATGCCGAAAGTTTGCGTTGGGTACTACATATAAATATTTAAAAGAATGTATATCAAAATTATTGAAATTCATTTTAAGGCGTTATTTTGGGCGGAGCTACTCAACATCCACACCCAAAGAATTTTTGGAATAAACAGTTACAAAATTGCTGTATTTTAAATTTTAATGAACACATGAGCAACATTCTCAACACTGTCGATATCAAAATGAACATGGTGTTGAAAACATGGCTTATATGCTAATAGAATCTAAAATACACCAGTTGACATATTGTCTGCTGACTTTGTTCCAAAAATTCTCCGGACGTTAAAGTGAAGTAGCTCCGCCCCAAATAACGCCTTAAAATGAATTTCTATAATTTTGATATACATTTTTGTAAATATTTATATGTAGTACCCAACGCAAACTTTCGGCATTTACATAGAATATACGGGCCCACATGGAGAATTTTTTACAAGAAAATGGTAATTTTCGGATAACCATAAGATATGATTTTTATATTTTCAAATTTTTATTTCGCTATTTCACACAGTTTTTATGAACAGAAAATTATAAAAAAAATTACCAGTTATGCATCTTTATTATCTATATATCCTCAATTAATAGCATGAAATTCCGTGCAGTAGTTTTTGAAAAACTCTGTTTTTTAAAAAATCGAAAAACCATTTTTTTCTCATTAAATATCAATATTTATAGGGTGATAATAGGAGAAATATATTGTCAGATACGTAGCTACGTCTAGGAAAAAAATGAGGAAATTTGATTAAAAGGCATGTTTCCAATGCTTATCCGGCTATCCCCTTTGGGTGTTTTCAAATTACATAATTTACTGCATAAATGGTTAACTTACAGTCACCAGTAAATATCAAAAAGCTTTATGTAAAGACAATTAAAGTGCTGTGTACTTGCGTTTTCTTCTGCTCATGCGTTGCAAAGTATTCGAGTAATCAAGCGGTCTTTTGAGGCAGCTTGGTGCAAAGCGTTATAAGTAAGCGAACGAACTTAATGTTGGAATAAGGCGTAAATTAACACGGTTGCGTCACCTTGTGGACGGAGTGATAATTCACATACGCGTGCTTTTAGTGTGGCGCGTATTTTCTAAATCCTCAGACACTCCTGGAAATGACTTTTGTTTGCCAAATTTATAGCAAAATAACGGCGTAGCCAGAAGGGCATCTAGACGCACTTGACACCACGAAGTTTTCTTCGCTTGTCAGGGGTATTTCAGTTATTAGTCAAGGTGAAAAAAACTTTAGAATTTTAGTGGTGTCAGTAAGAAAACAGTTAGGTATCTACCTGTAGTTCACACTCCATCCACTACGTGGCGCATGACCTTGATTGATGTTACCTCGCTTTTAATCTTGCGGTTACTTCTCCCATTTAAGATAGGACGCTTACTTATATCGCTTTGGCTTGGTGGTAAAAAATTAATTATGAAGCAATTTTGTTCTTATCGATGGGTCTATCGTGATTCAACTTTTAAGAAAAGTGTCTATGTGGAACAATGCTTTAAGCAAAATTGCTGTATATTACATTTGAAAACGATGCACAGAATGTTAAAACAGAATGGTTTTAAAAAATTACACCACACATTGCATTTTTGCAAATCTCTTTAAAGATGAAAATCCGAAACTCTACTATCTAGTTAGTTCAGGGGCAACGTACTTTCAGTATTAAAATGTTGAAATAAAACATTGGCATCGGAATTTACAAACAAATTTATTTGGAAATAAGATCAAGGCTATATGTCATATACATATTAAGTGAAAAAGATTTTAGCAAAATTCTGGTGCCATTGTTGCGTTTGGGAATTAAAATTAAGGGGTTTCATGAACATACCATTGCCCCTGAAGGGGTTAAACTTAACATAGTAAAATGAAAAGTTCAACCTTGTTTTCCTGTGATTAATTAACCATGAAATAAAAAAAGAATATTATATGTATATATTCAAAACTATCATACGATTGTGATATGCGGACTTCACAAATCTTTTTTTAGATTGAGTATATCATTTGTGAAAAATGAAAACTGATTAATCGTTTCTTTATTTGTTATATTATTAATTTTTCATACAACATAGACTTTTAAAATCAGGCAAAGAGCTACATGTTTAAAAATCTTTCCCGAAATTGTCTTTTTTATAACATTTGACTTCAAAGAAAAAAATTATAACAGAAGTTTTTTTTTTTTTTTTTTAGCAAAACGAAATTTTCCGTAAGTGACAATACAATTTAGAGTTTTACAAATTATGTAATTTACTTCATAAATTATTAAATTACTGTCACCAGTAAAATTAAAAAGCTCTGAATAAAGAAATTTTAAATAAAAAGCGCTTTTCCTTGGGTACGTTGTCTTGTGTTCGTCCATGCAATGTATTCGAGATACACCAAACGGTCTCTTGAAATAGCTTGGTGATAAAGTTTTACATATTTTAGTTTAAAGCGCATTTTCGTCATATCGATTGGTCATAGTCGCGAACTTTTAAGAAAAGTGCTTTCGTGCAACAATGGTTTTAGCAAAATTGAGGTATTTTTTGTTTGAAAATTATGCGCAGAATGTTAAAAGAGAATGCTTTTCATAAATTACATCAAACATTCAATTTTTACAAAACCCATTAAAGTATAAAAACTGAAACCCACCTGCATAGATAGTTAAAATTAATATAAAAAAAAACAAAATTCCAACGAGAGATTTTCCGTGTTTATTAACTCTTTCTAGGGCAAATTACTCAGCTGCTAAAATTTTGAAATGATTGAATGAAACCAGGTTTTACGAACAAATTTGTTTCAAAATAAGTAAAAGCTTTTTCTTCGCATACATTACAAATGCAAATTTTTCTTTAAAAACTCTCGTGCCATTGTGGCATTTGGTAATTAAAATAAAGTGAGAAGTATACTTCCCACCGCCTTATAAAGGGTTAACTATGAAATAGAAAAATAAGTAATTATTTTTTATTATAAATAAGTAGTAATTTTATTAAGTAGTAATTTCAGTCGTCAGCTCGAAGAGGTTATGCATTGTGCGGCCGCTACCCATTTCTATTATTAAAATTTAAAATTATTCAAATAAATGAATTAAATATGAACATTTATCGCAGTTTGGTAACGTAGTAGAAGAAAATAACTAACTTGAAATTGCCTCTATTTTGGTGTGCCTGACATTCGTCGGGAAAATGATTTCTATAAATACTTGTATGAGTATACTAGGACATGTAACAGTGATTAGTGAACAATTGTAGTTTATTTCAGCACACCAAATCTACACATCAATAAATCAAAATTGTTTATTTTACGAATGGTATTGCAAGAGTAGTGGCATCGGTACTAATAATTTAATTTATTTTATTTTGAAGAAAAGTAAAAATAAGTTTCACAAAATTTACTAACATCCGGAGATTTTTCCGGTATCAAATGGAGATATTTTGATTTGAACCATAAATTTCTACATAAAATAAATATAATATAAATCACAGAAAACTAAGTTAAATTAGAAAATGATACAGTTTTAAAGTAAATTGTTTATTTAGATAATCTTCCACCTCAATAAACTGTGAAGTTTTGTTACATTATTCTAAATGCATCGGAAAGTGGTCACATAATATACTCTGGATGCATTGTGTTTCGTTTTTGTTTTCTCTAGAGTCCATGGTTCACGAGATAATTGCATCCAAAAATGGAGAAATTTATCGAACGCCACATCAACGCCAGAGCCCGAGTCAACGGCACTTACATTATACCTACTTAACTTAAATTTAAACGAAAGTTAATTAACCCTTTAATTCTCTCTTCCGTCAAAATGACGGGCTGAGGTGTCATTGTCTATTTCTCGCACCCGTGGTATTGCCGGGCTGAAGATTTAAAAATGTAAAAAACTGCCAGAAAAATTGAACTGTCGTTTCAATATGAAGTCTTTGAAAATTCGCTTTCGAGCTTGGTTTGTACTATCTATGTTTGAGTAAATTATGGATAACAATTCTGATGATGATGGTAATTTGATAGTAACATTTGATAGCCAACATTTTATGTATATATATTATTTTAAATACTATTTGTAAACATTTGTAAAGTAATAAACATTTAACAAATAATGATCTTTTGACAGTTACCATTTGAAGTCCACCGAAGTGAGGGTTGCTTTGGGGCTTATAGCTACTATGGCTGTCGCCTCGAATGGTCCTTTATTTTATATAGAGAAACAATTACACAAATCAGACATAACAATTTCGTCAATATACAAGTACAATATAGCACAAGGAAATTAACAACATCAGAGAATTACAGCGAGAGCTCTAAAACGGTTTACAACGGAGCCAGCGGGAGTCGATCCCACAGACATACCAGGCTCTCAAGCGATTAGCGGAGTGCTGCCTTAACCACTAGGCCATGGAGGCCCCAATAAGGATTTTAATCGCATTAACATGTACAGTGTAAAACAAACACTAAGGTGCAAAATTCCCACATGATAGCTTTCCGGCAAATGTGAATTTGTCCTATAACATCCCCCCCCCCCCCCTCAAACATACAACTGATTGCGTATTTTATTTAGAAATCATATAATTACTCCATTTCTGCAATAAAAAATAGGGACTTTTTTATGTTTTTTGTAAATATTAAGCGATCCTTAAGGGGGTTAATGTTGTTGCCAGGTGAATGGAAGTGTGAACAATAATGTCAACAACTGACATTTTTTTATTAACTAAAATCATACAAAAAATTAAAAATGCGTAAAATACAGCATTCTATGAATGGAGAATTTACTCAAGTCCTTGATCATTTTAAACTAGGACTTCCCTCAGAGGGATTAGTCTGAGCGATATTACGGAGAACATAGATTTAATAACTTCTTAATAATAACTTCTTACAAGTAAAGAAAATGACATACTATCTTTAATTGGCCATATATTGGTTACTAATTCAAATGATGAAATATTTAGATTAGTGAACCTGAAAAAAAAAATCCATATCAATTTTAAACCAGCTCTTCCCTCTGTTAAGGGCCCTGGCATGAGATAGAATAGTCTAGAAAAGGAACACATTTACAAGTACTTTTGGACAACTTATTCGCTGTTTCATACCGACATTTTTGCTTTTTTAAAAATACATACATAAACCAGTATAATACTTCTTCAGTTTTATTTTTACAGTCCTTTATATCATTTGACAAAAAATCTCACTTTCTTAAACTCGAATTGCGTCAAGATTTTTTTAAAACGCTAAGTCCATATAACAATGAAATTCCATGAAGGGAATTAAACATATGGTAATAAAGCATTTAGGTGAGCGCAATTGATAAATCGTCAAATATTGTTCTTATCGCCATCTTTCATAATGCATTCTTTTAATTTAAAATACACACATTAAATAAATTTATAAACACGATTTGACTCGTTTAATTAAAAATAATAATAAGTAAATAAATAAAACTAATAAGAAGAGATAATAGCATAAGTCAAAACCTTTATTTCAACATCAACACAAGTTACACTTGCGGGGGAAAAAGGCGGCTTTTGACAAAAAATAAAAATAAAATACTTTTGGCAAAATCTGAACCGGGCTAAAAAAATGTACCGTGATTTCAAATATTACAGGAATATTCCGTAATCTGGTTTTCAACCAATATCGTATTTTAAAAAGCTTCGCTTAACTCCAATTAAATTTCATTGCTGTAACATTTTACTTTTTTTTTTTTTTGGGGGGGGGGGGGGGAGAATGCGAGATTGCATATATTTACATTTAAATTTTAAACTTTCGTTTATGTAACGGTTGCTTGTATGAATAATTAGCACCTTGATGATCGAGCTTCTCTCGAAACACATGTAAAAAACTGCTTGTGTGGTATGTGTGCTTAAAGCCCTTATTACTTAGCTATTATAACTCCCGTACGTTATAATAATGTTGCTGTTAGTATTACTCTTGTTTGACGTCAACCTTGCCCGTGTATCTGAATACGAATTATTAGCCATTTTTCTTACACGAAGAATGTTTATTACATAATTGTTTCATTTTGCATAGCATGTACCAATTGCAATATTGATACTTTTAAGTTAGTCAAGCGCAGGTGATAAATTGACGATAATTTTTCCACACTATATTCATCTTGCATTCATTTCATTTAAAATATAAAGCTTTCATTCACTTCATTTAAAATACACGTTTTTAACTAATTTCACTGTACTATAACAACATTACTTTGCATTGACGTTTTTTTTTTTTTTTTTTTTTTTTTTTTTTTTTTTTTTTCTACACCACTTTACCGGTTGCCCCGAGATAACTCGGGGGGTAAAAGCACTGTTCCCCCATGCCTGTTGCCGGTGAAGTGGTTAAAGCTTTAAGCAGTTTCGGCTTCAGAAAGTGAGATTTGTTACAAAAAGACACAAAACTGACAATTTATTACAAACCCGTTGAACGTTTATTTTTATTTTTTACAAATAAATATAAACCTTTTTGGCACAGATGTCACATACATTGGTGCGATCTTTTTCTGACGCCAATTTGGCGAAAACCTCGTTTTCGAATACCAGTTAAATATATATTTTTAAAAAGGGAATAACAATAAATAAAAAAAGTTTAACTAATAACTATAGAACAAAGCAATTTATTAAATTTAAAAAAGAAAATAAAAGTAAATAAACAATTTATTAATAAATAAACAACAACATCTAGCTTACCATCAAGCAAAATAACGACACTTTGGCGCCAGTTAAGTACCCCGGTGCGTATATGACATTGGCGTCAGAAAAAAATCGCGCCAACGTGGTGCGCATGTGACATCTGTGCTTAAATGTCTTGTTAACACTAAATTAATTGTTTAAATCTTTAAAAAATTGCTTGGGTGCATGAAAGAATGAGTAGGTTACCAGAAAATATGTCTGAAAAGTTTACTTCTCTGGCCAAACTTATTTCCTTTACGTATAAGACGCCTATTCTGGAAAAGTACAAATTCCGGTACTTGTTAGTTATCCCGTCGACCAAATTACTGTCGTCAAATTGTAAGATTAAATGCCAATAATGGTTGATCGTAAATGTCACATTCACTTGACAACACGTGTTTACGTCATCAAGTGATTTTAATTTCGACGTTTTATTTGTATTTTTATTAATGTTATACTAATTTATTTGTTCTTTAAAATATTTAAGTTATTTAGTGTTAATATTAAGTTTTTTTTAAGTTATTTAAAATAAAAATGATGTCAATCTATATTATAAAGGACAAACATATCTGTGCGTAAGGCATACGTCATTTTTCGAATGGCAACACTTTGAAATTTGAAACAAAATTATAATTTTGCAATTTTCTCTACTGTAAATTTTTAAACTTCTAAACATCGCACAATTTAAATTTTTACACCGTCGTATGAGGAAAAAAATGCTCTTTTAAATGCAATTTGTTTGATAGCTGTATCTTAATTTATTTTTGAGATATTAATTTTTTTGTAGTTTTTAATACCATTTTTCTTATCGTGGCAACAAAAGTACCTCATTTCTACTGAAAGTCATTGAAAGTAAACGGAAAATAGGAGATACTGTATCTTTTTGTTGCCATTTTTTCATAAAACCTGAAAAAAAAAAGGTTGAAATTAAAATATGGGCTATGTCAAGATTATTGTCTGTCATTCCGTGATAATGATGTCATATGCACACTTTTCTATAGACGAAGTTTAAGACTGTATTGTAAAAGTGGATTGCCTTAGCGGATGCAAATGACGTCATTTTATAAAAAGGCGTGTATTTTAATTCTTAAATCTGAATTATGTTTTGTAGAAGTGCGTCATTTTCACGGCCCAGCTGCTTTGAAATTCTTCACAGGTGAAAATGCTTCACTTTTGAAAATAATGTAATCGAAATTACACTGATAAAACGCAATGTTTACAAAAATTTAGAGTATCTTTATAAAAGAGAGGTGACATGCAAATAATAGCGATTTATATTACAGAAATTAATGATTCTTGCGTGGATGGATTTGCTTCGCCGAGTTAGACAAGCAAAAAAACAATTTGTGGTTTAACACTAGAACGGCGGGAAATTTTACTCAAGTTTTATAAAAATATTTCACATCAGAATTTTTACTTAAAACTATTTAACTTATTCCTTTGAGTTATTTTTGTGCAGCATATATAAATTTTAAATTATAAAAAGTTTTCTGGTTCGAATCGACATGTATTCGTTTGGAAGGGGTCAAAATGACCCCTTGCCGCCGTTCTAGTGTTAAAATAGCATCGTGTTCTTGAAGTTTTTGTCGAAAATTCTCTCGAATAATAAAATTTTAATGCTATTCTTTAGGACATTCTACTATAATTTTATCAAAATAACATAATTTGATAAATTTAATTTTATATAATCTATATATTTAAAATACAAGTGTGTTTTTTAGTCACCTGCCCTCATCTTTCTGCTAAACCAATTTTACTAATATTTATTTTTAAACTGAAAGCACTTTTTTTGCAGATGTGATCGCACTATCTTTTCTTTTTTTAAATATCCCCACTTTTATATTTTAATTTTAAAATAATTTTATGAAATTTCTTCGAAATGATGAAAATTAGATAGCTTTCATTATTGCAGACAAGAGAGCAGGCAATAAAGCTAAAAATAGCTTTATTCATGCTATTTTCTGATACAAATTCAAAATTGTTGATAAAAATTGTTGTATAGGGTTTATTTGCGCCAAATCCCATTAGGAGCAGAATATTATATTAGGGGCATAATAACGGAAAATGGCATACTGCTTTTGAAAAACGCATTTTTCCTCATAAATTTTCTATATTATTTTTCTTTCTGCATGTGTACTGATACTAAGTTTCAGACACTAGGCGAAATGCTTATTTAAGTGAAAATGAAGTCATATTTAAAAGAAAACGATCATTTTCTTAGATAAAACTAAATATTTTAACACAAATGCGTCTAAAAAACATAAATTACGGAAATTTTTAGCCTCCGGAATTGAGTTTAGAATTTCAAGTAAAGAGTGCGTCTATTCACATAAAAGGTGTTGCTGATAATCGTGACTTCAAGTTTTGAGTTAAAATGATTTTTAAATGATCAAACAAAATACAAATTTAAAAAAAATGATGAATATGGATATGAGAAGTGCGTATGCAAATTTTAAGAAGGTGAAAATTGCTGTTTTCATGCCCGAAATCCAAGCATAAGAGCCCCCATTGATAACCACATCCTAATAACTGATCTTTATTATATTTTACTGATTAAGTATATATATTATAAAGAACAAACGTATCTGTGCGCAACGTTGACGTCATTTTGCGATTGGCAACACTTCACGATCAAATTTCGGTTTTGAAATTTTCGCTACTGCAATTTTTCAATCTTCTGAACCATCGTACATTTTCAATTTTCGTCGCATAGGGATAAAAAATTACTTTCAAATTCAATTTGTTTAAAAACTTTATTCAGGGACTGATGTATTCTATTTTATAAAATACTTTTTTAGCATGATTTTTTTAAAGTTTATCTTATCACGTGCCGGTTTCAATACATAATAATAATAAACATTTTGCAGATAAAGCAACAAACATTTTTCAGTATTTGTTTCTGACTATTTTTGCATAACGAAATTAATACCTCCTTTATAAGCAAATAAAAGAATAATATTAAAAAAAACCCCACCAATCTAACATATTTGTGAAAGTCAAATTAACGAAATTAATATTTCTTTTATAAACAAATAAAAGAATAATATTGAAAAAACACAAATCTAACATATTTGTAATCGTACAATTTAAATTTTTAGATCACCAAATAGGATTTTTTTGTCAAATGGAATTTGTATGCAAAGTTCATCTCAGTTTACTGATTGTCCATGGTTTTAAAAACAACTTTAAAGCATGAAATACTTTTTAAATTATCGACATCGCGCGGAGCTCGATTACGAAAGATTAATCCGTATGCCCTTAAAACAAAATAAAGAGTTCATCATTTTCTTACGGCTAATATCCATTAAAAAAACTTCCGTATTAATAAATAAATAAAATAATATATATAAAACACAAATTTACCAGACATGTATAAGCTCCGAAATTATCAGAATATAAAAGGATGCCATAAGTAGCAAAATCTTGGCAAGTAACTCTTAGCATGCGGCTAATAAGAAAATATCGCTTTTGATAAATTTCAAAAATTTATTTGATTGTAATTCGTATTTTCCATATAAAAAATGCTTTTTTAATGTAAGTGGTCAATCTAAAAAATATTGCATGTAAGAAAATTTTTAGTTTTCAATTAAAAAAAAAGTTTTCACCTATATTCTTTAACCCGGGAAGTCCGGGTACGATCCCCTAGTTTGTATAATGTGGCGGGTGATTTAACGATTCATATAAGTTGGCGAAATTGGTCGACGGGATAACTAACAAGCTCCCAAATTTCATTTAAAATTCTAAAAAGACAAAAATAAATAAATTAAGAATAAGTGATGCCACAGATAAAAATTGTTTATTTAAACATAAAATAACTGTCTCAAATTTTCACACGCAAAATATAAATGTTGGTTGCTTTTGGCGATTAAAAAATGCTATTGTGTAGAATATCGTAAAATCTGAAATCCTACGTTATTATGGCTTTTTTCTTTGAAATAGAAAAAAATCCAGATTTATTTTCCTGTAAGATTAAATTTAAATTTTTTTTTTTTTTTTTGCAATTTAATATTAGTGCGGGCATATTTTCTTTGCTCCATGTGCTATAATTCGGTTGTCTACGAAAATATCCAGCCGGTGAGAATGACATACACTAAATTTCCGTGACGTATGTAGATAAATTGTGCTTTTTTATCAGTTTTTTTAATATAATTTTTAAACGAATTGGAACTTATTTTTCATAGTAGGTGCATTCAGTAGGTTACCCTCATAGGTACCTTCTATTAAAACCAGAACCGAAATCCGACAAATATTTTTTGAGTTATGCTTGACGAAAGGTTTTATGAAATGTTTTAACATCCATCGTAGCTGTTTTTGACCGGGAAGTAATACTGCGTTGTGTATTAGCCTTCGCTTCGCTCAGACAATAATCCGGCTTCAATGGGAAATTTCAAAATATGTTGATTTACATTCCATCTTCCTTTATGACTTCCTCTTCAACAGGTGGTGAACTGTTTGAGCAGTCTCCATGGCAGTACTGGCAAGCGGCATGCCATGTAATTCCTGTTTTTTTACATCCACATTTGTGCCCACAGCCATTGCACACTGACAGAAGAGTAGGTTTGGTACTGTCTTAGCAGCGACAGGATCGGTGGTTGTGATACAAAGCGTTATAAGTAAGCGAACAAACTTAATGCTGGAATCAGGCGTAAATTAACATAGTTGCGCCACCTTGTGGACGGAGTGATAATTCACATACGCGGGCTTTTAGTGTGGCGCATATTTTCTAAATCTTTAGTCACTCATGTAAATGAATTTTGTTTCCCACATTTATTGCAAAGTAATGGCGTAACGAGAGGTGTATCCAGATGCACTTGACACCACGGGGTTTTCTGCGCCTTATCAAGAAACTTCAGTTATTAATCAAGTTGAAAAAAACTTTACAATTTTAGTGGTGTGAGTAAAAAAACAGTTAGGTATCTACCTGTAGTTCACACTCCATTCGCTACGTGGCGCATGACCTTGATTGGTGTGACCTCGCTTTTAATCTTGCGGTTATTTCTCCCATTTAAGATAGGACGCTTACTTATATCGCTTTGGTTGTGATATGCCTTAAAGTATGATCGAGCTTACGTTTTCAAGTCGAAAGCACAGTTGATGGCTCATTTCTCTTGCACAGCTGTATCTGATGAAAACCCGGTTTTAGTGTTGCATCGCCGCTTCTTCTGTGGGGGATTAGGATGCTAACTGGTCTCATATTTAAAACGGAATTAGTGAAGGGATGAAATCTAAGTAAGTGGAGTAACATTGTAGTATGTGGAGCTCCATATATATATTCAAGAAGGACTTACGCCCTGCTTATGCCATCTGCTGATGTGACGATTTTGGGCCACCAAAAAATGAATTTACATAATCCAATGATCTATGTTGCATTAACATTTTTCAGACAGCAACATTCCTCTTCCTGTAACAAGATTATGTTGTGTCACAGCGAGAGAATGAATAAGCAAGTAGTATAATATGTCTGAGACCCTTTTGCTGCTGTTTTTGTGATGAAAATACCTGAGTTTCCACTTTCCCTTGACTTGCTTTGTATAATCATATATTTTTATCTGAAGGGATAAGGACTGTGAGAAGAACAAGTATATCCAACGATAGCAAGTTTGTCGCTATCACTCAATATTTCTACAGCTCTCTGAACAACCAGAGTGTCGGCGTCATTAGGTTTTTTGTCATTTAGTTTAGAGGATAGAATGTAAATGAACTTGGTCTTGCTGTTTTTATTTGAGAAAAATTCATTTTGGTGCACACTGTTGAAAATATGTTCTTCAAAATATATCTCAACGGACGGTTTCACTTAGCGCCATCTTTTCCTCAGCTAATTTGGTACAGCGTCACATCAGCAGGTGTCAAAGACGCGTAAGTAGTTTTTGAATATCTATATAGTCTTTGAATATCTATATAGTCTTTGAATATCTCCGCATACTACAACGTCATGCAACTTACATAGTTTTCATATCTTCGCAAGTCCGTTTCAAATATGAGACCAGAATTAGTATTTTTAAATCACAGAAGGAGCAACGGTGCAACACTCATACAGGGTTTTTCTATCAGATAAAGGTGTGGCATTGAAATGAGCTGTTTCCTGAGTTTTGAAGTTAAAAAATTAAGCTCTATTATACTTTAGTGCCTATCAAAATCATCGATCCTTCTGCCCCTAAGGCCATACTAACACACAGACAGTTCTGTCCGTGAACAGTGGGCGCAAATGTGCATGTAGAAAAACAAGAATTACAAGCTTTGCCGCCTGCCACTGTTGCCATGGAGACTGTTCATACAGTCTATCACCTGTTGAGGAGGTTGTCCTAATGAAATATGGAATATAAATCAACATAGTTTGAAATTTCCCATTGATGACGGGTTATTAAAAATGATCAAGGAATTGAGTATATTCCCCATACATGTAATATTGTAATTTACGCATTTTACATTTTTGTATGGTTTCAGTTAATAAAAAAAGTCATTTGTTGACGTTATTATTCATACTTCATTCACCTAACAACAACACTAGTTAACCCTCGTTTAAATTTAAGTTAAGTAAATGCCGTTGACCCGATCTCTGACGGTGATGTGACTTTTGACAAATTTCTTCTGTTTTGAATGCGATTATCTTGTGAACTTGGACTGTAGATAAAACAGACTGCATCCAGAATATATTATGTAACACTTCGCGATAAATTCAGAATTCTGTAAGATAACTTCACAGTTTATTGAGATGAAAGATGATGTCTAAATAAACAATTTGAATAATGCACATCGCAATTGAAAACCCAATTTCTGCTATTACCATCAATACTTGCAAAAAGTGCTATTATTTTGTACAGCATTGTATATGATCTATAGATTGGTATGTATACTAAATAGTATGCTAAAAGTTAGTTCATTTAACTGAATAACACAGTTGAAAATTTCCTTTCAGCAGTTTCCGTCAGTAAAGGAAAATGCACTTAAGAAGTTTTGTGTATCTTTGTATATGATCAACAGAATTTATACACACAAAGTAATATATATTTTTAAAAATTGTTTAATTCAAAAGCGTGTACCAGAACTGAAAACAGACTTTCAGCAATTATTGCTTACAGGAGACTTCCAGAAATTATTGTTTACAGGTTTCAATAGTCTCATTATTGTTCAATTTCTTCTATAGCCAAACTCATTTGAATTTCCTTGTAAATGAACGATAAATTCTATGCCCACTATATTCTGCAGCAAGAGTCATGTTGTACACCTCAATCATATATATTAATTTCAGTATGTTTAAAATAGTGTGATCTTATCATTAAAATACGCCGCAAACGATTTTTCTCCATAGACCGTAATGTAACGGAATTCTCTTGAGTGTCTCTGTAAATGAACCATAAGTACTACACACTTCATTTTCAATAGAGAATATGCCATAGTGATACACAATAATATATTTGAATTTTATTACAATCGGACTGTATTTACGGGAGTTGGAGCACTGGGAAACAAACGGCATACAGACAGACAGACAAACCGAATTTATAAATATTTTTCAACTGTGTTACAAGTTGTTAAAAATAAATAAAAGCTTTTCAGTAGAGAATTTATTTGTCTTTTTATTGATGAGAGTAATTTTTTTCTTAGGTCCTATAGGTTATGAGATATTAACAAAATCAATAAAAAGGTATCTAATTATTTCTCCCCCCTCCCACTCACTCTTATCCATCGTGACTTTTGGTATGTTCACTGACAGGCCCTCCCGAACAATATTGCAAATTTTCGAAACATTCGGTATTATGTTCAGAATAAAAACTAATTTCACTGGACTATAAAGCGAAAAGCGTTGTAAATTGTGATACGATTTAAAAAAAAAATAGTCACCACTATAGTCTTTAATGAAAGATTTTAAACACATGATTGTTTTTCTTCCTTCTTACCAAAAACAATGGAGTTATAAATAAAGAGGAGGAGACATATTGTGTACTGTCTATCAGTTGCGAGTGAAGTAACTGAGGAGGTTGTCACAAGATAGCGGCTGCTATTTTTTTAATCGGATCTTCAGGTTCTGATTTTCGCCAGGGCAAACATCGCACCAATAAAACTGAATAGAAAATTTCGTCTTAATTAAACGTCTTATTCATGGATATTTTTCTCAAAAATGTCATAAAAATTTCTATTTGTTTTTACTGGTGTCAGTATGCCTTGTAAAACTGTCAGTTTGTTTCCCTGGTTGTCACTATATGGCCTGAAACGCAGGGCATAACTACCGCAAAAGTGGACTCCAGTAAAAATGAAAATCTGTTTCTACCATTATTTATGACTGGACTGTTTTAAAAAAAAATAAGGCGTTTAAATAAGTTGAAAATTTCTATATAAATCTATTGGTGGAAGTTTCCACCGACGATAAAAAACTCGCGCGATAGCGGTTACAGTTGAAGCTTCACTATTTTAAGGATATTTTAGTTCCTCTTTATTAATAGTTCCATGCTAAAAACAAAATTCTTTTGTTTCTGAAAGTTCGATAAGGTAAAATCGAAATAAAACGATAAAATTATTCAATCCAAGTTTATTGTGAGCCTTGAATCTTAAAAGGAATGTTTCCTTATTTATTCTTTTATTTCTTTATTTTGAATGGAACGTGTTAACAGATCATGTTATAATTTCTCCAAAATACTTAATTTCGTATGAAAAATATTTCATAGCCCATTAAAGTAAAAAAAAAAAAAATACGTCCGTCCGATAGTTAAGTTTTGAATTTGCATGAAGCTTGATTTATTAACTAAAAAACATAATTAGTTAACTATATAATTGAAATATTTAAAAAACAAAATTAATAAAAGAATGATCACAATTTCATTATATCATAATACTATGAAATATGAATCTTTTTCAGCATGGCAATTGTTATAATTTTCAAAATCTTTACTTAATTATTATTGTTATTTTATTATCGTATTATATTTTAATTCCTGCTATATCATAGAAGTTTCTTTAGAAGCTGTAAATCTGTAAATCCTTTCCAATAATGCCTTCTTTATAACTTTTTATTCGGAAAAAATATTTAGTGGAAGTTTAAAATTGGTTTCTCCCTTTTAATGAAATTTTCTATATGCGATAATTAATTCCGTATTTTTGAAATTACATTAATTACTAAATGATATTTTAATTTTCAGTTACCAGAAAAAAATTAGAATCACTTTTATATAGTAATGCAAAGTCTTGGATGAGTTTACGCTTCTGCTTGTTTGCCTCAGTTGTCGAAATCTCAGGCAACGTCTTACAGTAGCTTGATGGAAAACTTATAAAAGTTTTAAAAAACATTTGTTATGTCGATTGTTAGTGGCTTTTTTGGGTAAAGTCCATCTCTTTAGGTGGAATTATCCCTGTTCTCATGATGTAAAAAATTTTAAAGAACATATTCGCTTTAGTGCAATAGCACGTGATATATTGCTTGAAGCAAAGTCGCGGAATACGTATTTCATTTGAGAAGCAGACATGTTTAGTTATTTCAGTTTAGAGTTCAACGTGTAAAAAAAAATAATGTTGGAATTTAAAATTAAAAATGTGTAAAATTAAATATTTTTATAAATCTAACAATCACTCCAGTGATGGAGAATTCTGAACCGCCTCTATAAACACTGAAAACCGCTTTATAAACACTTGCTAAAAAGCCAGTTTGTCAAAATATGTGCCGTTGAATGTATTTAAAATAGATTTCTGCTTCTAAATACGTTTCATCCACCTAACATTCTCTGGAATATACACTGAGTGGTCTAAAAATTAGAGACACCACTTGTTTGAAAATAAACATGGTTCCTCCTTGGATTTTGCAGACCAGAAAATTTTTCGGCCCCTGTATTATCTTATAGAAAATCTCTTCTTAAAAGAAGGCGAAATTTTGCGCGTTTAACCTAGATTTTTATTTCTATAAAAAAGATACTGATATTTTTCCTGGAGAAATAACGTATCCGTGGTAAACCAAAACGAACCATGGTAAACCAATCCGACAATGACGTAACGACGCAGAGTTGCTTATATAGGGAACTGTCAGCTTCGTACTACGTCGTTAACCGGGAATTTACTGTAAAAAATTGTAGGACGATTAAGTGACTTTGAACGAGGGATGATCGACGGAGCAAGAAGAGCTGACACCGGAATCTCCGAAGAGACGAATATTTTAGGATTTTCTCGCCTAATGCATACGGGGTGTTTAGAGAGAAGCAGTTGAGAAAAAAAAATCTTCTAGCGATAAGGACCATTCTAGTCGAAAAAAGCTGGTGAACGAGAGAGGTGAAAGTCGATTAACACGCATAGTCCGGAGCAACAGAAATACAATAACACGACAAATTACAGCAGAAATCAATGCAGGTGCATCACAAAGCATATACCAATGCACGAGAAGACTAACTTTGCAAAGGAGAGGCTTTAGCAGCAGGAGGCCATAAAGAGTGCATTTGGTATCACAGAAAAGTATGAAAAGGCGCCAGTAGTGCAGTGTTGCAAGTGGGGTACTTTTTTTAAAAATTCAGATTTCTTGATTGGCACCACCTTCTTGAAATAATAAAATTCTTTTTATTTATCGACATATTAATTAAGGCGAAAACGAGAGGAATGCTACCATTTCAAAAAGGTGGTGTCAATCAAAAATCACATAATAAATTAAAAATTTTTACTTAAAGACATATACTACATAAAAACACTTTTAAAACATTAAATAAAAATTTTAAAAGTTTAAAAACCAACACGTTTTGACCATCCTGTGATCTTCATCAGGGTCATATTCCAGTAAATGAGAGAAATAAACTGATAAGTCCGTAAAAGTAAAAAAAAAAAAAAAAAAACATTGTTGAGCACGTCTCGAAATAGCATTATTCCAATATATCTCTATAACTGCACGCAACCATCCAACCATAGAAGAGAAAAACTTGAAAAAACTAGATTATATATGTCGTTAATGACGTCAAACTTCTTCAACCTTGAGTTACATTCCGCCTCAGATAGTCCAACCACAACTTATGAATGTCATAAGAAACACCTTCGTTACATACCTCATCATTCCTCAATTCAATTTCCATGGATTCCCTAATTAAACTTTTATGTGGATAGGTGCATGTCTAAATGATTAAATGGTGCATGTCTTTGCGTTGTCATAATCAAATGGTTTTAATCTGACTACTAGAACAGAATTTCGCAAGGGCTGTGGTTTGTCTATTATATTTTATATCAGCTTTATGTTCCTTCAATCTTGTATCGAATTTCCATTTCGTCATACCTATGTAATAAACTTTCTCACCACTGTCTAAAATGATTGGTATCTCTTAAACGCCGGATAAACTCAGAGGGTGGGAGGGTAGGGTCTAATTTTTTTTAAAGTAAATTAATAACATTTGGTTTATGAATCGCAACAAGGTGAATATTATATGGCCTGAATTACCTTTTCAATCTTTCATAAATACCAGTTACATAACCAGATTTTCTGTAGATAAAGAAATCTGAATAACAAAAAGTAGTCCACTGGCAACAATGTGGTAGTGTGCAAAGGAAGGACGAAATTGGTCATTTGAGGACTGGTCCAAAGTAGCATGTTCCAAGGAATCTCGTTTCCTGCTCCACCATGAAGATGACATGTTTAGAATATGAATCACCACGGATTCATGGATCCCTCCTGCCAAATGACAAGGCTGGTGGTGATGAATTATGGTGCAGGGAATGTTCTACTGGAGTACATTGGGTCTCTCGATATATGTGAACACAACCTGAACAGCACAGTTTATCTCAACATCGTCGACTATCACGTGAACCCGTTTATAGCTATGATGTTCCCTTATGGAGATGGTCACATTCAGCCGGACAATGCACCTTGCCACTATACTCGATCGTTCATAAATTGGATTGAGGAACGTCAATCCACTCCAAAGCTTGGAAGCGCCACCAACCAATCTGAACCAACTAACAGCTGCCATTATGTCAGCATTGGCCGATATTCATCAACAAAGGTATCAGCAACTTTCTGAGTCGCTGCTAAAAAGGAGTATAGACTGTGACCAGAGCTAAAGGAGGACCAACTCGTTATTAGAGGGTGTTTCTATTTTTTTGTCACTCAGTATTTCTACAGCATGGTGTTTCAAAACTATATGTCAAAAGGTAAAGGCAGGTAGAGGGGACCTAAGTAAGCAGATTTCGTTGAGAAATGTGTGTGCGTTGAAGCAGTAGAGTGCGCTGTTGAGTTCACTCGATAAAAGCACTTTGCTGTCTTGAATCAGCATTGTCCACGCGGATTTCGAGAAAATGCGTCGTTACACCAATGCAAAGCTTGCCAACATGCATTTTATGTATGGGGCAACGCAAGGAAATAGAGCGGCTGCTGGAAGGATGAACTTAAATCGATTCCCGGTAGGAATCTGCCGGATCGCTGGCATTTGAGTGTCTTCATCGGGAGTTGTGCACGATCGGATCATTTTATGATTCGAGTCGTGATACGGGCACTAGAAAATATCGCAGAATTTCTGAATTGGAAGAAGCAGTATTACGCACATTAGAGGATAGTCCTTCGACAAACGCAAGATGTGTTAGACGTGCGTTGGGTATGAGCCATTTCCTTGCGCAACCCCATACATGTAATGCATGCTGACAAGCTCCGATTGGTGTAACGATGCATATTGCTATATATCCGTGCGGAGAATGACGATTCAAGTCAGCGAAGCACTTTCATCTGCCGAATTCAACAGCGCCCTCTACTGACTCAATGCAGCATTTCCACACCCACATTCCTATACGAAATTTGCATATTTAGGTCCCGCCTACCTGCCTTTATATGTTTGAATTATAGTTTGAAGCACCACGTATAGAGGCAATAGACACGGCCTGATTACCAACGATGAAAACTTCGACCAGTAAAAAGAAATAGAATTTTCAGCTTTAGTCATGACAGTAAGTTTACAAGCATGCGGTGTTTAAATAAAAAGGTCATTTCTATTAAAATTTACAAGTAGAAGTTTGTCCCATTGACAATCAGTCCATGGTAATAGGAATCGTAAATCTGTATATTTTTCAAATTTCATTCAAGATAGTTTTTCTTTTACGGCCGACGTTGGCTTCAACCTATCCTTTTTCGCTTGATCTGCAGATTTAATAGTAAATATTTACTCTAGAAACAAAAGATAAACAGCTATTCTTTAAATAATTTTTTTCACAAAGATTCGTACATCAAAATAAAATGAACATGTGTACAGTCCGTTGTCTACGTGACGTTATCTGGAGACACTTTTTACTTCTAAAAAAAGATTTGCTAAAATATTTATTTCAGTATGATATTACAGACAATGAAAGCTATCCTTTTGATACGTAACTATTTCAGTAATGAAAATAAAATTTCAAGATCTTTTAATGTGCGACATTTTTTTTCTTTAGAGATATCGTTCAGTAGGCAGCTGTTTCGCTGTAAATTTTTATAAATAAAAAACATGAAAACAAGTCAATGATAGGTTCAAAGTACTTTTTAACTCTTTCCAACGTAATGGAATTCAGTTTGTCGGTCTGCCCTCCGTCTCTATGTTTGTCTCTGTCTGTCTGAGCTCTAAGTCGCGTAAATATCTAAGATTGCCGTACAATTAATGTACGTTTTTGATGTTTAATAGGGTATGTTTGCTATTGAAAATGAAATCTGTACCATTTACGGTTCGCTTACAGGGACACGCAAAAGAATCTTTTTCCAATTTGGTCTATGGGAAAATAGTTTGAGATGTATTTTAATGATGTTACATTACTTAAAATATAATGAAAATAATATATATCAATTAGGCGCGTTAAAAAAGGCTTAGTACAGGATTCGCACGCTACTAAGTAACGCCCCATTTTGTAAGGACTCTACCACCAGTAATCGCATAAAACTATCTTCTAGTTAATGAATCGGGAAGAAAATTATCTTTATAATAATACTGATGGTCGAGTCCTTACAAAATGGGGCGTGGCTTAATAGCATGCGAACCCTGTAGTATAAATCCTTGAGGGGCAAGCAATTACGTTTGGGTAATGCTGAATTCCTACCGGAAAATTAGAAAAAAATTATTTTAAATTAAGGAAAAGCAATTTTACGACTTTCTCCCACTAAAGTTAGAAAAGTAAAATTTCATAAAATTTTTCTGGAAAAAATCTTCATTAATCGTAGGTGGGATAAAATATATCCCAACGCCCCTCAAGGGGTTAAAATATGATGTGCATAGCATTTATTGTTCATTAGAAGGCTATTCTCGCTACATCAGTTCATCTTGTGTTTTAAAGCAATATGAACCTTTATCTAAAATGTCGTTCCGCATTGCTGAAAATGATATGAACGCCGTTGCGCTAATATATTTTCTAATATGTTGAACAAAATTTAGGCTGTCAAAGACCAAAGTTTTCGTTGATTATTTACAGTAGGATTTGGTAATGAATAACAGAACGATAAGCACTATACTAAACCTCCAATGAAAAAATCTCTAACAATGCATGTCTTATCATCTTCTGCCTAGTAGCCCTTTTTAAAAAAAGCTTATCTCTAATAATCAAATTCACCTTGATTATGCCTCCATAATTCTATAACTAAGAAAAGTAGAACGACATACAATATATTAAAACCATCCATAAAAAATGATGTTACTAATGCTGTTAGTTCCATAAAAATCCATGCAGTATATATTTTTTAAAAAACCTAATATTTTGTAATCGGGTTCACTTGAATATAGAACTTTCCCCAATAATTCTATTACAAAGAAATATAGAATGATATATTTGATACATTATATACTAAAAAATTCCAGAAAGATTGTCTAACTAACAATGCAGTTTCTTCAAAATCCGAACAGTAGAACTTTTTACAAAGATCAGTATTTCGTAATCGGGTTCCCCTGATTATAAAACTTTTCTCCATAATTCTATAACAAAGCAATGTAAAACAAACTACAACATACTAAAACCATCCTCTAAAAATCATCTAATTAACATGCAAGACCTATCAAAATCCGCCCAATAGAACTTACCTAAACAGGAAGGCCCCACCGTGGCTGAGAGGTTGTGCTCTCGAAGGTGGTAGACGGTAGGTGCTGGTTTCGAACCCAATCGCGCCCGTCGGCCTACCCGTTCGGAGTTTTCTTCGAACCTTGGGAAACCTTGCGTAAATACGGGTTAGGTTCCCTTAGAAAGTACCCACGGAGGGCACTCCCCCATGGACCTATATCCCTCGAGTAGCTAATCGGCCGTCAAAAAGCAACCAACCTAAACAAGAAGATCTTATACGTTCCGATCATATTTGAAAGATTAAAAAAGATTTTCAAAGATACGACATTCAACTGGTAGCATCTAATTCAATGACTTTATTTAATTTGTGTAAGAAAATAGATCCAATTCTATATACATCTTTCTCCGGGGTTTATGAAATCCCCTTTAAGTTTACAGATGGCGCAATGTCCTCATACATTGGTATGACTAAACGTCGATTTTTTAAAAAGTTATAAGAACACATAAATAATTTGAAGTTTAATAAATTTTCTACAGAACTCTCAAGGAATTTCCTTAAAGGACTTATTTCATTTATTGACTTCGACCAAGCTAGGATTATTTCGAAACAAGTTGTTCCGCTTATAGCTCTTATTCGTGGATCTTTGGAAATTCGTTTCAGGAACAAAAAAAAAATTCTACTAATAATGATTCCTTTCTTATTCCTGAAATCTGCTTTATATGTTGAAAGAACTGTGAATTTTCTATGTTTTACTTTTTTACTTTGATAACAGATGGCGCCACTGAGTTTTTTAAAAAAAGATTTTGGATATTTCCGTTGAAATTTTCCGGTTTCAATTTAATTTTTAAGATGTAGCATATAGATTTTTTCCTGCCGATTTGTATTATAGAAAATGTTACTCCTGATGATGGTTTTAAAGAGAAACCGAAACGTTGAGATTTATTTTATTCATGTGGTTATTTTATATCATCATTTAATTTATGAATAAACGTGTACGTTGGATAGAAACATCTATTTTGTTTAGTATTACCTTAAACGCTAATCTTTAATAGTTGTTTTCACCTAATTATGGAACATTTACCTTTATTTCTATAACTAAACAACGTAGAACGATAGCTTTTAACTAAAACCCTGCCTAAAAAAATATCCATATTAACAGTGTAAGTTCGACTGAAATCCATTTAGCAGAATCGCTTTTAAAAGTCTAATCTTTCATAATAGAACGTATTTAAAATTTTAAACTTTAATAATTGGTTTCACCTAATTGTAGAACTTTCCCCCAGAATTCTATAACTAAACAATGTAGAACAATATGTTATATACTAAAACCTTTCCTGAAATATTATCTAAAAGTTCTAGTCTTTCCGATATCCATTCAGTTTAAGCTTTTAAAAAGATAATCTTTCATAATCGGGTTCATCTAATTATAGAACTTTTCTCCATAATTATATAACTAAGCAACGTAGAACGATATATTAAATACTAAAACATTCCAAGAAAGAGATCTAATTAACAGTACAAGTACCATCAAACTCCATTCAGTAGAACTCAAGTTGTCTGCAGTGGGATCTAGATTCCCGTTTGCATTTTATGTATTTAGTAGATTCACAGTGACACACAAAATAATTAGTTTACAGTACTATCTATGAACACTAATTGATGAAAGTGCGTTTTCAGCTGCGCTGCGTATTTTTAACTTTACGTAATTATTTGCATATCAATTAATGTGTATATATCTTATAAAAATTTCACAAAAAATATCTGATACATTTCCATTTATTCACGGAAATTGCTGAAAAGGAATTTTTAAATGTGCTACGCGTTTCCTAACTGAATGAAATTTAACCTTATTATACTCTATACATACAAATCGTTACATCATAAGCAGTAACAGTCTACATACAAGCTTTCGGATATTTTTCAAACTACTGATGGTAATACGTGAAACAGGATTTTTAAATGTGTTGTGCATTTTCCAAATGACGCATGATTATTTTCTTCTTTAACAGCCATTTTAAATAGTTAAATTAAATTTAGATGTTTTCCCCCTTAGATTGTTCACCATATACACCAAAAATGCATTTTTGGTACTTTCGTATTCGCTCCATGCCAGAGTTTAATCACGAAAAATGTCATCATTTATAGCAAACATTTTGTTGGTATTTATTTTAGTGTTTAGGCATGTATTTCGATTAAATGTTTGTAAAATTCGTATTTTATTTTTTTTTAAATTATATAATTTTTAATTTTGTTTGGCGATTTAATTTCAGTACACGGAAGCAAAGAAATACAGGATTTTTTACATTGTTTTAAATGCAAACGGATTAATCTTCCGTTTATGGGTTGCACGTTATTTTGTGGATTTTTTTTTTTTTTTTTTTTTTTTTTTTTTAATTCATGAATGAAAATTATTTTTAAAATCTATAAAAACTAACTAAATTCAGATACAGTTTTCAAAGAAATTACATTTTAAAGTAACTTTGTTTTGTCTATTCGATAGTGTAAAATTTGACCAGGGTCAATTGACCAATTGACAAAGAAAAACCAAAAAAAAAAAAAAATAAATAAACCCGCAAAGGTTTGTTTTGTTTCTCGATAATGTTTTTAGGTTAGTTCCTTTCAGTTTTATTTTAAACTCCTCCTTTTGTACCTGGAATTGTTACTATAATGGACAAAACTAAAATAGTCAAGTAATTAGTTGAAATACAAGCTACTGTAAAAAAGGTGTTTTCTACACAAGGCTTCCACTAGCAACTATGTTTTCATTTTTAAATTTAGTTCAAATTTAGTTAATTATTTCTTTGTTCAAATTTAGAATTCATGCTGGAAATTCCGAATGATAATTTTTGCTTTATTTAATAAAAGGTTTTTTATGATTATCTAAAAGTTCTTGTTTTACAAATTCAAGGATGAATTGAGAATTTTTAAATTATAAAGAAGGTCAGAGTGGTATTCCTGGCAGTAGATACCCGCTGCTATATAAAATCGTTGGAGTGAGGTTGAAAGAGGGGGAAAGGGCGGTTGAACCTTTTGGACCTACCGCTTACCTATATACTTACCTGAATCTACACGTATAGTGCCAGAGGTTGGGATGAACTGCCGTATGTTAATTTATATGCATCATCAGCTGGCATTTCTGAAATATTTCTTTTATTCGGAAATGCAGAAGGAAAGTTTTTTGCTTTGTGTGATCAAAAATCATTTGTCATTTAAATGAAGAAAAACTTCTAGTATTCAGAATTGCAAGTATGAATCCGGGGTTTTTGAATAAAAAAGAAATTACTGAAATGGATGTTTATATGCGCTAATATTGAAAATGGATTAATTGTCACGTACTTAAAAAAATAAATAAAGTGTGTTTTTATTTATAAGTTTTGAACAACGAAAGGGGAATCGAAAATGTCTTTGAAATATGAAGTTGATTTTTTATTTGTTCAATTAAGAAATTTCAAATATTGAGGTGTCATTTTACGAATACACACTGAACTAATGCATTGGTACATTGTACTTTGTATTTCATGACAAACTGGGCGGTACAAAACAGTTCGTTGAGTATTAAGTTTTTCGCATTTTAACACTAAAATGCCAGGAAGGAGTCGATTCGACTCCGACCATATGATTAAATGTCAACTGGAACCGGAAATTCTTTCATAAATTAAGTTAATTTTAAACCACTCAGATTAACGTTAAATAAATCAGTCAAACAGTTTTAAGGGGTTTCAGGACTCTTAAAATTGGAAAAAATGAAAAAAAAAAGACCATTTTCAACATTTAATATCTTAAAATGTATTTGATTTTAAGACACAATTTTAATTGGAATAAAATATATAAGTATATTCTATCATTTCATGTATTTAAAAAGTTATAAGATGCCGAATTCGCATTTACAGGGGGCTCCAAACTGTTAGACATTTTTAGAGCAAAAAATCGGCATAACAGCTTACGCGCACGATTTACAAAATAAGCGTTGCAGCTAGATTGAAAATTTTGGTACTTACTTATACTTCAGATTATAATAATTATCCTGAACCTAAATAAATTTGTATTTAAAGCTTTTTTATATTTTTAATACAAAGTTGTATTTAGCTAATGCAAAATTAAGAAAATTTCAACAGTATAATCACCCAAAAATATATTGTTTTGAACAATAAAAAGGAAATTTTAGGTTCAGTTTATACAGACCAACATGAAACATATGTTTTGATTATTTCATGAAAAAATATTCATAAATTTTTGAGATATCGTGCGCGTTATGCCCAAAAACGTCATTTGGAGAAAAATGGCTTCAAAGTTTCCGAAACGACGCTTCAGCTATTGAACTTGTATAAATGTAAAAGCCATAACTTCAGTTCTAATAGGAATTTCAAGGAAAAAATTATATCAAAATGTTCAGAAAAGATAGGAGATTAACATCTAAAAAAGTTACAATTTTGAAAATTTTAAAGCTTTAAGAGTCCTGAGACCCCTTAAATAAAAATTCTGGTGTTAAATATTTTTATGACACTTGAGTAAAATTTCCGGGCGCTCTAGTGTTAAGTTTTTCCGCAATGTACTAAATTTCAGACGTTCTAAATCTAGATATTTAACACTTTCCGGCACAGAAAATTTCTATTCGTAAAATGATGAAATGGTTGACTGACACCGGAATTTACAAACGGCTTTTTTAGAAATTGAAGACTTGTTACTTTAAACTTTCATTGTAAAAGCAAAATTTTATCAACATATTCTTGGTGCCGTTTGTAAGTTTAGAATTAAAATTAGATGATCCCGACGTGGGAGCACTGCTTCGGAAAGGGTTAATAGTTAAATATAGATGAAGGATATAATAATACATTATTTGAGCGCAAGAGCAGAATGATAGATTATTTCTCTTTCATATAAATTCTTTCAGTTTTTGGTAAGATCATGAATTTAAATCATGAGAAAAAGTTCAACACCAGAAAAAATTTAATGTTGTTGATTATTTATATATAATAAATATGCTAACACCAGTGTTGCCAGATTGGGGATTTTGTCCCCATTTTGGGGGATTTTGAACCTCTAGGGGAATTTTTTGGGGACAAGTAGTTCGTGGGGAAATTTTTGGGGACTACAAAAAATTTTGGGGAAAAGCTTGGGGATTTTTTTTTTTTTACTATTTTCCGAAAAGATTTCTTTTAGTCCTGTAGAAAAACTGCATCTGTCTCGAATTCAATTTTGATTTGAGAAACGAAAATACAATCCAGAAATCGGAAATATCGATCATTATTCTCTTAGATGTGGTCGTGTTCGTTGTTTACTACATTCAGGGGCCTCGCTAAGGGGTGGGACAGGGGGGAGCCTTCCCCCCCCCCCCCAAACATTCGAGAATGTTATTACATTTGGCAAATTTACAAACTTAGTTGGCAAATTTGTAAAAAAATTAATAAAAACTATAATATATTTTCTATTTCTGATGGACTTGGCAAAAATTACTAAGTTAATTGGGAATATTATTAAACTTTCAACAAATAAGAACTATATTGTATGTTTTAACTGTGGTAAGTTGGCAAAATTATAAAATGAGTTGGCAAATACTGAAATTTGTCTTGGCAATTTAAGGTTCTCTCCCCCACCAATAAAAAGTCTTAGCGATGGCACTGTACATTACAGTTTACACGTATTGCCCCCTTGAGGGGCAAGCAAAAATGACTCTAAATATTGAATTGTCACCGGAATAATCGAAAAATTTTATTTTTAAATAAGAAGAGGCAATTTTTCAACGATTTTCCTCCAAAGTTAAAAATATACAGTTTAGCAAAAATTTTCTGGTGAGAATCTTCTTTAAATTAGGTGGGATATATTTTATCCCACCGCCCCTCAAGGGGTTAAAGATGCATCAGACTCTAAAGTCTTAAGCAGCTTAAACCTGCACGTGACTAAATCTCCTGGACTTATATGAAAAATTCTTTCACAGTACTTTAAGAAAAAGTTTAATTTAAATATATGGAAAGCAGATACAGTAGAGTGCCGATTATCCGAACAAGTCGTGATCGACCCTAGTTCGGATAAGCAAAAGTTCTGATAAATGAACAGACAATTTAAGGAATATTTCTAACTATACTAAAACCTTTACACATTATCTAAGCTTAGGACTGGCAGCACCAGTTAGTGCTGGCATGTTTATTTATTTTTAACAGTTTTATCATTTTTTTTTCTTTCTATCATTTTCTGAACTCCAGAGATTATAATTTAAGGGAAAAAACTTTTGATTGTTGCTTGCTTTAACATAGACATTCTTTTCAACGCTGCCCTATCTCTAATTCTTCTTAAATACGTTAGTTAAATAGGATAACGTTCTTCTGGCATTCGCGCCATTTCATAGCTGTTTCCAAACATTCAAAGGGTTCGTTATGTGATGGACCTGGGTTATTTTCAGAGCATTCGTTTTCATTTTCTTCAAATTCTTTTTCATCATGAATCTCATCCACAATTTCATCATCATTTAAAATCTGATATCCAGGGTCATGTACTTCACTATTTAACCACTCGTTAATTCCGTTTTCTTCATAGCTTAGGATTCTGCCCATCTTCTTTATTGTTTTACATTCCTCATTTTCTGATCCACTATCAGTTTTTTCTTAATTTAAAATTTTATTCAAAGGCAATGGATAACTGGAAGTGCAGTTAAATATTTTGGGGGGGAAATAGGCTGTTTGGATAAGTGGAAGTTCGGTTAAAAAAATTTTTTTGAGAGAAATAGGCTGTTCGGATAATTGGAAGTTCGGTTAATTGGAGCTCAGATAATCAGCGCTCTACTGTATTTTTCTCTTATGATAAAAGCACATCGATTGATACAGCGAAAATACTTTGCATTATGATTATGTACTTCAGTATAGGGATGACAAAAATATTAAACCAGTATACCATCTCGGATTCATTCAAGTCCCAACTGATATGAGATTGTCTAAAGCTATGGAGCTAATGTAACAAGAGTCCAACATTGTTAGACAATATTTTAAAAAACAAACGTAAAATAACTTGTCACTGCAAAATATCTCTCTTGTTGTCTTAATGTAGCTACAGACTATGCAATCAGACCAGTTTAAAAGTTTGTTTTTTGTAAATGGGGAATTTTTTCAAAAAAAGGCTTGATTTGGGGAAAATTTTGAGCTTAAATTACTTAAATATTTTTTATAGTGGTAAATTGAAAATTAAAAAATTCCCTTTTTGAGTAAAAACAGAGTTGGGGACTTTTGCAGAAAAAAACACTGATTTGGGGAAAATTTCAGAAATTTTGGGGAAATTGACTTTTGACTATCTGGCAACACTGGCTAACACGTTAAATTTTAATGTATATGTGGTGTCTTTGTCAGGAAATCAGGTTGAATAAGTTTGACTTGATTAATTTATGAAATTTTAGTCAACAAATGCTAGTATTAGGGGATTGTACACAAAGAGAATTGTGTTAATGAAGATTGGTTTATGTCTTCTCAGTATTGTCAAGTCAACCAATTTTTTTATTAAAAATATCTACCACATTCCTGACTAGGAATCTTCGATTTATTTTATCTCGAAATGTCTTTCATTAAATAAATATTACTATTGTAAAATAGTTGGTGTATATTTCGAATGAAAAATTTCCCTATCTTTGCAACTGACGATTTTTCTTAATACTTGCTTTGCACTCTAATATCAGAATGAAGTAAAAGAGGAACTTTTTTAAATTCTTAATTTTAGATATGAACTTTTCATGCACATAATTACTATTTCATGCATAAAAGTAGGCTAATTTTTTCATATTATTCAGCTCTTTATTTACAAACAATATCATGCAGATAAATAAAGCGATACGAGCAATCAAGTGTAATACAAACATTCACCTATAATATAAGCATGGATCCACCAAACACTGTGTTTAGGTAATAGGACACACAATAAGTAATGCGAGAATACAAAACATAATATTGATTATTCATCATTAAAGTGCTGCACATTTAATAAATTTATGTATACCATTATTTCTGAATAATAATACTCGCCTTATTTAGCTCATTTGGCAACAGCTCCCATATAAGATAGCCTAATTACTAGTTTCCGTTTTGTATTTTTTGCTTAATTTAATCACAGAAATCCTTATATGGTGTTTAACTTTAAATATTTTAGGATATTTAAACATATATTGGGGATATTGCATGATATTACATATTTAAGTGTTTAACCCTTAAATGTCTGGTGTTGCTTTTTGGCAACATACCCAAATTAGGGTCTAAAATACTATTAGAATAATATTGAAGCTATAACGCCTAATGTTGCCAATAAAATACATTCTGAAAATATTATTAAATCGATTTTCAACATGTAGATGGCAACACTTGTGCTGTTTAAGAATAAAGATATATTTCTTTTTTTCAATTATGTCTATATGTTCTTGTTGTTTTGTTTGGATATTTGCGAAATACCCTATTTTGTTCTGCAGTGAGCAAGTAAAATTTATTTCTTATTATAGTTCCTAAAATTCTTGTGTGAATTGAATGAAATAATAGAATTTTATCAAGGAAAATTATTTTTTCAATTAAAGACCAATATTGCCGAATAGTAACAAACAGTTTTTTAGCCGTAAACCATACTTAAAACAAAATATGATTTTTTTAAAGTATTTTTTCCATGATTTATTTAAAAAATGAAAGCCGAAAAACCTTATTACAATGATTTTTGAAAAATCAGGCATTTAAGGGTTAAAACGCCTGTGTTGTTTATGGTAACTTTTTCAGTAAACGATGAACTTTTAAAGTTCACATTACATATTTTACAATTAATTCAAAGTGAAATTTTGCATTTCTTCGTATGATTTTATTTACATTTATATTATTTTAATTGAAAACAAGTTAATATATTTTAATCTGTCTGAAGGCGAGGTAGATAGATTTAAAAAAATCGTTCGTAAAAATTATTTTAAAAAACATAAAAAATCAGTACATTGCGATACATTTTTCAAACAAATAAAATTTTGAAATAACGATGGTGTAAAAACTGAAATTCTGCGATGTTTAGATGAAAACAAAAAGGCGAAATAAAAGCGAAATTTTTTGGTCCGGCGCTGCCATTGTCAATGTGACGTCAACTTTAATCACCGACATGCTTCTTAGTATGGATACGGAATATTAATTTTATTAATGTATATTCCAAAGGGAAAATTTAAAACTCCCACATATAATAAAATTACTAAGGGAAATGATTTTATTAGTTGATAACTAAATTTTTATAAGCCGATAAAATGCCTCATCTTGTTCATATCAAAATTGTACTATTTTTAATTTGAAACAAAATGAAAGTTAAGAATATTATTTTTTACCGTAGCCGAAGAATTTTGTTTTATGAAATTTAGTGTATTGTGTTTGAAAAAGTGTTAGTTTTTAAAGTTATGGGAAACCTTAACTGTCGGATACAATTCAACCGTGACTTTTCAATAAATTTAAATTTGTACAAAATATATTTCTCAAATGAATTACAAAATTCATGGTTTAAAACATTTAAGATTTCGTCATGTAGAATAAAGTTTTACGTTAATAACCATGACAAATAAATAAAACAAGCTGGAAATTGCACGTCAAACGTGGCAAAGGAGGTGCGTTAGTAATATAACCATTTTTATAAATGTTTTCTGCACTGCATATTGTACTGAATGTATATTTTAACGCACTTCATAAATGCATATCATTTATATTCTGTTCGAAAGGCTGTATCATCATTAAAATGCACTTGCAACATTTTTTCCCCATTGGCTGTAATGTAATGGAAAACATTTGACTGTTCCTGTAATTAAACTATGCATCCGATTTTCATAAAATTTGGAATGACTCGACAAAATTTTGCAGCATTTATATATTTAAAATTTCAGATCAAACGGTTGGGTAGTTTTTGCACTGTTATGTGCGGACGGACGGACGGACGGACAAACAGACAGACAGGCGGAACGACGATTATAGGTGCTACGTATTTATATTACGAACGCATCTAAAAATTAGTACAAATTTTTAAAATTGTTTTGTAATATATTTTTAGATAATTTCCTTCGCCACATTCAGGACCCGATTACCAGCGGGGGAAATTTTCACCAGCAAAAAGGAACACAAAATTATGTCCTTATTTATGGCAGAACTCTGTTGATATTTTGAAGTCATTGGTATACTAGTGTGTTGATAGCTGTATGTATTTACGCTTTTTTTGTTTCCACAATTTTTCATTAAAATTAAGTTTGTATTATTATTATTTAAAATGCCTTGTGTAATGATATATTAAAAAAGGCGAGTATTGTTATTCGAAAAGAGTGGCAGAAAACTCTAAAAATATTTTTTTTAACTAGAAACATTTATTCCATCTTAATAAAATATTTATTTATTGGACGTTTAAAAGAATGAATCAGAAATTTAAAATGTTTATTTACAATTACATTAATTTGTTTAAAAATATATTTACAGGGTGTCCCAAAAAGGAGTATCTATTTTAAAAAATGAACAAGAAACAAACGAATAGAGTTATTTAAAAATTCTTGCAGGAAACGGATATATGAAGTCTGGAATTTCGTTTAGAATACTTTATTATGTTAGTTCGAATTCTTACCGACAGATGGCGCTCTGGCTCCTACATTTATCAGCTATAGTTTAAAATTAAAGGACAATATTTTCAATATGTCCTCTATTCATCACAATAACATGTCGGAGTCTTAGAGTGAAATTACCACATACCTTCTGCAACGTATGTACGGAAATGGCTGCACACACTTGAGAGATTAATCGCTGGAGCTCAGCTAGCGAAGTGGGATTTTAGCAGTAAAAGCCATCCTTCAGATGTCCCCAAAGAAAAAAATCACACGGATTAAAATCTGGTGAGTAAGGTGGCCAATTCATACCCTTGGCGGTTAATTTCGGGTAATGGCAATCACGCGGTTGTCAAAGAATCTGAAGAGTGAAAACCTGAGATGTTCGATGAGGATTTGCATCATCTTGCATGAACAAGGATGTTTCGGGTGCATCCTCCAAAGCATTATGGATGGCCACAAATTCATGCAATATTTCAGCGTAACGACTGGCATTCAGTGTCTCATGTAGGTAAATGGGTCCAAAATGCCTCTGCTGGGTAAAGCTGCCCATACAGTAATTCTTTTTGCATATAACGATCGTGGAACACACACATGAGGGTTTTAAGAACCACGTATTCGTCAATTAACTTCATTGTCGAAGCCATCCAGGTAAAAATGTGCTTCGTGAGAAAACCATATTTGGCTTGCTTGAATATCACTACCATCAATCATTTGCAGTATTTCGTTTGCAAAATCGATTCTTCAATCAATGGAAGTACACTGTAGTGGCTGCTGCGTTTCCAATTTGCATGAAAACATTTCCAGGGATATTTGCAGAATTCTGTGCGTAGTAGTTTTGCTTATCCCACAGGCAGCTGCAGTTTTGCGAACAGAGGTTTTAGGGAGTGCGTGCAATGGTATTCTGAACAACCTTAACATTTGCTGTAGTTCTTGACGACCGATGTCGTCCAATGGACCTCGTCAATTCATCCGCAACTTTACCAGTTCGCTGAAACTTTTCCCACAACTTTTTTATTGCCTTCGGCTGCGGACCTTTCTTTCATTAAATCTTTTCTTTAACCCCTTGGGGACGAGCGACACGTATACGTGCCGGAAATAGGCTTAAGAATCCTCGTTTATCCTCACCAGTAAAATTTTACTGTAAAATTTGCCTTATTTAATCCGAGCATTTTCCCGATTTGAATAGGCACAAACTTCTGTTTTTTTAAACCGGTAGCAAAGTAATAAACATTTCGTAAAAGGCTCACGTCGCGAAGGGGTTAAGCTCCTTCTTGTTGATGTGAAACTTTCACCCAATCGGTGGTAATCTAAAGCAATGAAAATTCTCTCTTCCAACGAATACACCATTTTTAAGAATTTGCGCAACGACAACTGCTCGTTTCCCTTGAAATGGTTACTACTGAACTTTCGCTGACCACGCCTACTTCTGTCTGGTCTGCATGCTCCGTTTGTTCATACAGCCACCAAAATGCGCTGTAGCGCCTTCTGTCGGTCAGATTTAAAACTATCATAATAAAAGATTCTAAAAAAATTCCAGACTTCACACATCCGTTTCTTGCAAGAATTTTTTTAATAACTCCATTCGTTTGTTTATTATTCATTTTTAAAAATAGGTACATCTTTTTGGACACCCTGTAGTTTTTGGTATTAAGATTCGAAAACTTATGTTCAATCACAATGAAAAAATGACCTCAATAATGAGAAAATGAGATCATTTACCTATTTAGCCTTCTCATTTACAGCATGGAAAACATTTTGCTGCTGTTATTATACAAATCACATTAATAGCTATAACAAATTAATGTGTAAATACAAGATTCGTACGCATCAAGGGATTTAAGGGATTTTAGGTGTTTTAGTATTAGAAATTTCCTAAAGTACCGGTTGCTATATCTTAAGATAGTTTTTTTCTCATTAACAGGGTAAATATTTCTTTACGAAAAGTATGGTAAAAGGTCCTTGAAGCTTAAGAGCCCTGATATATTATTTCTGTTTTAATGTTTTAAATTTAGAAATTTTAAGAGTTATTATGAGACTTTTATATCCCTGCGAACATGTCGTCGTAGAAGTCACAGTAGACGTAGAGTAGATGTGACGTCAGCCGCAACTGGTTTATTTCAATGTAAAATACTTTTAAAGTCATAAACGGATATTGAATATTTGTTAAATTAAAAAGTTTACCGCAAGAGAATATGGTGTAATAAATCAAAGCATTTTTTTAATGGAAAGCTTTAGGTTACATAAAAGCGAGATAGTTTTTTTTTTCTTGTTTGAGTCTCATACTTCTAAAAAAAAAGCTAAAATAAATAAGTCGTAAAAATCCAATAGTCTGTTGCTATTATAAATGTTGTTTCCAAAGATGAATACGTTAATATCCCTAAATGAAAAGATTTTATTGAGGAAAATTCTATTATTGAAACGGTTTTTGGCTATTAAGTATATATTTAATTTTAACTCGTTCACGCCGGCGCCGATATTCATATTTTTCGCTGTGAGACGGCACTCGAATTCATCTTTCGCTTCATGTGGCGGCGCGGTACTGTCGCTTATTCACACACTGTATGTAATGACCCGCCCTTCTCATATTTAACGATTTGAACTCGAATATAGCAGAGTCTTTTGTAAATTGGTGTTCTAGATAGCTTTCGCAAGTTTAAGAGTAGTTAAATATCTTTCAATGTACAAATTTAATATAAAATGTCTTACTGGTTAAAAAAAGTATGGAATATTTTCTGTAAGGTTGAAGCCACGCACTTAATCATTGATATTATTTGAATGAAAACGACAATTTTCGATTCCCATGGTGAATGTGTTAATTTTATATTATTGGATTGTTTTTACTACTGAATTTCCGAATATTCAAGTGTGACCCACCTGTGGCGCACGCCGTCTATGAAACAGTCGATTGTGAGACACTTGTAGTGCACGCCTTCAATGTAACAGTCGAGTGTGACCCACCGGGGATTTACACCGCCTGATGCGACAGTCAAGAGTGACTCCCCGGTGATGCACGCCGGCGTGAACGTGTTAAATAAATGCGTATTAATTTCAATGTACAGGGCTGCCATAGCGACTATTTTTCAATTCTATTCGCACCACTATTAAAAAAAAACAGATTTTGTAATATATTTCTCTTTCAAATGTTACCGAGCAGTATGTCAATCATTTTTGTTTTGAGAAAGTGGCTTGGGGTAGAATTACAAAATAGTCACCTATGGCAGCCCTGAATGTATGTTAGTGTATTATTTAAAGTAAAATAAATTTCTATAAAACGTAGCGAAATACAGAATCGCCGTAAGTCCGCTTACCACTTATTGCAGGGTTGCCAGTTTGGCCTCCACTTTTATTTCAAAATTTCTAATTCACACCGGAAATTTTGAAAGAAGAATCTTTACCTTTATGTAATAACAGAATTTTTCTCCATCAATAAAGCTAAAAATACTTTTTTTTAATTTCTGGCATGAATTAGGATTTTCTGAATAAAGATGCAGGTTAAACTGACAACCCTGGATTATCTTTACGGTGGTTGGCGCACAAAGGGAGTATAAGATAAATGCTCATAGTACTTTGAATAAAATTGTTTAGCAATGCTTCTTATTTCTAGGGTATATTTATTAATTTAAATTTCTGGTTCAAAGTATGTTTATTTCACTTAAAAAAAAAAAAGAGAATAAAAACGGAAATTTTGAAGATATAAATTTCTCTATCGGTCTGTTCGTGATAGTTATTCAATCCCGGGAAGTAAATCGCATTGTCAAATTACAGTCTTTGGAATTTCAAGTTGTACGGCATCGCTGTTTCAGATTAGAAATGTTTAATACACATTTAAATCACAGGATTCGTAATCATTTTATGTACTCGTAGAATTTGTAATATTTTAAAATACGGTTACATCATTGAACAAGGTGAAGCCTATTAAAATAAATTTGGCAGAACTTATAAACCTTGCGTAGTGCATAGCCCAACAACAGTTCGTCATGTTTTTACTTGGACAATACGAGTTGCCGTTATTAGCAACCCGATTTCTTGAATAGATTTTAAACTATGTAACTCATGCACCGTTCTCAGCACAAATATTTAAATTAAAAAAAATTCCATAATTATTCTGGTATTTGAAACAATAACGTTTTGGAGTAGTTAAAAATATACATATTTAAGCATTGAAAATGTATATCAGAGCTATGTTCTCTATGTGTGCTTTAAATATAACGATGTAGACATACATAAAATAAATACTGTTCTTAACATAAATAATATCACTAATCAGTGCAGAAACATTATATAAATAAATAAAATTATAAATTGTAATAACAAATCAAAATATATTAATAAAGTATATTTATTGAATTTTAGCAGAAAACTACCAATTCGATGGCAGTATTTATTATAATACTGATACCATTATTATATTTGTATTTACACTGCGCTTTTTTCTTACATCAGCGAATAATCCTACAAAACAAAACTGCTGTTCCATTTTTCTGTTTAATTACAAAAATATTCGAAATCATGTTCTTAGTTTTCAGCATTTTTTGTTACTAAATTAACTCTTATGAATTTACATAAAACATAAATTTACTGTTCAACCTGCCTCAAAAGTTAAAGATTGGCCACAAACAACCATTTATTACATAACAATGAAAATTAAACAAAAACGTATTATTTATATATTAGATTAACATTATCCAAATAAAGCACACCAAAATTTACTTTTCAATTTTAGTACTCTGATTTTTTTTTTTTTTTTTTTTTAACATTTTCAATATTATCAGTAGTACTAAAGTTGTTAGCATTTTTATTAAATGTTTTTTTATTCCTGTTTAGATTTCTTTTCTGCAAGTGTGTAAGTAATCTGTAGTGTTAGAACATGTTCACCGCACGACGATCGGGGCACCCGGGTGCATGGAGAGATACTACATGGAGTAGATCGTATGATAGCAAGGAATTCCGAAATAATTTAATTATTTCGAAATTTTTATGGTTCAAAAAAGCTAGAAACAATGACCAAATTAAATATTCTTATCTTTATAAATAACTAGAAAGACAGCCCGTTAAAAATGACGGAAACTGTGATATGTAGATATACTACAGGGTGCGGAGAAAGTATTGATAGTAAAATCAATCTCTACTACAACGCCATAGATACAATTATTTCAATAATCTTTACTGCCTAAGATTAACAACTAAGTATCAATTGATATTCTATCATTCATTTTCGATTCCATCTTCTTTTGTCTTGATACACTCGCGGAGAAAGTGCGGGAAGGCATCCACGGTGCCCCTCAAGTAGTCCGCATCGAGATCGTTCCATTTACGCGTCAGAGTAGCTTTTAAAAAAGTGATATCTTTGTGAGGATTAGCACAGGCTCTTGCTTGCAACACTCCCATACTGAGTAATCAAGTGGATTAAGATCCGGAGTATTCGAATACCAGTCTTGAGATGAAATGAAATCACGAAGGTTTGCTTGGCACCACCGTTGCGTTTGGCAAGACTTGTGGACTGGTACTGAATCTTGTTGGAACACATATGGATTGTTTCCAAAATGAGAATTTAGCCTTGGATCCTTTATCATGGATCTTTTATCATGGATCCTTTAGAATATCGTTGAGATAATTGATCTCATTAATCTTGACACCAGAATCATCAAAGACCAAAGGGGATTTCCCATTGCTTGTGATGCAGCAAAAAACCATCACGCTGGCTGGATGAGCTTTTCTGGCTACTATACCACCACTTGAATTAGCAGTTTTACTGTTTTTGACTAATATGCAGTCATTCTGATGGTTAACCGCTTATTCAATAGTGAACAAATTTTCGGTACAGAAGTCGAAATGCAAACAATAACCCCAAAATACTTACTTATAATGCAATATTTAGATTATAAAGAGCAAATATACACAAAAAAATAATTCTACAACATTTAAAAGACACAGACAAATATTAAGAAAAAATTATCAATACTTTTTCCGCACCCTGTATATACAACACATGTGCAAGAATATGAATTTTTTCTTGCATGTTCCGCAGTGATAGATGAAAATAACACATTTTAAATACGAAACACATTTATGAAAACTATGTATAATGAACACAGAAAAAATACAATTTAAGTTTACTTCAGGTAATAAGTGTAATACAGAAAACTTCAGGATATACGACGTTTTTGGTAAAAACTGTTTTATTATTTAAAAGCTGACCTTGCTCTTCAGTATCTTCGACAAACATTTTTAACTGTCCTTCCTCTTTACATCTTGAAATAATTACATATAGTTGTCCACGTAAAAAAAAAAAAAACAATTGTTTTAAATACAGCCCGACTGTAGAAAATGTTTATTCTTCTGACTTATTTATCATATTTGCAAATTACAGTAGAAATGGAAATTTCAATCATATCAATTCATTTCATTCATTACTCATTCATTTCAAGCGAAAAATACCATAAATTATTGAAAAAAAGTATTTCCTTATAAAAAAACATATTCTATATCACATTTCTACCTCATTATTATTTTTCCAACAAACCTAAAAAAAACCGTTGCCACTTTGAGTTGCCATTATTTTCTGCATGAGAAAAAAAACTCTATAAAAACCACAGAGCTAATTCAGTGTTGGATGATGCCAACATCGGTTTCCTTTTCTCATGTAGACTATTTCGTGGTGCTGCCACCGGCGGAGACGTCATTAACATTGTATTAAAAGAGAGGCGAAATCCAATGCTCGAAAATTTTTATGTGAAAGATTCTCAAAAATGAATGACTCACTATGACATCTCTGCGATTGTTTATATTAGAAAACTTAAACACGGTTTCTGACATGGTTTAACGATAGCGCAAAACATTAAACTTTTCTAATAGAAAAATTTGCTGAAGATATGTTGTTTTTATAGAAAAATATGCTGAACGGACGTAATTTAAAACAGGAGATAAAAATGCAAAAAAAAAAAAAAAAAAAAAAAAAAAAAAAAAAAAAAAAAAAGACACACATTAAAATTCACAAAATGTAAAACAAAATTTTTTTTTACTAAAAAATAGAAAAGATTTGGACTTGAAAAGAAATTATTTTATTTTCTCATGTCCAAGAAATGTAGTCGGAGGTGGCAATCCCAAAACTTTCTTCTATCTCGTACATGTTAATATTTCCTGAAAAAAAAGCATATCAGTGCCACCGGTTAGGTGATTTACAGCAAAATCTATTCAGCAACAACTTAAGTCAAGTTGTAGCTGAATTTGAAGTTTGATGAAAATCTGAACATTAGTTTTTGATGTAGAATTATTACGGAAATCGTAAAGAAATCTACATAGCAGTACCATCTGTTGGTCGATTTACGCCAAAAACTAATCAGGACCAATTTATAACAGGGCCTAACTGCATCTGAAGTTTGATGAATATTCATGCATTAGTCTTTAAGATACAGTTATTGCGGAAATCGTGATAAATGCAGCCTGTGATAAATGCAGTCCCTGCCAGCACCACCTGTTGGATGATTTACACTTAAAACTAAACAGCACTAATTTAAATCGGGAACCGACTGAGTCTGAAGTTTGGTGAAAATTCGTGCAATAGTTCCTGAGATAGAGCTATTGCGATAATCATGAATAATGCCGCATAGCAAGGCCACCTTTTGGGAGATTTACACGACAAAGTAATCAGCACCAAATTATATCAAGGACTAACGGGGAATCTGAAGTTTTATAAAAATCTTAAATAAAAGTCTTATAAAAAAATTAGTTCTTGAGATATAGCTATTGTGGCAATCGTGAAAAATGCAGCATAGCAGCGCCATCTGTTGGTCGATTTTCGCCAAAATCAAATCAGCATAAAAGGGACAAACTGATATAAAAGGGACTAACTGAATCCAAATTTTTATTAAATTCCGTTTATTAGTGACCACAAAATTTGTGACATACACAGACAGACAGACTCACAGACAGAGATTTTGTAAAAACATGTTTTTATGGTTCTCTGACCCCTAAAACGTGTAAATCCGTCGAAAACCAGAATTTGAAAATTTTCATGAATCCAATACTTTCTTGTAAAGATAGAAGAAAGAAAAAATGAAAGAGTGGGCGCCAATGCAATTTAACTTTTGCTTAAGTTTTTTATATCAAATTACATTATATAAAAGGTTGGCGCCCACGCTTTCATTTTTACTTTCTTCTATCTTTACAAGAAGAAACTATTGGATTCGTAAAAATTTTCCGACTTCCAGTTTTCGACGGATTTACACGTTTTAGAGGTCAGAGATTCCAAAAGATATGTTTTTACAAAATGTCTATCTGTGAGTCTGGCTGTCTGTCTGTATGTATGTGAGACAAATTTTGTGGGTGCTCTGTCTCAAGAACTAATGCACGGAATTTAATAAAAATTTATATTCAAGTAGTCCCTATTATACATTGGTGCTGATTAGTTTTGGGTGTAAATCGCCCAAAAGGTGGTGCTGCTATGCTGCATTTTTCGCGATTACTGCACTAGCTCTATCTCAAGAACTAATTTACCGATTTTATCAAACTTCAGATTCAGTTCATCCTTGATATGAATTCGTGCTGGTAACATTTTGGTGCAAATCGCCCAACAGATGGCGCTGCAATGCTGCATTTTTCAGCATTTACATGATTATCTTAATAGCTCTATCTCAAGAAATAATGCACGTATTTTCATCAAACTTCAGATTCAGTTAGCGCTTGACATGAATTGACGTTTTGTACCTTGAGGTGTGAATCGGTCAACAGGTGGCGCTGCTGTGCTGCATTTTTTGTGATTTCCGCAATCGCTCTATCTCAAGAACTAATGCTTGGGTTTTCAACAAACTTCAGATTCAGGTATACCTGGATATGAATTAGTGCTGTTTATGTTTTGGTGTAAATCGCTCAACAGGTGGCGCTGTTATGCAGCATTTTTCACGATTTCCACAATAGCTTAATGTCCAGAACTAATGCACGGATTTTCATCAAACTTCAGATTCAGTTAGTCCTTGACATGAATTGATGTTTTGTACCTTTTGATGTAAATCACTCAACAGGTGGCGCTGCTGTGCTGCATTTTTTGTGATTTCCACAATAGCTCTAGCTCCAAAATTAATGCACGGATTTTCATCAAACTTCAGATTCCTATACCTTAATATGAATTAGTGCTGTTTGTGTTTTGGTGCAAATCGCTCAACAGGTGGCGCTGCTATGCTGCATTTTTCAGAATTTTCCCTACAGCTCTATCTCAATATGTAATGCACGAATTTTCATCAAACTTCAAATTCGGGTATACTTTGATATGAATTTGTTAATTGATGTAATTTCTGTTACTATTTAAATGATTTAATTGACGTGATTTATATAGAAGAAAGTTTGGTGATGGCCACAACATACTAATTTTCCTTAGGCTCGAGAAAGTAAAACAATTTCTTTTTAATCCCAAATATTATTTTTTACTTTTTAGCGCATTTAAAAGATGTATTTTTTTCTACATTTTTTTTATTTTAATGGAAGCATGTCTTTTATAAAACAAATAAATTAATGATGAAAGAGGATGAAAGTTCGACCTTTCTAAGAAGTTCTACTCGACGGATTTTTGTGGAACATACACTGTTAGATATTTTAAGTGTAGGTTTTAGTGTATGATATATAGTTCTAGGATTCTTTGTAATATAATTTTGGGGGAAAGTTCTATAATCAGGTGAATCCGATTATGAATGATTAGACTTCTTAAAAGGTTTTACAGGACGGATGTTCATGTGTTTATTAAGTAATATTTCAGGATGGTTTTAGTATATTATATATCGTTCAAAACCAAAACATACTGCAAATGATCAAGTAAATGATTTGGTTCTTAACAGCCCAAATTTTGTCTGATATGTAGGAAAATAGCGCAATGGCGTTTGTATCGCTTTGAACAATGCAGAAGGACATTCCAGGTAAAGGTCAATTAGCGATAAAACAAAAGATAAAAATTACCGATGTATTTCGTTTGACGAAATCGACTACAGCATAGTTTTCGAAGCCTGCTAGTTTCATATAAAAATGCTTTTTGGTGTTGTTAGTGGGCAAGCTAAAAATAATAATATTTAATATAAAAATATCTTTTAGAGTTCTCAATTTAAATAAAGGGGTTTTTCACTTATGTTCTATAACGCGGACTGACCGGGTTAGATCTCCTCATGAACATAACGATTTAAAACAGCGTTTCCCAACTTTTTTTTCCCGCAGACTAATTCCTTGTCCTATTTATATTTCGAGGTCATGTTTTAAATTCCCAACCCATTTTTAACGGCTATAGTATCTAAAGGCAAAATAAATTTATTCGTAAATTTTATAAGGCAGGCGTAATATGAAACACTCTATATAATACTTTTACTCCCATTATTAGTATTAACTTTTAGAAGACATTAAAATTATAAATTACAAATTAAACATGTTATCGAAAATCCAAATTATTACATAATAAAATAACTTAATAATTAATTAAGGTCAATGTTACATTAAAACAAAATTCAAAGGTTAAATTCTGAGATATACTTCGTTTGATTCAAAGTTCCTTTTTAGAAACCGATTAGCGTAACGGGCAAAACCTGCTAGTTTCATACCAAAATCCTTTTTGGTGTTGTTACTGGGCAATCTAAAAATCATAATATTTAATGTAAAATATGTATTAGAGTTCTCAATTAAAAAAAGGGAGGTTTTCATCTATGCTCTACAACATGGAACGCCCGGGATTGGTCCCCTAATGAATATAACGAATGAAAACAGCGTTTTTCAACTTATTTTCCTGGTGACAGATTCACTGTCATACTTGTACTTTCCAGCCCGCTAAAATGTTTTCATTTCCAACACATTTTTAACAGTAGAAATTCGGAAATTTTAGTCAAGTTTTATAATAATATTTCATACCAGGATTTTTTAAAAGAAAAACACTTTAACTTTCTCATCGTTTTCTTCTTTCTGTCTTTAAATTAATTTTTTAATGAAATTTCTGGTTTGAACTGAAATATATTCATATGGGAGCTGTCAAATGACCACTCACTGTCATTCTAATGTTAACAGCTATAATACCTGAAGGAAAAATTAGTCTATTCGAAAAATTTAATGCAGCACATAATATTTTCAAATATTTTATTTGATTATGCATTTAAAAATCAATAAACATGAACACATATTTTTTTATTATTGAACATTTTTAATGACAATCTTTGCAGACAATATATAAAAAACTTTATGTAATAAGCTTACACCCAATATTAGTAATCATCATTTGAAGATGTTAAAACATTAAATTACAAATTAAACATTTTATTGCGAAAACTAATACATAAAAAAACTACTACATAACTAACTACTACATAATAAACTACTACAATAAACTACAATAATAAACTACTACATAAAAAAAACAACTTAATTATCCATTTAAACCAATTGACCAATTTGATCAATTAATTTCATCATCTTCTAGTAGTAAATAACTGCAGTAATAAGAAAAAATTATATTCGGTAAACATCATTTAATCTTCTCTTGATATGTCCCATATAAGTACTTATTCTGTTAGAATATGTGATTTTAGAACCATAATTTTCAAATGTTTAGTACAAACAATATCCATTTATTATAAATCTGACACCGTAAAATTATAGCAGAAAAATTGTATATTTAAATGAAAAAAGTTTAATTTGCGTCTGTTTCATCAACTCGTACAAAAATCATGAAAATCGGGTGCTTTTCACGCAACCGATGATAATTGCCGAAACATCACTGGAGGTTTACTGTGCAGACACGATAAGTGTCTTGTTCCATCTGTCACTTAGTCTGCCTGTCCCGCGATAACTGCATTAAAAAGCATCCGATTAGCTTGAAATTAAGTAATCATGTTGGTGAGGAAACCGGATTAAGTTGTATAGTTTGTACAGTTTTTTGTTACAATTGATAAATTCATTTGAAAAATATAGGACATTTTATTTGCGCTACATTTCTATGGCAATTCAGACGATTTTCAGTTGTTGGAAGAAAATGGATCATGTGATTAATGGATTTAAATATTAAATTATGAATACTGAAATTTTCCATTACGGGTCATTAAATATAACAGAAACAACTATTCCGAAAATCTTGTAAGAGAGAAGTTATTTTATTAAAAAAAAAATAATAACGGAGTTACGTTTGCAATACTGAATCTGCACCATATTAGACGCAAATTTCCAACTGGGCGAAAAATGTCCGGACCGGGATTCGAACCAGGGATCTCCTGGCTAAAGCCGCCAGTGCCCTACCATCTGAGCTATCCCGGACGAATCTGGTGGAACTTTTTCACCCAGCTAACCTTAATAATTATAGCATCTGGTCTGAAACCTTGTTCAGCTCATCAGAATAAATCACAGGTAATGGAACTCCAGAAATCGCTGGATGCGTAAATGCACTAGATTAATTTTAACACAATTATTCTAATTGATAAATAAATCATATTAGATGTAAATTTCCAACTGGGCGAAAAATGTCCGGACCAGGTTTCGAACCAGTGATCTCCTGGCTGACGCATCCAGCGATTTCTGGAGTTCCATTACCTGTGATTTATTCTGTTGTGCTGAATAAGGTTTCAGACCAGTTGCTATAATTATTAAGGTTAGCTGGGTGAAAAAGTTCCACCAGATTCGTCCGGGATAGCTCAGATGGTAGAGCACCGGCGGCTTCAGCCAGGAGATCTTGGTTCGAATCCTGGTCCGGACATTTTTCGCCCAGTTGGAAATTTACATCTAATATGATTTATTTATCAATTAGATTAATTGTGTTAAAATTAATCTAGTCTGCACCATATGTTACTAAAGTATCCTATAAGGGAAATATTTTAATTTCCTGTGTTGATACACCAATTTTTTTTCATTTAAAAATTTAAGTCGTTTTAGAACTGTTGCGTTCTTTTAGAGAGTTTACGTTTTCATGCTTCTGCCCTTAATTTGAAAATCTTTAAATATATGTGATGGGATAACTTTTACATATTTTAATGTCTTGTAGTCAAGAGAAAAAAATATACGTCTTAGTGAATAACCTGTCTGAAACATACAGAAACCGAAAAACTTATTCAATTTATAAACGCCATCTTACAATACATTTACACTTTTTACGGATTCATAAGAGTTATATTTAGTAGCAACAAAATGGGGAAAACTGAGAAGATGATTTCAATTATTTTTTATTAAAAATAAAATAGCAGTTTTCTGGGATCAATCATTCAATGACATAAGTAAAAAGATACAGTGTAATACTGAGACACAAAAGTATAATAATGAGATTGGTATAATACGGTATAAATAACTCCTTCGAATTGTTACCTTTTACTGAAATTCAATAAATGTACTTTTAATCTGATATATACAATTTATCATGTTAGTTATTTATCAAATGTGTCTACACTGCTTTGTAGTGGTATTTAAGATACGAATTATACTTAATATGTATCTTGATTTCATTATATTTAAAGCACAACTAAATAACACAATGTTTATTTAGTTATTTTACTCCAGTATTTATTTATTTATTTTGAAATTGAAAAGTTACTTCTTTATTGTTTCTAGAAAAATTATAAAATTGACCTAAATTTATGTTTTCTAGCTGCATATAATGGAAATCTCTCTGCCGCACAATGAGACGTTTTGACGGTCTAGATTGACAAAATAATTTCGTTGAAGTTTAATTAGTCTAATGTCAGACGACGTCTTTTTGCACGTTTTTTTACTTACGTATTATTCCTGCACAATGCCGCTCGCATTGTGAATGGATATTACGTAAGTAATAAAGCGTGCAAACAGATGTTCGTCTGACATTAGCCTAAGTTTTCGCTGGTTTTTTTTTTAATGCATCACTAATAAAATGCTCAAACAGTGATAAATATTTGGTTATTTAACAAAAATGTCTTAAAATAAAATTACAGGGTGGCCATTAATGTTCGATCCCACCCTCTTAACTGCCGAACGACTGCATCTATATATTTATAAACGTGGTGTCTAGGTATAGTAAAGCGGCTATGCGCTACTAGATGAGGCCGCTTACAGCGTCACCTGTGCAAAATTGCGCATTAGCCTTCCTATCGCGAAAACGGTTTGAAATATGGGATAAAAGTGAATGACAAATTTGTAGAGAATCATCCATTTAGCTCGAAAGGACACCTTCTGAACATGAATGCTAAATGAATCTCGTTCTGAGCATGAATCTTGTTTTTGAAATAGTAATACTAACTCAGCTGTTTTGCACCAGGTGACGCTGGAAGCGGTGTCATGTGGTAGAGCATAGCCACTTTACTATACCTAGACAACACTTTTATGAGTATAGCTGCAACCGTTCGGCAATTAAAAGCGTTACAAGGACTTTAGTGGGCAGAATGCATAATGCACTACAAATAATGCGTAAAAGATACTTATTTTACAATTAAATAAAAAACAATTTAATGTTTCATTTTTGTATTTTTGTCTACTCAGAATTTCTCGAGAAATTTGTGTAGTCATCCTGAAAAATAAAATTTTCAAAATAAAATCGTATTAAAAAAAAAAAAAAAAAAAAAAAAAAAAACTTTAGTGTTTTATGGTACCCTCTAAAACATATAAATACTACTAAAATTATTTTCGGTTGAAAAAAAGCTGTTGTGTGAATAAATACCCTATATAAATTTTATTCAATTTGAAATAAAATTTCTACACATAGACAGTAACATATTCGAATATGTTATGGGTCCCTTTAAAAGAAATACAACTGCAACGCACTTTATTTTCAGTTTTAAAAATGCTATTGTGTATCTCAATAACCTATAGTAATTTTGTAGAAATCTAATTAAAATTTCTGCTTTTTAGCAACAATCTTTTCGCGATTTTCTGTGTGTCCCTAACAAAAAATTCATAATTTCTACGTTCGTAAAATTATAATTTAATTAAATTGTCATTGGAAAAACACATGTAGGCAAAGTTTGAGCTCAATCAGATAACTAAATGTGATTTAAAATTGTCTTGCAAGATTTGAACTAATCTTTGATGTGGCCCTGTAAAAAAAAGCGTAACTGCTACGTTCCATAAATTATTATAATATTGCATTGCCAGGAATTACATATCCTGAGCAAAGTTTTAGCTCAATCAGATTATTGAAATTGGTTTAAAATTAACTTGCAAGTTTTAATCTAAATTTTTGTGAAGCCATGTAGAAGCAGTATTCTAAACAAACTTCAACCCTCTTTAAATCATAATAATATTGTATTGTCATTCAAATTACACATGTATTCATTGTTTCGGATCAATAGGATAATTAAAAGTGATTTGACTTGCAAGATTTGAACTAAAGTCATTCAAATTACACATGTATTTATTGTTTCGGCTCAATAGGATAATTAAAAGTGCTTTGACTTTCAAGATTTGATCTAAACATATATACATGTTGCATTCTAGCAACATTGGATTGGCTTTATCGTTGAAAATGCCGTACTGGCTGTCACGATAGTAGCTGTGGATCACATGCAGCGATAATGGCGTAAAAGAAGTGGTCAGAACAGATAATTCGAATCTGTTATGTTAGTAGAACAAATTGATGAAATGCAGTTGTCGAGTGAAAACAATAAAATGCATCGTTCCGTGAAGTTTCCCCAGAAGAAATTGAAACAACTCATAATCAACTAAGCACTTTATTAGAACACTAGCCGTCTTCGCCCGCTACGCTGGTCGGTTTTTCTAAAGAAATCTTGAATGAAACAAAATATATCTGTCAATTTGATCGTGCGTTTTAAAGCAATATGGACATTTACCTGGTGTATCCAACCGAATTGCCGAAAGCAATATGAATGTCATTACGCTATTATATCTTTTATTGAATCATTCAAAATTTAGACTGTTAAGGACCAATTTGTTTAGTTGATCTATTAGTGTAGGATTCGGTAAACAACAATAGAACAATATGTAATATACTAAAAGCGTTCATGAAAATTTATAAATGCAAGTCTCATCAGAATCTGTTAATTGTACTTATTGAAAAGGCTGATCGTTCATAATAATTGGGTTCGCCTGATTCTAGAACTTCCATCTATAATTCTACAATCAAGCAACCTAACAACCAAGAAACAGCAAATGATATGTGCTTTATACTAAAACATTCCCTGAAAAATGAACTAACCGATCAAGTTGCATCGAAATCCACTTAGCAGAATCTTTTAAACTGGAAAATATACCGAAACCTTTCATAAAAATGATCTAATTATCAGTTTAAATCCCATAAAAATTCATTCAGTGGAACCTTTAAAAAAAAGCAAATCTTTCAAAATTGGGTTGATCTGATTTAGAACATTCCCCATAATTATTTAACTAAGCAACGTAGAACGTTATGTTTTATAGTTACATCTTTCCTTAAAAATTATCTAACTAACAATGTAAGTCCCGTCAAAATCTATTCAGCAGAACTCAAGATAATCGGCCGGAATGAAATTTCTCTTTGTATTATATATATATTAAGATAGTTAAATATAACTTTCATAATTGCGTTAACCTGATTATAGAACTCTCTGGGAGGTAGGGGTAGGTATATACTGCATCACTTCTGAATTTTTTAAGGAACTCAGCTCAACTTCCATAACTATAGCATATATACTGTCTAGTATACCCTATCTCTGTAGCGTATATCTTCCAATTTTCTTTACTGTACCACTGAGAACTTTTTCCGCATAGCTCCGTAACTAAACAACACAGAATGAATGATATGATAAATATAGGAGAAATCCCTGAAATATTATCCTACTTACTGTGCATTTAATTAGTTGACTTGAAATCTTTCATAATCGAGTTCACCTAATTTTAGAACTCCCGTAGCAACTTAGAATGATGGTTTTTACATTAAACCATTTATAAACCAAATTTACTATTTAACAGTGTAAGTTCTACAAAATTCTGTTCAGTAGAATCTGAGTTATAGTCATATTTGCAATATTTATTGATCATTAAACATTTTTTCTTTACATTTGAAATAAAATCCGTAACTGTTTTGGTATTTCCCTGTTATGCCATCACCATTGTCACCAAGCGATGGTTGGCACAAAAATAAAATGATACATTTGAAAAAAAAGAATGTTGATAAAGAAAATGAGCATTTAAAAAATATAACTTTTGAAAATTACAGACTTTGACCTACCATTTTTTAAAATCAATAAAAATAATGGTACTACTTGGTTATGCCGCCGACTAAAAATCTATTGCCAAACTATAAGATTAAATGCCAATAATGGTTGATCGTAAATGTCACATTCACTTGACTTTAAGCAAGTTACACGTATTTACGTCATCAGGTGATTTTTATTTCGACGTTTTAAATTTATTTTTATTAATGTTATACTAATTTATTTGTTCTTTCGTTATTTAAAATAAAAATTATGTCAATTTGTATAATTTAGCGAGTGGTTTGGCGATTTATATAATTTGGCGAAATTGGTCGACGGGTACCAGAATGAATGCTTAAAATATCAGAATAAATAAATATTTTGCAAGTAATAAAATATAGTCAATTTAAACTCCAGTCTTGAAATTGTAAATGTCTTTTACTACTGAAGCATGGCGTACGTAATACTTATGTCTCTCATTGCAGAAAACATTTCATTCTTTCAATGAAGACATTCATGGTTTTTTGAAAAAAACATTTTTATATGTAAATTCCTAACTTCTGAAATAATTTTATTGTAGCTTCCTCATCATCAGATAACTGCGAAATGGTAAAATATATATCAGTATCAGTAATAAATATTTTCTTTCAAAAAATAACAAATTAAAAAGATTTACGAGATTATGATGGAATAAAATAAATTCCATCATTAAAAATTCCTGCATAAAAATATTCAAGTTCAATAATTAGCAAATCTTAATGTGTGGCACGGTTTGCAATAAAAATCGTTTGCACGATTAGGGTTGAAATAAATGGCGGGATACCATACATTTTGGCATGGTATCGCGACGAAAATTAGAACGAAAAAGTACCACAGGTTTTTTTTTATTTATTTATTTTTAGTTTTTGAGGCGTTTGAATTATTTTTTTTCTAATTGACGAAGTTGTTTTTATTTATCCAAAAGGATTGGTTAAAAAATTACTCAATTAGAATTTTTTCCCTTGCTATAGTAACAGAATGAAAAGAATGAGTTTTCAGAAATTATCACTTGAAAAATTCAGGTTTTGGCGCCAAAGATAGTGCCAAATTAGAAAAATATGAAATATCTCTCGAATTATTGGGCTTAAAAGAATTTAGTTAGTACTATTCGATTCAGCATTCAAAAATACACAAAAATATGTTATCAGTTGAAAAATAACTATAAAATCAGATTTTTAAGGCATTTTTTTAAAGTTCGTCCTCCTTTTTACCCCCCTTAGGGGTGGAATTTTGGAAAATCCTTTCTTAGCGGCACTCTATATCATAAGAAGTATTTTTACCCCGATTTTCAAGATTTTAGGTTCAGTAGTTTTGGCTGCGCGTTGATTAATACAAAATCCAGACTTTCTTTTATATATATAGATTTTTCAAAAAGTGCAGTTTCCACCAAGATAATTAGCCATCGCTCCGTAGTAGTAATTAGGTTTAAATAAAGTTCAGATAATCGAATAACAGGAGTCAAACCAGGGGATGGATGAAAACTGGAAATACGACTCAAATCTGCTAAAACACAGCGAGTATCAACTTTTTGTTCCTCGCGTGTAAGGATACAAATATGACGTAGGTCGCGCTCTCAACCAATGAATAATTAAGAATGTCACGTCATATAAAGATTGCGAACAGAGCTAGCGGATGAATTTGAAGGCAAAAAGGATAACATCAGAAATGCGCGGGAAAGTAAAAATGGAAGCTAAAAGAATAATCTCGAAAGAAAAAAGTGCGGGAATGGAACATTTAATTAAAGAATACTAAAAGAGTAATATTTAAGCGATTAAGACAAGTGAGACATTAAATTAAAGGGAATTTAACAGAGTTACCGATAGAGATTATTTAACCCCTTCGCGACGGGAGCCTTTTACGAAATGTATATTACTTTGCTACCGGTTTTAAAAAACAGAAGTTCGTGCCTATTCAAATCGGGAAAATACTCGGATTAAATAAGGTAAATTTTACAGTAAATTTTTACTGGTGAGAATAAACGAGGATCCTTAGGCCTATTTCCGGCACGTATACGTGTCGCTCGTCCCCAAGGGGTTAAGGATAAGGATTTAGTGAATATAAAGTAGTAATTTAGAATAAGATAAGGAAATCGCGGAATTAGATCTAATAATGTAAAATATATGCACTGGAAGTTAATATGATGCGTGTTTATTAATAAAAACTTACTTATCTGCAGCTATCTGCAGGAGTTTATTTAATTTTTCAATACTTTAGGAGTGGCACTTTGATTTAAAAAAATGCTTATTGCTGAATAATTTGTTAAAGGTCAACATGAAATTTGTAAACAACATCAAGGATCATCCAGAATTTCATACTTTGAAATAAGCGGTAACGCGGGTTTAATATCGCGTATTTTCAAACAAAAATGGGTTAAATCTGACCTCGACAAAGCTGTGGCATTAGATTAGCAAACTCGTGCTTTCAAATAAAACAGAATAGCCTCGACGTATTTTCAAACTTAGAGGAAGCTAGTGCAACTTTTGAAACTCCCTCAAACCAACTGCGCAAATGGCTATTTTACGGTTACATTTAATCGACACCTCTGATTTCTTGCGCCTAAACAATCACGGATCTTGAAAATGCAGAAATTCAGCTACCAGTACACGCGGTTTTGTCAAATTCCGAGATAATCGGAAAGATGGAATTTGTCAAACTAAATCATCAAAACGTCCCACTGTACGCCGGGTGTGTTTTCGTAATCAAGAACTTGAGTTGTAATATTACTATTTGCAGCTAGTAATATTAACGTAAAAACAGCGACTATGCACTGGAAACGGAATGCGCAAAGTGCTATAATTCTTACACAATTTTATAATAGATTTTTCACGTTTTTAATCGCAGAAAAATATTAGAATTTCTACGATTGTATAAAGTTGCAACTAAGTGTCAATTAAATATTAAATAAAAAATTTCTAATCTGAATCAGTCTACTTTTGAAAATTCCCAGGAATGCACGCATTTTGAAAATGCAATCCATTTTCGGGGCTTCAGTAACTAACTCGAGCAACTTTTAGAAAAATGGATACCTGTCAATCTTTCGCTTTTGTGGGTTTTTTCTTTTTAATGTTATAAAAGACTTTGGACCAGAAATTTAAATTATATGTAAGTAATCCGCATAGACTAGTGTTGTCAGGTGTTCCGCGTAAATAAGTCTCCTAATGCTCTAGACACCACTAATTTCTTACAGTTTATTTCGCCATCTTTAATCGCAGGTAATTCTGACATTAGATAAGGCGAAGAAAATTACTTTAAAATACGGTGTCCAGAGCATTTGGAGCCCCGATTTACGCGGGCACGTGGCAACACTAAGATAGACGCAAAACACAATATTAAGCAATTTTATTATAAAAAAAACCCTTTTCCATAAATAGTCTTCAAATATTACAAACAAGTAAGAAAAAATCATGCTTCAAGCATAGATTATGAAACACTTTACAACACATTCAGAATAATGTAACAAAACTGCACCTTTAAAAAATTACAATATGACGTCTAATTCAACCATATGGAAACGCATGACGCATTTCAAAACCCCATATCAGCTGTTTCCATTTACAATCGGAAAATTAACCGAATATTTTAGCAGCCCTGTGTAGGACATATAGATTTGTATCTATTAACTAAATGTATGACAAAATTTAGTTCACTTAAGATATATATATACTTCAGTTGAAAATTTCCCTTCAGCAATTTCCTCTAATAAGGAGAATGGTACGTTGGGTACTTTTGAGCAGCCCTGTATATGAGGGATAGAAATTTTATATGACGAGTAACGTACAAAATATTAATTTAATTTAAAAGCGCATACCGAATTTTAAACCGTACACTCCAGCCATTATTACTCAAAGACAGTACTGTAACCCATTTCTTTTGTGTATCCCTGTATGTGAATAAAAAATCCCATGAATGCCCTGTTCTAACGTGATTGTCGTGAAATTGAGTTATTTATATCAGTTTCAATACATTTGAAATAGCATAATGTCATTAAAGTATTCTGCAAACGATTTTTCCTCGTATACCATAATGTAATGGAATACTTTTGAGTGCCCCTGTAATTGAACTATTAATCCTACATACTTCATATACAATACCAAACATGCTTTGGGGACCCTAAATAACCTTTATCAATTTCATGAAAATCCGAGTCTATTTACGGGAGTTAGAGCGTGGACAGATGGCCAGACAGACTGACGGACAGACAAACCGAATGCATAAACACTTTCCAACTTTGTTGGAAAGTGTTAAAAAGAGTGTAAATATTTCCATAAATATTCAGAATTATTTCTTCTCCTGTCTCTCCCACTCTTGGATCTTCACGAAGCTTATTTTATTTTTAAAAATTCTTATAAACTTATTAAGGATCTCTCAACATCTCCTTTTCTCTCTTCAGACTGGAAATTACTTTTGTAATTCTTTCCACTCTTTTCTTGTATTTTTTCATTTTTATGGTAAAAAAGAGACTTTCTTTTATCTCTCTCTCTCTTTTTTATTTATTTATTTATTTATTTTTATGTACTTAATTTTTATTTATTTTAATTATTTTTGAATCTACTTCTTTATTTTATTTAAATTTTGTTTATTTCCTTTTCTCTTTTCTTTTTTGTAAATATTTTCTATCATTGTGGCAACTGTCGAATTCTGCCATGTGCTCCTCTGTGATTGGTGTTTTCCTTACAGCTAGCGCCACCTGTTGCACACTTTGTAATCTTTCCTCTTTTCCCTTTCTGTTCATTTGTGACCTTGTCTCCTTTCGGACACGTGTTTATAGTAGCTGATGACGGGCTGTTAATTTTCCAGCTAAAAACGCGTCCTGTATTTTTTTTTTTTCGTGGTGATTTATACAAAGTTTTATTAAGCTATCTTTAAGGGGGTAAAAAGTATTTTTAATTTTCCTGCATGCAATGAGTCAACATCGATCTTGGATTCCAACTATACCTGTCTATTCACCTGTTACTAATTCTTACTCTTAACCCCTTAATCGTCGCACCCGTGACTGTCACGGGCGGTGTAGGCTTCTTTTCTTTTATTCAGATTGTTTTACTCCCACCAGTTTTTTTTAAAGAATGCAGTTGGCTTTACTCTCTGGACATTTTATCAGCTATTAAATGAAGAGAATATTTTAACTTGAAGAAAGTGGTGGCAATCAAATAATCTGAATTTAAAAAAAGTATTCGACACTTCTAAGGCGCGACGATTAAGGGGTTAAAGGCTTAAAATTATCCATTGTTTATTTTTTTTATCAATGAATGATGCGCACAGTAATCACATGTAAGCCTTTATTAGTATCTAAAGTGAAGTACAAGGTAGCCATAAAACTATCTTCGTTGTTAACTCTTTCCGGCATGGTAGATAATTTTAATTCCCAAATGCAACAACGGCACCAATATTTTAAAATGAATTTTTTGCCTTTCAGATTGTACGGAAAGAAAAGGTTTTATATATTTTCAAATATACTTGTTCGTAAGTCCAGGTATCATTCAATTATTTCAACATTATAGTAACAGAAGTACTTTGAGCCGGAAAGGTTTAAGACGCAATTGTAGTTGATACTAACAAACGCAGTGACATCAAATTTTACATTTCAACTTTTGAATACGTAGAGAAATAAATTCCGCGTAAAAATGAAAAAAAAATGGATCGTTACAGTGTCTTATATTAGACACTTTTTATTAAAAAAAATTAACATCTTATCAGAATTTCTGTAATGTAATTTGTATTTTGAATTTAGTTCAGAAATTTTGTCTGGATTTTGATGGGATTTGTACTGTTAATTTTCAGAGATCTCTTTGGTATATAGAAAATAGTTCTATATTGTTTAGTTATAGATTTTTAAGGAAAAGTAGTAGAATCAGATGAATCCGAATATAAAAGATTAATCTTTTAAAAAATATTCTGCTGAAAGGCTAAAAACGCGTCCTGTAGTTCTTTTTTTTTTTCTTTTTGTGGTGATTTATACAAAGTTTTATTATTTTAATGCTTTTATCCTCTTCATTAGTTTTAGTAAGCGCGTGCTAGTACATATTATAAAAAAAACGATTTAACACATTCATAATATATGAAGTAATTATTCTGCATGTTGCTTAATTTTGTCATTTCAAGGTTTTTTGTCCCTGATGATTAATATATTAACCTGCAACTGAAAAAATACATCGCGAACTTTAATTGTTTTCAAATCTTTACTGAAATTGATATACAATGGATTCTTCCATGTGTTTAATTTGTTTCTATATACACCATTAATGGTTGTAGAGTTACTATTCTTGTACTCTTAACCACTTTAGGGGCGGTGGAATATATTATATCCTATCTAATTGTAATTATGATTTGTACCAGAAACTTTTAATTAAATTTTACTTTTTAAACTTTGATGGAAAATAGTTGAATAATTGCTTTTCCTTATTTTAAAATGAATTTTTCGAAAATTTCGCAGTGTTGCCAAATTGGGGATTTTCTCCCCATTTTGGGAGATTTTGAACCTCTAGGGGAATTTTTTGGGGAAAAGTAATTCATGGGGAAATTTTTGTTGACTATCAACATTTTTGGGGGAGAAATGGGGAATTTATTTCATTATTTCACTTAAAGTTTATAATTAGTCATCTGGCAACACTGGATGTAACTCGATTTTGATTTGGAAAACGGAAATAAAATACATAAATCGGAGATATCAACCATTATTCTAGTGGTCGTTGTCGTCGTTTACGACATGACAGTTTACACGTATCACAGGTGCATATCCCTTTCTGCCTTGGACTAACCCCACCTGAATATCCAGACCAGTGTATAAGTGCGGCAGAATTTCCTAGTCATCGCGTACAAACACATACACATTTTTAGGTGCGTTCGTAATTATATAAATACGTAGCACCTATAGTTGTCGGTCAGTCCGTCTGTCTGTCCGTCCGTCTGTCCGCATATAACAGAGCAAAAACTACCCAAACGAATCGTTTGAAATTTAAAATATATAATTGTTGCATAATTTTGTCGAGTCATTTCAAATTTTATGAAAATCGGTTTTATAGTTTAATGACAGGGACAGTCAAAAGTTTTCCGTTACATTACGGCCAATGGGAAAAATTATTGCAAGTGCATTTTAATGATGTTACAGCCTTCCGAACTGAATGAAATGGATAGGCACTTAAGAAGTGCGCTAAAATATACATTCAGTACAATATGCGGTGCAAAAAATATTTATAAAACTAGTTTTAGTACGAACGCACCTCATTTGTCTCGTTTGACGAGCAAATTCCAACTTGTTATGATATAGATACAACAGAAATGGAAAAAAAGTTTATAACTTCTTTTTTGTTTAACCCCTTGAGGGGCGGTGGGATATATTTTATCCCACCTACGATTAATGAAGATTTGCACCAGAAAAATTTTATGAAATTTTACTTTTCTAACTTCAGTGGAAAAAAGGTCGTTTAATTGCTTTTCCCTATTTTGAAATAATTTTTTTCTAAATTTCTGGTGGGAATTCAGCATTACACAAACGCAATTGCTTGCCCCTCAAGGGGTTAAGGGTGGTTAATTTGTGCTTCACTGCGCTTTTTAAAAGATTTAATTAAAGATGTGGAAAACAGTTATTTTTATATTATTATTATTGACGAAAGCACAATAATTGATACAACGCACGTGCTACGCATTATGATACTTTAGTATGACAAAAAATTGAAAACAGCGTTTTATAGGTTAAGTCAGATAGAAGCAAGTGATGCGAACACCTTTTCAGATTCATTCAAATCTCCACTGATTAGAGATAGTCTAAACCTTGAAAAACTTATTAGTGTAAGCGTAGATAGAGCTGATGTAATGACAGGCCAGCATCATCTATTGGCAACAATTTAAAAAACTAGTATGTTGTGGCCATCACAAAACTTTCTTGTATATAAATCACGTCAATTAAGTCATATAAATAGTACAAGAAATTACATCAATTTAGCACCAATTCATATCAAAATATATCTGAATTTGAAGTTGGATGAAAATTCGCGCATTAGTTACTGAGATAGAGCTATAGGTGAAATTCTGAAAAATGCAGCATAGCAGCAGCACCTGTTAAGCGATTTGCACCAAAACACAAACAGCACTAATTCATATCAGGGCATACCGGGATCTTAAGTTTGTTGAAAATCCAAGCATTAGTTCTTGAGATAGAGCTATTGGGAATATCACAAATAATGCAGCATAGCAGCGCCACCTGTTGAGCGATTTGCACCAAAAGGTGCAAAACGTAAATTCATGTCAAGGACTAACTGAATCTGAAGTTTGATGAAAATCCGTACATTTGTTCTGGAGATTGAGCTATTGTGGAAATCGTGAAAAATCCTGCATAGCAGCGCCACCTTTGGGCGATTTAGACCAAAACATAAACAGCACTAATTCATATTCAGGTATACCTGAATCTGAAGTTTGTTGACAACCCAAGCATTAGTTCTTGAGATAGAGCTACTGCGGAAATCACAAAAAATGCAGCATAGCAGCACCACTTGTTGAGCGATTTACACCAAAAGGTGCAAAACGTCAATTCATGTCAAGGACTAACTGAATCTGAAGTTTGTTGAAAATCCGTGCATTATTTCTTGAGAGAGAGCTATTACGAAAATCGTGTAAATGCTGCAAAATGCAGCTTAGTAGCACCATCTGTTGGGCGATGTACACCAAAACATTACCAGCACCAATTCATATCAAGGAATAACTGAATGTGAAGTTTGATGAAAATCCGTGGCTTAGTTCTTGAGATAGAGCTATTGCAAAAATCGCGAAAAATGCTGCATAGCAGCGCTACCTGTTGGGCAATTTACACCAAAAGCTAATCAGCACCAACTTATATTAGGGACTACTTGAATATAAATTTTTATTAAATTCCGTGCATCAGTTCTTGAGATAGAGCGCCCACAAAATTTGTGTCACACACAGACAGACAGGCAGAACCACAGACTCACAGGCAGACATTTTATAAAAACATGCTTTTTGACCTCTAAATCTTTGACCTCTAAAACGTGTAAATCCGTCGAAAACCGGAAAACGAAAATTTTTACGAATCCAATACTTTTTTCTTGTAAAGGTAGAAGAAAGTAGCAAGCATAAAAGAACTTGTGGTTGGAAAATATATATTTCATTTTTTATGTTTAGCTGCGAATATTTATGCAAAATTCTGCCGAGTTTAACTGTTTATTTTTTTTAGAATAGGGATTTTTAATAAAGGCTTGATTTGGGGAATAAAACTAAGTTTAAATTCGTTAAACATTTTTTATAGTACTAAATTGAAAATTGAAAATTTACTTTTTTTGAGTAGAAACAGAGTTAGGGGCTTTTTCGAAAAAAAAAACCCACTCATTTGGGGGAAATTTTCATAAATTTTGGGGGATAGTGACTTTTGACAATATAACAGCAGTGAATTCCGGTGTGAATTCAAAATTAAAGAAACGCAATTGCTTGACTCTCAAAAGGTTAAATCCATGCAAAATTTTGATACAGTTTCTTGTTTCATTTATTTAGTTTAGATTTTAAATAGCAGTTTTAAAAGAAAGCCTTTTATTTTATAGTTTTTTCAAACTATGTGCATTGTTTGTTTTATTATACTTTTAAATCTGATAACACACAGTCTCAATGGTCAGGAAAAACCTGCTTTAGACAGATTTACGTCTTAGCAGAAGCATTTGTTTTATTAATATACCGAAATCTGTTCCCGATGACTATAGGTTTTTCAGTTTAACACTAGAAAGGCCGTAAAGGTTCATTTTGACCCCCCCCCCCCCAAATGAACATATTTCAATAGAATGATTATGTTAAAATTAATCTAGTGAATATATTTCACTTCGAACCAGAAATTTCTCAATAAAATAAGTTTAAAATAAAGAAAGAAGAAAAAAAGTAAAGTGAGTTGAAAAGTTTTAAATATAAATTCTGATGTAAAATAGTTTTATAAAACCTGAGTAAAATTTCCGGCCTTAGTGTTAAGGAGATATTCTGTTATAGACAGGTTTTATGTTTAACGGGTTTACTGTGTATTTTTCACAAATTCAGAGAAGAGATAAATAGTTTAAATATTTTAACATTTTATTTTAGCATTTTAACATTCTGTACGAAAAAAAGCAAAAGGCTTTTCACATTATATTTGCATCTATTGCTATTAAAAACTAAACAGCTATAAATAATGGCAAAAACAGATATTCATTTTTACTGGTGTAAGTTTACTTCCGCGGTAGTCTGCCCCAGCGTTTACACCATATTGTAACAATCTAGACAACAGTCTGACAGTCTGATCGAAAATGATCATATTACGTGGACAAACTGGCACGAGTAAAAAGAAATAGAAATTTTCATCATATTTGTGAGAGAAATTTTCCACGAATAAAGCGCTTAAATAAGAGGAAATTTTCTGTTCAAATTTACTGGTGGGAGTTTGCCACGACGGATTTCAGAAACTGTTTATCTGATTTAATATAAAACAGCCACCATCTTGTGACAACCTCCTCGGTTACTTGACTCGCAACTGGTAGAAAATACACTATATGTCTCATCCTCTTTATTCCTAATTCCATTCTCGAGACATATACGTCGCATTAGGCTAATTTTTAATCTATTCATACCACTTTTTAAAAATAATCTCTGCCATACACTTATACTAGGAAATTTGAATTGAAATCCACCAGACAGAAACATTTTGTAAATTGCGATACATAGTCCAGGCAATAGGGGATTTTACCAAGCGCAATTAATGGTAGTGCTGGAAATCGGCTTACGTTATGTTTTGTGGGTCGCTGAATCCGAATTTGTAACTTCCCACCAAAATTGTCAAAGTATTCCTCAAGAAGAGTGAAAACCTCACATGTTCAATGAGGCCTTACACCATCTTGCATGAACCAGTATGTTTCGGGTACATCTTCCAAAGCATTATGAGTGGCCAAAAATTCATGCAATATTTCAGCGTAACGACTGGCATTCACTGTCTCCTGTAGGAAAATGGGTCCAATAATGCCTCTGCTGGGTAAAGCTGCCCATACAGTAATTCGTTTTGCATACAACGATTGTGGAACACACACATGAGGTTTTTCAGAACCCCGCATACGTTAATTCTGTTCATTGACGAAGCCATCCAGGTAAAAATGTGCTTCGTCAGAAAACCATATTTGGCTTTCTTGAATGTCGCCACCATCAATCATTTGCAGTATTTCGTTGCAAAATCGATTCTTTCATCAATGGAAGTACGCTGTAGTGGCTGCTGCGTTTGCGATTTGCATGGAAACATTTCCAGGGATATTCGCCGAATTCTGTGCGTAGTTGCTTTGCTTATCCCACAGGAAGCTGCAGTTTTGCGAACAGAGGTTTTAGGGAGTGCGTGCAATGGTATTCTGAACAACCTCAACATTTGCTGTTGTTCTTGACGACCAATGTCGTCCAACGGACCCCGCCAATCCATCCGCAACCTTACCAGTTCGCTGAAACTTTTCCCACAACTTTTTTATTGCCTTCGGCTGCGGACCTTTCTTTCATTAAATCTTTTCTTTAAGCTCTTTCTTGTTGATGTGAAACTTTCACTCAATCGGTGATATTCTAAAACAATGAAAATTCTCTCTTCCAACGAATACACCATTTTGAAGAATTTGCGCAACGACAACTACTGTTTCCCTTGAAATGGTTACTACTGAACTTTCACTGTTCACGTCTACTTCTGTCTGGTCAGCATGCTCCGTTTGGACAGGAACCAAAATACAGGAACCAAAATGGGCTGTAGCGCCTTCTGTCGGTCAGATTTTGAACTATCATAATAAAATGTTCTAAACAAAATTCTAGACTTTACACATCCGTTTCCTTGGAGAATTTTTTTAATAACTCTATTCGTTTGTTTCTTATTCATTTTTAAAAATAGGTACTCCTTTTTGGACACCCTGTAGTTCTTGGCATTAAGATTCGAAATTTATGTTCAATTACAATGAAAAAAATGACCTCAATAATGAGAAAATGAGATCATTTACCTATTTCGCTCTCTCATTTGCAGCATGGAAAACATTTTGTTTCTGTTATTATACAAATCACATTAATAGTTATAAGAAATCGTAAATACAAGGTTCGTACACATCAAGGGATTTAAGGGATTTTAGGTGTTTTAGAACCAGAAATTTCCCGAAGTACTGGTCGCAATATCTTAAGATAGAGTTTATTTCTCATTAACAAGGCAAATGTTTCTTTACGAAAATTATGGCAAAGAGTCCTTGAAGCGTACGAGCCTAAAATATATACGACGATAATATATTATTTATTTTTTACTGTTTTAAGTTTAGATATTTTAAGAGTTATTATGAGACCTTCATATCCCTGCGAACATGTCGTCGTAGAAGTCACAGTAGACTCTAGTGTAGATGTGACGTCAGCCGTAAATGGTTTATTTCACAGTAAAATATTTTTAAAGTGATACACGGATATTGCATATTGGTAAATTAAAAATTTTACCGCAAGAGAATATGGTGTAATGAATAACAGCATTTTTTTTAATGGAAAATTTTAGACATAAAAGCAAGATAGTTTTTTTTCCTGTTTGAGTTTCATATTTGTCAAAAATAAACTAAAATAAATAAGTCGTAAAAACTCAATAATCTGTTGCTATTATAAATGCTGTTTCGAAAGATGTATTGTAAGTATATATTTAAATTTATCTCGTTCACGCCGGCGCCGATATTCATATTTTTCACTGTGAGACGATACTCGAATTCATCTTTCGCTTCATCTGGTGGCGCGATACCGTCGCTTATTCACACACTGTATGTAATGACCCGCCCTTCTCATATTTATCGAATTGAACTCGAATATAACAAAGTCTTTTGTAAATTGGTGTTCTAGGTAGTTTCCGCAAGTTTATGCGTCGTTAAATATCGTTCAATGCACGAATTTAATATAAAATGTCTTACTGGCTAAAAAAATAAAGACAACATGATACAAATGCATTTTCTGTAAGGTAGAAGCCACGCCCTTAATCAATGATATTTTTTGAATGAAAACGATAAATCTCGATTTCCATCGTGAATGTGTTAATTTTATAATATTGAATTGTTTTTACTACTGAATTTTCGAATATTCAAGTGTGACCCACCTGTTGCGTACGCCGTCTATGAAATAGTCGAGTGTGAGACACTTGTAGTGCACGCCTTCAATGTAACAGTCGAGTTTGACCCACCAGTGATTTACACCGCCTGATGCGACAGTCAAGAGTGACTCCCCGGTGATGCACGCCGCCTGATGGGACAACTGAACGTGATCCCCGGTGATGCACGCCGGCGTGAACATGTTAAATAAATGCGTATTAGTTTCAATGTACAGGGCTGCCACAGCGACTATTTTTCAATTCTATTCGCACCACTATTTAAAAAAAAACAGATTTTGTAGTATATTTCTCTTTCAAATGTTCCCGAGCAGTATGTCAATCATTTTTGTTTTGAGAAAGTGGTGTGGGGTAGAATTACAAAATAGTCACCTATGGCAGCCCTGAATGCATGTTAGTGTATTATTTAAAGTAAAATAAATTTCAATAAAACGTAGCGAAATACAGAATCGCCGTAAGTCCGCTTACCACTTATTGCAGGGTTGCCAATTTGGCCTCCACTTTTATTTCAAAATTTCTAATTCACACCTGAAATTTTGAAAGAAGAATCTTTACCTTTATGTAACCACAGAATTTCTCTCCTTCAATAAAGTTAAAAATACTTTTTTTTTAAATTTCTGACATGAATTAGGATTTTCTGAATAAAGATGCAGGTTAAACTGGCAACCCTGGATTATTTTTCCACTGGTTGGCGCACAAAGTGTATATTGGGTAAATCCTCAAAGTACTTTGAATAAAATTGTTTAGGAATATAAAATATAGTTCAAATTATAATTATTGAACGTCACATTCACCTTGATTTACATATAAATATACGATATTACAATTCTGATAAAATTTTACTTAAAATGTGCTAAAATACATATAAAGGTTTCTACAACATAAAAACCGTCAAAGTTGTTAAAATCCCAAGCGCTTTCAACTGCATTATAACAGTCGTCTTCAGGGGAAAAATCAGAGGAGTGAAAGTTCGTAGAAATTTCCTTGCTTAAGTATCAGTGGACGTGAAAGTTCGTGAAAAATTCCTTGCTTAAGTATCAGTGGACGTGAACGTTCGTGGAAAATTCCTTGCTTAAGTATCAGTGGCGATGAAACTTCTGGCATATATGTAATACCTTTTACAGACAGGAAAATAGACCCAATCCCTAACGATGGAACTTCTGGCATATATGTAATACCTTTTACAGACAAAGTAAATCAGAAAGAACTCAAATACATATGAATGACCACTAGAAAATTTAAAAACAGACGAAAAGAACATATTACAGACATAAAGTATACCAAACCCTCTACTGCTCTATCCAGATTAAATGAAAAACAAGATATCCACATAGATTTCAGTAAAGCAAGAGTCATAGCCCGTACTTCAAATTACTACACATCGATAATCAGGGAATCCTTGGAAATTTTAACTCAAAGAAAGAATACTTGCAACGATACATTGTCCTACAGCATATCTAAGATCTGGTATAGAATACTAGATATTTCTAGAGATTTTGAAACATAATCATTTTCATTTTTTTTTACCACCTCCCCGCCCCCCCCCCCCTCCACCCTTCCTTTGAATAGACTCGTCCACTGATACTTAAGCAAGGAATTTTCCACGAACTTTCACTCTTCTGATTTTTCCCCTGAAGACGACTGTTATAATGCAGTTGAAAGCGCTTGGGATTTTAACATCTTTGACGGTTTTTATGTTGTAGAAACCTTTTTATGTATTTTAGCACCTTTTAAGTAAAATTTTATCAGAATTGTAATATCGTATATTGTTTAGCAATGTTTCTTATTTCTAGGGTATATTTATTAATTTAAATTTCTGGTTCAAAGTATGTTTATTTCACTTAAAAAAAAAAAGAATAAAAATGGAAAGTTTGAAGATATAAATTTCTCTATCGGTCTGTTCGAGATAGTTATTGAATCCCGGGAAGTAAATCGCATTGTCAAATTACAGTCTTTGGAATTTCAAGTTGTACGGCATCACTATTTCAGATTAGAAATGTTTTAATACACATTTAAATCACAAGATTCGTAATCATTTTATATACTTGTAGAATTAGCATTATTTTAAAATACGGTTACATTATTGAAGAAGGTGAAGCCTATTAAAACAAATTTGGCAGAACTTATACACGTTGCGTATTGCATTGCCCAACAAGTGTTCGTCGCTGTTTTTTACTTGAACAATACGAGTTGCCGTTATTAGCAACCCGAGTTCTTGAATAGATTTTAAAGCATGTAGCTCATACACCGTTCTAAGCACAAATAATTAAATTTAAAGAAATGCCATAATTATTCTGGTATTTCAAACAATAACGTATTGGAGGAGTTAAAAAATATATATTTAAGCATTGAAAATTTATATCAGAGCTATGTTCTCTATGTGTGCTTTAAATATAATGATGTAGACATATATAAAATAAATACTGTTCTTAACATAAATAATATCACTAATTATTGCAGAAACATTATATAAATAAATAAAATTATAAATTGTAATAACAAATTAAAATATATAAAAAATATATACTTATTGAATTTTAACAGAAAACTACCATAGTAGGAGAGCTGTTGAACATTTTTGAGTAGGTATTTGAGGCACCCTGAAAATTTGAGCAACACTTCTTTTGTAATGCCTGAATACAAAATCGAATGTCTGGCTGAAGGATCGTGGCACAGAAACTGTGCCAGACACGTGTCAAGTTCCATTTTTACTTGACACGTGTCTGGCACAGATTTTGGGCCGACTAAAGTGTCTGTCATTTTCAAAATATTTTTTTCTAAGCGTAAATATTATTCTGCCTCAATCTCAGCGTGCCTCAAATACATTTTTGGGTAGTCAAAAAATGGCACTTGACACGTGTCTGGTACAGTTTTTGGGCCGACTAAAGTGTCTGTCGTTTTCAAAATATTTTTTTTTCTAAGTATAAATATTATTCTGTCTCAATCTCAGCGTACCTCAAATACATTTTTTGGATAGTAAAAAAAAAAAAAAAAAAGTGGCACTTGACACGTGTCTGGCACAGTTTTTGGGCCACGATCCTTCAGCCAGACATCCGATTTTGTATTCAGCCATTACAAAAGAAGTGTTGCACAAATTTTCAGGGTGCCTCAAATACCTTCCCTAAAATGTTTAACAGCTCTTCGACTACCAATTCGATGGCAGTATTTATTATAATACTGATCTCATTATTATATTTGTATTTACACTGCGCTTTTTTTTTTACATCAGCGAATAGTACTACAAAACTGCTGTTCCATTTTTCTATTTAATTACAAAAATATTCCAAATCATTTTCTTAGTTTTCAGCATTTTTTGCTACTAAATTAACTCTTATGAATTTATATAAAGCATAAATTTACTGTTCAATCTGTCTCAAAAGTTTAAGATTAACCACAAAATGCCATTTATTACATAACAATGAAAATTAAACAAAAACGTATTATTTATATATTACATTCTGTAACACCCTCTAAAATTGGGAGGAGTGAAAAGCCCACTCTTTGAAAGAGTGACAGGCATTTTCACTCTTTTAGGAGTGAATTTTGTAAAAATACACTCCTTAAAGTGTGGAATTTTCCACTCTCTAGAAAGGAGTGCAATATCTCACTCCGTTATCGAGAGTGAAACAGTCACTCCCGAAAGAGTGGCTTACGTATGCATTGCTTATTAACCAATCAGGAACAGCAAGGCGACAGCGCCCTCGTAAGATAAGAAAAATGATCACTTTTTCGTCCGCCATTTTACGATTAACAGATTAGGATATCATTAAACTTATTCTTAATGGGATACATAAAATAAAGGTAAGTCTTATTTAATTTTAACCATTTATTCGTGTAGATATGTTAGATGAGCCAAATGTTGTATTTTGTATAGAAAAAGATTGATCGAGGATTCTATTCCAAGAAAATTGATTTCCTAGAAAAGAGATTGTCTATTATGTTTCTTCATGTAGCGGTTTGAAATATAATTGTTTTAACAATTGAAAAGCACACAAATGGTTAGCAAAAGATAATGAAAACTTCATTAATTCGGCCAATGTGAATTTAAAAAAAATGGGTGTAAATACAATAAAATCTGTGTAAGGCGGACTCTGTGTAAGTCGGAAATCTGTCTACTGCGGAAATATTTTGAAGTCCCGGCGAATCCATAGAAAATAACACTAATACGTGCTCCATAAGCCGGAATCTGAATAACGCGGAAACGGAAAGGATTTTAAGGATTTTAAACAAATTTTTCCATAAGACGGAAAAAAGGATCTTTTAAAAATAAAAAACATTCAGTAAACGAAAATTTAAAACTGATTAATAGATCAAATACATATAAATAAATACATATAAAATACAAATATTAATAAAAACAGACTTTTGCTCATTCATTTTTTTACAGCGAAAGAATTTTTATGAAATTTTGCATTTTTGCGGATTTAATAAAAAGCAAAAGAAACTATGCAGTTTCCATTTGTTTAGCCGACAACATTTTCTTTTTATTTACAATTTTTAACACAGATTTCTGTTTTTTTTTTTTTTTTTACAGTGTTACATTTAAAATATGCGTTTTTTTTTTTTTTTTTTTTTTTTTTTTTTTTTTTTTTTTTAATTACCCTTATAATAAAAATTTAAAAAAAATTACAGACCTATATTCTAACTGTAAATACAAGACTACGAGATTTAAAAAAAGTCATACATTTAAAATTTAAAAAACAAAGTTTTAAAAACCATATTTTTTTTCAAATTATTAGGATAGTTGAAAAGAAAAATAATTTAGAATAGTATAGTTTAATTTTATATACCGTATTTTAATCCATTTCGCTGAGAAAAATAGTTAATTTGTGTGAAAAACTGTAAACAATTGTAAATAAAAAGAAAATGCCGATTGAACAAATAAAAATCTGTACACTTTTTACTTTTATACTTTTCATTAAATTCATAAAATGCAAAATCTCATACATAAAACTCTCTCTCTCTATATAAAAAATTAAATAAATAAATACATGTGCAAAATCATGTTTTTTTTTATTTATTTGTCTCAAATATATATATATATGTATGCATTATTATGGTGTGAAAATAATAGACCATTTGTTTGTTGGGAAGCAATGGTTTTGCTGAGATTCAAACTCCAAAAATATTTATACTAAATAATATTTCACGTTAAGAACGGTTCTGAAGATTACAAACGTAAAAAATACGCAACAGTCTTTCTTTCTTTCTTTCTTTCTTTCTTTTTTTTTTTTTTTTTTTTTTTCTACTGATTTGCATAAGGCGGAATATTGTCTACGAGGGAAAATTTTCTCTGTTCCAATCGATTCCGCCTTAGACAGATTTTACTGCATTTATTCTTCCCATTCAGTTTTTTCAATCCCATTCCAACGTTTTCCAACGATCGAAAAAAGAAAATAATAATAACAATAAATTTTATCTGTTTCGTTTGCAAAGCATCCTCAGAGGACATCTGGATTTCTTCCAATTCATAGCAGATGCGAAGTAATCAAAATTAATTTGCCGTTCTGTGAGATTTTGTTTTTTCTTTTTTGGTTTATACTGATATCAGATTTTACACACTTAGAGTATTTATCATCATTATTATTGTTTCGGAGTTAAAATATGATATTTCATGATTATGATATTACGAAAAGGTTGGTATTAGAGGTCTGAACGGACCGAAATTTCCAGCCCCGGGCCCGGCCCAAATCATAGAAAAAAATTCTGCCCGGCGCGGCCCGATACGAAAATTAAAAGCTTGGCGCGAGCCCAGCCCGACCCGTAGAAAAAATATTGGCCCGGTCCGGTAAAATACTTAAAAGTTCGGCCCGAGTGAATTTCTACAAAACATTGATTTTTACGTCGATTTTGTTAAAAATTTGTCTCGTACGAGGAGTTCTGACCCAAAATATTTATCTTAACATTTTTTTTTTTTTCATGTTTATAATCTTCATTTTTATAGAAGTGCCGCAAGCTGGGATATTTATTTTTTTAATGAATCTCTATTTCTTGCATGTAAATGCTTCAGTTATCATTAATATTGTTAATCCATATTCTATGTATTGAAGTGTTAAAAATCTGAAAAGTACTATACAGTAAAGTCTTTAAGACAGAATTGTATAGAAAAAAAAAATGCGTTATGGACAAGTTCCCTTCTTAGCAAGTGTAAATGTATTATATATTCTTTTCTTACGTATTAGTATAATAATTTTGCATGGATCAAGACGTTTTACAGTTTAAAACAGGGCTCCGTCATAGGCAGGTTCCTTTGCACACGTTTTACTACATTTTAATTTAGTTATATATTAATAAGCGTAGAAAACTACTATCTCTCTATTCTAAAAAAAAGTAACTACCGCTGTCACCGCCGCCGCCGCCGCCGGTTTTGAATTTTTTGTGACCGGAGGTCTTTCTTCGTTAATATTAAGAAAAATAATGCATACAAAAATATGAAAATCGGTAGTATTATACAGAAATGTTTGATAAACACGCTGATGCAGACAGTTTTTAGATCGAAGAATTATTTTAAGAGATATTTAATGCTAAAGTTGGACAAAATCGTTCCACTAAAAAAGTTTTATAGGAGCAAAAACTGTTCATAGGAATTTAATCATTTTTAGATCATTTTATGCGTTAGAATTTGCCGGGGTGCAGATTGCATTAATTTTTTTATTTTGACTCATTTTTTGAGGTTTTATTTCTATTTTAAATTCAGATTTTCAGCATTTCTAGAGATATTTTTAACAGATTTTAGAAAGTGATATTAATTTAAACTGTTGCCAACTGTATAAACAGCGGAAGCAATAATGTTTGCTTCAAAAAAAAATATTTATAATATTTATACATGTAAATAAATTAAAAATTTATTTACTCGTGACTATTATAAACAGAAAAAAACATTTGGAATTAGAATTAAATAATTATGTACAAAAAGCAGGAACTTATTAAAAATTATGTCATTAAAAACTATAATTGCACGTGAATTTTAAGAGAGAAAGGAATTTGTAAAGCAATAAATTTATTAACATGCGTTAGAAGTCTTAAATAGGAGAAATTACGTCATATTTACGTCACATTACAGTTATTACATAAAATGAACACAAAATAATATTGCAAAACGGTTTAAATTTAGAAATTGCGCTAGACATTTATTTGATATTTTAAGAGGATACTTTTCAACTATTTTTGTTAGGAAAGCGCAAATAATATTTAATTTCTAACACAAGTATTTTCACGTGAATATTAAAAAGAGAAAGAATAGTTTGGTCAAAATTACGTCAGATTAAAAACGATTAATTTAAAATGTCTCATTTATAAGAACTTTCTTTTCACTTTGTTAAAAAATACCAGCCGACAAACACTCTGTTTACTTAATTCCTTTTATATTAGCTTATTTTGAAATGTTGTTACACGTGTCTACGTCATCAAGTTATTTTTATTTCGACGTTTTATTTGTATTTTTATTAATGTTGTACTAATTTATTTGTTTTTTCGTTATTTAAAATAAAAATTATGTCAGTTTGTATAATTTGGCGATTTATATAATTTGGCGAAATTGGTCGACGGGATAATCAAGTAGTACCGCAACGGATTTGGCTTTAAAATTCCCCAATCAAAGAGAAATGAATAGAAATCCGTTTATAGAGAGATCGCCACTGTTTTTAGGTGCGTTCGTAATTATATAAATACGTAGCACCTATAGTCGTCGTTCAGTCCGTCCGTCTGTCTGTCCGCATATAACAGAGCAAAAACTACCCAACCGAATGGTCTGAAATTTGAAGTATAAGATTGTTGCAAAATTTTGTCGAGCCATTTCAAATTTTATGAAAATCGGATGTATAGTTTAATTACAGGGGCAGTCAAGTTTTTCTTTACATTACGGCCAATGGGAAAAATTATTGCAAGTGCATTTTAATGATGTTACAGCCTTCCGAATGGTCTGAAATTTTAAAGATATAATTGTTGCAAAATTTTTGTTGAGCCATTTCAAATTTTAGGAAAATCGGATGTATAGTTTAACTACAGGGACAGTCAAATGTGTTCGGGGAATGGAAAAAAAATTATTCGGAGTGCATTTTAATGATGTTAAAGACTATGCATTTTATGAAGTGCAACAAATTATACATTTAGTACAATATGGGGTACAAAAAATAATTATAAAACTTGTTATAGTACGAACGCACCTCATTTGCCACGTTTGACGAGCAATTTCCAACTTGTTTAAATTGTAATTCAATCTTTCGAAATATTTTTAAAGCCGATCAAATTAGCGTGCATTTAGAGTCTACGGTGTCTGGACGGGGGTTGGCGAGCGTAGCTCGTAGGGGGCCGAGCCCCCTAGTTCTTTAAAGAAAAAAAATATGCTTAACAGTAGAGTAATGGCGATTTAAAAATGTATGTATTTTTTGCAAAAAATTTTGGGCCTGGCCTAAATTAACTGACCTTTGAATAGACCAGGCCACGCGGAGAGAATAATTTTCATACGGGCTGTGTCAAAACTACGACTGAAAATTTTGGGCCGTGAAGACTAGCAATGAAACCAGTCCCGGCTCTGTACAGAAAAAATAAGTTGGCCCGGCCCGAGTGCCGGGAATGAAAATCGGCCGTCTCTAGATGGTACATTATTTTTTTTTAAACTGTATGTAAGCTTTTTCTGCGGTTTATGATTTTAAAATTTCGAGACCGAGTAGTATAAAATAAATTAATTATAGACATTCTGCATAAATTATTAAATTTCCTTCAATTTAAACGCATTTTCTACGTTTTTGATGCACGTAATTTTTGGCAGTAAGAAATAAAACATGATATTTAAGCATTGAAATAAAATGTTTTTTTATTACTGTTTTGAAGTTTATCGATAAGACATCTTTACTGTATCTTTTAAACATTTCGTATTTTCTTACATAATCTGAATATTTTTTTAAAGAGATTAATAACTACTTTTTTACATTAAAATGTTTTTCAAACAATAAGAACTATGCAGTCATTCATATGCAGTCATTTACTTTATTTTTATTAAAATTCATATAGATACAGATAAATGTAATGTGTTTATTTTTATATTTATTTTTTTTCTATTTCCTAGGTCAATCTTTTCCTATAAAACATATCAAATCTATTTTGCTCATATTCCAAAATACAATATCTACGGGAATAAAAAATTTAAATTAAATATGGCTTACTTTTTGTTTCATTAATAAGTATTGTTTTCAGCAATAATGGGCGAAAAATAGAAATCATGATTAAGTTAAGGAATATGTTTAACAGAAAAATATATACATATTCCAGAGAACTTAAAAATTAGACTGCATGCTCATATTAAATAAAACAAAAGCAAATCACAGCGGATAAAAAAAAATACACACACATTCTTAATGTTTAAATCATGCTTAGAACTCATTAAAAAAAAAAAAAGATGTAAGTTTATAAGCATTGTTTTTATGTGAAAAAAATGAAAAATATTTTAGAACAATAGGACTTTCCAAAAATAGCAACAATTCACAGAAAAAATACTGTAAAAAGAAATTTATATTTAAAAAAAAAATTAAATGAAATCAAACATTGTTAAACATATAACATCCACCTATTAAAAAGTTATTTATAAAACTTTAAAAGTAATATTTTTATAAGGCATGCAGTAAAAGCAAACACAAAGGATAAGATTGGAATAAAATAAGATTGGAATGAAATATATTAGTTTATTTCTGTCAGTAATCTAATTTAAATTCATATGTAACTTTAACTGATTTTTTCCATAAAAATTCAACTAGTGTTACAAACTATGAATAAATATTGCTAATAAAGTATTTTATTTCAATCTTTACCACGGTTGTATCTATTTTCATTGCATGCTGTAAAAGATGTGATTCTTTTAAAATGCCCATAAAAGTAAAATAAAAAAAGAAATGACTACATAAAAAATGAACATTACCTCCTATGAAAGAGTGACTATTCACTCCTACCAGGGGTGAAAAACCGCACTACTTTAGTAAGAGTGAATAGTCACTCCTGCGAAAGAGTGATTATCCACCCCTGTTTATAGTGAATATTCACTTCCCAGGAGTGACTATTCACTCTTTCGGAGAGTCAAAAATTTCACTTTTGCTCAGAGTGAATAGTCACTCTAAAGAGGTTGGGCATATTTTGACTCTGCGATAGAGTGACTATTCACTCCTCCGGAGTGAATAGTCACTCGTTTTTCTTTAGAGTGCATTATTCAAATAAAGCACACCAAAATTTACTTTTCAGTTTTAGTAAATTACACTCTGATTTTTTTTTTTTTTTTTTTTTTTTTTTTTTTTTACATTTTCAATATTATCAGTAGTACTAAAGTTGTTAGCATTTTTATTAAATGTTTTTTCATTCCTGTTTAGATAGCTTTTCTGCAAGTGTGTAAGTAATCTGTAGTGTTAGAACATGTTCACTGCACGACGATCGGGGCACCCGGGTGCAAGGAGAGATATTACATGGAGTAAGTAGATCGTATGATAGCAAGGAATTCCGAAATAATTTAATTATTTCGAAATTTTATGGTTCAAAAAAGCTACAAACAATGACCAAATTAAATATTCTTATCTTTAAAAATAACTAGAAAGATAGCCCGTTAAAAATGACGGAAACTTCTGACATGTAGATGTACTATTATACAACACATGTACAAGAATATGAAATTTTTCTTACTTGTTCTGCTGTGATAGATGAAAATAACACATTTTAAATACGAAACACATTTATGAAAACTATGTATAATGAACACAGAAAAAATGCAATATAAGTGTACTTCAGGTAATAAGTGTAATACAGAAAACTTCCGGATATGCGATGTTTTTGGTAATAAATGTTTTATTATTTAAAAGCTGTCCTTGCTTTTCAGTATCTTCGACAAACATTTTTAAATGTCCTTCCGCTTTACACCTTGAAATAATTACACATAGTTGTCCACGTAAAATAAAAAAAAAAAAATTGTTTTAAATACAGTCCGACTGTAGAAAATGTTTATCCTTCTGACTTATCATATTTGCAAATGACAGTAGAAATAGAAATTTGAATCATGTCAATTCATTTCATTCATTACACATTCATTTCAAGCGAAAAATACTATTCATTATTGAAAAAAAGTATTCCCTTGTTAAAAAACATATTCTATATCACATCTCTACTTCATTATTATTTTTCCAATCAAAAATAGAACAAAACTAAAAAAAAAACCTTTGCCACTTTGAGTTGCCATTATCGTCTGCATGAGAGAAAAAAAAACTCTATAAAAAAACACAGAGCTAATTCAGTGAATTCAGTTAATCCCAAAACTTTCTTCTATCTCATAAATGTTAATATTTCCTGAAAAATAAAGCATATCAGTGCCACCGGTTAGGTGATTTACAACAAAATCTAATCAGCAACAACTTATGTCAAGTTGTAGCTGAAACTGATGTTTGGTGAAAATCCGTGCATTAGTTTTTGAGGTAGAATTATTGCGGAAATCGTAAAGAAATCTACATAGCAGTACCATCTGTTGGTCGATTTACGCCAAAAACTAATCAGGACATATAACAGGGCCTAACTGAATATGAAGTTTGATGAAAATTCATGCATTAGCCTTTGAGATAGTTATTGCGGAAATCGTGATAAATGCAGCCTAACAGCGCCACCTGGTGAGTGATTTACACTAAAGCCTAAACCGCACTAATTTATATCGGGAACTGACTGAATCTGAATTTTGATGACAATTCGAGCATTAGTTTATGAGATAGAGCTATTGCGATAATTAATGACTAATGCCGCATAGCAGCGCCACCTTTTGGTAGATTTACACTACAAAGTAGTCCGCACCAAATTATATCAATGACTAATGGAATCTGAAGTTTTATAAAAATCTTAAATAAAAATCTTATAAAAAAAATTAGTTCTTGAGATATAGCTATTGCGGTAAACGTTAAAAATGCAGCATAGCAGCGCCACCTGTTGGGCGATTTTCACCAAAAAGTAATTAGCACCAGTTTATAACAGGGACTAACTGAATCTAAATTTTTATTAAATTCTGTTCATTAGCTGTTGAGAGAGAGCGCCCACAAAATTTTAGCATACACAGACAGACAGACATTTCGTAAAAACATGTTTTTATGGTTCTCTGACCCCCTAAAACGTATAAATCCGTCGAAAAACAGAATTCGAAAATTTTCATTAATCCAATACTTTCTTCTTGTAAAGATAGAAGAAAGGACAAATGAAAGAGTGGGCGCCAATGTAATTTAACTTTTGCTTAAGTTCTTTATAATTTGAAATTATATTATATACAAAAGTTGGCGCCCACGCTTTCATTTTTTTCCTTAGGCATGAGAAAGTAAAACAATTTCTTTTTAAGCCCAAATATTATTTTTTACTTTTTAGAGCATTTAAAAAATGTATTTTTTTCTACATTTTTTAAATTTTAACGAAAGCATGTGTTTTATAAAATAAATAAATTAATGATGAAAAATGATGAAAGTTGGAACTTTTTAAGAAGTTCTACTGGACTAATTTTTGTGGAACATACACTGTTAGATAATATAAGTGTAGGTTTTAGTGTATGATATATAGTTCTAGGATTCTTTGTAATAGAATTATGGGGGAAAGTTCTATATCAGGTGAATCCGATCACGAATGATTAGACTTCTTAAAAAGTTTTACGGGGACGGATTTTCTTGTGTTTGTTAGGTAATATTTCAGGATGGTTTTAGTATATTACATATCGTTCAAAACCAAAACATACTGCAAATGATCAAGTAAATGATTTGGTTCTTAACAGCCCAAATTTTGTCTGACAAATAGGAAAATAGTGCAATGGCGTTTGTATCGCTTTGAGCTATGCAAAAGGACATTCCAGGTAAAGTTCAATATTGTGTTAAAACAAAATGTAAAAATCACTGATGTATTTCGTTTGATTCAAATATCGTTTGACGAAACCGACTATAGCACAGCTGGCGAAGACTGCTACTTTCATATAAAAATGCTTTTTTGTGTTGTTAATGGGCAAGCTAAAAATAATATTTAATGTAAAAATATCTTTTAGAGTTCTCAATTTAAACAAGAAAGAAAAAATCATTCGTCAAGCATAGATTATGAAACACTTTCCAACACATTCAGAGTAGTGTAACAAAACTTCACCGTTTAAAAAATTAAAATATTACGTCTAATTCAACCCTATGGAAACGCACGGCACATTTCAAAACCCAATTTGAGCTGTTTCCATCCAAAATCGGAAAATTATCCAAAATTTTTCAGCAGCCTTGTATAGGATATATACATTTATATCTATTAACTACATGCTTGCCAAAATTTAGTTCGCTTAAGAGATACATGTACTTCAGTAGAAAATTTAGCCTCAGAATTTTCCTCTAACGAGAACGTTACGTGAATACTTTTGTGCAGCCCTGTATTTGAGGTACAGATTTTATATATAACGAGTAAGATGCAAAAAATTAAATAAATTGAAAAGCGCATACCGAATTTTAAACCGTACACTCCAGCAATTATGGACTGAAGACAGTACTGTACTGTAACTGATTTATTTTGTGTGTCCCTGTAAATTAATAAAAAATGCTATGAATACCCTGATCTAACGTGTTCGTAGTAAAATTCAGTGATTTATATCAGTTTCAATACATTTGAAATAGCGTAATGTCATTAAAATATTCTGCAAACGATTTTTCCCCATATACCATAATGTAATGGAATAATTTTGAGTGCCCCTGTAATTGAACTATTAATCGTACATACTTCATATACAATATCAAACATGCTTGGGTGACCCTAAATAACCTTTATCAATTTCATGAAAATCCGAGTATAATTATGGGAGTTTGAGTGTGGACAGACGGCCATACGGGCAGACAAACCGAAGTCATAAACAATTTTCAACTATGTTGGAAAGCGTTAAAAAAGGAGTTTTTCACTTATGTTCTATAACGTGGACCACTCGGGTTAAGTCTCCTCATTAATATAGCGATTTAAAGGAGCGTTTCCCAACTTTTTTCCCGCAAACTGATTCGATGTCCTTATAATTCGAGGTTATGTTTTACATTTACAACCCATTTTTAATCGGTATAATATCTAAGGGTAAAATAAATATATTCATAAATTTTATAAGGCAAGCGTAACACGAAACACTCCATGTAATAATTTTACTCACAATATTAGTATTCACCTTTTGAAGACATTAAAATTTTAAATTACAAATTAACCCTGGATCTACCGGGAATTTTATTCAAGTTTTAATAAAACGTTCTACACCAGAATTTTTATTTAAAACTATTTAACTTATTTATTTACCTTATTTTTGTCTGGTTTATATACTTAGTTTATTTTAAAGAAATTTCTGGTTTGAATGAATATTTTGTATGTACCTGTCGGGTCCAATGGACCCGTCTGGTAGACGGAGGGTTAAACATTTTATTGAAAATCCAAATTGCTACATAATAAAGTAACTAAACCCCTTGAGGGGCGGTGGGATATACTTTATCCCACCTACGATTAATGAAGATTTGCACCAGAAAAATGTTATGAAATTATTCTTTTCTAACTTTGGTGGAAAAAAGTCGTAAAATTGCTTTTGCTTATTTTGAAATAATTTTTTTCTAAATTTCCGGTGGGAATTCAATATTACACAAACGCAATTGCTTGCCCCTCAAGTGGTTAATTAAGGTCAGTATTATTTTAAGACAAAATTCAGAGTTCAAATGTAGAGATATATTTCGTTTGATTCAAAGTTCCTTTAGAGAAACCGAATAGTGTAGTTTGCAAAACCTGTTAGTTTCATATAAAAATCCTTTTTGGTGTTGTTACTGGGCAATCTAAAAATCATAATATTTAATTTAAAATATCTATTAGAGTTCTCAATTTAAAAAAAGAAGGATTTCATCTATGTTCTACAAAGTGGAATGCCCGGCTTTGGTGCCGTATTGAATACCACGAATTAAAACAGCGTTTTCAACTTGTTTTCGTAGAGACAGATTTACTGTTATAATTGTACTTTCCAGTCCGCTAAAATGTTTCACACGTCGAACACATTTTTAACACTAGAAAGGTCGGAAATTTTAGTCAAGTTTTATAATAATATTTCACACCAGAATTTTTATTTAAAACAGTTTAACTTTTTTATCGCTTTTCTTCATCCCGACTTTTAAATTTATGTTTTAATGGAATTTCTGGTTTGAACCGAAATATATTCATATGGTAGCGGCCAAAATGACCACTCATAGCTGTTCTAGTGTTAACAGTTATAATACCTGAAGAAAAAATAAATCTATTCGTAAAGTTTAATAAATTTAATGTACCACATAAAATGTTTAAATATGTTATTTGAATATACATTTAAAAATCAATGAACATAAACACATATTTATTACTATTGAACATTTTTAATGACTTACATACCTTTGCAGACATAATATAAAAACACTTTATGTAATAATTTTACACCTAATATTCGTAATCATCATTTGAAGCTATTAAAACATTAAATTACAAATTAAACATTTTATTGCGAAAACAAATCGCTACATAATAAAATAACTTAATTATTAGATCAATTTAAACAATTTACCAATTTGATCAATTTATTTAATCAAATTCTAGTAGTAAATAACTGCAGTAATAAGAAAAAATTATATTCGGCAAACATCATTTAATCTTCTCTTAATGTGGGCCTTATAAATACTTATTCTGTTGGAATACATGATCTTACAGACAGAATTTTTAAATGTTTAGTACAAATTATATTCATTTATTTTAAATCTTACACCGTAAAATTATAGCAATAAAATTTTATATATAAATGAAAACAAGTTTTATATGTATCACTATTCTCAACATTCGGACAATTCATGAAAATCGGCTGTCTTTCATGCAACCGATAATAATTGCCGAAACATCAGTGAAGCCGTACTGTGCATACAAAAAAATGGTTTGTTTTCGTTCGGAAAATACAGGATATTTTATTTTCAGCTATAATGCTTTTCTATGGCAATTCAGACGATTTTAATTTGTTGGAAGAAAATGGGTCATTTGATTAATGTATTTAAATGGTAAATTGAAAAAATACTGAAATTTCCAATACGACTCATTAAATATAACAGAAACAACTATTCCGAAAATCTTGTAGGAGGGAAATTATTTTATTTAAAAAAAAAAAAAATAAATAAATAACGGAGCTACGTTTGCTTGTTCCGCAATAACTGCCGACAAAAAACATCCGATTAGCTTGAAATTAAGTAATCATGTTGGGGGGGGGGGGGTAAACCAGATTCAGCTGTATAGTTTTTTGTTATATTTGGTAAATTCGTTCGGAAAATACAGGACATTTTATTATGCGCTATAATGTTTTCCTATGGCAATTCAGATAATTTTCATTGGTTGGAAGAAAATGGTTTATTTGTTTAAACGAGTTAAATGGTAAATTATGAATACTGAAATTTCCCAATACGGGTCATTAAATATAACAGAAACAACTATTCCGAAAATCTTGTAGGAGGGAAATTATTTTATTTAAAAAAAAAAAAATAAATAAATAACGGAGCTACGTTTGCTTGTTCCGCAATAACTGCCGAAAAAAAACATCCGATTAGCTTGAAATTAAGTAATCATGTTGGGGGGGGGGGGGGGGGGGGGTAAACCAGATTCAGCTGTATAGTTTTTTGTTATATTTGGTAAATTCGTTCGGAAAATACAGGACATTTTATTATGCGCTATAATGTTTTCCTATGGCAATTCAGATAATTTTCATTGGTTGGAAGAAAATGGTTTATTTGTTTAAACGAGTTAAATGGTAAATTATGAATACTGAAATTTCCAATACGACTCATTAAATATAACAGAAACAACTATTCCGAAAATCTTGTAGGAGGGAAATTATTTTATTTAAAAAAAAAAATAAATAAATAAATAACGGAGCTACGTTTGCTTGTTCCGCAATAGCTGCCGAAAAAAAACATCCGATTAGCTTGAAATTAAGTAATCATGTTGGGGGGGGGGTAAACCAGATTCAGCTGTATAGTTTTTTGTTATATTTGGTAAATTCGTTCGGAAAATACAGGACATTTTATTATGCGCTATAATGTTTTCCTATGGCAATTCAGATAATTTTCATTGGTTGGAAGAAAATGGTTTATTTGTTTAAACGAGTTAAATGGTAAATTATGAATACTGAAATTTCCCAATACGGGTCATTAAATATAACAGAAACAACTATTCCGAAAATCTTGTAGGAGGGAAATTATTTTATTTAAAAAAATAAATAAATAAATAAATAACGGAGCTACGTTTGCTTGTTCCGCAATAACTGCCGAAAAAAAACATCCGATTAGCTTGAAATTAAGTAATCATGTTGGGGGGGGGGGGGTGGTAAACCAGATTCAGCTGTATAGTTTTTTGTTATATTTGGTAAATTCGTTCGGAAAATACAGGACATTTTATTATGCGCTATAATGTTTTCCTATGGCAATTCAGATAATTTTCATTGGTTGGAAGAAAATGGTTTATTTGTTTAAACGAGTTAAATGGTAAATTATGAATACTGAAATTTCCAATACGACTCATTAAATATAACAGAAACAACTATTCCGAAAATCTTGTAGGAGGGAAATTATTTTATTTAAAAAAAAAAAAAAAAAAATAAATAAATAACGGAGCTACGTTTGCTTGTTCCGCAATAACTGCCGAAAAAAAACATCCGATTAGCTTGAAATTAAGTAATCATGTTGGGGGGGGGGGGGGGTAAACCAGATTCAGCTGTATAGTTTTTTGTTATATTTGGTAAATTCGTTCGGAAAATACAGGACATTTTATTATGCGCTATAATGTTTTCCTATGGCAATTCAGATAATTTTCATTGGTTGGAAGATAATGGTTTATTTGTTTAAACGAGTTAAATGGTAAATTATGAATACTGAAATTTCCAATACGACTCATTAAATATAACAGAAACAACTATTCCGAAAATCTTGTAGGAGGGAAATTATTTTATTTAAAATAAATAAATAAATAAATAAATAACGGAGCTACGTTTGCTTGTTCCGCAATAACTGCCGAGAAAAAACATCCGATTAGCTTGAAATTAAGTAATCATGTTGGGGGGGGGGGGGGGTAAACCAGATTCAGCTGTATAGTTTTTTGTTATATTTGGTAAATTCGTTCGGAAAATACAGGACATTTCATTATGCGCTATAATGTTTTCCTATGGCAATTCAGATAATTTTCATTGGTTGGAAGATAATGGTTTATTTGTTTAAACGAGTTAAATGGTAAATTATGAATACTGAAATTTCCCAATACGGGTCATTAAATATAACAGAAACAACTATTCCGAAAATCTTGTAGGAGGGAAATTATTTTATTTTATAAAAAATAACGGGGCTACGTTTGTCTGTTCTGCGATAACTGCCGCAAAAAGCATCTGATTAGCTTGAAATTAAGTAATAATGTTGGTGAGGTAACCGGATTCAGCTGTGTAGTTTTTTGTTAGATTTGGTAAATTCCTTTGGAAAATACAGGACATTTTATTTTGCGCTACAATGCTTTATCTATGGCAATTCAGACGACTTTCATTTGTTGGAAGAAAATGGGTCATTTGATAATGTATTTAAATGGTAAATTATGAATGCTGAAATTTCACAATACGGCTCATTAAATATAACAGAAACTGTTATATTAGCTATTTCCGAAAATCTTGTAGGAGAGAAGTTATTTTACTTTTAACCCTTTAGTTCGCAGCTTTGCATATATGCAAACAACACTGTTTTGAATTTATTAGATTTTTTTTTTCGCATATACCTACTTCACACCAGAAAATTAAAATAGCAATATTTGATTTAATTAAAAAACAGGCATTCCGTATTTAAATAAACGAAATTAACCATTGAAAATTTCTGGTATAAAGTCAGATTCTCTGAACTACGTAATTTCTAGAACGTATTTTATTATGGGAATTAAAGGGTTAAAGGTTAAGTTTTAATAGATAAATAATTATATAAAATAAGGTATTTAGAGACATACTTATAAAAATATTTACTAATTTGCATTATTTTAGCGTAAAACAGCCACACGACAGTCGTTTTTACTAGTATTGCAGATGTGCAACAGAAGAAAAGATTGGCGTATTACATAAAAAAATGTATCTCTAATTTTTTTCATTATTTTTCCTGTGTTATAAACGTTTCAGAGTATGATATATATTTTTTTCGAAACAAAATAAAAAATCGCGCATTTAAGAGTTAAACTAATAACGGAGCTGCGTTTGCTATACTGAATCTGCACCATAGAGTACTAAATTATCCTATAAGGAAAATATTTTAATTTCCTGTGTTGATACACCAATTATTTTTCATTTAAAAAATTTAAGTCGTTTTAGAACTGTTGCATTGTTTTAGAGAGTTTGCGTTTTTCATGTTTCTTCTACCCTTATTTTGGAAATCTTTAACCCCTTGAGGGGCAAGCAAAAATGTCTATAAATATTGGATTCTCACCGGAATAATCGAAAAATTTTATTTTTAAATAAGGAAAAGCAATTTTTCATTGGTTTTCCTCCAAAGATAAAAATATAAAATTTAGTTAATATTTTCTAGTGAGAATCTTGTTTAAATTAGGTGGGATATATTTTATCCCACCGCCCCTCAAGGGGTTAAATATATTCCGAAAGAGATAACTTCAACATATTTTAATCTCCCGTAGTCAAGGAAAAAACAAACATACTGTCGGAGTTTCCTCTTAGTCCGCACAACTTTGAAGAAAATCCTTAGCTATTTATATGCTGCCACCACCGATATGATTGCGTGATATCGGTCACGCTCTGAGAGGATTGTTTAAATGAAAACCAACTCGTTCAATTAACTAAATTAACAGTTTATTTACACACTATTTACAAATCACAAAACACTATTTACACTTAAAAACTCGGATGTAGGTGATCCGGTTCAACATTAAATTAAATACAGTAAACGCTGGCTGTGTACTGTTAAACTACGTTATATCACTCTCAATCTACACTCGTTAAATTAGCGTTACCGGAGATTACTCTTAATCTCCCAACACATGGGCTCTAAGCTCGGCGAGCTTCACTCAACCCTACGCTTAACTAAGAGCTATACACAGAAATAACCGTCCACTTTGTACTCTAGGCTCCAACTCCCTTTCTCCCAGCAGAAGCGACTGCCTCTCTAGCAACCCTCTGCTTTTTTCTCCCCGTAAAAACCGGGGTTTCCACCCTGACCACATTCTTAGCTCTCTCCCTCGTTCGGGGAATTCTTTTGTCTCCTCATCTCCAACAGACATCTCCAAAGGTCGGTCAAACCCCTCTCCATCCATCTTTATCCCTTCATCCAAGCTGTGCAACTCACCTGCTCGGATCCGGTTTCAGACAAGGAAAGAATGTTACTTTGAAATTTCCAGTACACAGACCATAGAATATATAATATAGTAAGACAAAAATAATATAGAACCATAGTTCTAATAGCAGCTGTTTCTCAGAACCTGACACATACGTTAGAGAATAACCTTTCTGAATCATACAGAAACCGAAAAACGTATTGAATTTATAAACGCCATCCTCAGAGTTTCCAAGTCTCCGGCTTTTTGCACACCACTATTATCTTAGAGAAAATGCTATTGTTTTAAATCGACCAAATGTGCCAATTAAATAAAAGAGCATTTTCTTTATTAAAATACTGGTATCCAAAAAGCCGGAGACTTGGCAGCTCTGCATCCTATAATACATTTATACTTTATACGGATTCATAAGAATTAGATTTAGTAGCAACAAAATGTGGAATATTGAGAAGATGATTTCGAATTTTTTTTTTTTTTTTTTTTTTTTTTTTTTTATATATATAAAAAATAAAACAGCATTTTTCTTGGATCAAATATTCAATGACATAAGGAAAAAGATACAGTATAATACTGAGACACAAAAGTATAATAATGAGATCGGTATCATTATAAATACTCCCTTCGAATTGTTATTATTTTACCAAAATCAAAAAATGTATTTGTAATTTGTTATGTACAAATTCATCATGTTATTTATTTAAGAAATGTTTCTGCACTGATTTTTAGAAGTAATTAAGTTAAGAAGTATACTTAATATGTATCTTCATTTCATCATATTTAATGAATAATTAAAGAACGTAATGGTGATCTAATGTGTTATACTGTTGTAGTTATATATATTTTTAATGTGACAAGTTACTTATATATTAATACCAGAAAAAGTATAAAATATACTTAAATTTAATTTCTTGAGCTGCATGTCTCACGAATTTCTTGTAACTGCAGCTATACAAAACGTATAGGTAAGCGTCTTATCTTAAATGGGAGAGGTCACATCATCAAGGTCGCACGCCGCGTAGCGGACGGAGTGAACAACAGAAAGATGCCTAACTGTTTTCTTCTTTATGGATAATCTATTAATTGCACATCTATGAAATAACTGCGCAAGCGCCAACATCGTGTTTTCATTTGTTTGTAGCATTTATATTCTGACAGTAATATAATGTTCTATTAATTTTTATTCGTGTTTTTTGACTTATTTATTATAGTTAATTATTTAAATAAAACCAGTTCTTTTTAACAACTAATATTATTTGTAAAAATGGCAAAATGTTGGCAGTCGAATAGCTCTAGTTTTCGAAAATGTAAGAAAATTCTTTTTCTTATAGAATTCATATATCCTTTTCCAAAGAGCAAAACAAGTTAGTTACGTATTTTAACTTTAATTTATTAAAAAATATATTATTTGATATATATTATAAAATGTTGTTGATTTAAATACGCTCGATTTTCATTAATTTCTTTTAACGAAATGAAAAATGACGCATAAAAATTAGTAAGTAGTTAATGTGTAAAGATTAAATTTTGTAGTCTTATTTTTTACTCAATTCTTGACGTGCTAAAGTTATAAAAAATGATATACACGGTTCTATTCCAGATGAAAATAGAATGTTTATCAAGGTTTAGAATATGTATAAAATTTAATAATAAATAAAATATTCAATTTTAAGTCATTTTCTTCGTTTATCAAGCGCAGACGATACATCGAAAACTTATTCCAATATTCTTTTGATCGTATTGTATTCATGTTATTTAAATTACAAATAGATCATTTATTTAATTTAAAATTCATTTTATTTTATATTCAGAATCACTTTAATTTAAAATGCATGCATTAAATGTTGTACTATTAAACGAGCAAGTATTGTTAATTTAGTATTTGTTTAGATATTTTGCGAGTCCAGACAATAACTGCAAAAATTTTCGTAAAATCGCCAGATTAGATTCTTTTTTTTTTTTTTCTTGAAGCAGACAAAGCCATTTTGAGAATCCCTGTTAAAAATTCTATTACGAATTTCAGATTGTTACTTACTCACAGAAGATGAATCTTGTTAGCCAGATATATTGCAAAATATTTTTGTTACAGCTTGTTTTGATAAAAATATGTGCATTTAAAAAAAAGTCGCAAAGTCATTTTAGTTTAAGGGCTAAAGGTAGTAATGCTTTCGTAGCATTAGTGCTTTTCTCCCGAAATTGAAATGATATTGCGATTATTTTTTTTTTAATGTGCATAATTTTATCAAAACAAATTGTAATAAAAATATTTTGCAATAAAACTGGGAAACAAGATTCATCTTCCATAAGTGAGTAAAGAATCAGAAAATATGCGCAAGAGATGCGGAAATAGTAGATATTCTGTCATATATGACGTCATACTGAAAACCCGCGTATTTGCATTATTCACTCCGTCCACTAGATGGCGCAGATGTGTCAATATACTCCAGATTCCAGTATTGACATCGTACGCTTACTTATATCGCTTTGGCAGCTATACCTATATCTCAATATAACTCTAACTTCTTTTTGAAGTTTTTAAACTTAATTTAACTTCTATTTTTCTCTATAATTAATGCACTTATGCTAGTAACTATCATTGAACTTTCTTATTTTAGTAGTTGTAAACAACTACACCTTTTCTTTTGCCCAATGGCTCTTTAAAATTGTAAGACATCATATCTACAGCCTGGGTGTTAAGTTGCCTGACAACTAGGAACCACCCTCAACGCTGCTCCACTGTTCAGCACTGTTCAACGCGAATTTCTCTGTCGGACATGATTCTGTGATCAAGAACTCGAGTTGTTATGTTACTAATTGCAGCTCATATCATTACTGTTAAAAGAGATATATACGATGGAAAAGGAATGCGCTAAGTGCTATAATTCTCACTCAATTTTTAAATTCATTTTTCACGTTTTTTAATGGCAGAAAAAATATTGCAATATCTACAATTATAAAAATTAGCAACTAAGTGTCATTTAAGTATTAAATAAAGAATTTCTAATCTGAAATAGTGATGTATACTTTTTGAAAATTCCAAGGATTGCATGCACTTTGAAATGCAATCCATTTTCGGAGATTCAGTAACTAACTCCTACAAACCATTAGCGAAATTCATGTCTGCCAATCTTCCCTTTTTTTTTGAGTGGGGGGGGGGGGGGGGGGGAGGGATTAGTGAAAATAAAATACTTTGAATCCGAAATTTAAATTATTAAATGAAAGCAATCCACACAGACACAAAACACAATATTAATCGGACCGTGTAGGTGATTCAACCAAAAAATCGATTTTTACTTTTTTATATAATTAAATATTTTAAACTTTTACCTTTTCAGCGATGTATTACACATGTTTATATGTATCAATAAAAGTGTTGGATATTTTCAGTCTTTCTAAGAACACTTCACAGCAACAGTGGCTATTTTTTAAAATTCAGATTTCTCAATTGGCATCACTTTTCTAAAGTGGTAAAATTCGCATTGTTTTCCCCTTAATATATATGTTATTAAGTAGGGCGAATTTTACTATTTCCAAAAAGTAGTGCCAATCAACAAATCATAATTTTAAAAAAGTAGACCACTGGCAACACTGCTTCACAGCTTTAATTGTCTTTTTCTAAAAGCTTCGATTTTTCAGGTTTGTTTTCCTTTTTTCAATATCTATTAAACTTAAGAACTCAGATTTTCCTAAATACTTATATTATGTTATTGTGATTAGTTTAACACAGGGATTTAATTATATGTTGAGAATTATTTATTTTAGGCAGTGAAATGTCACCAAAAAGGCTAATTAAAAAATGCCTTTCAATAAATAATTAATAATTTTTCAGTTTCACTTAGAAATAAAATGGTCTGTTAAAATACGTAAAGCATGTTATTCAAACTACCCTAAAAAATCTAGACCTCTATCTTTCACCATTTCTGAGAAAAAGGTACATAAAGTTGGTGTGTTTTAACATGGTCGAGATAGAGCTTATCCGGTCCCCTTAAGCCAGTTTATATATAAAAAAACACATTTCTTCTTAAATGCTATTCTGTCATTTTCATTCATTTTAGTACCCGCTTTTTAGTTCTTGTGCATAGCATAAAAAATTGATTTAACTCATTAATAAAACATGAAGTAATTAATCTACATGTTGCTTGATTTTCTCATTTTAACCCCTTAATTCTCGCTCCCGAGATATTCTCGGGCTGTGTCTTTTACTCAAATTGTTTGATTCCCACCAGTTTTATAAAATAGTGAAATTGGCTATATTTTAGTATTGTTTTGCCTGTTATTAAAAAAGGTGAATATTTCTTTTTCATAAAAGTGGTGCCAATAAGCAATTTGAATTATTCAACCATAATTTAATTCGAGCGTTAAGGGGTTAAGGTTATTTGAATGTAATGATTACTATGTTAATCTGCAACTGAAATAATATATCGCAAATTTTAATTGTTTCCATATCTTTACTGTTTTGATATAGAATGGATTCTTCCATGAGTTTAATCTGTTTCTGTTAACACTATTAATATCTGTAGAGTTATTATTATTGTACTCTTAGCCCTTAAATGCGCGATTTTTTATTTTGTTTCGAAAAAATTATATGTGAGTCTCTGAAAAGTTTCTTACACAGGAAAAATAATGAAAAAAAATCAAAGATACATTTTTTCATATAATACGTCAATCTTTTCTTCTGTTGCACATCTGCAATATAAATAAAAACTACTGTCTTGTGGCTGTTTTATGCTAAAATATTGCAAATTAGTAAATATTTTAATAAGTATATCTCCAAATACCTTATTTTTTTAATAATTATTTATTTAATAAAACTTAACCTTTAACCCTTTAATTCCCATGATAGAATACGTTCTAGTAATTACGTAGCTCAGAGAATCCGACTTTACAGCAGAAAGTTTAAATGGTTAATTTCTCTTTATTTAAAAACGGAATGCCTGTTATTAATTAAAGCAAATATTGCTATTTAATTTTCTGGTTTGAATTTGGTATATACGAATAAAAAAATCTATTAAATTCAAAATACTGTTATTTGCATACATGCAAAGCTGCACCCTAAAGGGTTAAATCCATGCAAACATTTGATACAGTTTCTTGTTCCATTTACTCAATTTAGATTTATAATTCCACTTTTAAAAGAATGCCATTTATAAAAGTGGGTATAAAAATCACTTATAATCATCCAAACAAAGGTAAAAATCTCTAAAAGTGATAAAAAATACTATCATTTAAATAACGTTATGAATGGTAATTAGTACTTTTCTATTTACATATTTAAAATGATGTTTGCGTAGATTTTAGCCCCCGTATGGTATGCTATTTCTTTCTCCCAGCTTATTTTGCGTCGTCTCCAAAAAAAAAAAAAAAAAAAAAAAAATTACCTTACAAAAGCTAGCCGTAAAATAAAGCAGTACGATTAAATACTCTATAGAAATTTTTAAACTTCTAAGCATCGCACATTTTCAATTTTTATACCGTCGTATTGGAGAAAAAAGTACTTTTAAATGCAATTTGTTTGAAAATTGTATGTCCATTTATTTTTGAAATATCAATTTTTTTTCTAGTTTTTAGAGCCATTTATTTAATTTTTGCAACTCAAGTACTCCATTTATGTAGAAAGTAAAGAGAAAATAGTTGAAAAATAGCAATTATATCTTTTTGTTGCCAATTTCTCATAACAACCGAAAGAAAATGTAATTAAAATACGTGCTATTTTGAAAAAATATGCAATATAAACGAATAATTTCTGTTAAAACATGGAGCTATTATAAACTATATTTAATTTTAATATTTCAAACAAATGAAGGCCTATGAATCATTAGATAGCCTTTTTTTGTCGAGTTTCTCTAATGCCGGCATCTTTTTGTGTATTATTTTAGCGATAGTGACATACTATGCATGCTTTACTGTAGATGTTTAAGAGTGGATCGTAAATGTGGAATGCTTAAGCGGATACGAATGATGTCATTATAAAATAAAAGTGTATGCTTTAAGTCTTAAAACTGAAATATGTTTTGTACTATTTATGTATACATATTTTTTTTTTTCATAGGGGGCAACACTAAATTCTGAAAAAGCAGAATTCCTGTTTTCTAGATCTTTTCTTTCTTTCTTTTCTTTTCTTCTTTTTTTTTTTTTTTTTGGTATTTCAAATTGTAAGACGTGCAATACACTGTAACATTGTCATTGCAATATTACATCATTCATAACATCACCAAAATTATTTTCAATGTTTTCCCTCGAGATTTCTTGGTATTTAAATTGAGATAAGGGGGAAAAAAGATGTGAAAGGTATACAGAAAATGTGATCAAGACATAAATATTTTATCTGAGCATAAAATAAATATATTTCTTAAAAATTCAAAGAAATTCCATTAATATTCCATTATAAAAACGAATTTTATGATGGAATATTAAAGTGAATTTTTAATATTATAATACGCAAAATGATTTCTCGCCTAAATTTACAAACGGAGTTGCTCATTTTAGCACGTTTTTTAGTTAAAATATTTACGGGATTTCCTCATAACAACTGAAAAAAAAATTGTAGTTAACCCTTTGCACTCCGTTGTCATCTTTCTTTACGAAATTTGTTTTCGGTAAAAATAATATAGGAAAATAAAATTTGCCTTATTTAGTCAGAACCTTTTTGAAATTGTGTACTTGAAAAAAACTTTTATTTAAAAAGTGGTGCCAATCGAATAAAATTTGTGTAAGAGTCCGCGGATCCCAAATGGTTAAAATACATGCTAAGCGAAGAATATAGTCTGCTATAAAAATGTATATTAAAGAATATTTGTGTGACTTATTTTCACCGTATGTACTTAATTCCTATCAAAAAGATGAAAGAATGCAGTTTTATTAATCCGTGTGTAAAAACATTTTCCAAATTTTTAAAAACTATAAATGACCGGTTTTTGCATAGCTGCCAACATCTACGGATTTTTCGCACCACTAAGAAAGTTTTACCTAAAACAATGGCTGAAATCTAACGATTTCTAGCGATGGACCAAGATAGAAATTTCTATTAAATTTTAGTGGTAACAAAAATCCTTACAAGTTAGCAGCTATGTTTCTGATAAAATATGCTGCTATTAAAACTAAGGTTAGTAGGGGCAAGTGGGCCATGATTTTACAATGTGACTCTGGAGCTTCTGACAATTCAGCTTCAAAAAGCTAATGTTCATTTGAATTAAAGTTTGAACTTCTGTAAATGTGTTCAGTTAGGTTCCCTCTATCAGACAGAAATGTTCAAAATTACATTTTAATATTTAAAAATATGCATGTTTCATCTTTCTTTCCTCATGGGTCCAGTTGCCCCATAAAAATGGGGTAAGTGAGCCAGCAGGGTCTATGTTCCACACGCGTTTATATATATATTTTTTTTCATATGGGATATCAGGTCCTGTTTGAAAAAGTGTCAACAACTTAAAAAAATTTAAATCAGGCAGATCATGTAAATTATATATCAACTAAAGAGCGTTGTAAGGGAAACCTTTGCTGTCAATGTGTTTAAAAAAAGCACTAAAAGTGAAAATATTAGATTTATTTATACCAAAAACATAAAAATTAAGTAAGTACTTATTGTACTTTAATATAGGTAATAAGTATAAAAGTCAGATGGATATTTAAAAGAAAAAATAGAAAGGTAAATCCATGAACAAACAGCTATGTAAGTACTTTATCTATATCCAAGGGTTGCATTATATAGAGAAAATTTTATTGTTCCTACCAGAACCCTTAATGAGTTACCTTCATGATAATTTTATTTAACAAATTATAAATAAAGGTAGGATGAAGATATTATTTTCAAAATAGTGGTAGGAACAATAAAAGTTTCCTTATAGAATGCGACACCATTTATCGTACAATTTCAAGGTTTGGCTATCTCGCTTTCATGGGCAAGGTACTTGCCTTCATAAAATGTTGAAATAATTTATTGACACCAGTATTTACAAGAGAATCTATTTGTAAACAAGTAAAAGTGTATTTTCGCGTACTAAATAAAGGTGAAATTTTCATTATAAAATTTCGGGGCCAATGTGATAATTAGGGATTCAAATTATGTGATGCCATGACGGCATCACCGCCTCTCAAGGGGTAAAGAAGTTTGGTTTGATACCACCCAATATGTTTTTTTTTTTAATTTTATTACGTAATTTTAATAACGTATTCTTTAATTTTCTTTATTGTGAGCAAAAAACAATGGAGAAAATTATTTCCCGTAGTAAGAGAAACTCCAAAAAAATTATTGATAACTATTGGGGTAACTGGATCCAGCATGGCCCATTTACCCCGGATACATGTCCCAGTTACCCCATTCTTGAAAAATTTATGGGGTAACTGGGACACCGGGCTTACATTTGAAACATGAAGTAAATATGTATCGATACCTAATAATATTAATGTAGTTATATGCCTAATCTTTAAAAAAAAAAAGATTGTTTAATAAAAGTACTTATAGTATTTTAATAAAAAGCCGAGGAAGATCAACCATATTGACGTTGTTTTTAAAAAAAGAAACTTAAAATTTTGAGAACCTATCACAGCAAAGTGAGAGTTATGATTGAGTTGACACACGTTGTTTTAGGAAGTAGAGATTAAGGTGCATTGTTCACCAAAGCTAAAACTTAAAAAACATCAACAGTTTTTTTATAAAACAGCCTATGGCCCAGTTAACTTAACTAACCCTATATTTAATTTCTAGTATCCATATTAATTTTACCAACAAATGAAGGCATATGAATCATTAGATACCCGATATTTTTGTCGAGTTTCTTGAATGATAAGTGGGTTTGTGTATTACTCCGCGATAGTGACATCATATGCATACTTTTCGATAGATGTTGTTTAAGACTGGATCGTAAATGTTGAATTCTTCAGCGGATGCAAATCACGTCATTTTATACACAATGAAAGCATGTATTTTGAATCTTAAAACGGTAATATATTTATATGAAAAATATTAATATATTTGCTAAACAGTGTACAATGGGAAACTTTACAACACATTTAAAATTTACATGACATTAAAATGCATGACGTTAAAACATTGAAATGATATTAAAAATTCCCGACAGTTCCAACCAACATACTTGGTCTTTTTCGAGGGATACTACATGAACACTGGCAAAGGCTCACTCTCCAACACAATGAGGGAAGGAGGAGAAATGAAACGGAAATAGGGACAAAAGAGAGAAACTAAAGGGAAAAAGGCGCAACTGGCGCTATGCGCGGACAAAAACGAAGAAAAGAAAATATAAAATTTTTGAAAAGGGGAGGGAGGGGGTTTAAATATGCTTCAAGGAATTGAACCAAATCATTGGAATGTTAAAGGATAGGTCATCGTTAGAAACACTATTTTGACGTGTAACAATCTCAATTAATTCTCTAACTAAAACAAGGAAGGGGTTAAATTGCCGGTAAATAATATTAGCATTGTCAAAATCAATATTTTTAACTTTATTTTTAGCGAAAGCCTGGCAAAGGCAGTAGTTAACATGTTAAATTTAATTTCTCTCTTGTGCTCTTTTACGTGAAATTTTTACACGTCAAAATAATGTTTGTAATGGTAACCTATAAAGTTAAAAATATTGATTTTGACAATGCTAATATTATTTACCGGCCTTTTAACCTTTTCTTTGCTTTAGTTAGAGAATTAATTGAGATTTTTACACGTCAAAATAGTGTTTGTAACGATAACCTATCCTTTAACATTCCAATAATTTGGTTGAATTCGTTGAAGCATATTAAATCTCCCCTCCCTCCTCTTTTCAAAAATTTAATATTTTCTTTTCCTCGTTTTTGTCCGCGCATGGTGCCACTTGTGCCTTTTTCCCTTTGATTTCTCTCATTTGTCCTTATTTTCGTTTCATTTCTCCTCCTTCCCTCATTGTGTTGGAGCGTGAGCCTTTGTCAGTGTTTATGTAAAAGAAGAAGTATGTTGGTTTAAACTGTCGGGAATTTTTAATATCGTTTCAATGTTTTAACGTCATGCATTTTAATATTATGTAAATTTTAAATGTGTTGTAAAGTTTCCCATTGCTGTTTAGCAAATGTATTAATATTTTTCATATACACTGGTGTCCAAAATTAAGGACCAATCACAAAATGCTAATTTTCAAGTACGCAAATACACTGGCCTCCAAAAGTTAAGGTACAGGGACTGGATGCTTTCCATTGCACACGTTTCGTCGAATATCTACAAAAAATATTGGCGAATTGTTCTTCAACTTCTGGTATGAAAAGAACAAGTATGATTTTATATTTCTTGGTGAAGATTTAGTCGGGAGGACAATTAGGGGGCTAATAATAAATTTAATAATAAAATAATATTTGCGGTCACCTATGTAACAGAAAATGCTGAAAATGGTTTGTCTCTGTGTTAAATGGGTCTTGTTCAACGTTTGTGTGCATTTGTGTAAGCATAGCACTCATATTCGTGAAGATCTTATTGTGTCTGTGAAAAATTCAAAAGTATTTTACTTATAGCATACAGAGTTTTCAACCAAATTTAACACAACTTTCCGAAAACTTGCCAAATAATGGTAGCAACAGTATACTGTAATTAAAACATGAATATATTGAATATTCGATGAGATATGGGCATTTTTATGAGATAATTTTTAATTGCGCATGCGCGGAAGATTTCAAAATTTTTATTTCATAATTTGGTAGTCAGTATTTTGGAGCAACTTCTATAAAAAGTCCAGTCAAATGTTGTGAAAACTTAGAAAGATGGGTCGATATAGTGAGTTGCTTCCTAAAAATAGCTTTATTATAAGGGATTTTCCACAACTTTTCAATCAGCTCACTATATCTTTCTAAGTTTTCACAACATTTGACGGGACTTTTTATAGAAGTTGCCCCAAAATACTAATTACCACATTTTGAAATAAAAATTTTGAAATCTTTCGCGCATGCGCAGTTAAAAATGATCTCATAAAAATGCCCATATCTCATCAAACATTCAATATATTCATGTTTTAATTGCAGTATACTGTTGCTACTATTATTTGGCAAGTTTTCGAAAGTTGTGTTAAATTTGGTTTAAAACTCTATGCTATAAGCAAAACACTTTTGAATTTTTCACAGACACAATAACATCTTCACGAATATGAGTGCTATGCTTACACAAATGCACACAAACGTTGAACAAGATCCAAATAGTCATTTAACACAGTGAAAAACCACACAGTGACATTTCCAGCATTTTTTGTTACATAGGTGATCGCAAATATTATTTTATTATTAAATTTATTATTAGCCCCCTAATTGTCCTCCCGACTAAATCTTCACCGAGAAATATGAAATCAAGCATGTTCTTTTCATCCCAGGAGATCAAGAACAATTCGCCAATAATTTTTGTTGATATTCGACAAAACATGTGCAATCGAAAGCATCCAGTCCCTGTACCTTAATTTTGGAGACCAGTGTACTCAAAAGGAAATAATATAATTCGAATAATTACTATCTCTATAGCACAGCTAGTCCATATAGCATCTCATTCATGTCACATGTGGTCACAAGTGTCACAGTCACTACGGTGAAACAAAAAATAGGAAATTCCACACGTCTCATTACGAGTGTCAAATGATCACTATATGTGACTCTACTTTGACATCAATGTGACTGCTGCTTTGTGATCAGTCACCAGGTGATTTTACAATGTAGTTATTTTGTGACTCTCGTGTGACTGTCATCTGTAGACTCAATTTCAATGTCATCATGAACGCTGCATTGTGATAAGTTACCAAATAATGTCACATTAAAGTCACATGATGACTTTCAAGTGACAGAGAGACTACTGTGAAGTCACAATTGTGCTCTTTTGTGAAAAGTAACCATGTGACTATAATGTGATATTATTTGGTGACTTAACATACTTAACGTTCATGATGACTTTGAAATTGAGTCTAAAAATGACAGTCACATGAGAGTCACAATGTAACTACATTGTAAAATCTCCTGGTGACTCGTCACAAAGCAGCAGTCACATTGATGTCTCTGTGGAGTCACATATAGTGATCATTTGACACTCATAATGAGACGTGTGGAATTTCCTATTTTTTGGTTTCACCGTAGTGACTGTAACGCGTGTGATCATGTGTGACATGAATGAGATGCTGTGTGGACTAGCTGTGGTGTTGGGATATTAATTATTTGAATTATATTATTTCCTTTTGAGTATTCGCTTACATAACCCCTTCGGGACGAGAACCTTTTACGAAATTTTAGTCTTTTGTCAGCGTTTTTAAAAACATAAATTTGTGTCTTCTTGAATCGAGAAAATGTGCTGATTAAATAAGGTTAATTTTATAGTAAAATTTTACTGGTGAGAAAAAAGGATTCTGAGCGCTTCATGCGGCACGTATACGTGTCGCTCGTCCCCAACGGGTTAAAAATTAGCATTTTGTGACTGGTCCTTAACTTAGGACACCAGCGTAGTTATCATACAGTGTAAAGGCCAATATTAATATTGGTAATATATTTTGTACTATGTATATTCATATATATATTTTTTTTCATCGGTGGCGACACTAAATTCTGAAAAAGCAGAATTCATGTTTTTTAGCTGTTTGTCTTTTCGAATACCTGTTATAATTTGCGATAAATTTCATACGCAAATAAAACAGAAATTTGATAAAGTTTGGTAGCTGAGTAAGCAAATCTATAAATGGTGTAAATAAACCTTTAATTCCTTCTAAGTTAAATGCTACGTAAAAAAGTTATTCGTAAGTAAAATCTAAAAAGACTAGTTTTAAATTTAAAGTCCTGTATAATTTTCAGAATTAAAGTAATCTCAACTGCTGGAAAGTAAATCATCCTAAAAATTTAATTTACTTAATTTAATTGCCCGGAACCATATGGAATATTAGAAAATTAATTTAATAAGGTTTAAAGGGAATTAAAAACTTGAGAGCCGAACATTTCATTTAATTAACTTTTTGTTGAAAGAGACATATCCTCAAGATTTAATTCCGCTAAGAGATTATATTTAATTCCTAGAGTTTTAATGTATATTTAAAAATATATATATTTCTGTAAAACGTATTAAATAGTTTCGATGTTTCTAGAACTTGATTTTCAGAGTGTTTTATTTTAAAGAAAATGAAATAATGAATATTATGGAACGGATTTCAGATTTGATTATGTATTTCAAGTAATAAAAAAAATTATAATCTATTTCATTAAATTGAGTAAATTTATTCTTTAAGAAACATAATATTTTGTGTATTTCTCATCTGCGTATTTTCTTGTACGAACGTTTTACCAGTCCGGCAGAAATAAATTTAACCCTTTCAGGGGCAAAGCAATTCCATTGCTAAAGTGTTGAAATTAATGAGTGACACCGGAATTTGAAAACAAATTTATTTGCAAATGTGAAAAAGTTATATTTAGCATATATGATAAACTGAAATTTTTTCAACCGAAATTCTGGTGCCACAGTGGCGTTTGGGAATTAGAATTAAGTGGTTTCATGTAAATACCACCGGCCCTCAAGTGGTTAAATAGAAAAGTGTAGTGTTAAATGCGTACTTGGAAGCGATGTTTTAAAATAGAAAAGTTAGGATTTTTGAAATACGGAAATTATTGCATTCTTAGAAGGAGCAATCGATTTCTATTCTAAATAAAGATTATTTTAAATCTTTAAAACTCCGTTTTTTTTTTTTATAGAATTTTAAAGAAACTGAATTTTTCCGAAATTTGGTATGTTTATTTTCATTGTATTGAACCTGCATGTCTTTTGGCAATAATATAAGAAATAATATTTGGCAATAATATAGGATAATATAAGAAATATAATCGAGATTTTTTTTTTTTCAAAGCCTGTATTTAATTTCCTCGTTGTTTCAGCAGTAGTGCAATGTTTAAAAAATAAGTTTTATTTTAGTGTGCTGCGATTTTTGATGTATGATTTTGTTCTGTAGAACATTTTATTTAAAAAAAAATAAACAAAATCATTTGTTAAAATATTGAATAAGGTAAAAAAAAAATAAAAAACACAAATGTATGGTGTTTTTAAGAAGTACTTTTGACCTTAAAATTATATACTGCATTGCACAAAGAAAACATAAATTTATTATGGTAAGAAATAATCAAATAATTAATAAGAAATTGTAATATATTGTTTGAAAGCTGATTAATACTTAAGCAACATGAAAATTGCATTCCATTTACCCTTGTGAAAACTTTGTTGCATAATTTTTTTTAAACGACGAAATTAGTTTAATAACATTATTTTAAAATTTATCAGATGCTATAATAGCTGTCCTATCTCTGCACATAAAACGTGTGTGTATCTCTGTTTAGAATCAAAGAAATTAAATTCGAAAAAAAGGGTTTTTTACACAAGAACTGGTTGCTCTTTAAAATTATGGTTTTTTTTTTTAACGATCTGGAATTTTTTTTAAGTTAATTTTTCTCCCTTGCAAAGGATTTCCTTAACACTAGAACTCCCGGAAATTTTACTCAAGTTTCATAAAAATATTTGACACTAGAATTTTTATTTAAAATTATCTGACTGATTTATTTAACGTAAATCTGCGTGATTTTAATTTAAATTATTTTATGAAAAAATTTCTGGTTCAATTTGGCATTTAATCTTATGGTCGGAGTCAGATCGATTCCTTCCGGGCGTTCTAGTGTTAAATCTTGAAATATATCGGTTTTTGAGGCCTTAGATTTGTCCTCCGAAATGGATTTTGAAGAAATGGGATTGGTTTCGGAAACTGTGGGTTACTACGATGCGTTTATATCATATTTTTTCTATCATGAAAATGGCAATTTGGTGGCTTCTTTAGTCGGAACTAAAACAATACTGTTTTATGTTTCACCGCAGAATTTGTGATTCGTCCTCCAAAGGTACACATAATTTCCCCCTTAATAATTGAAACTGTAAATTTTCTAACTGATTAAAAAAATCATTTATGAGATGGTAAATTAATAAGGAGCTATAAAAACAGTGATTGTTACTCCAAGTATAAATAAACGGTCAAGTGCGAGTATTACTCGTGCTCAGAGGGTTCCGTGCAATAAATATATGAATTATTAACGTATAATTAAAAAAAAATCGTTACTAAATGAATAAAAAGATTTCGTAAAAAACTATACAGTGTAGGGGTTATATAGACTATAGCTGTATATACTAGAAAAGGGGCTGTGCGTATATAACGCTATCACTTTATAGGGAGAGGGGGTCTGGCACTTCTTTTCGTAAGATATCTTTGGGGGGGGGGGGGTATTGCTTTTTGATATCGATATCATTTTTGATCCAACTAAACTTTTTCTTTTTTCAGAAACTTTTGCTTTACATCCAAATAATCTGATACCTTTATTATTTTTTTTGTTTTATGTTCTTATGAAAATAAAAGCTATTATTAAAGCCATTAAATGTTTATAAAATTCATTTCATTCCAAAATTTGGAATAGGGGAGACCGGGGCTAGTAGGCGCAGTTTTTAGTTATTGATTTTTATTAATTTTTTGTTTAAGTTTTTTATGAAACTTTAACTGTACTTTTAAAGAAGAGGCATTTGGCTATAAATACCCGGAGTTTTGAGTTTGTAGCTTTTGTAGTTTATGTTTATCGGAAGCCTAAAATAAAAATAAAATTGTGCGCCAACCTACCCCGTCACGGGGCAAGTGGCCTATACCTATGGGGTAAGTTGGCACACGCAGTATAAAAATTTTAATGAAGCTCAAATAAGACACGTGAAAAAAGAAATGTTGTCCAATCTTTCATAGACAGGGCTGCCACGTGCGAATATTTTTCTATTCTGTTCGCACCTCAATTTAAAAAAACAAACAGAGTTTGTATAGTATATTTCTCTTGCAAATTTTCTCGAACAGTATGTCAATAATTTTGTTTTGAGAAAGTGGTGTGAGGTAGAATTACCCATATTGGACCGCTGTCCTATAAATAGGACAGCTAATAAAACATTTTAAAAAATAAAATTGGTAAGGATTTTCTGGATGCATTTTGTTATGACGTCTTTAAAATACGTAAAAGTATAAACTGCCTTGGTCCGTGCAGCTTTTTTCCTGATAGTTTTTTAATTAACTTTTAAAGACACAGGAGGCGTACTCATTGGAAAGTAGTCGCGAATACCATAGTATTTATGTGATTAATTCTAATTAAATTAGTCTGTTTTTAACAAGTTGATGTTTATTTCTTTTATACTGCTACTGGGCATTGCATTACACAAATATATCATTAAAAGTTGTTATCTAGGCTTTAAAAGCTGATGGACATAGAATACGCCGCCCTTCCATTATGTATGTCCAAACCGTCCGTAACTTTAAGGGCTAAACTCTCGGCTAATCACCGACGAATTTTTTTCGAAAATCATTATCAACAATGCTTTTATACTTCTGCTACTATAGGTACGTCCTGCGCTCCTCAACACGTTTGCTGAATACCCGCAAATCGGCATTTGTGTGTAACGGGAAAATGCGCTATTCCCCAAAACTATGTTACCTAGGGCGATAGCTATAATTTTACTGCAAGGATTAAATTACCGCCTACTCCCTCTAATTTTTACATAATTTTAGTTTCAGCAGATTCGGAAGTAGATGGGCGGGAGGGACATGTTTTTGCCCTACATTTTCGAAGATATCCCTGAAAATATAACACATAAAATTAAAAGAAATGTATTTTTGAGTTTAGCATTACGAAAGCTTTCCCACGAGACCCCTCACGATATACAAAGAAAAGTTTTTTTTTTCAAGTAACTTAATTAGCTCCCCTACATTTTCCCTAAATTTGTGAATGTTTAATTGTCTGTAAATATGTGGGTCAATAGTCTTTTTCGACGATATCCCTGAAAATATAATACCTAAAATTAAAAGAAATGTATTTTTGAGTTTAGCATTACGAAAGCTTTCCCACGAGACCCCTCACGGTATACAAAGAAAAGTTTTTTTTTCCAATAACTTAATTAGCTCCTCTACATTTTCCCTAAATTGTAAGTGTTTAATTATCTGTAAATATGTGGGTCAATAGTCTTTTTCGACGATATCCCTGAAAATATAATAGCTAAAATTAAAAGAAATGTATTTTTGAGTTTAGCATTACGAAAGCTTTCCCACGTGACTCAGGGGCGTCGCCATGGGGGGGGGGTATGGGGGGGAACCTCTCCCCCAATATATGTGAAGTTGGGAAATTTGAGCTTAGAGTTGGGAAATTCTAGATTTTTGAGACATTTTCTTTTTTTAAAGTAATATAGTAAAAAAATTACGAAATTTTTATTGTTTTGATGATTATGTTTCTGAGTACTGTAACAGTAAACAAGTTAAATTATCAAAAGAAATACAAAACGAAATCTGCCACACTCAACTTATCATTGTGTTTTTCAGTTATACAAAAATATTATACATCTACCAGTCCTAAATTTCTTTACTCCAGTCCATCAATAGTCTGAATAACCAGCTCCTGTATTTCCTCCAAAACTTTGTTCCCTTCTCAAAAATTTCACCCTACCTCTCCTTCTCCTTCTAAAAGAGAATCCAGCTATTTTAATCCAAAAGGATGGTATCTTCTTTTGAAAATTGGAGATCACTTGTAGCACAACAGAAATGAATGTAGTCACCTACTTGAAGCACAGCTGGGCAAGAAGATTTGATGAGTTTTCACAAATTGCACTAATTTTTTAACTAATTTCGCGATTTTTGGACAATATTTTACTCATTCTCGTGATTTTTTACCTCAAGAATTAGTTAACCCTTTGCAAGTTTGATCAAATTTCATGCAACCGTTTTTAAGAGATAACTATAACTAAAATTATGTAAACGGGAAAAATGCAGCACAGTAGCGCCGTCTTTTGGGCGATATACACCAAAAACTATATCATGATATAACAAAATCTGAAGTTTTATTAAATCCCGCGGATTAGTTCTTAAGATACAGCACCCACAAAATTTGTGTCACATACACACAGATAGACATTTTCTAAAAACAGTCAAATCGTGTTCAGGACCTTCATGTTTGTTTTTTATTAAACAAATAAATAATTAGAATTTTTATGTTTCTAGTTTCAAAATTTTTCTTTGGAAAGTAATTTTTTATACATAAGTTTCATTATTATTACAATACACGTTGTGCATATCACTTCAGTTGAAAATTGGAAGAATTTGTTTCAAGTTGGGAAATTTTCAAATTCTCCTCCACCCCCCGAAAAAATATCTGTAGCTACACCCCAGACGAGACCCCTCATGATATACAAAGAAAAGTTTTTTTTTTTTCAAGTAACTTAATTAGCTCCTCTACATTTTCCCTAAATTGTGAATGTTTAATTATCTGTAAATATGTGGGTCAATAGTCTTTTTCGACGATATCCCTGAAAAGATAATACCTAAAATTAAAAGAAATGTATTTTTGAGTTTAGCATTACGAAAGCTTTCCCACGAGACCCCTCACGATATACAAAGAAAAGTTTTTTTTTTTCAAGTAACTTAATTAGCCCCTCTACATTTCCCCTAAATTGTGAATGTTTAATAATCTGTAAATATGTGGGTCAATAGCCTTTTTTGACGGTATCCCTGAAAATATAATACCTAAAATTAAAAGAAATGTATTTTTGAGTTTAGCATTACGAAAGCTTTCCCACGAGACCCCTCACGATATACAAAGAAAAGTTTTTTTTTTTCAAGCAACTTAATTAGCTCCTCTACGTTTTCCCTAAATTGTGAATGTTTAATAATCTGTAAATATGTGGGTCAATAGTCTTTTTCGACGATATCCCTGAAAAGATAATACCTAAAATTAAAAGAAATGTATTTTTGAGTTTAGCATTACGAAAGCTTTCCCACGAGACCCCTCACGATATACAAAGAAAAGTTTTTTTTTTCAAGCAACTTAATTAGCCCCTCTACATTTCCCCTAAATTGTGAATGTTTAATAATCTGTAAATATGTGGGTCAATAGTCTTTTTCGACGATATCCCTGAAAAGATAATACCTAAAATTAAAAGAAATATATTTTTGAGTTTAGCATTACGAAAGCTTTCCCACGAGACCCCTCACGATATACAAAGAAGAGTTTTTTTTTTCAAGCAACTTAATTAGCTCCTCTACATTTCCCCTAAATTGTGAATGTTTAATAATCTGTAAATATGTGAGTCAATAGTCTTTTTCGACGATATCCCTGAAAAAATTCCAAACAAATTTATTTGAAAGTAAATAAAAGGGTTCTGCCTTTTTTCCTCGTGAGTGAAGGTGGTCCCAAGGAAATAACGCCATTTTGTGATCATTTGAGGTCATGCCGGCAAAAAGCTGTAGCGAATACCTCATAGCTTAGAACTTAAAACTGAAATAAAAGCTTTTCTTTACACACTTAATGAAACGAAAATTTTCAAACCAAAATTTTGGTGTCAATGTCTCATTTTATTTTACAAAAATTATTAAAAAATTAAGTACGAACATTTTTTTCATGTTGCAATAATTAAACTGGTTACGTAGAGAAGTTTAGTTTCAAGTGCTACTATTTCCGAATATTAATCGTTGCCTTTTTTAATCGCAGAATTCTGTGATTAATCCTGTAAGTTCGTCCACTTACGTGGATGCGTACGTGGTTTAAACCACTCAGGCTTCGTATGATCCATGGATTTGAGTACCACTCATTACATTTTTGCCTTTTTTATATTTAAAATAAAATGCAATTAACTAAGGCGAAGATTACTATTTGAAATTAGTGGTTCTCGAAACTAAAAATCATACAAACTGCTAACTAATATTCAACGGTGAAGTAGTCAAAATGTTAAAAAAGTCAAAAATTACTATTTGGAAATAATGGTAGCCAGAAAATAATGTATATGACACCAGTTTATTATTATTATTATTATTTTATTATTATTATTATTATTAAACATTTGGAAAAATGGTTATTGTCCTCGCCAGGGTAGGAAATCAAAAGCATATCTGAAGTTTTTTATTGCTTTAATCATCATTTTATTTGTTTTCTGATTGGTCTATACGGTAATCTGTATTTCCCTTAACTTTCAACAGAGATGGACAACAGAGTGTTGCCACTATGACAAAAAAGTAATAAAAACTACAAAAAAAATTAATAACTCAGAAACAAATTGAGATGGAGCTTTCAAACAAATTGCATTTAAAAGTACATTTTTTTTTTCTATACGACGGTGTAAAAAGTAATATTTTGGGATGTTTAGAAGTTTAAGAATGAAATTTCATTTAAAATGGGTCGTCAGATTTTTTGGAAACATGACGATGGAAAAGCTTTTTCCCGAACAGCCAATGAAATGCTTGGATAATACGTAAGTTTCACGTGGGTAATACGTACGAGTCGCAGGCGATTTCTGTCACTTGCAATTTTTACGTGTAATAACACTATTAATGTTTAATTCATAGCGTAGGCAATGTATGATCAACTCCGTGCGATTTTTTATATCTTAAATTTTAGTCTTTGAAAAAATCATTTTCCAAATGGTCATTGTAATTTGTTAAATTGCATTTTATTATTATTATTATTATTATTGTTGTTTTTTTTTTTTTTTTTTTTTTTTTGAGATCGTAGCGGTATCTGTTGAAAAATTGTTTTTTAAAATTGTTGGATACAAAACTTGTTGGCCCATTGATGAAATGTTCCACTTATTATTACTTCTTTATTATTATTACTAGTAGACCCGGGCTTCCTGGGTTACAGAGTGTACTATTATTTTAACACAGTCAAACTGACTGGTAAAGTTATCATACGAATTGAATATTTCCAACTGAGCGAAAAAATGCCCAGGCCGGGAATCGAACCCAGATCCTTGGCTTACAAGGCCAATGCTTTTCCATTTAAGCTAACTGGGCCGACAACCAGCCAGCATATTTCGCTCAGATAACCTTATTGGTAGGAACATCTGGTCTGTCATGTAGACAGCTCAACAGAATAAACCGCAGGTTAAGGACCTCCATATTAACGATGGATACGTAGATGAACTATTATTTTAACACAGTCAAACTGACTGGTAAAGTTATCATACGAATTGAATATTTCCAACTGAGCGAAAAAATGCCCAGGCCGGGAATCGAACCCAGATCCTTGGCTTACAAGGCCAATGCTTTTCCATTTAAGCTAACTGGGCCGACAACCAGCCAGCATATTTCGCTCAGATAACCTTATTGGTAGGAACATCTGGTCTGTCATGTAGACAGCTCAACAGAATAAACCGCAGGTTAAGGACCTCCATATTAACGATGGATACGTAGATGAACTATTATTTTAACACAGTCAAACTGACTGGTAAAGTTATCATACGAATTGAATATTTCCAACTGAGCGAAAAAATGCCCAGGCCGGGAATCGAACCCAGATCCTTGGCTTACAAGGCCAATGCTTTTCCATTTAAGCTAACTGGGCCGACAACCAGCCAGCATATTTCGCTCAGATAACCTTATTGGTAGGAACATCTGGTCTGTCATGTAGACAGCTCAACAGAATAAACCGCAGGTTAAGGACCTCCATATTAACGATGGATACGTAGATGAACTATTATTTTAACACAGTCAAACTGACTGGTAAAGTTATCATACGAATTGAATATTTCCAACTGAGCGAAAAAATGCCCAGGCCGGGAATCGAACCCAGATCCTTGGCTTACAAGGCCAATGCTTTTCCATTTAAGCTAACTGGGCCGACAACCAGCCAGCATATTTCGCTCAGATAACCTTATTGGTAGGAACATCTGGTCTGTCATGTAGACAGCTCAACAGAATAAACCGCAGGTTAAGGACCTCCATATTAACGATGGATACGTAGATGAACTATTATTTTAACACAGTCAAACTGACTGGTAAAGTTATCATACGAATTGAATATTTCCAACTGAGCGAAAAAATGCCCAGGCCGGGAATCGAACCCAGATCCTTGGCTTACAAGGCCAATGCTTTTCCATTTAAGCTAACTGGGCCGACAACCAGCCAGCATATTTCGCTCAGATAACCTTATTGGTAGGAACATCTGGTCTGTCATGTAGACAGCTCAACAGAATAAACCGCAGGTTAAGGACCTCCATATTAACGATGGATACGTAGATGAACTATTATTTATTTATTTATTTATTTATTTATTTTAAATTTTTGAAAAAATTTGCGTTAAACTCTGTTGCACATTTTAAGAATTATCGGATAGTTACGCAAATTCTCCGGAAAATACTATGCATATGTAAATACATTATACGCAACAAATTGGAAAATGCTATTTAATCATCTTTCGCCAAATGAAAGACAGCAATTTCTCTTAATAAAAAAAAAAGTTCCTCACAGCATTAATGAATGCAGTATTTTCACTAATGAATTTTTTTCGAAAAAAATAAAGCTAACGAAGAGTAATTGTCCTGTCGTATGTAAGGAAAAAAACTCTTTCTTTAATACTAGAACCGCCGGAAATTTTACTGAAGTGTTATAAAAATCTTTTACACCGGAAATTTTAATTGAAACTACTTAACATATTTATTTAACTTATTTCTCCGAGGTACATTTTAAACTTATTTTAGAAATAAATTTCTGGTAATAATCAAGATATTTTTATTTGGTAGCGGTCAAAATGACCGCTACGGCGGTTCCAGTGTTAAGGGGACGAGGGACCTTAAAAAACCTTAAAAATCAATTCTTTATTTTTTGAAATTTTGACTTTAAATATTATTCAGGGGTACATTGTATGCATTATGACAAGCATTTATAAAAAAAAAAAAAAAAATTTAATTATTTTTGAGAAAAAAATGGAGTTTTACGCGTCGTCTTAGAAATCTTCGAAATGCCCCATGCGCATTCCAAATCAATGAAAATCCCCAATATTTTTTATAAAAGTTTGGTTTATATATATAAATAATTCTGTGCATCGAATTTTATATATTTGAATATAAAGGTTAAAAAAAAAAATTAAAAATTTCAAAATTTTTTCGAAAAATTTTCAAATTTTCAAATTTTTTTTTTTTTTACACCTTTATATTCAAATATATAAAATTCGATGCACAGAATTATTTATATATATAATCCAAACTTTTATAAAAAATATTGGGGATTTTCATTGATATAGAATGTGCAGGGGGCATTTCGAAGATTTCTATGACGACGCGTAAAATGCCATTTTTTTCTCAAAAATAAATTTTTTTTGTGATAAATGCATGCCACAATGCATATAATGTACCCTTGAGTAATATTTAAATTAAAATTTACAAAAAAGGAAAAAAATTAAAAAATTTTAAAATTTTGAAATTTTTTCGAAATTTTTCAACTTTTTTTTTTATCTTTATATTCAAATATATAAAATTCGATGCACAGTTTTAATTATATATATAAACCAAACGTTTATAAAAAATATTGGTGATTTTTATTGATATGGAATGCGCAGGGGGCATTTCGAAGATTTCTACGACGACACGTAAAATGCCATTTTTTTCTCAAAAATAAATTTTTTTTACATTTTTTTTGTGATAAATGCATGCCGTAATGCATATAATGTACCCTTTAGTAATATTTAAAGTTAAATTTGCAAAAAAAAAATGAAAAAAAATGAAAAATTCTGAAATTTTGAAATTTTTTTGAAAATTTTGAAAATTTTTCAAATTATAATAATTTAACCTTTATATTCAAATATATAAAATTCGATGCACAGATTTTTTTATATATATAAACCAAACTTTTATAAAAAATATTAGGGATTTTCATTGATATGGAACGCGCATGGGGCATTTCGGAGATTTCTAAAACAACGCGTAAAATTCCACTTTTTTCTGAAAAATGACTTAAAAAAAAATTTTTTTTTGTAATAAATGCATGCCATAATGCATATAATGTACCTTTGAGTAATATTTAAGGTGAAATTTACAAAAAATAAAAATATTATTTTTAAGGTCCCTCGTCCCCTTAAAGGGATTTTCCCGCCTTGATTGGTGTGACCTCGCTTTTAATCTTGTGGCTACCTCTCTCATTTAAGATTGAACGCTTTCTTTGTATCCTACTTTGCTTGAAACAACGTCATTGTAATGATACATCAGTGAAGCAAATTTGATTTATTTTAATGATAAAGTTATCCTTTAAAAACTCACTGAAACTTTGCTTGAATAAAAATGTCAAAATACGAGCTTTCATCTTTCAAACACAATGTTGCTTTAAAAAATTACTTTTGACTGACTGTACAATTCAATTGAATCTTAGAACTAAAATAAACAATAAAAATCTTCTTGGGCGATTGTCAAAAGGTGGGATCATTAAACGTTAACTATATGTAATTTTTAAAATTTTCAAATTTAAGGCCAATTTTTTTTAATAGTATAGTATTTTGTCTATAAATATAATATATAAATATTTTTAGTAGTATGTCTACAAAATTTTACACAAACATTAAAAGACAGCAACTATTCTGGAAAATTAATTATTAAAGCATTTAATTAGCAGTTGTGTACGCTACAAATTTTGGACATTTTTTCGCACGTACGTTACAGATTTTGGACGTTGCTCTTAGTATTTAAAAAATTCTTAAGACTAAGAATGTAGTAAATGTGTCTGTGTACATATATATATGTATAATTAACTTTTTGTTATTCAGTAATAATAATAATAAAATCAAATGCTTTGTTACGTTCGTTACTTTCGGACATAACAAAATACAGAAAAATTCTTTATAGAAAAGTCCTTCTATCTCCAAAAAAGCAATAAATCAGCCTGCCATCTCTTAACGAAATTATCAAAATATCAACCGTTTCTTTTATGCATTCGTTGTTTACCATTAGAACCACCTGGAAAAAAGTTAAAACTCTTTTTCTTTGTGGTACATTGGAGCATTTAACATTATGAATGTCCGAAATTGGCCTCTTTAGCATAAAATAATAAAATTTTAAGATATTTATACAAAGCTTTTACAATAAATTATGTCATTTTCTGTCTCTGAATAGAATTAAAAAAGTGTAAAAAAAATAAATAAATAAATAAACTCAATGATAATTAAAATTATGTTTGAAAGGCTTAAAGTTATGACGTGTGTCCAGTGCCCACCTTTTGAGAATCGCCCTCTTCTTCTTCTTCTTGTTCTTGTTCTTTTTATTTTTTAGAAATTGCATTTTAAATCCATATCTTCCATTTTCCCGTCAAAGGTAAATTTAATGATCTAAAATTTTTATTATTCCAAAAATGGAAAAGCAAAGAAAAATTAAGGAAATAAAATTTCTGTTTAAAAATATTTTTTATGGAACATATTTAAAAAAGTATTTCTTTATTTGTATTTCCTGGGCAACGCAAAAACATTACAAGTTTATTATTGTATAAGACAGGAAAGGAAGTAAACTGTAAACAGTAATTGCTTTTCAAAATAAAATTTAGCAAATTTAAAACTGTTTCGATTCAACAAGTTTTAATTCTGTAATTAAAAAAAAGTCGTTTTCTCAAAATTGCATTACACACTGTTTATCATTTCTTCAATTTATTCTATTGATTTCCGGAGGCATCTTCTTTCACATTGTGCCCAATATTAGATTTATAAATTTTACGATTGGTTCCTTTCTTCCTCGAATTCATCACATAGGCGTTTTGCTTTAAATGGAAACTCGCCAGTTATATATACAATGGTTCATTCAGAAAATGTGTACTTTTGATCTGTGTATTTTTCAGTTGTGTGTTGTTTTGTTTTTATTCATTTTTATAGACCATTTAAGGTTCTGATTGAATTTCATGTAATTATAATGTAAGAATTTATTAATGAAAGAAGAATTTGTTATATTTGAATATGATTTGGTAGCAAATAATAATGCATCATTATGATTCAAATGTGCTTAAATAAATTTTTAGAAAGTAACATCATTGTATTTTTAATGTTTTTTTTTAACATTTTTGTTCTGTTAGCAATTAAACCTGTTTTTTACTTTTATTTAGACATAATATCAACAAAAATATGTTAAACTGCTTTTAATAATTGAATTTAGTCTAAAAAATATATGGTTGAATGAATAAGAAATTGAAATCTCAGTTTTTATTCTCAATTATTTGAATTTGTTACAAAAATATATTATTTGCTTCGAGTATTCAATGGGTTATTTCAAAGCTAAAATAAAGGATATAGACTAGCTTTCCTTTTTTCAAATCATGCTGCAAACTCTTATTAAACATTTGAATGCATGAGGGACTTTCGGCATTTTCATTAAAATAGTCGTAAAACTAATATTAATTTAATGTACTTTTATAACTGTTTCTTTCTAAATATACATCATATCTCTTTATTTTATACATATCTTAAAATACCTGTTAAAACATTTTTTTGCCTACCTCCAATTTAAGTTGTTTTGAAGAAATAAAAAGATACGGGTAAACTTCAAACAATTTTGTTTTTTAAATTTTATAATCAAACACGGAAAAAAGAACGAATATTAATCGTAAGATTTTGTTGTTCAAAAAGAATAAGCTCAGGAAAGGATAACATTTTCTGCCTAAAAGTACTTCCTATATAATATATTAAAAATAAGCAATTTTATTTTTAATAAAATCAATTGATAAACTTTATTATAAAAAAAATAAATAGAAAATAAATTGTTAATAACAAATAGTACTTGAAACGAAAATTTATGAAATTTAAAAGAGTTTCAAAGCACCAATTTACTATTCTGTGTTAATATAATACAAACTTTTTTTTAACAAAAACACATTAATTGGAGTATTTTTGTTTTTCAGTCTTTCTAATGATTTTTGAAGTATCATCATTCGAATTGTTCTCATTGTACCATAAATAGAAGACGGCATCTAGCCAATTACATTATTATAAAGTGGTGTATTTATATGTTAGTTGTGTATTTTGTATTTATCTTTTACTTTGTTTTAATTCAATATTCGTAGAAAAATGAAAATTCTAAAAGTTTTTCGAGTAATTAAAAGACAATAATTTAGGAGAGAAAGAGTACTCTAATGTTTCAATAAAGTTTGCTATTGTACATTAATAGATGACTAAACATCAAAATTTGTTTTAAAAGTTCTTTTTAAGCATGAAATTAATTGTCGGATATATAAGAATTTTGAAGTATCAGCTTCCATTGTTGAAAACCAAAATTTCGCCCCCCAAAAAAAGATATTTGTTTTGAAAAAATCAATATTATTGAAATAAACAGCAAAGGTTTCCTCTTCATCAATTTTACTCATTTATTTATTTCTTTTTAATTATTCTCTGAATTCATATTAGCAGGAGACAACTTATACCTAAAATAAGTATTAATTTACTAAAAAAGGTGCCTAAAATGTATTTACTATTCCATTACAAATGAACAGGTCTAAAAAACATAAAACCATTGATATTAAAAACATATGTAAAGGAAAGAAAGCTATTCCATTAACCCCGAGATCTTTCGATCACAAACGTGATCATTTTCAAGGTATAGCTTTAAAAGCTATCCCTTGTAAATAAGTAAAACAATCCCTTGAAAATGATCACGTTTGTGATCCAAAGATATCGATTTTAATGTAACATATTTCTCTTTTTACATATGTTTTTAATATCAATGGTTTTAAGTTTTTAAGGCCAGTACATCTGTAATAAAATAGTAAATAGTACATTTTAAACCTATTTTTTAGTAAATTGATATTTATTTTAGTTATATTAACGCAAGGTGAATATGGACAGACAGACGGCAGATAGACAAACCAAAGTCATAAAGACTTTTCAACTACATTGGAAAGTGTTACAAAGGTGTCCTTCGATTGTTTCTAGTTTAAGTCCTACTCAAAGCCCTGATGTTACTTATAATTATAATCATTATCATGAAAACCGATAATGGGCAATGGGTAATATTGCAATATACATAATAACTAGAACTTTTTAAAATGATTTCCCGAGAAGAAAATTATTTCACAGAAGCTAACTTTTACAACTGGATTTTATATAATATTTGTAAAAAATAGCATTTGCCTTATTTACATTTGTTACCGGTAGCATTTGTTAGAAAATAATCTCTAAACATCCAATCTAGAACATTTTCAAGAGAAATTTACCTGAAAGAATTTTTATTTTTTATTTATTTATTTATATATTTATTTATTTTTGTAAAATGTGGTAGGGGAGGTAGGGGAGGTTTGATACATAGGGAGGGTTGATACATTGACAATTTTTCTCAACAAATGGCATTAACAGCTATTGTAACAAATGTAAAGTCTTCTTTTATCAGCAGAGGCCATCATTAGCTGGACTTAGCAGTGAAGAACTGACAACGTTTTGTTTCTTTTAATTTTGAAGACTTTTGGAATGTCAATGTAATTTTTTTTAAATACTGATTTTCTTTCATAACTCTTATTATTGTAAAGATAATATCTTGTAATTTTTTTTTATTTGTAAAGCACATTGTTAGGGTGAATTTTACCCGAAAACAGATTGGCATTTTGCAACTGCATTCATACAAAGTGAAAATTCAATAACGCATGATAGGTAGAAATGATACATTGGAGCTGAGGAGAAATGATACACTTGTATATTTGAAATGTAATAGTTTTTTTTAAGTTGTAAACTAATATAGGGCTGTAATATTCATTATTGTTTTACGGCAAGAGCTACTGAAATTGGTAAGGAAGAACAAAGAAACTATTCATAAACGTTATGTAGGTTACATAGAAAAGCAGTGCGATGATAGATGGTTATTGCGCTTTGCTCGTCATGTAGAAGGAAAAAAGTTTAAATGGCCTGAAAGGGAAGATGTTTCTATAATTAACGAAGGGCAAATTAAAAAAAAAACAACATTAAATCCACCCGATTTACCGATCTTACCAAAATGATAGAGTTATTAGTTTTTTTTTTTTTTTTAACCATTTCAGGGGTGTTGGTATGTTTATGAAACCACTTAATTTTAATTCCCAAACGCCACATTGGCACCAGCATTTTGGTAAAATATTTAATATGAAAGTGAAATGTAGCCCCTTTTCTTATTTCCAATTAAATCTGTTGGCAAATTCCGGTGCCATTCATTTATTCAACAATTTAGCATTAAAAATGCTTTGCCCTGAAAGGGTTAAAGAAATCATAAGTGTGCGAAATTTATGTTAAATTGTTTGCAAATCAGAAATGTCCATTTCATTTTTCCTTGCAGCAAGATCTCTAGGGGTTTTTTTTCATTATTTATTTTAATCTTCATTATTCATTAATCTTCATTTAATTTTCATTATTTATATTAATAGAATTGTTTAAATAATAGCAATTGTTTAAATATTTTTGTAGAAAACATTTCTGAAACAAAAATATATCTATGTCATTTCTCTTTACATTTTACTTAAATATTTCAAGATTTATCATAAAAAATTGTATGACACACATAGGCGTAGCCAGGGGGGGGGGGGTGCCCTGGGTTCCCGGGCACCCCCCGTTTCCGCAGACTCGAGCGCAATTATTTAAAAAAATCGAAATCTACAAAAGAAAAAAGAAGAAGAAGTGAAAGCAGAGTTCAATTAGTTTAGTTCAGAAAACTAAACGGCTAAGTTCTGAAATGTGATAAAAAAAGAAACCCACGTTCTTTTTTTTTCTTTCTTTTTTTATAAGAAAGTTATGTTGTTTATCTTTTTTAAAACTAGAATATTTGCAAGAATCTGTATTAGTCATAGTAATTCAAAAAGGTGGCTTTATAATCCCACTTTGACGTCCTTTATCTGTGGGAGATGTTTTGAACGCCGTACTTTCTATTGCAGGTTTCTGCAATTTCATGAGAAATTTATGCAAGTTCTTGACGAGGATAGAAACTATTTGTCTCTTTGCTTTGGTAGTTTAAAGTCAAGAAAGAAGCAAAAAAAAAAAAAAAAAAAAAAAAAAAAAAAAAAAAAAAAAAAAAACAAATTTGAAAGGGGGTGCAAATGTGAAACGATAATTCCAAATTTCGATTAGCCAAGGTAAAAAAAAGGGGGGGGGACACACATAACCTGCCTCCTTTGTAAATGAAAAATAATAGCACAGAAAATTCAAATTAATCTGCAGGTTGGTTGGTTGGTTGAATTTAGTGTTTCGTGGCCATAGTTTGACATTCTTGAAAGGAATGTGGTTGCAGTCTTTCAAGTCAATATAGTAATTTTTTTCCTCTGAAAATTTGTATACGATTTTTAGTTTTTTCTCGTTTTGCGGCGTTCTTTTGAAAGTAGGAAAAGCAACCACGTTTTAACCTTTTAGCCCAGTGCAGTAAATTTTGACAAATTCGCGATTTTATTCTGTGATCATTTCATGATATTTACAATTTCCCCCCAAAATCGTGTGACGAAATTCACGTCTTTCTACGCGATTTTTTGTCGAAATTCGCACTTTTCACCATTTACCTTTGACAAAATTCGTGTTTTTTACCGCTATCCTTTGACGAAATTCGCATTTTTTACCGCAATATTTTGACGAAATTGGCATTTCTTTAGCACGCGATCCTTCGATGAAATTCGCGTTTTCTTTCCACGATTTTTTAATGAAATTCGCTTTTTCTTTCCGTAATCTTTTGACGAAATTCGCGCTTCCTTTCTACGATCCTTTGACGAAATTCTCGTTTTTACCACGATCCTTTGACGAAATTTATTTTCTGTTGCGACCGATTGACGAAACTGATATTTTTACAGGGAGATCATTCGTCAAAATTCTGGATAGTATTGCGCGACCGTTCGGAAAAATTCTCGATATCTTGACGTACCAATTAACAAAATTCTCTACTCTTTTCCGCAACATTTTGATGAAATTTGAAAAAAAATATTCGTCAATCCTTTATCCAAATTCGTAATTTTTTTGCGCAATCTTTAAACGAAATTGGCTATTACTTTCTGCACTCTTTCATCGAAATTCCCGATATTTTTCCACGATCGTTTGAAGTAATTCTCAATTTTTTCCGGGACTGATTCACGAATTGATTTTGAGAAATTCCATAAAAGAAATAAAAATCGAGGATCTAATTTTTTTTAAAATACTCACTGAAGAATCACAGGTCTGTGAAAGAATTTGAAGGGGGAAGTACTACACATCATTTTTTATTATGTGAGACTTTTCTTTTCTGTGCACAAATCTCGCGATCCCGCGCGTTATTTCAAACCCTGTCCCTGAAAGAAAACTTCATTACTAGAGAAGTGGGTTTTTTTAAACGAACATAGAATTAAACAAATCTAGGATTGGGGGGGGTGGCACTGCCTTCGGCAACGTACTCCCGAGCAAGCTACGACCTCTTCTGTCTCGAAACAAGCGAATCTTGAATTATTGCGTTTTTTATTTCGAGCAAAATTAAATTTTCAGCTTTCTTATAAGAGCTGATTTGACATTATTCCAATTCGAATTTAATCACGGCAATTGCAAAAATTACCAGAGAGTTTTCTCTGTTTCAAAAAATGTCAAAAAATCGCCTCAAAGCTTGAAAACCTCCGCTAGAAAGCGCATTAAAAATTCGGAAAAGATTAAAAAACCACAAGGAACGAAATTAACTAATTGGGTGAAAGATTTAAACCGGATTCGTTTTAGGACTGTCAAAAAAAAAAAAAAAAAAAAAAAAAAAAAAAAAAAAAAAAAAAAAAAATCACCACGAAATGCGCAAAAAAAGAACCTTCTACAGATAACATTAAAAAATTGTTAAAAATTTAAAAATCGCTGTAAGAATCTTGAAAACACTTTATTGAAAAGAAGACAAAGTTTACTGGGCAAAATATAGAAATCGGATTCTTTTTTTACTTATTTGAAAAAATTGCCGCAAAATGCGAAAAAATTCGCATACAAAATTAATTGAAAAATTCCAGAAATTGTCTTCCATATGCATGAGTTCGGGCATACAGGTCCTGTCAAATCTTATGGGTGCAGGCTGCATTGTTTTTTCAGAGCTCAGCGCGCGCGCGTACACACACACGGAGACAGACAAACGCCTATCTTTATTATTACAGTCGCATCAGGATAGTATAATTTTTATCATCTTGATAAAATTTAGTGTATATTATCATGACCTGCTTTACCTAATATATTCGACACACTCTGAGGTAGAAACCAGAATTACCGTAATTTCCGGCCTGTAATCTGAGGATCAAACAATTAGGTTCAGACCCAGAAATCTTGTTTCATAAAACGTAACTTATTAAATTGCAAAAAATATTTAACTTAAATAATGAAATAAAATTTCTAGGTCGAAACATGATTGTTTGAGCCGCGGATTATAGGCAAGAAATCACGCTATTGATGAATATTACAATTATTTATAATATTATAATAATTATTTATATAGACTTTCCTCCAAAATTTCTTGGTTCCCTCCGGTGATTCCTAAGACGTCATGGAGTCACATTCTGAAAAAATTTCGTGCGCATGTACTGATGTACCGCATGTATTACCTGAGAAAGATTTATCATCCGGCAAAATTTCATCTACAAGACTTTGACTGAGATAATTTTAGATCTCATGCAGTGTTCCCTGTGCTTATAGAAGTTTCCAGCATGATTAAAAGCCTTTTTAATCTTTATAAGAAGTTAGGATGCCAAAAGCTTTTGCAGTTGTGGCCACACTTAGTCACTGTCTTATATCACTGCTGCAAGGACATTTACATATATATATATATTTTTTTTTTACCATTAGATTTAGTTTTAATATTTTGAACCCCTTCTCAACCCTCCTCACGCAAACAAAAACTGTGTTTGAGCCCTTTTAAAAAGAAATACCACACAATTATACCTTCTAAGATGAAAAACTGTCTAAAACGGAAATTTGATAGGTTTTATGGGATTTGTTTTAGCAGGTTTTACTATATAAGATATTGTTTGTATCCAACATGTTCAGGTTAAAATGTCTGGGCACCCCCCCCTCCCCCCCGTTCAAAAAGCTGGTTACGCCTATGGACACATAAATTGAATTGTCTGCATTTTTTTTTCCAATTTACATAACAATGTATCAAATCTCCCTTGCTTGTGTATCAATCCTCCCCAGAAATGGGGAGATTTCATACAGTAGTAACCATTCACAATAATTGGGATATATTTTTTAAATGATTATTTTTTAAATTCACAATATTTTTAATAAATGAATAAAAGGTCACTTTATAAGAAAACACGAAAAAATTGTTTAAAAATAGGCTTCTAAGGGTTGTAAAAAATTAGTACAAAAAAAGTGTATCTTACCTCCCCTACCTCCCCTACGATTGAATATAATATCAAGCAGGAAACAGAAATCTTGCTTTTTCAGAATTTGGTGTCACGCCCCGATGAGAAGAAAAAATACAATAATCAAGTACAACAGAAGAACCACAGCTTTGGCCAGATTATGCAGCGAAGAACCGTTACAGATCGATTTTAAAAACAGCAGGTTAATTTATACATCAAGATTTTATTTACCCTCCATAATCTGGGAATCAATAGAGATATTTTTACGCAACAAGAATATTTGCAATGATTCAGTGTCGCTTGATTTACCTAAAATTTGTAAAGAGATGCTATGTTATCTTAATAACTATATTAAAAATTAATCCACACTCGCAAATAGCCAAGACAATTTTATTTTTATTTTATGTTTTGCAATGTTTTTCATTATGCATGTTGTCTCGTGACATTGTTTACCATGTTATTGTTTTATTAAATTATATGAAAATTAATCCACGCTCACAAATAGCTAATTTAATTTTAATTTAATTTTATGTTTGCAATTTTTTTCATTATGCAACATGTCTCGTGACATTGTTTACTATGTTTATTATTTTAAATTATGTGAAAATATTTTCTATCATAAATGATTTTGAAAATGTCGCCGTTGGTGCGACGAAACGATCGTCAATCTTAATAAAGATAGTTTATCACTTTTTATAGCATTATTTCACTTAATCTGAGAAAAAATACTTTTATAAATATTACGAGGTGGAGTGCGTTGAATTTCGACGAAAGAAAATGATTAACCCCTTAACAGTGTGCCCCGAACTGGATTCGGGCAAGAACATTTTGCTTGCTTCGTTATTAAAAGCATTTTGATACCACTAATTTGTAACTGAAAATTTATCTTTATTGATTGTCAGATATTTTTCGATTAAGTAAGGTAAATATTTTAGTATGGAAAAAGTGGTGTCCAGCCCCATTTTTAATTTTTTTGTAAGAAAACAAATGTCACTGTTAACCTTCCGTCTACCAGACGGGTCCATTGGACCCGACATGTACATTCAAAATATTTATTCAAACCAGAAATTTCTTCAAAACAAACTAAATGTATAAATCAGACAATAATAAGTTAAATAAACAAATTAAATAGTTTTAAGTAAAAATTCTGGTGTAGAATGTTTTTATAAAACTTGAGTAAAATTTCCGGTAGTTCTAGGGTTAAGGGGTTAAGAAGGAACTGTTGATTCTAACTTATAATAAGCCTACAAAATTTGTCCGAACAAAAAATGCATATTTGTTAGTCTAACTCTCAAACAAATATTATTTTAACCTAAAGGTCACTATTCTTCTATAAAGACACTCTAAATATTTGTAAAAGTGGGTGATTTCAATTGCGTTATTTTCAAAAGTGAAGCATTTCCACCTGAGAAGAAATTTAAAGCCGCCGGAGTGAAAATGATGCACTTCTGCAAAACTTATTGCAGTTTTAAGACTTAAAATCTAAGACTAATCAGTTTTACGACTTAAAAAGTTTTAAGACACGCTTTTATTTTATATAAATTGGCGTCATTTGCAACCGCTGAAGAATTCTACCTTTACGATTCACTCTGAAAGAACATCTATAGAGAAATATGCATAAGATGTCATTATCGCGATTCATTTGTTTGTAACATTAATATGGATACTTAAAATTAAAGATAGTTTATAGTATCTCTATGCTTTATCAGAAATCATTCATTTATATTTTTTCAAAATAGAAAATATTTTAATTACAATTTTCTTTTTCAGTGCTTATGAGAAAATGGCAACAATAAAATGAACTAATCTAATATTTTGTTTTTACTGACTTCACAAGTGGAGTACTTCAGTTGCCACAGTTACAGAAATGGGATTAAAAACAAACAGGAAAATTAATATCTCCAAAATAAATTTGAGATGCAGTTTATAAACAAATTTCATTTAAAAGTACTTTTTCCCAAAACGAAGGTGTAAAAATTGAAATTGTGCGATGCTTAAAAGTTTTAAAAAATGCAGTAGAGTTTGTAAGTATTGAATCGTACAATGATACATCTGCTTCTTTTAAAGACTGGCTTATGTAACGGAGCGTTACTTTTTAAGGACGACACTTTAATTTTTGTCCGAAAGAAATAGCATATCGGGGGTTAATAGTCGTCAATCCTGTACCGTTATCAAAATGTTAACCCCTTGGGGACGAGCGACCGGTATACGCAAAGCATTATAAGTAAGCGAACAAACTTAATGCTGGAATCAGGCGTAAATTAACACAGTTGCGCCACCTTGTGGACGGAGTGATAATTCACATACGCGGTCTTTTAGTGTGGCGCGTATTTCCTAAATCTTTAGTCACTCACTTATTTGAATTCTGCTTGCCACATTTATTGCAAAATAACGGCGTAGCGAGAGGTGCATCTAGACGCACTGGACACCACTAGGTTTTCTTCGCTTTATCATAAGCACTTCAGTTATTAATCAACATGAAAAAAACTTTACAATTTTAGTGGTGTGAGTAAGAAAACAGTTAGGTATCTACCTGTAGTTCACACTCCATCCGCTACGTGGCGCATGACCTTGATTGATGTGACCTGGCTTTTAATCTTGCGGTTATTTCTCCCATTTAAGATAGGACGCTTACTTATATCGCTTTGGGTATACGTGCCGGGTAAGGTGCTCAAAATTAGTGATTATCTCACCAGTAAATTTTTATTGAAAATTTTGCCTTATTTAACCTGAGCATTTTCCCGATTCAATTAGGCAAAATTTTCTGTTTTAAAAAACCGGTGATAAAAGATTAAAAATGCTGTAAAAGACCCCCATCCCGAAAGGGTTAAACCTATGCGCTTGGACTGCATCCGTATTTTTCAAATTTCTCCTCAGAAAATAAAAATTTTTACCTTTTGTTTTCTATATGCTCTGCTTGGAGAATGTTTTTTTTCATTTTTATTCGATATCTAGAAGCATTCTCAAGTTGAACTCTTTTTAAAAAGGGGATTAAACTGTTAAAAAGAATGACCCTGTATTGAAGGGAATTCTGTCCCAAGAGAAAATGTATGCAGAACAATTACAGGGATATTACTGTTAAGCTTTTTTTTTTTTTGTAAATCACAGGGAAATGACCATTGTCCGCTTCTATCTCTCGTTTGATTACTTAAAAGACTTGCCCATTCGCCGATTATCTGCAATTTTTTTTACTACCTCGTGTATAAGTCGCCCCCCCCCCCCCCATTTCCAACTCCCAAATTTTGTCTAAAATTCTTCGACTTATACACGAGTGTATACGGTATTTCTTTCTTCAAAACCACAAGCTGACTAGAATTGAACCCTGGTAGAGGGTCGAGCATGCCTGTCCAATCAACACGCTCCCCTTGAAATCGCATAGAGGCTGGGGGTTTGCAGAAGGAAAAAGCATAGATTTTAATCGGGCCGCAAAGAAAATACTTTCTCTATTTTTTAATATTGCTTTTATCGATTTGAAATTAACATACCGATGCGTAATTTTTAACGACGAATCCAAATATCTAATTTTCCTTGAAATCCGACCGTAATTAACGAATATATATTGACTAAAAATTTTAATTTTTCGAGCGTTTTTAATCTGATAGCTGTTGGATAAATCATTTGAGCAGCGCGTGCGCAGCAGATATAAAATCATACAAATTTAAGGTTTATTTAAGAATATTATCATGGGGCGGGCAACGCCGGGCGATTCAGCTAGTAGTGCAATATAAAAGAAAATATATTTTTTCTATCAATTAATAGTTTAATAGTAATTAATTTACAGTTATATCTTCAAAAATCAATTTAAAAATGCTAAAAAGATAGTTTAAAAAATGTTTCTTTTTTTCTTTCTTGTAGCTTTACTAAAGATCCCAAAGGGGTTAAAGAGACATAGCAAGGCATAATTTCATTTTCCCAAGCAGTGGTAACATAAAAATATTAAATTTGCATCTATGTTATTGGTACATTTTAAAAGCAAAATTTTACGTATAATCACTTAAAAAAGCTTTACAGATGGTATAAATGACAATAAATGATTAAAATACTGATAAATTATTTTAATTCAATATATGGGTCACGCGTGGAACAGCATATTTCTACGTATTTCTGCTGTTTTAACAATGTTATTATACCACCAAATTAAAAAAACCATCCCACTATGAAGATACAGAGGATTTTGTTATTTTTAATGTATAGTTTATGTTTTAACAACTTATAAGTCAATAGATACAAGTATTTATGCAAGTATCACGCAAAAAACATTTTGTCAGTTTATCATGGAATTGCCCTGAAACGGGCAGATTTCTTAAGCTTAGCTTTTAAAAGTGAAGATTTTGCTATCTATTATTTTAATTATACATTTATTATTAATAACGAACGAGCAGATTACTAGGGTCTAGAGTTTAAAATGTTGTCATTTTAAAACTTATTAACCCTTTATCTACTGACGGTACTTATAAGTACCACTCACTTTAAACTTTTATACCATAGTGAATATTACTAATATTATAATGATATTTTGCAAAAATCACTCTTTTAACTCCACTTTATTCGAATAGGTCCACTTTATTCGGGAGTTCTAGGTTTGTTATTTTAGAGAGGAATGAGGCTATCTTTGAAGCAGTCGATGTGTTTTGTGCCAACTTTTTGTACAGATTGCCACGCTCGTCTTTTCATTGCTACAAGCACAGTAAAGGATATAAGATAAGTGTTGGATTTTTTTTTAACCCTAGATCTACCGGGAATTTTATTCAAGTTTTAATAAAACGTTCTACACCAGAATTTTTATTTAAAACTATTTAACTTATTTATTTACCTTATTTTTGTCTGGTTTATATACTTAGTTTATTTTAAAGAAATTTCTGGTTTGAATGAATATTTTGTATGTACCTGTCGGGTCCAATGGACCCGTCTGGTAGACGGAGGGTTAATGTGTTCATTATGGTCTTAGAATACAATTTGACTAGCTATTTTAGTTGAACAGTGTATGTATTTGATTTAACATTTGAATTACTCGGTGGTACTTACCGTCAGTACCGTCAGTACAATGGGTGCTGGAGAAAAACTTCTTGTTTACTTTTCGTCTGTGTAGTTATCCATCGTTTTCATCGGATTTAAAATGCAATTACTAAAATGTAGTGCAGTAGTGATTTCCCTGGTATTTCTTTTCTGTTTCATTTTTATTTTTTATAGGAAATCGAAAAAGTTGTGGCACCGGCTGGTTTTTGCTATGCTAGTAATGGGATATGTAAATTCATATATTACATATGTGGAGATGCGAGAGAGCATGTTGTCCCTGGAATATTGACTTCGCAAAACTAAAGGACTGGTAGCAAGATCGAAACCTAATTAAAAAAAAAATAGTTTTTTAAAACCCTTCCAGGAGCAAAGCATTTTCAATTCTAAAGTGTTGAAATAAATGACTGTCACCGGAATTTGCCAAACGATTCATTTGTAAATAAGAAAAAGCCTATATTTTATATACTTATTAAATCGAAAATATTTTCTGGTGCAAGTTGAAATAACTTGTGGGTTTTCTGATACGATAATTTATTCATAGTGTACTGACAGTACTTTAAAGTACCACTTTAGTTAATTACCTCTAAATAACTAAATTTTTCACGGGTGAGTATTTTTTTTATGTTTATCCTTTAATTTTCATTGTAGTAACTGAAAAAAAAATATTACATGAAAAAAATTGCAGTAGATCATAATGCCTTAGATAAAGGGTTAAAGAGCCATTCCATATCACTGTAAAAAAAACGGACTAAAAAACAGAGATTCTACAGGCAATCGAGACGCCAGTAAGTTAGATCTCTGATTTTCCGGTCAGAATGGGAAAAAAAAAATGGCCAGAATTTTTTTTAATGGCTGTTTCATAATAATAGTAGCCATCAGACCATCAGAAGAAAATGATCCATTCCAAATGTATAATTCTTCATTTGGCGGCCCTTCGATCTGGCGCCCGGGGCACATGTCTCCTCTGCCCACCCCCCCTTAGTTTCGGCCCTGCAGATATCTTCAGACTTAGGTTGGGTGGGACTAAGAAATTAGGATGCTATGATCATAAAAGAAGAATCGTGTTGGATATAGACTGTAATGTTAAACTTTTAAATAAATATATAATGCTGTTTAGTGTGTCTTTATGTCCACTGCTGAAGTTCGAAAACTTGTTTTGCTTTTTTGTAAATTTTAACTCTACGTTTTAAACGTGAGCTTAGATCATTTTTCAGACATTAATATTTCAAAGAAACAAAATATTACTCAAAAGTTCAAAAAATGTTCTTTACCTACAAATATTTAACCAAAATCTATAAAAATGACCTAAATTTAAAAAAAAGACCCTAAAAGTACAAATGTCAGCAAATATTTCGCCTCTGGTAAGGTGTTAAAAAATTATTAGGTTATTGTAACATGTTACCAGGCTAGTGGTGTAATTATGGAACCTGTTAACAAAAAGTAACTGTTTTTCCCATCTCTAATCGGTACCTTTTTTTCGGGCTACCTTGTTCAAAACTAAAATATCGTATCAAATGTGGGTGTTACCAATGAAAAATTCAAAGTGATACAATTTTTAATATGTAGAGGGCCTATGTTTTAAAATTCGTATTCAAATTCGAAAAGCAGACACAATTCCCTGTCAAACAGTACCTTTCGCATCACTCTATGGCAATTTGGCGATTAAAAATTATAGAGATGTTCTTTCTTCTTTTCAAAGACTGTACAATACAACTAATTAAAAAGAAAAAAAGAAGATTGACTGAGAAAGGAATGCAGCGGCAACACACGGCATAGGTCTGCACGGGTCCGTTTGACCCGAAATCCGTTCCCGGCCCGACAAAATATAGGCAAACATTCAAACAGCCCGACAGAATTAGCAAATTTTTTTCAAAGAGCTGGACCGGGTCGATAAACAAAATAAACGGGCCGAGCCGACAAAAATAATTAAACGGGCCTGCTGGACCTAGCCGATAAAAATTAGTCGGAGTGGCAATCAATCAAAACACTCTCTATCTCATACATATTAATACTTCTTTAAAAACAAAGCATTGCAGAGCCACGGATTAGGTAATTTACACCAAAATCTAATCAGCAACAACTTATATTAACTTCTAACTGAATCTGGAGTTTGATGAATATCCGTGCATTAGTTTTTGAGATGGAGCTATCGCGAAAATCGTAAAAAACTCTGGATAGTAGTGCCACCTGTCGGGCGATTTTCTCCAAAAACTAACCAAGACCAATTTATATCAGGAACTAACTGAATCCAAAGTTTGATGAAAATCCATGCATTAGCTCTTGGGATTCAGCTATTGCAAAAATCGAGAAACAATGCCGCATAGCAGCGCCACCTGTTGGGCAATTTACACCAAAATCTAAAAAGCACTAATTTATATCAGGGACTAACTGAATCTGAAATTTGAGGAAAATTTGTGCATTAGTTCTTGATACTTACTTGATACTGAGATACTTATAAAATATGGAGGATACGTCTTGCATCAACGAATCCTAAACCTATTTAACCGATGTTGGATAAAATGTAAAATACCAATGGATTGATTGAAGAAAAAAGTGATATCAATCTTCAAGAAAGGAGAGAGAAAAGATTGTGAAAACTACAGATGCATAAGTTTGTTAAACAGTACCTATCAACTATACAGTGGCATCATAAACAGAAGACTTGCTAAGATTTTAGACAGTCTTCTTCAAGAAGAACAAAACGGTTTTAGAATGGGTCGATCATGTATAGATAGTGTTTTCATCTTAAACCAGATAACAGAAAAACGCAGAGAATTCAATCTTGAGACACACATTGCATTCATTGATTATGAAAAAGCATTCGGTCGAGTGGATAGAGAGAGACGGGAATATTTTGACAGAGAATGGATATCCATTACATTTGATACAAACTGTGAAGAGCTTATATAAAGGAACAAGAATCTTTATTGAGGCCGATAAATCACTCACTGAAGAGATAATTATAAACCAAGGAGTGAAGCAAGGTTGTAGCTTATCATGCACACTCTTCAACATATATATAGACCACCTGATAAAATCATGGACTTAAGGGTATCGTATCAGACTTGACTCTAAAACATCCACCAATACAATTTTATTTGCGGATGATAAAGCAATTTTTCAGGACAATGACAGTGTTCGTACGGATACCGTTTTTTCAAGGCCAAATATCAGAATTTTTTTTAGAAAAATAAATCTAGTTTAAGCGGACAGAATTTCGCATTATTTAAAGAGAGATTTCCCATAAGAAAATAATGGTACCGAAGAATTTCTTAATCTGGAAATTTAAGCACTCGTACGAACTCTGAATGAGGATGACCTCCAAAGAGCAATTTATAAACTACAGTCTGTTACAAAAGTATAAGACCACAACATATTTTGCTGTTTAGGTAATTAAAGCAATATTTCAATCAAAATAAGGACTATTTTATGTTAGTACATCAAGTTTTTAGTAAAATGTAGCAACTTAGAGAAATGAAGTTAATTCGGAAAAAATAAAGCATCAATATAACAAAAAAGTGTCAAAAAGAACTGTTACAAAATTATAGGACCACCTGTAGTTAAGAACAGTTTTCTCAAATTTAGTAAGATGTTGCTCCACCATTTCTCTGAATAACTTCAAACACACGATTTGGCATAGAGTTAATTAATTTTTTAAGAACCGATTCGGGAATATTGTCCCATTTCTCCATAATGGCCATTTCTAATCCATATGTTGTATGATATTGTTTGTTATTTTCATACACTTGGCGAGACAAATAACCCCACAAGTTTTCTATGGGGTTTAGGTCAGAGCTTTGACTTGGCCAAGGTAAAACATCAATATTTTCTCTTTTAAGCCACTCTTTTGTTCATTTCGATGAATGGCTGGGAGCATTTTCTTGTTGAAACTTCCATTTTGCACCTCCTAAAAGTAGTCCGAAGGGTATCAGACTTCGAAATAGCATCCGTTGGTAACTGTCCGAGTTCATTTTCCCTTCAACTCCTTGGAAATCGCAATTTCCTGCATATGAAAACGAGCCGCACACCATAAAGGAACTGCCTCCCATCTGTCTAATGAAGAACTCGCGAGATCTTTGCCTTAAATCATGCCAGTAGTAATTATTGCCGTCTGGACCATCTAGATTGAATTTTTTCTCGTCTGAAAACAATATATTTCTCCATGCAGAGTTCCAGGACATAACATTTTTTGCCCACTGAAGACGAGCTTCTTTGTGGCATTTCAGTAGTAGTGGTTTACTTTTAATTTGCGACGAATAACATTAGCATTAGATTTCAAACTTCGCCACACGGCTGCATGTGATACCTTTTTAGTCATCTGTTGTGCTATTTTACAAGTCGACTGGTATTTTTTCGTTCCAGTTTGACAATTCTCCTATTATCACGATCTAATAACTTCTTTTTACGACCAGATCGTTTATGCGTTCCACACAATTCTTTTTTCTTAAAACATTATGAATCAAAGTTTTAGAACGATTAAGAATCTTACTTATTTCACGTTCAGACTTTCCTTTGCCTTTGTAGAACCATACTCTTCCCACTTCTATTTCAGACAGCTCACTCCGACGAGGCATTTTACTAATAAATTCAAAGAATCAGATACTATTCAGAATTTCTCCACTTTATTCTTCTTTTTAAGTTTTACAGATTGTTTCGGTTACAGTTAAATTCTGAAATCAAAATAAAATCGTCTGCTTTATTAATAATATAAGAGTGGTCTTATATTTATGAAACAACGGATTTGCGTAAAATCGTTTGGCATGGAACAAAAAATTATTCAATTTTTTTTTCCTGAGCTAAATAAACATTATAGAGTAATTTCTTTTCATACAACTATTTTAAATTCAAACTAATATTTTCTTTGTTGAAAAAAGGTGAAATTCTAAGTGGTCTTATAATTTTGTAACAGACTGTACATAAACTATGTGAAACTTATAACATGAAGATATCCATAAAGAAAACCAAGACGATGGCTTTCAGATTAAAGAGCCCATAAGAACTAAAATTGTCTTGGATAATAAGATAATAGAATAATTCTCAGACTTCACATCCTTGGGATGTGATACTACATTTAACAAAAATAAAGACTTGGAAAGTAAATTGCATAAGTTCCAATATATTTACGGATCATTGACCAGAATTCTAAAAAATAAAACACATGCAAAAACTAAGCTAAAATTTTATAAAGTAATGGCAACGCCAGCACTTCTGTATGGTTCAGAGACATGGACTATTAATACCAAAGAACGATCCAGAATACAGGCTTCAGAAATGAAGTTTTTAAGATCTGCAAAGGGATGCTCAAGAATGGACAGGCTAACTAATGATTCCATACGCTCAGACTTAAAAATATACAACATCAACCACAAAATAGTAGATTATCAGAATAAATAGAAGAATCGGGTAGAGCGTATGAGTAATGACCGATTGCCAAAAAAGCTTCTGAATTACAGACCCGGGGGTTACCGTGGCCGAGTTAGATCTACGCTCCGATGGATTGATAAATGGAGCCGGAACAGGCTGATTTAGCCTAATCCATGTTGAAGAAGATGATTATGATGAGTAATATGCTTATGAATACTTAGATTAAAAACAATACCATTATTATATACATTCATTTATAATTAGACGCGAAAAGAGAAAATCTCTTTGTTATATAATATAACATACAAGCGGGGCTTCCTGTGTAACACGTTGACTGCCTCGCTACGAGTATACTCGTAGCTTTAATTTATTACTTTCTCACCATTATTTTAAAATAAAAAAATTGTCTTATTTATTGGCAGAAATTTCGCTGTATTAGTAAAGCGAAATTTACCTTTCAAAATTTGTGGTGGCAAACGACTTTCAAGTATAAATTTGAAAATTTTTACTTTTTGCGGCAATGAACGTGTTAACCCTTTGGCGGCCGGTGTTCATAAAAAACGACACGTAATTTTAATCCCAAATCTGACAAGCAGCATCATCTGGCTCTAAATTTCATTCTATTTGCAATCTTAAACAAATAGCAAACTTTCTTGAATTATGAACTTAAAATAAATTTGCTTAAAGCATTATTTGGGTGTGCAAATATTTTATTTATTACTTATTTATTATTTCTGGTACAATTAAAAAAAAATACTGTTTTTAAAGAGATGAGATTCAAAACGTTTTAACAATTTAGAGTTTTAATTTCAGATTTTTAATAAATATCTTATATCGTTGTTTTATATTTTTAAATGAATAGAGTTAACCACACGAAAATTTGATACCAATGTTTAATTCCAAGAATGTTGAAAAGGCGTCCGTTAAATTACATTATGTGATTAAAAATTCATCTTTTTTAACAATTTGCAACAAAACGGAAAAAAGTTTTTAATTCAATTTTCCAGTCTGTCGGTTTAACCGATCACTAACTCGCATTCACATGCACTTAATATATGTTACTGAGGTTTATTATTGCATTTCGGTATTTAAAGTGGAGTTTATATTATTTATAGTTTGTTTAAAAGGACACTCAAAAGAATTCCGTCAGATTATGGTCCATGGACAAAAATCGTTTGCGATGATTTAGTGATGTTAGACTATTTGAAACATATTAAAACTGATACATATCACCCAGGTGCATTACAAGATCCTTACCGTAGAATATAATGTGCATAACATTCATCGTTCGTTTACAGGGACACGCAAAAGAATTCGGTTACAGTTCAGTCTATGAACAATAATTGCTAAAAATGCGTTTTCAGTTGCGGTACACATTCTCTCTTTTTTTTTAATTACATGGTGTGTATAAATTGTAAAGATCATATACTGGCTGCACAAAACAATTGTTTCATTTATTGAGAGAAGCTCCTTAAGGGACGCCGGAGTACAAAGGGTTAAAGGGCCAAAATATTGTTTGTGTACAAAATTAAAATACTTGTAACTTTGCAAAAAATCATAGCATCTGCACAAATGACTCAGTAAAAATTGGAGAATAACAATACACACCAGAAGAAATTTTGATTTTTGGGTAGATTTTAGGTCAAATAAAGGTCCACGGTCCCTCTAAAAGATTTGGAATAAATTATTAATGATTTCTTCTACTTTAAAAGTTTTCCATTGATTTTATTAATATTATGAAATGGAAGTCTTTCGATCACTATTAACCCCTTAATTCTCGCTCCCTGGATATTCACGGGCTGTGTCTTTACACAGATTGTTTGACTCCCGCCAGTTTTATAAAATAGTGTAATTGGCTTCATTATGGTATCCTTTTACCTGTCATTAAATAAGGTGACAATTTCCTTTTCAAAAAAGGGGTGCCAATAAGGAATCTGAAATTTTAAACCGTAATTTAATGCGACGGTTAAGGGGTTAAAGATTAATTGTCATCAAGTAAATATTAGAGCATATTTTTTTCTGTTCGTTAACTCTATTAAAAAGCAGAAAACCAACGTTTAAAAATGCACGAATAATACGGGAAAAGCAGCAAACAGCTATTTCGAATCTACCAGCGAGATTCTTTTTCAGTGCAAGCTAGAGCAAGACACAACGTGCTAGAAAAAGCAAGGCTGAGCAAAATAAGGTTCGAAGAAGATTTGGTCGAGGAGCCTGGGGCCACTTGCTCCACATCCCCGTCACATAAGATTGTGCAGGTTAAATGGAATAGCAATATTCATAACTGGTAGCAGCGAAGGCATAAAAAAGTAAAAAAATCTAACTGGGATTGCATGGGAAAAGAGCTCAAATAAAAAAGTAAAAAATAAAGAAGGAAGAGTCAAGAAGAAAGTTTAAGTATAGCATTACAAAAATAATATATGTTTAAAAATGCACGAATAATACAGGAAAAGCAGCAAACAGCTTTCGAATCTACCAGCGAGATTCTTTTTCAGTGCAAGCTAGAGCAAGACACAACGTGTTAGAAAAAGCAACGCTGAGCAAAATAAGGTTCGAAGAAGATTTGGTCGAGGAGCCTGGGGCCACTTGCTCCACATCCCCGTCACATAAGATTGTGTAGGTTAAATGGAATGGCAATATTCATAACTGGTAGCAGCGAGGGCATAAAAAAGTAAAAAAATCTAACTGGGATTGCATGGGAAAAGAGCTCAAATAAAAAAGTAAAAAATAAAGAAGGAAGAGTCAAGAAGAAAGTTTAAGTATAGTATTACAAAAATAATATATGTTTAAAAATGCACGAATAATACAGGAAAAGCAGCAAACAGCTTTCGAATCTACCAGCGAGATTCTTTTTCAGTGCAAGCTAGAGCAAGACACAACGTGTTAGAAAAAGCAACGCTGAGCAAAATAAGGTTCGAAGAAGATTTGGTCGAGGAGCCTGGGGCCACTTGCTCCACATCCCCGTCACATAAGATTGTGTAGGTTAAATGGAATGGCAATATTCATAACTGGTAGCAGCGAGGGCATAAAAAAGTAAAAAAATCTAACTGGGATTGCATGGGAAAAGAGCTCAAATAAAAAAGTAAAAAATAAAGAAGGAAGAGTCAAGAAGAAAGTTTAAGTATAGCATTACAAAAATAATATATATCTTAGTATTTTCTAAAATTTTTTTGTAAGTTTTTTCAAATATTTTATAAATTTTTTATAATGTTATAAGAGAAAGTAGAAAAATCAATAGAAAGTGAGAGTGTTACCATTAAAAGGGAAAAAGGGTAGCCTAGGCCTAATGGCCGATGAAAGTGTGATTTAGATGCGATCTGGGTACCGTAACTTTGCTAGAGCATGTGCCGTCTAAGAGTCGAGGCAGTGCCGGAAACGACGATACGCTTTCGCGTGGCCCCGACCTCCCGGATTTACATAGCCGACATATGGGAAGCAGCTACTGGAGTCATGTAGGAGAAAGCCACGGCAGTGCCGGATGCGGCCCATCCGCCCTGTACACTGCATGGAAGCTGGAGTCCAACTGAGGGAACGCTGGCTGAATCGTCCTCTTAAATAGGTTACGGAGAAAAAGGGAGGAGCCAAAGGCCTGCAACTGCAGGCTGACAGAGAAGATAGAAGGAAATGCAGTGAGTTAGTAAAAATTATCAATAAAAGGATAAAGAAGTTAAATTTAAATAAGAGCATCTAAAATAATTCCCATTCTAACAAAATAACAGAGATGCGCCGGCTTATATACCCGATACGGGTAGCGAATGCACCAAAACAACCAATGACACAGAAGCAGATGAAAAGCCTGAGTGGACAAGTAGCGACATCTACCGGAGAGCGAGAGAAAAAAAACCAAAAAACGGGAAATTAAATTAATGCTTTCCAAATACTTGGAAAATCAGGAGTACCAGATAAGTCATTGACTTAAAAGTGAGAATTTTTAATGTTGTGGTAAGCTTCCCAGAAATCAAGATCAAGGTTAGAAGAACATTTCTGGATAATGATAGCTGAGGAAAAATTGAACCTATGTTGAAAAGACCAACAATGTAAGAGCAATAGAAGAACGTTTAAGCTCCTGATTTTTAACATAACCTTCATGCTCTTTTTAGCCTTACCAGCGCGGAGTAATTCTGTTTATAAACTGATAAAATAATGGACTGACACCGCAATTTATAAACGAATTTATTATAAAATAAGAACTTGCTAATTTTCATCTACATTATAATAAGAAAATTTTTCTTAAATATTCTTGGTGCGGTTTGTCAGTTTTGGAATTAAAATTAGGTGTCCTGGCAAGAGATTTGGTAAATCCCCAGTTATCTAGGCGATCAATGGGGTGTTTGAGATTTGAAAAAGAGATTTTATTAACTGAAGAAAAAATAACATTAAAATCAAACCTTAAGATTATAGCAACTTGCTGACTGATTTTAGGAAAAAAATGGCAACACAACTGAAGTATTCGAGTTGGAATTTTCAGAATGGATGGCTTTCGTCAATTTCTTATAAATAGAATCTACAATATTAGAGGAATAACCACGATCAACAGCAATAGCTTTGAGGTAATTAAGTTCAGCACTGTGAAACTGAGGAGTGGAACAAATATTGGTAGCCCGAAAAACAAAAGTATTGAAAGCAGCGAATTTCTGGTTAGGAGGATGAGAAGAATATCTATGAGGTGGGAGACTGACAGTGAAGGGTTTACGAAAGACGGTAGTCTGAAAGCCATTTTCACAACGAATAACAAGGACATCCAGGAAAAAAAGACAGTTATTGGTCTCAATTTCAGAGGTAAATTGAATGCAGGGATCAATGGAAATCATAATAGAGAGAATGTGATTAATATCCGAATTCATTTCAGCCAGGACATAAACATCATCAACATAACGAACATAGAATGGAAATTTTAATGTTTCAAAAAGTTTGACCTCAAAATAGTGCATATAAATATCACATAAAATCTGACTAAGAGGATTACCCATAGCCAAACCGTCAATCATACGAAAGAAATTCCCATTAAAAACAAAAGTATGTTGCGACAAGCAAGCCCGGGTGAGAAGGATAAGCTCCCCGATTTCAAAATAAGAGAAATGGAATTCCCAAAGCCTTTTCAAAGAAAATGGTTTTGCAATTTTCGTTACTGCAAATTTTTAAACTTCTAAACATCGCACATTTTCAATTTTTACACCTGTGTATAGGGGGGGAATTTACTTTTAAATGCAATTTGTTTGAAAACTGTATCTCAATTTATTTTTGAAATATTAATTTTTTTATAGTTGTTAATATGAATTTTGTAATCGTGGCAACTAAACTACTCCATTTCTATAAAAAGAAAAAGGAATATAGTCAGTGGATTACTGTTGTGACTATTTGGATGCCATAACATACAGGGTCACGCGACAATAAAGTGGTTAGTACAATTAATAGAAATATTACCCGATCCGCGTTCTGAAAGATCAAAAGAGGGTAATATTAATTAATAAAATATGAGGAGATTAAATTTTGAATAAAAATATAAGTCAATACCCAGAGTCGACTTATTTAACGTAGAAATGGAAACATCGAACTTGTAGGTTGCATAAAGAAACGTCTAATTTAAATTATTACTGAATTATTAAATCTTAAAACACTTAATTTTAACATTTGCTGAAATAAAAATAAAGAGAGAAATCAAAGAAAAGGACAGAGAAGTATACACATATACACAATTTTATTTAAAATCACATAAAATCCCTGTTTCGTAACTTTTGTTTATTACAATATAGATTTCAGAGTAAACATTCAAATTTTCAGTTTTTCTAAAATAATTTCAATTCTCATTGGAACAGTAACATTTTTTTTTTTTTTTTTACTAGATATTTTCTTTTAATATTTATTTTATTTTATCTTAATTTATTCATCCTATTCTCGTGATTTGATTTACTCACAGCACCGATCCATATAAATAAGAGGCTTTTGGCCACAATTTCGAACAAATTCTTAATGGTATATTACTATTCCTATTTTCATTAAAATGTATAAAATAATTAATTAAAATATATAATGTGATAATAATGTTAACTGCAATCAAATTTTTGACTACAAAACAAGTTTTGCAAGAATAATTTACACACACCATAAAAATATAAAATCAATAGCCATAAATATAATGGAAGTAAATATGTAGAAAGTTTCTCACCCAAATATCTCTTTGACCGGTTCTTTAATCATCAGATGCACTAAAGTTTTTTTTATAAGTTCATAGGCACGTAGAGTTCATTCGATCCACTATAGTTATTTTTTATAAGTTCAGAGGCACGCAGAGTTCATTAGATGCACTGAAATTTTTTTATTTCACAAGTTCAGAGGCACGTCGAGTTCATTAGATGCACTGTAGTTCTTTTTTATATATATAAGTTCAGAGGCATCACAATCCGTAATTTCCTTGGGAAGCTGCTGAATCACACAAAGTTTTATAGAGATCATTCATCACGATTATGTAGTTTCGTAGCGAGCTGAAGGGAGACGCACGTTTTTTAAAGTTCGATCCTCAGTTGCGATATTAGCCAATCGTTCGGACTTTTCCGTCACTTTTCTTCTTATCATAGTAAGCTATGCACGAGAACAGATTAATTCTTCATGAAAAGGGTGAATCAAACATCCTCTCATGACAAAAGTGTTTCAGATCCCTGGTATCTCCGTCAGATTCATTCTGGTGAAAATTATATGTTGCTAAGGTGCTTGTGGAGCTTTGCGGAGTCTCATGTTCGGGCATAGAGAAGATGAGTCTTAAAAATTTTCGACCTTCATGGAGGAGTGTTGCAGGACTTAATAATCAGCTCTGCCTTTTTTTTTTTAAAGCCCCAATTTTTTGGGAGAGCTTACTCGAACACAGGGCTATCTCTCCTATTGGATATTACTCCTGCTGCCTTATTGGCACTTCGTAATTCGCCGCACATTGGGCGTGCCTATTTTTTCTCCTTTGCATAGCATTACTTTTATTGCCCCTTGTTTCTGACTTCTCATGCCACCCACTTTGAGTGTCATAAATTATCCTTCGTATGTGATATTTTTATTGCTCCATGTCGTAAATTTTGTCTTCGTTTATCATACTTCCTCTGTCATACTATGGCGTCAGTGTTGTTTACGTTACCTCTAATTGCCTATTTTCAGTGTGTCTTATTTCTATTTTTATTACACTGTTTTATTTTATACATATAAATATTTACAATTTTAAATTTCAATATTGTTATAAAATAAATACAAAATTCTTGTTCCTTATTTTTTTTCAAACATACCAATACCAAACAACATTCACATATATATATATATTTTATATACATATAATATTTATTAATTTAAATGTACTGTTATTTGGAGTATTTTTTTTATTTTTTATTTTAAATATTAATTAATTATTCAATCAATTTAATTATTTTTTTATTATAATTGGATCGTGCATAAATATGCTTAATTGGTTAAATTAATAACAAACCATGTTGTATCAATTTCTATACAACAATTGCTATATATTTTTGTTGCCATTTTCTTATGAAAACTGATTTTTTTTTTTTTTTTTAATAAAAATACATGCTATGTCAAGAAATCGTCTGTTATAAATCCCGGTGAATTTTGGTTTTTTATTTTGTTTTTATTTATTAATTAAATGATTTTTAGTTTATTGCAAACTTACTTTACAAACGATACAACAATTTTTCTTTACAAAAATGTATTTTAAAGAATATTTGTGTGACTTACGTTCTCCGTATTTACTTAATTCGCATGAGAAATCTGAAAGAATGCAATTTTATTATTCCTTTTGAAAAGACACAAATGAATGACTTCTGAAAACATATATCAAAGCATTCATGCTTTGAATGATGCTCGTTCTGTCCCTAGTGAATATTGTTTGTTTTTAAAATAGCTAACTGTAACTGTTCTTGATTTGTTCTAACGTTTGAAATGCAATGGATATTTTTTGTACTGATGATGCCTTGCGTGTCGCTTGGCGAAACGTTTACATATTGTATTTTTAATTGTTTTTTATTGTCTTTATAAATTTTATTTTTTAACTGTGCTCAAGTCTGTCTTAGTTTATTTTATTTGGTGTTTTAATGGTTTTTAAATTCAGACGTTAAATGTATATGTACTGTAAATATACTAAATATTGTTCAGTATAAAAACGCATAACCTAATTCAAAGCCATATTAAATCATCGGACAGCATCTATCCGGTTTTAGAATGTATTCTCGGAGAGATACTGTCCAGCTTGGGGGGGGGGGGGGACCGCCACGTAAAGGTTTTAAACAATCCATACTCGGTAATGCTTATGAATTCTTTGAATTCTTTTGTATCGTCCTGTATATGATACATAAAATATGTACACTGTAAGTAGTACGTAAAAAAAATAGTTCAACTTAAAAATGCATGCCAAAACCTAAAACGCACTTTCAGAATTAATCGCTAATAAACGATAATGTGATGAAATCCCTTTGTGTTACCAATTGAGTACCAATTTCTGCAAAAAAATCTTCCGCATATTGTTGCAACTTTTATATATATATATATATATATATATTTTTTTTTTTTTTGGGGGGGGGGACTACCTAAATCCCATTTTTTGCGGCAACCAAATTAAAGAGGTAAAAACTATATTTTTACTCTCGTATAGCAGGTTTTTAGTTTACAGGATATTACCTGAGAGCTTTTGCCTCTACAGATTCTGTATGTATGCATGTACGTACCTACAGGGTGTCCCAAAAAGGACTACCTGTTTTTAAAAATGAATAATTAACAAACGAATAGAGTTATTAAAAAAATTCTTGCAGGAAACGAATATCTGAAGTCTGGAATTTTGTTTAGAACTCTTTATTATAATAGTTCAAAATCTGCCCGACAGATGGCGCTACAGCACATTTTGATGGCTATATGAACAGAAGGAGCATGCGTGAAGACCAGACAGAAATAGACACGGTCAATGAAAGTTCAGCAGTAACCATTTCAAGGGAAACAATAGTTGTCGTTTCCTAAATTCTTCAACATGGTGTATTCGTTGGCTATATAGCCACCAAAATGGGCTATAGCGCCATCTGTCGGTCATATTTTGAACTATTATAATAAAAAGTTCTAAACAAAATTCCAGACTTCATACATCCTTTTCCTGCAATAATTTTTTTAATAACTCTATTCGTTTGTTAATTATTCATTTTTAAAAATAGGTGGTCCTTTTTGGGACACCCTGTATGTAAGTACGTACATACGTACGCAACTCGATACCTCTTGATAGAAATATCAGATCGGCTTCACATTGTAAATACTTATTTACTGAAAAAAGTTTCTCCAATTAGTTTCGGGGACTCATAGGTAGAAAATAAGGAGAGAAAAGAGGGGATTAAAGAAATCTGGAGAAGACGCAGAAATGATTAAATGGTTGTAAGTAATATAGGAATTCATAACAAGCAGGCATCGCATTGATGAAAGAAAGTTCCAAACATCTGCTGATGAAACAGCAAGACTGTATGTGAACCTTTACAATTGGTACCCTATGATTCCGACAATGCACAAGGTTTGGATTCATGGTGGCACTGCAATTAATAAAGCAGTCGTACCCATTGGCCAACGGGCAGAAAAAACTGCCGAGGCCAGGAAGAAACACTTTAGACAGTATCGTACAAACTACTCAAGAAAGTGCAATAGAGAAGTTCGCAATAGAGAAGTTCCAAATTGGCTTCTTTTAAGCAGTGATCCTTTTATAAACTGCTCTAGACAAAGAGCAAGCCATAGAGTAGCGAGACCCTACAACTTCTTCCAGATAGGTCTGATGGTAGTCCTGATAAAAGCCAAGAAGAGTGTGATGAAGACGATGAAAAACAGAGCTCTGACGAATCAGATTGAAACGGGTAATCTATTAAATACAAACCAGCATCTCTATACTGTAGAGACTTCACTTTATTAAATGTATTATTAAATGCAACTTTATCAAATGTAAATTAAATGTAATAATAATCATTAAAGTAAATTAAATGTAAATAATAAATTTTATAGATAGTACAATTAAATACATTTAATTAAACATTACTAGTAAATAAAAAAAAATCTATCCACAATTACTTTTCTCTTATATAAACAGTTAACATTCAAGGCTGCTAGTCACATAACTTCCAAACTCACTTCGGTAATGTTAAGTCTACGGGCATGTGATGTATTCCTATTTTTAGGTAGCTTTCTTTACAAAAAAGCTACCTATTGCAGCCGTTCGGAGGAAAGCGATTTCAAAAAATTTTGGTATATTTTCATCGATCATGACCCCTAGACCCCGAAACCACCCTCCGTTCAAAATTGATATATATATATATATATCCGACCTATGTCACACTGTAACTACCGTAATTATGAACCGATTTCGATGTAATTCGGTGTGTACATAGTACATACCAATGTCTCGACCGAGTTCGTTGGCCAGCTTCATCCGCCGTTTTGTTTCAAAATGGCGGCCATTTAAAATTTTTTAAAAAATTTAAAACTTGAAATGTGGTACCAAAAAATTAAAAATGGAAAAATATTTTTTTCTTATGTATTTGACCTTTATACAAAGATTTCGGAGCAGTTTTTGTTTCGTCTATATCTTAAAAAATGGTTGAGTTATAGCATTTTGAATTTCTAGCGTGGCTGACATTTTGAAACGTCCTGAAATTTGTCACGCGATAAAAGGCGTATTTATGAACCGATTGGGATGTAATTCGGTGTGTACATAGTACATACCAATCTCTCGACCGAGTTCGTTGGCCAGCTTCATCCGCCATTTTGTTTCAAAATGGCGGCCAGTTAAAATTTTTTTAAAAATTTAAAATTTGAAATGTGGTACCAAAAAATTGAAAATGGAAAAATATTTTTTTCTTATGTATTTGACCTTATTACAAAGATTTCGGAGCAGTTTTTGTTTCGTCTATATCTTAAAAAATGGCTGAGTTATAGAATTTTGAATTTCTAGCGTGGCTGACATTTTGAAACGTCCTGAATTTTGTCACGCGATAAAAGGTGTATTTATGAACCGATTGGGATGTAACTTCGTTTATACATAGTACATACCAATGTCTCGACCGGGTTCGTTGGCCAGCTTCACCCGCCATCTTGTTAAAAAATGGCGGCCATTTAAATTTTTAAGAAAAATTTAAATTTGAAATGTGGTACCAAAAATTGAAAATTGAAAAAATATTTTCTTCTTATGTGTTTGACCTTGATAAAAAGATTCGAGAGCAGTTTTTGTTTCGTCTATATCTTAAGAAATGGCTGAGTTATAGCATTTTGAATTTCTAGCGTGGCTGACATTTTGAAACGTCCTGATTTTTCTCACGTAATAACAGGCGTATTTATGAACCGACTTGGATGTACCTTGGTGTGTACATAGTACATACCAATGTCTCGATCGAGTTCGTTGGCCAGCTTCATTCGCCATCTTGTTTCAAAAGGGTTGCCATTTAAAAAAAATTAAATTTAAAATTCAAAATGAGGTTGTGATGTAGTGGGCCAGAGCTTTTTGGTTCACTAAGCTCTTGTGAGATGATCGTTGAAAAATAATACATGTTTCTTACCAAAGTTCTTTATTAGAACAACTAAAATAGATTTGAAAAATGTAATAACAAGCTTTACCATTCATAGGTAGACACTCTCACTTTTTATTAACAGTTCTATACTTCTCATAGCCAACCTGAGTAAAAACGATTTTTACTCGCATCTCTTCCGTTGTTAAAAAAACACCTCACTTCATCAGTGTCACCCAGTCTACTATCAGCCTCCACACTAGCTTCTGCATGAGTCTCTTTTTACTTTCACTTTAGGGACGAATTCCCACACATTGTCCAGCCACCCCTATTTCTTGGAAAAGTTGAAATACCCTGTTGAGCAGATCCCAAGGGCAGAAGTATGCCAGGAATTTCCCCTGCATGCCTTTACACAAAAGACCATTGTCCTCCTCGGAAATGCCCGTTGCTTTCCCCGTCGAAAATGTGTGGCGAAGGTACGATATCACAACACCTCCCCCCAAAAGAGATTTCCACAGGAAATATTTGGCATGAATTCACATAATAAGCCCTTTTAATAGATTTCCCGAGAGGTCAAGCACACCATTAAATCAGCAATAAAATATCATTTAGACTTTTGACCCAATTATGAAAGTTCTACTTAAATTCAAGAATACCCACTCTCAGTTTCAAAGGACATACCAAAATATGAAATTTTTAGAATTTTCCTTACACATAATCAATCAAAAGGATAAAAATAATATACATTTTTGATGCTAGAACAATTAATTTAAATTTAAAATATTTGAATGTAATACTAACTCAAAAAAGAAAAAAAAAACACTATAACACAATCTAGGTAACTAAATTTTTACATACAGCACAATATCTTAATAAAACGCCCTAATTACAAGTATTAAAATTTTGAACACTAAATTCCAAACTGAAAATCTAACTCTGATTCTAAATCTTCCTACTTAGACCATCTGCATTTCCATGTAATTTTCCTGGCTTATGTGTAATTTCAAAATTTAATGGCTGCAAAAATAGAGCCCAACGTGTCAAACGAGAGTTTGTACCAACCATTTTCTTTAAGTACACTAATGGATTATGATCGGTTTGTATTTCAAATTTTTGCCCATCCAATTAATAATTTAACTTTTTTAATCCATATACTATAGCCGCTAATTCTCTTTCTATCGTGCTATAATTTTGCTCCGCACGAGAAAATTTTTTGCTAAGATACAAAATTGGATGCTCTTCACCTGCAATAATTTGAGATAAAACAATTCCTGCCCCATACAAACTCGCATCTGTTTGCACAATGAATTTCTGCTTAAAATCAGGCGCATATAACACAGGACTTTTCATTAATTTTAACTTTAATTCTTCAAATGCATTATTACACTTCTCGTCCCATATGATTTTTTCTTTTTTTATTTTCCCTTTTAAAGCATCTGTTAACGGCACTGCTATGGTAGCATAATTCTTTATGTACCTCGCGTAATACCCTACCATTCCCAGATATGCTCTTAGCTGTGTTTTCGTCGTCGGAATTGGAAAATCTTTAATAGCCTGCAATTTAGCTTCACTAGGAGACCTTTTTCCTGACCCAACTTCGTGTCCCAGAAATTTTACGTGATCTTGCGCGAATTGGCATTTGGATGGTTTCACCGTTAGATTTGCTTCTTTTAACCGCTTAAGAACCGCTTCCACATCTTTTAAATGCTGTTCCCATGTCAAAGAAAATATAGCTATATCATCGATATACGGAACCGCAAATGACTCTAACCCATATAAAACTATGGCAATCAATTTACAAAATTAATATGCTGAATTTAAAAGTCCAAACATCATGACTTTAGGTAAAAAGGTCCCAAATGGTGTTACAAAAGCCGCATATCTCTGAGCTTCTTCCGTGAGAGGAATCTGAAAATAACCTTTCGTCAGATCCATAACAGTAATAAAAGGCGCTGTACTCACTTTCTCAACAACCTCTTCAATGTTTGGCAAAGGGAAAAATTCAGTTCTGGTCTTTGCATTTAATTTCCTATAGTCCACACAAGGGCGAGCGTCTTTACCCGCACTCTCAACTAAAATCATAGGCGAAGCATAATCTGATTGCCCGACCTCAATCACACCCAAATCTAAAAGCCTCCGAATCTCTTCACGCATAATCTCTAATTGCCTCGGCGACATACGATATGGTTTTGATCTTACCGGCACATCATCCGTTAAAACAATGTCCATTTTAACTAACGGGGTACTCCCAGGGTCCGTAGAAAAAACTTTCATATGACGCTCAATCATTGTCCTGAAATCTCCTATTTGCTCTGTAGAAACACGTTTTTCCAAATTACTTTCTTTTACTAATTCCCAAAAGTCTAATTGAGTGGGATCCGCAATGGGATAAGGAATTTCCGCTTGATCCTCAATTTCCTCACACTCCTCATCAATCAACAAATTTACAAATTCAGGTCTACTATAATATGGTTTAATTAAATTAACATGATAAATAGTAGACTTATTTCTCTTTTCCGGAATATCGATCGTATAATTAGTTTGAGATATTACGCTAATAATAGTTCCCGGTCCTATCCAATTAACCGCCATTTTATTTGGTTTCGAAGTAGCCAGAACTAACACTTTGTCTCCAACATTAAATTTTCTATACACCGCATTCTTATCATACCATTGTTTTCGTTTCTCCTGACACTCTTTCATTCTTTTACACGCTAATTCTTGACAATGTTTCAATCTATTACTTAAGTTCAAAATATAGTCCACTACATTCTGATTTACCGTCTCCTTTTCCATCCAATTTTCATATACAAGAGTATGTGGCATTCGTAAATTCTTACCATGTACAAGCTCAGCAGGGCTAAATCCCGTGCTTTCATGACTTACAGTCCTCAAAGCAAATAAAGCCATTGGCAAGACTGCTTCCCAATCTTTTCCTGCCTCCAAACATAATGTCTTTATAACCTTTTTTAAACTACCATGCATCCGTTCAACGCTATTCGATTCTGGGTGGCAAACTGAACTATGTACAACCTTAATACCAAACCTATCAAAAAATTCCGATGCCAACTCACTTGTAAATGACCTACCCAAATCACATTGTACCTCTTTTGGATAACCAGTCCTAGAAAATATTTGTATTAGCCCCTCAATCACTGACGGAGAAGTTAAATCTTCTACTGGAATCGCATCTGGATATTTTGACGCAACACAAATTGAAGTAATCAAGTATCTATTATTTTTCTCGCTTAAACTCAAAGGGCCTACACCATCAATATTTATCCTGGAGAAAACTTCTGAAATTATCGGCACGAGCTTCAAGGGAGCTTTCTTTTTATCTCTATTTTTACCAACCTTTTGACACAGATCGCAAGTTCTTACAAATGCCTCAATTTCCTTGTAACAATTTGGCCAAAAATAGCATTTAATTACCCTATCTTTTGTTTTAGTTGCCCCTAAATGTCCCGCAACTTCCTCATGACACATCTTCATTATTTTCTCTCTAAATTCTAATGGCAAACATAATTGTAATTTCTCATCCCCACTATTTGAATGTGAAACTCTTACTAATTTATTTCCCATTATTTTAAATTCCTTTTCTTCTACATTATTTGCCTTTTCCCATAATGTTTTTAAAGATAAGCTGAAATCTTTCGCTGTAATTTTATTCAATCCCACATTATCTTTCACCTCCCATTTCGGTAATAACATAAGATCTTCGATTTGACTTTCATCCTGTCTATTCTCATCCATTTGAACTACCTGCATTTCTTTGTTCTGTGAGCAATCCCCAATTTTATCTACCCTACCTGGTTGCTCTTCTAACTTTGCCTGATCAACAAACGACATTTCCTTATCAACATCCCGTTGCTCCATTCCTTTTTTTAAAGAATTCGTCTTACTACGGGTAACCACCATATTTATAGGAACACCACTTCCTTTATTTTGCTCAATAAGCTCCGCAGTTTTATTACCTAAGAGATAGTAACCTTGCTCCGACTCCGATGGTTTAATCGCCGCCTTAGTGGTGATACAACCAAAATCCCCTTTTATAGTCACCCATGCTAATGGTAAACATTTACATTCATTATCAAGAGGTTGACGTACCCAAGTTATATCTCCAGTAAAATCCTCTGTTTTAACCCAATTTCTATCGCATAGATCAATCCCTGCTCCCGTGTCCCTCAAATAGTGTCTTTCAACCCCGTTTATTAGAGCTTTTTTTAGATAAGGTTTAAAACAATCCCCTAAATCAACATCATTACCTAAATGATTAACTGTATTGAACTCATTTTTCTTTTTTAACCATTCCGCACAATCTGGTTTTATGTGCCCTGGTTGATTACAAAAAAAAAACACCTAATCTGCCTTTTCCTCTCAAAAGCCTGGTCTTGTTTAAATTTATCATTTTTAAATTTTTCCGTTTTATTCTCTAACTCCGATTTCGCTTTTACTTCACCCCTAATTTTCGGATTTAAATTGCTTCTTTGCATCTCTGAATAAGGTTTTTTTCCCAAGATTTTTTTTCTGATTTCCTGAAACTACTTCTAATACTCTCATATTTGTCACATTTATCAGCAAGTTTCGAAGCCTCTTTCATTTCATCCCATTCATCCATAAATTTTTCTTTTACTTCAAAAGGAACGCGTTTTTTTACTTGCTCTGTGAGCATGAGCTCTTTTAAAGACTCGAAATCCTTTATTTCTAATGATTCCAACCAATTATCCAAATAACCTCTTAATTCATATACCAAGTCTACCCATAACGCTCCAGGTTTCCTTTGATGATTTTCAAACTTCTGTTTTAAAGCACCTGTTCCCAATCTAAAACGATTTAATAAAACTTTTTTTACATGTTGAAAATCATCTCCTAATTCTGCTGGTTGCTTCACTATAATTTCCGCGATATCTGATGGCAATAAGGGAATTAATTGGCTAACCATATCCTCCTGCGAAATTTTAGCTTTTTCCGCCTGTTTTTCAAAGATCATAAAGAAAAGAGTGATGTCAATTAATTTACAATCAAAACGTGGAACTAATTCTTTCAAATTAATTCTTGGATTCCTATGCGAACCTACATTCAAATCACTAGACGAAAGACTAACAGTTTCCGAAGAATTTTGAATTCTTAATTTTTCTAACTCAAATTGTCTTGTTTTTTTCGCGCTCTTCGTCTTCCCGTTCCAAAGCTAATTTTTCCCGTTCCATTTCTTTTCGTTCTGCATCCTCCTTAAGAATACATTCTAAATTCGATTTAGCAAAACTCTCATTATAATCCGATGCTGCTAAAATAGCCTGAATTATAGTTTTTTTCTTATCAGTTGCCGACACGTTGGTCTCAAATTCCTCTGCCAGCAAAAGCAAGATGTTTTTAGTATATTTCCCTAGAAATTCTTCCATTGTTTTCCCCCAAAATATACTAATCAAAACAATACACAAATATATACAATTTGTAAAACACAATAAAAATTACAATAAGGAATAGAATTTTATCCTCTAGATATATTTCAATGCATAAAACAATAATACAATTTTCCTACCGAAAATTTTCGTGCACTTGTTATATCCTTTAAAACTGAGTAAATCCTCAAAATTATTTTGATACCCACAGCACTATATAAATACAATTTGTATAAAAACAACTAATCCTGCTATTTCCTACAGCATACCCATAAAATTTCAAATAACTTTATTGCTGTAATAAACAAAAGCTGTATATGCCCCAACTTTATAACTAAAAGTTACATCCACAACTATGATTAATTTTAATGATTAATATTCTTTTATTAATCAACCGTAATTTACTATCCTCAAGTTAATTATGAAATACATAAATATTAAATTTTCAAAACCAAATGAATTACCGTACAGACCATAAGAAACCCGTTTAATATAAAAATTCTAACTAAAAATTTCGATCCCAAATTAATAGCTACCCTAGACTTTTTATCTATTAAACATATACAAATTACCAAGAACAGACATATACAATATTAAATCCTAACAGACCTCTCTGGAAAATTTCATAAAAGGGCTTACCTTCAAATGTAGACCTTTCTCCACACTGCTCCAAGGCTTTCCTGCACTTTTTTTTTTTCAGGTACTGCCGTATCTCCGGATCTAACTTGATTTCCGCCGGGAAATTTACACACAAGCTGTCTCCATGGATTCCTAAGGGCGATCGATGAAATAGTCTACTATTCACTTCACTGGATGTTTACTGAAGAAATTTTCTATATCGTCGAATCCTTAGTCCTTGTTACATACCAGCTAACACATTCGACACTCCAGATTTCACAGTTCCTCACCGGATACACTTGAAATTCTTTCTCGTCAAACACAAGATTTCATCACCGACTGTCCTTGTTTCTACACAGTTTCCTTCTGTACATCAAGTTCACGTGGGTCCAGTCTAATTTATGCTAGACCTAATTAATCCGTAAGCTGCCACCATTTATAATACTATAGCTGTGATGTAGTGGGCCAGAGCTTTTTGGTTCACTAAGCTCTTGTGAGATGATCGTTGAAAAATAATACATGTTTCTTACCAAAGTTCTTTATTAGAACAACTAAAGTAGATTTGAAAAATGTAATAACAAGCTTTACCATTCATAGGTAGACACTCTCACTTTTTATTAACAGTTCTATACTTCTCATAGCCAACCTGAGTAAAAACGATTTTTACTCGCATCTCTTCCGTTGTTAAAAAAACACCTCACTTCATCAGTGTCACCCAGTCTACTATCAGCCTCCACACTAGCTTCTGCATGAGTCTCTTTTTACTTTCACTTTAGGGACGAATTCCCACACATTGTCCAGCCACCCCTATTTCTTGGAAAAGTTGAAATACCCTGTTGAGCAGATCCCAAGGGCAGAAGTATGCCAGGAATTTCCCCTGCATGCCTTTACACAAAAGACCATTGTCCTCCTCGGAAATGCCCGTTGCTTTCCCCGTCGAAAATGTGTGGCGAAGGTACGATATCACAAGGTATTAAAAAATTGGAAAATGAAAAAGATTTTTTTATGTGTTTGGCCTTGATACAAAGATTCCGGAGCAGTTTTTGTTTCTGAAAATTTGTTCTTTTGTTGATATCTTAAAAAAATGGTTGATTTAAAGCACTTTGAATTTCTAGCATGGCTAACATTTTGAAACGATCTTGTATTTGTCACGCGATAACACACGTATTCGCCTATTTCGATGTAAGAAGGCATGTGGATAGTATACATCAACACCTCGACCAAGTTCGCTGGCCAGATTCATCAGCCATCTTGTTTCAAAATGGCGGCCATTAAATTAAAAAATGTATATATATTTAAAGTGAGGTGCAAAAAAATTAAAATTGAAAAAGGTTTCTTTCTTAAGTATTTGATCTTTATATAAGGATTCAGGAGCATTTTTTGTTTGTCTTTACCTTAAAAAATGGCTCAGATATAGCAGTTTCAATTTCTATTGTGGGTGACATTTTGAAAAATCTGATTTTTTGCATGCGACAGCACTCCTATATATTAACCGATTCCGATGTGAGTGAGCATGTGCACAGCAATTACTAAGGTCTCGACCAAGTTCACTGCTTAGCCTCATCCACCATGTTGTCTTAAAATGACAGGCACTTTAAGAAATTGCCGAATTTGGCAGCCAAATATAAGTTACTTTAAAGAAAAGCAGCTTGGATAAAGCTGACTAATTTCGCGAAATTCTCATTCATTATATTGATAAAAATTAGTACTGAATCTCCTATATTCGGTTTCCACTAAATTGAGCTTCGTGTGTTTGCATGATATAAGTTGGCTTTTTTTAAATAAGGATTATGAAAGCTACCTCTTCCTCCCGGCACTGGCCGGAAGGACTTTTAAAATATCTCCTTAGTAAATTAATATTTTAATTTCTTTTTTTTGTTGTTGTGCTCTTTTTAAATGATGTCTCTTTTTTTTTTTTCTTAGTTGTCAAAATATTTTTTTTAATGTATACTTATTATTATGTGAAGTGTTAAAATCTTACTTACACTTCATCAGCTTTTAAGATATAAAATATAAAGCTAAGCTATGGATTTGTATGTATACTACATAGTATGCTAAAAGTTAGTTCAGTGAAACGCATAGCACCGATTTCCATTCAATCATTTCATTGAATAAACGGAAATGTGCTTGAGTACTTTTGTGCAGCCCTGTATATGATCTATAGAATGTATCCACACCAATTAATATTAAAAAATACATAGTTCAAGTTAAAAACGCATATCACAACTACAAACGCACTTCCAGCAATTATTGGTGATAGACTTCAATAGTTAAATTTATTCTTCAGGCAAATTCTTTTGTGTGTCCCTGTAAATGAATGATATATTCTATGCACACTATATTCTACATTAAGTGCCTTAGTACACCTCAGTGATGTATATAAATTTCGGTACGTTTAAAATAGTGTGATATCATTAAAATACAGAGAAAACGATTTTTTTCCATAGACCACAATATAGGAGAATTATTCTTTTGTGTGTCTCTGTAAATGAACCGTAAATGCTATAGACTTCATTTACAATACCAAACATGCCATAGCCCAATAAAATCTAACAATTTCAAGGCAATCGGGCTATATTTACATAGAAAAATATTTTTGGCCAGGATTTCGGGTCAAATACTCCACTGTGCGACGCGACCGACGCGTCGGTCGCCAGGTTGCCAAGCAAAACGAAAACTTTTTTTATAAATATAGATTCTGACCCTCCAAACATTACTCTAGCCATCTGTATAGTCAAAATTTCCTAAATAGTAACTTTATTTTCCGACTTTTGGCCAGCTTTTGGGGATTTTGCCCCACTGTGCGACGTCTTGAATTTGTGAAAAATGATTCAATATCTTCCATTCGTAATCAGCTCTGTTAAACTCATGGAGGACATTTCCAGCATCTCCTCTGATAAATCCGTACCTTAAACATGCAGGTATCACATGTAAGTGTTCTTTTTTTTCTTTCCTCTTTTTCTTAACCAAAATTTTCCGAGGCTACTTTCAAGTGTAACACCGTGTACATTGTATCATCCAAAGATCTTCGTAGGGGATCTTATGTTTCGATCTACAGTAGAGCGCCAATTATCCGAACTAGTCGGGACAGACCCTAGTTCGGATAATCAAAAGTTCGGATAAATGGACAGACATTTTACGGGATGCTTTTGACTATACTAAAACCTTCACAAATTATCTAAGTTTAGGACTGGCAGCACCAGTTAGTGCTGGCATGTTTAATTTTTTTTTGTCTTTTTATTATTATTTTTTTTTATTATTATTATTATTTTTTTTTTTTTTTTGCTGTTGTTTACATTTTTATCATTATTTTTTTTCCCTCTTTTTATCATTTTCTGAACTACAGAGATTATAATTTAACCCCTTAATTCTCGCTCCCGTCATATTCTCGGGCTGTGTCTTTTACTCAAATTGTTTGATTCCCACCAGTTTTATAAAACAGTGAAATTGGCTATATTTTAGTGTCGTTTTTCCAGCCATTAAATAAGGTGTATATTTCCTTTTCAAAAAAGTGGTGCCATTAGGCAATTTGAATTTTTAAACCGTAATTTAATGCGACCGTTAAGGGGTTAAGCAAAAAAAGCTTTTGATTGTTGCTTGCTTCAACGAAGACATTCTTTTCAATGCTGCCAAATCTCTAATTCTTCTTAAATACGTTAGTTGAATAGGATCAGCGTTATTTTGCCGTTCGAGCCATTTCTTAGTTGCTTACAAACATTTAAAGGTTTCGTTATGTGATGGACCTGGGTTATTTTCAGAGCATTCGTTTTCATTTTCTTCAATTTCTTTTTCTTCGTGAATCTCATCCACAATCTCATCATCATTTAACCCCTTGAGGGGCAAGCAATAACGCCTGAGTAATTCTGAATTCCCACCGGAAATTTATAAAAAAATTATTTCAAAATAAGGAAAAGCAATTTTACGACTTTTTTCCACCAAAGTTAGAAAAGTAAAATTTCATAAAATTTTTCTGGTGCCAATTTTCATTAATCGTAGGTTGGATAAAATATATCCCACCGCCCCTCAAGGGGTTAAAATCTGATATCCATGGTCATGTACTTCACTATTTAACCACTCGTTAATTTCATTGTATTCATAGCTTAGGATTCTTCCCAACTCCTTTATTGTTTTTACTTTCCTCATGTTCTGATCCACTATCAGTATCTTTATTTAAATTTTTATTCCAAGCCAATGGATAATTGAGAGTTCGGTTTAAAAAAATTTTTTGGGAGAAATAGTCTGTTCGGATTTTTTTTTTTTTTTGAGAGAAATAGGCGGTACGGATAACTGGAAGTTCGGATAATTGGAGATCGGATAATCAGCGCTCTACTCTATACCCTTGAAGTCGAAGTTACTTCTATGCTATCGTAAATCATTTTTATTTCGATGCATATTTTGCCAACTGCATTAAATGACAGCTGGATTTCATGAACGAAGTTACAAAAGTACAGAAGTTTGCATACTTATAGCTGAACACCTTATATCAAAGGACAAATCATAAAATTTTGAAAAAGTAGCAAATTTAACACTTTGGGGTGTCACATGTGTATTTTAAACAGTCATTTCTAAGTGAGCCTCTAATTAGGTTGGAGGCGTGAAATTTTACATACTTATAGCTGAACACCTCAAATCAAACTACAAACTATAAAATTTTGAAAAAGTTGTACATTTAACCCTTTGGGCTCCACATGTGTATTTTAAACAATTCTTTATAAGTGAGCCCCTAATTAAGTTGGAGGCGTGAAATTTTGCATACATATAGCTGAACACCTCACATCAAACGATAAGTCATAAAATTTTGAAAAAGTCGTACATTTAACCCTTTGGTCTCCCACATGTGTATTTGAAACAATTCTTTCTAAGTGAGACCCTATTTAGGTTGGAGGCGTGAAATTATGCATACTTATAGCTGTACACCATCATGCGACAAATCATAAAATTTTGAAAATGTCGTACATTTAACCCTTTGGTCTCCCACATGCGTATTTTAAGCAATTCTTTCTAACTGCGCCCCTTATTAAATTGGAGATTTGAAATTTTGCATATTTATAACAGAACACCTGAGGCCAGGCGACAAATAATAAAATCTTGAAAAAGTCTTAAGTTTAACCCTTTGAGCTACCACATATGTATTTTAAGCAATTCTTTCTAAGAGAGCCCCTAATTAAGTTGGAGACATGAATGTTTGCATACGTATAGGTGAATACCCCAGACCACACGACAAATCATAAAATTTTCAAAAAGTCTTATATTATTTACTCCCCCGGGCTCTAACATGTGTATTTTAAGCAATTTTTCTAACCTCCGCCCTTTTCACTTGGGGAGCACTTTTCCAACTTTTGCCGACACCCCTTTGACCATTCTTTCATATTTTAGTTCCACTTTTTACTGCCAGGGGCGCCTACTTATCTCGAGTGCTATGGGCCTAATCCCCTCGACTAATATATCTACGGATAGTATGTAAAACGGAGTTTCGTTCGGATAGAGGTTTGATTAGAATAGAGTGCGATTTTGGTTGCGAATTGTGGAACTAAGAGATTTTTCAAAAGGATAAAGTGTTTTGAAAGGAATATTAAACAAAACCCTCTGTGCGATCTGTGATCACGCTTACCCACTTGTTTCGTTATGTACAGTCGTGGAAAAGAAGTAAACACCCCTACTAACCCTGAAACAAATTTTTGTAGAAGAAAGTTACTGGTACCAATCGATTGGAAATAAAATCTGCTTTTAAATTATCTACATATAAAATTTATTTAGGGAGCCATCTACAAATCAAAACAACCCAACCATTGTTCTTTGACTAGCAATACTCAAGTTCTACACCATAAATAAATTCTACACGATTCAAGTAGATTAAAAAGAAACTGTCATGAAATTCGTACAATTAAATTTCTTGAAAATAATTATTTTAACCCCTTAACAGTGTGGCCCGAACTGGATTCGGGCAAGAACACTTTGCTTGCTTTGTTATTAAAAGCATTTTGATACCACTAATTTGTAACTGTAAATTTATCTTTATTGATTGTCAGATATTTTTCGATTAAGTAAGGTAAATGTTTTAGTATGGAAAAAGTGGTGTCCAGCCCCATTTTTAATTATTTTGTAAGAAAACAAATGTCACTGTTAAGGGGTTAAAATGAGCCTATTTTAGGGGTTGTATCCAGATTCAAAATTGGTACTCGATTGTTGAAATGCTACAGAATGACGATGCCACTTCTATTAATGCATTATTTCTTGTCAAGATTCTTTTACTCGCTATGTTTCGACTATTGCCAGCTAAAATGTTAAAATAAAATGAGTAAAATATATATTTTTTCGAATTATGCTTTTCTGCACATCATAGACGACCCCTTATATCATCATTTTGACGTTTTTTAATCATATTTCAAAAACTACTTGGAAAATTTTTGAAATTGAAATGTAGTTTACCTTTGTTTTATAGCAATATAGTCTATTTCTAGATAAAGACTTAACATACCTGAGTTTATTAGTGAAAGAATTTAAAAGGTTTTTATTTAAAAAAAACTATTTATGTTTGGCAATAATAAGATGCACTTTAAATTTTAGAAATGGAATCTATTAGTGATACTTATACAGATTATGTTATTTTTTCAAAATTTGGTGCAAATAATACTCCATAAGAACTTTTATTTTGTCGAAGCTGGTTTTTAATAAAGTGTGATGACAGACTGACTGTACGTCTAGCAGGTCCTGTGATCTCATAACATTCCTTTACGAAAAAAAGTTATTATTTTTTATTTCCCAAAGTTTCACGAATATATTAGTCCGGGGGTTCGGATAACATATTTGCAACCAATTTTAGCATCGATGATTTTGGTATATATAATAGACGAGTCAAAACCTGTCGAATTCGACAAATGAAAATGTTCAAAAGAGCTGAATGACTGAATTTATAAAAAAAAAAAAAAAGAAAAAGAAAAGAAAAAAGAAAAAAGAAAAAAATTACAATAATTAATCAGTATTGTATTAGCTAGCCTAACTCTTAAAACAAATATTATTTATTAAATTATATAATTTTTTCAAATTATTGAAAAATTAAACTTCATTCCTATACGTTATCAGTAACATGCAATTAAGATATTGAAATTACGAAGTTATTAATTGATGCCTTGATTTTTAGTATTACGTAATAAAAAATCAATGGAAATTGCGGCCACTATAACACAATTATAATTTTTATTTTCATCGAAATCTAAATATAATATCTTTTTCACCGTCGCAAAATTTACATGCACTAGGGGGCTCTGCTCCCTACGAGCTACGCTCGCCAACCCCCGTTCAGACACCGCAGACTCTAAAAGCACGCTAATTTGATCGGCTTTAAAAAGATTTCGGAAAATTGAATTATAATTTAAAAAACAGTAACGATCTCCCTATACACGGGTTTCTGTTCATCTCTCTTTGATTGGGAAATTTTAAGGCCAAATCAGGTGCTGTTAAAAGATACAATGGCTGTTTTCGTCTTTGATTAAATAAAATCAGTTAAACATTTCAAAATAAGCGAATATAAAATGAATTAAGTAAACAGAGTCTTTGTCTCCCGGTATTTTTTAACAAGGCGAAAAGAAAGTTCTTTTAAATAAGACATTTTAAATGTGTCGTTTTTAATCTGACGTAATTTTGGCCAAACTATTCTTTCTGTTTCAAATATTCACGTGAAAATACTTTTGTTAGAAATGAAATATTATTTGATCTGTCCTAAGAAAAATAGTTGAAAAGATCATCTCAAAATATCAAATAAATATCAAATAAATCAAGGGGTCTCCGTGGCCGAGTGGTCAAAGCACCACGCTGGTAATCGCTTGCGAGCGTAGGAGATTGTGGGTTCAAATCAAGCTGGTTCCATTGCACACACTCTTTGTATGGAACTGCCAGGATGTATTTCTCTTGGGTTGTAATATTTCCTAGTGCTATCTTGTCTCTGACTTATAAGCGGGCTCTCATGTCAAGCACACAAGTCATATGTTTGTTGTTCAATAAATAAATAAATCAAATAAATGTCTCGCGCAATTTCTAAATTTAAACTGTTTTGCCATATTATTTTTTGTTCATTTTATGTAATAGCTGTAATGTGACGTAAATTTGACGTAATTTCTCCTATGTAAGACTTCTAACGCATGTTAATGAATTTATTATTTTAGAATATCCTTTCTCTTTTAAAATTCACGTGTAAATATAGTTTGTATGACGTAATTTTTAATAAGTTGCTGCTTTTTAAACGTAATTATTTAATTCTAATTTGAAAGATTTTTTTCTGTTCATAATAGTCACGTGAAAATAAATTTTTAATCTGAAGCAAACATTATTGTTTGCGCTGTTTATACAGTTGGCAACAGTTTAAATTAATACCATTTTCTAAAATATGTAAAAAATATCTCTCGAAATGCTGAAAATTTGAATTTAAAATAGAAATAAAACCTCAAAAAATGAGTCAAATTAAAAAAATAAATACTGTCTGCACACCGGGAACTTCAAACGTATAAAATGATTATATTCCCATGTATAGTTTTTGCTTTTATAAAACTTTTTAATGGAACGATTTTGTCCAACTTTAGCATTAAGTATCTCTTAAAATAATTCTTTGATTTGAAAACTGCCTGCATCAGCGTATTTATCAAACATTTCTCTATTATACCACTGATTTTCATATTTTTGTATGCAATACTTTTCTTAATATTAACGAAGAAAGACCTCCGGTCACAAAAAATTCAAAACCGGCGGCGGTGACAGCGGTAGTTATTTTTTTATAGAATAGAGAGATAGTTTTCATGATCATATTCACTATTTTAAACATGTTTAATAGATTATTAATAATAATATTCCCAAACTTGATGCCACGTTTGCCAGTTACAATTTTGCATGTAAACTGTCGCACTCTTTACTTGAGTTTCTAATCTGCGTTCCGGCAAAATCTAGAAATTTACTTTTTGACGCATTTGTAGTAAAATATTTTGTTTTATAAAAGAAAATACTCATTTCATTTTTACTATGACATCATTTTCACCCACTGAAGGCCTCTGAGATTAACAATCTCAGTATCAGCGGAATGAAAAAAATATTGAAATGTAACAGATTTATGAGAAAAAATACGTTAGTTTAAATTGTGATAAAACTAAATCAAGATTAGAGATAAACCCTCTTTAACAAATTTATCTGGCCGCATTTGATGAGTTTTTAATTTCATTTATCTGTAAGAGCTGGTTTTATCAGAATCTTGTTAAGGTTAATCAGTGTCATGCCATTTTCTGTTCAAACGTTTTTAAAAAGTTATTTTTAATTGTAATACGAAAATGGCATCCGTAATGATATGGTTTCCCATTGTTTGCCTTCTCTCTTCAACAATGCAAATAACCCGATTGCCACCAATGTGAAAAATTTTTATAAAGGACTTAAAAGTTAAAATTAAAAAATATAAATGGGATTATTAAAAAAAAAAAAGTCCCAGCCGACTCGGCCTACAAGCGCAGGTAGATTTCGAAGTTAAGTACTTATTTCACCAAAAAAAAAAAAAAAAAAAAAAAAAAAACTAAATCATGATTAGAGATAAATCCTCTTTAACAAATTTATCTGGCTGGTTTTGACGAGTTCTTAATTTCATTTTTCTGTAAGAGCTGGTTTTATCAGAATCATGTTAAGGCAGTTTAAAAAAAATATTTCCCCATGCTCAACAACTCGAAATTTTCTGACACATTTTCAGATTAATTTTTAAAAGGAAAAACATGAAACTTGCTGACGTGATTTTTAAAGAGATATATAAGCGACCTGTGTTTTATTTTTCGCTCAAACAATTAGAAGTTGATTTATAAACAATTATTTTCTCAGTTTGACCATATTTTTTATTTCCAACACAATCGCTTCGAAAAATTCGGTTGCCCACTTTGACATCATTTAAAAAAATATATTCTGCCTCTATCAAAAAATTGACCAATACAGCATATTATATAGTTTCTGAATAACAGAACCTGCCAACTGGATGCGTTCGAGAGCAAAAATGAATTTAAAAATGAGTCAGACAATAAGCTGTTTGGATTTGAGTACACCCTATCGTAAAAATTTCGTTCAACTTCTATTTTGACCTAAGCAATGCATTTTTAAATTGTTTTTGCTGTAAGAATTGGTCCTATCAAAAGCTTGTCAATATAAAAGTTGTAGATAATATTAAAAATATATATAATAAATTCATGCGGATTTGATATCTTGTGAATTGACGAAGTTATGAATTTTTTCTTCTTCAACTCCTCCCCCCCCCCTTTTTTTGTTTTTGTTTTTGTTTTCGTTTTTATTTTTTATTTATTTATTTATTTATTTTTTTTTTTTTTGCGGTAAGAAAAAAGTTTCTATCAAAGACTCGTTAATATAAAAGTTGCAGATAATATTAAGACAATTTATAATACATTTATTTGGATTTGATATCTTGAGAACTGATGAAGAAATGAATTTTTTTCTCCCCAAAACCCTATTTTTTTTCTTCCCTTGAGCCCATTTTTAGTTTGAAAAAAATTTGTCATACATAAATTTTTGGCCCATTTAAAAAAAATAATTAATAAGTTTAAATTGAGTCAATACGTATTAGAATTAAAAAGATTATCTGGGTTTTTCTTGTTTGTTTTTCACAAAATCCCTCCCTATTTCTACCCCCTTGGTCGAATTCTGCCCATTAACGAACTTGACAGAGATTCTATGCCCTTGATTTTATGTATCAGTTTCGAAAAGATTCGTGGTGAATTATGGAAGTTATTGTGTCCTTAAAAAAGTGAAATAGATAATGTTTCTACTGGGGGTGGTTTTGGGCTCTAGGGGTCATGATCAGTGTAGATCAGCAAAATTTTTCCAAAATTCCAACATAGGGCAGATCTTAATAGGTAGTATTCCATACGAAATCTACCGAAAAATAGCGAGTGAGGGTACATCTACAAATAAAGTGCTTTCAATAAATTATATATATATATATATATATCAAAATCGGTTTAGTAGAAAGCTCAGGCCAGATGACTTACAAAACAACATTGCATTTTAAATATATAGATTATATTGTACAGATATCGAAACTATCAGTCAGCTTGCTCACCAGCGGCAGGTTTTTCCATAGCAGCATCGAACATCAGAATGTGAAATGTATGGAAACTCTATTACTGATCATGCTCCCGTTTCAGGCTAATATCAGTATTCAAGGTGTCATTCATTTCACATTGAAGTTGGCTGTTTGATACTGCTGTGGTAACATCCCCTCCCTCCCAACCTCCGATGCTGCCTCAGCTGACTCAAAGTTTCGATTTTTGTACTCTGTAATCTATTATATATACCAAAATTATCTATTGTAAAATTGGTTGCAAAAATGTGACGCTGCTCCGAGAATTATATGTAAAATAGCGCTAAATGTATAACAGTTCCGTAGTGAACTCATACGGACCTTGATAATCGCAGTCATCCTCGGAAAAAAATATCGCGGCCATGTTAGGCTTAAGCATTCCAATCCCGTGAATAAGGCAATTGTTCGACTTGTAATAATCCACGTTGAATGACATATATTCTTCTTCATTTCTCTAAAAGCTTCAAAAACTATACAATTATAATGATTTAAGTTCTAATTTAAAAATATCCAGCTACCAACAACGGATTATCGATATAAACAAACGAATACCGTAGCCGTTCATAAGCATAAATTCCAAATATAGAAATAAATGAACAACTCTTTAATCGTTTCATTTAAAAAAATACAGTTTAACATCGGATTCAGCTCTTAAAATATTTGTAAAAGCATATTAAAGCCTTTAAATATTTTGAAATGCGTTTTCCAGTTTTACATACCGACTTACGTTTTGTGACAAAACGGAGTTGATTATTAAACAAGACATTATAAAATAAGACAGTGGTTCCATGTATGAACTACGCTTTATTTCAACGCTCGTTTGGAGCAATCTCTCGGCAATGAATATAAATGATGGAACTTTTGTCTGAAATTATAGTTAAAAAAAAAAAAAAAAACACAGGACGTTACGATGTAATTCGAAATAATTTTTTTAATGTTTTCGTTATGTAATTTTAAAATTTCGTTCAATATAAATAAAATAAAATTTTCTTATGTTTTGATACCTTTGATAGAATTTAAATTTTATTTTATTATTTTTTTAAAAGATTAACATTTATCCACTTTTTTAAAAATTTTGTTTGCATTATAAATAAAATGATTTTTTTCCCCCAGGTGTTATGAAATATAAGATGTTATCATGATTGTGTTAGTATGAGAAAATTACTTTTCCGCATTCTCTTATTAAATTACAATTTTGTTTTCACTCCAAGGTTATGTTCAAATTTTACAATGTTAAAAATCAAAATTTTATCTGCAATGATGTAATTAATATATGTAGTACATGGCATTGTATATTCCTTATATATTAATTACATTTGATAAGAAATATAAATTTTATTTTCTATGCAAGCAAATTTCAAATAGATATAAGTTAAGCTCTTAAACATTGATAAAATTAAATTAAAATTTTACGAAAGAAATGATAATAATAATAATAATTTTGATTTTGTCATTTTCTGAAATACAAACCCTTTAATAATAAAACCTTCATTCTGTTTGTTTGTATGAAATCTTATAAAAATGAAACGCAAATCAACATTCCGTTATTATTTTCCGTTATTTTTGGTTATATACTAGTTACATATATTACTGTTGTCAGCATTCTTTTTCCCAGCTAATATGTAGCGTACAACGATGATTGAGGTATCATCGGATAGGAATTTTTGCCCCTATTCGACATAACATCTAAGATTGCACGATGTTTTGTTAAAAAAGTTTTGCTCCAAATTTCAATAAAGTTAAAAATTGGGGATATGAGTGGATACAAGTGGGATAAATGAGGGGATAATTGGGGCGGGAGATGTAATGGGGTTGGTCGGGGCAGCTAAGTTCGAATTCTTTCCACATGCCCACTGGTAATCTCTAATTTCTTTAAAGTTATGAATGAAAATTCGGATACGGCTCGGAACGAAACACCCTATGTTTTTCACAAAATAAGTCTTTGAAATACATGTTTCCTATGCTAGCATTACATGTTATGAGAACTATACTGTTAATATTTTTATGTTTTGTTGAACCAACTTTTGATACTGCAGTAGTTGCAATCATATGGCGATGAAATCTTGATCCAATATTTATAGCTATGGTTCAACCGGAGCTCCAAATGTTTAAGCGAGATTGCACCATCTTATGGTTGCAGTTTCTCCAACCCCAAAAGTAGATTTAACACTACCGCAATTCTGTTAACAGTTTACCGCCTTTCATACGTTTTTCAACAGTTAACAAAACCCTGCATCAATATTTTTGTCAGAATAAGTACATTTGGGATCCCGGTTTCCTTTACGAAAATTACTCTTCATTTGTTCTGTCGTCTCTCTTAATATTAACCCGTTCGGGACCATGAATGCATACACTACATGGCCAAAGGTGACCGGTCACTTGCGATTGCAGATGTTTTGTTAAATATCTAGACAAATACACGAGGAATTATCCCCAACCTTCAGGTATGTAAAAAGTATAGTATAGCTCATATATTTCCGTGAAGATTTTTTCCCGAAACCCCATAGGGGACCGTCAAAATTGAAAAAAACGAATATCTTTTGGATAATCCTGTAAACACTAATATAGCAAAAGCGTTTAAACTCGAGATTATCAATTAGTGGCCTATTGTAATATACTGTGTTCATTTTTATGAGGATAGCATGTATACTCGTAGAGAAATGAAGGTTTTTATAAAAGCAGTCCCAAATTTCGCCAAGTTTTTTGCTTATAATTTGCAGAGTTCTTAATATAAAAAAAGTTATTTTCAGAAAATGTGACAAACAACATTGCACACAGTACTCTGCAATTAGAATTTAAAAATAACAAAAATTGGATGAAAAATAAGCAGGTTTACTAAAAAATGTTTCACTGCGCATGCGCGAATGCAATCAAAATATAATATGCATAATGTATTAGCTAAGTATATAGAGCAACTTTTGTAAAAGTCTCCAAAATCATAGCTTGAAAATTCTGAAAATTATCGTCGATACAATAAGTTCGAAATCCGTTGTTCCCGAAAAGAAGCAAAAAGATGAGGGGTTGTATCAAATATCTGTGGATTAGTGCCAAGATAGCGTATGCAATATTGAACGTTCTACTATATTTGGATACGACGATCATTTTCATAATTTTCAAGCTATGATTTTGAGACTTTCCCCAAAGCTGCTCTATATACTTAGCTAATACATTATGTTCATTATATTTTGATTGCATTTGCGATGAGCAGTGAAACATTTTTAGTAAACCTGCTCATTTTTCATACAATTTTTATTATTTTTTCATTCTGATTGCAGAGTATTGTGCACAATGTTGTTTGTCATACTTTCTTTTGTGTTAAGAACAAATTATAACCAAAAAACTTGGCGAAATGTCGGACTGTTGTTATAAAAACCTTAATTTCTCTACGAGTATACATGCTATGCTCATAAAAATGAACACAATGAGCACAGCTCATAAAAATGAACACAGTATATTACAATAAGCCACATATTAATAATCTCGAGTTTGAACGCTTTTGCTACATTACTTTTTACAGGGCTATCCAAAAGGTATTCGTTCTTTTTCAATTTCCTGACGATCCCTTATGGAGTTTCGGAAAAAAAATCTTCGCGGAAATATATGACCTATACTATACTGTTTACACACCTGAAGTTTCAGGTTAATTCCTCATGTATTTTTCTAGATATTTAACAAAACGTCTAAAATCGCAAGTGACCGGTCACCTTTGCCCTATAGTGTATATGCACCCTCAAAAAGAGCATACAGAATTTGTTTAGTGGACCAGTAAAAAAGAAAAGTAATATTTAGTTTCTTTAATTAGAGCATTTTCGTGATTGTTTAAGTAAAGATAACTATTTTTAAAAAAGGGGTGCAAATTTGTGCAAAAGCCACCGGTTCCGAAGGGGTTAAAAATGATTTACGAATACCATGCATTCATTATTTTTTACAGAATAAGTCGTTTTGGATCCTGGTTTCCTATAAGAACAATATTTATCTTTATGAGCACTGTCGACTTTATTATTTTGTAAAGGCGGTTTACGAACGTCTTATATTTCAAGTTTAAATGTATACTGAATTATATTTACATGAAGCAGGGTAAGTTTGTTACAACGCTGGAGAAGTTATTATATTCCCTAATGAACCTTGTGAAGCTAATGAAGAGTAATTGCTCCATCCACTAGAAGAAAAACAAATCGTATTTTTAAGAGATTTGCCCACAAATTAAGATACTAATTGCCTCCTCTGTAAGTTTTAATTGTATGGTGGTTTTGGAACCGGATTTCTTATAAGAACAATATTTATCTTTATGAGTACTGTAGACTAAATTATTTTGTAAAGCAAGTTTACGAACGCCTTACATTTCAAAGCTTAAATGTGTGCTGAATTATATTCATATGAAGCAAGATAAGTTCATTACAACACTGCAGAACCTATTATTTTCTCTTTTGAACCCTGTAAAGCTAATGAAGAATAATTGCTCCATCCACTAAAGGAAAAACAAATCAAATCGATTTTTTAATATATTTACCGACAAATTAATATAATATTTACCTCCTCTGTAGGTTTTAATTGTATGATGGTTTTAGATCCTGGTATACGAAGAATATTTATCTCTATGAGCACTGTCGATTCTCTTATTTTGTAAAGACAGATTACGAACGTCTTATATTTCAAACTTAAATGTATACTGAATTATATTTACAAGAAGTTTATTACAACACTGGAAAAGCTATTGTATTCCCTAACGAACTTTGTAAAGCTAATGAAGAGTAATTGATTCATCCACTACAAGAAAAACAAATCTTATTTTTTTTAAGAAATTTGCCCGCAAATTAAAATGCTAATTGCCTTCTCTGTAAGGTTTAATTGTATGGTGGAAAAACAAAACGTAATTTAACATGTAATTCTCGTGAATTTTCAAAATAAAATGGAAGTAAAGTAATTTTAAGAATAATATATTTTATTAACCTTTTGCTCCCTTGACCACATATGGGGACGTTTAGATTTTGTAATTAGGATTACTGTTAATAATTAAAAAAAAACAAAAATTTTATAATAACTTATTTAAAACAGAATCTTTTAACAAGAGAAGTAAAAATTTTATTGTTTGGCTGCACTGATAATTTTCTCTCCGATGTACAGATAAAGAAATTAAAAAAAAAAGCCTGAAGTAATTTTTCGGTAGTCAGTATTGTTGGATTATTTTAACAAATCTTTAATATTTGATAAAAAAATAATATCAGAATATTAAATATATTAAGTCTAATAATTTCTACAAATGAAAGAAAGAAATTTACTGTTCGTTTTTTTTTTTTTTTTTTTTTAATCACAAACCAACAAATGTACACATATGTGTACAGTTATTGTTCGAGGTGGTGTTTTTACTTAATATAGTCGTAAGTATAATTTAACATTTTGTGTAAGTATTGGGCTGTTAGGGTAAGAATTAAATTAATCTTAAAAGACCTCAACTACATTAAGGGGGTCCGGGACACATTTTCAAAAATTTAAATTTATTGAGTTAAAATTTTGAATTTTTTGTGATGGTTAATCATATTATTTGTAAACAAAATCAAATGATAAAACTTCTCATAGCTTTTTTAAAAAGTTTTTAAATTTAAAATTTATGAAAAAAGTGGTAAAATTTAAAATCGTTATAACTCGAAATATTATTTGTAGAATTTAAATTGTTTTTCATTTAAATAAACAGAAATATATATATTTTAATTTAGAGCCAGCATTTAAAAAAATATTAATTAAAAAAAATATTTAACGAAAAAAATTACAAAAAAAGTGGTGCAACTTTTTATAAAAAAAATCATATTTTCAAAAGTAAATATTTTTTTTCAAATATGCTGGCTCAAAAGTAAAGTAAAATAATTAAAAAAGATATGTTCCGAGTTTCAAACCTGTATCTTTAACGGTTCTTGAGTTATAAGAATTTAAATATGAGAAATGGCGAAAAAACCTATCATGAAGAAAAACTCAATTTCACAAGAACTCGTTTCCTTGACTACCATAGCTTGAAAGGCAGATTTTGAAAACAAACCAAAACGAAAAAATTAATATTTCCTGTTCTAATTAAGACAGAAACATGATTTAAACACCATTTTAAGCAAAAAACGACAGAGAAATTTTTAATCCAATAATTAAAAAAAAAAAAATTGAAAAATTGAAGATTTTTGTGTCCCGGACACCCTTAAGCAGAGTTTAGAAGATTGATGTACACTACACATATGTGCAGATATAAGTCATAGCATACATGAACAAAATCCTAAAAAATCCAAAAGCGGGACTAAAGTTGATACCGAAATCAGATTGTACGGTATATGTCACTATTCTATAAAAGGAACTGAAAAACCCTCCAAGATATCAGGACAAAAATTGTGTAATACGAACTCGTTACATTTGAGACGTTGTGAGATATGAGAAGAATCGGTACGTCCGTAATGTGTGAAATCATTTCACTCATAAATTACCATTGATGCCCAGCGGCCACAAATGTGGACGTTATTTTTTGTGAATTTTTATTGTTTTCCCATTTTTTCCGCTTTTGAATTCCTATTAATATGAAATGAATAAATCGTAACAAAAAAGGGTAACTTTTTTCACACCATAAAAAAATCAACCCTGAAGGGGTTAATTTATATCGGTACTTCTCCATTATCCCGTCGATTATTTTCTATAAAAGAAAAACATCGCCAAACATCTTATTTTTAATTCAACGCTAGAACTTGATATGCGTATTCTACTTGTATTTATTTTGCAAATAAGTCTGCTTAGTTTTTCTAAAAAAGAATATTAGTTAACTGCTATTTCTTTGATTTTTGTTACAATTTGATAAGAAGAGATCTGGGATTTCGTATCTACATCTCTTGATGCTATAAGCATATTTCAAGATTATGAGAGTCTGCCATAAAAAAACTGTGCATTAATGGGTATGATACCAGGCTGTATCAGCAAACAGATAACAATGAAGGTGTAATGTTAAAACTAATTTTGATAATTTGGCCTTTATAATTTCAAGTCTATTTTTCAAACTTCAGTTATTATTGACATTTATTGCTTCCCTCGCGAAATTTAAAAGTAATAGCAGTATGCAAAATCATATCTTAAGAAAACTGATACAGTCCTCAAACAATCTAATATATAAAAATGAAAATTTGTCTGTCTGTCAGTAATGTGAAAGAATTGTGAAATGTTTATAACACACGTGTATTAAAACACGGCCGAGGCAACTAAAGTAATACGGAATTTGAATAACTTATAGTTAATTTTTAATTAATAAAAAATCCCAAATTTAACAGCAATTTCCAATCAAATTTAAACATTTTTCGTTATGGCTGTTACCCATAATTAAAAATCCACAATAAAATTCTTACCACAACAATTACTTTTCTACTGCATGATTTCCACGGGCAAAAAAAAGGAAATAAATGGTTTGACGAATTTAAAAAAAAGATAATATTACATCATAACTTTTCTCCTGCAAGATTTCCACGTAAAAAGTGAAAATAAAATAAACAGTTTGACGAATTTAAAACAAAAGTGAATGTTACGTCATAATTTTTCTGTTTTATGATTTCCATGGAAAAAATTATAACTATTTTTTAATTTGACGAATTTAAAATAATGGAATAAAACGTCATACTGGAAATAAAAAAGACGTGGTGAATATATAACGTCATATAAGCGTAAAAAAATGTATTGAAGCATGATAAAAACTCTATTATGCAGATATTGGCGTATTTTAACATTATCGCTCCAATGATAAATGGAAATAAGTTCATTTATAGCTGTATTATTTTGCGTCTGTTATATAAATTTATACATTTTTATATTGGGTTTTCATTTGATTCATGTGTACAACACTTCGACTGTTTATTTATTTATTTTTTATGTTGTATGTTAAATTTTGAAATTGGTTTCTCAAAATAAACATTCTTACAATTCCGGGAAACGCCGGATTACATTAGTTAATTAAAAATAAAAACAATTCAAAAGACCACTCCATACCAACTCTGTCACAAATCATCATATTAAATTGTGATAGCTAATAATCAATTAATAATAACGCTTCCTAATTATGAGATAGTTAAATTTCGCTTAGGCGGTCATCTACATATAGAAACTAACACGTTATTTTGGCAACATATTTTTATTCAGCGGTAAATTTTATTAAAGGATTCCGAATGTAAAGTCATTTGAATCAGTAGTTTAAGAATTATGCATGTTTAAAATTTGAAACCATTACAGTAAAATTCATTTTTAATCTTTGCGAAACAGATTAGAATAAGACTAGAATTAGATTTGTAAATCATAACATGAAAACTACTGAGCAGAATGAGCTGTAATTTTCAATTGAAATGTTTGAACCTTCTAGAAATCGATTTCATTTAAAAATATATAGATTACAACTGAGAATTTTTTTCTTTAAATTAACTTTATAATATATATTGTTTAGAAATGAAGTTTTCGGTGGTGTTATTGTTGGAAAGACATAGTTATTAGAGTCTATATTTTATATATTACATACTCAGTATGTTTTTTTAATTACTAAAAAATCTGTCTCTTCCATCCAATTCATTAAACATATTTTGCTTGTTTTAAACTATTCTTTCCTTTGGCTTATAATTTCAAATAAATTAAGTAACCTAAGTAATTCATTGGTTGTTAACATAACACACAATTTTTATTTTCGAAAACAATTTGACAATCGTAATTGCAAATAGCTCATACGATTTCAAATTATATTTACTGTTTGTAAGACGAATTATTAAATGGAAAATACTTATTTTTATTTCCTCCGAAATTAATGCCTCTGATAAATGTTCATGAAATTTGTTTGCATGTTATTTAATTTACGATTATATTGTATAATGTAATTTTAATATAATTTTCTTTGATGTTCTCGTTTATAATAGAGGTATGGGCTGAAATTGAATAAATATATTTTAATTTTATTCTGATTCATTCTACATTAAGTAAATTTCCGAAATACATTAATGTTAGTGTTTTAATTTATTTTTGATTTGTACAATGTATTTTGAAACCATATTTATAACCGTTTGCATAAATACTAAACTTAATAATCTTTAAAATGAAATGAACTTATTTTTGAACCAGAAATTTGATTTAATAAATTTAATCAAATAAGTGCCACACAGAAGCAAGGTAAATTTTATTAATTTGATTTTCTTATTCGATGTATGTGTATTTGATTGTAATGTTATGAGTTTTCTATCTTAAACATAAAAATACAACAATTTAAAACACCATGGCATTTATCTGTTATTCATATGCATAGTTAATTTGAAGGAAAGAACTGAATTTTTTAAACATTAAAATCTACTTAATTAACATATTAATCTCCCAAAAACTTCTACATAGCTTTTTTATAGATAAACCAGAACACAAGACAGATGATAGAAACAATTCTGTGTACCAACTTTAATTAAACATTTTACTGTGTTTTCAAACCTGCATACTTCATGTAATGTAATTATCACCGAAATATTAATAAGAAAACGAGATGCAGCGCAGTACCTCGTTATAACATTAAATCTAATTACTACATAAAAATAATATTTCATCTTACAAACTTCTTTCAAACAAAACATTTGGAAAAAAAGAAAGAAAAAAGGAAATAATTAGCTCACAAACTCTGTCCCATTTCCTTGGAAATTTGTTCGTTAATTTGGCTAAAACGTAGCTTAGACTTTTATTCCCTCAAAACATCTGCATTAAAGAAACTATTCATAACCCGAATTGAAAGAAAAAAGAAGTGAAAAGACTTCGTATTTTTTATAATGATTATGTAAGGAATATGTAACATATACAGGGTGCATAGGAAAATCCCCTAATCGTGAAAGGAATTTACGCACAGAAACACCTGCACCTGCAGTTATGTAAATGCAGAAACGATATAGTAAAGAGACTATGTCCGACATATTACTACATATAGCAAACACCCTATTGGCAAAATTTGGAAGTTTTTGACCTTATATTGATAAAGTATGTTGGAAAACGACAAAAAGTCAAGAGAGAAAGAAAATAATTCTAAATTTAATATAAATTAATTTTCTTGCATGTAAATTTAATTTCAAATGAGCAGTCGTAGAAAAAAAGTAAACGCCCCCAACTAACTCTGCAACTAATTATTGTAGAAGAAAGTTACTGGTAGCAAACGATTGGAAATAAAGTCTACTTTTAAATAATGTATATAAATTTTGCTTAGGGGGCCATCCACATATCAAGACGAACCCAAACTCTGTATTTTGCAACAGCAATACCCAAGTTTGACACCAGAAATAAATTCTAGACCTGTCAATTAGGCTAAAAACAAATTTTCATGAAACTCGTGCGATTAGTTTTAGAGAAATTAATTATTTTAAAATGAGCCTATTTCAGGGGTTGTATCCAAAGTAAAGTTCGGTACTTGATTGTCGAAATGCTACAGATTGACTATGTCACTTCTGCTTATGTAATTACTTCTTGCCAATATGACCATTTCACTCACTTAATATGTTTCGACTATAATCAGCCCAAATGGTTCAATAAAATGAGTACAAAATATATTTTTTCAAAGTATCCTTTTCTGGACATCATAGATGGTTCCTGAAACCATCATTCTGCCGTTTTTTAAGCATAATTCGAAAACTAATTGGAAGAAAAATTTTAAATTGATAATTCACATAAAGAAGGACATAATAAATATAATTCTATCAAAAAAAAATTGTAGGTTGCAATTCATATTTTTTCGAATATTAATTTCATAATTCCTAATTCATATTATAAAAAGATTTAAAATTATAAATTCTACGTATTTATGCTTGGGTTTTTTTGAATTATAACCACACAAAAAAATATTACAATAGAATCATAATTTCAGGAGATATTAATAATAATATGAAAATGTAATTTAACATTAGAAGCTCTAAATTATGAATGTTTATAATTCAAAAACTTATCATACAAATGACTTGAAATTTCGTTTTAAGACATGGTTTGAATAGAAGATTTAAAATATATTGTCAAAATTAGGTGTTGTACTGAAATAAGTTTGGTCTGGTTTTGATTTGTAGATGCCCCTCCCCCAACCCTAAGCAAATTTTATATACATCATTTAAAAATAGACTATATTTCCAATCGTTTGGTACCAGTAACTTTCTTCTACAATAATTAGTTGCAGAGTTATCAGAGAGTGTTTACTTTTTTCCCACTACTGTACATTGTTTATATCCAATCACCTATTTAAATACGCCACTAACAGCCTGCAGTAATATGGATTTATACAGGAAACATACTTTCCCTAATAAAAGTAAGTCAAGTATTGAAGTTTCAAATAATTTTAATAAGAAAATCAAGGTAAAGTTTTCAATAACTGCAACATCTATGCAAAATGTTATAATATTATAGCACGCATATAATTACTCAACTCAAAGTATTTAAATAATAATGTATAGGATGTTAAAAATCGTTTTTCAAGCTTAAGAAATCTTTTTTAATGAGATATATGTGGGGGTATTGCAAAGTTTCAATTACAGGCGAATATTTTTATATTCTATTCGCATAACTATTTTTAAAAAAAATGTAGTATATTGCTCTTGCATATGTTCTCAAAGCATATGTAAAAGATTTTGAATTTTGAAAAAGTGGTGCAAGGTAGCATTACAAAATATTCGCTTGTGATTCAAACTTTGCGATACTCCACGTAAATACTATACTTGCATAGTTTCGACGTACAATTGGTTTTTATAAATGCTTCTTTAAATCTTGGATATATATATATATATATATATATATATATATGTGTGTGTGTGTGTGTGTGTGTGTAGCATGGGGGGAGGGGGGGCTGTTCTACAGACAAAAAAGCTTTTTTTGGAATCATGTACTAACTCAGACGAGGTAAATTGCATTTTTGAATTTATTTCGTTCGTGATAAAGTTATATTTTTGTAAATGAAGAAACTTTTTTTTTTTACGGAAGATGATATATCAGAGTTCTTTCAGATAAACACCAGTATTTTCTTACAGAAAATATCGCCTTTTGTAATCGCGTGATTATACAATTGGAGTTTTTCTACATAAAAATACTAGTATATCAGCTGAAATTCTAGGAATAACGCTCTTGTTGTCACATCCTGCATGAGATTAGTGACGCATTAAGCTCTATAAAGTCCTTCTAATAAAGTTATTTTGATGTGTAAGACATCGTTTTATAAAAAATCGAGAATGTTCCGCTTAAATTGACTTTTTGAATCAGTCAACGCTGTTGTCGAAATAAACTAAATAACTTCAAATTACATCACTAGTTCATCTGTTAGCGGTTGCTTTTATATTTTTATCATGAGTAAATCCTCCACTGTGGACTCATTATCTGTAAGATTGCGCTATCTGTAAAATATCTAGAAGATGCAAAATTTTGAGTCTCCAACTTATGTAGTTTCTGAGAACGGGCTCTATGACAGACGGACAGACAGTGGAGTGAGACAAATAGAGTTTCGTCATGTGAACGAAACCATAAAAACTCCATGTTATTTATTCGTTGACATTTCTCTCAAATTCTGAGATAAAATAATTTAAAGATCAAAAATTCTTATTAGAAATATAATAACCGTTCCTACACTGGGTATGTCATTTTCTGCGCGTGTAATCCCGGGTAAAATAAAACTAACAATGTATTTTTTAAATATCTTATGAAATTAAGAAAAAAAATTGTCCAAGCAGAACATATAGAAAACAGAAGGTAAAAATTTAAATTTTCCGAGGAAAAATTTGAAAAATACGGACGCATTCCAAATCAAGGGCGTAGGAACCGGCGGAGCTGGGGGAGCTGTGTGCTCCCCCTGGAATATTTTAGACGGACTCAGCTCCCCCGGGTGAAATTCTCGCACCACATCTGTTTACGATACATTGCTGAATTAAAAAATAAAGTATACTTTTTTTAAGAAATTCACACTATAAACTACAAACAGAAGAGAGAGAGGCAGTGGTGAGCACACTTGTTTGTGCCATCATCCTTTTTCTCATTGTTTACAGCCCTCCCGATTTCCAGAAAAAAGGGGGTCTTATATAGGTCTACTACAAATTACCGGTACCGCCGATAACATATTTATAAAGAGGAGGCCTTTAAAATTGATTTGGAAGAGATTTGTAAAGAATTTGTAAGCAAAATAACAGAAAGCACTTTGATTTTTGGTAAATGGAAGTGGGAGAAGCCTTAAATTTGAATATTATATTCGAGATCCACAGAAATTAAGTTTCTATGTATCAAGTATATCTATTAAAAATTATTTTAACTGGCTAAAGAGTTGGTGATTTTTTTTATATGCTTCAATTTTATACTTCTGTTTGTGAAATGTGCAACTCTATGAAGGAACCCTCCAAAATGAACGAAACGATCCGCGCCACTAGCTTTCCGCAATATACCCCGACTCCCCCTGTTTGAACAAAGTTCCTACGCCACTGTTCCAAATGCGCAAGTTTAACATAAGACAGGGGAATTACCAACATGACTGAAGAGTAGCCTTAAACACGCGACATTACAAATGGGCTACGGCAGACTGCTACATAGGCTTTCTATGTACAATGCGTGCTGCACTGAGTAACACCTTGTTCTCCAGAAGGTGCCTTTAAAAAAAGAACTGAAACTGACTAACAAAGCGATATAAGTAAGCGTCTTATCTTAAATGGGAGAGGTAATCGCAAGATTAAAAGCGAGGTCACGTCAATCAAGGTCATACGTCACCCAGCGGACGGAGTGAACTACAAGATGATTATTAACTTCTTTCCCCTTTGTGGATGATCTATAAGTTCGATATCTATGAAATAACTATGCACACGCGCTGCCGTGATTTTATTCGTTTGTCGTCTGCAGTACTTAATTGTTGGAAGTATAGATATAATTCGATTAATTTATTCGCCATTATTTAATTTATTAATTGAAGTTAGTTATTTAAACAAAATCAGTTCTTTTAAGAACGTATATTATTTGGAAAAATGCCACGTTGGCGTTCTAATTATTGCAGTTTTCAAAACTGCAAAAATAACTCTCTATCTGAGAAAACCCATTTTTTCGCTTCCCAAAAGAGAAAAACAGGTTAGTTTTGTGTTTTATTATAATTTATAAGAAAGTTAAAATATTATTTAATATATATTATTAAATGTCAGTGATTTTAATACGTTCTATTTGAATTATGTTTTTGTAATGCAATGAACAAGGACATATAAAAATTAGTTAATGTATGTTAAGATAGAATTTTACAGCATTGTTTTTAATTCAATTCCTGATGAGATAAAGTTATAAAAATTACATAAACATGTGTATTTCCAATGAGAATTAAACGTTTTATTACGCTTAGAGTTTAAGTATAAATTATTTAATTAATTTTAAGGCACATTTTTTATTTACCGGGCGCGGACGATACATTACCAAATATTCTCTTGATCGAATTGTATTTATAATATTTAAAATAGAAGCATTTCATTCATTCCATTTAAAACTCATTTAATTTTACATTAGGATCCACTTTAATTTAAAATGCAAGCAGTAATTTTTGTACTATTAAACCAGCAATAATTGATTATTTATAGTTTTAAATATTTTGAGAATTTTAGACAACAGCTTTAAAAAAATTCCTAAAATCGACAAATTACTTTTTTTTTTTTAAATCTAGAAATATGTCGGTCATTGTGTCATATCCGGGAAAAATAGTTTTCATGGGATACCTGCACTTCGCACAGGTGAATAACATTGCACAAAGCATACAAAGTATAGAAGAAACTTCAAAATTTGGAATAAAATATAAGATATTTACAAATAGTACGTGGTATGCTCAATTAAACATTTATTATCTTATACCGGTTCTTCGCAGGGGTAAAATGGATAACTTTCCGTAATCGGGTCGATAGCCATGATTGGCGTCAAATGAGAAAACAGTATACAATTGTAACTGTATAAAAGTTAAATAATGGTTAGAAAATGAAAGTAACTTTTATCGAAATAACCCAATTGCGGAACATTCTCCAAATTTGAAAAAGGCTTATGAAACACACAACAATTGCCAATAACTGAAAACTATAGGCTAATAATAAGCTCGACGTAGCAGTTGTTGGTCGGTAGCCAATAATTTCAAATTTACCTTTTAATTTTGTCCGGTTTCATTTTTTTTTTTCAATCTGGCTTCCGCAAAAGAGTCGGAATAAGTAGTAGAAAAAAGGGCTGCGGAAGGAGATGGGTTACCATTTGGACGTATTAAAATCACTGACATTTAATAATATATATTAAATAATATTTTAACTTTTTTATAAAAAATTATAGGGCTGAAAATCACGTTTAAGATGCTTAAAGGTTTTAAATATTTCTCTTTTGCAATTTCCCAACCAGCTGGTATATTTTAAAAATCGTAGTTTGTTACATAACTTACTCAATTGTTGTACTTGTATATACAGTTGTAACAACCATAAAGAATGTTTAAGGATTTATCAGCTACGTTTAGATAACGTAAAATTAATTTGCTAATTTATAATCAAGTTGTAAAAATACTAAAATGTTGTATTGTTACTAGAATCACATCCATGTACATAATTTTTATTTTTCTAGCATATCTGGGAGTGAAAAATCGATTAAATTTTTTTATCTTTTCATATATATGAGCAGGGTTAGATTAAATAAACAGTGTAAAAATGTACTTTTATGTTAGCCGGCCGCAGTTCATAAACCGTCAAATATTTTCACCATCACCAGCGTTTATGTTGCATTCATTTCCTTCAAAATATAAAATCATTATTTTAAAAATATACTCGTCATTTGAAAAACATAACTTTATTTAAAATACATACATACTGGTATATCACATCAATTTAAACACATGCTTTTCGCTCATTATATTTAAAATACATTTTTTTTCTAATAAATAATAACATAAACCCAAGGTGGGCAAGTTTCTTCCATGGAACTATTAATAAAGAGGAACAGACATATCCTTAAAATAGTGAAGCTTCAACTGTAACCGCTATCGCAGGCGTTGCTTGCCGCCGGTGAAAACTTCCACCAGAAGATTTATAAAGAAAATTTCAACTTATTTAAACACCTTATTATTAAAAAGTTTCAGTCATAAATAATGGTGGAAACAGATTTTCATTTTTACTGGTAGGAGTTGACTTTGGAGGTAGTTAGTCCCTGCTTTTCCGCCATATTGTGACAACCAGGGAAACAAACTGACAGTTTTACAAGGCACTCTGACACCAGTAAAAACAAGTAGAAAATATTACGTCATTTTAAAGAAAAATATTCGATGGATAAGACGCTTACATAAGACGAAATTTTCTATTCAATTTTACTGGTGCGATGTTTGCCTTTGCGGTAATCAGAAACTGAAGATCCGATTTAAAAAAAACAGCCGCCATCTTGTGACAACCTCCTCAGTTACTTCAGTCGCAACTGGTAGACAATACACTAAATGTCTCCTCCTCTTTATTCATAACTCCATTGTTTCTTCCAATGTGTAAAAAAACCTGGAAAAAAACCATGGAATTAAAAGTTACGCCTATGACTTTTATTAACTAAATTGGTTTTCTTTTAGCCTGAATAGCTTGCATAAAATTCAGGTCTATTTGACGATATTTACAATTTAAGAGTTATAGGCGGAAAAGCAGACAAAGCCATTTTAATCGTGAATTTCAAATATTAACTCACTCATGGAAGATTAACCTTGTTTACCAGATTTATTGCAAAATATTTTTGTTACCGCTTGTTTTGATAAAAATATATGTATTTAAAAAATAGTTGCAATGTCAGTTTAGTTTCGGGGCAAAAGGCAATACTGTTTACGTAGCATTAGTGCTTTTTCTTACGAAATTAAAATGACATTGCGATTTTTTTTAAATACACATATTTTCATCAAAACAAACTGCAACAAAAATATTTTGCAATAAATCTGGTAAACAAGGTTCATCTTCCATGAGTGAGTAAATATTTGAAATTCATGATTAAAAATTTAACAGGTATTCTCTAAAATAGCTTTGTCTGCTTTTCCGCCTATAACTCTTAAATTGTAAATATCATAAAATAGACCTACGCACGAGATGCGCAGATGGCAGATATTCTGTCATATATGACGTCATACAAAAAAACCGCGTATTTGCGGTATTCACTCCATCCACAAGATGGCGCAGCTGTGTCCATTTACGGCAGATTCCAGCATTAACTTTGTATGCTTACTTATAGCACTCTGCTGACAAATGCTTGAAGCTAAAATTAATTATGCAACGTACTTTTTAATTTTTCTGGTTTATAATAACTAAAACTTTCTTATATGAATTATAATCCGTTGGTTCAATTGGTTCTCAAGTGCAAATTTTACAACTAATATGATATTTCTTAACCCTTTATGTCCCAAATTATGAATTCTTGAAAATTTCATCTTCTAAAGCATTTTTGATGAATATTTGAAATTGCATTAGACGATTTACATGATCATTTAATAAATTTTAGAAGAATTTTGACAATTAACATTAATGAAATAAATTTGATTTTATAAAGATTTTCTGCAATATTTATAACTCCAAACAAATCTTTTAATTAAAATCTTTTTTTTTTTTTATATATAGAATTAGGAAATGTACAAATATAATTTTCTTACAACAGAAATATAGAAATATTTCCGAAATGAAACTTTTACCCCTCCATCTTTCAACGTCGAGAAAGCTGAAAAGATGCAAATGAAAAAGAAATCGTTCTCTTAAAAATACTTCTCTTTTGTGCAACCGATAATTCTGTTGGAACAAAATAAAGTAAAGAAACTATAACTTATTCTAAAGTGTATTACGACGACTAAACTATGTACTAAATGATCTGTATAGCAAGTTATTTTAATGGTGCTTTAACCCTCTAATTCCCACCGCAAGAAATTGCTAAGGCAAAAATTATTTTTTTGTCTTATTTGTGTTATTATGAGTCAAATAAATTTAAAATGTGAAAAGAATGCGATTTTATTATATTTTATAGGATTTCTGTAGGGTAATCATGCATGTTACCATAGGCAGATTAGGATGAAATATGAAGGATTTTACCATATTTCAAAAATATTTTATTTTGTGAAAGTAATTACATTTTTACATGTTGTATGACCTATAACTTTTCTTTCTTTACATATATATATCTTTATATATATATATATATATATATATATATATATATATATAACCATTAATTAAACATAACCTACCACCGTCAATTATTATGAATTAAAGCTGTAAGTATTAAAAAAAAAAAAAAAATTATAAGAATTATTATGGAAGAAAAAGAAAAAAAGTGGACACCGACAAAAATTGAAAAGCTTATACATTGAATTACGTTATCAAGGGCACAGAATTCAATGATATAAGCAAAATGGTTGTTTTCTGTGGGAAAAATAAGCTAAAGCTAAAAATTATTTTCCCCTGTGCCCAAACAACCATTAAAATCAAGTGAAATGATTAAAAATGAAAGCAGAATAGAAACAAATAATATGAAATGGAAGAATCAATAAAACGTATTTAAATATTTATAGGATATAAAATATAAATAATAAACACCATATCGATTAATATTTCAGTATTTTACAAATATCCACGCGCACATGGCTACCAGAATATCATAAAGATTAAGGTGAATAAAACAGTTAAGAAATCACAGTAAATGATACCAAAGGATGCAGTTAATACATTTTGAAATAAAATTTGAAATACCTTGTTAAACACATTTAATATAATAAAAAATAAATAGATGGTAATTACATTATTTAAAATGCACTATTAAATTAATTAATAACTGTTTAACAATATCGTCAAAATTTAGCTAAAAATACCCCCTGGTGTATTAAATTATAACTGAAATGGAGCTAGAAAAATTAAAATTGAGAGTTATCTTAAAGAGACAAAATTTGGTGCTGCCATCTAGTATTACTTTTATTAATCAACTGTCGCAAGATAAATATTTGTAAGCATTTGAATGTAAATAACTGTTTAAACAGCAAAACCAAACATATCCTTATATACAGAGAATTATAAACCTAATATAAACCACACAATGTATTTAAAAAAACTATTGTTAATAAAAATTTAAATGCATACAATATATTCTATTAGCTAACTTATTTAAACTAAACTAAGAATTTAAATAATTCTAGAACTTTGATAATATATAGCATATAGCTATATGCTATAAAACAAAATAAATTCCGTAATAATTAATATAAATAATTATTAAAAATAATATAAAAAATTATTTTCTAATCAATTATATATAAGATATTTATAAAATGAACAGGAAATAAAAAACTTGTGGAAGTATATAGAAGGTTAAATGATACTTAAATTCCCATTACTTAAAAAGCACAAATATAGAGTGTGGATTATTTTCAGACATCCATAAAAATCCAAAAAGTATGAATGTGGGACATTCAAAAACATTAAACCGATAATAAATATTAAAAAGAATAGAGCAATAATAATAAAAATAATTAGCCAATTTTAATGCATACAGTATAACTATATTTATATTAAACATACTTATATGTATATTAATCACTATAAGAATGGCATACTATTAGTAATTAATATGATATTGTCCTTAGTAAATTAAAATTTAATAACAAATAATTGTAAATTAATCAACAATTAAGCTAATTATAATATTAATGAAATTCTCCAATTACATATAAAATATCAAATCAACATCCATATAAAATACGTATCAAAAATATAGTAATAATACAAAAGCCCCATTTTTTTTTATAATTAACCATTGCGTATTATCCAGACAACACCACCCTCCTCCGTACTCTAACATCTACCCACCCAACCAACCTATAATAATTTTTTTATATATTTTACAATTTTTAATTTTTTATAGATATTTTTTTATTTTATAATTTTTTTGTAATTTTGTTTACGCATGTGTTAATTTGTTTTAAAAGATCATGTAAGAAAAGTACTAATTGTATATTAATGAATATATGAATTTTTTTGGAAAACCATGATTTAATGCATCATAAATTAGTTTTTTAATATTATTGTTAATTAGAGGAGAAGAACATAAACATTTTATTCTATATAAATGATTAAGTATTATATTCCGAAATACAGAATGATGTAGACAAGATTTAAAATTTGTAAATGTATTAACTGTGAATTTAAATTCTTTACGTTTGTCATATAAATCTGTGATTGTTTTGTTGTCTTTTATTGTAATTTTAAGATCTAAGAAGTTAATTGTATTGTTAGATAAAAGGTTTTCCGTTAATTCCAAATTAGTGGGATAATCAAGTGGAAATCGAGTAATTGCAGATTGATCAGTATCAATTAAAATGATGTCATCAATATAACGATATAAATGTAGATTATTATTAGTAAAATTACGTTCATAATGATATAAGTATAAGTCTGAGAGTAAACTGGAAGTACAACCGCCTTGTGGTATACCGGCATGCTGTAAATATAAAGTATTATCTTGCAATATATAATTATTATAGATAATGAAGTTAGTTAAAGATTTAAAATATGCAATATCTATATTAGATGGTAATTCCAGTTTTTTATAATACTTTTTAAATAATGCATTTATAATTTTATGTAAATCTAATAGGTCTATATTATTAAAAAGATCTTTGAAGTCATATGTCGTTATATTATAAACACAATGAAGATTTTTTAAAATATTGACAAGTTGATAGCTATTTTTTATACAATGTGTATTATCATTGTTTGTAGTAAGTACATATAATTGATTAAGAATTTTTAAGAGAAGTGTATTGGCTTTATTATTATATGTATTGCAACCAATAGTAACAGTCCTAAATTTAATAGGAGTTTTATGAAATTTGGGAATAAGAACTAAATATGGATAATTAAAATTAGTAGATAAAATATTTAATAGTTTATAATAACTTCGAATTTTACGATTATTTACAATTACATTTTCATTAGTTTTTTGAAATGACTTATTAGAAGAAATACAATTTGTAAGAAGTTGGTGATAATACGATTTACATATAATAGCATAATTGTTAGGAGATTTGTCTACATATGTAACAACGTAGTTTTTTTGTAATTTAGTAATTTGTTGGAAATAATGCTTTGTATTAATAGAAACCAAATCAGCAATATTATTTTTTAAAGCCATAGTTAATTTTTCAATTATATATATATATATATATATATATACAGTAAACTTCCGATTATCCGTCACTCACGAGTCCGACTGCGTGGCGGATAATCGAAATAGACGGATGATCGAGGGACAGTACAAGACCGTTACTAAAGTTACATTTCAATATGTTAATTTATAAAAAATAACAATTAAAATATTTTTTTAATTATTCGTTGTGTACTTTTGCTTTTAAAAAGCATAACTTATAATAAAAAATCTGTTTATCTGGCAAATGTAGAATTTTACTGAATGCCTGAATTTTATGTAATACCTGTTTTCATAAAAAGTAATCCGTTATACATTTTTGTTCGGAATTTGGCTGCAGAAGATTACGAATTATACTTAATAATACTATAAAACATTTGTGTAAGATTATCCTGGATTATGTGTGTAACGTTACACAAATTCTGGAATAAGACGTTCATATATTTAAAAAACTCGCATTATTGGAGTTTTCTTTCACAAAGGTTGTGGGGCCTCCCATCTGAGACATAAACCTCGACATCTCCGGGAGGAAAACTGGTTTCAACTTAGTCGCTTACATCCTGTGGAATACGTCACATAACGGGGATTTCTTTCTTTCTTGCAACCTTGCACTCTGTGGTCAGCAATCCACACACATGTCGAAGCAAAAATAACACGTATTTGTTGAGATTTTAATGTTATTTTTATTATTTAAAAAATTATCAAAAGTACATATACGCCGCCTTGTGTGATATATTGGTGTCGTTCTAACTAAAGAATGGAGGGAAACACAAGGTGAATTGTTTTACGTCTGACAAAACAAAGATCATTCTCAAAACTGGAATAATTAATAAACACTCAAAGTACAGTAAGGCAGGAAAACATAGAGTTAGTTTATTTTTCAAAGTATTATGTATATTTAATTTTTCATTTATTAGTTTTTACAGCACTATTTCTTTAAAAATTAAATATGAAAAACGTTTTGTTTTAGCATATAACTACCCTGTCGTAGTATGTAAGCAAAACAACTCTTTTCATTAAAAGGGATTTTTTCAGAAATTATGCTTCCAATTACATTCTGTGTGAGACCTAATTGTACTGGGGAAGAAGCAAAACGTAATTTAACATGCAAATCTTTTGGTCTTTTAAAAATAACTAAAACAATAAAGTTATCTTAGGAATAATTATTTTATTTAAAGAAAGTTGTTAAATTTTTAGCTGAAAAACAGGATTTCAGGAAAACAGGATATTTATATCACCTTTTGCCAAATGAAAGGCAACTATTCCTCTTAATCAGAAACAGTTCATCACAGCATTAATGAATGAAATATATTCACTAATGAATATTTTGTGAAAGAATAAAGCTAGTAAAGAGTTATTACCCTGTAGTATGTAGGCAAACAACTCTTCTTTTTTTAAGGGATTTTTCCAGAAACTAATGTACTAATTACATTCTCTGTGAGATCTAATTGTATTAAGGAAGAAGTAAAACGTAATTTAACATGAAAATTCCTCGAATTTTAAGAAATAACTGAAACAATAAAGTTATCTTAGGAATAATTATTTTATTTAAAGAAAGTTATTAAACTTTTTTAGCTAAAATACAGGATAAATGATATTTCCATCATTTTTCTCTAAATGAAAGACAGCTATTCCTCTTAATCAGAGAAAAGTTCATCACAGCCTTAATGAATGAAATATTTGCACTAATGAATAGTTTGCGAAAAAAATAATGCAAATGAAGACTAATTGCCCTGACGTATGTAAGCAAAACAACTCTTTTTTAAAGGGATTTTCCAACAAATTAAGCTACTATTTGCATTATCTATGAGATCTAATTGTATTGAGGAAGAAGCAAAACGTAATTTCACATGCAAATCTCTTGAATTATTAAAAATAACTAAGATCATAAGAATACTTATCTTAAGAGTAATTATTTTTTATAAAGTTATTAAATTTTTTTAGCCAGCAAACAGAGTTAACGCTAATTTTATTTTTATTGGAAAATAATTTAAAAAAAAGAAAATTCTATTTGAAATTAGGTAATTTGTATGTCATAAAGAAGCTGATTCTACAATATAGGAGGAAACATTTAAGTAATAAAACGTTGGTTTCTCATAAAAAAAATTCTTATTCTCAAAAATATTTCTAACTAAGTAGTTTAATTTATGATGACTTATTCTGTATCAAGGATTCCCAAACTTTTAGACTAACACAAACAATTAAATTTATATGATTTATTAATTTATGATTTTTATTTTATGATTGTAACTTTAAGTAATTTATACGTATATAGATGCAATAATAACCCCTTTGCACATTTTATGAATTATCGGATAGTTACGCTAATTCTCTTGAATGTAATCTAAGTACATTATATGCAAAAAATTTGAAAATGCTCCTTCCATCATCTTTCGCCAAATGAAAGGCAGCTATCTCCCTTAATCAGAAAAAATTCATCGCAGCGCTAATAGATGAAATATTTTCACTAATGAATATTTTATGAAAAAAAGAAAGCCAATGAGGAGTATTTACCTTTCGTAGTATGTAAGCAAAACAATTCTTTTTTTTTTTTAAAGGGATTTTTTCAGAAATTATGCTTGTAATTACATTGTCTGTGAGACGTAATTGTATCGGGGAAGAAGCAAAATATAATTTAACATGCAAATATTTTGGGTTTTTTAAAAAAATAACTAAGACAATAAAGATATCTTAGGAATAATTATTATATTTAAAGAAATTTATTAAATGTTTTAGCTAAAAGAAAGGATAAATGATATTTCCATCACATTATGCCAAATGAAAAGCAGCTATTCCTCTTAATCAGAAAAAAAGTTCATCACAGAATTAAAGAATGAAATATATTCACTAATGAATATTTTGTGAAAAAAAGAATGCTAATGAATGTTAATTGCCCTATCGTATGTAAGCAAAACAACTCTTTTTATTTAAGGTATTGTTCCACAAATTAAGCTACTAATTACTTTCTCTGTAAGATCTAATTGTATTATGGAAGAAGCAAAACGTAATTTAACATGAAAATTCCTCGAAATTTAGAAATAACATAGACTATAAAGTTATCTTAGGAATACATATTTTATTTAAAGAAAGTTATTAAATTTTTTAGTTAAAACAGGATAAATGATATTTCTATCACCTTTCTTCAAATGAAAGACAGCTATTCCTCTTAATCAGAGAAAAGTTCATCACGGCATTAATGAATGAAATATTTTCACTAATAAATATTTTGCGAAAAAAATAATGCTAATGAAGACTGATTGTCTTGTCGTATGTAAGCAAAACAACTCTTTTTTTAAAGGGATTTTCTCACATATTAAATTTGCATTCTCTGTGAGATCTAATTGTTTTGAGGAAGAAGCAAAAACATGCAAATCTCTTGAAATTTTAAAAATAACTAAGACAATAAAGTTATTGTAAGAGTAATTATTTTTTATAAAGAAAGTTATTCAATTTTTTTAGCCAAAAACAGAATTAACGCTAATTTTATTTTTATAGGAAAAAAAAATTTCTTTTTGAAGTTAGATAATTTGTATGCCATAAAGAAGCTTTCTCTGTAAGATCTAATTGTATTATGGAAGAAGCAAAACGTAATTTAACATGAAAATTCCTCGAATTTTAGAAATAACATAGACTATATGAAGACTATAGAAACATTTATGTAATAAAACGTTGGTTTCTCACAAAAAAAAAATCTTATTCTCAAAAATATTTCCAACTAAGTAGTTTGATTTATGATTATGATCTATATCTATATTTGATCTATATATATCTTTGATCTATATTTGATTATGATCTATATCAAGGATTCCCAAATTTTTTTAGTAATTGTATTAAAGTCTGTCTACTGTTTCATATTTAAATATTTTGAATTCAGACGTTAAAATGTATACATATATCTTAGAAATAAAGAAGCTTATTCTACAATATAGGAAGAAACATTTATGTAATAAAACGTTGGTTTCTCACAAAAAAAAAAAAATCTTATTCTCAAAAATATTTCCAACTAAGTAGTTTGATTTATGATTATTTATTCTATATCAAGGATTCCCAAATTTTTTGATTAACGCAAACCATTAAATTTATACGATTTATTAATTTATGAGTTTTTTTATGATTGTAACGGTAAGTTACTTATAGGTATATAAATACAAAAATAAAGCTTTTCCACAGTCGGTAATACTTAGTTATCCCGTCAACCAATTTCGCCAAATTATACAAATTGACATAATTTTTATTTTTAATAACGAAAGAACAGGTAAATTAGTATAACAATAATAAAAATACAAATAAAACGTCGAAATAAAAATCACTAGATGACGTAAACATGCGTAACTTGCTTAAAGTCAAGTGAATATGACATTTACGATCAACCATTATTGGTATTTAATCTTATAGTTTGGCGATAGATTTTTGGTCGACCGGATAACTAAGTATACACATTTTAAGAATTATCGGATAGTTACACAAATTCTCCTATGCAATTCACTAAGCACATTATATGCAAAACTAGTACACTGCTCAGCAAAAGTTTAGACAATGATCGATTATGCTTCTGTACTGAGAAGTATGCAACGAATTGTTGTAACTCAACTGTCATATGTTACTGGGGACTTATCTTTTATTCACAAACAATAAATTTTAATCTATACACTTTACATAATATATAATGACAAAAAAAAAAAAAAAAAAAATTTAACATTGTGGCAAAAGTATAGACAATCTGTCTGTTAACAGAAAAATATCCATAAATTAAAATCGAACTTGACCTACATTGTCTGCTACGATTGCAAAAATGTGAGTTCCCATCGAAGAAGCTCAATCCTGCATCACATGGGGTTCTATTTCGTACCAAATACGTTCAAAAGCCGATCGAAGGTCATTTACAGAGAAGTATTGTCAAAAAATTGCATAAACCGTATGAGATAGGATGTCATAAAAGTTTTTGATTGAATTCAGATCAGGACTACACGCGGGGCAGTCAAGAACAGCAATATTTTGAGAGTTAAACTAATTTTTTGATATGTACGCAACATGAATAGACGCATTATCTTGCACAAATACATACTTTGGAAGAGCTAAAAGTTCACCAAATTTCTGTAAATTGTTTTCCAATGTATGTATGTAGTCTTACGCTGCTTGGCGACCATTGAGAAACTCCAGAGATATTCGAGAATTAAAACAAAGTGAGGCTCAAATCATTAACTCTTTCGAGGGCGGTGTCCTTAAAAAGGACACCTAATTTTAATTCCAAAACTGACAGACGGCACCAAGAAGATTTAATTAAAACTTTCCTTTTATAATGTACGTGAAAATAAACAAGTTCGATTTTCCTAATAAATTCGTTTATAAATTCTGGGTTCAGTCCATTATTTCATCAGTTTTATAAACTGAGTTACTCCGCAACGAAAAGGGGTCAATTTGTTGTGAGATTTCAAGGCTCGTTGTTTTATCATTTTCATATAAACTAATGTACATCTCTCTATAATTCATCTACGAAAGTATCCGTTAACACAGAAAGCTCTGACTCACTTTTAATGCGATAAGCAGTCATCATTTGTCTAGATATCAGTTTATGGATCCTTCTATAATATCGTTTACTGGCCACATGAGGGCTTCCAGATTTATGTTTTGCTTTGAAAGAGTCACCCATAGACAGTACTTAATAGAAAGACTTCTTTGGACGATTTAAAGTAGCTGAAATTTCTGCAACAGTCTTCCCTTTCGATTTCAGCTTCCATGCTTTAATTACTTCATTTGACTGAAAATTTCTAGCTCGCGGCATCTTCACTAACCGATACTATCGCGAGGTTCACTTAAATACTTCATGCATATGAGGTTATAAGTTTGAAATTTGCGTTTTTCCATGAAAAGTTGCCTAAAAATCACAAAAGTGTCTATACTTTTGCAATATGCAAATTTCAGTTTTTTCAGTTAAATTAAGTAATATCCTACATTAAAACCGTTATTTTTGTCCTAAAACATTTAAAATATATTAAAAAATAAGTACAGCCATTTGTATAACCCAAGTGCTCGTATTTTATATTTAAAGGTTAAAAATCACCAGTGTCTAAACTTTTGCTGAGCAGTGTATGTTGTGGCCATCACAAAACTTTCTTTTATCTCTTACATGTCAATACTTCAAAATTCACTATCTCAGTGCCAGATTAAATGGCAATCTGTGTTCATCATGAGAATTCTAAAAATATGAAATTCCGTGCATTAATTCTCGAGGTATGACTGTCGCTGAAATCGTGTAAATCCAGCAAAATGCAGCATAGCAGCGCCACCTATTGGGTTATTTACACCAGAACCTAATTATCACCAACTTGTGTCAACGTCTAACTGAATATGAAGTTTGAGGGAAATTCGTTCATTAGTTCTTGAGATAGAGGTATTGCGCAAATCATGACAAATGCAGCATAGAAGCGCCACCTATTGAGCGATTTGCAACAACATATAATCAGCAGCAATATTAATCAAGTTATACTTAAATCTGAAGTTTGACGAAAATTCGTGCATTAGTTCTTGAGATAGAGCTATTGAGGAAATAGTTCAAAATGCAGCACAGCAGCGCCACCTATTAAACGATTTGCACCAACACGTAGTCAGCATCATTTCATATGAAGGACGAACTAAATCCGAAGTTTGATGAAAATGTGTGCATTAGTTCTTGAGATAGAGCTACTGCGAAAATAGTGTAAATCATGCAAAATGCAGCATAGCAGCGCCACCTGTTGGGCGATTTACACCAAAACGTCGTAAACAGCATCCATTCATGTCAAGGACTAACGGAATCTGAAGTTTTATAAAAATCCGTGCATTAGTTCTTGAGATAGAGCTTTTGCGGAAATCCTGCAAAATGCTACATCGTAGCGCCACCTGCAGGGCGATTTACACTAAAAACTAATCAGCACCAATCTATATCAGAGACGATCTGAATATAAATTTTTATTAAATTCCGTGCATTGCTTCTTGAGATAGAGCGCCCAAAAAATTTGTGTCACATACAGACAGACGGACAGACAGACGGACGGACAGACAGACTCACAGACTCACAGACAGACATTTTGTAAAAACATGTTTTTTGGAATCTCTTACCCATAAAACGTGTAAATCCGTCGAAAACTGGAATTCGAAAATTTTCATGAAGCCAGTACTTTCTTCTTGTAAAGATAGAAGAAAGTAAAAATTTGAAAATGTTCTTTTCAATATCTTTCGCCGAATGAAAGGCAGCTATTCCCCTTAATCAGAAAAAAACCATCGAAGCACTAATAATATTTTCTCTAATGAATATTTTGTGAAAAAAAGAAAGCTCATGAAGAGTAACTAACCTGTCGTAGTATGTAAGCAAAACAACTCTTTTCATTAAAAGGGATTTTTTCAGAAATTATGCTTCTAGTTACATTCACTGTGAGACCTAATTGTATTGGGGAAGAAGCAAAACGTAATTTAACATGCAAATCTTTTGATCTTTTAAAAATAACTAAAACAATAAAGTTATCTTAGGAATAATTATTTTATTTAAAGAAAGTTGTTAATTTTTTTAGCTGAAAAACAAGATTCCAGGAAAACTGGATATTTCCATCGCCTTCTGCCAAATGCAAGGAAGCTATTCCTCTTAATTAGAAACCGTACATCACAGCATTAATGAATGAAATGTATTCACTAATGAATATTTTGTGAAAGAAGAATGCTAATGAAGACTAATTGCCCTGACGTATGTAAGCAAAACAACTCTTTTTTAAAGGGATTTTCCCATAGATAAAGCTACTAATCGCATTCTCTATGAGATCTAATTGTATTGGGGTAGAAGCAAAACGTAATTTCCCTTGCATATCTCTTCAATTTTTAAAAATAACTGACAATAAAGTTATCTGAAAGGTAATTAATTTTTATAAAAAAAGTTATTCAATTTTTTAGCCAAAAAAACAGGATTAACGCTAACTTTATTTTCATTGAAAAAAAAAAAATCTTTTTGAAATTAGATAATTTGTATGTCTTAAAGAAGATGATTCTGCAATATAGAAGGAAATATTTATGTAATAAAACGTTGGTTTCTCATAAAAAAATTCTTATTCTCAAAAATATTTCTAACTAAGTAGTTTAATTTATGATGACTTATTCTGTATCAAGGATTTCCAAACTTTTAGACTAACACAAACCATTAAATTGACATGATTTATTAATTTATTATTCTTATTTTATGATTGTAACTTTGAGTTATTTATACGTATATAGATGCAATAATAACCCCTTTGTACATTTCAAGAATTTTTGGATAGTTGCGCAAATTCTCCAGAATGTACTGTGTATATTTAAGTACATTATATGCAAAAAAAAAAAAAAAAATAATAATAATAATAATTTTAAAATGCCTTTCCCTGGTATTTCGCCAAATGAAAGGCAACTATTACTCTTAATCAGAAAAAAATCATTGCAGCACTAATGCATGAATTATTTTCACTAATAAATATTTTGTGAAAAAAAGAAAGCTAATGAAGAGTATTTGCCTTTTGTAGTATGTAAGCAAAACAAGTCTTTTTTAAAAGGGATTTTTTTAGAAATTATGCTTCTAATTACATTGTCTGTGAGACATAATTTTATTGGAGAAGAAGCAAAATGTAATTTATAATCAAATGTCTTGATTTTTTTTTTTTTTTTTATAACTAAGGCAATAAATTTATTTTAGAAATAATTATTATATTTAACAAAAGTTATAAAATAGGATAAATGATATTTCCATCACATTTTGACAAATGAAAGGCAGCTATTTCTCTTAATCAGAAAAAAGTTCATCACAGCACTAATAAATGAATTATTTTCACTCATGAATATTTTGTGAAAAACAGAATGCTAATGAAGAGTAATTGCCCTATTGTATGTAAGCAACACAACTCTTTTTTAAGGCATTTTCCCACGAATTAAGCTACTAATTACTTTCTCTGTGAGATCTAATTGTACTGTGGAAGAAGCAAAACGTAATTTGACATGCAAATTTCTTGAATTTTCAAAAATAACCAAGACAATAAAGTTATCTTAAGAATAACTATTTTTTATAAGAAAAGTTAAACGATTTTTTAGCTAAAAGGTAGGATGAATGCTATCTTTTTTTCATTTAAATAAAAGGAAATTCCTTTTGAAATTAGTTTATTTTTATGTCATAATAGGTAAAAAAAAAAATTATTTTAGGGTATGTGAGCAAACTTTTATCTAAGAACACGTTGATTTTTCATTAAAAGAAAAATTCTAATTCTGAAAAATATTTCTTATTAAGTAGTTTAATTTATCATGATTTATTCTGGATCAAAGATTCCCAAATTTTGAATTAAATGGAACTACTAAATAAAATTTATACTTTTGTTGATACACCAAGTAATGAATATAATCTAATGTTTGAGGTACTGATTTACTGCAGACAATTGATTAGATGCACAAATCTTAGGTCCCTACTATTAATGGTACTACAAAATTGTAAAATTGGCCTAATAAAACAATTTTGTAGTTAAAGTGTTTTCGCCCCCCCCCCCCCATTCCCTCCTGAGGTTAATAAAAGAGTCGCAAAATGCTAACATTTAAAGCGTCATTATTGCATTACTAAAATGACGATTAAACTTTCTTCTTTTATTGACATTCATGCATGGCGTAGACTGGATTGATAAATGTATATTATTTATATGTAAAACATCATAAAAGAACTCCGAGGGATCTGTGGAACAATATATGTATAATTCTACTTCGCATATTATGTGGTATTTGTTTGACCTAATATACTATCTTACATACATTAAATTAAATTCTAGCGTTGATGCTAAAAGCGACGCTGCTATGCTATGTGTAGCGTCCTCATGTAAAATGAGAGTAAAAAATTCTATGTTTACATATATTAAATAATTTCTGTGAGTAATTGTTCATTACATTGAAAAAACACATAATTAAAATCGAGCGTAAATTAGCGATATTTGATAGTTTATAGTAAATAATATTTCATCTTTTTCATAAAATAAAACTACGGGGCTCTGTCCCCTGCAAGCTACGCTCTCCAACCCCCGTTCAGACACCGCAGAATCTAAAAACATGCTAATCTGATCGGTTTAAAAAATAATATAGAAGATTGAATTATACTGAAAAAAGCTGTGCAGATCTCCCTGTAAACGGGTTTCCATTCAATTTCCTTTGATTTCAAAAATTTAAGGCCGAATCAGTTGCTGTTAAGACATCCAATGGTTGTTTTCGTGTTTGGTTAAAGAAGATCAGTTAAACTTTTGAAAAGAAGCTAAAATAAAAGGAATTAAGTGTACAGAGTCTTTGTCTCCAGGTATTTTAAAACAATTTCTATAACAATAGCCTAAGTCATGCGACTATCATCAACAGTTCTGGGCGAACCACTTCGCTTTTTACATTCTTTGTGCCATTTTGGTACTTTAATATTAGCCAGGCACAGGTGACAAGTCGCCAAATATTATTCTATCGCCATCATTTCATCTATATTATAATAGTCCAAGTCATGTAACTGCCATAAATAAACACGCTCTGATACCTTCGATTTTCATATGAAAGTTTGGCCCAGATATCATATACGGCCCCATATTGGTGCGATTTTTTTCCGACGCAAATTTGGGGAAAACATCAACAGCATAAATAACAACATCCGGCTTATCAAATCAAGCAAAATAACGATACTATGGCGCCAGTTAAGTACCCGCTGCGTATATGACATTGGCGTCAGAAAAAAAATAGCGCCAATATGGGACCGTATGTGGCATCTGCGCCGAATGTTTTCCATTTCAATTTAAAAAAATCAATTTTTTTTTCGAATAATACTACATAAAACCATTGTCGCAAAGAATTCTTGGTACTGTTACGCTAGCCGGGTGCAAATCTCGCCAATAACTATTTTTCAACTCGCCAGTTAGCATTTTTTTTTCGAGTGGTAAATTACAACATTGCTTTGAAGTTGAAATTAAATGTCATCGTTTGTTACATCATTTAATATTTGGCCAGATGCCATATACGCACCTGGTTCGGCGTGATTTTTTTAAAGAAAATTTGGCGAAATCCTCGTTTTCGAATACCAATTACATATGTATTTTTAGTACCACTTAGGTCGACCAAAAATCTATCGCCAAACTATAAGATTAAATGCCAATAATGGTTGATCGTAAATGTCACATTCACTTGACTTTAATCAAGTTACAAGTCTTTACGTCATCAAGTGATTTTTATTTCGACGTTTTATTTGTATATTTATTAATGTTATACTATTTTCTTTATTCTTTCGTTATTTAAAATAAAAATTATGTCAATTTGTATAATTTGGCGAGTGGTTTGGCGATTTATATAATTTGGCGAAGTGGGTCGATGGAATAACTAAGTAGTACCGTTTTTTTAATTATTTTCTATTATTTTTTATTTTTAAAGAAAAATAACTAAAAAAAATAATTAACTATAGAACAAAACAATTTATGTAATTTAAAAAAAGAAAATAAAGTAAATAAACATTTATTATTAAATAAACAACAATAGCCGGGTTACCATGTCATCCGAAATAATGCCATTTTGGAGCCAATTAGGTACCCCGGTGCGTACATGACATCTGTGCCTAATATTTTGCTTTTCATTTCGTTTAAAAAAAATAAAGAAGTGAAAGCCATTTATTTTAAATGTTTCTGTTTGTATTAAATAAAATGATAATGAAATACAAATTGAATTATGAATAAAAGTAACATGATACATTTCTTAGCATACATTTAAGGGAGGCCAAACTTCTCGCCAAATTAGTTTACAATAGTAATCTTTTCTAAAATCTGAAAAAAAAAAATATCCGTTTGATTAAAATTTGAGTTGCCATCATTATAAAAATGTATATAAAATTAGAAAAAAATTAATATTTCGAAAACTAATTCGAATTTAAAAATTCCAATACCAGTTTTGAAATCTGCGGATCAATATTGATTTTTGGTGTTAATTTCATCGCAAAGTATTCCATATTTTAGGAGAAATCGCCGTGAAACATAATCAGTTGTTTAATCAGTCGATTCATACTTCCGTTTCATAAATTTGTTTCATTATGATTTTATATATATAGGGAAGATAAAAACATGTAAATAACTTGTTTTACTCTTTGGAAAACGAAAGAGATAAATTCTTTTAGAAAGAAAGTTAGTTTTTCTTACAATTTTATAAACTACAGCTATTAGATGACCACTATTTTGCCGTCTTGTCAAATAATATTAGTTCAAAAAAGAATTGTTTTTATTTAAATTATCTGTTATAAATAAATTAAATAATCACGAATAAAAATTAGTAGAATGTTCTGTATTTTTAATATATAAATGCAAAAAATAAATCAAAACACGACGTCTGCGCTTGCGCACTTACTTTTTTGACATTACAGTTAATAGAATAAGTAAGAAGAAAACAATTAGGAATATTTCTGTAAGCCTCGTGGTACATCCGCTACGGGGTGTGTGACATTGATTGGTGCAACGCCGCTTTTATTCTTGCGGCTACCTCTTTCATTTAAGATTGAACGCTTTCTTTGTATTGAACGCTTTCTTTGCTTGACACAACATCATTGTAATGATACATCAGCAGGGTCCGACAAACCCCGGGCGATTAAAAAATTCCTCTTGGCGACTAACTTTTCTACCTACTTATTAATTTTAATTTTTCTCCTTTAACCAAAAAAATTTCATGTGCGAAAATATTTATTTTTTATAGCACGATTATTTGCAGTGGAAGAAAATACACTATACCGGCGCAACAACTCTTCCTACTTTTTCAGAAATCACAGTTTTTCCTAAGCCAAACTAAAGTGCATGTTGGAAGAGCACTGCTTAGATTAGAAAACCTTAAAAATACTCCAGCAAAAAATGAAAAAAAAAAATTAAATGATGTTTCATTAAGTGGAATGTACCAAAATGTGCAGTTGTCAGATATCTTACAAAAATTACTAATGGACAAATGGCATTTCAAATCAAAATCTCAAAGGCATTGCTAATTTATGTATATAATTTCTTGTTGAGGACTAAAGGCAAGGATATTATTTTGTCTACTGTTTTAATGTTTAATTTCATAGTTTGTTTCTGTTTAATTTTTACAATGTAAAAGTGGTATTATCTTAAAATTTTTGCTCAATTTGATTTTTTTATTGAATAGTTAACTTGTTCACTGAAAAATGACACATAGATCTCTCAAAAATAGCCGAATAGGATTATGAGAAGCCAATGTTCCATTTTGCAGTGAATGCGTTAATGTCGGAAAAATGATTCTTCAAGCTGGCTCCTAAGAATTTTTCCTGGCGCCTAAGAATTTTCAACTTTGTCAGTCCCTGTACATCAGTGAAACAAATTTCATTTATTTTAATGATTAAGTTATCCTTTAAAAATTCGCTTAAGCTTTGCCAGAATAAAAAAGTTAAAATCCGACTTTCATAATTCAAACATAATATTGCTTAAAAAAATACATTTGACTGAGTGAAATATTCAATTGAATCGTAAAACTAAAATAAACAATAAAAATCTTCTCCTTGTTGTTCTTTTTATTTTTTAGAAATTGAATTTTAAATCCATATCTTCCATTTTCCCTTCAAAGGTAAATTTAATGATCTCAAATTTTATTATTCCAAAAATGGAAAAGCAAAGAAAAATTAAGGAAATAAAATTTCTGTTTAAAAATATTTTCTGTGGAACATATTAAAAAAAGTATATCTTTATTTGTATTTCATGGAGAACGCAAAATCATTACAACTTTATTATTGTACAAGAAGGAAAAGAAAATAAACTGTAAACAAGAATTGCTTTAAAAAATAAAATTTATCAAATTTAAAACTGTTTCGATTCTATAAGTTCTAATTCTGTAATAAACGAATAAAAACCGTTATTGAAAAATGACGTTACTCACTATTCATCATTTCTTCAGTTTATTCTAATGATTTCCCGAGGTATATTCTTTCACGTTGTGCCAAATATAGACTTATAAACTTTTCGAAAGATTCTTTACTTCCTGGTCTTCATTTCATAGGCCTTTTATAGTGTCATAGGCCCATTTATAGTTTTAAATGGCAACTTGCCATTCACAAAATGGGTACTTCTGAGCTGTGTACTTTTCATTTGTGTTTTGTGTTGTTTTTATTCAATTATTATACAAAATTCACGTTCTGATTGAATTTCGTATAATTTTACTGTAAGAATATATGAATGAATAAGTTATTTTTGTTTTATTTAAATATGATTTGTTCGCAAATAATAATAGAACATTGTAATTCAAATGTGCTAAAATAATTTTTAGAACGTAATATCATAGTATATTTTTTAATAGTTTTTAACATTTAAGACATTGTGCTGTCAGCAATGAACATTATTTTTTTACTTTTATTTAGACACTATCATCAGATTGATGGTGGCAACAACCTAAAAGTACCATAAATTACACTTTACCGCAATTTGATCTCTAAACATCATACATCCGATTATTTCAACATCTAACAGAAAACAAAAACACTTTCAGTAAATTTGTTTCAAAAATTTATCTCAATTCACACACTTTTTTATGTTTTTTAAAGTAATTTTCAAACTTGAATTTTTTTTTAAATATGCCTGCAACCCAGTTACAAAAGATTAATTTAATTGCTCAAAAACATTGTAAATAACTCAGTATTTGTTTGTTTTCGTGTACTTTTACTTAACTAAATTGGCAAATTTCAGTATTTGTTTGCTATCGTGTGGGAATCTCATTCCGGCAGCTTATAACTTGGGTTCTTCTGAAATAATTTTATTTCAACTTGCACTATTAGTTTTTCAGTTAAGGTTTTGGTGCGTACCATTGTTATACACTGATTAATCCTGGAATTATAGGGGGAAATTCCATAATCATATGGAACCCGATTATGAAAGATTAGTCTTTTTAAAAATTCTGAATAGATTTCATTGGAACTTGCATTGTTTGTTAGATACTTTTACACGGATGGTTTTAAAATATTGCATGTAGTTTTACGTCGCTTTGTTATAAAATTATTGAAGAAAGTTCAATAGTCAGGTGAGCCCGATTACATTTTACATTTTCTACAACGCGGGATAACCCACCATTGGCATAGGCTTCCAGATCCCGCGTTGCAAGTTTATTCAAAAAAAAAAAAAAAAAAAAAAAAAAAAAAATTACAATATTTAACAATAGTTTTAACAATAAGAAATAAAGGTAATAGTACAAATAATAATAATAGTAATTATAAATATAATAATAAAAGTAATAATAGAACAGATGAGCTGAGCGCTTTACAGACGAAAATGTGTATTATTTTCAACACGAATATGATTGATTAATTACAAATAGCAGCAGATGAATAAGATGTTCTTAAGCTCTACATATTCTCAGGTGCATTAGTTTAATAGTTATTATCATGAGTTCAAGTGTTTTGTTGTGAGATAACATTAAGGTTATGGATAACCTGAGTGTATGGCTGTTCTATGTACAAGAGTTTTCTAAATTTTATATTCTCGATTTAGTTAGGCACTGTTTGGCCTGAAGTTCATGTTTCTGTTCATTAGTGCTAATCTTGTTCATCTATTGGCGTTTGTGGGTTTTGAAAAATTTGTTGATTGTTTTCTAGTAACCGCACACAATCTATTATTTTAGTATATAGCATTGGTGTTTTCAGCACAAATTTGAACCAATGGTGATGTTCTATTGTGGCTGATTTACGGATATGGAGGGTTGATGTTAATGGACAGCTGAGCACATAGTGAAGAGAGTTACCAATTTCACCACAGGTACACAGTGGCGACGGAGCTTTATTTATTTTGAATAGGTAGGACGGGAAGGGTCCATGATTAGTTGAGAAGATATACAGGTTTCTATGTACTAACATGAAGTCTGTTGATACTTTTGGACATAATTTGTAAGTAAATCTGCCAGTGGTACCATAATCCCACTGTTGCTGCCATTTGTCTATGGCTTCTTTTTTCAATTTCTTTTTAAGGTGTGAAGCTGGATATGGATGAAATATTTCTCGTACTTTAATATTTGTTATTGCATCTTTGGCTAGTTGATCTGCATGTTCATTTCCTTTAACACCTGTGTGTCCCCGAACCCATTGAAATTTAATTGATTTAGATGTTTTCTGTAAGGCTATTATAATTTTTGATGTGATAAAATCTGTACTAAAAACGTTCTCCAATAATGCAAGACTTGACTGGTTATCTGTGTAAATGACGAAGTTCCCGTCCCCTGAGGAGTCTGCCCATAATATTGCATCTAATATGGCGAGTTGTTCAGCTTGAAAGATTGAATTTGATATTTGTAACTTTATTTGATGAGTATGGATGCATTTCTCTTCTTTATAAACACAGAAAGCATACGCTGTGCCAGCATCTGATTTTGAGCCGTCAGTGTATATATTTATTGTTGAAGTGGATGGAACTCCTTCTTGTAGTAAAAGATAATCTTGATGTGGGGAAGGTATGGATGAGGATATTTTCGGTTGATAGAAGACTGGAAAGTTGTCCTCTATTGGAATCCCCAGACGTAGGACCTGTCCTGAAATTGCTAATGTATTTAATTGGATCGCCAATGGTTGAATGCCGCACAATACATTCAGAGCTGCCGTTGATGATTTTCTATAAGCTCTCGACAGAAGCAAAAGGCATTGTGTCTGAATTGCCGATAGTAGCCTGTAGCCATGTGAGACTGGTAGGTGTGGAAACCAACATGAAGCGGCATAGGATATTTTTTTTCTAATATTTGTAAGTACCAGATTTTTAAAATTTGCTTCGAAAGGCCTCCATATGCAGCGGCAAATTTTAGAAGATTTTGTGATATTTGATTAATTTCTATACGTTTTTTATTAAGGTGCGGAAGAAAAGACAGTGTTTTATCCAATGTTAAGCCCAAGTAGTCTATTGTATTTTCAGATTTAAGGGAGTGCCCATCCAATTTATATATTGGTCCTCTCTTCAGGAAACGTGGTCTTCGAAGATTTAACACTACACATTTGTCATATGAGAACTTCATATCCGTTTGTTTCGCCAATCACTTATTATTTGTAGTACCTCTCTTCCCATCTGCTCCAACTGTCTTCTTGTTTGGCCAAAAATAATTAGAAGAAGATCATCGGCATATGCTATTATCTTAAAGCCATGTTTCTTTAATATTCTCAGTAATTTATTCAGGAATATTCTCCAAAGAAAAGGTCCAAAACAGGACCCCTGTGGGCAACCTCTTCTAAACCAGTGGATCTTTTTTGACAGCCAATTCGGCATTGCTCCTCTTGTTGAAAGAAATGATGCTGCTATGTTTATTAATGCTTGTTTTAGTTTTAGGAATTTTAATTCTTCTAAGGTCTCTGGCCAGGGTAGTCGGTCAAATGCATTCTTGAAATCTAGGGATATTAGGGAAATATAATTATTTTTCTCTTTGAGCAGATTTATAAATGAGAAAAGTTCGGCTATCGCTGACTCCGTCGAACGACCTTCTTGGAAGCCATGTTGTGATTTTTGTAGTTCTTTTTGGCTGCATAAGTTAAAGTTTATTCTTTTTAATAATAGTTTTTCATATATTTTACCGAAGATTGGCAGTAAGGAGATTGACCGATACGAAGATGCGATGTTTGGTTTTTTAGAGGGCTTTATGAAATAAACCAATTCTCCAATCTTCCATGTTTTGGGGAAGTAATTTAAATATAGCAGAACATTGTACATTTCTAGTAAGAGAAACTTATGATGCTTGAATAATTGTCGTACTATGTTATGATCAATTTCATCGGGCCCCGGGGCTTTGTTCCTGTTGAATGAGTAGATGACATTTTTAAGTTCTTTTAAAGTAAAATTTTCAATTGCCTCTGCCTTCTGCTGGTTAAATATTGAGTCCGCTGGCATTTCTGATTGGCCAAATATTTCTGTGGTTAGAGTTTCGTAGAATCCTTCTGCTGTTTCCATTTCTTCCTCTTGTTCTTCTAATGAATACAGTTCTCGATTATGATAATTTTTAAAAGCTACTTTTTTTATTTTTCCATAAGGGTTTTTGGATTGTGTACAAAATCTTGTCCATGCCTGTTTTTTCGCGTTCAAAATTGCTTTTTTATACATGGCTCTTTGTGATTTAAATTTAATTATATCTTGTACTGTAGCTGTCGGGAGCTTTGTTTTTCTTCTTAGTGCCCTAACTGAATTACGTTTTGTGCTTAGCTCATCGTTCCACCATGTTATCTTCGGTTGGTGAGTGCTTTTTCTTTTCTTGAGTGTCTGATCACATGTTCTTTTAAGTAGTTGGTAAAATTCTTCATATTTTTCTTCAAATTCCTCAGTGGTTTTTATATTTTTGAAGTTGAAATTTCGCTGGTTTAATTCTTTTTTAATTTTATCGTTGAATTTTTTAAATGATGTTTGTTTTGTTCGATATCTTCTGTTTGGTAACTGCGGGATTTCAATATTAAAGCTCGATGTGATCAGTCTATGATCTCCAAAGTCCATATCTGGGTGTACCATCCAGTTGTCCAGTAAAGGGAACAGTGACATTGATGATAGTGTGACATCGGGCCAGCCTTTTCTTAAAGTTGTATTGTCCTTTTTATTAATTAATTCATATGTTGGTAAACTATGGGGATCGTTTAGTAATAAGAGTGTTTTCGTTGCCATATGCGATATTAATTTTTGCCCTTTGTCATCATCTTTTTTGTAACCCCACAAGGCACTGTGTGCGTTTAGGTCTCCAGCCAATAAGAATAAACTGCTGCAGCCTTTTACTTCTAGCCAATCATTAAGATCATTTTGTAAATCTGTTGACGGGGGTGAATATTGTGATACTATTGTTAATAAATTATTTATTAATTGAATGTTGATGAAGACTGAATGGTTGTTTTTCTTAATTTGAATATGGCTAATTGAAGGGTTTAGTATTATAATGCAGCAATTTTTTGCTACTGAGAAGTAATACGGTGTTGAAAGTGGTAGTCCTAATGGGCGATTATCTGAGATATAGTAGTCTTGGAGGCAGGATATATCTATTTTTTCCTTTATTGCATGACGTATGTAATCTGCTGTCGCCGTTTTGCTGTTTTGCAGATTAATCTGGGCTATTGTTAAAGTATTTATGGAAATTGGCTGTTTGGTGTTATTGTTGATATTTGATGATGATGCTGAAGAAGAGGGTTTATCCAATATCGGAAATGTTCTCTATGTTGAATATTGCGCCTGTGAAAGGTTTAGACGTTGGTTTCTATTATAATAAAGGTTTTGAAAAACATGACATTGGCTCGACGACGCACTATGCCTGTACTCAAAGCGGTTACCAAAATTGTCCACTGAGTTGAAACAATTTACGCACTGGTGCTGTTCTGGGGTACGCTTTTTAGGACGGTAATCTGATTTGTGGTTATGCATGCAATATTCGCATGTCTGTCTTCTTCGACATCTTTCTATTGGGTGTCCGAAAAGCTGGCAGTTACTACATCTTATGAGTGGAGTGGAGTGTGATATTCTACAAGATGCTAAGCCGATAAAGATTCTACCTTGTGTTAGTAACTGAAATGCTTCTTGTTCTTCTAGTTCTATCATTAATTGATAGAATTTGTTTTTTGGTCGTGAAATTACCTTTTGAGTATTATCTTTTATGTCGTGGTTTAATTCCGATTTCAGTATATCTTGTATTTCTTCATTATGTACATATTGTGGAATACCAAGTATGATTATCTTTTTTCTTTTTTCCCCTAAGAATTTCATTTCTAATAAGCTCTGTAATTTTTCGTTTTTCTGCAAGATATTTAGTGTGTCATCCACCTCTTTTGAGGTTGTTGCTTTTATTATAAAAAAGTTTTTATCTCTTGAGATTGTACAGGAGAGCTTCGGTAGTTTTGCTTCTCCTTTTAGTTCTCTATCCACAATCCCCCTTAATATGCTCATTGACATTTTTGTTTCTTTCATCCTCGTTAATAATACTGCCGATTTATACATTTGTGTCATTTTCCTTGAAATTTGTTGATGGGCTTGATTATGTTGGGGAAATGATTTTTGTGCTATTTTTGAGTAGGAGGTTGAGTTGGCAGCGTCGGCATCAGCCTGGGAGATTATTGGTGGTGTTTGTTGATTTGAGATTTCATCACTTTTCTGATTTCCTATCAACGTAAATATCTGTTGAATTTTTAATTCCTGCTGTTGAAAGTTTGTTTGTATTTCATGCTTTAGTTCTTCTTCTCTCGCCAGGTAGTGGAGAGTCGTTTCTATATATACTTGCTGCTGTTTAATTTGGTTTTCTTTTTCTTCTATTTTCTCTGTTTGCATTTCTAACGTATACAAGAGCTTTTTTATTTCTTCTTGTATAAATTTAATGTTTGATTTTTCCATGGTTATATTCTTTTCTTGCAGTATTGTTTCTACGGTTTCCAATATTCCAAAGTTTTCTTCTATTCTGGATTTAATATAGTTCTGTGCTTTTTCTTTTAGCATTTGCACTTCCTGGTCCTTCATTCTTATGGTATCTTGATTTTCTGTTATTTGCTGATGGAGCTCTCCTTTTATTTTGTTTATTTTTTCTTCCATTTCTCCTTTCAAGGTTTCACTAAATTCCCTCAAGTGATTTACTTCTTTTTCTTTCTCCATTATTAAATGTTGTAGTTTAAGTGTCAAATTTTTCTCCTTTTCTAGGGCTTCATTTGCTTCGAATATTTCATTTTCTAAATTTGTTTTTACTTTTTCATACTTAATGTTGTTTCCTTTTAACTCTTGGAGGATGTTTTCTCGATATTTTGCATTGCTGTGTCAAAATTTTGTAATTTGTTGCTTTGTATAGGTGTAGGCGGTTTTCTCGATCTCCTTTTAATGACTGACTGTGAAGGTGTTTTTATACTTTTTGTTAGATCCTCCACTGAGGAGGAGGGGTAAGATCTTGATAATCTGAGGCGTTTTGGGGTTAGTGATTGAATATTAGACATATTTAATTCATTTTCATTTTCTGAGGACATACTCATTTTTACTGTATAATCTCAAGCTGAGTACAGAAATAGTGGCCACAGATACTTTTTCTCAGCGTCTGTGCCTATTCTTCTTTTCTTCGAAATGATTATTTAAATAACAATTGTTTTCTAGCTTTTAGAAATTTGGAGATAATGCTATCTAATAGTAGATACCAGGCATTGCTAGAGCACATTCCGGTCTAGTTGAAGGAAAGGAAAAATAGTAAAGGGAATAGCTAAAACCAGTGAACTAGATCATCGAAATGACTAAGAAAAAAGATGATTGCCGAAACTGAACTATTAAGCTTTTGAGAGGGAGGAAAAAAAATAAAGTTATTGATATTACTTAGAGTGGATGGATATTATGGAAGAGAAAGGAGTGAGACTTATTTTAATGTGGAGAGTGAGTACAGAAGTTTGGAATACATAATAAGTTACGGGGGGATACACTTAAAGTTAAAGGGGCAGGATATATTGTGAGCTTGGCTTCCCGAGCTTGGAAGCACTGTTAATGCTTTAATAATATGTACACTTAAATGTGTACACTCAAAGAAATTTACATAATTTTTACAATAATATTTACAATAAACCATATGGTGAATAGATCAAATCAATTGCAACTATGCTTTCATGTGAAATGTTATTATAACACTTTGACTGACATTAGTCTAAACAATCACTGTAGTAAGTTAATGACATTGGGTGGACCTGGTGAGTGGGTTTCTGAGCCAGTGAGAAGAATTTTGAAGGTAGTAATAGCCTATATAAAGAAGTAATAAACTAATCTAAAGCTATAATATGTTCGGGAAATTATAGTAAAATTAGGACTCACCACTGAAGACTGTGTTCCTTGCTGCGCTTGAGTAATCTGTAATCCCATTAGGGCAGTAAGAAAGTATAAAAATGGGAAATTTAAGGCTTATGGCGCCCTCCATTGTCACTAAAATGAAGTTAGCTTAGCAATGACTTAAGAAACGGGAAGCTTAGTCCTAGTCCTATCCTGCCAGGTAATGCAAGTGATGGGGGAACAAGAGAGTCGAAATTGAAATAAAAGATTAGCCTTTTTTGAAAGTTCTACTGGACAGATTTTGAAGAAATTTACACTGTTACTTTGCACCCAAATTTATGGAATAGTTTTACTATATAACATTTTGTTGTACATGCTTTGTTATAGAATTAGCTGAAATGTTCTATAATCAGGTGAAACCAATTCTGAATGATTAGCCTTTTAAAAAAGTTAGATAATTTTTGAAGAATAGTTTTAGTATGTTGCAAATCCGTCTATCATTCTTAGACCAAATCGTACTGTAAATGATCAATTAAAACGTTTGGTCCTTCACAGCCGAAATTTTGTCTTACACATTAGAAAATGTAATAGCGCAGTGATGATCGTATCGTTTTCAGCCATACGGAAGAACATTTGAGATAAAGATACATATTGCTTTAAAATGCAAGATTAAATTCACCGATATATTTCCTTTAATTCAAGATTTCTTCGGAGAAACCAATCTCCGCAGCGGGCCAAATGTGCTACTCAAATAAATAAGTGATTGCTAAAAAGAAACTGATCGCTAAATCGAAAATGCCAAAAATATTTTCCCCTGTAGTTGTTAAGAAATCTAGCAAATATACAAAAGGTTAAAAATATATTCGTGTTTCAAATTAAAAACGATTTTTATTTATGCTCTATTAACGGGCAGTATATCGGGTATCTTTAACACATCTATACAAAGATTCTTTGCCGATAATGTTTTAATGGAAACTCATATTTCCATTCATAAAATCAAATCCACAGCCGTTAAAATGAAAATGTCGGCAATTTCCAAAAGCATTCAATCGTAATGTCAGTCATGAAGTTTTCTTTTAAAAAATATGTATATAAATAAGCTTACCCTAAAAAATAGTAGCTCTGTTATAATTTCTATTTAATATAAATCGTGGAAAAGTCGAATTTTATGTAACCGTATTCGATATAAATCGTAGAATGTTATCACTGCATTTCACGTATTAAAACATTTATCTAAATTATATAATTTAAGCTACAGCATTACGAAGAAATAGGAAATAAATTATAGCAGCCGGTTTTTAGAACGAATTTGAAATCATATTGACGAAACTGACGTCACATCTAGAAAACGATTTTTTTTTATTATTATCTTTTTCCTGAACTGTTTTCTTGAAATTCAAACGCCTGTATTAAAATAGATTTTTTAACTTTAAAACATTCAAATGGAGATACTACGTCATTTTATCACACGTTTAGTTAATATTTTTACATATGTATAGGGAAATTTTTCGTTTTCTGATCAGAAAGACGTCGATTTCAAAAATACAAAAATATAGCGAGAATATCTGAATTTTTTTGCAAAAAACAAACAAAATACACGCGATATCATTTTCTTTAAATTACTGCGCCGATTTTTAGATGTGTGGCAACAGGAAAGAAATTATTGAATTATAAAATTAAAAAGAGATATTTCTATAATGTTAAACTATGGAAGGTGGTAGAAAAAAGGGATAAATAGTGGTCTGATGGTTTTTTAAAATAGACAGTGATCTTTTCCACGGTCTAAAACGTATGTACATGAAGTTTCGTGCAAATCGGTCAAAAACTAAAGATTTGTATAAAGGACATACACACAAAGAACGGCTTTTATATATATAGATATATCCACAAACATATGTTAAACTACTTTTAATGATTGAATTGTTTCTAAAAACTAAATGGTTGAGCAAATAGGAAATTGAGATCTCAGTTTTCATTTTCAATAAATTTAATTTGTTTTTAAAATATTTTATTTGCTAATGGGTTATTGCAAAACTAAAAAAAGAATAAAGTCTTAGTTTTCTTTTTTTCAAATAATGCTCTAAATTATTATTAAAAATCTGAGTGTATGAGGTCTTTCATTAAAATATACATAAAACTAATGTTAATTTATTTTTTTCCCTGTTTCTTTCTAAATACACTTCATATCATACAGCAATCTTAAAATATTATTATGTTAAAAATACTTTTGTGTATAGCTGATTTAAGTTGCTTTGGCGAATTGAAAAAATACGTGCAAACTAATAAACGATAGCCTTCAAACCTTTTGTTTTTTGATTTTTAAATCAAACGTTAATATAATAATCGCATAGTTTTATTGTACAAAAAAAAATAAGTAAATAAATAAATAAACGCAAAAAAGAGTAACAATTGCTGCCTAAAAGTACTTCCTGAATATTATACTAAAAAAAGCAGTTTTGTTTTTAACAAAACTGCAATTTTTTAAACTTTATTATTAACAAAACTCAATTTTTAAACTTTATTATTAAATACAAAGAGAAAGAAAATAAATTGTCAATAACAATTAGTACTTGAAACGAAAATTTATGAAATTTAAAAGTGTTTCAGTTGTAACAAGTTACAATTCTGTGGTAATATAATAAAAAACCTTTTATTAAAAAAAAAAAACAAAAAAAAAACACATCGATTGCAGTTTATTATTTTTTCAGTCTTTCTAATGATTTTGAAGTATGTTCGTTCGGATTGTTCGCATTGTACCATAAATAGAACACGAGATTTTGCTAATTACATTATTATAAAATGGGCATTTATATTTTAGCTGTTTATTTTTTTATTTGTTTTTATTTTGCCTTAATTCAATATTCGTATAAAAATTCAAATTCTTTTTGAGTAATTAGGAGTAATAATTTAATAAAGAAAAAGTACTTACATGTTTCAATAAAGTTTGCTATTTTATATTTATAGATGACTAAAAATCAGAATTGGTTAAAAAAGTTCTTTTTGAGCATGCAATTAATTGTCGTTTAAATAAGAATTTTGAGATATCATTTCATTGTTAAAAGTCAAAATTTCGGCGAAAAAAGATATTTGTTTTGTAAATGGAATATTACTGAAATAAAAAACAAAGGCTGTCTTTTTGATCAATTTTATTTATTTTTATTTTTATTTACTTATTTTGAACTATTCTCTGAAAAAAGACAAATTTCACAAAATTAAAATAAGGTGTTTGATTTTTGCATAAAAAAATAAATAGACTAACTAATAAAAAAAGAAACCATCTCAAAAATTGACACAGAAACGGCGAGCATTAAGAGGTAAAACTATCGTGTTTTAAAATACTTCCTTTTGTAACATAATACTCAAATTGATTTCATATTTTTACTATGTGTCTCAGCCCTCTGTTAGCAACGCCCACAAACCCCCGTTCAGGCTTCGCAACATCTGAAAATATACTAATTTGCTCTGTTTATAAAAACATTACCAGGTTACGGAGGATTGGATAATAGTATCAGTATAATAGCTGCTATCTTCTGCAATCGCATTGCCATGCTTTTCCGTTTGAATGGACATTTTTTGGTTATCATGGCCTCATTCATCGCTGCCGTAATAAATGATTCTGTTTTCGGGATTGATAAGTCAGATCAATTACGCATTTGAAAATTAGCTTGTATAACGATTAGGTTAAAAATGACGTTATCGTTCTGAGTTTTATAACAATGCTATGGACAATATTATTCCTTTAGGGTTTTGGTTAAAAAACTCCGTCTGCTTTGGAATAGCTTTCAGATCCACGTATTGAAAAGCATTGTGTTTTGAAATTTTACTATTCTATTTTATATCTTGATCGAGTTTTATATATTTTAAATGTTAAAAAGGATTTATCTGTTGCTTTATATTTTTCACGATAAATAGAATGCTGTTAAGAATGTGATATCAACATATTACGAGATTTATTTGTAATCTACTATACCGGATGGATTTCAATGGAATTTGCACTGTTAGTTAGACATTTTTTCAAAGAAGGTTTTATTATATATATATTTCTTATTTAATGATTGCCTATTTTAATACCGTGTGGCTAACAGACCAAAATACACCACAAAACATGAGAAACAAATGGCGCTCAAAATCATGTCAGTATTAGGGGCATTCTCACAATCTTTTGACTTTCATGTCCCTGAATAATAATTTTTTATTTAATACACTTTTTTGTGTTTTTTTATTTCATATACTTGGGAACATCCCATTGCATGATTGCACAACAATATTAACGAGATAAATAAGTTTTGGACGATTGGACGATGTTATTTGGAGGATATTATTTTAGCAAGTTTAATTTCCTCTGATTCTTTTTCCCAAAAGTCAAAAGATCGTGAGAATGCCCCAGAAGCAAAATACTTATACTTTCATTAGAAAATTTATAAACATTATAATCATGCTTTATTCACTACAAAACTAGATGGCAAACCCCATACATCTTATCTCTTTAAAAAATATATGCACCGATATTTTGAGTTAAAATAATGTACATCTATTACATTTTAATTTTTATAATATTTTCCATGTTGGTTTTAACACCGTAAAATATGATTTGCATCCTAGTCTCAACAACAATTCACTTCTAAATTACTCAAACAAACAAACAAACAAAAATTAAAGAAAGAAAGAAAGAAAAACATCAAGAAATTATTCTACGCGCGAACGAATATTTTCGAACAATACTTAATTTTTTATTTGCTTAATATATATGTATATATAACTTTGAAACGAAACTTTGAATATGAAAAGGCGTTCAAATGTAAAATTTTCATAGCGAAATTTCTCATTTTCTCGTATTTAAATAAATATTTCATTATTATAATAGAAATACGCGTACTTCTGTATTGTTAATATAAAAATTTATCTCTATGAAAAATATCTTATTTATTATGTAAAATATAACGCAACCAATAATAATAAGAAAAACAAGTAAGAAAAAAATCATGCGTAGAGCATAGATTATGAAACACTTTCCAACGCATTCAGAATATTGTAACAAAACTGCACTGTTTAAAAAATTAAAATATTAATTCAACCATATGGAAACGCATATTACATTTCAAAACTCAATTTCAGCTATTCCCAACCACAATCGGAAAATTATGCAAATATTTTCAGCAGCCCTGTATACGATTTATAGATTTGAATCTATTAGCTACAGGCAAGCCAAAATTTAGTTAACTTAAGAGATACATATACTTCAGTTGAAAATTTACCTTCAGCAATTTCCTCTAATAAGGAGAACGGTATGTGAATACATTTTTGTGCAGCCCTGTATTTGAGGTATGGAATTTATATATAACGTGTAAGATGCAAAAAATTAATTAAATTTAAAAGCGCATGCCGACTTTTAAACCCTGCACTCCAGTTATTATTACTGAAAGACTGTCACCGACTGTACTGTAACCGATTTCTTTTGTGTGTCCCTGTAAATGAATAAAAAATGCTATGAATGTCCTGTTCTAACGTGATCGTAGTGAAAATCATTGATTTATATCAGTTTCAATACATTTGAAATAGCATAATGTCATTAAAATACTCTGCAAACGATTTTTCCTTATATACCATTATGTAATGGAATGCTTTTGAGTGCCCCTGTAAATGAACGATTAATCCTACATACTTCATATACAATAACAAACATGCTTTGGTGTCTCTAAATAACCTTTATCAATTTCATGAAAATCCGAGTATATTTACAGGAGTTATTCCCCATATACTATAATGTAACGGTATACTTTTGAGTGCCCCTGTAAATGATCAATTAATCCTACATACTTCATATACAATATCAAACATGCTTTGGTGACCAAATAACCTATCAATTCCATGAAATTCTGAGTATATTTACGGGAGTTAGAGCGTGGACAGACGGACGACACGTGGCCAGACGGACTGACGGCCAGACAAACCGAATGCATAAACACTATTCAACTTTGTTGGAAAGTGTTAAAAAAACAATTTGGGGCGCAAAGGATTCGAACCCATAACCCTTGGTCTTGTGTTCAATGCTCTATCCATTCGCCCATCTAGCTCACATTTTGTTTGTCACAAATTATCTTTATAATTAGTACCATAATTAATCAAATCCATGATCAGTTCCTGAGCGTTTATTCCATCAACGATAAAGACTCACTCCATGTACCTGTTTCCTGAGCGCTCGCGAGGTCCGCGTGCATCTTGAATACACACATACATAGCATGTCACGGAAACTATGCTGTGTAGGGTATTTTAGTCATAAAGCTACTTTATACGACCTACAATATTTTCTAAAAAATCCCCACAATTTTAATTGCTAACGGAAGGGTTGCTCAGGATTTCCTGGCTTCATAAACATTAGAAACTACATCCCATTATTCTACGATTTCGAATATCTGCCATACCTCAAATCACGTGATTTTCCGATAGTGTAATGTGCGTTGATTAGTGTATTTTAACCTTTTTATTTTTTTTGAAGGGGGTGGGGGGTGCTACTTTATCATCATTGTAGCTTCAAAAATGTTCTTTTTAAAAGGTCACTCGTAATTTCATTTTGAGAATATATTATATTCACATAGTATGAAAGACCGTGGGCAATTTTATTTTATTTATTTATTTATTATTATTATTACTATTATTTAGGATTATAGACCGCCAACGTTTTCAGACTATTTTCATGATTGAAGAACATAGTGAAACAGCATTACAGTGTCAAATTTAGCGTAGATTTATAGTATCTATACCCTTTTAATTTTTTCTGGTGGGAATTTTTATTATTTTTTTAATATCTTCATAAAAATAATACAAAAGTAATATTGATCAGAATTTAGAATTCTTTTCACTGCCTTCTTGATAGACATGGAGATCCATATAATGGCTACATCGCTACATGTTTCATTTTGAGATCGGACGAAATATATATTCATTATTTTCAAGATGTTAATGAAATCTAAAACACGTAAGGTCAAGATGGGAAATTAAAAATGTTTGCAATATTCTATGTATTTTACAATAAATTTAATTGCAAAAGTAGAGTGTCTCGCCGTTTGCTTTGTCATAAATATCGAATAGTTCTGTCAAATTATTTTGATTTTTATGAGGTGCGTTCGAAATTATACAAATACGTAGCACCTATAGTCTCGTCTGATCCGTCTGTCTGTCCGTCCGTCCGTCTGTCCGCATATATCAGTGCAAAATATTGCAGAATTTTGTAGAGTAATTTTAAATTTTATGAAAATCGAATCAAAACTTAAAAAGATATTAATAAAACTTTTCATCATTGTATTAAATCTCACCACACGTAATTAATTCAAAAATATCCCATGATAGGTCATGATTTCAGATTGCCATGGTGATACTTCCTACTTAAGATGGAGTCCTATTATTTCTGTATTACTGAATTTAATATATATAATCGTAATAAATTTTGCTTTCATGCATTTTTGTATAAAAGTACAACAGCTATTGCACAAAGATCTGAATATTTCTAAAACTAATTATACTACGAACGCACCTCATTCGCCACGTTTAACGTACAATTTCCGACTTCTTATAACTGTTTTAATTTTATCGTATTGTGTGATGTCCTATTAGAAGTTTTTTAAACTTTACAATGGACTCTTATTATATGTCTCAAGATTCAAAAAATATCATGTAGATACTAACAGTATCTTACGGTACTATTATAAAAATGTAATAAATTTAAAATATATTTTAAATTATTGCAAATGAAGGTCAGCATCTATAATGCAAAAATCTCAAATGTACATAAATGTGGATTTATAAGTTACTTTCATAAGCTATCAAACATCCGTATTTGAAAATTTTACTTTGTTTCTATGTAATAGTTATATTTTGTCATTCATTAATAATATTTATTGTTGAAATATGTTCTTTCGACTTAAGAAAACGGGTTGTTAGCTGCTGTGTACACAAAAATAGACATTGTTTTCTAAGAAAATATAATATAATCACGAAGGAATATATACAATTAACCACTCCGTGTTACCCACAATTCCGAAAACGAAAAGAGTTTTTATGTTGAGAAACGACGGAAATGTATATGCCAGGTTTATCTGATAGCTATCTAACCTTGAATTTTTTCGCGTGCAGTCTTGATTCTATTCCGGCTCCACTGTGCACATTGGAAGGAGGCAGCTTAATGTGCATTCTTGAATTTTCCCCGGTTCCAGTGAGACAGTCGTTGCCTGCTGGCTCCCGAGTGAGGAGCTGTCAAACGTGTTATTCAGATTTTGATTTCACTCAAGATAACTGAACAAGTTGAGGAATGGTACTGCATCAGATTATATCAAAGACTGGTGAACCGGAAAACGAAAACATTCATAAGGTTCATCAGGTATCGTAAGATTCATCAATGCTCCAGCTCTTTCATGGCACCTGATTCAGACTTTCTTCCTCGAAACAGGGAATCCCAGTCGTTCCCCAACATCTTTACTTTCCACACATGGCTCCTTGCAACTTCTGGTTTTTTCCGAAATTGAAGGCGTCAAGGGTCCCGTTTTCAGAGTAGAGATGTTATAAGGTGTGTCCCACCGAAATAAAGCCACCGTGATTGTGTGCTGTAATTGGACACGAAACAAACCAATAAGAACGAAACAAAAATTTATTAAAAAGTCTATATACAAATATGTATTTACAATCAGTAACTCACTCCCTGCCTTACCTGGGCAGGAAAAAAAATGTCAAAAAGAGAGCGGAAAGGTGTCCCGCCGAAATAAAGCCACTACTTTTAATATACAATAATCCCCAATGGTTATATATGACTTGGAATATACGATGTGGCATACCATTTACAATCCTTGGAGGATAGTAGCATCAATATTCTGCCACGCTTCAATGATGACGACCTTCAATTTTGCCACAGACTGAAACTGTCTGCCTTTGGCATATACAGCCCTAGTGAGGATACCTCACACATTTTCTTAGGGATTGAGATCGAGGAAAAAGGAGAGCCCATTCCATGACATGCACCCGATTATCCAAAAACGATTCCCAGGACGATTTTGTCACGTGAATGGAGGTTTTTTCCTGCTGAAAAATCCAACTTAATCCACCAATTCTCTTTGAAAATGGATGTAAATGGTTTTCTAGCATTTCTCGGTAATCGGTAGCCTTCATGCGGCTGAAAGAGCAGCCAGGTTATGTTTACCTCCATAGCCAAAGCCTCTCCACACAATTAATGAGCTTCCACCTTGCTGTCTTTTGGAGAAAATTTCTTCTTCTTCCCTCATGTCATGCTAATAGAAAGCAAGGCCGTCTGGCCCATGCAAATTATTATTTTTTTCATCTTAAACTATAACACGTTGCCACTGGTCCTTCCATGTTTGATTATATTTGGCCCAGTCGACTCTCCTTTCAATGTGGATAGCTTTCAACATGGGCTGCTGTTTCCTTTTCTTATATCGTAAGTTTCTTGTACGTTTTTCAATTCGTGACAAGGTTGATTTTGTCCCAGGAATGTTATCTGTACTTTCTCGAACTTTGAAAGCTGGGTTTTCTTTCCCATTGCAATACTGCAGGAGAAATAGAAAATGCAACCTTCTAAAGTCTGCACAAAGTTCGACTGACACAGAACAAGTATTTGACGACTTCCGGACGTCATAAATATGTTGAACTCAGCAACTCGAATGTCGGTAGTTACCAATAAATACTATTATTGGCAGTGGCTTTATTTCGGCGGGACACTTTTCCCCCCTCTTTTTTTACGTTTTCATCTTTTTCTCCAGCCCAGGTGAGGCAGGGAGTGAGTTACTCCTTGTAAATATGTATTTCCATATAGACTTTCTCAATATATTTGTTTCGTTCTTGTTTGTTTGTTTCGTGACCAGTTATGGCACACAATTACGATGACTTTATTTCGTTGGGACACATCTTATGCAGAACGCAACGACTGAGTTTAACATGATTCCAAAATAAGACTTCCATAAGTGTTCTCAGCAGTGGAAGGAACGATGGCCTAAGTGTGCAGAAACGCAAGGGCCCTACTTTGAATACGATTGGGGTCCCAATCCCGTCAGGTCACTTATATAGTTTTTTCAGGCATGCCACGTATTTTCAAGATTTAAAGAAGAGTTTATAAAACACAAAGTTTCTTTTGCTGTCACTGATTATCGGAAATGATTCCAAATAAATTTTATGCTTCATTAATATGCTTTCTGATGCCGGGATATCGGTTTTTATTGTGCTATCAATTCTTGAGTAACGATTGTTCAATAAATATGTTTTAGAGAGAAACAAGATAAATTAACATTATTAACATTAATATTAAAATTAACAGTAACACAGGTCTGAGAAAAAATAATTTTTTCAACTGCATGGGATATTTTTGAAGGTGCTGAATCCATAAATAATCTCTATTTTCCTCCATCATTTACAGTATTGTTGCAAAACATGGGGAGTTTAAATTAGAAAAGCACAACTGCAATGAAAAAAACAATATTTCCTTACATTTCAGTAGATGTTGTGTGAATCGTGGTAGATATTTATGTCTGTATATAACAGTTTTTGTTCGTTCTTCAAATTCCTCACATTTTCTATTTGTATTTTTCTTGAGTGTCACTCTTAGAATTGTGAAATTAATATATGGAATCATTATTGGACATGGTTTTTTACTCAAGAATAGGATATCAGATTCCAAGTATAAAATAAACATTTTACTCTTAAATAAACTAAAACAAACCAATTTTTTGCAAAAAAAAAAAAAAAAAAAAAAAACCTGACGCAATGAAATTTTAAAAATACTTTCCCGGTTTCAGTAAGTAAAAACCTATAAGAAACAGTCAATAAATCTTATGCAGTGTTTGGTTGCAGACCTGTGTAATTTGTTATTCTTGGATGAATTCTAAAAACTGATATTCCAGTTTATGAAAACTGATAACGAACTATTAAAATAACACGTGAACATTTCAGGAAATAAGTGGCAGCATGTTTTTATAAATGCCTTTTTAAATTTCGAAAATGTATTGGTATTTGAGGTTTCTAAAGTTAAAGAATGTTTTTCGGAGTTGGTTAATTCGGAACAGGATAATGTATATTCTCGGCCGTAGTTACATTATATTTTCGTACATTAAGAATCGTTTTCCCTTAAAAAAAAAAAAAAATAATAATGTATGTTTGCTTTCAAAAAACTGGACATGCTTTTATATTTTCTACTTAACTAATTGTGGATTAAGAGTTAATTTACTATACCAACAAGTAAATTGCATACTCATGTTCTGTTCAATACCCCTTACCTGTTTCCTTTTTTTTAAATAAGGACTCGGCACCACTTTTTTTTTACTAAAATATTTGGCTATGTACAATCGAAAAAGGCATACCATTTAACAAACCAAAGATTACAGTTAAAATTAAGAGGTATCCAAAGCTTTTAGTATCGAAGATAGCAAATTCTTTTTGCCCGAGCGACTGTCGGGTAAAACAGTTAAGGGGTTAAATTGAGTGCTGTATTATCTTTAACTACCATTTGTTACTGAATTTAATTCTGTTTAATAACTCATATCATGTTTCTTTTATTCCATTCTTTCTCTCATGATATCATACTTTCATATAAAATAAAACTCTAATTATTTCCAGAAAAACTTTTAAGGTTTTACAAGTTTAAAATACGTAAATTTTGTAACTATCTTCTTTTTCTAAATTAAACCCATTTTGACCCTGCATTGCACGTTTTTTTTTCTATTTTTATGAAAAAAATTATTTGAAATCTATATATCGGCCTAATAATGGGAAAATTAGTAAAAAAAAAAATAATTTTCAAATTTTAAGCTAAAATTTGATATTTTATAGCGTGTACCCTATGTACACAGTTAGGGTTTAAAAAATATTATATTGCTATATTTTACAACTAAATGAGTTTAAATTAATTAATTTTATCTGCTTAACACTCTGCAACTTTTTTTATATTAATATTTTAAAATATTCAGAAAAAATAATGAAAGTAAATTTTACCTTAATAGCTTGATCGATTTTTTTTTTTTTTTTTTTTTTTTTTTGAAGAAAAAAATTGTAATTTTTTGTCTAATGCAGACATCTGACATAGTCAAAATAAGTGTTATTCCATTCTTTAGTCTTTTCTTGACCAGGAATAGAGATCATATTGGCCAAATTCATGGCACATAATAAGAATTAAAGTGTTTTTAGGTATGTGCCAGATGTGGCATAACGTGCATTGAAGGGTAAATAAAGAGAATTGGTTTTGTGTCAAAATGTATTTAGTACAATGACATTTATGTCGAAGAGAATTTTCCTAATTTCAATTTATTCCTAAGTGTGAACAAAGATGATGTTTAATTTTTACTAATGAATAGAAGGATATGATGAACATTAATAATTTTAGACTGGGTTATATAGCTGTTCCTGAACAAATATATGGCAGAATTATCCTTGAAAAATAATCGATTGGTCAAAGAAATGTCAAGAGAAGAATAGTTATAAGAAGTGAAAGAAATAATATCGGCTTCAAAAGAAAATTCCAGTGTTCTATGCATAGGCGCTGACTTTACGTGTGTGAAATAGGTTATCAGGCATACTTCTACCGCTAATTTTTAAAAGTTCCTCTTCTTATTTAATAACTGTGATAAATTAGGACAAAAAAAAAAAAAAAAAAAAAAAAAAAAAAAAAAAAAAAACATTATACCTGGCTTGCAACCGGCGCCGACCCTATTAAATCAGAGCCTATGATTATATCTTTTTAGCCGATTGAGAATATAACAAGGTTTCGAATTAATTCATTAACATTTTGCACTCTACTGACGCTTATACGGTGACATACTAAGTTTAACCACAAATGCACTGACACCTATGCGGTGACATACTAAGTTTAACTACAAATCCACTCATATCCATGCGTAAACAACAAATGAACATACAACAACAAAAATATTCTTTTAAGGGTTCACCACATATTATTTCAAATATGTAAGAATTGCATGGAATTGCTAGTAGGTAACTGAAATTTTGGTATGGAGTGCAAAAAGTTAAGAAAATAAAAGCAGAAATAAACTTTAAGTTTTGAAAAATAGTAGTTATTTTGAATTTTTAATAACATTAATGACAACAACATTGAAAATTGTGTGTTTTCTGGCCAGGCGTCGTAGGGATTGTACCTTTGAATTCTACTATTTCCGAATATTAATCTTCGTATTATGTAATCTCAGAATTTATGTCAGTAATTAAGGCAAAGATTATTAATCAACCATAGTGGTACTCAGAGGTAGAAAATGTGTGAACGTTGGCCCTATAGCACCAACTAACAATGAAAATAACAAAAATAACTTATTTTTTGTTCCACATATTTATGTCCATCTGGTTAGAATTGTTCTCATAAATGAAATAGCAGAGATTTGGCAAATTGTTATTGCTCTTGCAATTTTCTTGTCATTGTAAAGTAGGAATTTTTTCTTCCTGTGATCGCAATTTATACCTGAATGAAATACCTAACACTCCTTCCCAACATTTCTCCCAATATCTATAATCAGTTATATGCGTAATTAAGTGAGGAAATATGCTTTAAATGAAAATGATTACCATATGTAGATAAATTGGAACTGATCTTCTTAGTATAATATGTTAATTGCAGAATAAATACCCTAATTTCTAGTGGTTTAAAATTATGATTGCATTGCCTTTTTTTAATTTCGTTTTGATCTATCCAACTGCTTTTTATTGGAAAAAAATCTGAGAAATGACATTTCATTTATATAGTGCATGATGTCCATAAAATTTGGAAATCACAAATATCATTGTGTGAATTTAAATCTAAAAATTAAACTAAACTTTGCGCCACTGTCAAAAAGACTCATAAGACAGGGTCCCATCTCCCGGCCCCAGGCCCTTGCTGGCCCATTTGTCCCTGCTCGGAGCGACCCGGAGGTCAAACCCCGCGACGCGCCCCGAAGGTCGCCGCTAGGAATGGCTCGCCAAGGCCGAACCTCACAAAAATTCCGGTCAGACCGGCGCACTGCCCAATGCACGTCACGCCGGTTATTCCCAAAAAAAGATGAAATGGTCGTACACGACAGTCCTCACCACTCAGCCAGACGAGTCAGATGGTTCCTTCTCTTGGTTCCCGACCCAGTACGCCCCGACAGCCCGCGAGAACCGAACACCTATGAAGGAGCCCGGCCCACAGACCTACACGATGTTTCCATAGCCGGAATTACTTTACGGAGGTCTCTCAAGATCAGATACCATTATCCGACAGAGAGATATATGAGAGACAACCGATGAAAAAGACTCATAAGTGACAGCACCGGATTCTCATTTATTGACAATGGGACATCAGGAACTATACAGCTGGCCTGTCCAATCTTTTAGTAAACAAGGACTTAAGTACACTAGCGCCAAATAATGAAGGATGTCATAATTCACATAACTCAAAGTTAATGTTGAATTCAGGGGGTGGCCCGAGGGGGGGGGGGGGCATCCCCCGTGGAACTTTCAAATGCCCCCCCTCCCGGAAGGTTTGAGTTTTTATGGACAAAAAGGCAATTTCCCAACCGGATCTATAAAATATCCCCCCGGAGACGCAGAAATCCCTCCCGGAGCAAAATGTCTGAATTCAACGTCAAAACTCGCAACAATATTTTTTCACTGTAATAATCCTAGTGATATACACAAGGGGTATGCAATACACAAGGGGTATGCAATACACATACATACCACAGTGGTAACCATGTGTAAAGAAAATATCATTCCTATAATTCAAGAATGCCCTGTAACAATTATTTACTGAAAAAAACCTAAGTCATAATAAAGTTAAAATTGCAATCTGAAGAATAAAGAAACAGTGCCGCATATTTATTCAAAAAATTTTAATTGATAAAATGTCCATTACAAATGACTTACTGATATATGACTTATTTTTCGACATAGTTGAGATCATTTTCCAAGCATTTGTTAAGTCTGGGTACCCGCTTTGGTACTTTTCGGTTAGCCGGGCGCCAGTGTTATATATACATATAAATATACATACATATATGTATATATACACATCTATATATATACATATATTGTATATATACACATACACATATATATGTATATATATAAGTATATATACATATATATGTATGTATAACACTGGCGCCCGGCTAACTGAAGAGTACCCAAGCTTTTGTATTCCACTGTCATATAAGTTTACCACCTGTTGTCGAAACCACTTTTCAACTTTGATTTTGATCTCATCATCGTCGGTGAAGTTTTGCCCTGTAAGTTATTTCTTCAGGTAAAGGAATAAATGATAGTCGTTGGATACAAGATCCGGGAGGTAAGGTTACTTACCTGTTCTGGGTTCTTCATGAGAATTGGCTCAACCTCCAGAAAAAGCAGGACACAATTTCGTGACATTATGCCGATTCATAATGTTCCCTTAGAAGGAAAAACTTTCTTTGCGAATATCCGCTTGACGCTCACCTTTTCCATGAAGAAAACGTATGACGGAAAGTACTTCACATTTGGCGGGAGTCTGAATTGACGCAGCCATTATAATCACTTACTACACGAAACAGACTCACCGTACAAATAACGAATGACTACTAAGGAAATATCAAATGTTTAAAGTTACAATATGTGTTGCTTAAAATTTTTTCTTTCGTGTTGACGGGCCCCACCAGTGGCCGAGAGGTTCTGCTCTCGAAGCTGGTAGACGGGAGGTGCTGGGTTCGGTCCCAATCGCGCCCGTCGGCCTAATCGTTCGGAGTTTTCGTGGTTTTCTTCGAGCCGTGGATCTTCCATGCGTTGATACGGATTGGGTTCCCTTAGAAAGACCCCCACGGAGGGCACTCCCCCCGGGCCTATATCCCTCGTGTAGATAATTGGCCGTCAAAAATCAACCCAACCCTTTCGTGTTGACTGAGGTGTATTTTTTCTTTTCGAAAAAATCTCGTATTTTCGCAGGGAAAGGTGACAGAACTTATAGCATTTAAAAAAATGTAAATGTTATTGATTTGAAAGAAAGAAAGAATCCTTTAGAAAATATTTCTATTTTTAAAAGCGTTAGTAACAAGAAATATTTGAAAAGTCTCCAAGAAAACCTCCAAAGGACACTATGACGCTTGCGGGCGCTGTGATACCATAGAGCATATGTCCTCGTCAGATGGTCAGCTAACCACCAATGTGAAGTTCTCAAAGAAGTTTGGAACTCTTTTTATCGATCCAGAAAGAAGAAAAGTTATATTGAACCTTCCCGGAATCCAGAAGCGAACACCAGTCATTTGTAGCGTGGCAACGGTTTGCGATGATGTCTGAGCTACAGCATTTCAGTGCTTGAAGTTAGATTTTTTTAATATCTATACTCCCTAAAAGAGGATACATCATGAAATTTTGGCAAGGATTTAATTCTTTCGTATCCTTAACTGACTGGGCCATACATATTATTTTAGAGGGAAATTTTAGTGTGTTTCAGTATATGTCCCTTTCGGACCCCCACCCCCTACCACAAACTTATCTTTCATAGAGACACATCTAAATACAGTCTATTTTCAATATCCTACACTCAAATATATTTTTACTTAAGATAAATAAATAAATAAATAATAATAATAATAACAATAATAAAGAGATTTCAAAATTCTTGACTGCTCAGCCACGGCTTTTCTGAAATTCCTGAGGCTCTGGACGTAACGATAGCAGTGCTGCAACAGGGGGGGGGGGAGCGGAATACCTAACAACATTTTCTCTAAAATAATAGTGGTGTGCAAAAAGCCGAAGCCTTGAAAGGAATGCACTTCTACTTTGACATCACTATGTCTAGTGCCATAGCCTTTCTGAAAATGGCCGTGGCTTAGCCCTATTTCAAGTTCATTGCACAAATTTTCAACCCACGTTCTTTTTCTTTTTACTATCTTATACAATATTTGTCACAGTTGAAACAGAAGTTCGTATGTTATCTGCTAAAAGGCACTTTGTTTAAATTAAAGGTAAGGTATATTTTACAGTCGAACATTTCGTGCAATTTCTAAACAATATACAGTCGAACCCGCTTAAGACCCGTTTCAAGGGAGTAGATAAAATTCACATATTAAGCGGGATCGCGTATTAAACTTTTAATACACTGTTTTTTTTTATAGAACCAGCTGGAATAATAACGAATAATACATATGGAATTACAACATGGATTTATTGTTGACTAATACGTTAACACCAAAAATAAAACAACAAAAATAATTTTGCAACTAGACGGACTTTTTTAACAGAGAGAAAAATATTAAATCTTTGAATCACAACCCAGTTTTTGAAATCATATTTAGTACTTGTAATAATGCGTACCATTATAATCTGTCATTCTTTTTAATGTAATAAAAACTATCCTTATTTATCTTTGTGTAAAAAATATTGTTTCCATAGCAAAAAGTAAAGGAATCATAGAAAACATAAAATAATTGTAATTATCCAACCGCAATCGTATATGCTTAATCTTTGCATTTACATGTTTTGTTGCCTTTAACAAGCATTGTAAAACATAATGGTGATATAACATACACTTAAATCTCGTTAACAACAGGTATGATCATCTCATCTCTAATCATAATAATTTTTATAATGTATCTGAGAAACCTGAATTCGTCTATATTTCAGTACTACAGTAAAAAATATACAAGTGCGAGGCAAAGAATGTAAGGAGGCGGGATCAAGGAAGAATTGTAGTTTTCCTAATTTATCAGGTTTTTGTTTTATTCCACTATCTACCTTTATTCCTGGTTAGTAATTTTCGCCTTAATTAATATGTTATTAAGCAAAATAAATAATACTATTCGGAAAGTGTTTTTTATCTGTATAAAAAAAGTTCGCTAAATTGGCAGCACTCAAGAAGAGAGAAGGAATTCGCATCTTGATCAGTGAATTCGCGTCTTAAGCGGGATTTTTTTCCTCAAAGGACCGAAAATTTATCGCGTATTAAGCGGGATCGCGTAGTAACCATTCGCGTATTAAACGTGATATTTTTACATTAGCCTTATGGGGGAAGTTGAAGGGATCGGAAAAACCCCGCGTATGAAGCGGGATCGCGTATTAACCGTGAGCGACTTAACCGGGTACGACTGTAATTGCCGAAACGTCAGTGAAGGCTTACTGTGGAGACACGAAAAGTTTTGGTTTCCGTTAGTCTGTCTGTCTGTTAGTCTGTCTGTCTGTTCCGCGATAACTGCCGCAAAAAGCATCCGATCGGCTTGAAATTCCCTGGGCATGTTGATGAGCTCCCCGGATTTAGCTGTATAGTTATGGGTTAAATTTGGTTCATTCGTTCGGAATATACAGAACATTTTATTTTGTGATATAATGCTTTTCTATGGGAAGTCAGACGATTTTCAAATTTTCATTTGTTGAAAGAAATCGCTCATATGAATAATAGATTTAAATGGTAAATTTTGGATGCTGAAATTTTTAAATAAGAGTATTAAATTATTCTTATTAGTTTGCAATTTTGTCAAAACATTTGTCAGAGCTTTTAAATTAGGTGTATAACTTATGATAGAATTTTATACATGTGTTCGAATAATATAAAACATTTTATTTTATGAATTTACTTATATTTCATTTTTTTCTTTTAACCGTTGCGTAGCAACAGCATCTCATCTAAAAATATCATAAATGTGAAAGTATGTATGGTTTTTTGAAGTCAAATCAAAGCAAAAGGAATGAATTAATGAATGCCTTTGTATAGATATTTGCATATAGATTTATTTAAACGCAGAAATGAAAATAGTATTTATATACTATATAGAATAATATTTTCATTTATTTATTCAACTATTTGATTATAAATGAAAAAGTTCGTTATTTTCATACAGAATAAACTGACATTATTCTGTTAAATTTTATAAACTTTATTGTTGCCAAAAAAGAAAAATGAATAACAATTTCTCCCAAAGAGTTAATTTTAATTTGTAAGATTTTCACGTGCAAAAGAAAAATGGAATAAGCAAATAAAAAATAAAAAAAAAGGATATATAGGACAGGAATGAATATATATAAACATTTCACACCAAATACCACCTAAAATAGTTTTTGTAGCAGTATTTTCCCTGCACTACGAAGAAAGATTCCTCGATTTACACGATTTTACTTGGCCTTCCTTTTCTCATTCTTTGCGATTTCATTTTCGCAATTGCGTGCATTAATTGGCACAAAATTTTACATTTTTATGACTGAGATATATGTAAGGCCATACAAATAAGAAATTCCGTATTGTCTCCTATAAAATGTGATAAAGTGTTGGTTAATCATATATGTTTTTATTAAGAGGAGCAGAGCTGCCAAGCCTCCGGCGTTCTGGATACCAGTATTTTAATACAGAAAATGTTACTTTATTTAATTGAAACATTTGCGCGATTTAAAAGAACATTTTCTCTAAGATAATAGTGATGTGCAAAAAGCTTGAGACTTGGTATGTCTGGTGGGGAGTGAAATGTTTTACTTAATGCATTTATCTCTATTTTAATGCTACGTGAACAACGTCCGTGTAACAGCTTGTAGAGTGTAAAATAAATTAAATTATTAAAATAATCCTTATTACGAAAAATGAAACAGAAAGTCCGGCTAAGGGAAACAAAATGTTAGTTAACCTTTCCTAATTTGTCCTGAACATAGGTTTGCGTCAAATTTCAACGGTATTTGTAACATCACGATTTTAAATTAAATGCAGATACTATTAAAAGAAAATCACAAAAAATACTTAAAGGCGCCAAATCATGTTTATCTATTTAACGATGATGAATTATTAACTGTTAGGTTTAGAAGCCCCCCTACTTTAGGGTGATTTTAGTAAGTTAATGCTATCGAGTACATTTTTTGATATTTAGATTAGATCTTAGATATAAATATTGCAGAATGGTAATCAAAATTATTTTTTTATAAACAAAATTTATAAAGGTATTAGATTTCTAAATTAGATGTTTCAGTTTACATTTCCAAAAGTTCTTTATCCATTAGATACAGGTATTTGTGGTTAGCAGGCAAGTAAATACTGCTGTATGGATATTAGGATAACGTAAAATGCTTGACCGAATTATTGCTTATCCTTATAAATAGCAGTGTAAAAAGAAATCTAAGATATAGTGTAATGATTAATTCAATCAGTAGAAAATTACAAATGCAAAATAAATTACACAACGGGGGGTTCAGGGGGGCAGAGCCCCCCGGAAGAAATTTGCTTTATTATATAAAAATTACTAGAATAAGTAGCTCGTGAGAATTTCAGAATATCCTTAAATAACAACGTGTTTAATTTAACGCTTTTAATGTCTGAAACCATCAAAATATTTTTTTCCTTTTATAAATGTTTGTGTAATTTAAATAGTTTAAATTTTGTTTTTGTAGAAAGATTAATATTACGCAAAGTTTGATAAAAACAATGAGTTGCAGAGATGACGTTGAGGCTCTTGATCTGCAGATTTACTAGTTTCTAATGTTCTCGGTCTTTTACGTAATTGTTACGGCTCTGACCATGAAAAGCTTTCTGTTTGTGGTACATAGGCGGCTCATTGAACGTCAATCATATTTAACTTAAAGTGCCCATGAAAATAATAAAATGAACAGATGACTATCTCAGATAATTTTAGATTTTATAAGCGGAAATTTGCCATTTTGAAGGATAACTTAACGTCTGAATAATTCAATTGAAAATTAGATATCCTATTAAACAATCTAAGTTTAGTTTACATATTTCATAAAACTTTTCTTCGTCTGTATGTACATTTAATGTATGAGTATGTACGCATGTGTCTGTATGTACGTTTTAAAACATTCATGAAATGTACAAATTTATTTCTGTTATGTAAATCTTCGCCATTTTTTAAACATACATCTAAATATATCAGAATTGAATACAAACAAAATGATCACCTTAACATTCCTCCTGTTGACCTTTTTTAATATGTTAATGTTTCGATTGAAAGTTCCTTCCCATTAAGGACTAGCGTTACCGTATGGTTACAGCATAGCTGTCAACCTTTTCGCTGTTTGAATACCAGTAATTTATTTAAGAAAAGTTTCACTTTCTTTAATGACAGAAACTCTGCTATAAAATAAGATAAATATTGCTTTTCTGAAAAAAGTGGTACGAAAGGCAATTTGTGTATTTTAAAAAGAAAAAATAACTCCGTCTTTAATGTGTTAAAATATTTAAATATTCGAATAACTGGCCCGTGTCAGCAAAATATAAGTTTTTCGAAACTTTAATTTTCTATTTAATAAATAGCAAGTAATATTCTACCTGAAATTTTCTTTATATATACAGTATAACCTATTTTATCCGAAACTCTTTTAACCGAAACTCTCGGTTAACCAAAATACATTTTTAAAGCTTTTTTTTTTTTTTTTTTTTTTTTTTTTTTTTTTTTTTTTAACTATCATATTTCTTGTGTGCTAGCGGTCCTTTCCGAACTACGAGTACGTATAAATATTTTCGATCCCCTTTTGTAGAGTTCCTTTGAATTTAACTTGAACTCCCGTAAGCTTCGGAATGGAACGAAGAAAACGAACATATTAGCAATTCTGAAGCCTTTAAATGTTTTGCAAAAAGTTTGGCATGGCTCGAGCAGCAGACAGACTGTGATACTTGTGAACTAATACTACTTAAAAACTCCGTGATAGAGCTTCAAAGCAAAGACAATCGAAACTGCGACCAACAAAACATTTTTTCAAACCCTTGTGATAAAGGTAAAAGGTACTTAATTTGAAAATTAAAATTCTGCTAATTCTTCTTTCTATTTTGCTATTGCTTTATTTTTATTAAGCACTTGTTACCATAATAAGAAACTAGCAGGGATGACCGAGCTAAGCTCGGTCAAAATTAGCCTTGTGTTCAATTCGATATTTTATTCTCACTGTATCATTCTTGCTGTTTAGATACAATTGGCTTGATCCTGTGACATTGTGACCCAAAATGACCCACTAACAGATTTTTTTCGAACATGCGACCTAACCAATGCTCTTCTCGAACTCGAAAACGATAGAATGCAAATTTTAGTCAAAATCTTTAAAGTCGTTTTATAGATAAAATTAGCTTGACCCACAGTCACCCAAAAGGGACCCACTACTCTAAATTCATCGAACATATGACCTATCCCAATGGTCTTCTCATGCCCAGAAACTATATAACATAAACTTTTATCAAAATCGTTTGAGCGTTTCTTAGATACAATTATCTTGACCCACAGCGACACAAAAATGACCCACTAATTGAATTTTCTCGAACATGCGAATTAGCCCAACGGTCTTCTCATGCCTAGAAATGGTATAGTACAAAAGTTTGTAAAAATCGTTTTCGTCGTTTTTTAGATACAATTATCTTGACCCACAGTGACCCAAAAATGAATTACTAAATCACTAAATGAATTTTCTCGAACATGTGACTTAGCCCAATACTTTTCTCGTGCCCCAAAATGGTTGGATATAAAATTTAGTCAAAATCGATTGAGCCGTTTTTTAGGTATAATTAGCTTGACCTTGACCCATTATGATCCAAAAAATGACTCACTAAACGAATTTTCTCGAATATGCGACTTGGCCCAAGGGTCTTCTCATGCCCAGAAACGGTATAATACAAAATTTTGTCAAAATCGTTTGATTCGTTTTTAAATACTATTAGCTTGACCCACAGTGACCCAAAATGACCCACTAATCGATTCTTCTCGAACATGTCACTTAATCCAATGGTCATCTCATGCGTTAGAAGCGGTATATTACAAAATTATGTCAAAATGTTTTGAGCCATTTTTTATATTCATTTAGCTTGACACCAAGCTTAATGATCTCAAGCTCACTGAGCTTGACACCTGATCCATTGTGACCCAAAATGACCCACCAATCAAATTTCTTGAACATACGACCTAGCACAATAGTATTCTCGAATCCAAAAAGCTATAGACTATAAAATTTCGTCAAAATCGTTAGGGCCGTTTTCTAGATATACTTAGCTTGACCCACAGTGACCCAAAAACGACCCACTAATCGAATTTTCCCGAACATGCGAACTAGCCCAAAGGTCTTCTCATGCCCAGAAATGGTATAATACAAAATTTTGTCAAAATCGTTTGAGTAGTTTTTTAGATACAATTATCTTGACCCGAAGTGACCCAAAAATGACCCACTAATCGAAATTTCTCGAACATGTGACCTAGCCCAATACTTTACTCGTTACCCAAAACTGTTGGATATAAAATTTAGTCAAAATCGACTGAGCCTTTTTTAGATATAATTAGCTTGACACTGACCCATTATGACCGAAAACTGACCCAATAATCGAATTTTCTGGAACCTGTGACTTGGCTCAATGGCCTTCTCATGCTCAGAAACGATATAATACAAAATTTTGCCGTAGTGTTTTGAGCCATTTTTTAGATACAATTAGCTTGACCCGCAGTGACCCAAAAATGACCCACTAATTGAATTTTCTCGAAGATGTGACTTAACCCAATGGTCTTCTGATGCCCAGAAACTATATAATAAAAAATTTTGTCAAAATGTTTTGAGCCTTTTTTTAGATTTAATTATCTTGATCCTGACCCATTGAGACCCAAAAGGAACCACTAATCAAATTTTCTTGAACATGCGACCTAACCCAATGGTATTTTCGTGCCCGAAAACGTTAGAATGCAAAATTTCGTCAAAATCGTTAGAGCCGTTTTCTAGATAAATTTTCCTTCACCCACAGTGACCCAAAAATTACCCACTAATCGATTTTTCTCGAACATGTGACTTAGCCCAATGGTCATCTCATGTCCGGAAACGGTATATTACAAAATTCTGTCAAAATATTTTGAGTTTTTTTAGGTTCAATTAGCTTGACCCTGACCCATTGTGACCCAAAATGACCCACTAATCGAATTTTCTTGAACATGCGAGCTAGTCCAATAGTATTCTCGTGCCCGAAAACGATAGAATACAAAATTTCGTCAAAATCCTTATAACCGTTTTCTAGATAAACTTTACATGACCCACAGTGACCCAAAAATGACCCACTAATTGAATTTTCTCTAACATGTGACTTAGCCCATTGGTCTTTTCGTAATCCAAAACAGTAGATTACAAAATTCAGTCAAAATCGTTAGAGCCGTTTTTTAGATAATATTAGCTTGATCCGAAGTCACCCAAAAATGACCCACTAATCGAAATTTCTCAAACATGAGACCTAGCCCAATAGTTTTCTCGTGCCTCAAAATGGTTGGGTATAAAATTTAGTCAAAATCGATAGAGCCATTTTTTAGATATAATTAGCTTGACTTTGACACATTATGACCCGAAATGACCCACTAATCGAATTTTCTCGAACACATGACCTAGCCCATTGGTTTTCTAGTGCCCGAAATTTGTAAAATACAAAATTTAGTCAAAATCGTTAGAGCCGTTTTTAAGATAAAATTTACATGCACACACACACAATTTTTGCTAGCATTATAGTATAAGATATTGCATATATTTCTCCTTAATCTTAAAATTGAAGCATTCTCGATTATCCGAAAATTTTGATTTTCCGAAAGAGGGTCGATCACAATTACTTCGGATAATCGAGGCTCTACTGTATATATAAAACTCTGAATTCTGAGTATAATTTCAAGAGTGTTATTAAATCTTTACTTTAATTAATTTCCACATCAATATCATAGCTTTACTTCTGAGACATATTCTGTATCTGACGTAAATGGATGAACGAAATAATGCATTCACTCAAAGCCGCCTCAAGACTACAAGCCAAACACGAGGTTTCGTGACGTCACGACACGGGGCTTAGATCAGCCGTGAAGAGCACATGCGTTATTTAAAACATATTAATTCTTTCCTCTATATACCAACTTATTATCACAACATATGGGAAAAAAATTAAAACGTATAGTTTAAAGACGCTAATTAAGTGCTTTTTAATCAATTTCGATCACTCGAAACAATAATAATAACGATAACACAAAAACAAAAATTATGAAATAATATCACTGTGTCAGTCAAAATGTGCACTTAATTAAAGTTACATTAAAGAAAAATGATTGGTTAATGAAAAAAAAATCGAAGTATTAAATTTAATTTAGTGAATAGTTTTCATTATTTATTCTACTTTGAAATTTACAAAAATATCAATTATCTATTTTCTATATATTCTAAAACAAGACATTAATAAATATATATAAGCAAAATCTACAAATATGTATATAATATATATATAAAGATATATATGTAGTTTTAAACACATAGAGAGAATTACTTTGCTTTCAATTATTTCATTTTCAAAAATAAATAAATAAATACCAATATTCTGTCAATCAAAACCCACATTTAAAATTAAATTAAAGTGGATAAAAAATGATTGTTAAATGAAAACAAATTCAAATTGTATGCTATTTTTATTATTCATTGTGGCTTGAAATTATACAATAAATATCCTATTAAATATTTAGTGATTTGAAACATGCAAAGGAGTATAATAAATTTAATATAAATAAATACTAGTAAAACTACAGAGTGCATGAAATTAGGTAACAACACAGATAAATTTTTCTTACTGTAAACTTTCCTTAGCAGAAGTGGGTAATTTTCACATAAAATCGATTAAATTGAAAAAACACAAAGCTCTCATAATAAAACAAAACAAGGTCATGAAACAGAAAATTATTATTTTCTTAATTTTTGTATTATTTTAAGATATTATGCAAGGTACAAGCAATACAGTTTTTAAAAAGTGTACTGAAACCTGGTGAGAACAAAAGAAAGAAAGAAAACACTTTCATCCATTGGAATTGAAATATTCCTAACATATATTTATTTTGTTCAGATATTCAAGAATTAAGATTTTGGACTTTGTACTATTATATATCATTAGAAAACTAATGATTTAAATTGTATTATAACAACTTAGTATTACATTGTTTTCAAAAGAAATTCTTCATACACGTTTTCCTCATAACAAGTCAAGTTGAAATCATTTATTATGGACCAATTGGGGGTATTTTTTTTAGACACCTTATAACATAAATAGAAAAACAAATAAAAGTTTGCAAACAAATACTCCTTTGCAACAAATCCATGATTTTTTCTACTATTATTCTACTAATATTTTTTCATAAAGTTGTGACCATCTTTTTGTGATACCCTGTATACAAATGTAAATAGTACCTGGTACGAAATTTATGCATGCATACAATACGTATGAAGTTTAGCACTAACCACTTATGCATTATTCGCGAATAATTTCTACCGATAGATAAAAGGGGGGTCCCAGAATGGTGCTTGCTCCGAGGACCTAGATAAACAAAGTCGGGTCCTGACTACACAGAAAAGTAAATTTATAATTATGTAACATTAATTTTATTTATTGTTATTTTTAATTAAACGTTAAAAGTTATATAAAAACAAACAAAATTTTTGCGAATTCGGAAGGGGGGGGGGGAATTGTTTACAGTCATTGTAAAAATAAAGAGATTCAGACATATCATTCCCATATCCGTAATTGTCATGTATAAGCATGCACTGTGTAACAAATATTATAAAATGAATTTTTATTAAGAGTTTAAGATTAAAAAACACCAATAAATTAGTATGTATATTGATCGGGCTTTAAAAGAAATAAACAAGATAACAATGTTATGCATCCATAGAAATTATGATGAAAGTTTCTAGTACATTTAAATTTTTAAGTATGAAAATATCTATAAAAATACATAAATTTTGGTAACAAATTAAAGCCCAATCAATTCTGCCTACAGAATAATCAGAGTTATACTGTTATACTATTCTCACGACCAGTGTTTTCTAATAAAAGTCGATCATTAAAAGTCACTCTAATGAGAGAAAACAAAACAAATTAAAAAGATAGGAAGGTGTGACAAGTTATAAATTACATAATAATTAAGCTTGTAATTAAGACTTTTGGCTGAAAATGTTTTAGCATGATTAGTATCCAAGAAACTCAGTCTGACATAAATTTCAGCTATCTGGTGCCAGTATTTCCGAGTAAATAAAGTCAGAAGTTTTAATCGAAATTATTGAATAGCAAGAAAGGTAAAGTTTAAACTAATAATATTTATGCTGTACTTACTGTATACAAAATTTCATTCGTTTTCAGTGGTAAATTTCTGAGTAATAATAATTTTAAAGTTTTTTTTATTAATTTGTTTAAATTAAAAGAACTAATTAAAATTTCCACTTGAAAATATAATAGTTGAGGTAGAAAAATATGTCGCATAGGACATTAAAATTTCAAACTGAATTGGCCGTATAGCTTCCAAATTATAAGGAGAAATGTGTTGGCCCGAACAGAGCTGTCTAGCTCTGGCACATATTAAAATGAAGCTATTTTTACATATTTATAAAGAATATAATTAAACAATGAAAACTTTATTAACTAATAACTTTTGTGATAATTCACCGATTCACACCATTCAAGCACCAATTTTTAGCAAATTACGACAGACAGGGAATGATATAAGCCTCGATACGATTTAGTGATTTTTGCCACTTTAAATTACTGCTGTTTTTGAAATGAAACAGAAGTACAATAATATCGTTTTGTTTTGAAACACGTACACGGGATTGTTGACAATACGATACTGGGATTTAATAGTTAATTTATTTTAAAGAAGTTAAAAATAAAAGATATTCTGAACACAAAAAATAGAGCTAGTACTAATAAAATATAAGTAGTTAATTTGAAAATAAAACTTACCTTCAAAAGAATATGTTCTATTAGTTAAGTAAACAACACGTTCATACGTTACATTTTAATTCTAAACAACCAGATACAAGTTTCAAAATCTCGGCATTGGCGTCAGCCCCGGGTCGTTACGTCACATATGTGGGGGAATGAAATCGTGTCTGGCTTGATAGTCTTGAGAAGGCTTTGATTCACTCTAATGTGAAGAAAACATTCGGAGAATTCGTGGGTCATCCTACATCTTGATTTCGTTCTTTTATTTGCAGTCCTTCACGGAGAGCAAATTTTCTTGATTACAATGTGATTAGATTCAAAGGTCACGTTTCCATAAGACTGCAAAATTATATAAAAAATTATTCTCTTTATTTTTTCTGGTTGGAATTTAAAATTAATTGTTAATATTAATGTGATAATATAAAATTATTTTTATAGTATAGACATATTTTCAGACGTTTAATAGATATTTAAGGGCTTTGTTTCATAACATTTAAAGGAATACAACTGATAGCACTAACACCTGTTAAATACTCGATTTTGACTGTTTTTACTTTATTAACTGTTTTTACTTTTTAACGAATTACTGTTTTAGAATAAGAGTGTTCGCTTTATTTAATGACATAAATTTGCGATTAGATAAAATGAAGACTACGATTCGTAAGTAGCGGTAATTCAAAATATGAGAGGACAACAATTTTATAATCATAACTGCCAAACGCTAGAATTTTTTGTCACCACAAATTCCATATAGTTAACCCGCATTATTTAATTCCAAAAATCTGTGAATGCATAATAATAATATAAATAACATAAATTAGTAGTGGATAATAATCATATCAGTTGGCAGCTATGTGTATGATGGATGCCAATCTAATAAAATAAACGAAAACAGATAATGCTTCTGGTATAATAACAAATCTTCTAATGTTTTCGAAGTTATTATATATGCATTGTAATTTAAGTGTTCCTCCAAAATCGAAGTTGGTAATATAAATATTTTATGAGAATGTAATTGCATTTGTAATACGAGTATTATAACGGACATATATCACATTTTAAAATTCTATAAATAACGGATTGGAACAATTCTCTTTTAACCCCTTAATTCTCACTCCCGTGATATTCACGGACTGTTGTGTCTTTCACAGAGATAGTTTGATTCCCACCAGTTTTATAAAATAATGAAATTGGCTTTATTTTGGTATTATTTTACCTGTCATTAAATAAGGTGAATATTTATTTTTCAAAAAAGTGGTGCCAATGAGCAATTAGAATTTTTAAACCGTAATTGAATGCGACCGTTAAGGGGTTAATAATGGTTTTTCATTTAGGAATACAGTGTTATAAATTACAGTGTCTAATTTAAGCTTTTTTTTTTCCTGGAGAGATTTCAATAGCGATAATATTTTATATGATTTATATAATGTGTTAAGTAGGTAACGTGAAATCTTCTCTGTAGGACATTGTAAAACATACTGGAAGACAACATTGTCACTTGGGCTACTTTTTTTAAACATCAGAATGATTGTTTCCTACAACATTTTTTTGACTAGTATAATTCGACTTAAATTATTTTTATTTAGTCTCTAATTAAATAATTCGAATATTAATATTTCAAAAAATTGATAGCAATCAAGAAACCCGAATAAAAGAAAAGTATTGGAAGCCACACCAGAACTCATTTGACAGCCTCATATTTGTCTGATTCTAATTTTTTTGTTTTGAAGGCAGGTTATAAACATGAAACCCGAATAAAAAAAAAGTATTGGAAGTCACACCATAATTCATTAACCCCTTAGGGACGGGAGCCTTTTACGAAATTTATAATCTTTTGTCACCGTTTTTTAAAAACAGAGATTTGTGTCTTGTTAAATCGAGAAAATGCGCTGATTAAATAAGGCAAATTTTACAGTAAAATTTTACTGGTGAGAAAAAACAAGGATTCTGAGCGCTTCATGTGGCACGTATACGTGTCGCTCGTCCCCAAGGGGTTAACAACCTATTATTTGCCTGATTCTAAATTTTGCGTTTTGAAGGCAGTTTATAAACAAAAAACCCTAATAAAAGAAAAGTATTGGAAACCACACCGTAACTCATTAACAGCCACTTATTTGTCTGATTCTAAATTTCACGTTTTGAAAGCAGATTATAAATTTTATTTATATTGGAGGTAAGTTTGAAAAAGTGTCTGAAAAGACGAATATACACCAACTTATATGTTGGTTTATTATTTTGTTCAATTCAATATTAATTACGTGTTTGAATTTGTATTTTGAAATGAACTAAATGCATATCATGGACATTATAACATTTGCACTTTTCTCTTTAGATTTAGGATATTCAGCACATAATTTCCTATTGAATAGACAATGCTGAACAACTTTAAATCTCATTTAATTTCAATATATCCAACAGTTTTTGAGACAGAATTCCAAATTTCCGCATTATTTTTACCGACAGGGGGGGGGGGGGGGGTGCGAATTGTCTCGCTCTTTAGCGTTGTTCACCTAACACTTATACAGGATGAATCTAAATCAGTGTTGCCAGTGGGCTACTTTTTTTTAATTAAGATTTCTTGATCGCCACCACTTTTTTGAAATGACAAAATTACCTTTGTTTTCGCCTTAATTAATATGTCAATAAGTAAGGCGCATTTTACCATATCAAAAAATTGGTGCCAATCAAGAAACTGAATTTAAAAAACGTAGCCCATCTGGGAACACTGATCTAAATTCTTGGGCAATACTTTAAGGGGTGATCGTACACATCAAGACAAACAATACACTGAAAAAAATGAAGTACTCAAAAAAGAGTAAATCGATGTACTCATATCTAATTGAGTATATTTGGATAAAAAATGAACATATATTTTCTCAATTTTGAAACACCACATGTTATAAAACCCAATGAAAACGATAATTTTGTACCCTGTAATGGTTTATTTCATTTATGGAGGCATAAACGATGTTTATTAATGTAAATATTAAATTATGCACAGTATTTTAAAATAATTTAAAAGTGTTTGCAAATAATGCTCTTGTCATAAAAAGATTCTATTTGGGTATCTTGCTAATAATTTTGCTATTTTCCGTAATAAATATTCAGTTAAACGTTCCTTGTTAATAAATTTAAATGGGAAATAAATGTCAGTACATTTTTACTTTAATTTGGAAGTTCAGAGGGGCGGTACATACCGATTCATATCTGAACACAACCGTGGACAAAAAAATGAGTACATGTGTTTTTCAATTTTGAGCACATTTGAATCGAAGCTATCTTGAGTATGTGACGTATATAATATTGAGTACTTTTTACCCAATTTTGAGTACCCATATTTTTCGGTGTATTAAATAGGAAACTAAGGGTCCCAAACGTCTTCCGAAGGAGATAGGTGCCATTAAAGTTTAGGGTCCAAAATTTCAAATGATTATAAAAAACGTAAAAATAGGTCGATTCATTTGCAGATTTTTTTCTAAAACTATTCTTTATGTCAGTATTTTTATGCAAATAAATTTTAAAGATAAAGTTTAAAAAATGGTAATGGAGAGCGCTTTAGACTTTGGAGTAACGAACAACTATTTTTTACCGTTATTTCTTGTATCTCAGTAAATGCTTTCAATAGCTTAGACTTAAACTTAAATTTTGAGCTCAAAGTCTAAATCGTTGGGAGTGGTTAAGTAGCGCAAACTGAACTGTGTTCAAGAGAAGAAAATAGTTGTTTGTTACTCCAAACTCTAAAGCGCCCTCTATCAGCATTTTTTGAACTTTATCTTTAAAATATATTTTCAAGAAAATACTGACATAAAGAATAGTTTTAGTGAAAACCGCAAACGAATCGACCAATTTTTCCGTTTTTTATAATCATTTGAAATTTTGGACCCTAAACTTTAATGGCGCCTATCTCCTTCGGAAGACGTTTGAGAGCCTTAGTTTCTTATTTAATATTGTTTGTCTTGATGCGTACTATCACCCCTTAAAGTTTTGCCCAAGAGTTTAGATACACCATGTATATCTGTAACTGCCTCTTATACGGGGTGTCCGGGCTAAAAGTATCCAAAAGTTATGGCTTATTTTTCCAGAATTACACATTAGACTTTTTTTAAATATTTAAATAAAAATAGCATCTCATAAAGTTTTAATATCAATAGACTTCGATATGTGCTCCTTTGGTATCACGACAAACGTGTAGACGGTAATCCAGGTCTCAACAAATGTTTGGTAGCATATCAGGAGTTATTAGACAAATTGCTTCTATGATACGCTTTTTCCACTCATCCACAGTTTCAGTTTTTTGTTTTGTTTAAGGTTTTAAAATATCGGAGGAGTTTCCAATGCACGGAGGTGAAGTTTATTATATTCTAATGTGTAGTTCCGTAATAATACGCCATAACTTTTGGATACTTATAGCCCGGACACTCTGTAGAACTAGCTACGTAACGTTCAAGATTTCCGCCTTGGATAAATTTCATGGTTTACCGAGCTTAGTGATGGTAGGAAATAATTTATCCTCTTCAAGATTAAGTTTTATTGCTCCAATTGAGATGATATTAAATCTAAGGATAATACAAATGATGTGCTTGCTATTTATTAAGGGGTCTCAGGCCTCTTAGATTTGGAGAAAAAAAACTAAAATAACAGACCCTTTTCAACATTTAATATCTTAAAATGTACAGTATGTACTCGCGTATAAGTCGACCACTGCATTTGAGAAAAACATATGTTGGACACCAGTATTTTCGACTAGTTATTTTTGCCCTTTTTTAATCTCAGAAAGTTCTTGCAAATTCTGCAGTTCGATAAAACAAAGTAATTTTTTATCCACTACTAGTACTAGTATTAAACCTATTATTCCTTTCGAATTCGGGGTCAACTTATACGCGAGTATATACGGTATATGTTTTAAAAACACAATTTTTATCTGGGTGAAAGATATTCTTTCATTTCATGTATCTAATTGTTGTAAGTTGCAGAATTAGTATTTACAGGGGGGGGGGGGGGTCCAAACTGTCATACATTTGTCGAGCAGAAAACTGGTATAACAGCTTACGCATAGAATTACAAAATAAATTTTGCAACTGCAATGAAATTTTTTGTGTCTAATTATACCTCAATTTATGATAATTACCCTGAACCTAAATAAATTTGCATTTAAAGCATTTTTATATTTTTAAAAGCAAGTTGTATTTAGCTAATACAAAATTTTGAAATTTGACGATAGCTCATCCGAGACAGCTCAGATGGTAGAGCATTGGCGGCTTCAGCCAAGAGATCCCTGGTTCGAATCCTGGTCCGGACATTTTTCGCCCAGTTGGAAATTTACATCAAATATGATTTATTTATCAATTAGAATAATTGTGTTAAAATTAATCTAGTATAGTTCTAAAACCATAACTTCTGTTCTAATGGGAATTTCAAGGAAACAATATCAAAATGTTCAGGTAAGATAGTATTTTACTATTTTTTTTAACACAATCAAACTGATTGGTAAAGATATCATATGAATTGAATACTTAAATTTGCTCGTCGTTTTTCAGCGGCCCAGTTACCTTAAATGGCAAAGCATTGGCCATGTAAGTCAAGGATCTGAGTTAAATTCCCGGCCTCGGCATTTTATCGCTCAGTTAGAAATATTCAATTCGTAAGATATGATTTTAATGCCTAAAAAAATTAAAATTTTCTAAAATTTTAAAGCTTTAAGAGTCCTGAGACCACTTAAAAAAAGTACAGTAAGTTTCCGAAAGGAGGGGCTGTAGCACACATATAAATACTTTGTAAAAGAAAAGACAATTGTTTTTTAATCCATGTAAATATAATAAAACCAGCAACGAATATATACAATAACCTCTTCCGAATAACACATGATTCTAAAAAACGTTCTTGATCATTAGAAAGTTTAAGAAACGAATATAATATACAGGGTGTTTCTAAACTCATGGTACAAACTTTAGGGGTAGGTAGAGCACACAGTAACAATCATTTATTGTACAGGAATGTATGGTACCAAGTGACGCATTAAGGTAAAAACACCACGGGGGCAATTAAGCCAATTTTTAAATTTTCAAAATTTCTCATTCATACCAGAAAATTTTTATGCTATCCTTTTCTTGACTTTTCATAATTACTTAACAATAAAATTCTTCTTTGAAAATTTTTGGTATGAAATCGAAATTTTTGAATAAAAAAAAAGCGCAAAACTGGCAAACTTATCAAACGAAATAAATGAATAAAAAAGATAAAATGTTTATTTACAATGTAGTTTACAAGTAAATAATATGCATACAATAATATTGCAATAAGTGTTCAAAATTGCGTCCACCAACTGTGATACATGCTTCGCAGCGTCGGTAGAACGATTGGTGTACACTTCTAATGATGTCAGGCATTTCCCGCACACGTGCAGCAGCTTCAGATATGCGAGATACTAGATTTTCGTCTGAGTCAACTGGAGTCTCCTAAACAAGTCTCTTCAGATGTTCCCTTAAAAAGAAATCAAGGCTCGATAAATCGGAAGATCGCGGTGACCAAGGAACTGGTCCACCACGCCCAATCCATCGCGTCCGAAATGTGGCATTCAGGTAACTGCCTACATCAGTGGTGAAGTGCGCGGGCGCTCCATCATGTTGAAACCATATCCAGTTACGAATGGTGATCAAAACATCTTGCAGGAGTTCTGGTAAAACCTGTTGCAAAAATAATCCTCAGTGAAAAAATTGAGTTTTTTCACTGAGGATGATCGAGTAAGTGTCGGTCGAAAACGTTATGAATTTTAAATGACTTTAATGTTTTTAAAGGATTTTATCATACTTGACACCTGTAAGCAATATATTTACATTTTGTGTATCTTATATATGTTAATTATAAATCAAGGTGAATTGTGCACTAAAATTTTAACTTTTTATCTTTTATAACTTTTATTTCCAATTCCTTTCAAAGTTCAGTAAATAAATGCAATTTTCTTATGACGGGAACAAATAAGGACGATTTCATTAATTTATCTATTTCTTTGAGAGTTTCTTGACAAAATAGGGCAGGGGTGTTTATTGACCGTCATCCTTAATTTGTCATCGGAGTTAAATTCATTGCCTAAAAAGGCACAAAGGGGTTTAAACACTAAAACGTTACCGGTATAAATAAAATTTCTAAACCTAGTTTAGAAGTTTGATTAATAATGCGCTCTCCGTAATTATTATTCTAATAAAACCTTCTTCAAGCGACCAGGAAAAAACGGAATTTGTTCCATTTTCTTCAAAGAAATGGCTCGCTCATGGAGGGAGTTCAACTAGGGTGGTCTCTGAATACAGGTAAAATTAGTATTGAGCCTATGGGAATAAATTTCGTTCCATGAAAAAATGGTCGGCCATGGATGTGGTCGCTTAATGGAGATCGTCGCGCAGAAAGGTTTCACCGTAATTGATTCCCCCCCTCCCCATACATAAAATGAAACATAATTACCAATTAAATTTATGTGGTGTGATTCAAAATTTCTAAAAAAAAAAAAAAAATAAATAAATAAGATCCGGCAACATTAATAGCTAGTCCGCTAGCAGCACCAGACCTGAAGGTGTTAAATAAATTCTTTAAATCTCGAAAATTTATTGGTTTCTGAGGTTTCTAAAGATAAAGCATGCTTTTCAGAATCGTGAGGTACTGCGAAGAGATTGTTGTATATTTTCGTTCCTGATTATACTATATTTTCATATTTTAAGAAACATTTGTCTTTTCTTACATGAAATCTCACATTAATACCAACATCAAAGTAAAATAAATATATATGTTTTTAAAATGCATTTTATTATTGAAATTAAAGGTTAGAAAAGTGAACTTTTAATCACATTTCTATATTTCTTGTTTTCGAATTAACTGATCAAAACTTTCTTAATTTCCTTTTGCACAAGGAAAAAAGCAGCTTTTTTGTTTAACTCTTTTTTTCAGAGAGGAAAATTTAATCAAAGTCAACTTTACTTAATTAATTTTTTCTACAGAAAATATTTGTTCTGCACTTTGCATTACCAATAGGAAAGATAAATTGATTCGACTAAGAAACAAATCGAATGAAAAAGATTGGTTTATTTTTTCTTTCCGATATAGATTAGATTTATTTTTTTTCTTTTTATCCTTGTTAAATGTACAGAGCGTCCATTCTTATTGGTCACCAATTCCTAAACATTAGATTTAGATGTATAATTCTATTTAAAGGAAAAGTTTGAAAATTGTTTTCATAGGGTAAAGATCATTTTCGTCCAAATTTTTTTAGCCCCAGTATGATATCTCTTTCGAGCAACAATTAAAGAGTGGTTCCTAAAAAATAGCGTTCCGTAACATAAGCCGGCTGTAAACCGAAGCAGATGAATCATTGTGGTGTAAATTCAAAATTTCTACAAAAAAAAAAAAAAAAAAATCAGATGCGGCAACACTGGTGGCTTCTCCGCTAACAGCGCCAGAGCGGAAGGGGTTAAATAAATATATGAAAAAGATTACGGTTAAATAAGATAGAAGTACGCTTAAATACTGATAGTATTTACTACAATTTTTTAAGCATCGCACATATTCATTTTTTACACCGCCGTATAGAAAAAGTCCTTCCGGCCAGTGCCGGGAGGAAGAGGTAGCTTTCATATTCCTTATTTTAAAAAAGTCAACTTATATCATTCAAACACACGAAGCTCAATTTGTTGGAAACCGATTATAGAAGATTCAATACTAATTTTTATCAATACTAAATCATTATGAATGAGAATTTCGCGAAATTAGTCAGCTTTATCCAAGCTGCTTTTATTTAAAGTAACTTATATTTGGTTGCCAAATTCGGCGATTCCTTAAAGTGCCTGCCATTTTAAAACCACATGGTGGATGAGGCTAACCAGTGAACTTGGTCGAGACCTTAGTAATTGCTGTGAACATGCTCACTCACATCGGAATCGGTTGATATATACGAGTGCTGTCGCATGCAAAAAATCAGATTTTTCAAAATGTCACCCACAATAGAAATTGAAACTGCTATATCTGAGCCCTTTTTTAAGGTAAAGACAAACAAAAAATGCTCCTGAATCCTTTTCAAGGTCAAATACTTAAGAAAGAAACCTTTTTCAAAGAAAAAAAAAAATATTTTTTTCTTAATTTAATGGCCGCCATTTTGAAACAAGATGGCTGATGAATCTGGCCAGCGAACTTGGTCGAGGTATTGATGTATACTATCCACATGCCTTCTTACATCGAAATAGGCGAATACTTGTGTTATCGCGTGACAAATACAAGATCGTTTCAAAATGTTAGCCATGCTAGAAATTCAAAGTGCTATAATTCAACCATTTTAGGTAGCTTTCTTTACAAAAAAGCTACCTATTGCAGCCGTTCGGAGGAAAGCGATTTCAAAAAGTTTTGGTATATTTTCATCGATCATGACCCCAGACCCCGAAACCACCCTCCGTTCAAAATTGATATATATATATATATATATATCTGACCTATGTCACACTGTAACTTCCGTAATTATGAACCGATTTCGATGTAATTCGGTGTGTACATAGTACATACCAATGTCTCGACCGAGTTCGTTGGCCAGCTTCATCCGCCGTTTTGTTTCAAAATGGCGGCCATTTAAAATTTTTAAAAAAAATTTAAAACTTGAAATGTGGTACCAAAAAATTAAAAATGGAAAAATATTTTTTTCTTATGTATTTGACCTTTATACAAAGATTCCGGAGCAGTTTTTGTTTCGTCTATATCTTAAAAAATGGCTGAGTTATAGCATTTTGAATTTCTAGCGTGGCTGACATTTTGAAACGTCCTGAATTTTGTCACTCGATAAAAGGCGTATTTATGAACCGATTTGGATGTAACTTCGTTTATACATAGTACATACCAATGTCTCGACCGGGTTCGCTGGCCAGCTTCACCCGCCATCTTGTTTAAAAATGGCGGCCATTTAAATTTTTAAGAAAAATTTAAATTTGAAATGTGGTACCAAAAATTGAAAAAATATTTTCTTCTTATGTGTTTGACCTTGATAAAAAGATTCGGGATCAGTTTTTGTTTCGTCTATATCTTAAGAAATGGCTGAGTTATAGCATTTTGAATTTCTAGCGTGGCTGACATTTTGAAACGTCCTGATTTTTCTCACGTAATAACAGGCGTATTTATGAACCGACTTGGATGTACCTTGGTGTTTACATAGTACATACAAATATCTCGACCGAGTTCGTTGGCCAGCTTCATCCGCCATCTTGTTTCAAAATGGCGGCCATTTAAAAAAAATTAAAAAATAAAAAAATTTAAATGAGATACCAAAAAATTGGAAAATGAAAAAGATTTTTTTTGTATGTGTTTGACCTTAATACAAAGATTCCGGAACAGTTTTTCTTTCGTCTATGTCTAAAAAAAAAATGGCTGAGTAATAGCATTTTGAATTTTTCTTGTGGCTGACATTTTAAAACGACCTGATTTTTGTCACGCGATAACAGGCGTATTTATGAACCTATTTGGATGTAACTTGGTCTGTACATAGTATATACCAATGTCTCGACCGAGTTCGTTGGCCAGCTTCATTCGCCATCTTGTTTCAAAAGGGTTGCCATTTAAAAAAAAATTAAATTTAAAATTCAAAATGAGGTATTAAAAAATTGGAAAATGAAAAAGATTTTTTTTTATGTGTTTGGCCTTGATACAAAGATTCCGGAGCAGTTTTTGTTTCTGAAAATTTGTTCTTTTGTTGATATCTTAAAAAATGGTTGATTTATAGCACTTTGAATTTCTAGCATGGCTAACATTTTGAAACGATCTTGTATTTGTCACGCGATAACACACGTATTCGCCTATTTCGATGTAAGAAGGCATGTAGATAGTATACATCAACACCTCGACCAAGTTCGCTGGCCAGATTCATCAGCCATCTTGTTTCAAAATCGCGGCCATTAAATTAAAATATATATATATATTTAAAGTGAGGTGCAAAAAAATTAGAAATTGAAAAAGGTTTCTTTCTTAAGTATTTGATCTTGATATAAGGATTCAGGAGCATTTTTTGTTTGTCATTACCTTATAAAATGGCTCAGATATAGCAGTTTCAATTTCTATTGTGGGTGGCATTTTGAAAAATCTGATTTTTTGCATGCGACAGCACTCCTATATATTAACCGATTCCGATGTGAGTGAGCATGTGCACAGCAATTACTAAGGTCTCGACCAAGTTCACTGCTTAGCCTCATCCACCATGTTGTCTTAAAATGATTGCCGAATAAATTGCCGAATTTTGCAGCCAAATATAAGTTACTTTTAAGAAAAGCAGCTTGGATAAAGCTGACTAATTTCGCGAAATTCTCATTCATTATATTGATAAAAATTAGTATTGAATCTCCTATATTCGGTTTCCACTAAATTGAGCTTCGTGTGTTTGCATGATATAAGTTGGCTTTTTTAAAATTAGGATTATGAAAGCTACCTCTTCCTCCCGGCACTGGCCGGAAGGACTTTTTTAAGATATAAACAAAAGAACAAATTTTCAGAAACAAAAACTGCTCCGGAATCTTTGTATCAAGGCCAAACACATAAAAAAAAATCTTTTTCATTTTCCAAATTTTTAATACCTCATTCTAAATTTTAAATTATTTTTTTTAAATGGCAACCCTTTTGAAACAAGATGGCTAATGAAGCTGGCCAACGAACTCGGTCGAGACATTGGTATGTACTATGTACAGACCAAGTTACATCCAAATCGGTTCATAAATACGCCTGTTATCTCGTGACAAAAATCAGGTCGTTTTAAAATGTCAGCCACAATAGAAATTCAAAATGCTATTACTCAGCCATTGTTTTAGATATAGACAAAACAAAAACTGTTCCGGAATCTTTGTATTAAGGTCAAACACATACGAAAAAAATCTTTTTCATTTTCCAATTTTTTGGTATTTCATTTTAATTTTTTTATTTTTTTATTTTTTTTAAATGGCCGCCATTTCGAAACAAGATGGCGGATGAAGCTGGCCAACGAACTCGGTCGAGACATTAGTATGTACTATGTATAAACGAAGTTACATCCAAATCGGTTCATAAATACGCCTTTTATCGCGTGACAAAATTCAGGACGTTTCAAAATGTCAGCCACGCTAGAAATTCAAAATGCTGCAACTCAGCCATTTTTTAAGATATAGACGAAACAAAAACTGTCCCGAAATCTTTGTATAAAGGTCAAAAACATAAGAAAAAAAATATTTTTCCATTTTCAATTTTTTGGTACCACATTTCAAATTTTAAATTTGTTTAAAAATTTTTAAATGGCCGCCATTTTGAAACAAAATGGCGGATGAAGCTGGCCAACGAACTCGGTCGAGACATTAGTATGTACTATGTACACACCGAATTATATTGAAATCGGTTCATAAATACGCCTTGTATCGCGTGACAAAATTCAGGACGTTTCAAAATGTCAGCCACGCTAGAAATTCAAAATGCTATAACTCAGCCATTTTTTAAGATATAGACGAAACAAAAACTGCTCCGGAATCTTTGTATAAAGGTCAAATACATAACAAAATAATATTTTTCCATTTTTAATTTTTTGGTATCACATTTCAAATTTAAAGTTTTTTTTTAAATTTTAAATGGCCGCCATTTTGAAACAAAACGGCGGATGAAGCTGGCCAACGAACTCGGTTGAGACATTGGTGTGTACTATGTACACACCGAATTACATCGAAATCGGTTCATAATTACGAGAGTTACAGTGTGACATAGGTCAGATATATATATATATATATCAATTTTGAACGGAGGGTGGTTTCGGGGTCTGGGGGTCATGATCGATGAAAATATACCAAAATTTTTTGAAATCGCTTTCCTCCGAACGGCTGCAATAGGTAGCTTTTTGTAATGAAAGCTACCTAAAAAAGTGTACTTTTAAATGCAATTGGTTTGAAAACTGCATCTGAATTTAGTTTTGAGATATTATTATTATTTTTTTTTTTTTTTGCACTTTTTAAATACAATTTCTGTAATTGTGGCAACCAAAGTGCTCCATTTATGTTGAAAGTGAAGGGAAAAGAGGGAAAATAGTAGATTACTATATCTTTTTGATGTATTTTTCAAATAAAAACTGAAAATAAAATTGTAATTAAAATCCGTGCTATGTCAAGAATATTATCAGCTATAAAAATGTATTTTAAAGTATATATGTGTGACCTTTTTTTTCCCGCATTTACTTAATTCCTATGAGAAAGCTGAAAGAATTGAATTTTATTAATGCGTTAGTAATAACATTTTTCGAATTTTCAGAAAATATAAATGAAAAATTTCTGATAAAACATGGAACTATTATAAACTATATGTAATTTTCAGTATCTATATTATAGTTACAAACAAATGAAGGCTTATGAATCATTAGATACCCGATTTTTCTGTCGAGATTCTTGAATGACAACATCGCTTTTGCTGGGTTTGTATATTATTCCGCGATAGTGACGTTTTATGCATAATTTTCTATAGATTTTGTTTAAGACTGGATCATAAATGTTGAATTCTTCAGCTGCTGCAAATGACGTCATTTTATATAAAATAAAGCGCTGAATCTGCTAGCTAAACTGAAATCTGTTTTGTACTATCTAATATATTTTTTTTTTTCATCGGGGGCGACACCAAATTCTGAAAAAGCAGAATTCGTAAAACGTTCTTTACCTCTAGAAACTACAGAAACCAATATATTTGTGAGAATTATAGTACAATGTATAAATCATGGAACTATTAGTTTTGAGGAACTGGTGAAGCTTCAACTGTAACCGGTTTTGCACTGGCACATAGCACCGGGGAAAATTTTCACCAGTAAATTTTACTAGATATTTTACACTTATTTAAACTCTTTACTATTCAGAATTTCAGCCGAAATTATGCCCAAAACCAGATATTCATTGTTACTGGTGGAAGATTACTTCGGTGGTAGTCAGTCCCTGCGCTTATGCCATATTATGACAACCTAGACAACCTTCTGTAGTGTCAGTGAAAGAGTGAATTAAACCCGGGCAAACTTCCCCAGTAAAAACGAATAGAAACTTTTAAGATATTTGTGAGAGAAATCTGCCATGAATAAGCCTCCAAAATGAGTTTTTTAATGAAAATGTAGTGGTAGCAGCTTGCTCCGGCAGTAATTAGAAACCGTTGATCCTATGTGAAAATTAACCGCAATCTTGTGACAACCTCCTAAGTTACTTCACTCGGAACAGGTAGACTCTACATTATATGTCTTCTCTTTATTCACAACTCCATTGTAAACTAGTATGTTGTGACCATCACAAAACTTTCTTCTATCTCATATATGTCAATACTTCAAAATTCACTATCTCAGTGCCAAATTAAATGGTAAATTAAATGGATGGACTCAGTGCCAAATTAAATGGATTTATTAATTTATGAGTTTTTTTTATGATTGTAACAGTGAGTTATTTATAGGTATATAGATACAAGAATAAAGCTTTTCCACAGTCGGTAATACTTAGTTATCCCGTCGACCAATTTCGCCAAATTATATAAATCGCCAAACCACTCGCCAAATTATACAAATTGACATAATTTTTATTTTTAATAACGAAAGAACAAATAAATTAGTATAACAATAATACCAGTAAAACGTCGAAATAAAAATCACTAGATGACGTAAACATGCGTAACTTGCTTAAAGTCAAGTGAATATGACATTTACGATCAACCATTATTGGTATTTAATCGTATAGTTTGGCGATAGATTTTTGGTCGACCGGATAACTAAGTATACACATTTTAAGAATTATCGGATAGTTACACAAATTCTCCTATGCAATTCACTAAGCACATTATATGCAAAACTAGTATGTTGTGGCCATCACAAAACTTTCTGCTATCTCTTACATGTCAATACTTCAAAATTCACTATCTCAGTGCCAAATTAAATGGCAATCTGTGTTCATCATGAGAATTCTAAAAATATGAAATTTCGTGCATTAGTTCTCGAGGTATGACCGTCACTGAAATCGTGTAAATCCAGCAAAATACAGCATAGCAGCGCCGCCTATTGGATTATTTACACCAGAACCTAATTATCACCAACTTATGTTAACGTCTAACTGAATATGAAGTTTGAGGAAAATTCATGCATTAGTTCTTGAGATAGAGGTATTGCGCAAATCATGACAAATGCAGCATAGAAGCGCCACCTGTTGAGCGATTTGCAACAACACATAATCAGCAGCAATAATAATCGACTTATACTTAAATCTGAAGTTTCATGAAAATTCGTGCATTAGTTCTTGAGATAGAGCTATTGAGGAAATAGTTCAAAATGCAGCACAGCAGCGCCACCTATTGGGCGATTTACACCAACACATAGTAAGCATCATTTCATATGAAGGACTAACTAAATCCGAATTTTGATGAAAATGTGTGCATTAGTTCTTGAGATAGAGCTACTGCGAAATAGTGTAAATCCTGCAAAATGCAACATAGCAGCACCACCTGTTGGTGATTTACACCAAAACGTAAACATCATCCATTCATGTCAAGGACTAACGGAATCTGAAGTTTTATAAAAATCCGTGCATTAGTTCTTGAGATAGAGCTTTCGCAAAAATTCTGCAAAATGCTACATAGCAGCGCCACCTGCAAAGCGATTTACACCAAAAATTAATCAGCACCAATCTATATAAGGGACTACCTGAATATAAATTTTTATTAAATTCCGTGCATTAGTTCTTGAGATAGAGCGCCCACAAAATTTGTGTCACATACATACAGACAAACGGGCAGACAGAGACTCACAGACAGACATTTTGTAAATACATTTTTTTTTTTAATCTCTGACCCATAAAACGTGTAAATCCGTCAAAAACTGGAATTCGAAAATTTTCATTAAACCAATACTTTCTCCTTGTAAAGATAGAAGAAAGTAAAAAAAGTAACTTTTGCTGTCACAGATTTTAGGAAATGTTTCTATGCAGTTTTCTAGTGTATTAATCAGTTTTCTCAAACCAGAATATCGGTTTTAGGTGGTATCAATTCTTAATTAAGCATGTTTAGCTGTGTATTTGAATTTATGCATGCAAAAATAACAAAATATTAATTTTATGTTAATGCAATTAATTTTTCACCTTTCGTTTGTCTGTAAAACGTGTTTGTTGAATATGAAAATGCTCAATTCACAGTTGATAGCTAACGGAAAACCTTATATTCCGGGTTGGGAAAACTGATTAACAAACTATAAAAGCTACTCTGAGACGCTTTCTAAAATTAGTGGCAACAAAAGAAAAATTGATTTTTTAAAGTTTCTTTAAATCTCGATAATATATTGGTTTCCAATATTTCTAAAATTAAAGAATGATTTTTTAAATCCTAAGTTACTGAAAGAGGCTATTCTATACTTTTCGTTTATGGTTATACAGTAGACTCGCGATTTTGCGCCCCCGATTTAGCGACCCCTCGTGATTTGGGGACCATTGGATGAGGTCTCGACCATTTTTAAATCCTTACAATATTTTTCCTCGCTCGTTTTAACGACGCGCAATTAATCCGAATCTTGATTTGGCTACCTTCGAGAACTTCATTTCACATCCTCCAGAAATTAAAAATCTAGAAGCTGTAAAGATCATTTTTTCTTCAAATGTTACATGCGTTTTACAGCGTATGGATCAAGGGGTTTTACAATGTTTCAAAAAATGTATCGTAGAAACTAGTCAATGGTATTTTAATGATTTAGAAGTAAACAAAATTCATAAAACGAACTCTTAGTGGCTATTCATATAGCAAATGATGCTTGGCAAGCGGTTTCTCAGGACACAATTTTGCTTCTATCTCGTCGTATATTTAAAGAACCAAGCTTGGGAAGTTGAACCTACTGCCCAAGGATTGAAAAAAAAAAACGAACACCGAAACTGAAGATTCCAATCATCTAATATGCAAGAATTACGAAAACGTGTTGTTTGACCGGAGAATCTCACATTTGAAGATAATGTTGACGTTGACGATAAGTTTAAAAGCGAGAAAACATTTTCAAAAGATGATTTAATCTGCAGCCTTCTCAATCCTGATTGGACATACCAAATAATTCTTCCGACGAGGAAATTGATGATGTTCCATATATACATCTTGCATAAAAAAGCAGAGGATGTGTCATCAAGTTGTATGGAACATTTTGGAAGGGAAGGAAATAATAACGCCTACTTTTAGATGATCAGTGACCTTAAAAGCAGGGTTCTGAAAGTTTCCAGCAGCCATTTCAAGCAAAAAAGTTTAACATGATTATTCAAAAAATGTTAATTGACTAGTCAATTTTTTTTTTCTTTTATTTTGTAAAATGTTTAAATTCTTATAGAATTATTCCATAATTTTTAGCCAATTTATTAAATCTAAAAATTTAGGCTAACTACTACAATTTTTTAAATTGTATAAATCACTAGTTTTTACTACTTTAGAATGCTAGGTATTTTTGAAGTGCATTAAAATCAACCAATATTAACAATATTTAATTTATCAAGACCATTCGATTTAATGTCCTATTTGCCGAGATCCCGTGAAGGTCATTAAATCGCGAGTCTACGGTATTAAATTTTCTAGATTAAGAAATATTTGTATTTTTCAACAGTGTAGTAACTAAAAAATAAGCTAATTTTTTTTTCATATCGGTTTGTTTTTTGTCGAATCTATTTATCTTTCCAATTGGCTATGGAAATTGCAGAGAAAATTTCTCGTGTGAAAAATTATCTAAAAAAAGTTCATAATGATTAAATTTTCCTTTTTTAATGTTCCTCATTTAAAAAGTAAAAACGGAACCATTATAAGATCACTCTTGTGTCTGTCTGTCTGTCCGTCTGTCGCAGCCATTTTGCTAGTAAACTATGCAACGTGAAAAGTTCAGATTGGTTGAGTTAGACAGGCTATTGACCCACCTATTTATAGATTATTAAACATTCACAAACATATTTAGGAAAAATGTAGAGGGTCTAATTAAGTTAGTTGAAAATAAAAGTCTTTTCTTTGTATATCATGCGAAATCTTTCGTAACGCCAAACTCAAAAGTACATTTCTTTAGGTATTAAATTTTCTGAGATATCGTTAAAATTGTAATGCAAGAATATGTTCCCCCCACTCTGTTTCCGAATCTACTGAAATTAAAATGTTGAAAAAAAAATACGGTTAGTAGACGTAAATTTAAACCGAGAGAAGTAAAACTACAAAGATTACTCTAAGTCACATAGTTTTTGAGAAAATCACATTTTTCCGTTGCACACAAATTTCGATTTGCGAGCGTTCAGCAAAGGAGTTGAGGAGCGCTAGATGTACCTTTCGTCGCAGAAATATAAAAGAATTGTTGATAATCATTTTCAAAATGAAAATGCCGGTAATTAGCCGAGATATTAACCCTTAAAGACACGTTCGGTTTAGACATACATAAAGATACGTGCGGCGTATTCTATGCGCAATCCGCTTTTAACCATTTGAGAGATGTCCCACCGACGGTTAATGAAGATTTGCACCAGAAAATTTTTATTAAATTCTATTTTTCGAACTTTGGTGGAAAAAATGTCGTAAAATTATCTTCCTTATTTTGCAATAAAATATTTGAAAGATTCCTGTGTGTATTCGGCATTACAGTAACGCAATTACTTGCCGCTCAAAGGGTTAAAGCCCAAATAACAACTTTTAATGATATATTTGTGTAATTAAATGCCCAGTAGCAGTATAAAAGCAATAAACATCAAATTATTAAAAAGAGACTAATATAATTAGAATTAATCACATAAGTACTCACACAAATTAATCACATAAGTCAATGCGCCACCCGTGTCTTTAAAGGTAATTAAATACCTATCTGGAAAAACGCGGCATGGACCACAGAGTCGTTGCGACCTCCTTTTGAAGTGCGCACGCATGACAAGTTTGAACTTTGAACAAAAGTTTTGTTTTAGGTGCACAGTAAAAAGAAAAGATTATTACTACGCTGAATTTGGTTTTTTTAAAATAACAAATGAAGTTCACATATGCACTACTTTTTTTTGTCACCAAATTGAGTTCATCATAAATAGATTAGGATAAAATTAAAAAGAGTTATTTAGCATAGCAATATTTGAATCTATTTAGGGTTCATATCTCTCTCAACTTTCATTGTATATCCATTTGCACTTTTCTAACATATTCAACTATGCGCAAACCTACGTCGTATAGTTTTTTACAAAGTCTTATTATTGTTTTAGCAACGATTCCTTTTTGGTAATAATGCAGTCACTAATTAATATATTTATTGTACGGAACCCTCTGTGCGCGAGTAATACTCGCACTTGACCGTTTATAAAGTAAGAAAAGAGGACGACAATAAACGCATTTTTTTTCGTTCTTTGTCTTTGTGAGTGACAGATACAAATACAAAATGTGTTCTGTGAATTAAAAATAGATGTTTATTGTTTTCCTTCTAAAAAACATTAATTAAAATTCCGCCTTTTTACCTTTTAATTTATTAAAACAAGTGGGTAAGTGTGATCATACATCGCACAAAGGGTTTCGTTTAATATTCCTTTCAAAACACTTTCTTTCAAAACGTCCAGTACATTTATCGCCATGGAATACCTTCTAAATTTTGGCAAACACATCCTAAACTATGTTAAAGTTTCAAACATATTCGCCTTGTTATATTTCCTAATTTTGTTCGCCCCCCCCCCCAAAATGCTACGATATATCACATGACGGGTATCTGCCAAATTTAGAAAAGTGCCCACCTTGCGGGGGAGTGGGCAGATGGTCACCATGATTTTTGACGCGGCCTGATTTTAAAAATTTATGTTATGTTTTATAAGCCATATTAAAGTTTCAAACAGATCGTCCAGTTATATTTCCTAATTTTGTTCGCGCACCTCCCTCAACCCCCCCCCCCTCCTCGAAATGCGACGCGCCCTTCTTCTTTATAATTTATTATCGTGTGTTATAAAGTATCTTAAAGTTTAAAACAGATTGAATTGTTAGATTTCCTACTTTAAATGAAATCGCGGTCTGTTAATTCCACATTCCACCACCAGGGAGCGCACTGTATTCTTAACAAAAGCGTATCTGAACGAAACTCCTTTACAGAACCCATTAGTAGATATGTTACTCGAGGGGGTGGCGGTCTTCAGCAAGAATTTAAGATAATTGTTGAAATTACTATTCGGAAATAGTGGTAATTTAACTTTTGACATATTTATATTTAATAAGTATAAGTAGCATGTATCTGCTGAGGACTCCATCAAAAAACGCACCTGAAACGGTATGAAACAAAAAAGAAATATTTTGCCCCTCCCCCTCTCCCCACCTTCCCGAAATTTCACGCGCCATTTTTTATAAACTTTTTCTAATGTGTTATAAACTGTCGTAAAATTTCGAACAGATCGCCTTGTTATATTTCCTAATTTTAACAAAAATGTTAGTTCCACATTCCACCACCAGGGAGCGCACTCTATTCTTAACAAAACTGTATCGGAAGGAAACTCCGTTAAACAACCTATAAGTAGATATGTTACTCGAGGTGGTGGCGGTCTTAATAAGAAATTAAGATATTTGCTGAAATTACTATTAGGAAATAGTGGTAACTAAACTTTAGACAATTTTATATTAAATAAGTAGCATATATCTCAGGACTCCCTCAAAAAGTCACCTAAAGCGGTCAGAAACGCTAATTTTTTAAATAGAAATCTAGCGCCCCCCCCCTCCCCGGAATTTCGCGTGTCATTCTTTCTTACACTTTATCTTATGTGTTATAAAATATCTTAAAGTTTCAAACAGATCGACTTGTTAGACTTCCTAATTTTAACAAAATCGCGTTATGTTAGTTCCACATTCCACCACCAGGGAATGCACTCTATTCTTAACAAAAGCATATCTGAACGAAACTCCTTTACGCAATCTTTCCGTAGATAGATGGGTCGAGATGGTGGCGGTCTTAAACAAGAATTTAAAATATTTGCTGCGGTAACAAACGCTAAGATTTTAAAAATAATTCTAGTTTAACAAAAATGTTAGTTCCACATTCCACCACCAGGGAGCGCACTCTATTCTTAACAAAACTGTATCAGAAGGAAACTCCGTTAAACAACCTATAAGTAGATATGTTACTCGAGGTGGTGGCGGTCTTAATAAGAAATTAAGATATTTGCTGAAATTACTATTAGGAAATATTGGTAACTGAACTTTAGACAATTTTATATTAAATAAGTAGCATATATCTCAGGACTCCCTCAAAAAGTCACCTAAAGCGGTCAGAAATGCTAATTTTTTAAATAGAAATCTAGCGCCCCCCTCCCCGGAATTTCGCGTGTCATTCTTTCTTACACTTTATCTTATGTGTTATAAAATATCTTAAAGTTTCAAACAGATCGACTTGTTAGACTTCCTAATTTTAACAAAATCGCGTTATGTTAGTTCCACATTCCACCACCAGGGAATGCACTCTATTCTTAACAAAAGCATATCTGAACGAAACTCCTTTACGCAATCTTTCCGTAGATAGATGGGTCGGGATGGTGGCGGTCTTAAACAAGAATTTAAAATATTTGCTGCGGTAACAAACGCTAAGATTTTAAAAATAATTCTAGTCCCCCCCCCCCCCCCACTCCTCGAAATATCACACTCCATTCTTTTTTACACTTTTTTCTATGTGTTATAAACTATCTTAAAGTTTCAAACAGACTGAGTGGCGGTCTTAACCAATAATTCAAAATATTTCCTGAAATTACTATTAGAAAATAGTGGTATGAAATAAACTTTCTGATGATGAATGAGTTATACTTATCTCATATCGCTGTTCAAAAAGCCCAGGCAAATTATTAGATTTCCTAATTTAAGTTAATTCGTGGTTAAATAAGCGCGTCTCTTCATTTTAATCGACGCATTTGATAGGAATAAACCGATTAATTAAATGATAATTAATATTTCAGCTTGTAATTAAGATAGGACTTAGATATGGGTATCAATGAAATCAGCGAGAAATTTGACATCGGGATGCCAAAAAATTTAATCAAAAAATTTAATATTTAAAAAGTTAAAATTTCGTATTAAAATATGCTATTATGGAAAACCACAGCGTCGTCATGTCTACCTGCTTTCCCGCCGAATTGAAATCTTTTTATTTCCTTGTCTTTTGAATTAAAGAAATTAAATTTTTATCGATCGATTTTTAGTGGATATTTTAACTTATACACATCGCAGAAATGTGAACTTTATACCAAATGAAAGTAGATTTTTTTCTGCGTCTGTCTATTCCATTTACAAATTTCTCGGACCAATATTTTCTGATATACGATTTCGCTTTAAAATTTCCACTTCATTTTTCGGCTTAATTTCCTCCGTGGTAACCGTGCATTCGGCTGATTTTACTGGCAACCCTTAGGAGAAACACAGATGATTTCGAGAAAGTACGTTTGAATTTGCGTTAAAAAGGTGGATTGGTTAATTTTAGAAGTTAATTAGCCCGTAATTCGGTTAATTACCAACTTTTTCAAAATTTTATGATTTGTTGTTTGATGTGAGGTGTTCAGCTATAAGTACCCAAAATTTCAAGTCTCTAACATGTATAGTTTCTGAGAACGGGCTCTATCACGGACAGACGGACAGACAGACAGACAGACAGAGGAGCGAGACGAATAGGGTTTCGTGAGATGAACGAAACCCTAAAAAGAATACACAAAAAAAATAATACCTAAAAGAAAATACCCGAATTGGGTAGAATGATTCTTAGGTATGAGGTTACCCAGTTTGGGTCCGTATGCTGGTTTTGGTTAGCACTGTGTACCCATTTTGGGCACTGTTAAATATCCATTTTGGAAGATTTTTTTTTTTTAAATATAAAATGGATATTTAACAGTACCCACAGTGGTAAACAAAACAGGTGTATGGACCAAATTGGGTAATCTCATACCTAAGAATCTTTCTACCCGTTTTAGGTCTACCCGTTTTTTCTGTGTATGAATTAGCAAGATGAGAAAAGCAAACGAAAATATACAACAAAATCTTCCGAATTACTTATGATATCGAAATACGTCCCTTATCTTTGGATACCTCATTAAGTAATGTTTTTTCAAGATTTAACAAAGCATTTTTTTAAAGGTTTATTTCGCTATTACTCAATTTAGGAAACGTCTCTGAGTAGATATTATAGAGCATTAATCTTTTAATTAAACCACTTCTAGGTTTTCAGGATGCTATGCATTCTCATTTAAACATTTTCAGCTGTTTTGTTAGTCAGCAGTCAGTTACTTTATACATACAAAAGTAAGAAAATAATGTTAATTTTAATGATGATGTTAAAGCTGTTAATTTATCATTTTTGTCTGAAAAACATGTTTTATGAAGATCAAAATATTTATTTCAGAACCGACATCTTTTTAAAAGCCAACACTGAAAAAAATGGGTACTCAAAATTGAATAAAAAGTACTCAATTTTAAATACCTGACATACTCAAAAAAGCTCCGATACAAATGTACTCAAAATTGAGAAACACATGTGTTCATTTTTGATCCATGGTTGTGTTCAAGTATGAATTGTTATGAATTCCCCCCCCCCCTCCTGAACCCACAAATTAAAGTAAAAATGTACTAACATTTATTTCCCGTTTAAAATTATTAACAAGAAACGTTTAATTTATTATTTATTAAGAAAAAAAGCAAAATTATTAGCAAGATACACAAATCGAATGTTTTTATAACAAGAGACTTATTTGTGAGCACTTTTAAATTATTTTAAAATACTGTACATAATTTAATTATTGAATCATCATGAACATCTTTTGTGCAACCATAAATGAAATAAACCATTACAGGGTACAAAATTATCGTTTTGTTTGGGTTTGATAACATGTGATGTTTCAAAATTGAGAAGACATGAGTTCATTTTTGATCCAAACACACTCAATTCGATATGAGTGCATCTATTTACTCATTTTTGAGTACTTCATTTTTTTCAGTGAATAATGAGATTTGAGAAAACAGATTAACACTCTCGCCGCGTAATTCTTTTATCAAAATGTGTTAAAAAATTTTGCAATTTTTTATCCCATATTGCAAACTTGCATGTACTTTAGAGATAAAATATGCAAAAAAATTGTGTAAAAGAGGTTTTTTTCTTTTCAATACAGAATTAGATCATAAAAAATGCGTGGCAGAAAGAGCGTCTTTTAAAGAATTTTTAATCTTTTATCACCGATTTTTCAAAACAGAAATTTTTGTCTAATTTAATCGGAAAAATGACAGGCAAAATTTACAATAAATAACAACAGGTGGAAATAATCAAGGAGGGTTAATTAGACGGAAAAAATGCACCCCCGCGGAAATCGCGGGTTGAGCAAATTTTGCTACATTTGCGTTGCCCGTGGAAATCGCAGGATGTGCAGCGAGATAATTAATACAATAACAGCTATTATGAAACGTTTATGAAAAGCAGTGGCAGCAAAATAATTTTTTTAAATACTTCTTTTAATTTCGAATATATTGCCCTCTGAAGTCTCTAAATAACGTTTTCCGTGATTAGGGTAACTCGAATGATTACATCACATATATTCGTATCGTGATTATGTTATATTTTTTGTGTAAGCATTTATCTTTTTTTTTAAATGTTGTATATATTACTTCTCAAAAAACATTGGTGTCGTTATTGATTTGCAACATGCAGCATATTTATTTCTACATTAGAATATAATAATTAGTTTTTCTATTTAAGTACCTTACTGATCCATATGCTTCTTTTACTTAATTAACTATTTTAAAACTTGAAGTTTAATCACATTTTTATTTTTCTGATTAACAGAACACAACTTTAATTATCTGTCCCACAAAAAAGTAATAAAAAAATTCTTTTTTTGTTATAATGTTTATCCAAAAAAAAGGAGTGAAACTTAATCAAAATCAACGTTACTTATTTGATATATACTTATTTGATTATGTGATTATTTGAAAATATTTTTCCACAGAAAGTTTGCTCGACACTAGAGGTCTGCACGGGCCCGGGCTTGGCCCGAGGCCCGTACCCGGCCCGGCCCGCGGGCCGGGCCGGTCCGGCGGAATGGAGGAGAATTTTCAAACGGGCCGGGCCGGCAGAATTAGGGCAATTTTTTTCAACGGGCCGGGCCGGGCCGGACCGGCAAAAAAATTGAACGGGCCTGCAGGGCCGGGCCGATAAAAAAATTAATCGGGCCTATCGGCCCGATATAAGAATTTGAGAGAAGCAGATAAAATACGAGGCCATTTCCAATGAATATGACTTTTTCGAGAAGTATAAATGTGCGTTACGAGCCGATGCGAGTTTAACAACATCAATACAGAAATGTAACATGTCCATCGTAGAGATCGGCATCGTACAGTTACATTATGCCTGATCCCGGGATTAATTTTATCGGCAGACTTGTGCGGGACGGAACTGGTCTTAATCGTTCTCAGGATGTGTAGGGCAGGCATTATGTTTTGTAAAAGTATTAATAGCAATAATGAACTTCTGTTAACAGTATCTTTGGAAATGTACCTTAAGGTGGTTCTCATATTTACTGCTCAACAATGCGAAACTTTCAGACACATTTTCTGACTCATTTTTAACTATAAAGGCATAAAATTGACAGGTCTAAGTATTGAAGGCATTTGGAATCGAATAGCGTTTCCATATTTCATAAATTACGTACAGAGATAACAGAGACTCTTGTCACAGGACTGTACGTTTTTCTCCTTTCCTGTGATATCGCTTCCGGAAATTCGATTCAAAACGCTAACTTTGGCAGTATTTTCTGAAAGATATATTGCTTTTATCTAAGAAAAAAACGGCATTTACATGGTTTCTGAATAAGAATACCTGCCAATCTCATGCGTTTCCGAAAAGAAATGAATTCATAAATGTATCAAAATGTAGCTCCTTTGGATTTGAGAAAAGGCTTAAAAATGACAGAAATATTTTCACAAATCTACTTTTTATTATAAGCTTCAAAAGTTATCATGTTTTTTAACACTTTATTCTAAACTACAATAATCTTTTAATGAACCCTTATTTAAATTTTGTAATGTCTGTAGAGACGTTGACTAAAACACTGTAAGTAATCGTTAATGTTTACTATTGTGTGTTTTCTATTTTGCGAACACATAGTAATTTAAAATATACTGTAAAATGTTCCCATAAATATGCATGCATTATTCATTAAAAGAATCTTAATTGTATATCGAGAAAAAACGGAATTTTTTGTTGAAATTGAGTCGGGCCGGGCCGGGCCTGTTTTCCCTGATTTTTTGTACGGGCCGGGCCTGTTTTCACTGATTTTTGTACGGGCCGGGCCGGGCCAAGAACGGTAAAAATGTAAACGGGCCGGGCCGGGCTCGGGCCGAACTTTCAATTTTTACACCGGGCCGGGACGGGCCAAAATAGCTTTCCTTCGGGCCGGGCCGGACCCGGGCCTGGAAATTCCGGCCCGTGCAGACCTCTACTCGACACTTAACTTCGGCCTTAGAAAAGATAAATTGATTCCAATAAGAAAAAAAATTGGTGTGTAAAAATAAAGCATATTTTATTATTTACGAAGTAGGTTAAATTTATTTTTTTTCTTTTTATCCTTGTAATATACACAGGGTGTCCGTTCTTATCGTGTACAGCGAGAAAAATCCTAAACTGTTAGTTTTAGAAGTATAGTTCCTTTTGACTAAATGTTTCAAACCTGTTCTTTATCATATGCAAAACCTTTTACGTGAAATTAGTTATTGTTGAAAATATTGTTAAATTAAAAAATTACACAGTTTTTCTGCTTTAGATTGTATATTTAGGAAACATTCCTCCATATTCTAACATGTTACGTATACAGGCCGTGCAATCTTATTGCTGACTAAGAGAATATCCGTACTCTGTTAGTTTTAGAAGTATTTCTATTTGGCAAAATGCTTCAAATCTATTTTTCCTCATATGCAAATTCATTTACATCAATTTAGTTGTGTCAGGTGTTGTTGTTCAGAAACTATGTAATCGAGCTGTTTGTTCCGGTTTTTTTTTTTTTTTTTTTTTTTGCAAACGCAATTGATCTTTCAGAGAATAGTGTCAAAGTGGACGTTTTGAACCAAATTTCCGCACGAAAGGTGAAAATCCACTCAAGTAAGATTGAAAAACATGTTTGTCACGTGATCAAAATCGCTTATAATTCAATAGGTAATTTATAGATCCAAAAATAGAAAACACAGTTCGATTCCAAATCGCTTCCATGGTCAAGCTTTTCAATGTTATACCTTTCCGTTAAAAAATGAATTTGTAAATGTGTCAAAACGTTTTGCACTTGTTAAGCAGAGCGGTTGAGAACAGCCTTAACTACGCGTTGTGATAAACTAAACTACCTCCTGCCAGTGGCAGTGAAATAGATTATAATATCTGGGCAAACTTCTCTTAATAAAAACAAATAGAAATTTTTAGTATATTTGTGAGAGAAATTTTGTATGAATAGGGTACTTAAATGAGATGGAATCTTCTATTTAATTTTACTGATGGAAGTTAGCTACGGTAGTAATCGGAAAATTTTCATCCACAACTGGCATCTTGTGACAACCTTCTCAGTTAATTTACACGCAACTCGTAGACAATATACTATATGTCTTTCCCAGATAGCATGAACATTAGCAGCGAGTTTGATTTTTCCTGATGTTATCTTGTCGTGACAAATTTTAATTTAGAAATTCGCAGCCAATCTCCCGCAAGGTATACCATCAACCACTTGCATGAGTAGTTTGTTGTGAAACTGATGACAAGAGTGTTGTTAATTCACGAAAGTGACGAAAGCAAAAAATCCCTCTGTTGAGAGAATAGATCATCAGCACATACGCAGAAATTGCAGGAATTTTATTCGCCGGGCACCGCTTTTTCTAAACGCTATACTTATCAAATGCCAAAAAATGTTCGAAGTGAAAAGTACGAATATTACCTTAAGTTGTTTATGGTGATCAAAACATTGATGGACCTTCTGCCGGTGCGTTCGCGTCAATTGACCTGGTCACGTCTATGGACCCCTTCGAAGGGGTTATATTGTAACCGTTTTAGACAGATAGTGTGGCATAGAAAAATTACTACTTTGCAGTAAGTTTCAGTACTTTTGATTACTTGTTAGCCGTTAATCTGCAATAAATTTGATACAGCATGAATTTAACTTGTACGACAAGTTAGCTGCAAATTCAAAGTGTGGTGAGTTCGGCGTTTGCGTTATCTTGCGTTGTCTTATGAACTTTCTGTCTTGTCATGCTGAGCTTACTGCAACTTTGCAGGTTTTCAAAGCAAGACTCATGAAAATTTTCTGCAAACTGAAAATGTTATGTGGGTCTGTTCTGTATTCATAACTCCATTGTTCTAACACGTAAAATTTACAATCATGTGTGTACAATCTTATTGCTGATTGATAGAAAATCCCTAAACTGCTAATTTTAGAAGTTAGTTCCATTTGACAAATGTTTCAAACCTGTTTCTCATCATTATGTAAATTCATTTACATCAATTTATTTATTTTTTAAAAAAAATAGAGAAATTAAAATTTTTATACCGTCTGTCTGTCGTAGAATCTATAGTTGGTTGGTTGTATTTATGACGGCCAATTATCTGCACGAGGGATATAGGCCCAGGGGGAGTGCCCTTCGTGGGGGTCTTTCTAAGGGAACCTAACCCGTATTAACGTTTGGAAATCCAAGGTTCGAAGAAAACCACGAAAACTCCGAACGATTAGGCCGACGGGCGCGATTGGGTTCGAATCCAGCACCTCCCGTCTACCAGCTTCGAGAGCAGAACCTCTCAGCCGCTGGTGGGCGCCGTAGAATCTATATTCAGAAAAACTTTTTCCATGTTCTAATATGTAAACTGTGATGGAAGATATTTCAATCTTATAATTCCCTAATAAAGATCCGAAACCTTGCTTCCCTCCTTCCCTACAGAAAATAACATCCTTAAAAGTGAAAGTGGAAGAACACTTAGCAGCTGACAGATAAGAATCCAGAAAGTCTGTATTTCTTCTTTTTTCGTATCATGTGAAATATGTAATGCTTATCCATATGTTCACGCGTATGTTCTTCTGGCTTGCATAAGAGCTTATAAACACCAAACTTGATTTATACACGGAACTTTTTTTACCTAACATTTATTTCATTTTGACTTTAACATAAATAGCCAATTATACTTAATTGGGTGATTGCAACAAAGTGCAGAAAATATATACACTCGTTAAAAATTAATGATGTAGGCCGCGCGATGAAATTGTGTCTTGTAACTCACTTTTCCAATCGGCTCTCAACTGTAAAAGAATCGAAAATGTTACGCTCTTTCTTTCTTAATATGTTTAATAAAATTATTTTTTTCTTTTCTACCACATAACTAGATTCATAAAGTATAACACCATATACACACACCACAATGATATAAGATGATTAAGCCCGATGAATAACCATGTGATGGATATACGATTGCTGAATAATATTACGTTTTCATGATAATTCATTAAGTTCCTGGCTAACCGGTGTACGATACGGTTATATATAAAAGGTAAGCGAATTACTTATTCCCTTTTTTTTTTTTTTTTTTTCTATAGTGAGGCATAATGCTATTTAAGTTCATAAAATTGAATGAATTGAGGAGTGTGAGAACTCACGCTAAGAAATGTTAGGCATACATTTTTCTAACAAAATATACAGGGTGTCCAATCTTATCGTTGACTGACAGCAAGTCTCTAAAATGTTCGTTTTAGAAGTACCATTTGACAAATTGATTCAAACCTGTTCTTCATTATATGCAACAAACCTGTTCTTCATTATATGCAAATTCATTTACGTCGAATTAGTTATTTTTGAAAAACCTGCGAAATTTAAATATTTTTATACGGTCTATGGGTCTACAATGTTGAAGCTTCTGATGGTAAACATCCTTATATAGTGTTATTACATGTAAAAAGTGCAAGCGACAAAAATCGCCTGCGATTCATCAGATTTCCTGAAACTTACGTATTATCCACCGGAAACTTACGTAGTATCCAAGCATTTCATTGGCTGTTTGGGAAAAGTCTTTTCCATCGTCAGATTTCCAAGCATTTGATTGGCTGTTACTGGCGACTCGCTTCGTTTCAGGTGTCAAAGACGCGCAGACAGAAAAAAAAGTTGCTTGCTTTCGAAGCGACTCCCCTGGAGCCATAGACATAACATGGAGACGCCTGGAATTTCAAGCGACTTTGACTCCTCGTATAATAACACCATTTGTGAATCTTTCTTATATTTTGTCGAATAACAAGTGTATTTTCTTTACTCTAAAAAGGATGGAGTCATAGTTACACACAAGATATTTCAAGGCAACTTCCAGACGATTCTTGCAGACTTTTAAAACCTTTTCACAATGAATTTATTTTATTGAATTAAAAAAGAAATATTATTTATTTAGAATGCGCCTACTCTTAATTAAATTTAATATTTTTCTTTTACATAATCTATAATATAAATGTGAATCAGATTTTATTCTTTTGTTCTTTAAAAATTAGAATTTAGTCAAAATTAACATTTTTTTAATTGATATTATTTCATGGTACGTTTGCTGCATACATTATGATAATAATATTTGAAAAAATAATTTAAATCAAATTACAAAATAAAAAAAACTCGAAAAAATATAAAGAAAAAATTTGAAATTGATTAACACTGTGATTTTTTTCTTTTAGAAAAAAATGCTAATTTTAATTAATAAAGTGATTTAAAAACTGAAGTAGAAGAAGTGCAAAGTTATGGAATTAGACGCTCTTTTTAAAATGAGAAAATGGGAGCTTAAACAAACAAAAAAAAAACGTCGATTAATAATTTCGTTCGATGACTTATTTTTATGTTTTTTTAACAATTTTCAGGAATATGAGTTAATTTAGTTTTTAAAATTATAAGAAATATTAACACTTTAGCACAATAAATCCTTTAATTTTTTTTTTTTTGTTGTTGTTCTTTTCTGTCCATGTTTAAGCATTGTTTCAGAAAAATATTCTTATGAACATAAATTTGTTTTTCTAATAATATGTTTCTAAGTCTTTGTGAACCTGCTTTGTCACCTTTTGTTTTAATACTTCTGCACTCTGAGTTTTATTAGCGTAATGGATTACATACCAACCATCTCCTGACTGTTCAACGCAGCTATTTGGAAATAGGAATATTTTTTTTTTACTTAATATCAAACATTTACCGTACAGTTCTGAAAATAAGCCCTCCTTTGAAAACATGAAATATTGGAAAAGTGAGGAGAGGTTTATGATCGGAATTTTTTTGAAAATTTTCTCATTACCAACTCTTAACATTAATGTCAGTTAAGGGCAGCTGGAAGGTCAATACCTAAAATATATCGAATTTTCAATACCATTTTTCCTCTTTCTACTGATATACAGCAGACGCTCGTTTTTACGAACCTCTTTTTCACGAACACTTGCGATTTTACGAACTATAGAGTGGTCCCGAATATACTCCCATAGAATCAATGTAATTTTTCGCTCCCATTTACGAACTACGGATTATGAAAATCTCTTTTTTGCGAACTCAGTTTTCATACTTCTGCACTTTTTTTTTAAATATCTGAACGCAGTGTTACGTCAATTAAACTCTCAACAGGTGCAATGAGACATCAGGTACATTCCAATAATGTGTTGTTTTTCCCAATCTCTTTCGGAGGGAGATGACATAGCAACAATTTCAAGTAGTGGTTGTCAGGACTAAGGCACTTTTTTGAAGGGAACAATAACTGTGAAAGGATTTCAAGCATAGTTAAAATGAAAACATATATTTTCCAAAGTGTGATTTAAAAAAAAAAATAAGTGATTATTTCCATTCCTAATTTTTTATCTATGTATTCATCTATGTATTTTCACCTACTATGAACTAATCCAGTCTGTGTTTTCATATGTAATATTTTCAAAGCATGTTTCAGTGTACTAAAATTATCTTTAGTGTATAAATTTGCATTTATTTCTTGTATATGTATAACTTTATTAAATAATAAATAATCTTGAAATACTGCTTCATCTATGAAGAGGGGGCAGTTTGATAAAATTAGATAAGAATAACGTACGTATTCATATCATTTTTGGTGTTTTTCTATTTTACGAACTTTCTATTTTACGAACTATTTTAGTGTTCCCTACGGGTTCGTAAAAACGAGCGTCGACTGTATTACTTTTGTTTCTACGGCAATCAGAAGTTGGAAAATTTTTAGTAATTCTGTTTGTTTATCTGCTTTATTACTAGTGTGTTTATGTACTTTAAACTTGATTTTCTCAAAATGTTGATTTTTAACTTCGATGCACCTTTTTGAAAAAACTATTATACGTTATGCTTTGAAATTTCTCTTGAACATTCTATACATATCCCTGTTTAACCCTTTAATTCTCGCTCCCGTCAATATCACGGGATGAGGTGTCGTTCGTTATTTCTCGTGCCTGTCATATTTCCGGGCTGGAGATTTATTGCTGGAAAAAACGTCTGAAACTAGAAAAATTTAACTGTCATTTCGGTGTGAAGTCTTTGAATATTAGCAGTCGGGTTTGGTTTTGGCGCGTATTGTGATGTTGGACTTAGTATTGCATGTTTCGAAATATATGACACTCAAAAAAGTTATTAATAATCAAAATTTAATGTATATTATATTATTTCAAATATTATTAGTAAAAATTTGTTTGATGATGATAAATAAAGATCTAAGATGTGAAAAATAAAGGTCTTATTCAAATTAATTTGTATGGTGTAAAACAGACATTAAAACACAGAATTCTCGCATGATGCCTTTTCCACAAATGTGAATTTGTTCTATAACATCTTTTTTCTTTCGCCTTAAAAAAATACAAAACTAATTGCATATTTTATATAGAAACCTTATGATTATTCAATTTCTGTAATTAAAAAAAATAGGTACTTTTTTGATGGTTTTTCCAAATATTAAGCGACCTGGGGTTAATCAGAGGTGAATTGTTTAAACTCATTAAAAGAACATTTTTTATTATTATCATTATCTTTCAAAAAATTACATGTTTTTTGAAATTTAAATGTGGTTTCTACTTCAGATTTTTTAAGAAAATATCTTAGCTTTATTTAATTATAAATTTAACTTCAGATTATTAAGAATTGTTTATTTTATGCATAAAAATAATTCAAGTCCATATCTTAAGTAGTTTATGAGAAAAGGTACATTAATTTAACATGGCAGGCATAGGGATTCCGACTGCCCTTAACAGAAATTAATTGGTACACGATAAGGTATATTCCGTAAATATTTAAAATAAATATCCTAATAAAGTTTTTAAAATTTAAAAGTAAACACAAATAATAATTAAGTAATCCTCTAAAAATATTTCCTTTCTAGAGAGAGAGAAACAATTCAAATTCAACTTTTTTACGTGTAAAAACGAATACTTGAAAGTGTCAGCAACTTCGCGTTATTTGAATGCTGGAAAAAGAAATTACTGAGCTGCAAGCATAAGAGAAAAATAATTAAAAGACAAATATTGAAAAGCAAAACCTGTTTTTGCACTATTATATAAAATCTATACACTATATACAGGGTGATTACACATTAGTTGGGCAATTTCGTAAGTTAAGAACTTCCGAAATATTAAATGAAATTAACTAGTTGAAAGTCAGACTAGTAGTAATATTGCCGAAGTTTAATCATAGATGGCGTCAGGTGTCATAACTGAGGTTATCGCTTAGTGAGCGGTAATCATTCTTGTTCGGCATTATGAAAATGGAGACGTACAACGGTGCTCAAAAAGCGAAACGTTGTCATTGGTTTCATGAAACTCATTCTGCTGTGCAAGAATCTAAAATCAAGAACTAAAGAACTAAAATCAAAAATCTGCGCTGCAATTAATTTGATCGACGGAAACATGCTGACAAATATGTGGCAAAAAACGATTTACTGATGCAGTGTTGCCAGATTTGGAACATTTTTGTCCCCAGATTGTTGATTGTCACCGCTTTTTTGAAATAGAAAAATTCGGCCTATGTAACAACGGATTAAAAATTCTGAAAAATAAGGCGAATTAAACTATGTTAAAAAAGTGGTGAGAGTCAAATAATCTGAATTAAAACAGTCCCCAATTTTGCAGCACTATACCGATGGGACATTTGCAGAGTCACGAAAGGAAGTCACATCGAACATTTGTGATAATGGTAAACTTGAACTATTTTTCTATCTTACAACAATATTCACTTTAATATTTTACCTGTCAATTCCATTCAATAAATTATTCTTTTTGTCCAACTAATTTGTAGACAGCCTGTATATATATGTTACATTGTTAGATCTAATCCCGCGATTTCCTTATGTTATTCTAAATTACTACTTTATATTCACTAAATCCTTATTCTTAAATAATCTCTATCGTTAACTCTGTTAAATTCTATGAGGCAATATGAAACAAATCTGTGGCAAGGAATGATTTACCGATTGAACATTTGCAGAGTAACGAAAAGAAGTCACATCGAACATTTATGATAATGGTAAAATTGAACTATTTTTCAATCTTACAACAATATGTACTTTAATATTTTTCCTGTCAATTCCATTCAATAAGTCATTCTTTTTGCTCAACAAATTTGTAGACATCCTTTATATATATATACTGTATATATATACAGTATTGTCCCCGATTGTCCCCGGAATTGGATGGCAAGGTTACCGCGGATAACAAAATTCGCGGATAACCCGAAAAAGACTGAAAATTGAGTGCAAGCAGGAAAAAGGGAAAATTCAACATAAAAACTATGTTTTAGTGTGCAATAAATATAATAAAACGTTTAAAATACATACATATGCACAGTACAGCAGAAACCTTTGCTTTACGTCTAAATCTTTAAAATAAAGATCAGTAAACAAGAAACAATGCCATACGTACTGTACAAAAAGAATTGAGTTACACCTTTTTAACAAAATCAGTCACTTGTTTTTTATTCTTGCTTTGGAATCACCTTTTCTTTATTCTAAATTGTAAACTAGTTTTTATTTTAGTATGGAATAATTTTTACCTCGAAAATGAAGCTATTCTTGATATACTCTCCTGGAATTTATCATAATAGTCATATTTAATACTTAAATATTTTAATTCATGTGTTTACGTTTGGTTAATAAAATCAAGAAAAGACATCAAGGCTTTATATTCGATATTTCAAACATGGCAACCGAATCTAGAAATATTCTTCTGTTTCTTACGAATACATGAATTTTTTTGTTTATATTTATTAGTAGGGCTTATTTTATTTTCCCTGCTGATAGCTTGAATAATAATAATGATAATAAAAATTGTTTCGCGGATAAACCGTACCGCGAATCATCCGCTCGCGGATAATCTAGGTTTTATTGTATGTATATCTGTTGTTAATCGACCGATTTCGTTCAAATTTTCAGCAAATTGCAATAATAGTAAATTAGACTGTGTAATAATTTTTTATTAAAATGGAATTCGTTTTTAGAATATTCGAGCACCCCCCCCCCCCTAAAAAAAGAGTACTGAAGAGCAACTGCAATTCAAAAGGAGAGGAATATCTTCGGTTTGTTTTGTTTATTCTACTCTGTGAAGTCGGAAGTCAGAGGTTATTAAAATCAGATCATAACCTTTGGATGGATAATATGTTTCGAAATGCAGAAAGAATCAGTGTATAGACTGTTTTTTTTTTTTTTTTTTTAAGGGAGAAAAAATGCCACATGTTTTTACACAAAGAAAAGAAAGACAAAATATCTTGAAAAAATTACAGTGCACAAAAAAGAGCAGGGAGCATTTTCTACGACTAACAAGAAAGAAAAAAATCATGCGTCAAGCATAGATTATAAAACACTTTCCTACTCATTCAGAATAATGTAACAAAACAACATCGTTTAAAAAATTAAAATATTACGTCTAATTCAACCATATGGAAACGAATAACACATTTCGAAACCCAATTTCAGCTGTTCCCATCCACCATCGGAAAATTATCCGAATTTTTTCAGAAGCGCTGTATATGATATACAGATTTGAATCTATTAACCACATGCATGCCAAAATTTAATTCACTTAAGAGATACATATACTTCAGTTGAAAATTTACCTTCAGCAATTTCCTCTAATAAGGAGAACGGTACGTGAATACTTTTGTGCAGCCCTGCACTTAAGGTATAGAACTATAGAGTAAGATGGAAAAAATTAATTAAATTTAAAAGCGCATACCGAGTTTTAAACCGTACACTCCAGCACTTATTATTCAAATGCAGTACTGTACTGTAACCGATTTGTTTTGTGCGTCCCTGTACATGAATAAAAATGCTATGAATACTCTGTTCTGACGTGATCGTAGTGAAATTAAGTGATTTATATCAGTTTCAATACATTTAAAATAGCGTAATGTCATTAAAATACTCTGCAAACGATTTTTTCCCCCTATACCATAATGTAATGGAATACTTTTGAGTGCCCCTGTAAATGAACGATTAATCCTACATACTTCATATACGATAAAAATCATGCTTTGGTGACCTTAAATGACCTTTATCAATTTCATGAAAATCCGAGTATATTTACGGGAGTCTTAGAGCGTGGACAGACAAACCGAATGCATAAACAGAACACCTTTCAACTTTGTTGGAAAGTATTAAGTAGCGGGACGAAGCATGAAAACAAAGAAAGTAAATTTTCGGAGTTATCGACACCGTAGAAAATTTTGTCGGCAAGGTGTGAACGAAAACACGCACCAACAAAGATTTTTCGTAAAGGGGCTTACAAATGAATTTTTTTCCAAAAATGGAATTTGATGAAAATGGAGGGTGAGTGTGTGTGTGTGTGGGGGGGGGGGGGGGGGGTATGCAAAATGTCTGTCTCTGTGTTTGTGAGTCTGTCTGTCTGTGACACAAATTTTGTCGGCGCTCTATCTCAAGAAATGGTGCACGGAATTTAATAAAAATTTATTTTCAGGTAGTCTCCTAATACAAATTGGTGCTGATTAGATTATGGTGTAAATCGCCAAACAGGTGCGCTGCTATGCTGCATTTATCGCGATTTCTGCAACAGCTCTATCTCAAGAACTAATGCACGGATTTTCATCAAACTTCAGATTCAGTTAGTCCTTAATATGAATTAGTGCTGACTACGTTTCAGTGTAAATCGCGCAACAGGTGGCATTGCTATGCTGCATATTGCAGGATTTACACCATTTCCGCAATAGCTGTATCTCAAGAATAATGCACGGATTTTCATCAAACGTCAGATTCCGTTAGTCCTTGATATGAATTGGTGCTGATTACGTGTTGGTGTAAATCACCCAACAGGTGGCGCTACTGTGCTACATTTTCACGATTCCCGACATAGCTCTATCGTAAGATCTAATGCACGAATTTTCATCTAACTTCAGATTTGGTTAAACGTTAACACAAGTTGTTACTGATTAGGTTTTGATGTTTATTGCCGAATAGGTTGCTATGCTGGAATTTTCACGATTTTCGAAATAGCTTTATCTCAAAAACTAATGCATAGATTTTCTCCAAACTTTAGATTCAGTCAGACGCTGACATAAGTTGTTGCTGATTAGGTTTTGATATAAATCACCCAAAAGGTGGCGTTTTAAGCTGTATTTTGCTGGATTTACACGATTTCAGCGTTAGTCATATCTCAAGAACTAATGCACGGGATTTCATATCTTTAGAAGCCTCATGAGGGGCATATATTGCCATTTAATTTTGACACTGTGACAGCGAATTTTGAAGTATTAACATATATGAGATAGAAGGAAGTTTTGGGATTGGTACATGCGACTAGTTTAGTTATTCTTTTATAAAACTTTCTGAATGTTTTGAATTTGTTATCTTAGTTAGTGAACTTCTTACTGTTTATCTAGCAAAATTCGTATTTGAAGAATTAAATTAACTGAAGAAAGGTAAAAATCAGTTTGATTAGTTTCGAATTTCGAAATTTCGCATTGACGTTTTGTTAATAATATAGAAAGTCTGAACTTTTCACTTTAACGATTTTACGATTATTTAAGGCTTTCGTTAAATTTACCTTTATTTTAATTTAAAATATTACTCCGCCGATTCATCGTTTTACTGATTTAGATTTGTACGTTTAATGCGGACGATAAAATTTTTATTTGAATATTTAAAATTATTTGTATTTTCTATGTAATGCCCATGATATTAATTTAAAACTTTATAAGTCTTTCTTCTACCTTTAAAAAAAGAAATTATTGAACTCGTGAAATTTTTCATATTCCGGTTTTCAACGAATTTACACATTTTAAGGGTCAGAGATCCTGAATAAAATGTTTTTACAAAATGCATGTCTCTGAGTCCGTCCGTCTGTCTGTATGTATGTGACACAAATTTCGTGGGTGCACTATCTCAAGAACTAATGAACGGGATTTAATAAAACTTTAGATTCATTTAGTCCCTGATATAAATTTGTGCTGATTACTTTTTGGTGTAAATTTCCCAACAGGTGGCGGTTCTATGCTGCATTTTTCACGATTTCCGCAATAGCTATATCTCAAGATCTAATGCACAGATTTCCATCAAATTTAAGATTCAATTAATCCCTGATATAAATTCGTCCCGATTATTTTTTGGTGTAAATTGCCCAACTAGCGAACTATGCAGAATTTTTTACGATTTCTGCAATAGCTCTATCGCCAAAAATAATTCACGGATTTTCATCAAACTTCAGATTCGGTTAGAAGTTGAGATAAGTTGTTGCTGATTAGATTTTGATGTAAAGCAGCTAACCGGTAACACTGCTAAGCCGTATTCTTCAGGAAGTATTAACATGTATGAGATAGAAGAAAATTTTGGAAAAACCATATCCGAATATTTAATTAATTTATTTATTTTTTAAATAACCATGATTTTTAAATTGGTATATTGTAATATTTCGTTTTCAAATACTGATTTTTTTTCGAGTTACAGAACTTCTAACTTTCTACTTAAAAAGCTGTGATTTAAAGACACCAATTTATTAAAGGATAAAAAATTTAAATTCGTTTGATAAATGAAAAATGTCGAAAATCCGTATAGATTTTGCATTAAGAAATGATTATTTAAACAATTTAACTTTGAGGTTTTCCCGATTACTAAAAGAAATTTTAAAATTGAGCATTAATTTATGTAAGACATACCCCGGTTAATTCCTTCATTGGTTTGAGAATGACATATTTCTGCTGAGGATTTCTTTGAAATTCGAATAGTTGAAACGATCTTCTATGTTTGACATTCAGTCTAATTTCCGAACATAAAAAGTAGAATTTTTATATAGAAATAATATTTAACTTGCTCGAATCTGTCGACCTGTTAAGGGGGTTCCCCTGTGTGACAACCTGTATTTTAAGCATTTTTTGGGAAAATTTTTTTGGACGACAAATAAAAAAATAGAACTTTGAGTTTTTTATTATACATTTATTGCTATTTCACGAATATGTAGAACAAATTCCAAGCAAAAATATTTTTTAGAACGTAAGTTATACAGCTCTGAAGATACCTGTCTCCAAAAAAAGGACGCTCACTTCCTCCAAGATTTCGCTTGATTGGCTTATCTGAAAGAGAAAAAAAAAATGGCGTTTTAATCTTTAAGCCTAAATGCATCGAATGAACTAGAATCATTTGAAAATATTAAACATTGGGTTTTTGATAGACTTTTGAAAAAAATTTTCAATTTTCATGATATTTTATTAATTTTTCGTTACGAAAATAATAGAAATACAGTGAAACCTCTCTGTAAGGGCCTCCCGCAGTTCCATTGAAAATTGGCCCTTATAGGGGTGGCCCTTGAATAGGGGTGACAAAAAAAACAACAACTGAAAAAAGGAAATAAAAATCTATACAGGTGAAAAACTGTTTATTAACATATTCAAACTCAATACATGATTGAAAAATTTTTCTATTGAAGTTTGTTTACTTTTCATAAGTTTTTCGCAGACAATTTTGATTTCTAATTATTCTTTTACTTTATGGAACAAATTACTTAAATTTGCATCATTTATTAATGCCTTAGAATGAGATATTAGTTATTTAATCCTGTTACCATTTCTTTACAGGTGTAAAAATTGTGCTTCAATATGCATTCACAGTTTTAGTAAATGTGGGATCAGATTTTCTAGATAACCTGTTATTCTTTGTGTGTCCACAACAAATGGTCAAGTTTCTCCTCCCACCCAACCCCTACAGGTTGAAAAGTCAAGCAAAGTGTGAGGAACACCTGTTTGTCTCACTTGTGGAAAAGTTTGTGGTCCTTCATTGTGTTACTAAATCCTCCCATTTCCCCCTGCCTTCTTTATTGCAAGTGCAGTTATTTGCTGAACTCTTATCTTTAGGTTCAGTAATTCAATACACCTGTTTAGGATTTAAGGCACATGTGAAAAAAAATGGCCTTTATGAGGGGTAGGTGCGGACCTTAATAGGAGTAAATTTAACATTATGTTTATGAGAAAATTTTTCGTTCCTAAAAATATTGGCCCTTAATAGAGGTGGCCCTTGAATAGGGGTGGCCTTTAAAAGAAGTTTCACTGTATTCGGAATTTTCGGATGATCCTAGATCACTTCGTGCGTCTACATGTACTGAGTGTACACTATAAATTTCAAATGAATCGCTCAAACCGTTCTCGAGATATGATGGGGGAAAGTTTGAAAACAAAGTTTTGATAAAAACGCATTTAAAGATTCAAGTACAGTTTAAACAATGAAAATCTCTACTTACATCAATCTGCGATGCCTGGTCCATAGAGCAGTCCTTCCTCTTCCTGTTGGAGGTCTTTCAATGCGGATTGCTCTGCTTTTGCTTCCATTCTGTCATTTTTCGCAACGACAAAATAAGTGACTCTTGAAATTTCCTTCTATACCTATGTAAACCACTTAACTCGGCGCTCCAAACATCTGATTTTTCTAAATGCTATATCATTATAAAGAATTCGAATTTTAGAAAATTTTTTACCATCGTTTTCTAGACATGTTAAGGAATCAATTTATGCAAAAGAAAAAATCAATTTTTTGAACCCATCACACGGGGAGAACCCCCTTAAAAGGACGTATCATTTCATTGGAAACTATTGTGTGTCAATATCCGTTTTTGTTACTATCTGCATATAATAATGATAGCATATATCTATACATTAAATATTATGAGAACAAATATGTTTCAGGATCTATTTATATAAAATCCAAGACTCTGTGTGTCCCTCACAATTCCGGTTGGACCGCCTCATTGATCGCGGCCATGTTAGGCTTCCTATGGAAATATTGGTATCAGCTTCAACAAATAGTAATTGGTGAAAAATAGCAATGGCAGGGTAGCCACAATAGCGCCAAAGTCTGACCAATTTGGTAAAATACATCCAAATTTGGCGACAAAATTAATTTGCCATATATGAGGCCAGCTTGACGATAGCTGGCTAATTTGGCAAAATCCCATGGAAACACATTAACTGTTACTAATAATAGAGCTCATCGCAATTTAATTTAAACTCCGCGCATTTAAGGGTTTTTTTTTTCAAAATCTATGGGTCAGAATTTAAAATGTAATATACGAAAATGCACGTCTTTACATCTTTATCCCGATGCTACTAATAACATAACCGCCACTAGGCGGCACTGTACGATCTGAGCTCCTAACTGCCCAATTTTAAAGTGATTTACCACGGCCCAACTCGATCTTTCGTCTTAACGCGCAGATCGAGTGAAGCCTTGGATTTACATAGCCGGATACAGAAATTAAATTCTCGGTGTTTTTCCAGTATAGGGGCCTTGGTCAAATAGAGAAAACGGCCTTGGCGAAGAAGAAAATTTGGCAACATATTTCCACATTTTAAAATGTGTTATTTTCATCTATCACTGCGGAACAAGCGAGAAAAACTACACATATTCCTACATATGTGTTGCATAAATCTTTATATCTCATTTTCCGTCATTTTTGTCGGGCTATCTTTCTAGTCTAATAATAATAATAATAATATGACGAGAAGAATTAAAAATACATACCTTAATAGTAGTATTTAACTTACTACTATTTTTATTAACACTTTCCAACAAAGTTGAGAAATGTTTAGGCATTCGGTTTGTCTCTCTGTCTGTCCACGCTCTAACTCCCGTAAATATACTAGGATTCTCAAGTAATTGATAAACTATATTTAGGGACACCAAAGCATGCTTGGCATTGTATATGAACTATGTAGGATTAGTAGTTCGTTTACAGGGGCACTCAAAAGAATTCCATTGCATTCCGGTATATGGGGGGAAATCGTTTGCAGAGAATTTTAATGAGATTCCACTATTTCAAATGTATTGAAACTGATAAAAATCACAGAATTTTAGTACAAAATGATTACGATAGAATAGGGCATTCATGGCATTTGCCGTTCATTTGCAGGGACACACAAAAGAAATCGGTTACAGTACTCTCTTTGAATAATAATTGCTGGAAGTGCGTTTCAAAATTCGGTATGCTCTTTAAAATTTAAATAAATTTTTGCATGTTACTCGTTGTATATAAATTCTATACCTCATATAAAAGGCTGTACAACAGAATTCACGTACTCTTTATTAGCGAAAATTGCTAAAGGAGAGTTTTTATTAGCTCCTTATTAGGCAGCCTAAGAGAGACTGCTCAGGGCCGGCTAGGCCTGCCCCTTAGAGCTTAACGTCTCTCCCGGTATGTTCCCCGACACGTTGGGGCTCGTTAGTGAGTCCAGCCCTGTCCGGCCATATGCAGACGGACAAACACAAAAGGCTCAAGGGGCGACGCTCACCCGCCAAGGGCGTCTATGCACCAACGACCACAGAACCCAGAATTTATTTGAAAAATGGGTTTACAAAAATTAGGCGGATGCCTTCCCGCCAGGAAAACGCCTACTCGCGACAGAGGGCGGGAGTATAAAACATTAAAAGTAAAAAAAAATAATAATAATAATAATCATAAAAAACATCACTGATCCTGGCCGCCGGGGGTTGAACCCCTCTCGCGACAAGGGGCGGCAGGAAGGGAAAAGAATGAATTGCGTGGCACAAGTAAGATAGCACGAGGCTGAAATTGCTCAACAGAGATTTTCAGCTGAGGTATATACAGTACAGCCCAGATTATCCGCGGAATTGGGTGGCAAGGCCACCGCGGATAACCCCAAAAAAACTGAAAATGGGGTGCAAACACGAAAAAAAAAAAAAAAAAAAAAAAAAAAAAAGAAAATTCAATACGAAAACTATGTTTTAGTGTACAAAAAACATAATAAAACGTTTAAAATACATACATATGCACAGTGAAGCAGAAACCTTTGCTTTACGTCTAGATCACTAAAATAAAGATCAGCAAACAAGGAACAATGCCATACATACTGTACAAAAAAAGTTGAGTTACACGCTTTTTAAAAAAAAAACAGTCACTTGTGTTTGCTTCTTGCTTTGGAAACACATTTTCTTTATTCTAAATTGTAAACTATTGTTTTTCTTTTAGTTTGGAATAATTTTTAGGGTTCCGTACTTAAAAAATAAAAACGTAACCATTATAGGATCACTCTTGTGTCTGTCCGTCTGTCTGTCTGTCTGTCTGTCACAGCAATTTTACTCGTAAACTATGGAACGTGGTAAGTTCAAATTCGGGGAAGTAATAAAGACTGTTGACCCACATATTTTTAGATTATTAAACATTTATAAATATATTTAGTAAAAATGTATAGGGGAAAATTCAGTTGCTTGAAAAAAAAATATTTTCTTTGTATATCGTGTGGGGTATCGTGTGAAAGATTTCGTAACGCTGAATTCAAAAATATATTTCTTTTAATTTTAGATATTACATTTTCAAACATATAGTCGAAAATGTAGCGCAAAAATATGTCCCCCACCCATCTAATTCCGAATCTACTGAAGCTAAAATTATGAAAAAATTCGAAGGAGTAGACGTTAATTTAAACCTTGCAGGAAAATTATAGCGATTACCCTAGGTCACATAGTTTTTGAGAAAATCGCATTTTTCCGTTACACACAAATTTCGATTTACGGGCATTCAGCAAAACTGTTGAGCAGCACTGGAGGTACCTATCGTAGCAGAAGTATAAAAGCATTGTTGATCATGATTTTCGAAAAAAAATCGTTAGTAACTAGCCGAGATATAAACCCTTAAAGATATGGACGGTTTGGACACACATAATGACAGGGGTGACGTACTCTATGTACCATTGGCTTTTAAAGCCTAGATAACAACTTTTAATGATATATGTGTGTAATGCAATGGCCAGTAACAGTATAAAAGCAATAAATGTCAAATTGTTAAAAACAAACTAATACAAGGGGTCTCAGAACTCTTAAAGCTTCAAAAATTTTTTGATTTTAATTTTTTTAAATGTTAATCGTCCATCTTTTCTAAACATTTTAATATAATTGTTTCCTTCAAATTCTGATTAGAACAGAATTTATAGCTTTTAGACTTATACCCGCTCAATAGCTTAAGCGGCCTTTTCGAAACTTTTAAGTCATTTTTCTCCAATTGACTTTTTTTGCATAACGCTCACGATATCTCAAAAACTTTTGAATATTTTTTCACGAAATTTTCAAATCATACGTTTTATATTAATCTGTATAAACTGAATCTAAAATTTCCTTTTTATTGTTCAAAAAAATATTTTTTTAAGTAATTATATTGTTCAAATTTTCAAACTTTTCTATTAGCTAAATACAACTTTGTATTAAAAATATAAAAAGGCTTTAAATACAAAGTTATTTAGGTTCGGGGTAATTATTATAATCTGAAGTATAAGTAGGTGCCAAAATTTTTATTCTAGTTACAATATTTATTTTCTAATCGTGCGCGTAAGCTGTTATACCAATATTCTGCTTATCAAATGTTTGAATGTTTGGAGCACCCTGTAAATGCTAATTCTTCATCTTGTAAATTTTTAAATACATAAAATGAAAGAACGTACATATATCTTTCGTCTCAATAAAAATTGTGTTTTAAAATCACATATATTTTAAGTTATTAAATGTTGAATATAGTCTCTTTTTTTTCATTTTTTCCAATTTTTGAGATCCCTGAGACCCCTTAATTAGAATGAATTACATAAATACTATGGGATTCACGACAATTTGCATTGAATGGCTCTTTTAATACGCCTCGAGTGGTTTTAAAAGTTAATTAAAAAGCTATTTGGGAAACGCGGCAAGGACCAAGGCTGCGTTGCATTTTTGTGACCTCCTTTTGAAGCGCGCTTAGCACAATGCCAAATGGGAACTTTGAACGAATGTTTTGTTTTAGCGGCACTTTAGAAAGAAAGGTTATTACTATGCTGAATTAAGTTTTATGAAATGACAAATGAAGTTTAAATATGCATTTCTTTTATTGTCAGTACCGAATTAAGTTCATTATAAAGAGATTAAAATAATATTAAACTAGTCGGATGTGTCAATCCCAAAACTTTCTTCTATCTCATACATGCCAATACTTCCTGATAAATGCAGCACAGCAGCGCCACCGGTTAGGCGATTCATACCAAAATCTAATCAGCGACAACTTTCGTGAACTTCTAATTGAATTTGAAGTTTGGTGAAAATTCGTGCATTAGTGTTTGAGATAGAGCTATTACGGAAATCGTGAAAAGTTCTGAGTTACAGTGGAACCTCTTGGGCAATTTACACCAAAAACTTATCAGGGACTAACTGAATCCAAAGTTTGATGAAAATTCATGCATTAGTTCTTGAGATACAGCTATTGCGGAAATCGGGAAAATTGCCGCATAGTAGCGCTACTTGTTGGGCGATTTATACCAAAAAGTAATCAGCACCAATTTATATCACGGACTAAATCAATCTAAAGTTTCATTAAATTACTTTCAATAGTTCTTAAGACAGAGCGCCCACAATATTTGCGTCACACACAGATAGACAGACGCACAGACAGACATTTTGTAAAAACATGTTTTTCATTACCTCTATACCCTAAAAAGTATACATCCTTCAAAAACCGGTATTCGAAAATTTTCACGAATCCCATACTTTCTTCTTGTAAAGATAGAAGAAAGTAAAAATGAGTTATACAGATTAGCTGTATTTGAAATTTTTTAGGTTCCATATATCTTTGAACTTTCATGGTATATCCATTTACATTTTTCTAGTATATACTGTTATACCCAACCCTACTTTGAATAATTTTTTACTAAGTGTTAGTATTCTTTTAGCAACGGTTTTTTTAATAATGCAATTACTAATTCATATATTTATTGTACGGAACCCTCTGTGCGCGAGTAATACTCGCACTTGACCGTTTATTATCTCGAAAATGAAGCTATTCTTGATATGCTCTCCTGGAATTTATCATAATAGTCTTGTTTAATTCTTAAATATTTTAATAGCTGTGTTTACGTTTGGCTAATAAAATCAAGAAAAGACATCAAGACTTTATATCTGATATTTCAAACAGGTCAAACGAATCTAGAATTATTCTTCTATTACTTTCGAATACATGAATTTTTCTGTTTATATTTATTAGTAGGGCTTATTGTTTTTTCCTTGCTGTCGGCTTGAATAATAATAAACTCGCTTCGCGGATAAACCGCACCGCGGATAATCCGCTCGCGGATAATCGGGGCTTTACTCTATATTTCTTAAATGAACTAAAATTTGGCATGCATGTAGTTAATAGATACAAACCTATATATATCATATACGAGGCTGCTCAAAGAATTGGGATAATTTTCCGATTGTAGATGGAGGCAGCTGAAATTGGGTTTTCAAATGTGTCTAGCTTTTCCATAGGGTTGAATTAGACATAATATTTTAACTTATTAAACGGTGAAGCTTTGTTAAAATATTCTGAATGTGTTGGAAAGTGTTTTATAGCCTATGCTTGATGCATGATTTTTTTTCTTTCTTGTTTATATTTTAACATAAAGTACCTGTTTCGAAAAGTAGCAACTATTTTATATTTAAATATGGAAAGAGATGTTTGAAATAAAAGAATACAGTCAATCAGGGTAACTTTGAACCACGGGGTGTAACTTTGCACCAGCTCCTATTTTTCAATATTTTTGACTCCAAAAGAATAAATAAACTCCAGAACTGTGCTCTGTTGGCAAGGTCCTAAACTGGGATTTCTACTCTTTATTTTAGAAAATAAATTAGTAACATTATGCGCAATTAATTGCATCATATAACTATTTTTGTAAAGTACGGTTTTCAAGTTAATTTTGAATGCTGTTTTAAAGTTGTGGTAATCCAATTAAATTTTTATAGTAAGTAACAATATACTCATTTATAAGACATATTATTATCAAAATGTTGTAAATGTGTTAATATTTTGTGATTATTCATTTATTAATAGTTAATAAAATGTAAAATAAGAAGGCACTAACATTTTACCCCATTTTCAGGGTAACTTTGAGCCGGCTCAAAGTTATACTGATGCTTATAATTTACTAATTATAGATGCTGCTGTCGAAAATTTCCCATATTTGCACGTATATCTTATATAAATGTCGAAAATGAACATTAGATGTAACATTTAAATATTTTCACAAATATGTGTAAAATACATAAAATCCATTTAAAGGCGTTTTTCGGGGCGGAACTACTCAAATTTGACGTTTCATACATTCGACATTTTTTATTCTTCTTTGAATAATACTAGTACCAGTATGTATTACTCAGGGCTCGCACCGTTCCTAAAATTTTCGCACTTTGCTACCAGTATTTTAAATAAGAATTTTTCGTGGTAGATTCCTTTAACATCTGTTATAGAACTATACAACAAAGATTATCGTTTTAATTTAGTGGTAGCAAAGTGAGGAAATTTTAGGAACGCTGCGAACCCTGATTACTGTAACTATGGATATATTATAGAGTTAAAACATTGAAAATTGTTTTCCACTGCATTTTTATGTTTTATATGAACAATAAAAAGGTTTTTTTTAGTTCTAAATGTTCATGGTTCTCTTCTTTCACTTTTCTTATGCCTGATATTTGTTGTAATATCATAAATTATACATTTCTTGTGATGTTGGGAAATGTAAATTCGCAGTCTTTACATATCTGAAAACATTTTTTGGGGTTTAAAGTTGTCCTGACTACAATACTTATTTTATAATGAATTATTTTTATATAAAAATTTATCATATGGTACAAAGTTACCCTAAATAGCTGGGTAACATTGATCCAGGCTAAAAATCCATTTTTCATTGCTTTTATCCTTATTATTCCTTAATTTTTGATAGTCAAACAATAATTTAGGTTCATTTCTTCTCTTTTATGCCCCTAGTTGCGACAATATTCTTCAAATAAGATTGTGGTATATGAAAATAGAGAAAATGAGGATCAAAGTTACCCTGAATGACTGTACCCAAATGTTCTTTTTTCTGTTTATGAACTGAATAAGATAATCTGGTGACAGTTTTTACAGGTATTATTTTAATCTTTTTTACTGACACTGACACTGACAGGAGATTGTCTAGGTCAGGGTTGGCGAACCTTTTTATATCCGCGTGCCCAATTTTTTTTTTTTTTTTTCAAAAAAGATTTTACGTGACCATGACGTGCCAAGCACCAAAAATAATTTAGTAAATCAACATTTCTGGATTTTTATTCATTGGGATTTAAAAATATGGGACAATATACATCTAGTAATAGATTAACATATATTATAAAATAATAAAATGGTGAATGCGATGTCGGTTATGCCAAATATTAATACGTTGTTCAGCCTACTTAGTTTTTATAGGATGCAAGCTGAATTCGAGTTATCTAACAAGTGGTTTGGGTTTCTAATATTTAAGGTTTTCGTATCATTTCCTAAAATAATGACCCGAAGGAATAAATAGAGCGAGCAATTGAGAAAATTACATATTTTATACTAAGTCTCTTTAGTTTCATCACTGGGAGTTTTACTTATAATGCCTGATGTTTTTCTTTTTGATATTCTCCCAACCTTCTCTTAATTTGACAACTTATTGAGCTCACACTGGAATAATTTAGAAATTCAATTAGTTTCTTTCCAATTAAAAAAAAAAAAAAAGAAAAAAAAGAAAGAAAAGAAAAGCCCAGTTTGTGTAAGTTTGCGTGTTTTGTTTAACTTAATTCTATTTTGTTTTAGGATTTCAATCAACGCCGTGCAGAAAATATTCTAATGCGTGCCAAGTTTGGCACGCGTGCCTTAGGTTCGCCGACCCTGGTCTAGGTTGTCACAATATGGCGGAAACGCAGAGACTGACTACCGCCGCGTTAAATTTCCACCAAAAAAAAATGGATATCTGTTGTTCCCATAATTTATTAGTGCATTTCTGCATTAATAAAGAGTTTAAAAAAGGAGAAAATTCCTATTTAAATTTACTGATGTATGTTTGTCTCGGTGGTAATCAAATCCTGCGAAAGCGGTTACAGTTGGAACTTCACTGTTTTAAGGCTGTTCTCAAATGGACAACTTAATGACATAAGTTTTAATTTATTTTTGTTCGGAAATGCCTGAAACTAACTGTTGTTGTTGTCCAGAAACTATGTAACAAAACTGTTTTTTTTTTTTTTTCGTTTTTTTGCAAATTCAATAGATCTTTCAGAAAACAGTGTTAAAGTGGGCTTTTTAAACAGAATTTCCGCACGAAAGAAGAATAACAACTCAAAAAGTTTGAAAAACGTGTTTGTCACGTTATTAAAATCGCTCATAACTCAATAGGTATATTGTTTAAAAAAAGGGAAAACACAGTTCGATTCCAAATCCCTTCTAAATTTTTATCTTTCTGTTAAAAAATGAATTTGTGTCAAGGCGTTTTGCGCTTGTTGAGCAGGGCAGTTGAGGACAGACTTAAGGATATGTCAGTTTCTCTTCATTCATTGATTTAGAGTACACTGTAAAAAAACAAATCCCTTAAAATACGGAAATTGTACTGACAATCGTGATGCCAGTACTATTTCCGTATTTTAACGGATTTTCCCCCCGCAAATTCTAGAAAAAATTCCGTTTTTTCACAAAATTTACGGAAAATAATCGGTTAAAATACGGAAATAGTACTGGCGTCTCTATTGCCAGTACATTTTACCTATTTTCACGGAAATTGTTTTTTTTTTTTTACAATGTACTTATGACTTCATTGGGTATTATTGTGTGTCACTAACTATTTTTATAATCATATGCATGTAGTAATGTTAGTATAAGTCTGTACATTTATGATTAGGATATCGTTTATGTTTTAGAATCCAGTAATAATAATAATAATAATGATAATAATAATAATAATAATGATAATAATAATAATAATAAAGATTTCTTAAATTCCTTTGCACATTTGGGAATTCTTTTAGGTAGTTTTCATTACAAAAAGCTATTGCAGTCGTTTGGAGGAAAGCGATTTCGTAAAATTTTGGTATATTTTCATCGATCATGACCCCCAGACCCCGAAACCACCCTCCGTCCAAAATTTATATACATATATATATATATATATATATATATATATATATATCCATATATATATATCTGACCTTTGTCACACAGTAACTCTCGTATTTATGAACCGATTTCGATGTAATTCGGTGTGTACATAGTACATACCAATGTCTCGACCGAGTTCGTTGGCCAGCTACATCCGTCGTTTTGTTTCAAAATGGCGGCCATTTAAAATTTAAAAAAAAAATTAAAATTTGAAATGTGGAACCAAAAATTTGAAAATGGAAAAATATTTTTTTCTTATGTATTTGACCTTTATACAAAGATTCCGGAGGAGTTTTTGTTTCGTCTATATCTTAAAAAATGGCTGAGTTATAGCATTTTGAATTTCTAGCGTGGCTGACATTTTGAAACGTCCTGAAATTTGACACGCGATAAAAGGCGTATTTATGAACCGATTTGGATGTAACTTTGTTTATACATAGTACATACCAATGTCTCGACCGAGTTCGTTGGCCAGCTTTATCCGCCATCTTGTTTAAAAATGGCCGCCATTTAAATTTTTAAGAAAAATTTAAATTTGAAATGTGGTACCAAAAAATTGAAAATTGAAAAAATATTTTTTTCTTATGTGTTTTACCTTGATAAAAAGATTCCGGGGCAGTTTTTGATTCGTCTATATCTTAAAAAATGGCTGAGTTATAGCATTTTGAATTTCTAGCGTGGCTGACATTTTGAAACATCCTGATTTTTGTCACGTGATAACGGGCGTATTTATGAACCGATTTGGAAGTACCTTGGTGTGTACATAGTACATGCAAATATCTCGACCGAGTTCGTTGTCCAGCTTCATCCGCCATCTTGTTTCAAAATGGCGGCCATTTAAAAAGTTTAAAAAAATTTGAAATTTAAAATGAGATACCAAAAAATTAGAAAATGAAAAAGATTTTTTTGTATGTGTTTGACCTTAATACAAAGATTCCGGAACAGTTTTTGTTTCGTCTATATCTAAAAAAATGGCTGAGTCATAGCATTTTGAATTTCTATTGTGGCTGACATTTTAAAACGACCTGATTTTTGTCACGCGGGCAGTTCCGGAGCAATTTTAGTTTCTGAAAATTTGTTATTTTGTTTATATCTTAAAAAATGGTTGAATTATAGCACTTTGAATTTCTAGCATAGCTAACATATTGAAACGATCTTGTATTTGTCACGCGATAACACACGCATTCGCCTATTTCGATGTAAGAAGGCATGTGGACAGTATACATCAATATCTCGACCAAGTTCGCTGGCCAGCTTCATCAGCCATCTTGTTTCAAAATGGCGGCCATTAAATTAAAAAAAAAATTATATTTAAAGTGAGGTGCAAAAAATTAGAAATTGAAAAAGGTTTCTTTCTTAAGTATTTGACCTTGATATAAGGATTCAAGAGCATTTTTGTTTGTCTTTATCTTAAAAAATGGCTCAGATATAGCAATTTCAATATCTAATGTGGGTGACATTTTGAAAAATCTGATTTTTTGCCTGCGAAAGCATTCGTATATATCAATCGATTCCGATGTGAGTGAGCATGTGCAGAACAATTACTAAGGTCCCGACCAAGTTCCCTGGTTAGCCTCATCCACCATACTGTCTTAAAATGGCAGGCACTTTAAAAAATCGCGAATTTGGCAGCCAAATATAAGTTAATTTAAATAAAAGCAGCTTGGATAAAGCTGAATAATTTCGCGAAATTCTTATTCATAATGATTTAGTATTGATAAAAATTAGTATTGAATCTCCTATATTCGGTTTCCACTAAATTGAGCTTCGTGTGTTTCAATAATATAAGTTGGCTTTTTTAAAATAAGGGATATGAGAGCTATCTCTTCCTCCCGGCACTGGCCGGAAGGACTGTTTTTGAACCGATTTGGATGTAACTTCGTTTGTACATAGTACATACCAATGTCTTGACCGAGTTCGTTGGCCAGCTTCACCCGCCATCTTGTTTAAAAATGGCGACCATTTAAATTTTTAAGAAAAATTTAAATTTGAAATGTGGTAACAAAAAAATGAAAATTGAAAAAAAATATTTTTTCCTTATGTGTTTAACCTTGATAAAAAGATTCGGGAGATGTTTTTGTTTCGTCTATATCTTAAAAAATGGCTGAGTTATAGCATTTTGAATTTCTAGCGTGGCTAATATTTTGAAACGTCCTGATGTTTGTCACGTGATAACAGGCGTATTTATTAACCGATTTGGATGTACCTTGGTGTTTACATGGTACATACAAATATCTCGACTGAGTTCGTTGACCAGCTTCATCCGCCATCTTGTTTCAAAATGGCGGCCATTTAAAAAATTTAAAAAATTTTAAATTTAAAATGATATACAAAAAGTGGAAAAGGAAAAAGATTTTTTTCGTATGTGTTTGACCTTAATGCAAAGATTCCGGAACAGTTTTTGTTTCGTCTATATCTAAAAAAATGGCTGAGTTACAGCATTTAGGAATTTCTATTGTGGCTGATATTTTAAAACTATCTGATTTTCGTCACGCGATAACAGGCGTATTTATGAACCGATTTGGATGTAACTTGGTCTGTACATAGTACATACCAATGTCTCGACCGACTTCGTTGGCCAGTTTCATTCGCCGTCTTGTTTCAAAAGGGTTGCCATTTAAAAAAAAAATAAATTTAAAATTTAAAATGAGCTATTAAAAAATTGGAAAATGACAAAGATTTTTTTATGTGTTTGGCCTTGATACAAAGATTCCGGAGCAGTTTTTGTTTCTGAAAATTTGTTCTTTTGTTTATATCTTAAAAAATGGTTGAATTATAGCACTTTGAATTTCTAGCATGGCTAACATTTTGAAACGATCTTGTATTTGTCACGCGATAACACACGTATTCGCCTATTTCGATATAAGAAGGCATGTGGATAGTATACATCAATGTCTCGACCAAGTTCGCTGGCCAGATTCATCAACCATCTTGTTTCAAAATGGCGGCCATTAAATTAAAAAAAATTATATTTAAAGTGAGGGGCAAAAAAAATTAGAAATTGAAAAAGGTTTCTTTCTTAAGTATTTGACCTTGATATAAGTATTCAGGAGCATTTTTTGTTTGTCTTTATCTTAAAAAATGGCTCAGATATAGCAGTTTCAATTTCTAATGTGGGTGACATTTTGAAAAATCTGATTTTTTGCCTGCGACAGCACTCGTATATATCAACCGATTCCAATGTGAGTGAGCATGTGCACAGCAATTACTAAGGTCTCGACCAAGTTCACTGGTTAGCCTCATCCACCGTGTTGTCTTAAAATGGCAGGCACTTTAAAAAATCACCGAATTTGGCAGCCAAATATAAGTTACTTTAAAGAAAAGCAGCTTGGATAAAGCTAACTAATTTCGCGAAATTATCATTCATTATATTGATTAAAATTAGTATTGAATCTCCTATATTCGGTTTCCACTAAATTGAGCTTCGTGTGTTTGAATAATATAAGTTGGCTTTTTTAAAATAAGGAATATGAAATCTACCTCTTCCTCCCGGCACTGACCGGAAGAACTTTTATTTCTAACGCATGCTTCAATCTTGAAATATAAAATAGGCAATACATTTCGAAACAAATGATTTATGTTAAAAGGTAAACTAGTATGTTGTGGCCATCATAAAGCTTTCTTCTATATAAATCACGTCAATTAAATCATTTAAATAGTACAGGAAATTACATATATTTAGCACCAATTTATATCAAAGTACATCTGAATTTGAATATCTTTTTTTGATGAAAATTCGTGCATTAGTTCTTGAGATAGAGCTCTAGCGGAAATTCTGAAAAATGTAGCATAGCAGCGCCACCTATTAAGCGATATACACCACAACATAAAAGGCACTAATTGATATCAAAGTATGAGGTTAGTTGGGGTAACTGGACCCACGATGTAACTTGGCCATAGGCTGTTTTATAAAAAAACTGTTGACGTTTTTTAAGTTTCCGCTTTTCTGAACAATGCACCTTAATCTCTACGTCCTAAATCAACGTGTGTCAACTCAATCATAATCTCACTTTGCTGTGATAGGTTGTCAAAAATGTACGTTTCTTTTTTTAAAAACAACGTCAATATGGTTGAACTTCTTCGGCTTTTTATTAAAACACTGTAATTACTTTTATTAAACAATCTTTTTTTTTAAAGATTAGGCATATAACTACTGCATTAATATTATTAGGTATCTATACATATTTATTCCTGTTTCAAATGTAAGCCCGGTGTCCCTGTTACCCCATAAAATTTTCCAAAATGGGGTAACTGGAACATGTATCCGGGGTAACTGGACCATGCTAGATCCAGTTACTCCAATAGTTATAAATAATTTTTTTGAGTTTGTCTTACTACGGGAAATAAATTTCTCCATTGTTTTTTGCTCACAATAAAGAAACTTATAGAATACCTTATTAAAATTACGTAACACAATTAAAAAAAAGCATATTGGGTGGCATCAAACCAAATTTCTTGACCCTTTGAGATGTAGTGATGTTGTTATGGCATCACATAATTTTAATCCCTAATTGCCACATTGGCAAAGGAATTTTGTAATGAAAATTTCACCTTTTGCTAAGTACGCGAAAATATACTTTTACTTGTTTACAAATAGATTCTCTTGTAAATACTGGCGTCATTAAATTATTTCAACATTTTACGAATGCAAGTACCTTGATCCTGAAAACGAGATAGCCAAACCTTGAAATCGTACGATAATACAGATAAAGTACTTACGTTTGTTAACCTTGCTATTTTTTCCCCTTAAGCTACCCATGTGACTTTTATACTTATTACCTATACTAAAGTACCTAGGTACTTGCTTAATTTTTATTTTTTTATTTTTTTTTTGGTATAAATAAATCTAATATTTTCACTTTAGTTCTTTTTTTAGCCACATTGACAGAAAAGGTTTCCTTTACAATGCTCTTCAGTTGATATATAATTTACATGATCTGCATGGTTTAAATTCTTTTTAAGTTGTTAAAACTTTTTCAAAAAGGACCTGATATCCCATGTAAAAAAAAAATAAACGCGTGTGGAACATAGACCCTTCTGGTCCACTTACCCCATTTTTATGGGGCAACTGGACCCATGAGGAAAGGAAAATGAAATATGCATATTTTTATATTTTTAAACAATAAGATGTAATTTTGAGCATTTCTGTCCGATAGAGGGAACCTAACTGAACGCATTTAGAGAAGTTCAGACTTTAATTCAAATGAACATTAGCTTTTTGAAGCTGAATTGTCAGAAGCTCCAGAGTCACATTGTAAAATCATGGCCCAGTTGCCCCAACTAACCTTACCTGAATCTGAAGTTTGACAAAAATTCGTGCATTGGTTATTGAGATAGAGCTAAAGAGGAAAGTTTGAAAAATGCAGCATAGCAGAGCCACCTGTTGAGCGATTTGCACCAAAACATAAACAGCAGTAATTCATATCAAGGTATACCTGAATCTTAAGTTTGTTGAAAATTCAAGCATTAGTTCTCTAGATAAAGCTATTGAGGAAATTGCAAAAAATGCAGCATAGCAGCGCCACATGTTGAGCGATTTACACCAAAATGTATAAAACGTACATTCCTGTCAAGGAGTAACTGAATCTGAAGTTTGGTGAAAATCCGTGCGTTAGTTCTGGAGATTGAGCTATTGTGGAAATCGTGGAAAATGCTGCATAGTAGCGCCACCAGTTGAGTGATTTACACAAAAACTAATAATAACGAATTTATATCAGGGACTAACTGAATATAAATTTTTATTGAATTTCGTTCATTAGTTCTTGAGATAGATCGCCCACAAAATTTGTGTCACACACAGACAGATAGACATTTTGTAAAAAAATGTTTATTGGGTTCTCTGACCCCTGAAACGTGTAAATCCGTCGAAAAGCGGAATGCAAAAATTTTCCTTAATCCAATATTTTGTTCTTGTAAAGATGCAAGAAAGTAAAAGTACTAGAAAGTTGTTAAGTCTTTTAATCCTATTGTAAAACGACTTTTTTGAAACGTCTTCAAAAATTGTCTTTTGTTATATGAATGGTACGCAAAATAATTATACAGTGAATTCTCGATCATTCGAATTCGATGGGACTGGCAAAAATATTCGAGTTATCGCAAATTCGACTTATCGAAAATCCTTAAATTCATACAGAAAAAATATAAAAAATAATTCAATCTTATAGATAGGAATTGCAATTAATTATACCGTAATAACGGAGTCGGGCAAAATGCAAAATGAGCAGAAAAGAAAAATTCAATTTAATAGTACATAATATAAGGTACTTACAAACTCAAATTTTGTGAAAAAACATGTTAATGATGACTGCTTGAAGGAACTTTTTTATCTTTCACTGGTTAGAAAGTCGCTCACATTTTATAAACAAAGGAAAAGAAAATCATCCACACCGTCTCTACTTCCGAGATATTGCTGTTATGTCGTCATTGCCGCATGTGCTTCTTGATTATTTGGTGGTGAATCGCAGTTTACTTCCTCATCATCTTTTTCAGATTCAGGATAGTTCTCCACCTTTTTTATTGCTTCAACTGTATCTAAATCACTAAGTTTTACGCGCATTTTCGTCAATATTCAAGAACTCAGTATCGCCATCTTCATAAATAACTTGATCGTGTAGATTTTCATTCACAATACATGAGTCTGCATTGCTTGCAAAGAATGGAAGATATTCCAAATCTGGGTTCGAGGCTGAAAAAAGTCACGTGATACCGGTAATTTACCCAAGGAACGTCTAACTGATAAGAAGGGAAGATACTACTGCTTTGCCTCATGAACTGTTTCATTGGCTAGCGGGGATTTATATTACACGTCTACGGAGCCTTCCCTTCTTTACGCTAGAAGTTTTTACCTTGATCACGTGATCAAAACGAAACTGGAATATCCTCCATTATATGTTGTGTGCAGTGTTGCCAGATGGGCTACTTTTTTTAATTCAGATTCTTGATTGGCACCACTTTTTTGAAATGGTAAAATGCGCCTTATTTAATGCCATGTTAATTAAGGTGAAAGCAAAGGTAATTTTACCGTTTCCAAAAAGTGGTGGCAATCAAGAAATCTGAATTTAAAGCAAGTGGATAAGTGTGATCACAGATCGCACATAGGGTTTCGTTTAATATTCCTTTCAAAACACTTTATCCTTTTGAAAAATCTGTTAATTCCACATTTCGCAACAAGGGGCCCACTCTATTCTAAACAAACCTTTATCCAAACGAAACTCCGTTTTACATACTATCCATAGATATATTAGTCGAGGGGTGTAACGACCGAAAAACCCCGCAGTCTATTTTGTTTCGTAAGTTGCGAAACTGGTTTTGTCCAGCGGTTGTCCCTGAATCGCAGCCTAGAGTCAGATCTTATCCAAGGATCGCAGCCTAGAGTCAGATCTTGTCCATGGATCGCCGCCTGAGTTTCGGAGACTGATCAGCCGTGCCCTCGTATCGGAGAGAAACTTTTTTGATATACGGAGAGACAACTGAAGATGTTAGGTGAGAGGTCAAGTGAAATGAAGAGAGCTAGTCGCTTGTGAGATGGAAATGCAGTTTGAGAAAAGTTTGGCAGATAGTACCCGAGCTGATTTGTGTAATGAAGGAAGGACTTTTTTTTTGTGGCCGGGGAACGAGTGCGGACTTGGTGGTTTTATTGATTGTGTTTTTAAAGTAATGTAATTTTAGAGAGAGCTGAAAAGTTGTGCTTTTTGTTTAAGAATGACGATGTGTTTTTTTATGGTTGAAGAGATTTTATTTTGAAGTACAAACTGTTAAATAAAGTTAATATTCAATGTTAAATCATTGTTTGTTTAGTGCTACCAAGGAACCAGATAAAATCGTTACAGTATAAAGTGATATGTATTAAGTGGGGCTTCCGTCGAGATTTGTCTTCGGTAGTGTGAAGAAATAAAAGGTATGTCTTTCCCCTTTCTTCCATTGCAGTACATTGTGCCATTATCGTTTGTAGTTTTAGATATTTATAATTTGGGAAGTTGAATTCATTTTGGTAAAATTTTGTGCCAAACTGGCCTCCGGTATTACATTTATATAGCGTTCGCAAATGCCAGCCGGTATTTTATATGTTTATTCAGAAACTCTAAATTTTGGATTTATAATTGTAATGAGAAAAAAAAATGTGTATTTTATGGATTTAGTAAAATTTTGAAACTTGAGATATCTATGAACTAAAGTGTTTAGAACCAAACTGGTTTAATGGTTGAATGAAGTCAAACTGATTTCAGGTTAATCTTGTTCTGTATTTAAAGATATATAGTGTTTAAAACCAAACTGGTTTAATGTTTGAAGAAATCAAACTGATTTCAAGGTAATTGTGTTCTGTATTTAAAAAATATATAGTGTTTAAAGCCAAACTGGTTTAATGGTTGGAAGAAATCAATCTGATTTCAAGGTAATTGTGTTCTGTATATATATAAAAAAAATAGTGTTTAAAACCAGACTGGTTTAATAGTTGGAGGAAATCAAACTGATTTTAAGGTAATTGTGTTTTGTACTGGGAAAAATATAGTGTTTAAAACCAAGCTGGTTAAATAGCTGAATGAAATCATACTGATTTTGAGTTAATTGTGTTCATATTGTGTAAAGGTATGGAATTGCTAATACCAAACTGGTGAATTTATAAATTGATTTGAATGTGTATAAAAAGTGGTTTAAGGGGTTTGTGATTTCAGAAATTGAAGTATCGTCTTGAAGTTTTATTGAACTGGTGTATATATTTTTTTTGTAAAAAAAAAAAAAAAAAAAAAAAAAAAGGGAATTGGTATATTTATGATTGAACCGATATGTCTTAAATATTTAAAGTTAATTACTTGTTTTAAAAATGTACTTATGCATGAATTTGGTGATTTTTATTATTCTGAGTAAATGAATGTTGGTAGTGTACTGATTTAACTTCAGTTAGTTGGTTGATTGTCCGTTGCTCTGAGAGAGTGTTTGAACTACGCATTAGAGTGCAGAAACAGACCTTTAAGATGGCTTATTTTGGAAAAGGCCGAAAAGAGGACCTGGAAGTTGTAGCAGTGGAATTGGGGGAGGAAGTTAACGATAGTATGCGAATCATTGATTTACGTGAACTAATAATGAAAAGTGTTAATTATGATGAAGATTTTGTAAAAGAAATGCTTTTAGCAGTTGTAAATGAAAGAATTAAGCGAGAAGAGGTGGAGGCGCGAGAGAGGGCAGAGAAAGAGAGGTCGGCTGAAAGAGAGTTTCAATTAGAGAAACAGAAATTGGAGTTACAATTAAAGAATAGTAAGAGCCCTGATGATTCGGTTAAATCTAGTATAGGTTTTGAATCGAGAGTGGAGATTCAGAAATTGATGCCGAAATTTGACGTGAAAGAAGATGATATCAGTTTGTTCTTGGAACTTTTTGAGCGACAAGCAAAGGTTCTTAAGATTCCCCCCGAAAAGTGAGTTACTCAATTACTTGGTGTTTTACCGTCTGAAATTTCACAATTGATAGCTCGTGAACCGGTGGAAAATGCTAGTGAATATCAATATGTTAAGAAAGTATTACTGAAGCGGTTTAAATTGAGTCCAGAAAAGTTCCGTCAGAACTTTGTAAAAACTCAAAAAGCAACCGATAGTACTTGGCATGACTTTTACTATGAGATAAAAAATTATTTAGAGGGTTGGTTGAATGGATTGAATATAGAGACTTATGATCAATTAAAAGACTTAATGATTGTTGATCAAATAAAAAAGAGGGCACCGCCTGAATTTAAGGATAGATTTTTGGATCGCTGGACAACTATAATTTCGCCAGTTGATCTCGTGACTAGGATTGAAGAGTTTGAAAATGTAAGAAGGTGTGTTCGTAACAAAGATTATATGTGTTATGAGAATCGAAGTGAGAAAAAACCATGGCATTCGAAACCGTGGAAAGGAGATAACCAGAGAAATGAACGTGTGCAAGATGTAGAAGATAAGGAAAAGTATTTTAATGGTCGGAAACCTGAACCAAATTTTGATAGAAGAAGACAATTTCATTGTTTTGAATGTGGGGATTCAAATCATTTTAGGCCTCAGTGTCCTAGACTTAAAAATAAAATTGAAACAGGAACTGTAAATAATGTTCGAAATAGAACTGATGATGAATTATTTGCACCGTACACGAGTTCTGGAAGGATAAATGGGATTCGTATTCCAATTTTAAGAGACACTGGAGCAACAGTCGATATTGTGTGTCAAAGGTATGTTTCGCCTGAAAGTATGACAGGAAAATATGTGTGGGTGCAGCATTTGTTGAACCACCGAATGACACGTTTGCCTATGGCCGAAGTTGAAATTGAATGTGAATTGGGTCATGTTAAAACTAAGGCAGCAGTTATTAGAAATAGTCTGGATCCGGGGAGATATATTCTTGGAAATAGAACTGCTGCATTGTTAAAAGAGAACTTTCAGTTTTTAAGAGATAGTGGAAAGAAAAGAGGAACTGTGAATGCAATAGTGACAAAAGCACAGTGGCGAAAACCACTCGCTGAAAAGAGAGATTTAGTAACTTTGGAAAGGAGGAAATTAGAATTTTCGGAAGAGACAGAGGTTAATGGAGAAGTTGAAAAGGGCCTTCCGGATGTAAAAGTTAAACTCGTGGAGGAAAAACTATTGGTTAAAGAGGATGTCAAAGAGATGGAGAGGGAAATGAATTTGCCTAAAGTTCTTGATTCTACGGATGAAATTTTGTTGGACCTGGTGTGTCTGTTTAAAGAAGATTTTGAGAGCTGACAGATAACATCAAGTATTATTGATGTTGATAGGGTAAAGGAAGAGGAGTTAGTGAATGGTCAAGATGAGAAATCGGAATTGACTGCAAAATTGAAAGAGGGGAAAGATGAGTATTCTGATGTAAATTGTAAACTTTTGCCGAAGGTTTCGGAAACTGAAACTATTTTAGATTTGATGAAAGTGGATTTGAATAGATTTGCTAAGGAGCAACAGAAGAGTAAAGAATTGGCTCCATTGTTTACATTGGCCAAAAAGACTGAAACAGAATTCAAAGAATTTGGAATAATTAAGGAAATAGAGTTGGAAAAAACTTGTGATGTTTACCAGAGAGCTGGAAAACCTAATGACAAGAAAAAGGCTCCATTGGCTTTGGTATCCATAGTTTCTGAAAAATTTAGCGGGATGAATGTAGATGGTCGTGGAACTTTACCTGTTACATCAAATGGAAATCAGTATTGGATTGTAGCTATGTGTATGGCATCTAGCTACCCAGATGCAGTGCCAGTGGTGAATGTTGAATCGACGTCTATATTTGATGTAATATTGCAGATATTCAGTCGAATGATGTTTCCAAAAGAAAAACAGACTGAACAGGAACTCACATTAATGAATAAATTGACTGTAGAGTTTTTCCAGAGATTTCTAATTGAAACTGTGTTGAACTTGTCTACCTGTAGACCGAAAAGGCTGGCTGTACAATACAGGAGACCGAGCAAGAGTGTTAAAGGATTGTCAGAAATAAATGTTGTTAAATTCGAGAAGAAAAGGGTCAAGAGGAAATCGAGGAAAAGGAGACTGAGGAATCATAAGAAAAGAAGAAAATTTCAAAATACAGGCACTCTGAGCCGGCCCCACACCCATACCCATAGCCATACTCATACATTGAGTGCTATTTATTAAGTTCTATATGTTAAAGTGGTATTATTAAAGAAAAAGAATGTATATATTATGTTTATTTATTGTTAGTATTAGAAAAATATAGAAATAATTTTGAAATATTAATTTATGATTAATGTTTAATATTTCCGATTGTATGATTGTGTATTCAAGTTGTCTTGTCAGTAACAAAAAAAAAAAAAGTTTAAAAAATTTTGCTTTGCATCACGTTAAGTTTACGTAAAGAAAAAGAAAAAAAAATTGTTGATTGTATTGATATTTTAAGAAAATTACTTTGCTTATAATTTTGTCTGAAGTTATAGGAAATTTTGTGTATATTAAATTGTGGTAATTTAGAGTAACCTTTATATAGTGTAATTTAAGTATTTGTATTATTACTGGCATGTTGTGAATTGCTATATTTTTTTTTGTTTCAAAATTGCTAGTAGCTCTAAAATTTAAAGAATCTTGTTTAGGGCGGCACATGGCTGTAATGGATTGGGAAAAGGCGAAGAGACATGTTTGTGACAAAAATTACTAAGTTGTTCCTGAACATTTTGGAAGAGAGAAAATTTTTAGTGTTCAGTAGAACTTCTCGCAACTGTTTCTTCCTATCCATGACTCCGTTTGGACATGTCCAAAATTTGGAGGGGGGAGGAGTCTGTAACGACCGAAAAACCCCGCAGTCTATTTTGTTTCGTAAGTTGCGAAACTGGTTTTGTCCAGCGGTTGTCCCTGAATCGCAGCCTAGAGTCAGATCTTGTCCACGGAATGCAGCCTAGAGTCAGATCTTGTCCATGGATCGCCGCCTGAGTTTCGGAGACTGATCAGCCGTGCCCTCGTATCGGAGAAAAACTTTTTTGTTATGCGGAGAGACAACTGAAGATGTTAGGTGAGAGGTCAAGTGAAATGAAGAGAGCTAGTCCCTTGTGAGATGGAAATGCAGTTTGAGAAAAGTTTGGCAGATAGTACCCGAGCTGATTTGTGTGATTAAGAAAGGACGTTTTTTTTTGTGGCCGGGGAACGAGTGCGGACATGGTGGTTTTATTGATTGTGTTTTTAAAGTAATGTAATTTTAGAGAGAGCTGAAAAGTTGTGCTTTTTGTTTAAGAATGACGATGTGTTTTTTTATGGTTGAAGAGATTTTATTTTGAAGTACAAACTGTTAAATAAAGTTAATATTCAATGTTAAATCATTGTTTGTTTAGTGCTACCAAGGAACCAGATAAAATCGTTACAGGGGATAGGACCCATAGCACCTGAGATCAGTAGGCGCCCCTTGGCGGTAAAAAGTGGAACTAAAATATGTAAGGCTATGGTGCATAATATGAAAGAATGGTCAAAGGGGTGTCGGCAAAAGTTGGAAAAGTGCTCCCCAGGTGAAAAGGGTGGAGGTTATAAAAATTGCTTAAAATATAAAAGTTAGAGCACGGAGGAGTAAATAAAATAAGACTTTTTGCAAATTTTATGATTTGTCGTGTGGTCTGAGGTATTAAACTATACGTATGCAAAAATTCATGTGTCCAACTAAATTAGGGACTCCCTTAGAAAGAATTGCTTAAAAGACATATGTGGTAGCTCCAAGGGTTAAACGTAAGACTTTTTCAAGATTTTAAGATTTGTCGCCTGGCCTCAGGTGTTCTGCTATAAGTATGCAAAATTTCAAATTTCCAATTTAATAAGGGGTTCAGTTAGAAAGAATTTCTTAAAATACGCATGTGGGAGCCCAAAGGGTTAAATGTATGACTTTTTCAAATTTTTATGATTTGTCGCATGCTGGTGTTCAGCTATAAGTAATTTCACTCCTCCAACCTAATTAGGGGCTCATTTTGAAAGAATTGTTTAAAATACACACGTGGGAGCCCAAAGGGTTAAATGCACGACTCTTTCAAAATTTTATAGTTTTTCGTTTGATGTGAGGTATTCAGCTATAAGCATGCAAAAATTCACGCCTCCAACCTAATTAGAGGCTCACATAGAAAAAATTGCTTAAAATACACACGTGGGAGCTCAAAGGGTTAAATGTACAACTTTATCAAAATTTTATGATTTGTCGTTTGATCTGAGGTGTCAATCTATAAGTACGCAAAATTTCACGCCTGCAACCTAATTAGGGACTCACTTAGAAAGAATTGTTTAAAATGCACATGTGGGAGCCCAAAGGGTTAAATGTACGACTTTTTGAAAATTTTATGATTTGTCGTTTGATGTGAGGTATTCAGCTATAAGCATGCAAAATTTCACGCCTCCAACCTAATTAGAGGCTCACATAGAAAGAATCGTTTAAAATACATGTGTGGGAGCTCAAAGGGTTAAATGTACGACTTTTTCAATATTTTATGATTTGTCGTTTGATCTGAGGTGTTCAGCTATAAGTATGCAAAATTTCATACCTCGAACCTCAATAGGGTGCCACTTAGAAAGAATTGTTTAAAATGGACATGTGGGAGTCCAAAGGGTTAAATGTACGACTTTTTCAAAATTTTATGGTTTGCATTTGATGTGAGGTGTTCAGCTACAAGTATGCATAATTTCACGCCTCCAACCTAATTAGGGTTCACTTAGAAAGAATTGTTTAAAATACACATGTGGGAGCCAAAGGGTTAAATGTACGACTTTTTCAAAATTTTATGATTTGTCGTATGATGTGGGGTGTTCATCTATAATTATGCAAAATTTCAAGTCTCCCACATGTATAGTTTCTGAGAACGGGCTCTGTGACAGACAGACAGACGGACAGACGGACAGACAGAGGAGCGAGACGAATAGGGTTTCGTCAGATGAACGAAACCCTAAAAAGTAGCCCGCTGGCAACACTGGTTGTGTGATAGCCAAATTGTAATGTGTTATAATTTCTAAAATGACATGAAGATGGCATATTTTTTTTTAACTTATAAACCACTCTTCTAAGAGGGACTTTCGCTGCCACATTAAAATCTGCCTGGCGTTAACTTATCAACCAAATTTCTGTCTGGCAAATTAATTATAAGTTGTCTGATAGCTAAAGAGTAATATATTACACTTTTCAAGTTTGCTACAATGACGTGAAGATGACTTTTTTTTTTTACCTATAAATCGGGATTTGGTAGTGTCTTAAAAATGTTGGAAACGTCTGGCAATAATAGATTAAATATCACGAATAGTTAGTAGGAATAGATATTATAAGCAAAAGTCATGCTAAAATGTCGTAAGTTTGTATTTTTTTCACCTGCATAACCACTATTATCATTGGTAAACGCAAAAAAATGAGACTTGCTAAAATCAAGTGACGATAACGTTCCTATCTCTTAGACTATTAGGAATAAGCACGCTCAATTAATTTTTCCAACTTACAATAAAAAGTCCGTGAGTATTAAATTATGGATGTTTCTTTATTTTGCAGCTACTACCATTATAGGCAGTCATTGCTAGATTATATGCCTAATCTGCCTAATAATTTCACTTGAATCACAAATGCTGTTTCTAATTACTTTAATGAATAAACTTTTGAATTTTTCTGGTGTAAAAGCATAATATGTATTTAGCATAATATATATTTAATATAAAGCATAATATTACTATTTAATTAATGCATTATTAATATTTAATTAATTTAAATTTAAATAATATTATTATTTAATTAATTATTATCATTCAATTAATTTGGATGCCAAGATACCACTAATCTTTAGCAATATGTCGATTAATATGACACAAATTATCCCCGCTTCGAAAGATTTAAATTTCTGTTTTAAATCTTTATTTGTTTAATTTCAGATTTCCAAGTGGAACCGATTTAACCCTTTGCACTCGAGTGGTGACTCTCATTCACCGTGTTGCGAAGTGTTCCGTGTAAGTCTGGGCACAAAATGCTCTGGACACCAATTATTTTTTACAGTTTATTTCGCCATCTTGATAAGGGGAACAAAATTCCTTTAAATTACTGGTGTCCGGATCACTTGGAGCTACGAATTACGCGGGACACTAGTGGTGAGTGAGAGTCACTTCTCGAGTGCAAAGGGTTAATTTCCTTTCTTAACACTAGAAGTGCCAAGAGCAGTCAATTTGACTACTACCAAATATGTATAATTCGTTTTGAACCAGGAATTTGTTTAAAGAGTTAAATATATATATCCAACAAAAATAAGTTAAATAGACAAGTTAAAAACCTTCAAATAAAAATTCTGGTGGAACTTTTTTTTTTATAAAGCTTTAGGGAATAAAATAATATATAGCAGAGCTGCCAAGTCTCCGGCTTTTTGCACACCACTATTATCTTAGAGAAAATATGGTTCTCTTAAATCGACGAAATGTTCCAATTAAATAAAACAACATTTTCTGTATTAAAATACCGGTATACAAAAAGCCGGAGACTTGGCAGCTCTGATATAGGGTAAAAGCACCAATAGTCGGCCACTTAAGCGCTTTCTTTAAGTATATAGCTCAAAGCATAATTTTAAAAAGCAATACAACATTTTTAACAGTGACTCATGTTAATGTACACTTTTCTTTTACTGTTTCAGCAATTGTTTTAAAAAAAATTGATTATAGTTTTTATTTATAAAAAGTTAAACTTAAAAGTAGCAAAGTTCTAGTAGTCGGCCACTCAAATCTAGTGTTCGGCCATCACTGGACCAGTAGTCGGCCACTTAAATGCTTTGTCATTTAAATAACTTAAATATAACTTTTATAAACAGAACAACATTTTAATGATAAAATGTGTTAATTTATTCTTTTCTTATAATGTTGCTGTAATAATTTAAAATATTATAATAGTATTTAACACTTTCCAACATAGTTTAAAAGTGTTTGTGAATTTGGATTATCTTCAGTCTGTCCGAGTTCTAACACTCGCAAATATACTCGAATCTCCTTGAAATTTTTGTATGTTTTTGACGTTAACAATAGCATGATCGCTATTGAAAATAAAGTGTGTAGAATTTATAGTTCATCTACAGGGACAGTCAAAAATATCCCGATGCATTACGCTCAATGAGAAAAATTGCTTCGAGTTTATTTTAATGATGTTGGCCATTTCAAATATAATGACATTGATATGCATTTATGAAGTGCATTTAACTATGCATTCTAGACAATATGGAGTCCAAAGAACTTATTATTCATTTATAGGGTCCCGCAAAAGAATTCCTTTACATAATAGTGTCAGGGGATAAGCAGTTTGCAGCGTATTTTAGTTCTCATATACTACATCAAATAGAATGAAATTGATATACAACATTACTGAAACTTACTACAAAATACTCGTTTTATAACATGATATGTATAGCATTTATCGTTCATTTACAGGGAAACACAAAAAATTCGAATACAGTACTGTATCTTTCTATTAGCGATAATTGCTGTAAGTGTGATTTTGTTTATGACATGCGTTTTTAAGTTTAATTAAACCTTTGATTACAATGCGGTGTGTATAATTGATATAGATCATATACAAGGCTGCACAAAAGAGTTTGTAAGCTTGTGGAGTATTAGCGTGAATGGCTTAAAAGAGGCTTTTATGCTCTTTCAAGCTGAACTATATTTAATATACTAAGAGATGTTTGTATAATATAAATAAAACCATATACTGGGCCACACATAGAACTGAATACATGACCTCCCAGGGATAATAATGTGTGGAAGTATCATTTCAGTAGTTTTAACCACGTTTTAGCCTTAATTAAATTTTAGCTGAATATGTGCGGCATATAAAAATCTGTTGGTAATATATAGGGCTGTACAAAATAATTCAAGTTGCTGAAGGTAAATTTTCAACCTGTTATGCATTTTCTTACTATACTAAGTTTTATCATACTATGTGTAGAATGATATACAAATCTTTAGATTAAATACAGGACTGCGCAAAAGAATTGAACTACTTTTTCGGTTAGGGACCATAATCTGGTTTTCAAAAGTATTATGCCTTTTCTAAAATGTTTACTTTTTTTACGGTATTAAGCAGCTCAGTTTCGTTGAAAAATTCTGCAAGTCATGGGAAATGCTTTTATAATCCATTCTTCATGCAAGATTTTTCATTCTTGTTTCTTATGGAAAGTAAAGTTAAAAGTACCGAATTATCTAGTAGTGGGCCTTTCAATTTTTTTGTTTAACCATCGTAGACTAGGCTGCGGGCAGAGAAAAAATTATTACATCATCCTGTTTCAAAATGAAATTATGATGTAGGACTAGATTATTAACAGAACATGAATGACTGATCTGTCGATGCATATCTTATTGTGATATCAGCAGTAAGGAGCGCGAAATCGTCATTTTAGCATTACTATCATGTCGTCGGAATTTGAAAACAAAATTTTTTTTAAATAAGAAAAAGCTATATTTCACACACATAATAAACCGAAATTTTAACCAAAATTCTGGTGTCAATCATTAATTTCAACACTTTAGCCGTGGAATTGCTTTGCCCCTGAAAGGGTTATGCCGTTTTACAAATGCAACTCTAGCCTTCCTAATCTTAGTAGATAACAAACGTGTTTTTGCTGGTCTTCTGCCATGTAAACCATAGAGGTTTAGGCGTCGTTTGATTGATGAAACGTGTATGTCTATGCCGTAATTTTCTTTTAAGTCGTTTTCTATTATTACAGCGGACTTACGACGACCACTTGTAGATATCATTTTTATAATACAGTCAACATTGCAGGTTGTTTTTTTCGTATGGCCACTTCGAGGTTTATTTTCGATGTATAACTTCAAGATCCGACTAACTATCGACCCATCTCTCTGTTACCCTCTATCAGCAAAGTTGTTGAGCGAGTCATCAGGTCCCTGTTACATGACATTTTAGACGCACAAAACATACTCATTCCTGAGCAATTTGGCTTCAGAGCTGAACATTCCACATTACATCAACTCCTTCGTGTTGTAGAGTTCTTGAGTGAGAAACTAAACACGAACACACCAGCTGCGGCTGTTTTTCTCGATGTCGCTAAGGCGTTTGATAAGGTTTGGCATATTGGCCTTATATACAAACTAATTAAGCTTGGAATTAATGCTAGACTTATCTTTCTCATACATTCTTACCTTAGCGACCGCACCTTTCGCGTCCGCCTTAACAATATACTTTCCACTTTATACCTTATTCTCTCTGGTATTTTACAAGGGTCGGTCCTCGGCCCTACATTATTTAACATTTTTTTCAACGATATCCCAAGAACACTGAGGACTTATCTTGCCCTGTACGCGGACGACACGGCAATGTACGCCTCTGCACAACACCCATTCACATTATACAAAATTCTCCAAAAACACATAGATAAATTCCTTAACTGGTGTAACCTGTGGCGTGTTAAGCTCAACGAGCAGAAAACAGCTGCTGTCTATTTCTCTAGAAAACTAACATTTCCCAATCGCATTACTATCAATAACACTACTATTCCTTGGACTAATGACAAAAAATATCTGGGGGTTACCCTTGATAGAAGACTTACCTGGAAAAAGCATTTTATTAATATCCGAGGCAAAGTTGCTGGTATCTCCCATGCCCTCTCTCCTCTTCTCAAAAGCAATACTCTTTCTATTCATAATAAACTAATCTTGTATAATGCATGTATTAGATCAATCTTAACTTATGCTTGTCCGATCTGGGGATTCGCTTGCAAAACCAGTATGGAGTATCTTTACGGTGCTCATAACAGAAACTTACGCTATATCCGTAATGGTCGCCATTTTCTTCGTAACACCACTATCCGCAGGGATTTGAAAACCACTTCCTTAAAACAGCGCATTAATAAACTTGCTAAAATTTTTTATAAATCTGTATACAACCTCCCTAACCAAATTATAGCGGAACTACCCGACTACGAGGTATCCGACCCCACTAACAGAAAACGCCCTAAATACTCGCTTTTGCTTAACTATGAAGACTGAGTTTCCCTCACCTTCTGCTATACTTAACCTTTGTGTTTGTTCTGTCCTGTCTATGGTATAAAAAAAAAAGAATTGTTTTTCTGCTAGTTCTTTAGCATTATATATTTTTAAACTAATGTATGATCTCTGAAAAGAGTCTTTTTTTTATGGGGCACTCCCCGGTAGCTTTTTCGTCTTTTCCTTCTTTTTTGGAACTAATGGAATTTTCTTTCTTTTTTAATTATTTTTTTTTCTTTTCTTTGTTTTTTTTTCTTTTTCACATATGTTATACTAGTACTTATGTACTTTGTTATTTTTCGTTAGTCTTTTCCTTTTCTTAAAAGTAAATTTAACTTTTGTGGCTACCAGCCACGTCTAAACATTATTTTTTAAGGCTCCCTAATGCCCTTGCAACACAATCACCTATCCACTGGATGTAAAGTTGCAACGCAACTAGGTAATCCATTCAGCTGCTCACATTGTTCCATTGTTCTGTTTATTAAAAACTTTATTCAATGTAATAACAAGTTGCCGAGACACGTTAAAAGAACGAGCTAATTCTGCTTGCAGTCTACCTTTCTTAAATGCATTTACAGCGGCTTTTCTAGAATCACGTCATTATTTTTTACATTTCGGCATTAAAAAATAATCACAATAAGTCAATATAAACAGTAATCGAAGCTATAACGCCACTGACACCTCCAACAATTAAATGCAAACTAATTGTCAAAATACTTTTGAGCTAAGGGGGAGTCATATTTCTTCGATGGCGCCGAATGTAAACAAACAAGTTGAAACTTGATACATTTGAATAACTGCAGTCATAGTTTTCTCAATTATAGGGAATACATTTTCTTTTACATTATTATATTAAATAAAATAAGAGAGAATATAAGGTTGTCAAAATACTTTTGAGCGCTACTGTATGACAGAAAACTATTAATTGGATTTATGCACGATGGTATTAGATCATAATAGTTTTTTACATATGGTCATGGGTTTTATTTTTTCAGAGTACTAGAACTTGATATACAGGGTGTCCCTGCTAAGATGTTGCAAACTTCGAGGGGAGGTAGGGTACACCCAGAGGGCTCGGAATCACGTAGGAATGCCGGGTGGGAAACGCCTTCCTAACCTAGTAAGGGCATTGACAATGTTGCCAGTGAGCTACATTTTTTAAATTACGATTTCTTGATTGGCACCACTTTTTTGAAATGGTAACATTCTCTTTGTTTTCAACTTAATTAATATGTCATTAAACAAGGGAAATTTTACCATTTCAAAATAGTGGTGCCAATCAAAAAATCGGAATTAAAAAAGAGTAGTCCACTGTCAACTCTGCCAGGGCCAAAGATCTGCTTTGTGTGATGCAGCCTTTTCAATGCCCAGTGTTGCCAGTGGCCTACTTTTTTTAAATTCAGATTTCTTGATTGGCACCAGTTTTTTGAAATGGTAAAATTCCCTTTGTTTTCAACTTAATTAATATGCCATTAAACAAGGGTAATTTTACCATTTCAAAAAAAATGGTGCCAATCAAGAAATCTGAATTTAAAATAAGTAGCCTACTGCCAACACTGTTAATGCCCTTACTGGGTTAGGAAGGCGTTTCCGACCCGGTATTCCTGTGTGATTCCGAGTCGCCTAGGTGTACCCTACCTCCCCTCGAAGTTTGTAACATCTTAGTAAGGACACACTGTATAAACACATGACTAAATAACTACCAAAAGATTAAACTAAAACTCACTAATTAAAGATAGTGTCTGATTATATGAAAGGATTATATAAGTAAAGCATGATATTTTCATTTTAGTGATTTTTAGTACTGTTTCATTTGGGAACATTTTTATTAAACGACTGGGGTTTATTAGTAACAGAAAAAAAAATCTGAAAAATGGAAAATTTCTGAAAAATTGCCATTGATCTAAAATAAAAAGTTTTAGTCGCAGAAAAAAAAAAAACCTGTCTGTCATAAGTCTTGAGCATAATCCAGTGAATATGGATTCCAAATTTCATCACAATCGGTCGGGTATTTTTCAAGGAAAAGGGTCGTTAGCTCGCATATTTCCCATAGGATTGCACCCAGCCTTGTCTTCCTTTAAGAGAACTCGCTTCAACCCAAAAGTACTATATTTGTTATAACTGTGGTAACTACCATTTAAGGCAGTCATCGCTTGATTATAATGTCTAAAGAAGTGAGTCGAATGAAACTAAAACGTTATGTAAATTCATTAATAATTAAACTTTTATATGTTTCTGGTATTTAGTATAATATTCCTTTTTAACTTTAAATTGATGCAAAAGCCATCTTTATTAGTTCAACAATTTAATTATTATTTTAATTAGAATACGAATAGAAATCGACTGACATATGTCAAGCTAATAAAATGTCATGCCAACTTTTGTATTATTTACTGTACAAATTTCATAATATCATGTGAATCGACGATTTGTGTATAACTATAACACAGAACTATTTTATTTTTTCAGAGTACTAGAACTTGATATATAAACGCACGACTAAATAACTACCAAAAGATTAAAGTAAAATTCACTAATTAAAGATAGTAGCTGATTATATGAAAGGATTATATGATAAGTAAAGCAAATTATTTTAATTTTACAGTTTTTCAGAGCTTTTTCATTTGGATACATTTTTATTAAACAATTTCATAAAACAGAAAAAAATATAAGCTACATTATATGAATGAATGTCAAATCTTTTCATCGATTTTTGCCCCTAGAATTCAGCTTTTAAACTCTTCGTTATATCTCATTACTGACTATTTTCCCAATAATCTAAACTCTTACTAATTTACTCTCTCTCTACTAAACTCTTACTAACTCTTACTAGACACATGGAAATAAATTTGTAATAGTAAGAAAATTTTTTTCTTTGCGCTTTTTTTACAATTGGCAACAATTTGAAATAATAACATTTTCTAAAATATGAAAAAAATATGTCTTGAAATATTAATAATATTATTATTATTAATGAATTATGTTTTCAAATTTTCCTCAAAAACATAATTTAATGACAATATTGCCGGTTACTTACGAATGAAAGGAAAGATAATTTCAATTTCCATTTGAAAATTACTAAAAAAAAAAAAAAAACAGAAATCTAATAATATCTACATTTTTCCCTTTCCTCCTTTTTTTCCACAAAAATGGTGTCATTTAGTTGCCATTATTGTGGAAATATCATTAAAATAAGAAAAAAAAATAATATCTCTAAAGCTAATTATAATTTTTAAAAAATCTAATACCATATTTGATATATTTGTATCAATACCGATAATTGATGTTAAGTTCATCCCCAAACATTCCATATTTTAGGAGGAATAGCTGTAACATAATTAGTCGTTTCATAAAATCATTTCATAAATTGGTCTCATAAATTCATTTCATTAGAATTTTATATATGTAGGGTAGATTTATGGATATAGGATTTACCAATGGTTTACCAATTCACTGATTTTAGTTAGAGAAAAAATTATTTAAACTTTATTAATGTTAAAGAATTTCTAATTTATAGGTATTCTTGAAGTTTTACTTAAAATTGGCTTTAAAATGAAGTTATATATGAATTGGTTAAATTTATATGTGCATATGTTTTTGATAATAACAAATAAATATAAGAGATCTTATGATTAACTATGTAGTTCTTATGAAATATAAAATAGTTTTTCTTTCTTTGTTAAACCTCTAAATACATAGATATTTGCTAAAACATGTTAACTAAATATTTTTTAGCAGTTAAATATACCATTCGAATTAAAATATCAGCATTTAGGAGCATTTAGGAAATTTGTTACTTTTATATACGACTAATTCTAGAGATTTTAATTTGTTTAATAACTAAACCCTAAGAGATTTTAACATGAACAAAAAAAGTATAAGAACCCGTAGTTCTCTGATCTTTAAGGGTATAGTTTGTTGTTTAAATGATATCTCATTTCATCACTCTATTTTTGTAGCTGAATGGTAATTACGTATTTCTTATTATTTTAAAATTGTTCAAATTTTCTGAAGTTGTTACAATATATATATATTGAAAAAAAAAAGAACAATGTATCACACATAGTAAATTTAAGAATTGGAATTAAAATATTTTATAATCCTTAAAGGAAAAAAAATTGCAATTGTTTAGAACTTCCCCATGTTACCGCAGATTAATATATACGAGGGGTATCGTAAAGTTTCAATTACAGGCGAATATTTTCTAATGCTACCTCGCTCTACTTTTTCAAAACAAAGTTCTTTTACATGGAGTTTGAGAATATTTGCAAGAGAAATATACTACGAAATGTTTTTTTTTTTTTTTTTTTTTTTTTTTTAAAAATAGTGATGCGAATAGAATATAAAAATAGCCGCCTGCAATTGAAACTTTACGATATCTCCTCGTACATTAACAAACGGGAGTAAACAAAGTCTAGAGTTTTCTCACACATTCCCGAAGTTATATATATATATATTTTTTTTTTTTGAAGTTGTGTTTCTTTGAAGATGTTCTTATTCAGAAATTATAAAATAGAATAGCGTTTTTTATTTTTCGATAAATGGAAGTACATTTCAGAAAATTAGTTTTTGTTTCAAACCGAATTTGTCGGCCTTACAGTTGAGTTAAAATTAATTGTCACAACAAACTTTAACAAAGAACGAGAAACTATTTTATATTTTATAATAACTATATAGTTAATCATAAGAAAGTCTATATTAAATCGTTGTTGTGAAGAATATATGCACATATAAATTTAACCAATTCCTACAAAACGTCTTTTTAAGCATTACAGCATGTACTTCTCCTTAATTGCTAGATAATTATTATGTACTTTACAGCAACGCATTATTACAACATGTTGCTAACTTCCGACGTAACTTCCATAAAATGTGTTAAACAGGTTTCGAACCGGAAAATACTTTAGATGCATTTGGTACTTAATTTCCCGTTTCCACGTGCAACTTACCTCATATCATTAAAAAAAAAAAATCTGGTTCGAAACATGTTTAACCTAGTTTAAATTAACTCATATATTACGGAAGTTAAGTCAGAAGTTGGCAGCTAGGTAACAATAATAGGTTCTAACACAATAACAATATTATTTATCCGATTATTGTTCAAAGGCATCCATCCATCCCTACATACAATCAGTATTTTGTGTTTCAGTTTGTACTCATATTCACCAGTTATCTAAGAAAAACCAATTTTGTCTTTTTCTAAATTTCAATGTTATATTCTATTTGTAAAATTGGATTTACTCGGCCCAGTGTTGCCACTTTGTTCAAGATATCTGCCAGAATTTTCAAATAGAAATCTTTCGTTTATTTTATGATGGAATATCTTTCATTAAACAAGAGAAATCCATTTGAAAAAAGTGTTAGGTATTTTAAATAAAATATCCGCTAAATTAGCAACACTGCAGTGGATTTATTATTATTATTTTACGCATATTTAATCTTTCTGTAAAGCTACCAAACATCTCTAACTATACAAAATATTGCTATAAAAATGCACTTCCAAATTCAGAAAGAATCATAAAACTAGAAAACAGGAATTCTGATTTTCAGAATGTAGTGTTGCTCCCGACGAAGAAACAATATATATGTATATAAATATAGATAGTACAAAACATATTTTTGTTTTAAGACTTAAAAAACATGCTTTTATTTGACATAAAATGACATCATATGCATCCGCTGAAGAATTCCACATACACGATCCAGTCTTAAACAACATCTACAGTAAAGTATGCATATGACGTCTACTTTACTGTATCGCAAATAAATACACAAATCCAGGTAAAAGCGATGTCGTCATTTAAGAAATTTGACAAAAAAATATCGGCTATATAATGATTCATATGCTATCATTTGTTTGTAACATTAATATAGATATTTAATATTAAATACTGTTTAGAATGGCTCCATGTTTTATCAGAAATCCTTTAAATTTTTTCACAATAGCGCGTATTTTAATTACATTTTGTTTTTCAGTTGTTATGGAAAAATGGCAACAAAAGGATATAATAATCTACTATTTTCAAACTACTTTTCCTTTACTTTCTACAGAAATGGAATACTTCAGTTCCCACAATTAGAAATATGGTGTTAAAAACTACAAAAAAATTACTATCTCAAAAATAAATTGAGATGCAGTTTTCAAACAAATTGCATTTAAAAGTACTTTTTTCCATATACGACGGTATAAAAATTGAAAATGTGCGATTTTTAGAAGTTTGAAAAATTGCAGTAGAAATTATCCGTATTTAACCGTACAATGATGTATTTTCTTTGCTTTACGGCTGCCTTATATAACGGGTCGTTATTTTTTAGAGACGACATTTTAATTGCTGCCGGAAAGAAATAGCACATAGGGGGCTAATAAACTAGTTGAAAACATACATTAACTTTTATTCATTAACATTTTAACTTAAAATGAAAAAAATATATGAATTAATTTTCCTACATTAAACCACGAAATAGAAAAACATGTTTCAGATATAACACGGGAAAATCTTTGTTTATTTACATCGAAAAATAGACATTTTCAAATTTATAGGAAATCCACGTGAGATAATTTTATTATATTACTGAGAAAGTACAAGAATGAATGTTTCTTTTTCTTTTCTTTTCTTTTTAAAGAGACAATAAATAAACATAAAAATTTATTGACAAAGGAATATATCTGTAATATTTAATTTATTTTCTCTATTTTTTATAAACCTTTAGAAGTAATTAACTAAATCGATTTTAACAATTTTTTTAATATAATTCCGTGGTAAAACTTGTATCATTACCCTGAAGCTATCCTTCATGCAAGAATTAATTGTTTATCTACCCTATATATATAAAATCCTAATGAATCGAATTGAAACGAATTTATGTAACGATACTATGAAACGACTGATTAAACAACTGATTACGTTTCACGGCGATTTCTCATAAAATATGGAATACTTTACGATGAAATTAACACCAAAAATCCGTATTGATCCACAGATCTCAAAACTGGTATTAGAATTTTTAAATTAGAATTAGTTTTCAAAATATTAATTTTTTTCTAATTTTAAGTACTTTTTTTCTAGTGATGGCAACTCAAATTTTAATCATAACAGATTTTTCTTTCATATTTTAGAAAAGGTTATTTTAAATTAATTTGGCGACGAGTTTGGCCTCCCTTAAATGTATGCTAAGAAATGCATCATGTTACTTTTATTCAGAATTCAATTTGTATTTTATTATCATTTTATTTAATACAAAACTTTCATTTAAAATTGAAACTTTTAAAATAAATGGCTTTTACTTCATTCTTTTTTTTTTAAACGAAACGAAAAGAAAAATATTAGACACAGATGTCATATACGCAACGGGGTACATAATTGGCGCAAAATGGTGTTATTTTGCCTGACATGGTAGCCCGGCTATTGTTGCTTATTTATTAATAAATACTTATTTGAATTTATTTTCTTTTTATTTACAAAAAATGTTATAAATTGTTTTGTTCTATAGTTATTAATTAATTCTTTTTTTTTATTTATTGTTATTTTATTTTAAAAATAACAGAAAATAATTTAAAAATACATATGTAACAGGTATTTGAAAACGAGGTTTTCGCCAAATTGTCGTAAAAAAAAATCACGCCAAACCCAGTGCGTATGTGACAATTCAACATATCATGAGATTTAATTTCCACTTCAAAGCAACGTTTTAATGTTATTACTTCTCCCGTCGACCAATTTCGCCAAACTAGGACTTCCCTCAGAGGGATTAGTCTGAGCGATATTACTGAGAACATAGATTTAAAAATAACATGTCGAAGCAAAGAAAATGAGATGTTATCCTAAATTGTCCATATACTGCGAAAAATTGAAATGGTGAAAATAAACGAATTGTAGAATTACAAAATCTTATATATAAATTCGTATACACTGTTTAAAAAAAATGGGAAATCAAACCATTCAAGACAGCCATGCATGGATATAAAATTGACAGTACGCAATATATTAAAAGTAAAATAGAAAATGAAACACTAATTTACTTATATCGGAATTTTAACTGTATAAAATGATGTCAAGAGCATAATCAGACGCTCCGCACCAATTTGAGTAACTTTAAATGACAAATATATGATGTTTAAAAAGAATGGACTATACTTTATATGGTGTGTGCTCCCCCGAAATAGTTAATATTGTACAATATCTGTTTTCCACGGATGCAATGAGGTTGTCGATAACATTTAAGGAATTCTCTTCTCAAAATCTAATATAGTATCAAAGTACCGAATACATCAAAAGTGGCATGCAATGCTTCGTTAGAGTGTGTTTTAGATATGCTCGATCGGATTCGAATGATGAGTGTATGCTGGCCACTACATACGCTGTATTGTTTTGTTTTCAAACATATTCTGCACAAGTTGAGCTGTATTTAGTATGTATTAAATAAAAGAAATCGGTAATGATTACAACATAAAGTATGACACAAGATCTGAATATATCGTCTGCATAACGTTTGAGCTGTCAAAGTGTCATTTGAAGTAATTTACAAATCCATACATATTTATTCAGCAAATCATGCAAGCTAACATACGCCAATATGAACCCGATTACAAAATTTCACCAGAACAAGTTAATATATAAAAAATCTACTAATGATAATTGAGAATATGACCTTATGATAAAATGTCTAGAAAAATGAATCGGATAAAAAATTCATATCACATTTAAAACGGCACTTCGCTCTGTTAGTGGCCTTGGCGAGAGAGAGAAAAGCCTTGAGAAGGAACACTTTAACAAGTACTTTCGGGCAACCTACTCACTGTTTCATACAGGTCTTTATTCAATATTTACACAATTTATTTAATGCTAGGTGGGTATCTATGAGTTTTGTTGCATTTAAATCGCATGTTTTGCAGAGGAAATGCAGCATTATGAAATATTTAAAGTTGCTGTACTTAATAATTCCAAATTAATGGTAATTGAGATCGCTTTCCGTTAATTTCATCTTTTTAAATTTTAAATTTTTTTAGAAACCATTCATAGAGACAATTATATATTTTAAAATTAACCCGAAGCAAAATTTCAAGATTTTGGGCTCAGCAGTAACAGAGAAATAGAAAATTTTTGAAAGTTTTTTGTTTCTGCACTGTTTTATATAGCGACATTTTTAGAAATTGTTCTACTGCGAGAACATACGTCATGATAAATACAGTCATGTCAATTTTCATGTTTATATTCCTAACAGTTCCATGTTCTTCGTTACTTAGATCATCTTTAGATCTTTTTCCGCTTTGTTTAGTCTTTCTATTTTTTAGAATTCGTTCTACAACGAGCATTTACATCTTATTAATTACTACCATGCTAAAGTTCTAGTTTCTAACCCCAACAGTATCCCAAAAATTTCAGTATTCCAAATAAATCCTAGTTTAGAAGCTTTCTAGAAATTTTTACGTTTATCCGTCAAATTGAACCTTTTAGAGAGCGTTCATTACGAGTATTCACATCTTAAAAGAAACTACCGCACCAAATTTAAAGTTTCTAACCCAATCAATATCGCAGAAATCACAATTTTAGAACTTTTTTGCTCCTGCAGCGATATAGGTTCTTGCACTGACATAAAATAGTCTTTTTTTCGGAGCAGAGATTGCCACCAAAATTTTTTTAAGTTGGCTATGTAGTTTCAGAGATAACACCTCACAAACGTACAAGCATTAATAATATTATATACTTTATAATATTATAACGCTTTATAATATTAGCATTAGATGTACAGATACAAAAGCCATTTATCTGTTACAAACTAAAGTGCCGACGTTGCCCAGAATTTGAAGGATGTTTGTTCTGAAAAATCAATTTCAAAATTTAACATACAACACAAAACAAACATTAAAAAAAAGCAGTCGAAATGTTGTTGAATGAATCATATGAAAACGCTATATAAAAATATATAAATGCATATAACAGACGGAAAAGAATACAGCTATAAATGAACTTATTTCAATTTATAATTGGAGCAATAATGTTAAAATACGCCAATATTTCCCTAATCGGGTTTTTTATCATGCTTCAATACATTTTTCACACTCATATGACGCTATACTATATCCGCCACGCCCTTTATATTTCCAATATGACGTAATATTTTCCTCTTTCACGTGGAAGCCTTGAAATAGAAAAGTTATGAAGTTACATTCACTTTCATTTAAATTCGTCAAACCATTTATTTCATTTTCATATTTCACGTGAATATCTTGCAATAGATAAGTTATGACGTAATATTCACTTTTTTTTTAAATTCGGCAAACTATTTATTTCATTTTAATTTTTCACGTGGAAATCTTGTAGTAGAAAATTAATTGTTGTAGTAATAATTTTATTGTGTTTTTTAATTGTTGGCAACTGCTATAACGAAAAATGTTTAAATTTGATAAGAAATTGCTGTTAAATTGGTGTTTTTTTATTAATTAAATATTAACTATAAATTATTTCGATTCCGGATTACTTTAGTTGTCTCGGCCATGTTTTAAAACACATGTACGTATCTCTTCACAATTTTGGCTTCCAAACTGTGGATTTTTTATAGAATTACAAACAGACAGATAGACAAGTTTTCATTTTTATATATATCTCTATTCTATAAAAAGTAACTAACGCTGTCACCGCCGCCGCCGCCGCCGGTTTTGAATTTTTTGTGACCGGAGGTCTTTCTTCGTTAATATTAAGAAAACTATTGCATACAAATATATGAAAATCGGTGGTATTATAGCGAAATGTTTGATCAACACACTAATGCATACAGTTTTCAAATCGAAGAATTATTTTAAGAGATATTTAATGCTAAAGTTGGACAAAATCGTTCCATTAAAAAAAATATATAAGAGCAAAAGCTATACATGAGAATTTAATCATTTGTAGATCATTTTATTCAATAGAAGATCCCGGTCTGCAGATTTCATAAATTTTTTTTAATTTGACTCATTTTTTGAGGTTTTATTTCTATTTTAAATTCAAATATTCAGCATTTTCAAAGATATTTTTTACATATTTTAGAAAATGGTATTAATTTAAACTGTTGCCAACTATATAAACAGCGCAGACAATAATGTTTGCTTCAAATAAAAAAAAAATATATTTACACGTTACTATTATAAACAGAAAAAAACCTTCAAATTGGAATTAAATAAATAGGTATAAAAAGCAGGTACTTATTGGAAATTACGCCATAAAAACTATATTTACATGTGAATTTTAAAAGAGAAAGGATATTGTAAAATAAATTCATTAACATGCGTTAGAAATCTGAAATAGAACAAATTACGTCACATTACACTTATGCAAAATGAACAAAAAATAGTATTGCAAAACAGTTTAAATTTAAAAATTGCGCGAGAAAAAATATTAGAGGTTAAATATTAGAGGTTAAATATTAGATTTTTTCAAAATTTTATTATTTGTCGTTTGATGTGAGGTGTTCAGCTATAAGTATGCAATTTTTTGTTTCCAACATAATTAGGGGCTGAGTTAGAAAAATTGCTTTAAATACACAGGTTAAGCTCAGAGGGTTAAATATTAGACTTTTTCAAAATTTTATTATTTGTCGTTTGATGTGAGGTGTTCAGCTATAAGTATGCAAAATGGCAAAATGTCATGTCTCCAACTTAATTAGGGGCTGAGTTAGAAAAATTGCTTAAAATGCACAAGTTAGAGCCTAGCGGGTTAAATATTAGACCTTTTTCAAAATTTTCTTATTTGTCGTTTGATGTGAGGTGTTCAGCTATAAGTATGCAAAATTTCATGTCTCCAACTTAATTAGGGGCTGAGTTAGAAAAATTGCTTAAAATGCAGAAGTTAGAGACTGGAGGGTTAAATATGACCTTTTTCAAAATTTTATGATTTATCGTGTTATTGCAAGTGTTCAGCTATAAGTATACAAACTTTCAAGTCTCCAACTTAGTTAGGGGATGAGTTAGAAAAATTGCTTAAAACTCATAAGTTAGAGCCCAGAGGGTTAAATATCAGACATTTTTCAAAATTTTATTATTTGTCGTTTGATGTGAGGATTTCAGCTATAAGTATGCGAAACTTCATGTCTCCAACTTAATTAGGGGCTGAGTTAGAAAAATTGTTTAAAATACAGAAGTTAGAGACCGGAGGGTTAAATATGACTGTTTCAAAATTTTATTATTTGTCGTTTGATGTGAGGTGTTCAGCTATAAGTATGCAAAATGGCAAAATGTCATGTTTCCAACTTAATTAGGGGCTGAGTTAGAAAAATTGCTTAAAATACAGAAGTTAGAGACCGGAGGGTTAAATATGACTGTTTCAAAATTTTATGATTTATCGTGTTATCGCAAGTGTTTAGCTATAAATATGCAAACTTTCATGTCTCCAACTTAATTAGGGGCTGAGTTAGAAAAATTGCTTTAAATACACAAGTTAGAGCCCAAAGGGTTAAATATTAAGCCTTTTTTCAAAATTTTATTATTTGTCGTTTGATGTGAGATGTTCAGCTATAAGTATGCAAAATTTCATGTCTCCAACTTAATTAAATTAGGGACTGAGTTAGAAAAATTGCTTAAAATACACAAGTTAGAGCCCAGAGTGTTAAATATTAGACTTTTTCAAAATTTTATTATTTGCCGTTTGATGTGTGGTGTTGAGCTATAAGTATGCAAATTTTCAAGTCTCCGACATATACAGTTTCTGAGAACGGGCTCTGTGACAGACGGACAAACAGATAGACAAAGGAGTGACACAAGTAGGGTTTCGTTAGATGAACGAAACTCTAAAAACATGCTGCGGATGACTGTAACAACATCCTAAAATTACATTACCATCAGAGATCTACCAATCCCGAATTTAGTTTATATTCGTTTCATATATTCTTATTCTTTTGTGCGGCCCTGTAAAATAATTATCAATATTATATACAGTAAAACCTCTGAATAGCGGACACACCGAGAATGCAGAATTTGTCCTCTATTTAGAGGTGACCGCTACTGAGAGTAAAACATGTACAGTTATTTAAGAGTTGGTAATCGAAAAAATGTCCGCTAAATAGAGGTATCCGCTAATCGTGTGTGTCCGCTATGGAGGTTTTACCAGTAAAACTTCTGAATTTTCTTGTAAAGGAAAACACGAACACCTCGGGAGGGCAGAATTTGTCCTCTATTTGAGGGTGTCCGCTACTGAGAGTAAAAAATGTACAGTTATTTAAGGGTTGGTAATCGAAAAAATGCCCGCTAAATAGAGGTGTCCACTAATCGGGTGTGTCTGTTATGGAGGTTTTACTGCATAATAATATCATCCTTTACAAGAAAATTGCATGCTGTATGATAGACAGACAGACATCCAGAGAAAGATAACCTCCCGGATCAATAAACACTCATGTCTTTTGTTTTAATCATCCACAATTGTATGTCATACAACATGCCAGATTTTATACAACAGGCTAAAAACGGTCACCGTGGTACGGAATACTGTATTATTATTTGTTTGCCCACCAAAACTGGTTGCCACGGGTTGTTGCAAGGTTTGTGATCACGTGGTTGAAACTGATCTATTCAATATTACTGCGTGCGTATTTTTTCTTATTTGCTCCATGTGTTCAAACCAGTTGTCTACGAAAACATCAACCGGTGAAAGTGACGCACACCAAATTTCTGTGACGTATGCAGATAAACTGTGCTTTTTTATGAGTTTTTTCTATATAATTTTTAAACGGTTTGGAACTTATTTTTCATAGTAGGTGCATTCAGTAGGCAACCCTCATAGGTACCTTCTGGTGCAATCAGAAACGAAATCCGACAAATATTTTTGAGTTATGCTTGACGAAAGGTTTTTATTAGGCTTTTTTTTTAGTAGGACATGGCGTTAATATCCATCGTAGTAGTAAAGTGTCCGGACAGTAATATTTCGCTGAGTATTAGCCTTCGCTTCGCTCAGACAATTATATAAATAGCCAAATTATACAAATTGACATATATTTTTTTTTAAATAACAAAAGAACAAATAAATTAGTATAACATTAATAAAAATACAAATAAAACGTCGAAATAAAAATCACTTGATGGCGTGAACATGTGTAACTTCCTTGAAGTCAAGTGAATGTGACATTTACGATCAACCATTATTGGCATTTAATCTTATAGTTTGGCGACTGATTTTTGGTCGATGGGATAACCAAGTAGCACCGTTTAAATTTACCACTCGAAAAATAAAAAATGCTAACTGGCGAGTTAAAAAAAAAAGCTATTGGCGAGATTTTCACCCGGCTAACATAAAAATACCAGGAATTCTTTTTGATCATGGCAACTTTTATGTAGTTTTATTCGAAAAAATAATTTTGATTCTTTAATCAAAATGGAATCCTTTCTTATGAAAAGCGAAGGAATCAGCCCTTTGTTTATGTCAGTTATATGACTTGGACTATTATAATATAAACGAAATAATGGGGAAGAATAATATTCGGCAACTTATCATACCTGTGGCTGGCTAACATTAAAGTACCAAAATGGCCGCCTGGAATATAAAAAGCGAAGGGATCCGCCTGGAGCTGTTGATGATTGTCACATGACTTAGATTGTTATTATAGAGATTGTTTTCAATTTTAAAAACAGCGCAAAGAATAATATTTCCTAACGATTAAAAATTTATTTTCACGTGACTATTAAAAACAGAAAAAAAAACTTTAAAATTACTATTAAATGAATGCGTGTTAAAGGCAGGAAAATATTGAAAGTTATGTCCAGAAAATTGTATTTACACGTGAATATTAAAAGGGAAAGGCAACGTTAAAATAATAAATACATTATTATGCGTTTAACCCTTTCACGGACAAAGCACTTCTATTCAAAATCTTGAAATCAGTGAATGGCACCTGAATTTACAAACAAATTTCGAAATACAAAAATGCTTTTGTTCACTTTTTTTTTTGACACCCAGCCAGGACACCAACCGTGAGGTTTATGGAACTAATGTCCTGGCGGGAAAAAAACTTACTTAATAAAAGGGAAATTTTCATCCCAATATTCTGATGCTAATGTGGCATTTAAGAATTAAAATTAAGTGGTCCAAAAATGAACCACCGCCCTTGAAGGGGCTAAAGCAGCAAATTTTAGTAATTGTATTATGCCAATCGTTTTATAACGCTGTTAAAAAATACCGAGAGACAAAGACTCTGTTTACTTAATTTATTTTATTTTAGCTTCTTTTCAAATGTTTAACTGATCTTCTTTAACCAAACACGAAAACAACCATTGGATGTCTTAACAGCAACTGATTCTACCTTAAATTTTTGCAATCAAAGGGAATTGAATGGAAACCCGTTTACAGGGAGATCGCTACAGGTTTTTTCAGTATAATTCAATCTTCTCTCATCTTTTTAAAACCGATCAGATTAGCGTGCTTTTAGATTCTACAGTGTCTGAACGGGGGTTGGCGAGCGTAGCTTGCACGGGGCAGAGCCCCCTAGTTCATATATAATTTAAAATTACAAAAGAAAAGAAGCTATTATAGATTCTTATCTTTTCAATTACGAAAAATATTGAAATTATGTTAAAAGAAAGAAAAAAATTAATTAGAATTTCTCAAACTGCTCCTTTCATAAAATTGGAAAAATTACACGTAATACCTGGCTTGTTTTAATGATTATTAATTTCGTATCTAGGTAATAAGTTCTTTTGAAATAACTATAAGTGGGAAAGAATGATTAATTTCATTTTTCTTTAAGCCTTTATTAATCGTTAAGATTGCAATTAAAATCCTGAAAAAAAAAAAAAAAAAAAAAAAAAAGGTCTCTACACTATTTTGAGAACCGTTTATGGCAAATAGAAAAGAAAAGTAGTAAACGATAAAAAATAATAAGTGGCAAAGAATTATTAAATTACATTTTCATTAAGCCTTTATAAATCATTAAGATAGCAATTAAAATAGTGAAAGGTATACTTTACAGTCGCAAAAAAAAAAAGAAAACACTGTATTATTTTGAGAACCGTTTATGATAATGGGATAAGAAAAGTAGTAAAGAACAGCAAATAATAAGGGGCAAAGTATTATTAATTAAAATTTTCAAAAAAAAAACTGTACTATTTTGAGAACAGTTTAAAGCAAATGGAAAGAAAAGTATTAAAAAATAGTAAATAATAAGTGGCAAAGAATTATTAAAATAATTTTTCATTAAGAATTTAGATTAATCATTAAGATTGCAATTAAAATAGTGAAAAGTATATTTTATATTCGCAAAAAAAAAAAAAAAAAAAGCTCTACTATTTTGAGAGCCGTTTATGGTAAAGGGAAAAGAAATGTAGTAAACGATAGGAAATAACAAGTGGCAAAGAATTATTAATTTAAATTTTATTTAGGCTTTTATTAATCATTAGGCTCCAATTAAAATCGTAAAAGATATATTGTACAGTCGTATAAAAACGTACTATTTTGAGAACCTTTTATTTTAAAAGGAAAAGTAAAGTTGTAAAGGACAGGAAATAATAAGTGACAAAGTATCAATTATTAAAATTTTCATTAAGCCTTTATTAATTATAAAGATAGCAGTTCAAATCGTGAAAGGTATATTTTACAGTCGCAAAAAAAAAAAAAAAAAAAAAAAAAAAAAAAAAAAAAAAAAACTATTTTGATAACCGTTTACGGTAATGGGAAAGGCAAAGTAGTAAACGATAGGAAATAATAAGTGGCAAAGAATTATTCATTTAAATTTTCATTAAGCTTTTATTAATGAAAACTTAAATCGCGAAAGTTATATTATACAGTCGTTATAAAACGTACTATTCTGAGAACCATTTATGTTAAAGGGAAAAGAAAAGTAGTAGAGGACAGGAAATAATAAGTGGCGAAGTATTATTTATTAAAATTATCATTAAGCCTTTATTAATCATTAAGGTTGCAATTAAAATCGTGAAAGATATATTGTACAGTCGCAAAAAATACTGTACTAATTTTGAGAACCGTTTATGTTAAAGGGAAAAGGAAAGTTGCAACGGACAGGAAATAATAAGTGGCAAAGAGCTATTAATTTAAATTTTCATTAAGCATTTATTAATCATTAAGACTGCAATTAAAATTGCGAAATATATACAGTAAAACCTCCCTAAAGCGACCACGTTCCGTTCCAATAAAAATCGGTCTTCCGAGAGGTGGTCTCTTAATGGAGGTCATGTTTAATTTAGATTTTAATTGTTGAAAAAAGGTAACAATTAATGTTACTAAAATTTATTTTTCACATTAGGAAAATATATGAAAATTTAAGTATCAAAACAAAATTTAACTAGCTAAGTTAATTAGTGCAGAGTTTAAAAAATGAATACATTGACGTTTGCTTTGATTTTACGGTTTTATCTTCGATAACTTTCATTTCCAAGTCCTGTCGAAGTTCAGTAAATAAATGCAATTTTTATTGGAAGGGAACAAATTATGACGATTCCATTAATTTATCTATTTCTTGGAGAGTTTCCTGACATAATAGGGCAGGGGAGTTTATTGACCATCATTCTTAATTTGTCATTAGAGTTAAATTCATTGCCTAAAAAGGCACAAAGATGTTTAAACACCTAAAAGTTACGGAATAAATAAAAATTCTTAACTTAGTTTAAATATTCTAATGAAATCTTCTTCAAGCGACCAGGAAAAAAAAGGAACTTGTTTCATTTTCTTCAAAGACATTAGTCGCTCATGGAGGGAATTCAACGGGTGTAATTTCTGAATAGAGGTAAAAATAATATTGAGCCTATGGGGAATGAATTTCGTTCCAAGAAAAAATGTTTGTTCAGTGAGGTGGTCGCACAGGGCAGTTTCACTGCACTGTACTGTCACATTAAAAAACAAAGCTCCCTGTACAATTTTGAGAACCGTTTATGGTAAAGGAAAAAGAAAAGTAGTGAACGATGAGAAAAAGTAAGTGGCAAAGAATTATTTATTTAAAATTTCATAAGTACTTTCTTAATCATTACGATTGCAATTAAAATTGTGAATGATGCGACTAATATTGCACAGTCACAAAAAAAAAAAAAAAAAAAAAAGAAAAGAAAAGAAAAGAAAAGAAAGAAAGCATCTTGTCCTATTTTGAGAACCCTTTATGGTAAACGGAAAAGAAAAGTAGTGAATGATAGGAAATAATAAATGGCAAAAAAAATATATAAATTTAAATTTTCATTAAATCTTTATTAAGCAGCAAGATTGTAATTCAAAACGTTAAAGATATATTGTACAGTAATACAAAAACAAAAAATAACAGAGCCCCTTGTACTGTTTTGAGAACCCTTTTATGGTAAAGAGAAAAAAATGTAGAAAACGATTGGAAATAATAAGAGAGAAAGAATCATCAATTTCAATTTTAATTAAACCTTTATTAATCACTATAACTGCAATTAAAATGGGAAAAATGTATTGTAGACACACAAAAAAATAAGGTTTTATTAATCATTAAGGTTCCAATTAAAATCGTGAAAGATATATTGTACGGTCACAAAAAAACTTGGATCCTTCTGTGCTAGTTTGAAAACAGTTTATGGTAATGGGAAAAGAAAAGTAGTAAACAATAGGGGATAATAATAAAACACCCATACTACAATATATATTAAAACACACATACACACATAAATAACGCCTGCATTCAACAGTTAAAGGTATATATAGCTATTATACAGACATACATGCAATAAATTCAATAAACCCAACTGGAGTTAAAAATTAGCCAGAGCCAGGAATCGAACCACAATATACGCAGTATCGGGTCGTTCTGAAATTTTTGGATGTTAGTGATCTCTAATATAGCACGTTTGCCATTTCAAATGAAGTTTCTAGCATGTTTAGTTCATTTCCAGGGACAGTCAAAAGTTTTCCGTTACATTACGGCCAATGGGAAAAACTCGTTTCAATTGACTTTTAATGGTGTTACACTCTTTCAAACTTAGTAAAATTGATATTCGTTTATGAAGTCCACTAAAATATGCATTCTATTGAATATCTCTATATTAGTAATAATTGCTCGAAATGCATTTTCAATTATGATATGCGCTTTTTTAGGGTTTCATTCATCTGACAAAACCCTATTCGTCGCGTTCCTCTCTCTGCACAGAGCCCGTTCTCAGAAACTATACATATTGAAGACTTGAAATTTTGCATACTTATATCTGAACACCTCACATCAAACGACAAATCATAAAATTTTGAAAAAGTCGTACATTTAGCCCTTTGGGCTCCCACATGTGTATTTTAAACAATTCTTTCTAAGTGAGCCCCTATTTAGGTTGGAGGCGTGGAATTTGGCATACTTATAACTGAACACCTCGCATCAAATGACAAATCATAAACTTTTGAAAAAGCCGTACATTTAACCCTTTGAGCTCCCACATGTGTATTTTAAACAATTCTTTCTAAGTGAGCCTCTATTTAGGTTGGAGGAGTGAAATTTTGCATACTTATAGCTGAAACCCACATATCATACGACAAATCATAAAATTTTGAAAAAATCGTACATTTAACCCTTTGGGCTCCAACATGCGTATTTTAAGCAATTCTTTCTAATTGAGCCCCTTATTAAATTGGAGATTTGAAATTTTGCATACTTACAGCAGAACATCTGAGGCCAGGCGACAAATCATAAAATCTTGAAAAAGTCTTACGTTTAACCCTTTGAGCTACCACATATGTATTTTAAGCAATTCTTTCTAAGAGAGCAACTAATTAAGTTGGAGACATGAATTTTTGCATACCTATAGCTGAATACCTCAGACCACACGGTAAATCATAAAATTTGCAAAAAGTCTTATATTATTTACTCCTCCAGGCTCTAGCTTGTGTATTTTAAGCAATTTTTCTAACCTCCGCCCTTTTCACCCGGGAGCACTTTTCCAACTTTTGCCGACACCCCTTTGACCATTCTTTCATATTATGCACCATAGCCTTAAATATTTTAGTTCTACTTTTTACTGCCGGGGGCGCCTACTTATCTCGGGTGTTATCGGCCCAATACCCTCGACTAATATATCTACGGATAATATATAAAACGGAGTTTCGTTCGGATAGAGGTTTGTTTAGAATAGAGTACGCCCCTGGTTGCGAAATGTGGAACTAACAGATTTTTCAAAAGGGGTAAAGTGTTTTGAAAGGAATATTAAACGAAACCCTCTGTGCGATCTGTGATCACACTTACCTACTTTAACACTATATTTATGCATATTATAAAGTGCGTATAAATGCTATAGTTCATATACAGAGCTACAGAAATAAATTCGTAAAGGTTACTGAGTATGAGCATAAATTGCTTAAATTTGGGTTTTAAAGGAGTTATGCATTTTTACGCTGAACTGAATTTAGTGTACTAAAAAATATTTGTAGAATATAGATAAAATGATATACAGGGCCACGCGAAAAGTTTAATACATGGCCGTCTATGCGTGATAATTTCTGGAAATGTAATTTCAGTAGTTTTAAGCGTGTTTTAATTTGAATTAAATTTTAGCTAAATAGTGGCATGTAATAAATCTACTAGGTAAAATACAGGGCTGTACAAAAGTATTCAAGTATGTTTCCATCTATCTTATACTATAATGCGAGCAAAAATTGTGTGTGTATGTATATGTGTGTATGTGTGTGTGGGTATGTAAATTTTATCTTAAAAACGGCTCTAACGATTTTGACGAAATTTCGTATCTAACCACTTTCGGGCACGAAAAGATCATTGGGATGGGTCTCGTGTTCAAGAAAATTTGATTAGAGGGTCATTTTTGGGTCACTGTTGGTCAAGCTTTTTTTATCTAAAAATCGGCTTTAACGATTTTCACTAAACTCTATATTCTACAGTTTTGGATTACGAGAAGACCATTGAGCTAAGTCACATGCTCGAGGAAATTCGATTAGTGAGTCATTTTTGGATCACAGTGGGTCAAGCTAAGTTTATCTAGATAACGGCTCTAACAATTTTGACGAAATTTTGCACACTACGGTTTTCGGGCACGAAAAGACCATTGGGATGGGATTCGTGTTCGAGAAAATTCGATTAGTGTGTCATTTTGGGTCATAATGGATCAGGGTGAAGCTAATTATATCTAAAGAACGGCTCAATCGATTTTGACTAAATTTTGTATCTAACCATTTTCGGGCATGAAAAAAACATTGGGATGAGTAACGTGTTCAAGAAAATTCGATTAGTGGGTCATTTCTGGGTCACCGTGGGTCCAGCTAAGTTTATCTAGATGACGGCACTACGATTTGACGAAACTCTGTAATCTATCGTTTTCGGTTACGAAAAGACCATTGGGATGGGTCACGTGTTCGAGAAAATTCGATTAGTGGGTCATTATGGATCAGGGTAAAGCTAATTATATCTAAAAAACGGCTCAAGACATTTTCACAATTTTTTTTAATATACGGCCGTTTCTGGTCATGAGAGGACCATTGTGCTAAGTCACATGTTCTAGAAAATTCAATTAGTGGGTCATTTTGGGTCACAATGGGCCAGGGTCAAGCTAATTGAATCTAAAAACATGCTCAAAATATTTTGACCAAATTTTATATTACGTATACCGTTTCTGGGCATGAGAAGGGAATTGGGCTAAGTCACATGTTCGAGAAAATTCGATTAGTGGGTTGTTTTGGGTCATAATGGGTTAGGGTCCAGCTAATTGTATCTAAATACGGCTTAAAAGATTTCGACTAAATTTTGTATTCTATCGTTTTCGGGCTCGAGAAGACCATTGGGCTAGGTCGCATGTTGAAGAAAATTCGATTAGTGGGTCATTTTGGATCACAATGGATCAGGGTCGAGCTAATTGTATTTAAAAAGCGCTTCAAAACAAATTGACATAATTTTGTATAATACCGTTTTCGAGCATGATAAGAGCATTGTGCAGGGTCGCATGTTCAAGAAAATTCAATCAATGGGTATTTTTGGGTCCTAATGGATCAGGATCAAGCTAACTGTATCTAAAAAACCGTTTAAAAGATTTTGACAAAACTTTGTACTACACCGTTTCTGGACAAGATAAAACCATTGGGCTGGGTAGCATGCTCAAGAAAATTCTATTAGTGGGTCATTTTGGTGATTATGGGTCGGGGTCAAGCTAACGCCATCTCAAAAAGTTTCAAACAATTTTGGGAATTTGGAAACAATTCGGGAGTACAAAACTATGTTTCATGATCAAGCTAATTGCATCTAAAACAGCAAGAATGATTCAGTGGGAAAAATATATCGAGATAAACAGAAAGCTAATTTTGACCGAGTTTAGCTCGGTCATTCCTGCTAGTTAGTTATAAATTGCTGAATCATGACTTTCAACCTGTTATGCATTTTCTTGCTAAAATAAATTTTCCCATTTTATAGTATATATATTAATCGAATGCACTGATCGAATACAGGGCTGTTCAAAAAAATTGGAATACATATTTGGCTATGCGGTAACTACTGAAATCAGATTTTTAAATGTTTACTTAGTTACCTTATTTGCCTTATTTTTCTAAGTAAGGGAGTTTCGTTAAAGCTTTCAGGGAGTGTTGGAAATTGTTTCATAATCTATGCTATATGCATGACTTTTCTTACTTGTTTTAGATTCAATTAGCTTGACACCTGACCCATTGTGACCCAAAATGGCCACTACTCTAATTTTCTTGTACATGCGACCTAGCCCAATGGTATTCTCGTGCCCGAAAAAGATAGAAAGCAAAATTTCGTCAAAATCGCTAAATCCGTTTTCTAGGTAACCTTAGCTTGAACCACAGTGACCCAAAAATAACCCACTAATCGAATTTTCTCTAACGTGTGATTTAGCCTATTGGTCTTCGCGTACTCCAAAACAGTAGATTATAAAATTTAGTCAAAATCGTTTGAGCAGTTTTTTATATAATATAAGCTTGACCTGAAGTGACCCAAAATGCCCCACTAATCAAAATTTTTTGAACATGTGACCTAGCCCAATATTTTTCTCGTGTTCAAAAACGGTTGGATATAAAATTTGCTAAAAATCGATCGAGCCGTTTTTTAGATACATATAATTAGCTTCACCTTGATCCATTATAACCCAAAATGACCCACTAATCGAATTTTCTCGAACACAAGACCCATCCCAATGGTCTTTTCGTGCCCGAAAACAGTAGGCTGCAAAATTTTATCAAAATCATTTGAGCTGTTTTCAAGATAAAATTTACATACACACACACAATTTTTGCTCGCATTATAGAACAAGATTTAGGAATCGATGTTACGTACCCTGCTAAAAATCACGACACATTCAAGAAAATTGCAGCTGCTTATTTGTCCAAGATAATGAAGTAAAAAACGAGAATTACGATGGCGTATAAAGGGTATTGTTTGATTGGTGTGCTCCAGCTCGAAATTTGAACATATCTCTAAATGGTGAATTGTGAAAGTGTGCTTCACGGATAGCAGAAGACTCTAAACAAAAAATTCGAACCGCCAAGTGGATGGCTGGACCGATTTAAAAATCGATATAGAATCGTATACAAAGATGTTACTGGGAAGCGGCTAAGTGAACACCGAAGATGGTGAGTGTTTGAAAACCAGCGTGCTTTTGCAAATTGTCAACGTTTATATTGTTGTGATGTATCGTCTAGCCCCATTTTTAGAAGAAATATGTAGGTAAAGTCACGACCAACGACACACAAGGCCAATTCATGACTTTTAAAACGTCACATGGAGTGGATTATCTTTACACGACGATTTTCACAAAATGATGGGCGCTACCAATCACCGTGTAAAGATGATCCATTCCGTGTGAAGTTTTAAACGTCATAAACTGGCCTTGTATGTCGTTAGTCCCGGCAAATTAGGAAAAGCGTCTTTAGTTGTAGTAAATTTTGAAAACCGACGTTGGTCGCGGTAAAGTACGAAAAGAGGCGTTGCTCGCGGCAAAGTACGAAAAGCAAGTGAAAACTAAAAATGAATAATTGATGAAAAAATTGTAAAGTAAAGATAAATATGCATGTATACATGTATCCATATATATGTAATGTGTGTGTGTTTATGCAATGTTGCACAATGTTACTATTTTTTTTTTTCAAAATATTTAAAAGAATTTTCGAATAGAAATTTTCCCTTTATTTCAAGACTATCATTAAACAAGATGAATACATTTGTAAAACGTGGTAGATATTTTGAATAAAATATCCGCAAAAATTTAGCCACACTGCAAATATCTTTTATTGTTGTTGTTTGTTTGTTTTTTACATGTATTTAAGTATTTTGTAAAACTATCATATATCTTTATACAAAATATACACAATTCATTTTGAAGTTCAGAAAAAGTCATTAAATAAACTATTAGTTAAAAACATATTTAGTAATTAAACTTGCCTTCTTAGTCACACCAAGTCGGAAATTGTATGTCAAACATTGCAAATGAGGTGCGTTCGTACTATATCTAGATTTATAAATATCCAGATCTTTGTGTAAAATTTATTTCACTACAAAATTTATTAGGATGTTTTTAAGTTTTGTTTCGATTTTCATAAAATTTGAAATGACGCGACAAAATTCTGCAACGATTATGTGTTTTATATTTCAAAACCTTCTGTTCGGTAGTTTTTGCGCTGTTACTTGCGGACAGATTGACAGACGGACCATAGGTGCTATGTATTTATATAATTACGAACGCACCTAAAAATGTGACTGTTAATCCTTTCAGGGGCAAGGCATTTCTGCTCAAAAAATGTTCAAATAATTAATTCACACCGCAATTTGCGAACAAATTTATTTGAAAATAATCAAAAGCTTTTCTTCGCGAATACTATGACATCGAAATTGTACTAAACAATTATTGGTGCATTTTTTAAGTTTCGGCATTAAAATGAAGTGTTTGCAGACTGTAAACGGCGCCCTGAAAGGCTTAACCCCTTGAAGGGCGGTGATGCCGTCACAGCATCACATAATTTTAATCCCAAATTGCCACATTGGGACCGGAATTTTATGATGAAAATGTCATCTTTATTAAGTACACGAGAATTTACTTTTACTTGTTTGTAAATAAAATCTCTTGTTAATACTGGTGTTAGTAAATTATTTGAACATTTGACGAATACAAATACCTTGCCCCTGAAAGGATTAAGTAGTTACAACAGAAGAGATAATCCATATACTAACGAGAACAGTTTCGCCCACAAATCTTATTTATTGAGCTCAAGAAGATTCAATAAATTTATACGTATAACTAAAATAATGCCTATTTGCAAAATTGACATTTTTTAACACTTTCCAACATAGTTGAAAATGGTTACCTCTTTATGTACCGAATTAGTATGAATTCATGAAAATTTTATCTTCCAAAGAATTTTTCGTGAATTGTTTAAACTACACTGGAAGATTTACATCATCATTTAATAAATTTTAGAACAATTTTAGAAGGATTGAAGGATTTAGAAGGATTCATTAAATTTGAATTTATAAGGATTTTGTGCAATATGTATAACCCCTTTCAAATCTTTTATTTTAAATCTTTTTTCTTAATATTTTGTAGAATTGGGAGATGTACAAATATAATGTTCTTATAATAGAAATATAGAAATATTTCCGAATTGAAAAATCCCCCCCCCCTTCCTAACTAGAATAAATATAGTGAGATTGCCATGAAATCAATACGTGCTATTGGGGTTTATTATTGCATGTTCGGTAATTAAATCGAAGTAGTTAGCATTTACATTTCATTTACAGGAGCAGTCAAAAGAGTTCCACTACATTACAGTTTACGCAGAGCTGCCAAGTCTACTGCTTTTTGGATATCAGTATTTTAATACAAAAAATGTTTTTTTTTGTTGTTTTTTTTTTTGTTTTTTTTTGTTTAATTGGAACATTTGAGCGATTTGAAAGATCAACATTTTCTCTATGTTAATAGTGTAAAAAGCCAGAGACTTGGCAACTCTGCCTACGAGAAAAAATCGTTAGAGGCGTATTTTGATAATATAATATCATTTTAAACATATTGAAGTTTGTATATATCACTGAGGTTTACTACAAGGCCCTTACTGTAGACTTTAGAGTGCATATTATTTACCGTTTACTTAAAGTGAAACACAAACTTATTTGGCTACACTACTTCCAATAAAGAAAAATTGCTATAAGTGCGTTTTCAGTTGTGGTATGCGAATATTTTTCCATATTTTCGTCATAGTCATATAAAGTCAAGATCCGCTATTTACCGCAAACTCGTTGGCACATTCCTTGTCTCGTCTCTAGGCATTTGAGGCGTGAGAAACGTTGGGATTTCTTTGCCAGTTAACCCGGGAGAACGTGCGCAAGGGTATGAATGGTTTTTACTTTGTCAACAATAAATACAAATAATAATGGTCACCTTATTTAGTCGGTGACAATTGTTAAAAATTTTGCAATATAATAAGTTGAAGATTACTTTTAAAAAGATACTGGTGACAATTGTAAAAACTATACGCACTCTGGGTCTATCAGGCCTAGCGCACATCCTCCCGGGTTAATGATATTTCTTTGGAGGATATCCACGCCAAAAACAAAATACTGTTCCACTAACCCCATTAAAAACAGAAAAACAGTTTTTTTGTTTAAAAATACCTACAATTTAAGAATTTTGATTTTAAAATGTTTACAATTAACTTTATTTATAAAATTAACTTATACAGCCATTTTTACGTTTTTTTTTTTTTTTTTTTTTTTTTTTTTTTTTTTTTTTCTGCTAGTCTCCTGTAAGATATATGATGGGGGAAATTAGAAAAAAATTATACATATTTATTTATTTTTTGAAAGAATAAAAAGAAAATTGTTACTCAGAGTTTTTATCTAATCAAATTTTGCAAAAGCAGACGAAAACGATAAATCGTAAAATATTGTTTAAACTGCAATGCTTTGTCATTAAAATATGTTTTAAGCATTAGGAACATTCTTTTCCTGTTTAAATTAAATATTTTCGTTTTATTATATTATCTCTCCTTAAACGACCCTTCCTTTTTTGTGGCTCATTTTGAATAAAGTGCATAGTTGGGAATAAAGCGTAAAGGTAATGCCGCAGTTGGAAACTTGGTCCTTGCAAACGCAAAGTTCCATTACTGTTGCGAGTTATAGGGAGAAGAACGACACTAATAGCATACAAATGTGACATGGCGAATAAAGATGCACGCGTATGTAAAATTTATACTCCTTATTATGTAAAAAGCCGCTGATCCGAGTGTGCAACTCTTAATCGCTGTAGGAACGTATCGGAAGATGTTGCCTTTCACTGATAGGGAAAAGACTGATATGCATTTTATCAACAGAACTGCAAATGGAGATAGCTCAGAGTCTCAACGTTTGTACGGAGATAGGTTTCCCAACAGGCTGTTGTCACTTAATCGTCATTTGTATGTTTTTGCTTCGTATAACAAAATCTCCTTCATCGCCTTCTAGCAACTTTGAGTTTTATCTCCGACCACGCATTCTTTCATGAAAGTTATTTCCTTGGATGTATACTATAACATCTTAAAGTTTTACCCATCTTTTATGAAACACCTTCTATATGACGAAGAAATTTGCTGTTATTGTTAATTGTAAAACAACTCTATGAACTCTGAACATTACTTTGTCAATTGTCTGCAAATCGAACCACATCGTCACAGTTTGTGCCTGCTGCCATTTATTAGGTCTACCAGAAAGGTTTGTCGGTAAGCGCGAAATAATATTATCGGACAGAACTTTCCGGGAGACCCAATACATAGTTTCGTTTAAAAGAGGCGGAGTTAGCTTCGCTTGGGAGCTATTGATCTGGGGAAATATACCAATTTGCAGGCGAGAGACAATAATAATGTTCTGAGTAGAAGAAGTGTTGAAAACGGAAGGCTGTAGTCCAAGTTTCATAAAAACAAATAGCAGTGAAGTACTACATTCTGTGATTTTATAAAGAGTTTTGTTATATTTTATTTTGTTTTTTATATTATCCAATTTGAAAATAGATTTTCACAGTTCTGATAGAGATAAAAAAAAAGTGAAACAATTGCTGATTCTGTAAGTCCTACATTTTCAGAAATACTATCTTAAATTCAAGAAAATATTCCTGGCAACAATGCTATCGAAATATATCCGAGAACGGAAGAATGTCCGTTTCTTTCCTTTTGTTTTGTTCTAAGACAGAAAAATTTCTGTAATCTGAAAAAAAAAGAGTTTTACAAAAGAAAATAACTCTCCCTTTTTTCCGTAGATGACCTTGTGTTGAACCTAGAACCGCCCGTTTCCAATCAAACATCTCAACCACTGGATCAGTCAGCGCTTGCCAAAAGGCGAGTTTAAAATGAAAGAAGCCGGTTTTCTTCAAATGGGGAAATTGGGTGAAGCTCAAAGCGATATAAGTAAGCGAACAAACTTAACCCCTTCGGGACGGGAGCCTTTTACGAAATTTTTAATCTATTGTCACCGTTTTTTAAAAACAGAGATTTGTGTTTCTTTGAATCGAGAACGTGCGCTGATTAAGCCCTTGGGGCCGAGCGACACGTATGCGTGCCGCATAAAGCGCTCAGAATCCTTGTTTTTCCTCACCAGTAAAATTTTACTGTAAAATTTGCCTTATTTAATCAGCGCATTTTCTCGATTCAAGAAGACAAAAATTTCTGTTTTTAAAAAACGGTGACAAAAGATTAAAAATTTCGTAAAAGGCTCCCGTCCCGAAGGGGTTAAATAGGGCAAAATTTACAGTAAAATTTTACTGGTGAGGAACAACAAGGATTCTGAGCGCTTTATGCGGCACGTATACGTGTCGCTCGTCCCCAAGGGCTTAATCAGCGTACGTTCTCGATTCAAAGAGACACAAATCTCTGTTTTTAAAAATTTGCATTTTACGCAAATTTTTTGCATTTTAAATGTATACGTGCCGCTCGTCCCCAAGGGGTTAATACTGGAATCGGGCGTAAATTAACAGAGTTGCACCATCTTGTGGACGGGGTGATAATCCACATACGCGGGCTTTTATTGTGACGTCATATATGACAGGATATCTTCCATTTGAGCATATTTTCTAAATCTTTAGTCACTCATGGAACTGAATTTAAGTTTACCACATTTATTGCAAAATAACGGCGTAGCGAGAGAGGTGTCCAGATGCACTTGACATCACGAAGTATTTTTATTGTGTTCGTTTAGAATATATTTTACATGCGATTTTTTTAACTACTCTAAAAAATAAATTGCGAATAAGTTTAAATGAATAAAAAAAATTGCTACTTTGTTAAATTCAAAAACATTGTTTTTGTTTGTTTTTAAATAAACTAGGGGGCGCTGCCCCCTACGAGCGACGCTCGCCAACCCCCGTTCAGACACCGCAGACTCTAAAAGCACGCTAATTTGATTGGCTTTAAAAAGATTTCGGAAGATTGAATTATAAGTTAAAAAAACAGTGGCGATCTCCCTATAAACGGGTTTCTATTCATTTCTCTTTGATGGGGAAATTTTAAGGCCAAATCAGCTGCTGTTAAAAGATACAATGGCTGTTTTCGTCTTTGATTAAATAAAATCAGTTAAACATGTCCAAATAAGCTAATATAAATTGAATTAAGTAAACAATAGTCTTTGACTCCCGGTATTTTTTAGCAAAGCGAAAAGAAAGTTTTTTTTTTTTAAATAAGACATTTTAAATGTATCGTTTTTAATCTAACATAATTTTCACCAAACTTTTGTTTCTCTTTTTAATATTCACGTGAAAATACTTTTGTTAAAAATGAAATATTTTTTGCGCTGTCCCAATAAAAATAGTTGAAAAAATCATCTTAAAATATCAAATAAATGTCTCGCGCAATTTTAAAATTTATACTGTTTTGCAACATTAATTATTGTCCATTTTACGTAATAAGTGTAATATGACGTAAATGTGATGTAATTTCTCCTATTTAAGACTTCTAACGCATGTTAATGAATTTATTATTTTACAATATTTTTTCTCTTTTAAAATTCACGTATAAAAATAATTTTTATGACGTAATTTACAATGAGTTCCTGCTTTTTATATTTTTTTTTAATAATAGTCACGTGTAAATAAATTTTTAATTTGAAGCAAACATTATTGTTTTCGCTATTTATACAGTTGGTAACAGTTTAAATTAATACCATTTTCTAAAATATGTAAAAAATATCTCTCGAAATGCTGAAAATTTGAATTTAAAATAGAAATAAAACCTCAAAAAATGAGTCAAATTAAAAAAAAATAAATGCAGTCTGCACACCGGGAAATTCTAACGCATAAAATGATCTAAAAATGATTAAATTTCCATGTATAGTTTTTGCTGCTATAAAACTTTTTTAATGGAACGATTTTGTCCAACTTTAGCATTAAATATCTCTTAAAATAATTCTTCGATTGTAAAACTGTATGCATCAGCGTGTTTATTAAATATTTCTCTATAATACCACCGATTTTTTTATTTTTGTTTGCAATATTTTGCTTAATGTTAACGAAGAAAGAACTCCGGTCACAAAAAATTCAAAACCGGCGGCTGCGACAGCGTTAGTTACTTTTTTTTAGAATAGAGAGATTTAGCAATGTCAATTTATTGAATTCTCGGTTTTTCGATTGAAAAATAAATTAGAACTCTGATATTAACACAGCCAATACGCATGTGTGCAAGGAATAAACGGAATTGTTCCCTCGTTTTCAGACTTTCGGATAGAATTACAGGAAAAGCCTATTTTCCAGGAGTATGGAAATTATTTGTTTAACTCCTTAGTGCGCAACTTTGCATATATGCAAACAACAATGCTTTGAACTTAACAGATTTTTTTAAAATTCGTATATTCCTAAACCACACCAGAAAATTAAAATAGCAATATTTGCTTTAATTAGTAACAGACATTCCGTTTTAAAATCATTCCCCATATCATATCACTCATCGGAGTTGCGTTGGAGCTCTGTTGTGAGGGGTCATGTGAGGTGATTGCTCCATCGCATGTTATATTTTTCGCAGTGTGAATGGCAGGTGTGGCGGTTCGTTAGAATAGTTTTCGCTCGCTGTTTAGTGCTGCATAATGACGGCTACTGATGATCAAGATTATTATATCAAGGAAGTTATCGACAAAATATGTAATGGAACGTTAAACAGTAATTTCAAAGACCAATTTGATAGATTTTCTTCGAACTTTGAGGACTTTTCTAGGGCTATACTGGGTGATTTTTACACCTTCGTAGACCAATATATCTTGGATATTAAGGCTAAAGCTGGATATTCTGACTCTGCCTCTGAACAGGAAGAGGTAAGAAAAACTTGTCTTGATGTTTTTACTTTGCTTGGGGAGCCAACCCATGATAATTTGTTAAATTCAGCTATCTTTAGTTTTTTTTTGCTCTATTAAGTATAAGAAAACTCCAAATTTTTTTCTTACTAATACTAACCTCAAAAACGAAATTTTCAATGCTGTTAAGAAAGGCGTTAAGCGTCCTCTTTCAGAGGAGAGTTCACCTATCCCTCTAAGTAATAAATATAAGAATATCGCTAATGAAGTTACCCTTACTGAAAATATAGATATGGATGAGTCAAATGTTAGTGATAATACTCAGAATACTGTCAAAGTTAAAAATTCTGTTAACCCTTTCTACGTCGAAGTCGACAGCAATTGGGCGTCGGTAGCTCATGAAATTACGGTATTAAACTTGGAAAAACCAAAAATAACGCTAAAAGGCGAACGCATTGTTATACAATGTAACTCTGATAAGGACTTTAAATCTACTCAGAAATGGCTAGACCAAAACAAAAAGAAATATACAACTCTTGATCCTAAAGAACTTCGACCCAAAAAAATATGCATTAGGGGCCTCCCCTGTTGCACCGATACTAAAATTATTGAAGATAGTCTCAGGGAGCATGGTTTCGCAGTCACTAGGGCTGCCATGCTTAAAAATCGTAAAACTGGCCAACCAATGCCAATATACATGGTAAATGTTATCCCTCGTAAGAACTTTGAAGAAATTTACCAAATTAACAATATACATTATATTTCTGTTAAGATTGAAGCTTTTACTAGCAAAAATCGTGTAAAACAGTGTTACAAATGCCAGGGTTACGGTCACGCATCAGAAGTGTGTGGCTTCGATGCTAAATGTGTTAAATGCGGAGATCAACATTTAAGTACAGATTGTCACCACAAGGGGCGTATTAAACCCACTTGTGCCAATTGTGGACTGGGGCACCCAGCGAATTTCCGTGGTTGTCCAAAAAATCCTTATAGACTCGAAAATAAACAGAACCGAAAAACAAGTAATAGCGTCAGCAATCTATCCCAAGAAACCCAAATCTTAGCGGATATATTTAAGAATTATAATTATACCAAAAATACTAAAGACTCTGAACCCTCTACAAGTAACGTAGAATTAAACTCTGATAACAATGATAGTACTACCGCAAACACCCATTCCTCCCCTACTATTGAAAATTCTAATGCTCCTACTAATTACACCAATGATATTAAAGACATTCTTAATACGTTCAACGAAGTCAAACAAATCTTTCAAATCACTAAATTCCTAAAATGTATAAAGAACATCTCAACTCAGACTAAGAACCTCGATAATCCGATGCAAAAATTGATAGTTATACTAACTGAATTTGATAAACTTGCTAGTCAGATCAACATTAACGAAGATTAAGCTCTTCATTTGCTAAACTATTTTCCTTCTTTTTGTCTGTGTTGTTTGTTTAAAAAGTTTAAAAAAAAAAAAAAAAAAAAAACTTATTTTCTTGTATTTTATGCTCTTCTCATGATATTACTCTTACTTCTTTCATTTTCATGTTTTTTTCTCCTCAAATTACTAGACTGGGTGGACGCCGTCCTCTTGCTGTCGTTTGATCCCCTCGGCTTTTGCATTTAACTGTTCATTTGGTTTGAACTCTCCTCACTGTAGCTTTTTCTTACATTATTATTCTTTTTTACTTAAAGTAATTTAAATTCGCTTGTTAATTAGTAAATATTTAGTTTTGTTTCTTTTATTCACTGTGTTAAACTTTTTTACTTAACAAGCTATATTAAATGTATGGTCTCTGAATTGAGTCTTTTTTTTTATGGGGCTTCCTTTGGTAGCTTTTTCGCCTGTCCTGGACATTTATGTGGATCATATGGAACTTTTTTTTTTTCCTACTAGTTCTACTAACAATTTTTTCTTAAAAATTGTCTATCTCTTTAGCTTTTACTCTCTATTTTTTCGTGGCTACTAGCCGCGTTTAAACGCTCTTTTTTCCAAGGCTCCCATTGCATTGTAACACAATATACTCTTAGCCTCGATCTAAAGTTGCCATGCAACTAGGGAATCCACACACCTGCTTGATTGTTCCATTGTTCCGTTTTAAAATAAAGCGAAATTAACCATTGAAACTTTCTGGTGTGAAGTCAGATTCTTTGAACTACGTAATTTCCAGAACGTATTCTATCATGGGAATTAAAGTGTTAAAGGTTAAGTTTTATAAAATAAATAATAATATAAAATAAGGTATTTGGACACATACATAGTAAAATATTTACTGGATCTCTTGTCTTTTTTCCATAATACACTAACTGTGACGTGAAAAAACATTAATTTTATCTCTAATATTTCTATTTACTATATTCATACAATTTTATCGCAGAATCTGCCGGCTGTATCTCGTTTGTAATGCCATAATTAGGGCACGCTTTTTTAATAGAATTTTAAGAATTAACCAATATGTATAATATGCACTGTACATTTGAGACCGAAAATTTTCGAAAAAAAAAGCTCCAATCATATATGTATGACTTACAGTAATATATTTGTAAAATTCAACATATTTATTTCAGTTTTAGTATTAAATTGATAGTCTATACGGTTTTCTGTTCCATGGTTCTCTATAACTAAATTAAGAATAAAAAATGTTTCTTTTCAATCACATTTTTTTTCTTCTAATTGTTTGAACAGAATATTAATTTACTGTCTCACTATATAACAAAGGAAAATAAAGAACGCCTTGTTCTACTTTCCTTTTGGCAAGAAGAATTTAATCAAAATCAACTTAGGTTGATTGAATTTTTTTTTAAGTAAATTGGCTCCACCCTTTGTTTTTCTAATAAAAAAAAAGATAGATGTTGAATAAAAGTGCATGGGAGAGTGAAAAGTAAATTTGCCTTAGGTTGACATTATTGAGTTTAGGAATTTTTATGTTTTTCCCCATTAAATTATTGTATATAAAACAATTTGAACATACATTTAATTGCTCTAACAGCGCTTAGATATTTAAAAAATATATAGAATTTTAACCCTTAACGGACCATAGCTTCAAATACATTATTTTATTTTTATACTTTATTTGCACCACTATATTTTTAATAGTGCATTTTTTAGTATTTTGCACAATAGTAATTTTCACATGTTGTAAAACTACAAGTAAAAGTGTTTCTTAGAAAGAAAGTGGGGCCAGGGGAATAAATGTGCTTAAGTTCCTAATACATCTTATATGTCAGCATTGGTCCATTAACCCTGTCGCTGCGCAACCGGAGATTTCCTCGGGGATTCATTTTTTCAACTAATGACTATTTTTTAATTCAACTCGGACCACTTTTTAAATACAAAAATTTCCATATAGACTTCAACAAAATCTACAAGAGAAATATATTGCAAAATCGATTTTCTTAAAATAATGGTGCTAGAATATAAAAATAGTCTCCAATGAAGGCTCTGATTTATCCTGATTGAAATATAATGTGCGCAATTTTTAAACCTATTTTGATTAAAAAAAAAAAGAAAAAAAAAATTACGCAGCGAGAGGATTAAGAGTTGGCACGTGTGCCATAGGTTCGCCAACCCTGGCTTACACTATAGAGCATTGGCCCTGTAAGCCAAGCATCTGGGTTCGATTCCCGGCCTGGGAATTTTTTTCTCTCAGTTGGAAATATTCAATTCGTATGATTATTTTACTAAACAGCTTGATTGTATTAAAATAATAGTTTGTCTATCAGTGATCTTATTCTGAAATATATGCTAAATATATACTTGGATTTTTAGGAAATTTCTTTTATATGCTTTTGAGGATGAACGCAGAAAAGAATTCCGTTACATTATTATCTGTGGGTGGGGGGAAATCGTTTGCTGTGCATTTTAATATTGTTACGATACGTTGAAAATATTCATAACATGTCGGAAATTGTACGTTAAACGTGGCAAATGAGATCCCAAACAGAAGCAAAAAGATGAGGGGTTGTATCAAATATCTGTTGATTAGTGCCAAGATAGCGTACACAATATTGCATGTACTACTATATTTGGATACAAACTCTCATCTTTTTGCTTGTTTTGGGGAACAACGGATTTCGAGCTTATTCTATCAACGATAATTTTCAGAATTTTCAAGCTATGATTTTGAGACTTTTACAAAAGTTGTTCTATATACTTAGCTAATACATTATGCATATTATATTTTGATTGCATTCGCGCATGCGCAGTGAAGCATTTTTTAGTAAACCTGCTCATTTTTCATCCAATTTTTATTATTTTTTAACTCTGATTGCAGAATATTGTGTACAATGTCGTTTGCCATATTTTCTTAAAAGAACTTTTTTTTATATTAAGAACTCTGCAAATTATAAACAAAAAATTTGGTGAAATTCGGGACTGTGTTTATAAAAACATTACGTTCTCTACGAGTATACACGCTATCCTCATAAAAAGTATATTCACAGTATATTACAATAAACCACTTATTAATAATCTCGAGTTTGAACGCTTTTGCTACATTAGTTTATACAGGTTTATCCAAAAGATATTCGTATTTTCCAAACTTTTGACGGTTCCCTGTGGTCTTTCGGGAAAAAATCGTCACGGAAATGTATGACCTATACTATACTGTTTACGCACCTACAGTTTCAGGTTAACTCCTCATGTATTTTTCTAGATATTTAACTAAACGTCTAAAATCGCAAGTGACCGGTCACCTTTGGCCATAGAGCTTAGTTGCTCATGTTACAAAGCCACATCCGATGGTGGCTTTTGATACAGTTAAGAGATAGACCGAAAACTCGTTTTCAGCTCAAAATCTGAGTTTTGGAGAAATTGTTGCCAAAACTTCGACCGACTCGAAACTATTTATATTCCAAAAATCTTATTTTTTCCTTCGAAAATTTCAACATTACCGATGCTGTCAGCTGTATCGGCTCAAATGAGACACTCTTTATGTATTACTATGAACTTCACTGTGTACAATTATCAGTCACCATAATGTTAAGCAAAATGTTAAATCTCTAAGCTCTTTTTATTGAATGACTTCAAATATTAAAAAGAAACTATATTAAAGTTAATTTTTTGTAACATGTATTGGAACCACGCTATATGTATGGAAAATCTCTGAACGAAAAAACATGTTTCTATTATTCTTAAAATTAACCTATCGCGAATAATATTAAGATTAGTGTCATAAAGGGTGAATGCCGAACAAATAGGAAAAGTGCATGTTTGTTTTTTTATTACTTATTAAACTATTTTTGTACGTAATCAGTACAAATTATTATAAAAAATGCGCAAAAATTGTTTTATACCAGAATTATTATTTTAGAAAATAATTAATATAAATTGTAAACTGTGTGTATTTATTTCTTGTATAATAATTTTAAAGTTGCTCATGTTATAAAGCCACATCCGACGCTGGCTTTAAATATATTAATGCAATTAGAGGTCGAGCGAAATTTCAGTTTCGTTGCCGTTTTCAGCCCAAAATTTGAGTTTTGGCGAAAATGCTGTCAAAAATTCGGCCGAATCGAAACTATGTACATTCCAAAAATCTTGTTTCTTCCTTTGGAAATGTTCAACATTGCCGATTGATTTGAGCTGTATCGGCTCAAATGAGACACTCTTTATTTATTAGTACTATAAACTTCGCTGTGTCAAAGCCGCCTCAAGACTACAAGCCAGACACGCCCTTCATCCCCCCACGTGTGACGTCACAGCCCGGAGCTGGCTAACTGCCAACGCGCCAGCCCCGAACATTTGAATTTTGTATCTTGCTATTTTACGTGCACGTGTGTTTTACTCAGCCTAATAACATGTTCTTTTCAAGTTTTATTTTCAAATTATATTTATATGCTATCAGCACAATTTTTATTTCTTGTGTTCAAGATCTTTTATTTTTAATTTCTTTGAAATAAATTAACTAGCAAATCCTAGTACGATTCTATCAATAATACCGTGTCTCAAAACGAAACTATATTATTTTAGTTCTGCTTCGTTCCACATAGAGCAATAATTTAAAATGGCAAACATCCCTAAATCGTGTCAAGACTTATATCATTTAATTTGTATTTTGTCATACCATCCTCTCTTTCTAATTTGTTCAGAAATTTTCATAAAATTCGCTGTGAATACATAGCATTTTTATCTTGTTTATTTCTTTTAAAGCAAACCACGATCGATAGACATGTATCAATTTATTGTTGTTTTTTAATCTTAAACGTTTGCTATCTTTAACAAAATTAAATTATAAATGCTTATGTACTGCGTAAATAGAGCTATGGGGATAATGTTTTTGAATCTCTCTATTTTTGCCACAACTGTAAACAATTTATTTACAAGACTAGATGAAGGGTTGTTAGTACCCTTATGCAAAACAGTAGTTGCCCCCCCCCCCTCCACACACACACCTTCTTCGCAAAAATCCTATGTGTTTTCATATACATTTTAATGTTTAATTAAAAGTAACAATAAATAAAATTATTATTATATAATTATAAATTTACTTTTAGATCTAGTCAGGAAATACTTTTCATCTCATAAAAATTGATTATTTTAAGTTTAAAAGATGTGAACAAACATTTAAGAACCCACACAACATTATTTTGGAAATGAAATATTTTCGTGGAAGGTTTTTGTGTTTTTCGATGTTTTTTTTTTTTTTATCAGCTATTACCTAAACATTCGATGAAAATGAACATAAATTAGGAATATTTTAATTCCAATTGATGAAATTCTTTTCTTTCTTTCTTTTATTTTTCTCTTCATATGTCAATACACTTTTTAAAAAATCTATTGCTTGTACCTTACATAATATATCAAACTAATACAAAACTAAATAATAATTTTCTGTTTCATGAATTGTGTTGTTTTAGTATTATGACAGTTTTGTGTTTTTTAATTTAATGGATTTTATGTGAAAATTACCCATTTCTGATAAGTAAAGTTTACAGTACGAAAATTTATTTATAAGAATACTTAATTTCATGTATACTTTAATTTTACTATTTATTATATGCAGGTTTCAAATCACTTAATATTTAATAGGATATTTACTGTATAATTTCAAGCCCGATTAAAAATAAAAACAGAACACAACTTTAATTTGTTTTCATTTAACATTCACTTTTCTTCCACTTTAATTTAATTTTTAAATGTGGGTTTTGATTGGCACACTTATTGTTATTTATTTATTTTGAAATAACTGAAAGCAAAATAATTCAATTTATGTGTTTAAACTACAAATTTATATATATATGTGTGTGTGTGTGTGTATGTAATAATGTATAATGTCTTGTTTTTGAATATATACCAAATAGATAATTGATATTGTTTCTTAATTTCAAAGTAGAATAAATAATAAAAACTGTCTACTAAAATAAATTTAATACTTGGGATTTTTTTTTCATTAACGAACGAATTTTCTTTAATGTAACTTTAATTCTGATGCACATTTTCATTGACACAGTGATATTATTTCATAAATATTGTTTTTGTGTTATCGTTATTATTATTGTTTCGAGTGATCGAAATTGATTAAAAAGCACTTAATTAGCGTCTTTAAACTATAAGTTTTTATTTTTTTCCCCATTTGCTGTGATAATAAGTTGAAATATAGAGGAAAGAATTAATATGTTTTAATAACGCATGTGCTCTCTACGGCTGATCTACGCCCCGCGTAGTGACGTCACGAAACCTTGTGTTTGGCTTGTAGTCTTGAGGCGGCTTTGGCTGTGTATAATTATAAGCCACGACAGGCTCAAGACGCGAGTGAAAACTATAAAGCAAGCAATGCATATATGACTCAACTTCGAAGAGACTTTTCACGTGCTCGTTAAAACTGCAGACTTAACAGTAATAGAAAAAGTTTAGTTTGAAACCCAAGATGTGTTCCTAATGCTCTTTGAGAAAGTTCTATCATTCGGTATTGTTTATAAATTAATTACATTTTTATTTTATATGAAAATAAAAGATTTTGGTCTGAGGCAGAGAGATCCAAGTTCAGGGGCGCCATTTCAGAATTTCCTTGGGGGACAAAGCAAAAATTTTTTGAGGGAAGTTATATAGCTAAGGGTAGTATCCACTCCCCCCCCCCCCATCCGAACCAGAAACGTAAACTGAATCATGATTAAAAAAACAGTAAAAACTTTGAAAACGGAAACTCAAGACCCAATGAAATATTTCGTTTCAAACAGGTTTTCTGTCTTAGCAGGTAAAATTTCAATATATTGATTATGAAAAATTTTCTTTTTAGACAGGATTCTATTGTAGGTTCCGTTTTACAGGTATCCTCAAAGACAACCAACCATCCATTCTATAATATAGCTCTGAAAAGAGATGTATTACAGTAAAACTTGTGAAAACAAAGCCTGTCTATAACAGAATTCTTTCTCAAAGGGGAAAAAAATTAAATTTCGATGAAAAAACGTCATACAATTATACTTGCTAAAACAGAGACCTGTTTAAAATGAAACTTTTTTTCATTCCCTTCCTTTTTTTATTCCCTAAAATGAAACTTTTTTTTATTCCCTTACTTCTTATTTTTTTTCAGGTTTTACTACAGGGCCACCATTTCAAGAATTTCCTGGCGAAGAACAAGGAAAAAATTTTTTGAGGAACAGGGAACGTGCAGAATTGAACAACGTGCAGAACTGCACAAAATTCACAGAAAATGGGAAAATCCCGCACAATAAAAAGACTCTGTATGATTTTGTCTCCTTAACTTCTTTCACGGACATGTTTTTAGTCTGCGAATTTTTTTTTTTATTTTCGTGAAAGTCTACATTTTTTTTTTTTTTTTCGAATTCTGCAAAATTGAAAATTCAGAGAAAAAATCCGAATTTTGCAAATTTTGAAAAAGAAAATCCCCAAATCGTCGCGGAAAAAATCTCTAATTTCTCCAAAAGACCGTGGAAAATATTGCTAATTTCATCTGAGATCGCAAAAAGAAATGCAGATTTCGTATCGGGAATTTCGTCAAAAGATTGCACAAAAAATCACGAAAATTTAGTCAAACGATCGTGAAATAAGATACAAAATTTCCTGTAACTATCACGCAAAAAATTACAAATATTATTAGTCGGTGGCAGAAAATTCAACAAATGATCGTGAAAAAGAATCGCAAATTTTGTCAAAAGATCGCAGAAACAAATATGGAATTTCGTCAGTTAGTCGCGGAAAATTATTGTGAATTTAGACAAATGTTCGCGAGAAAAAAATCCAATTTCGATAACTCTTTTAGAAAAAAAAAATCATGAATTCCGTGAAACAGTCTCGGAAAAAATAGCAATTTCGTCAGATGATCGCGAAAAGAGAATCATGAAATTCAATCAGTTATGTGATAATCAGCCCACGAACGTCATGAATAGGTCACGAAATTTGCAACTTTTGTGATCTATAGCGATAAGAAAATTTTCATTATAGATTTTCTCAAAGTAAAGGTAAGATAAAGAGTTAATTGTTTCGGATTGCGTTTTCACTATTTTCGGTGTGTTTGTGTTAATACTATTTTTCTAAGAAATCCTGAATATTTTTCATTATGAAAAAGCTACATAATACATTAATGAATACTATATATATTAGAAAAGAGTTCGGGTCTTTTTTCGGAACCCGGGCTCGACCAAGCCTGCCCGAACCCGATACCAAAAAAAATACGAAACAAAATTGCATGATATTTAAAAACTTCTTTCATAGAAATAATTTTTAAATGAAAATTTAAATTCAGTTTTATCAAAATCTGTATCAAATAAAAATATACTTCATACTTAAAAGGATTCTCATATTTTTTCCTTCATTAACAAGCAAAATTGGTAGACACATTAGTGTTTATTAATAAATGCATGAAATTTACAGAAATTACAATTTGTAAGATGGAGAATGGAACAACGCCTTTCAATTTTCTGAAAAACTAACTATAATCTATTCTTTTCTCATAACAATCTTCCGTGATTGACGGGTACTTGAAAATCAATGTAAATTTTTAAAAAATGACATTGTTATCTATCTTAATAGCATCGTAATTATATTTACTTACGGAGGAAATTGGCTTCGAAAATGTACAGCGTCTTCAGCATGAGCAGAGTTCCTGATGGCAAATAGATATAATAATCACCAAAGTTATTTTTATATGAAAAAAAAAAACTATGGCTCGTGCACAATAGAAGATTAAATAATTTGAAAACCTCCAGCTAATTCTCGTCTACTAAAGACAGAAGAAAATATTCTCTTCGCGTTAGATAACTAAGTAATAAATAAATGAAGAATCCGATTAAAAAGTATCTCCTGTCACCAACGTACAGCCAACTAAAAGTAAATTCATTGTTGTGTTTGTTTTGATTGGCGCCATATCAATAGATCGTCATCGGATATGCCGTAGACATAAATCTGTAATTATAACAAATTTTCATTTGAAACAGCAATGAAATACTAAAACAACAAAACACGGTCTGAGTTCCCCCGTCATTTTGAAAAGGAATAAATAACTTTAAGTGGAAAAAAGTTCTTTCAATCTTTTCTACACGTGAATAAATAAAATTTTCCGGTTTCAGAAAAAATGAGCCCGAGCCCCAAGACTAGAATAAAAATAGGGCCCGGGCTCAGGCTGAGCCCGTCTCATCTCTAATATATATATATGTATATACATCTTCATTTTCCTACATAAAAAGTAAAGTTTTTTTTAAAAGATACTATTATAGTTTTTTTTACAATAATTGTATTAAAATATGGATTAATTTTCTTTCATTTCGAGTCGCCTTTCAATGCAAATCTTTTTAGCGATTTTCGTATTTACATAAAATTACAGTCCTGCATCAGGATAGGTTGACGTATTTCCTTCGTTGCGAGTGAGGTACACTTTTAAGTTTTTCGGATTCTACTTTATCTCTTTCGGTCAGAGTCGGGATGACCTGGTTTTTAACTAGGAAGTTCTGAATATTTTCCAAATGGAAAACTATAGATTTGACTATTAATGGTGGCCCGTAGTAATAACCAATGTGTTCATTTCTGTACGTAAGGGATAAAATTATACACTTCTTTATTATAAACGTATTAAAATATGTAGTAATTTTCTTTTACTTTCGGATTTGGTGGAAGACTGTCGGTTTTTGGGTTGAAGAAATTGTTTTGTCGGGTGCACGCAGACTCCATTCCTAGGAGTGTACCATATATAATATGATTTAACACGTTCACGCCGGCGCGGTGGGTCACACTCGAGTGTCCCAGAGCTGCCAAGTCTCCGGCTTGTTGGATACCAGTATTTTAATAAAGAAAATGTTGTTTTATTTAATTAGAAATATTGGGCGATTTAAAGGAACAACATTTTCTCTAAAATAACAGTGGTGTGCAAAAAGCCGGACACTTGACAACTCTGAGACAGTTGAGTGTGACCCACCGCGCCGGCGTGAACGTGTTAATAAAGCAAATACACAAATAATTTGATAACATTGCAGTAAATATAATGTGACACTAATAATTGAAAAAAGTCAAAAAGTCGGGGGATTAAGAACTTGAATTATACTCGCCACTTCAACTCCCCCCCCCCCAAAAAAAAAAACTATCTGAAAAAACTCTACCCTTGAGTTTCTAGCCATGAGGGGAGTAGTTTTCCTATGATCAAGTTGTACTCAGCTGAGAAGCAATTGCTAAAAGAAAATGTCTCTCATGTATTTTTGAAATTAGTCAAAGTACGATATGTATGTCTCACCTTAAGAAAGTTCGAATAGGAATTTTTTTTTTTAATAATTATTAATTTCTGTGCATAAAGCATTTATTTAATGAATATAGCGTTTGAGCAATTGTTTAATTTTTGTTTGAATCTGACTATTGATGTTTGGTAAATTTTCTGAAAAATCAAATTCCTTGAAGGGGGGGCTATTGCCCCCCAGTCCCCCTTCAAATGGCGCCCCTGTCCAAGTTGGGTCACCGGAGATGTAATTTTCAAACAGGAGCGCGATTTCAAAACTTTCATAGGGAGCCAGCGGGTGGCAAAGTTTTTTGGGAGGGAATAAGCAAATATTTATTTAAGTAGAGGAGAAGGTCTAAATACCGGCTAAGGTCTAAATACCGGTTACTAGATGTTCTGAGAACCGTGCGCAGCGCAGATTAGTGGAGATAGGCAGAGTTTGAAACTTTAATTGAGAGAAGAAAGTTACGAAAAGTACCTAGCTGAAGTATGTCTCATTTACAAACAGCAAATGCAAAAGTGTCGAAACGACGTAATCTGGGACATCAAAAGTTTTTCAGATATGTGTTTTTCATTTTTTTAAATGTTCTGATCATGTATTGACTGATCATGTATTGATGATGAAGTTATTATCTGGGCATATTTAGCTCTCAATCACCGCACGCAAGTTATTGGTATTTTACCATATGAATGAGTAATACCAATTTTAACTTAAACATAGCAGTGGTCCGAATAATGGCCACCTAGAGAGGTCCAAATATACTGGCTAGCTGGTATTTAGATATCTCTGTGTTTGCTCTGCTTGAAGAGGAGGAAAATAAATTAATTTAAATGGTTCCATAATTAATAAATTAATTTAAATTGTTCAGAAATTAATGTAAATGGTTCCAGCCCCATTTCGCACCATGAAAAAAAAAAACAAGCAACAGTGGCCGCAAGTCTTCAGGAGCGACACTGGTTACCGGATCACTTCAGAAAAATGCACTAATGGACACTCCAAAATCGTCTGCAAAAAAATAGGAAGAGAAAGAAAAAAAATGACGGAGGTAAACATGAAGAAAAGACAATCGAAATGGCCAGAAATTGGAATTTTAAAAAAGTGAAATGATGCAATTTGTGTGAGGTAGAAGACTTTAGAATCAATTAAGAACGCGATATGGGCCCATAGCGACTGCACCGGCGCAGAGAGTGATTATTATGTTTGTGATTTTTTCAGATAAAAAAATTATCATTTCAAGCAGCAAGCCTTTTTTTTTTTTTTTTTTACATTAAAAAACAAAACTAGAAACATAAAGAAAAGATGACTGTCAGAGATAGTCGTTAAGTTTTTATAAATTTGACAAACATGCTTGTTTATTCAAAATTACGTATTTTTTCTGTGCATAAGAAATGTTATTACTCCATAAAAATTGTTAAAATAATGTTCTTATTGCTTAATAACTGACATTAGGACTATTTGTGCGATTCTTTTAGAAAAAAACTTAGGTAGCCGGTATTTAGACCCCATTTTTAAAATCCAAAATTTACAGACTTTTAGAATTTTGCTTTTTATAAACAGAAAACGCTTTTTAAACAGATTTTTTTTTCTAAACAGGTGCAAAACATGCCAAGGTAGCCTGCTGTCACTTTTCAATTTACTAATTTTTAAAATTGTAGCATCTAGATTGAAAACAAAAGTGGTAGCCGGTATTTGGACCTTCTCCTCTGTATATCTTATTATATTTAAATCTCTTCTAAGATAATAATAATTATAAAATGGTTATTTTTTATTAAAACATATTCAATGTTAATTTCTTAAAAGCAAATTTTAAGTAGTTTATTTCAATTAATTTAAATGCAAAAAATTAAATAACTGGAAAGGTGTGTATATTTAAAAATTAAATATTCAGTATTGAATTTGTTCTGAATTATTTAATTACATTGTTGAATAATTTTTGATAAATGCTTATTATTTGTAGACATAATGTAATAAAATATGAAAAAAAGTTATATTTGTTTGAAATTTATATACACACATTATGCATGTTTGTTTGTTAGAGATATATTTCTATACACGTATAATTATATAATAATTATGTATATTTATGCATGTATTAATAACATTAAAAGAATTTAGTTTTCGTTTTCGGCCGAAAATTTTTAGATTACCGAAATCCGGTTTCAGTCCAACCTGTTGCGGTAGATTCTTAAATATAATATAGATCTAAGAGAAAACATTTTGAGGTGTCATTGCTTTACCTTTTTCACGTTTGCGATTTTTCAGATTTTTAACAATTTTTAAAAGTAAATTTTTTTCTGTTTTGTTTCATATTTCCTTGGGATGTGTTTTTTCTATAATAACTCTTATGAAAATTAAGGAATGCGAGATATTGATTACACTGAAAAAAAATGAAGTATCAAAAATGAACCTATGCTTTCGAAATTTTGAAACATCACATGTTATCCAACTTAAACAAAACGATAATTTGTTACCATGTAATGATTTATTTCATTTATTGCGGCATAAAAGATGTTTAATAATGTAAATATTAAATTATGCACAGTATTTTTAAATAAATTAAAAGTGCTTGCAAATAATGATCTTGTCATAAAAAATATTCGATTTGAGAATCTTGCTAATAATTTTGATATTTTTCTTAATAAATAATCAATGAAACATACGTGTTATCCACCTGAAACTTATGTATTATCCAAGCATTTCATTGTCTATTCGGGAAAAAGCTATTCCATCATCAGATTTCCAAGAAATCTGACGGCCAATTTTAAATGAAATTTCATTCTTAAACTTCTAAACATCCCACGATATTACTTTTTACTCCGTTGTATAGAGAAAAAAAATGTACTTTTAAATGCAATTTGTTTGAAAGCTGTATCTCAATTTGTTTCTGAGTTATTAATTTTTTTTTTGTAGTTTTTATTACTTTTTGGTCATAGTGGCAACAGAAGGTATCCATCTATGTTGAAAGTAAAGGGAAATACATATTACTGTTTAGACCAATCAGAAAAAGAATAAAATGCGGATTCAACCAATGAAAACCTTCAGATATGCTTTTGATTTGGTACCCTGACGAGAACAATAACCATTTTTCCAAATGGTTAATGAATTTAAAAATTCTAAGAACTGGCTTGCATAACCAGAAAATTTTTCTATGTTTAGTTCAGAGTGTTTTTCTACTAGCGGGAATATGGAAACTTTTTGAATGCACTGTGTATGACAACTCTAAAAGGTATTTGGAAAGATGAAGATATTGCTTATTTTTTATTGATTGTGTTAAGTAATATATTTCGATAGATAAACATTAAACTATTCATTGTTGCATAAAAGGAAAATTTTATAATAAGTATTTCCACTATATTTTCCTAATATTTAAGTTTTAACTCGAGTGTACAGTCGTGAAAAAAAAAAGTAAACACCCCTTACTAATTCTGCAAAAAATTATCGTAGAAGAAAGTTACAGGTACCACACGATTCGTAATAAAGTCTACTTTTAAATGAGGTATGTAAAATTTGCTTAGGAGGCCATCTACAAATTAAAACTAACCATAACTTTTTTTTTTTCAATAGCATTACACAATTCTGACAGCATAAATTAACTCTACACCCTTCAAATAGCCTAAAAACAAATTTTTATGTAATTCGTACGATAAGTTTCCGAGAAATTAATTATTTTAAAACGAGCGGATTTTAGCGCTGTATCCAAATTGAAGTTCGGTACTCGATTGTTGACCACGAGAGTCCCCTTCTTGATCAAGGCATCTTAAGCACCACACAAGTATCATTGAAGACGGCTAGATTACAGGACAGTGTAAAAAATTTCAAAATATCTAGTCACTTCTATCATAAGACCATTAAACCATCATTTTGTCGTTTTTTAAGAATAATTTGAAAACTATTTGGAAGAAAAATATAAAATTTTGGATTTCCATAAAGCACGACTTGATAAATCTAAATCCATCAAAAAAATTGTAGGTTGCAATTCATAATTTTTACGAATATTAATTTCATAATTCATATCATAAAATTATAAAAATTGCAAATTCAACGTATTTATGTTTGGTTATTTTAGTATTATTGCTACACAAAAAATTAGCACATTAGGAGTAAAATTTCAGGCGATATAAATAAAAATATGAAAATGTAATTCAATATTAGAAACTCTAAATTTTGAATGTTTATAATTCAAAAACTTATCATTCAAATGACTTGAAATTTGGTGTCTAGGCATAGTTTGAACCGAAGATTTGAAATATCTTGTTAAAATTGGGTATTGCCATTGAAAAAAATAAAGTTTGGTTTCGTTTTAATATGTAAATGGTCCCCTAAGCAAATTTTATATACATCGTTTAAAAGTTTACTTAATTTGTAGCTTTACTTGTAATCGTTCGGTACCAGTGACTTTCTTCTACGATAATTTATTGAGGAGTTAATAGGGGTGTTTACTTTTTTTTCCACGATTTTACATAGTGCATTCAAAGAGTTCCAGAACTCTAGCTCGTAAGAATTCACAGATGGCGCTATCTCTGTGAACGGGTCGGATAACCGATGAATAACCTTCAACCACGTGTATCGAGTTGTTACATTCATTTCTGTGTATTTCCTAATCGTAGCATTGATTACCGTAAAGCATATGTGTGCGCCATTGTCTTCTAAGGAAAAAATGGAACAACAAATGGATATGAAACTTTGTGTTAAATTTGGAAAATCTTCCACAAGAATATACTAAATGATTAAATCTGTGTATAGTGACTATACTATCAGTCGTTCGCGAGTATTAAAGTGGTTTACGAGGCTTCAAGCTGGAATAGAGCCGACAGAAGACGATGAGACATCAGGTCGTCCATGTTCGAGTCGAAATGAGGAAAATGTTCAGCCTGTACAAGAGTTGGTGATATCAGAGATCTCCCTGTGTCCGGTGCATTCTTCAAAGATGCTTTGCATTGGCCTTTGAAAAGAATGCGGTGTGTGAGGCCCGATTTTCCGGACAGTTGAAATTGATGCCTTTTCCACAACAATGCACCTGCTCACAAATCCATCTTTGTGCTGCTAGTTCTGGCCAGAAAACAGGTTGTGTGCATCATCTACCCACCTTAATCAACTGATCTGTACACCCCCGGGCTACTTTGTATTCCCAAGTTGAAACTGAGGATAAGGGGGCTGCGTGGAGATATGAGTCTTTCAATGACAATGAAGCGGCTGTGGCATCAAAATTTAATAGAGCTGGAGTGGGAGGCGTTCCAGAAGGTGCTTATGGATTTGTGGGTCGATTTTTTATAATGGGAGATTTAGCGTCGTCTGCATATTTTTCGTGTTTTATATATCTTTAAAGATTTAAAAATGTCTCTAAAATTTAAAATTTAGCAGTGCATTTCATTTTTTGAAAGAAAAAATCTGAAAACTAATCATTTTAGTATAGCTTGTAAATGTAGAAGTGATAAATAGTCAATCGGATGACGTGTCGCCGTACGGAAAAATTATTTTTATACGGCTGTATTAAATATTACCACAATGTTTTTATCTTCAAAATACTAAAATTTTATTTCTCTCAACTCTTTAAAACCCATCTTTTACGTCCTTTACAACTGTTTAACCCCTCCTTTTTTTTAAATGCACGATTTCAACATGTCGCCGAATTTTCAGTCAATTGGATGACACTCTTTTCGGATTCCTACATTAAACGAAATATGGCACCATCTGCACTTTCGCATTCAATTTACCATCAGTCTTTATTATTCTTTACCGGTAAATATGAAATTAATTTCAAAGTTTTGTTTATTTTACTTCAAAGCGAGATAAAGTAAGTGATATCGGATTAGTTCAACCTACAGCTGTCAATCGGATGACGGCTTTAAAATAAATGCGGTTCGTTTTGGTAAGTAATTTAATTGTTTAGTTGTTTAAGCTTGCTGACTTATTAGAATACTAGAATATAGCCCGTCAGAATGACGTGTTTGCATTTTCAAAAAAATTATATAGCATTGCATTATAAAGAGAATTGTGAAGTAATAAATTTTGTCTTGTCTGATTAATAGGGTCAGGTGGGGTAAAGTAAAAACAGCCCATTTTTCATTGAAATTTAATTGGCAAGAAAATTATTAATTGAATTGGTAAAATACTGATATAAAGTATGCAAATGAACTTCACTCACAAAATTTGAAGAAATATTTCACAAAAACATTCAAATTAGTACTAATAATGTTATTTTAAAACATATTGTCAATTAACTATTTTATCTGATGGTATGTGGTAAAATAAAAGACAATTCCAACAGAAGGTTTATTTGTTTTTATTAATTGCCAAAATAATAATTATATAACTTAAATTTTAAAAAGTTGAACAGAGAAAATGCCGATTTTTTTTAAACATGCATAAAAGAAACCTGTAATAAATTTTGATAATTAAAAATCATCTTTTATCACATAAGTAAATCGCAACTGTTAATTACATTAACAATTTATTTTCCCAAATTCTGTTATTAAATTACAAATTTATTTTCCCTACAAAATACAAAATTTTATTTATTATAATAATGCATTGATATATATACATATATATATATGTAATACACGGCATTACATATTTCTGATATTCTAATTTCATTTTATAAGAAATATTCATTTCCCCCCCCCCCCCCCAATGTCTTCAGAATTCAAAAAACATTTTAAAAAGAGAATTTCTTTTTTTTAAGTACCGACAGATGGCGCAACAGAGCATATAAACGTTTGTTTTAATATTTTAAAAGTTCAAGACGAATGAATCAATTGTTTGTTTACTTTCATATAGGAATAGATAAAGCTACCAATCTAATTTTAACTCAAGTTATCGCAGCTGAATATTAGATAATTGAATGTAATCTCTTATAAATATTAATTTATTCTGAATAATCTGTCTAAAAATGTAACTTTTGCGAATAGTGGAAAAGAAAGCACGTTTTACTCAACGTTTTAAGATTGAAAATCAAATCAACATTCACTCGTGTGTTGTGATGCCACATGTACAACACAAATTCCAAATCCAGAAGCAGTTGAATGACTCTTTGAGCGAATCATTAAAAAATACGGTCGACATCCGATTTTGCTCTTAAAATATTTGTAAAACCATAATAAAGCTTTTAAATAATTTGAAATACGTTTGTTTTTAGAAAGGAAACGTTAATCCGGTACAAAATAATTCACGGGAATGAATCACCGAATAAAGCTATATTCACTGAACACCATAAAGTGTTCTCATTGGTCAGAAAATAGATAGCCTTGAAAAACAGAGGTAATTTTTCGCCATATTTTTAACCGTGTATACTGAATTCAAACTGTAAATAAATGTAAACGAAAGTGAACAACGTATTTCAAAATATTAATATGCTTTTGCAAAATATTTTAAGAGCATTTAATGAATAGCTGAAAGAGTCATTCATTTGTTTTTGGATTTGTAATTTGTGCTTATGAATGGCAACGGTAATCGCTTGTATACATCGGAACCCTGTTGTTGGTATCTGGTTATTTTTAAATTAGATCTTAAAGCGTTATAATTGTATACTTTTTGAAGGTTTGAGAAAAATTGAAGAAGAATATGTTACACAACAAATAGATAGACAGATGTAATAAGGCAGTCGGCAAATACGGCATCGGAATACTTAAGCCTAACGTGGCCGCGTTTGGATTATCAGGAAACGGATGAGTTCAACCCCGGAAGCGTTATACATTTTGTGTCATTCTATGTATAATTTCGTTTTAAAACCTTCTTCTATGCGCTACTCGGAACGTAAAGGCTCTTTGTTTACAATTTGTCAATCGGACGACGCTCAATGGGATGACGTCATGTCTGCTGATGCAGTGTCGCCCGAATGACTGCTTGTCATTCGATTGACAGAAAATGCAGTTCGGCGTTCGGTATTTATCTGCTTCTTTTTTTTTTAATTGTAGACACATTTTTTGTTTCTTTTTCTGGATTTTGTGTTATTAATCAGTCGTCTGCGTACTAACTGTAAACAAAACTGATCGTAGATTTTTAGAATAGAAATTGGCGCCTTCATTGCTTTTACTTGCAGTTTGTTGATCTAGTGTTATTTATTTTTGTTGTTGCTTAGAATCGTTATTCCGGATGTAAAAATATTAAAATGGAAGATGTCCAAGAAGAAAAAAATATTCAGATAACCAATTCTATAGAAGTGTGTGAATCTAAAGTACAAAAAAAAGGAAAAAATCGTAAAAGAGTTTCTGAAGTAAAGAGTAAGTCAACCGAGTATAAAAAGTACAGGGAGAAGGCAAATGTAAGGAATAGGAAATATTTAGCAAAATTAAATGAAGCACAGAGAGAAGAAAGAAATAGGAAGAAAAGAGAAGCTTACCAAAGAAAAAAGGATTTAAATTTAATTAAAGGAATTAATGATCTAAAACCCAGAGAGCAAAGAAATAAGAGAAAGTACTGGAGGAAAGCTTCAGAAAAATGTAGAAAGAGAAGGAAACAGTTGGAAAATGTAGACACAAGTCAAATGAATTCTGAACCAGAACCACATGTTGCACTTTCACATACGCCTCTCAGTTCTCAAAGGGTGCGCGGGCAGAAAGTTCGAACACAAAACCGTGCTCGGATGTTAAGGGAGATAGAAAAAAGAAATAGATCAATTGCTATATTGCAACGCAAGGTGAAAACTCTACAAAAATCTCTTCAGCGAAAACAATCATCTAGTAAGAATTCAACAGCTTCACCTTCACCTAATAAAAAAGTCAAAATTCTGACTCGGGGGTACACTGTACCGAAAACAGTTCACAAACAACTTTTATATGGAATAAGTTTGCATTCTCAATTAAAATCTAATGCTGAAACACTACCTGCACGTTCTTGTGTGAGGCAAATTTTTAATAAATGCATTAGTGGAAGTACATTAAAAATATATAAAGTGCAACACCTTGCACAAGATATTCTGACCCCAAAACAAAATAAGAAGTTTGCCCGAAATTTAAATGTTGCACAGTATGAAAGAAAAAGCAATGTTACTGTTAATGTACAAGCCATTCGATCCTATTTTGAAAGAGATGATGTTTCCCGGATGTGCCCTGGGAAGAAGGATTTCATTGTGCGAGGAAAAAATAGGAAACAGAAAAGGATACTGTTGGGAAACATAAAACGGTTGCATAGAAGGTTCATTAAGGAAAATGGAAACATTTCATACTCAACATTTTGGAAATACAAACCATTCTGGGTTGTTCTTCCAAGACTATCCGATAGAAACACCTGCCTTTGTGTGAAGCACGAAAATATGAAGTTTCTGACAAAGAAATTGAACAGTGTAGGAATAATCAATTTTGCTGATCCTGAAATATTAGTGGGCAGCTTGACGTGTAATAATGAAAATGCTGATTGTATGCTGGGCAAGTGTAAAGAGTGTAAAGATAATGTTATTACTTATGAAGCTGACCAACACAATGAAGACATCATCAGTCATTTTAAATGGGTGACAGAGACTGTTGAGAAGAGCATCAAAGAATCTGTGAGAAAAATAAAGGCTACAAAAAAAGTGTCCCTTGATAAAAAACCATCAGAAATTATTGAAAATGTCAACCGAGAAATTCCATCTTTCAAGAAACATATTTTTTCAGCATATCATCAAATAACTACTTTGCAAAGTAAACGAAAAAACTTAAAATACAATGAAATTATTCTTCAGATTGATTTTTCAGAAAATTATGTTACCAAAATCTTTGATGAAGTTCAATCCATGCACTTTGGTGCATCAAAGCGACAAATATCCATTCACACGGGTGTAGCCTATTATTTAGAAAAAGATTCAGTTTCATGCTTGCCATTTGCAACAGTATCTAATAACATAGATCATGGTGCTCATGCTGTTTGGGCACATTTAGATCCCATATTAAAGAAGCTTATAAATAAAATTCCAGATATCGACACCATTCATTTCTTCTCAGATGGGCCTACATCACAATATCGAAATAGGTCAAACATATTTTTCATGATCACACAGAATACCGCCTTTCTTTCAAACATAAAAATTTTCTCCTGGAACTATTCCGAAAGCGGACACGGTAAAGGACCTATGGATGGGGTAGGAGGTTTTTTGAAAAGAAGCGCAGATGCTTTTGTAATGCATGGCAATGATATATCATCAGCAGAAGATTTTGTTAAAGTTTTTCAGGAAAGTAAGGTGGAAGTTCTTCTTATTAAAGAAGAAGAAATTGAAGCTATGAGGTCATCCTTACCAAGCAAATTACCAGCAATCCCAAATATTATGAAAACTCATCAAATTACGTATTCAAAAGAGCAAAGGCCAAGAATCTTTCTCCGAAGTCTCAGCTGTTTTGTTTGCTGCCTCGACTCTATTTGTAATCACTTCCCATCGGACAAGCCTACCTTTGACTTCAATGTGGTGCCTGTAGAACCAACTTTATGTATCCTTTTTTTAAGTTATTTATTTCTAATTGCATTATATTTTTGATTATCAATGTTAAAAAAGTACCACTTAAACATTCTTTTTTTCCTTCACTCTCATAATTAGTACTTCCACAATCTGTTTCAAGGATCTCTCATAAAATTCCTAATGTTGGTACATGGGTAAGAGTTGAATATTTAGGGAAAAGAAGCAAGCATCAGTTTATTGGTAAAATCACGTCTGTTGAAATTGATGAGATGTACGAGGTGAAGTTTCTGAAGAAATCAAAGATTGGGGAGTTTTACATTTTCCCAGAGAATGATGACACAGACTTTATTGATCAGAAACAGATACTTGAAATTCTAAACGAGCCCACCTTTAACAAACGAGGCCATTATGTCTTCAATAAATAAGTTTTGTTTTTCATCATTTTTAAAATATAAAATTTTCGGGTAGTATATGTATTTGTTTTTATTTCAATGTGTTATATTCTTTATATACCCATAAAATTCATATTTATAATAATAGTGTGTCCAGTATGGAATGATCATCCTCAAGTGTCATCCCAAAGCAAATTATTCAATAGGATGACACTTCGTCATTGGGGTGACACTAGCGTCAATGGGGTGACACATTAATAATTTCTAAATTTCTAAATTAAAATAATATATATATATTTAATTTGTCTTAAAAACTTATCAGTATGTACTGTTTAAGGAGATGGATATGTTTAAAGCTTTCTCTTCAGTATGTTTTTTTTAATTGAAACTTTTATATGTGGAATTACAAAATATTACTTTTTTGTAACTTTCTGTCCCCTTTTTTATGAAAAAATATATTCATGTAGATTGTTTTAAGACTTTTTTCTTGATAAACTATTCAGACCATTTTATATATTTAAAAAAATGTATCATTCTCCATCTAATACTTTTGTAAACAACTGGTTTTTAAAAGTCACCCAATTGACATTCTCTCCGTTTTTTCTCTCAACATATGCTAAATAGACAAACTTATTTAGAAAATTTAGCTCAAATATTCATACTACCCAATTTGCCATCATAGGTGATACTAAAAATAACTTTGAATATGCTCTAAGTTAAATTTAAATTTTTGAAATTGTCAATATCCATTTTGGCCCATTATAAAAAATCCACCCTTGTACTCTTTCCAAGGTTTGTATTGAATTGAGAGGAGACTACGTAGAAGCTTAATATCAAATGCCAGTATACTATCTGTGTTATATGTTGTGTGTGCGATCAGTCCTGAAACTTTTTTAATGTACTGTGTAAAAGCAAAAGCGGCTTAGATGTCGTATATTCCCGCTATCGCCACCTCGGATTTTTTAAAATTTCTTGGCGATTATTTGTTGACGATGTTAGCGATCTTTATCGATATGGCAACCTCGACGAGTGACGTGTCTGGCAATCCTGTTTTTCCGCGAGATGGTGTTTTGGCATCATTTCACTGCTGGATTTAGCTGCTGTGAGTACCTGGCGGTGTCTTTCTCTTGTGATTTTGCTCGCATGCTTTGATACCAGATTGTATCTTTCTTTTTATTTTTATCTTAAATTTATTGCATTTACAGAGGTCGTACACTTCAGGGATATTTTCAGGAGACATATCAGTATTTTTTTTTTTTTTTTTATAGAAAGATAAATTTATGTTAAACGCGCGAAATTGCGCGTTATTTAAGAAGATATTTTTTGTAAGAAAATGCTGGTACCGAAGAATTTCCTGGTCTTGAAATTTCAGGACATGCATGACCCCTGCATTTATTTGATTGGACTATGGCTTCTATAGTCCGTATGCCCGCTGTGCCTGATGAAATTAAGAAATATCAGGAAATTTTGAAGGAAAAGGGAAGTTTGTTTAGAGGGTTTAGTCATAGGCCTATTTTGAGATATGAAGGTGTTGTTAGAATGTATTTTGTGCTTTAGATTTCAAGGAAGCAGCTGTCTGATAAGGTATGTTAGTAAATTTTATGCATACTTTGTTGTAATGTTTCATATTAGCCGTTTATTGTATATTTCTCATGCATGTGGTCCTTACAAGTTTCGTGAATTTTATAGGTTGCTGCACAACTAGTTTGCTGCATCCAGTGATGTTTATTTTTCGGTTTTTGAACGCGTAGCGTTCATACGTGCCTTTACTAACAGCCGCTTTAACGAGTTTCGTCCAATTTTGAGATGCTGCACAATTAGTTTGCTGAATCCATTATTATTATTTTTTTCGGATAATGAATTCATTGCGTTCATACGTGTATTTACTAACAGCCGCATTAAGGGTTTCCTGAGTTTTTCAGATTTGTGTTTTATTATTCACATTTTATTTTCATTAAGCCTAACATGCGCATAAATAGCTACTTGGCGCAAAAGCGGTTTTCACGCCAAGAAAAAAATCCAAGATGGTGGCAGCGGGAATATATCACATCTGTTCCGCAAAAGCTTTTTTAGATAACGTCAGATGTAATTTCTCTAAGACAGATCTGATTTATTAAGGAATATTTTAGATAAAATATTGTGATGGTAGTAATTAAAAACTGACGTAATGAAAGCAATAAAACGCATTTCGTTTTCGCCCTTTCAGGGACAAAGCATTTTTAATACTAAGGAGTGCAAATAAATGACCGGCACCGGAATTTATCAGCAAATTTATTTGGGATTAAGAAAAACGCTTTATTTCTCATACATATTAAAAAGAAAATATTCTACCAAAACTCTGGTGCCATTATTGCGTTTAGGATTTGAATTTAAGTGGTTTCGTAAATATACCACCGCCCCTGACAGGGTTAATACCGATAACAGACCGTGATGTTAATTTTTTTTTCTTTTTTTTTCAAGAGTTTGATCTTGAAGATCTTGAAGTTTTATGCGAAAAAATTTTCAAATATTTTGACAACTGTAAAACGTATTGGGAAAGGTGAAAGTAATACTTCTACTTTAATGACACTGTTAAATATTATATTTCGAATTTTAGATAAAAATTAAATTATTCATTGTTCTGTAGATAGAAAGTTTTATTGTAAATAGTTTCAGTATATTTTCATAATCTGTAAGTTTTCACTCATTGTAAAAGTAAGATGTTCTTTAGATAATGCCAGTTATAATTTATTTAGGATAAATCCAATTTATTTCGACATATTTTAGAAAAATTAGCATATTGGTAATAATTAAAATTCAGATGCATTATGTTTAATATCAATAACAGATTCTAATGTTAATTTATTTTTATGTGTGTGAAAGTTTGATATTTCACGTCTTGTTGATAAGATTTTTGTGCGAAATTCATATATTTCGACAACTGTGAAACGTATTTTCAAAGTATTAATGTTATTTATTAACTGCGTTAAATAATATATGGGTCATTCTATGAAAAGTGGTTGTTTAAAAAAAAATTGCGGCCCAATAAAATTGCCTCAAAAATCTCAAAATTCAGCCTACAAATACCTTATTGCTATATTTATCAAAAAATAATATGAACCAAACTGTATCTCATAGTTCTTCTGATATTTTAATTTCAAAGCACTTCCAATGCTAAAATGTTCAAATAAATGATTGGCACCGGAACTTAAGAACAAATTTATTTTTAAATACGAAAAATGCTATATTTCACATACATGTTAAACAAATAAAAGCTTACAAAAAGTCTGGTGCCATTGTGGCGCTTGGGAATTAAAATTAAGTGGTTTCATAAACATACCACCGCCTTTGAAAGGGTTAAAAAAAGAAAAGAAATTATAATTAGAAGTTATACTGTCAATAAATAACTTTTTTTTTTACTCTATGCAATTGAAAAATAAAACATTAACATTTAGAATAGATAATGTTTTTTTTTTTTTTTTTTTTTTTTTTTTTTTTTAATTAGTACAAAATTTCTTTTTTATTTATTTTTAACTTCTCCCTGTAAAATAATAAAAATTAAAAATATATTGTCTTTACTTACGGTAATTAAAAGTCTTATGAGTTTTTTAATGTGTATTTTATTGCATTAGATTTTCTTATTTTACTGTTTAGTACATATATAAATGGATTCAGATCATTCCCTCATATTAAAATTATGAGGGAATGATTGTGAGGGAATGACGAAATACTTCTGAAAACCATGTTATACAAAACTGATTAGCCTTAGGTATATTTTCAGTTACTAAATATCTTTTGAAACATATTTCTAATAATATAACAATATAAAAAGACATTTCATTAATTTTTATTAAATTTATAATAGATTATAGAATGACGCGTAATAAAAATACTTACATTGATCTAGTTCTTCAAAGCGATATACTAACCATTCAAGAATGTTTTTGAGCAAACAACAAAATGGATCCTTCACTTGACTCTTGTACAAACTGTCCTAGACATATATAAAGCATGTGCTGCTTTCTACTAAGTAAATAATGGCAAATTTATAGTTATGTGAGGGAATGACGACAAATGCTAGGGACATCATTAAAAAGTTCCCTAATTCATTCATTATATAAAACATAAATATAATTAAATGGCTAAATATGTATTTAAGTGTTTTTAATGAATTGAGAAAAAAATAATTATAAATATGCGTGCTGCAATGGCAGAGAAAGCATTTTCTTTCCTGCATATGTTAATGGGGATATAGTGAGGGAATGACATTTGCATTAAAAAATAAATTAAATTTATCAAATTTCAATTTCAATAAGCAAATAATTACAGTTTATATGTATAACTGATTAATATTGATAGTTTAAATCACTTTTTCTTTTTGTAATTTTAAAAATATGTCTTCAAGATCCCTGGAACATAAAATTTCCACTTTTCAGAAAATGACTCATATGTCGAATTTTAGATAACGGTTAAATTATTCATACTCATTGCTTGTTACGGAAACAAGATTTTATTAAAAAGAAATCATAGGACCCCTGGGTCGTATAAAAATTTTAAATTTGTAACTTTTTAACCCTTAAATGCATAGTGATGCATATCTGCATCACTTTATATCTAACTCTCAACAACCACTATAATTATATTATACAAATATTATATTAATCCTGTACAAATTGCAAAAATATGCTACTAAATCAAGTTAAAAATCTGTTTTAAATTTCTGGTGTCTAATCCTTAATATAAGAATAAAAAACACAATTCTACAAGAATAATTCATGCATTTAAGGGTTAAAGAAAGCCTATTTTAACCGTAAATCATTTAAATGTGATGGAGAAATGACATTATGCAATCGGAAGTACACACCGGAGAAAAAATAAAATGTTTCTTATTCTAGGTAAATACAATATAACACGATAGAAAACAAACAAGAACCTCGCTCGATTTACAATTAATCTAAAGCTTTCCTTTTCTTAAAAAACCTCAAACGCTAATATATTTTCGAGAAGAAGTATTTATAAAACAACGTTTACTTTGCTGCCACTGATTTTCAGAAACGTTTCTGAGTGGTTTTAGATGGTATTTATCGGTTTTCTCAAATCGGAATATCTGTTTTATGGATGTTAGCAATTCCCACATAAGTACAGGTGTCAATAAAAGAATGTACCAGTTTCAATGGTATATTACAACAATTTAATTTAGACTACTTACACTAAATCATACATAAAATTGACTGTAATCTGGCCTAGTTTTCCTTACAAATGTTCAATAGGTGCCACTTCTGTGACACGGTACACATAACACATCCTACCTAAAGTCCAATTTTTCTCACAGTTTGCTTAACAAGTCCGGGATCATGGAAGCAATAGTCTCTTCCGTTCTGTGTTTCAACTCTGGAAAATCATTACGTAGCGGCGGAACGTAGACACGATCTTTTATAAAGCCCCAAAGGAAAAAATTGTATGGCTCTAATGGCTTTTCAATCTTCAGTCCAGAAATAACGCATTACGTTCAGGAGTCGCCATTTTGCGTATGTGGCACCGCAAGCGAGTCAATAACAAAGCAGTACTCGCGCATGCGCTTATATACAACTGTTTGAGTTACTCTTTATTTGTGACCTTGAACTAACATGCAACAATGCTTATAGTTGATACTATTGAAATATAACAGGGGAATTCCTTTTTGGACAGCTTTTGAAATTTTTAGCTCAAAAGTCACCTTGTGCTTTTTAAACAAGTTCTTTTGATGTTTTACCGCTACTTATTTCTTATTTCTTAATACCATATTTTCCCTTTTAATTATTGACAGGTATTTTTAAATAATGCTTAGGCTGTAAAAAAAAAAAAAAAAAAAAAAAAAAAATAATAATAATAATAATAATAATAATCTATGAAAAAACTAATCGGGAGTCAATCCCAAAACTTTCTTCTATATCATACATATTAATACTTCCTGAAAATTACAGCTTATCAGCGCCACGGTTTAGGTGATTTCCTCCAAAATCTAATCAACAACTTATGTCGACTTCTAACTCAATCTGAAGTTTTATGAAAATCCGTGTGTTAGTTTTTGAGACACAGCTACTGCGAAAATTATAAACAATTATGCGTAGCAGCGCCACCTGTTGGGTGATTTACAACGAAAACTAATTGGGACCAATTTATACCAGGGATTAACTAAATTTGAAAGTTAACGAAAATTCATGCATTAGTTCTTGAGACACTTCTATTGCGGAAAATCTTGAAAAATGCAGCATAGCAGCGCCTCCTGTTGGGCGATTTACACCAAGCTATACACATCACTAATTTAAATTAGGTTCTAACTAAATCTGAAGTTTGATGAAAATTCGTGCATTTCTTCTCGAGATGGAGCTATTGCTAAAATCATGAATAATGCGACATGGCAGCGCCACTTGTTGAGTGATTGACAACAAAAAGTAATCAGCACCATTTTATATCAAGGTCTAACTGAATCTAAAGTTTTGTGAAATTCCGTGCATTAGTTTTTGAGATAGAGCGTTCACAATTTTTTTGTCACATACAGACTAATAGATTGACAGAGAGACTCAGAGACAGACATTTTCTAAAAACGATCAAATTGTGTTCAGGACATTCTAAAACGTATAAACCCATCAAAAAACGGAAGTCGAAATTTTTCAAGAATCGAATACAGTAGAGCGCCGATTATCGGAATTCCAATTAACCGAAATTCAAATTATCCGAACAACCTATTTCTCCCCCAGTTTTTTTTTAGCCGAACTTCTAGTTACCGGAACAGCCTATTTCTCGCATTTTTTTTTTTTTTTTTTTTTTTTTAATAACCGAACTCCCGATTATCCATTGGCTTGGAAAAAAATTTTAAATTAAAGAAAACTGACAGTGAATCAGAAAATGTAGAATGTAAAACAATAAAGGAGATGGGAAGAATTCTAAGCTATGAAGAAAATTAAATTAATGAGTGGTTAAATAGTGAAGTACCCTGGATATCATATTTTAAATGATGATGGAATTGGGGATCAGATTCATATTGAAAAAGAAATTGAATAAAAGGAAAACGAATGCTCTGAAAATAACCCAGTTCCATCACATAACGTATCCTTTGAACGTTTGGAAACAACTATGAAATAGCTCGAACGGCAGAAGAACATTGATCCTATTCAATTAAAGTATTTAAGAAGAATTAAATATATAACAACATTGAAAAGAATATCTTCTTTGAAGTAAGCAACAATCAAAAGCATTTTTGCTTTTGTTTAAATTATAATCCCGGTAGTTAAGAAAATAATAAAAAGGGAAAAAAATTTAATGATAAAAATGTAAACAAACAAAATTATAATTAAAAAAATTGAAAAGACAAAAAAATCAATTTTTAAACATGCCAGCTCTAACTCGTGCTGCCAGTCCTAAGCATAGATAATGTGGGAAGGTTTTAGTATAGTCAGAAACATCTCATAAATTGTTGGACCATTTATCCGAACTTTTGCGTATCCGAACTAGGGTCTGTCCTACCTTGTTCGGATAATCAGCGTTCTACTGTACTTTCTTCCTTTAAAGATAGACGTAAGTAATAATAAAACCTCAAAGGAAAGTACACAAAAACCTCTTCCGAGTTCTCTGTGACTCCGAAAAGCGTGTTTTATAAATTAAAACCTCAGAATCTAATATATTTCTGATTTAATTTCATTTACAAAAACAAAGTATCTTTATTAGATGTAAATTTTCATTTGGGCGAAAAATGTCCAGGCCAGGATTCGAACCAGGGATCTCCTGGCTGAAGCCGCCAGGAGATCCCTTCAGCCAGGAGATCCCTGGCTCGAATCCTGGTCCGGACATTTTTCGCCCAGTTGTAAATTTACTACATCTAATAAGATTTATTGACCAATTAGAATAATTGTGTTAAAATTAATCTAGTGTATTTACGCATCCAGCGTTTTCTGGAATTCCATTACCTGAGATTTATTCTGTTGAGCTGAGTCAGGTTTCAGACCAGATGCTATAATCATTAAGACTAGCTGGGTGAGAAAGTTCCATCAGATTCGTCCGGGATATCTAAGATGGCAGAGCACTGGCGGCTTCAGCCAGGAGATCCCTGGTTCGAATCCAAGTCCGGACATTTTTCGCCCAGTTGGAAATTTACATCTAATATGATTTATTTACCAATTAGAATAATTGTGTTAAAATTAATCTAAAGTATCTTTACCCAGATAGCATGAACTTTAGCAGCAAGTTTGATTTTTTCTGACATTATCTTGCCGTGAGAAATTTAAATTGAGAAATTCGCAGCCAATTTCCCGCAAGATACACCATCCCCCACTTGCATGAGTAATTTGCTGTGAATCAGGTGGCAAGACTGTCTTTAATTCACGAAAGTGACGAAAGAAAAAAATCCCTCTGTTGAGAGAATAGACAATCAGCACATACGCAGAAATTGCAGAAATATTATGCGGTAGGTACATCTTTTTCTAAACGCTATACTTATCATATACCAATAAAGGCTCGTATTGAAAAGTAAAAAAATTACATTAGCATGTTTATGGTGATGAAAACGATGCATGCACCTTCTGACGGTGTGTTCGCATCGATAGACCTGATCAGATCTGTGGGCCCTTCCGAAGAGGTTAAGCTTATAGTGTAACTGTTGTAAACAGATAGTGAGACGTGGAAACAAAGCGTTATAAGTAAGCGAACAAACTTAATGCTTGAATCAGGCGTAACTTAACACAGTTGCGCCACCTTGTGGACGGCAAAGGCACTTTAGTTATTAATCAAGGTGAAAAAAAACCTTTACAATTTTAGTGGTGTGAGTAAGAAAACAGTTAGGTATCTACCTGTAGTTCACACTTCATCTGCTACGTGGCACATCACCTTGATTGATGTGACCTCGCTTTTGGTCTTGGGGGTTATTTCTCCCATTTAAGAGCTCACTGCAGTCACAGATAAAAAGAAATAAAGATGGCCGCTGGCATTTTAGCTGAATTGAAAGGATGGTCAAAATTCAAATGATTGACAAGCGAGCTCTTCCAATCAGCAAATGGCCAATTATCTGGCACGATTCCAACCCCCACCCCACTTCGGCTGAGCGCTACATGTGATAATTTCCAGTAGGTTTCAGGTGTAAAGGATTTTTTTTTCAATTGTCTTCGCTTTACAAGCGTAGATCAAAGCCCACTGTTTTGTGGAGACTCGATAACGGTAAAAGCCGTAAAAAGAATTTTAATCTGTTTATGATAAAAGTGCAAAAATTAAAACGATTTGACTTTCAATTTTTTTTTTTTTAGGTTTATTTTACAGCTTTTACAAACATAAAATTGAAATTAGTGCAGTATAAAAACTATTTTATTTCACATAAGGCAATTACATTTAAAATCAAGGGGGAGATATTGAATGAGGGGGGAAATATATCAGGTACAAATATTCTAAAATAACTATCTTTTGTGCGAATTTTTTTTAGAACATAAAATTTATGAGATTTATAAAAGCTAAATAACATTGAAGGTTAAAAATAAGATGTTCATAAAATTAGGAGAGGAAAAGTTAAACAAATAAACTGTATATTTTGTACTGTACATCTGTAGAGGGGGTATAAATCTAAATCCCAGAGTAGTCATTTATAGATATAGTACACAATTTATTGTTGTTAGCAATAAAATATGCGACAGAAAAAATAAAGTTTTCCAAATATTAAAAACTTGTGTGATGTTAGCAGAAAGAAGGATGGCAAAAATTTTAGTGAAATTTTCAGGCAGAAGAAAATTTAGATTATGGATTATTTTTACAAGAATGTTATAAAACATAAAGGAGTTTTAACAATTTGAAATTTTAAGTGCACAGGAGTAAATTCAGGTGTGTGTGTGGGGGGGGGGGGGATTTCTGAGCACTAAATATTTTTTAAATGATGCGGTCAAATAAGAATGTTTTTTGTAGCGGTTCGTAATCTAAATAACACTAAAATACTTTTATTTTCATTACATTTTTCCATTTTTAACACTTCCCAAGAAAGTTGAAAAGTGTTTATGGATTGAGTTTGTCCGTACGTCTGTCTGTCTATCCGTGCTCTAACTAGCGTAAATATAGTCGGATTGCCATGTAATTGATATACGATATTGAAAATCATCATGGTATGTTCGGTGCACCATTCATGGTTCATTTACAGATGCACTCAAAAGTATTCGCTGCATTATGGTCTATGTGGGGGGGGGGATTATTTAGGATGTATTTTAATAGTGTTACACAATGTTAAACACAGTTAAATTTATGTACATTGAGACACACTTTAAAATTGTTACTATAGACTATGTTATGTGTAATGCTTAAAGTACGAGTATAGGGGACTCAAAAGTATTCCGTTATGTTATAGCCCATGAAGAAATATCGTTTGCGGCGTATTTGATTGATATTACTCTGTCACAAAGATAATGAAATTGATATGAATTTCTGAGGTGTCCTAAGCCTACTTTCTGTACAACATGAGCATTTAACAATTATTTACGGTGTCAGACAAAAGAACTTGGTTCAATATGGTCTACGAGAAAAACTGTTTGTAGCGTATTTTGATCACGTTACACTATTTCAAACATGACGAAATAGATACACATTACTTTGATTTACTACAAGATGCTTACATTCGAATATGGTCTGCATTTCATTTAGCGTTCATTTACAGGGAAACATAAAATATTTTGATACAATACTGTATCCGATATAGCTATTAAAAATTAATGCTGAAAGTACATTTTCAATTACAGAATGCGTTTTTAAGTTTAACTAAATTTTTGCGCACTACGTGGTGTGCACATATTTTACAAACCCTATACAGGACCACACAAAAGAATTCGTAACCATTGCTGAGAATGAGTATGAATTTCTTAAAGGTGTTAGGTTTTTTTTAGTTATAAATGTACAAGCTCAACTACATTTAATATGCTTAGAGATGTTTGTATCATACAAATAAAATCCTATACAGGGATATTCAAAAAACTGGATACATGGGCCGCCGATAGAAAATAATTCCTGCAAGTGTGATTTCAGTAATTTTGAGCATGATTTTGCAAGAATTAGATTTCAGCTTAATACTGTTTGACGTGTATAAAAATTTCTATATACAGAAATGCACAAAAGAATTCAAGTATGTTTCCGTCTATAAGTAGAAATTGCCGAGGGTGAATTTTCAACTGTTTTATGTATTTTCTTACAAAACTAAATTTTAACATAGTATGTAGAATCCGTACAAATATATGCAGTACAAATATATCATATACACTGCCTCATATGAGCTGCATATATCATATGAGCTGCACAAAAGAATTTGAGTACCTTCCAGGTTATGGGTGCAATTGTTGAAATCTGCTTTTCAAACGTGTCATAGGTATTACAAATGTTTAGTTAGATATCTTCTTTACTTCATTAAACGGCGAAGTTTTGTTACAGTGTTCTGTAAGTGTTGGAAAGTATCGACGTAGACGCATGATTTTTCTTTTTTCTTTATGGACATACTCGGTTCAGTCGATTACTCAGGCACCTTTGGTATCTACGTTTGATGGTTCTTTCTGAGCTAGTCGGAATAAAATGATTTCGAAAGGTTTGAGAATTTACTTGCACGTTGACGAGAAACCACAATATTTTCCTTACAAATATCTCTCTAAAGACATTTTCCTTTGAAAAATACAGTTAAAATGTTTTTTATGCACAATTAAATGTACACCTATCGCTTTATTGTTAACACTTTCGTACATAGTTGAAATGATTTAGTTAATATTATAGATAATAAAGATTTATAATTAGGACGAAAAAAAAGTAAAAATTAAAAAGTTTTAAAGACTGTAAATTAGATTTTTTAGCTTCATGAGTTGAGGGTAAGACAAATCAAGAAACAGATTTTTTTTTTTTTTTTGGCGGGGGGGGGGGGGGATTTAATAGATGACCGATTATGTAACTTATTAAAGATTTACAAATAGGGCAAAAACATTGCAATTAGGAGTTTTAGAGACTTTAAATTTTATGAGCATGGAAATAATGGGGGGAGAAAAGAAAACGTCAATTTTATATGGGGTGGAAGAAATTATATAATCGATTATTTATTGTTCAATATGAAACAGATAAAGCTGAAAATGTATTAAAAAAAGACTTTCAAAGATTTTAAACTTAAATAAGGGAAAGAAAAAAAAAAGGGGGGGATTTTATTTGATGACTTATTTATTTACCTTACTAAAGAATAAGAAATAGGACAAAAAAAGACTAAATTTTGTGTTCTTGGTAAGGGTAGAGTCAGAGCAAGCGTCAATTTTTGTGGGGGAGGAGTATAGTTATATGATTATTTATGATTACAATAAATTAACAGATAGAGTACAAAATTATATTAATACATGGAAATTATTCCAGAGAGAAACATTCGCCTTGCATACAATATTTCAAATGAAAATCAAATTTCAAATTTCAAAGTAATTGCTTAAAAGGCGCAAAGGCCAACATAGTGAAAAAGATTCCAAGCCGGGACTCGAACCCGGGCCATCAGTATAGCGCACTGACGGTCTACCGACTAAACCACTTGGAACGATACCTAGCTCGGAAAATTTCTCACTATTATATGTTGGAAAGGCTACAAACGCAGCACAAGATGGAATATTTATCGTGAGTCACCGACCTGGGACAAACACGAAACATAATTAAATCCAGCATCGATAGAAATTATATTAATACATGGAAATTATTCCAGAGAGAAACATTCGCCTTGCATACAATATTTCAAATGAAAATCAAATTTCAAATTTCAAAGTAATTGCTTAAAAGGCGCAAAGGCCAACATAGTGAAAAAGTTTCCAAGCCGGGGCCCCACCAGTGGCCGAGAGGTTCTGCATTCGAAGCTGGTAGACGGGAAGTGCTGGGTTCGATCCCAATCGCGCCCGTCGGCCTAATCGTTCGGAGTTTTCGTGGTTTTCTTCGAGCCGTGGATTTTCCATGTGTAAATATGGATTAGGTTCCCTTAGAAAGACCCCCACGAAGGGCACTCCCCCCCGGGCCTATATCCCTCGTGTAGATAATCGGCCGTCAAAAAATCAACCAATCCAAGCCGGGACTCGAACCCGGGCCATCAGTATAGCGCACTGACGTTCTACCGACTAAACCACTTGGAACGATACCTAGCTCGGAAAATTTCTCACTATTATATGTTGGAAAGGCTACAAACGCAGCACAAGATGGAATATTTATCGTGAGTCACCGACCTGGGACAAACACGAAACATAATTAAATCCAGCATCGATAGAAATTATATTAATACATGGAAATTATTCCAGAGAGAAACATTCGCCTTGCATACAATATTTCAAATGAAAATCAAATTTCAAATTTCAAAGTAATTGCTTAAAAGGCGCAAAGGCCAACATAGCGAAAAAGTTTCCAAGCCGGGGCCCCACCAGTGGCCGAGAGGTTCTGCGTTCGAAGCTGGTAGACGGGAAGTGCTAGGTTCGATCCCAATCGCGCCCGTCGGCCTAATCGTTCGGAGTTTTCGTGGTTTTCTTCGAGCCGTGGATTTTCCATGTGTAAATATGGATTAGGTTCCCTTAGAAAGACCCCCACTGAGGGCACTCCCCCCCGGGCCTATATCCCTCGTGTAGATAATCGGCCGTCAAAAAATCAACCAATCCAAGCCGGGACTCGAACCCGGGCCATCAGTATAGCGCACTGACGTTCTACCGACTAAACCACTTGGAACGATACCTAGCTCGGAAAATTTCTCACTATTATATGTTGGAAAGGCTACAAACGCAGCACAAGATGGAATATTTATCGTGAGTCACCAACCTGGGACAAACACGAAACATAATTAAATCCAGCATCGATAGAAATTATATTAATACATGGAAATTATTCCAGAGAGAAACATTCGCCTTGCATACAATATTTCAAATATTGTATGCAAGGCGAATGTTTCTCTCTGGAATAATTTCCATCTATTAATATAATTTCTATCGATGCTGGATTTAATTGTGTTTCGTGTTTGTCCCAGGTCGGTGAAATATTGTATGCAAGGCGAATGTTTCTCTCTGGAATAATTTCCATGTATTAATATAATTTCTATCGATGCTGGATTTAATTATGTTTCGTGTTTGTCCCAGGTCGGTGACTCACGATAAATATTCCATCTTGTGCTGCGTTTGTAGCCTTTCCAACATATAATAGTGAGAAATTTTCCGAGCTAGGTATCGTTCCAAGTGGTTTAGTCGATAGAACGTCAGTGCGCTATACTGATGGCCCGGGTTCGAGTCCCGGCTTGGATTGGTTGATTTTTTGACGGCCGATTATCTACACGAGGGATATAGGCCCGGGGGGGAGTGCCCTCCGTGGGGGTCTTTCTAAGGGAACCTAATCCATATTTACACATGGAAAATCCACGGCTCGAAGAAAACCACGAAAACTCCGAACGATTAGGCCGACGGGCGCGATTGGGAGACGAACCCAGCACTTCCCGTCTACCAGCTTCGAACGCAGAACCTCTCGGCCACTGGTGGGGCCCCGGCTTGGAAACTTTTTCACTATGTTGGCCTTTGCGCCTTTTAAGCAATTACTTTGAAATTTGAAATTTGATTTTCATTTGAAATATTGTATGCAAGGCGAATGTTTCTCTCTGGAATAATTTCCATGTATTAATATAATTTCTATCGATGCTGGATTTAATTATGTTTCGTGTTTGTCCCAGGTCGGTGACTCACGATAAATATTCCATCTTGTGCTGCGTTTGTAGCCTTTCCAACATATAATAGTGAGAAATTTTCCGAGCTAGGTATCGTTCCAAGTGGTTTAGTCGGTAGAACGTCAGTGCGCTATACTGATGGCCCGGGTTCGAGTCCCGGCTTGGAATCTTTTTCACTATGTTGGCCTTTGCGCCTTTTAAGCAATTACTTTGAAATTTGAAATTTGATTTTCATTTGAAATAGAGTACAAAATGTTTTTAAAAAAGCAATGACTTTTAAGGTTAAAATTTTGTGATCTGAGAGAAAAAAAAGAGGAATAAGCAGAATTAGTTCTTTTTATGCGGGGGGGGGGGTGGCGGAAGTTTATCGGCGACTTATTATTTACTTACCTTAGAAAATATTTACAAATAAGTTAAAAAAAATAATAAACGAAAAAAAATTAAGGACTTTAAATTTCAGATGCTTGGTAAGAGGGAGAGGCGAGGAGGAAATACCAATTTCAGTTGGGGTTGGGGGGGGGAGGAGAAATTTTTATGATCGTTTGTTTATTGTTAAAATAAAGTGGCAAATTGAACAGAAAAGATTTAAAAAAATTAAAGCGTTTTAAAGGGTTTTTATTTTAAAATATGGGTACCGTGGATGAGGGAGCCAAAGGGAGAAATGACATTTTCGATGGAGGCAATTTACAAGAACTTTTAATGAAATGAATATGGTGAAATAAATTGATAACGAAATTTATGACTGACTATTTATTGTTAGTTTAAAGTAACAAATAAAACAGAAAATTAAAGAAAATATTAAGGAATTTTAAAGATTTTAAACCTTGATACTGTAAGGGGAGCAAAACGGGAAACGAAATTTCGGAAGAAGGGGAGACAAAGAGTGCAAGATGTTTGGATAAGAATATGGTGTGCATCGAATTTATTGTTCATTTACAGGGAAACATTAGGGATGATTGCTGATAGTGAGTTTTAAATTATGATATGTTTGATTTATGATAAGTTATGGTATAAGTTAAGTTAAACTAATATTTTTGCACAGGCACATAGGTGGTGTATATGAATTGCATAGAATATAAAGAGTGATCAAAGGGCTCCAATGTGATGTATCTAATGAGGGTTGTCGAAAAATGTTAGAAAAGTACCGGCATATTATACTATCAGCTAAATGTCCTGTCGGCTAATCGTCTTTTCGGCTAAATGTCCTCCCGGCTAATTGCCACGTTCGGCCAGTTGTCTGTCGGCCAATTGTCTGTATTGCTGAAATTATTGCCATTCCGTTGCATAGACACTACACAAAAGATTTCATCAGTAGTACCGAGAATGACTATGAATTACTTAAAGATGTTTTTTAATTTGCTTTATGCATTTTCAAGCTCAACTACTTTTAGTATAGATGTTTGACCCGTAGCCGGTCGCAGACATTTAGCCGACAACCAAATAGCCTTCAAGACATTTAGCAGATTGCAGTTAGCTGAGACGTGCATTTAGCCGATACGTACATATAGCCGACAACACAATTAGCTGAAATTTACATACAGCATACAGGACAATTGATCGAAACGGACATATAGTAATAATTTTAGCAATACAGTCAATTGACCGACAGGCAACTGGTCGAACGTGGCAATTAGCCGGGAGGACATTTAGCCGAAAAGGCGATTAACCGACAGGACATTTAGCTGATAGTATAATTAGCCGGTACTTTTCTAACATTTTTCGACACCCCTCATGAGATACATCGCATTGGAGCCCTTTGATCACTCTTTCATATTATGTACCTCCCGTTCCCCCTCCCCCAATTTGTATCACCGGGAGCATTTTTCTGACTTTTCCGACATCCCTCAAGTGATATATCATTGGACTGGGCAGCCCTTTGATCACTCTTTCATATTATGCACCTCCCGCTAGGTTACAGTTAATTTGCAGTTTGGTTACAATTGCGATTAGTTACTCTTAGATTACGGTTAGGTTATAATTAAGTTACGTTTAGGTGATAATTAGATTACACTTAAGTTACAGCTTGGTCATGGTAAAGTTATGTTACAGTTACATAACATTTAGCATATGATTAGGTTATAACTAGGTAAACGTTATTTACAGTTAGATTATGGTTAAGTCCCAGTTAGGTTACATTTAGGCTACAATTAGGTTACTGTTAGGTTTTAGTTTGGTTACGGTTACTTCATAATTAGGTTACACTTAGGTTACGTTTAGATTATGGTTAGGTAACTGTTCGGTTATAATTAGGTTACGTTTAGGTGATAATTAGATTACGCTTAGGTTACAGCTTGGTCATGGTAAAGTTGTGTTACAGTTACATTACTGCTAGCATACGATTAGGTTATAATTAGATAAACGTTAGTTACAGTTAGATTACGGTTACGTCCCAGTTAGATTATATTTAGGCTACAATTAGGTTACTGTTAGGTTTCAATTAGGTTACGGTTACTTTATAATTAGGTTACCGTTAGGTTACGTTTAGATTACGGTTAAATAACTGTTAGGTTACGTTTAGGTGATAATTAGAATACGCTTAGGTTAGAGCTTGGTCATGGTAAAGTTATGTTTCAGTTACATTACAGTTAGCATACGATTAGGTTATAACTAGGTAAACGTTAGTTACAGTTAGATTACGGTTACGTCCCAGTTAGGTTACATTTAGGCTACAATTAGGTTACTGTTAGGTTTCAGTTAGGTTACATTTAGGCTACAATTAGGTTAGTGTTAGGTTTCAGTTAGGTTACGGTTATCTTACACTTAGGTTACGTTTAGGTTACAGATAGATTATAGTTATGTTACAGTTTGGTATTGGTTAGGTTACATTTACGCTACAGTTAGTTTATGCTTAGGTTATAATTAGGTTAAGATCAGGTTACAGTTACGTTACAGTTAAGTCGGATGAATATCCTGTCGGATGAATGTCCATGTCGAATAATTGTCCTCTGTTGGCTAACTGTCTTGTCGGCTAACAGTCGCTGTCGGCTAAACATCCTGTCGTCTAATTGCTGTCTGCTAAATGTCCCGTCGGCTAAGTGACATTGTAGCATATAAATAAATAGGGATATGACAAAAAACTGGATACATGGCCGTCCATGGATAGCAATTCTTAAGCTAATGTTAGCCTTAGATGTGTGATATCAGTAATTTTCAGCGTATTTATTTCTGAATTAAATTTCAGCTCAGTATGTGGCGTGTATAAAAATTTATAAGGAACATACAGAGCTTCACAAAACAATTGAAGTACGTTTCCGTCTATTGTTAGGAATTAATAAATGTGTATATTCAAATGTGTTATGTGTTTTTCTAACTGAACTAAAAATGTAGGAAAGGGTTCATAATCCATACTTGACACATGGTTTTCCTTTCTTGTTTTATTTATTTTCAATAATTCATCTTCTTATGTTTTTGTATTTCTCAGTTGCAATAATCATGATTTTGAGGGTTCCGTACTTAAAAAGTAAAAACGGAATCATTATAAGATCACTCCTGTGTCTGTCTGTCACAGCCATTTTACTCGTAAACTACAGAACGTGGGAAGTTCAAATTGGGAGATGTAATAAAGACTATTGACCCACATATTTACAGATTATTAAACATTCACAAATATATGTGGGAAAAACGTAGAGGGGATAATTAGGTTATTTAAAGAAGAAATATATTTTCTTTGTGTATCGTTTGGGTTATCGGTTAAAAGATTCCGTAACGCATAACTCAAAAATACATTTCTTTTAATTTTAGATACTAGGACTTCCCTCAGAGGGATTAGTCTGAGCGATGTTACTGAGAACATAGATTTAATAATAACATGTGGAAGCAAAGAAAATGAGATGTTATCTTTAATTGTCCATATACTGCGATAAACTGAAATGATGAAAATAAACGAATCGTAGAATTACAAAATATTATATAAATTCGTATACACTGTTTAAAAAATTCGAAATGAAACCATTCAAGACAGCCATGCATGGATATAAAATTGAAAGCACGCAATATATTAAAAGTAAAATAGAAAATGAAACACTAAATTACTTATATCGGAATTTTAACTGTATTAAATGATGTCAAGAGCATAATCAGACGCTCCGCACCAATTTGAGTAACTTTAAATGACAAATATATGATGTTTAAAAAGAAAGGACTATACTTTATATGGTGTGTGCTCCCCCGGAATAGTTAATATTGTACAATATCTGTTTTCCACGGATGCAATGAGGTTGTCGATAACATTTAAGGAATTCAGTCCTCAAAATCTAATATAGTATCAAAGTACCGAATACATCAACAGTGGCATGCAATGCTTCGTTAGTGTGTGTTTTAGATATGCTCGATCGGATTTAAATGATGAGGGTATGCTGGCCACTACATAAGCTGTATTGTTTTGTTTTCAAACATATTCTGCACAAGTTGAGCTGTATTTAGCATGAATTAAATAAAAGAAATCGGCAATGATTACAACATAAAGTATGACATAAGATATGAATATATCGTCTGCATAACTTTTGAGCTGTCAAAGTGTCATTTGAAGTAATTTACAAATCCATACATATTTATTCAGGAAATCATGCAAACTAACATACGCCAATATGAACCCGATTATAAAATTTCACCAGAATAAGTTAATATATAAAAAAGCTACTAATGATAATTGAGAATATGACCTTATGATAAAATGTCTAGAAAAATGAATCGGATAAAAAATTCATATCACATTTAAAACGGCACTTCCCTCTGTTAGTGGCCTTGGCGAGAGAGAGAAAAGCCTAGAGAAGGAACACTTTAACAAGTACTTTCGGGCAACCTACTCACTGTTTCATACAGGTCTTTATTCAATATTTACACAATTTATTTAATGCTAGGTGGGTATCTATCAGTTTTGTTGCATTTAAATCACATGTTTTGCGGAGGAAATGCAGCATTATGAAATATTTAAAGTTGCTGTACCTAATAATTCCAAATTAATGGTAATTGAGATCGCTTTCCATTAATTTCATCTTTTTAAATTTTAAATTTTTTAGAAACCATTCATAGAGACAATTGTATATTTTAAAACTAACCCGAAGCAAAATTTCAAGATTTTGGGCTCAGCAGTATCACAGAAATAGAAAATTTTTGAAAGTTTTTTGTTTTTTCACTGTTTTATATAACGACATTTTTAGAAATTGTTCTATTGCGAGAATTTACGTCATGATAAATACAGCCATGTCAATTTTCATGTTTATATTCTTAACAATTCCATGTACTTCGTTACTTAGATCATCTTTAGATCATTTTCCGCTTTGTTTAGTCTTTCTATTTTTTAGAATTCGTTCTACAACGAGCACTTACATCTTATTAATTAGTACCATGCCAAAGTTCTAGTTTCTAACCCCAACAGTATCCCAAAAATTTCAGTATTCCAAATAAATCATAGTTTAGAACCTTTCTAGAAATTTTTACGTTTATCCATCAAATTGAACCTTTTAGAGAGCGTTCATTACGAGTATTTACATCTTAAAAGTAACTACCGCACCAAATTTAAAGTTTCTAACCCAATCAATATCACAGAAATCGCAATTTTAGAACTTTTTTGCTCCTGCAGCGATGTAGGTTCTTGCACTGACATAAAATAGTCTTTTTTTCGGAGCAGAGATGGCCACCAACATTTTTTTAAATTGGCTATGTAGTTTCAGAGATAACACCTCACAAACGTATACAAGCATTGATAATATTATATACTTTATAATATTATAACGCTTTATAATATTAGCATTAGATGTACAGATACAAAAGCCATTTATCTGTTACAAACTAAAGTGCCGGTGTTGCCCAGAATTTGAAGGATGTTTGTCCCGAAAAATCATTTTCAAAATATAACATACAACACAAAACAAACATTAAAAAAGCAGTCAAAATGTTGTATGAATGAATCATATGAAAACGCTACATAAAAATGTATAAATGTATATAACAGACGCAAAAGAACACAGCTATAAATGAACTTATTTCAATTTATAATTGGAGCAATAATGTTAAAATAGGCCAATAGTTCCTAATCGGGTTTTTATCATGCTTCAATACACTTTTCACACTCATATGACGTTATACTATATCCACCATGTCCTTTATATTTCCAATATGACGTAATATTTTCCTCTTTCACGTGGAAACCTTGAAATAGAAAAGTTATGTAGTTATATTCACTTTCATTTAAATTCGTTAATATTTCATTTTCATATTTCACGTGAATATCTTGCAATAGAAAAGTTATGACGTAATATTCACCTTTTTTAAAAATTCGTCAAACTATTTATTTCATTTTCATTTTTCACGTGGAAATCTTGCAGTAGAAAATTAATTGTTGTAGTAATAATTTTATTGTGTTTTTTAATTGTTGGCAACTGCTATAACGAAAAATGTTTAAATTTGATAAGAAATTGCTGTTAAATTGGTGGTTTTTTATTAATTATAAATTAACTATAAATTATTTCGATTCTGGATTATTTTAGTTGCCTCGGCCATGTTTTAATACACATGTACGTATCTTTTCACAATTTTGGCTTCCAAATTGTGGATTTTTATAGAATTACAAACAGACAGATAGACAAGTTTTCATTTTTATATATCTCTCTATTCTGAAAAAAGTAACTAACGCTGTCACCGCCGCCGCCACCGCCGGTTTTGAATTTTTTGTGACCGGAGGTATTTCTTCGTTAATATTAAGAAAACTATTGCATACAAAAATATGAAAATCGGTGGTATTATAGCGAAATGTTTGATCAACACGCTAATGCATACAGTTTTCAAATCGAAGAATTATTTTAAGAGATATTTAATGCTAAATTTGGAGAAATCGTTCCATTAAAAAAAATTTTATAGGAGCAAAAGCTATATATGTGAATTTAATCATTTTTAGATCATTTTATTCAATAGAAAATCCCGGTGTGCAGATTTCATTAATTTTTTTAATTTGACTCATTTTTTGAGGTTTTATTTCTATTTTAAATTCAAATATTCAGCATCTTGACTGATATTTTTTACATAATTTAGAAAATGGTATTAATTTAAACTGTTGCCAACTGTATAAACAGCGCAAACAATAATGTTTGCTTCAAATAAAAAAAATTATTTACACGTTACTATTATTATAAACAGAAAAAAACCTTCAAATTAGAATTAAATAATTAGGTATAAAAAGCAGGCACTTATTGGAAATTACGCCATTAAAACTATATTTACATGTGAATTTTGAAAGAGAAAGGATATTATAAAATAAATTCATTAACATGCGTTAGAAGTCTGAAATAGAAGAAATTGCGTCACATTACACTTATTATGCAAAATGAACAAAAAATACTATTACAAAACAGTTTAAATTTAAAAATTGGGCGAGATAAAATATTAGAGGTTAAATATTAGATTTTTTCAAAATTTTATTATTTGTCGTTTGATGTGAGGTGTTCAGCTATAAGTATGCAAATTTTCATATCTCGAACATAATTAGGGGCTGAGTTAGAAAAATTGCTTAAAATACACAAGTTAGATCCCAGAGGGTTAAATATTAGACTTTTTCAAAATTTTATTATTTGCCGTTTGATGTGAGGTGTTCAGCTATAAGTATGCAAAATTTCATGTCTCCAACTTAATTAGGGGCTGAGTTAGAAAAATTGCTTAAAATACAGAAGTTAGAGACCGGAGGGTTAAATATGACTTTTTCAAAATATTATGATTTATCGTGTTATCGCAAGTGTTCAGCTATAAGTATGCAAACTTTCATGTCTCCAACTTAATTAGGGGCTGAGTTAGAAAAATTGCTTTCAATACACAAGTTAGAGCCCAGAGGGTTAAATATTAAACCTTTTTCAAACTTTTATTATTTGTTGTTTGATGTGAGATGTTCAGCTATAAGTATGCGAAATTTCATGTCTCCAACTTAATTAAATTAGGGGCTGAGTTAGAAAAATTGCTTAAAATACACAAGTTAGAGCCCAGAGGGTTAAATATTAGACTTTTTCAAAATTTTATTATTTGCCGTTTGATGTGTGGTGTTCAGCTATAAGTATGCAAATTTTCAAGTCTCCGACATATATAGTTTCTGAGAACGGGCTCTGTGACAAACGGACAGACAGACAGACAAAGGAGTGAGATAGGTAGGGTTTCGTTAGATGAACGAAACTCTAAAAACATGCTGCGGATGACTGTAACAACATCCTAAAATTACATTACCATCAGCGATCTACCAATCCCGAATTTAGTTTATATTCGTTTCATATATTCTTATTCTTTTGTGTGGCCCTGTAAAATAACTATCAATATTATATACAATAAAACCTCTGAATAGCGGACACCCCGAGAATGCAGAATTTGTCCTCTATTTAGAGGTGACCGCTACTGAGAGTAAAACATGTACAGTTATTTAAGAGTTGGTAATCGAAAAAATGTCCGCTAAATAGAGGTATCCGCTAATCCGGTGTGTCCGCTATGGAGGTTTTATCAGTAAAACCTCTGAATAGTGAACACCTCGGAAGGCAGAATTTGTCCTCTATTTTGAGGTGTCCTCTACTGAGAGTAAAAAATGTACAGTTATTTAAGGGTTGGTAATCGAAAAAATGCCCACTAAATAGAGGTGTCCACTAATCGGGTGTGTCCGTTATGGAGGTTTTACTGCATAATAATATCATCCTTTACAAGAAAATTGCATGCTGTATGATAGACAGACAGACATCCAGAGAAAGATAACCTCCCGGAGCAATAAACATTCATGTCTTTTGTTTTAATCATCCACAATTGCATGTCATACAACAGGCCAGGTTTTATACAATAGGCTAAAAACGGTCACCGTGGTACGGAGTACTGTATTATTATTTGTTTGCCCACCAAAACTGGTTGCCACGGGTTGTTGCAAGGTTTGTGATCACGTGGTTGAAACTGATCTATTCAATATTAATGCGAGCGTTTTTTTTTTAATTTGCTCCATGTGTTCAAACCAGTTGTCTACGAAAACATCAACCGGTGAAAGTGTCGCACACAAAATTTCTGTGACGTATGCAGATAAATTGTGCTTTTTTATCAGTTTTTTCTATATAATTTTTAAACGGTTTGGAACTTATTTTTCATAGTAGGTGCATTCAGTAGGCGACCCTCATAGGTACCTTCTGGTGCAATCAGAAACGAAATCCGACAAATATATTTTGAGTTATGCTTGACGAAAGGATTTTATTAGGCTTTTTTTTAGTAGGACATGGCGTTAATATCCATCGTAGTAGTAATGTGTCCGGACAGTAATATTTCGCTGAGTATTAGCCTTCGCTTCGCTCAGACAATTATATTTTCAGAGATATCGTCGAAAATGTAGTGCAAAAATGTGCCCCCCCCCCGCCCCCCCCCAATCTATTTTCAAATCTACTGAAACTAAAATTATGAAAAAAATTAGAAGTAGTAGAGGTTAATTTAATACTCGCAGGAAAATTATAGCGATTGCCCTAGGTGGCATAGTTTTTCATAAAATCGCATTTTTCTGTTACATACAGATTTCTATTTGCGGGCATTCAGCAAAGGTATCGAAGACGCTAAAGGTACCTATCGTATCAAAAGTATAAAAGCATTGTTTATAATGATTTTCGAAAAAAAATCGTCGGTAATTCGCCGAGATATTAAGACTCCTGTCAATGCCGGCGAAGACACTAACGAGCTAATGCTAATCCGATGGGGAGGAAAAAGTAAAGAAAGGTGCGATGTAGAGACGGATCTCGGCTATATAATGCCAAAAAAAAATTTAAATATCGAAATACAAAATAGATATTAGAAAAATCCTTCCCTATACGATTAGCATTAGCTCGTGATTGTCTTCGCTGGCAGGGGCAGGAGCCTTAACCCTTAAAGACACGGTTGGTTTGGACATACATAATGGCAGAGGCGGCGTACTCTATATACCATCGGTTTTTAAATACTAGATAACAACTTTTAATGATATATATGTGTAATGCAATACCCAGTAGCAGCATAAAAGCAGTAAACATCAAATTGTTAAAAACAGACCAATTTAATTATAATTAATCGCATAAATACTATGGGATTCGCGACTAGTTTGCGTTGAGTGGATCTCTCAATACGCCTCCCGTGTCTTTAAATGATAATTAAAGACCTATTTGAAAAAACGCGGCACGGACAAAGTCGAGTTGCATCTTTGCGACCTCCTTTCGAAACGCGCGTAGTACAACGCCAAGTTTAAACTTTGAACAAGGATTTTATTTCATCTACACTGTAAAAAGAAAAATATTTCTATGTTGAATTTAGTTTTATGAAATGCCAAATGAAATTTAAATATGCAGTACTTTTATTGTTAGTACCAAATTAAGTTCACCATATCCAGATTAAGATACGTTTAAAAAAAGAATTATACAAAATAGCAATATTTAATTTTATTTCGGCTTCATATCTCTTTGAACCTTTGTGGTATACTCAATCATACTTTTCTAATATATACAGCTATACCCAACTCTGCGTTGTATAGGTTTTTACAAAGTTTCATTATTCTTTTAAATAATACAGTTAATAATTCATATATTTATTGTACGGAACTCTCTGAGCGCGAGTAATACTCGTACTTGACCGTTTATTTTATATACAAGCTATATGCATTGGTCTGCCAAGTCGTATCTTGGTGGAAACCATCTGCAGAACATCAATTTAGTGGTTGATCCGCAGGTTTACCATTGTGTTTTCATGCACCCAAACTTCAATATTTTCATACATTTGGGTGCTGCAAAATACAATGATAAACCAATCGATCAAAAACTAAACTCCGGTGTGCAGGTGTTTTCTATCAAGATATGACTTAGCAGACCATTTGCATTTTAATATGCTAATTGAGTTCTATCTAATCCTAAAATTTCAGCCTTCAACTTGATGAGCTGATGGTCTGTGCAATTGCCACCCGTCGAACAAATCCCTTCCTGTGAAATCTTGTATCACTCTTTAGGAATCTGTGGACAGGCACAAAAACATCCTATCTGTGTTTTTATACCTAGATTGTGTATAAAAACCTTTTTTAATTCATTACTCTGAATTTGGAGATTTTTGTAACAAATACAGCTGTATTTTTTTATTTTTTTTATTTTTTTTTTTTTACAATTGTTTGAGAAAGACTTTGTTTTTATTTTCTCTGAAAACTGCTTGGATTTTTCATTACATTGATATGCAATTCTGATAATGAATTTCATAGAATTCCATTTCAAAGCAATATTTCGAATTTCTTCCAGTTTTACCAAAGCATTCTTTTTCTTTATCAGAAATCAGTGAAAATAAATTTATTTGCTGCATCTTTATCTTTAGACTAAGTTACAATTTTATTTTCCCCGCATTGCTGATACAGATTTTTTTTTTTACCTTGTCAGTTGAAAGCTCACAGTCAAATATCTCCAGAGATTCTCCATCTCCTTCCTCTACTTCCCAGTTAATAATCAGGAGGAGTTGCCGTAATATCCTTTACCAATCTGTGTCCTATATCGGAATTTGGTAAATTAGCAGTGCTTTTAGTTTATAGTCTTTACTTGACCTTACCGATCATGACAGTGTTAAGATATCATTCGTTGTTGCTAAGAAACTGTTAGGATAGCTGAGGACGCTCTATAACCGGGCTTGTTATTACTTTTTCGATTTTTGTTTCAGATATTTTTCTTTAAAATTACTTTTACTTTCATATCCGCTCTAAAATTTAAACTATCCTATTATATATAAAAAAAAACTATAGCCAAAATCGAAAAGTAAAAGCTAGCCTCACTGTCGATAGTCACCAGATATCCTATGCAAAAAAAAAAAAAAAGAAAAAAAAAAGAAAAAGAAAAAAAAAGAAAAAGAAAAAAAAAGAAAAAATCATTCAAAAATATTAAAATCAAAGCGAGAAATATGAAAATGACCCCCCCCCCCCCCAATAGACTTAAAATTAGCGTTTTCATTCCTTCCCGTGTCTGAAATAGGCGTGCATGCATCCAATTCTTTGAATAGCCTTGTATATTATTATATTTTTATTTTCCAAACATATCTTTCTAAATGTAGTTGAATTTGAAAATAAAATTAATCAATTTCTCAACAATTCTTCCTAGTTCTTTTGCGTAGCCCTATACGTAGTCTATCGAATTTATATATATAATCTAGTATGCAGAAATTTAGTTAAAAACGTATATCATAGCTGAAATCTCACTTTCAGCAATCATCCCTAATAGACAATACTTCATATGCAATATTGTATCCAATATCTTTTATGTGCCCCTGTAAATTAAATAAAATGTGATGCACATCATATTATAATGTAAGCATCATATTGTAAACCTCAGTAACGTATATGAATTCCATCTTGTTTGAAATCGTGAAACATAACTAAAACACACTTTGCAAGCAGTTTTTTCTGTAATAAAACTGAACCCTTTTCTGTGACCCTGTAAATGAATGATAAATGCTTTGCTATCCCTTCAGAAAGCATGTTTTACTGCGCCTCATAAATTCATATCAATTTCATTATGTTGTAACAGAAAACGTTATTAAAATACCCCGCAAACGTTTTTTCTTCGTAGTCCATAATGTAACGAAATATACTTTTTAATTCCCCTGTACAAGTACCTATGCTCTTCAATAATGCGAATAAATTGTATGTTTAAAATTGTTTTATGTCATTAAAATACACGCAAATGTATTTTCCCACATAGACCATAATATAAAATACTTTTGAATGTCCATGTAAGTGAAGTATAAAATATTAAAAGGTAATACGTATTAGAAAAAAAAATTGCTAGCTAGTATATTTTTATAAAATGCTATATTTTATCTTACAGTTTCATAACTTTTAGTTTTACATTATTAAAGTTAATGATAAATTTTCGCGTTTCCTAACCGTTGCAAAAAAAATATCTTTGCGTTACATTTGAGAACCCACGCAGGTTACGGGGAAAAAATGTAAACGCTAATGTTAAATATATGGGAGCGTTATTTTCAAATCTCACTTCCTTTTTATCTCACTTCCTTTTTAACATTTTAAAATGATTTTTTTTTTTTTTGTATAGGATAGCTGAAGACGATCTACAACCGGGCTAGTTTTTACTCTTTCGATTTTGGTTTTAGATATTTAAAAAAAAATACTTTTAATTTCAGAACAGGGGTGAATCGTTTCTGAAATTGAAACTTTCCTAATATATATATATATACTAAACTAAACTCTGCGGCTATACAATCCATGAGGATCAGGGCCGACAGTGCCCATCTCTGTTTTCTTGACCCTAGGCCCGAGGTGCTATACAGAATGCGTCCCGGCCAGGTGGTCAGCCTAACGCGAGACCCTCGGTGTTTAGTTCCCAAGCAAGCTTGGTACTCATTTTATCGACCCCAAAGGGATGAAAGGCTGAGTGAACCTTGCCCAGTCGGGAGTCGAACTCTCGACCTGCGGTGCGGCAGTCAGATGCCCTGACCACTACACCACTGGGCTTTATATATATATATATATATATATATATATATATATACCAAAAAACACACACTACTCATCCAATCCCAAAACTACTGAACTACAGAGAAAATTAACAAAATAACCGTGGAAAAAACTTACTAACAAAACCATGAACGAAAAGAAAACATTCAATATATATATATATATATATATATATATATATATATATATATATATATAATACCAAAAACACACACTACACATCCAAACCCAAAACTACTGAACAATAGAGAAAATTAACAAAATAACCATGGAAAAACTTACTAACTAAACCATGAACGAAAAGAAAACAACCAATGGAGACAGACCGCAAGGCTAAAGACTTGCATGCTGGGTTTTACCGGCTATTACTCATGAAACTTCCCCCATATCTGTCAAGACCATACTGGCCAAAGAAAACTTTAAAACTGGCCATCCAAAGCAGTAACCGAATTTGAAAAGAACACTTTAAAACTGTCCATCCAAAGCAGCAACCCAATTCAAAAAGAACGACACATCCAGACAGAGCTCCTTATAAAGCCTACGATTATTTGGCGATATTTTTAATCGCCAAAAGTAAAGCATCGCAGTAATCTTTATCCCTGACGAAATTGTTTGCCAAACTATTTAACAAACTAATAGGAAAATTCTGATCCATTGCATCTTGATAGAGATTTATAATGTCATTTATTATACTATTATGATTAGAATTTAACTTTGTTATCCTTATTAAACTATTGATAATGATATTTCTGAAAATGGAAATATGCACATTGGAATTAAAATTTAATATCTTAATAGTTTCAAAGTTGTAATCCTTTCTCTTATCATAAATGCAAGTCCGTAATCCACCCCTCTCAATGTCGATAGTGAGATCCAAATAATTTACATGCTTTTCGTCATATGAAGTTTTTTTTAATATCAAACCTTGGGGATAGTAGTCTAAATTTAAATCGCTATTGGAATCGTTAATCCTTACTAACAATATATCATCAATATATCTGAAACTTAAAAAATCCTTATCCGTAGTCTCTTTAACCTCGTATAAAAATAGATAAATATCTGCAAGTACCGAACTGCAACTACCCCCCATAGGTATACCCCTAATCTGCTGAAACACATGCTTACCATCGAATAAGTAATTTTCATTAACTACGAAATTAAATAAATTTGTCAAATGATCCAAATTTTTACCCAAAATATTGTACCTCTTAAAAAATTCGAATATTTTATTTTTAAGATCATTTAAATCAATGCTGTTATATAAATCTTCAAAATCATAAACATATAGACCTTTAATATTACTCAAACCTTTCAGTCTGTTAAGTAACTCAAAACTATTTTTTATAATACATGTGTAATTTTGTTTTAATGCCGCTTCAAATAAACTCTGCAAAATATCCAAAAACTTTTTATTAGCTACTTCCAAATAAGTGCCAAAACCACATGTAATTGTACGAAAGGCAATGGGGTCCTTATGAAATTTAGGAATCAAAACCATATAAGGCAATTCCTTACTACGTTGTGTGTATTTTAACCTTTTATAAAAAGCAGCAATTCTACTTTCTATCTCTTTTACACTGGTATTTAACAACCTGTAATTATGTGTATTGTTATAACATTGTCTTAATTGATTACAGTATAGCTCTTTACAAATAATAGCAAAATTTGTATTTGCCTTATCAATATATGTTATAACGAAATTACTCTGTAAATCCTTGATAGAATCTTTTAATACTTTATATTCTTCCAACGAAATCCCCCCTGTTTTACCACAGTAAATTGAACTCAAATCCTTTAATATATTGTGTTTCCATTCCAGAAAAGTTATTTCTGGTAAGCAAAATTTGTTCATTAGTTTATGTATAAACATATCCACGTTGATTTTTAATCGTTTTTTTATAAAATTCTTAGTGTTTAATCTTTTTAAACGAAATTTTGTACCAAACCGCATATAATCTCTCAATGTTCTGTCCTTGACAATGTCTAAATTACCGGTCAATACATGACCGTGATTCACATCGACATAATCACGATAAACCGGATCATGACAATGACATAAATTATTATCGTTGTTTCTACCAATTTCTTTTGAAAAATTATTATAGTTAAAAACCATACGACCTAAAGGTTTATCGTATCTGTAAACCTTGACAATCTCCATGTTCTTATCTGGAAGCAAATCATTGTATTTATTTAATACCTTGCCCATATTTATACCATGTTTTTTAATTTCTATGTAATCCATTACAAAATACATTCTATTAACTATTTTGTTGTTGTTGTTGTTACTTCTGCCCAGATTTTCCTTCAAATGTTGTGAACTAATTCTATACCTCAAAATGTCCAAAGCCAAATCTATATTATAGTTACTCTTATGTGAATACAATAAGTTTAACAAATCACCTATAAAACGTTTTTTCACGTTAAATATAATATATTTTATATTTCTTACTATTCCAACGAAATCACTCTTGAGAATTGAACTTTTAATTTCATTAATATTGTCATATTCCTTTGCTGTTATCTTGTGGTCCATCTCCTTATTGAATTTATAATTCATGGGATGTTCAATACGCTCGTATATTGAAACTTCTAATAAACTGTTTCTTAATTTTTTCATAACGTTAGTTCCATTGAACATAACATTTAACCCGTATGGGTAAACCGTACCACACTTAATCATCATGTCACTTTCACATATCAATCTTTCTTTTTTGTTAGGGACAATCTTTAAAATCGTTAATTCCATGTTTTCAATACCATGCCTGTTGAAATGTCTAATTTCAATCTCTTGTTCTTCTTTATTAGTTTTGCAATGTCTGATATCAGACTTATGGTTATTGAAACGCTTATTAATCGGGTCAGAAGTTTGACCTATATAAGACATTCCACATATCTTGCAGCTAAGTTTATAAACACTGTTGTAAACCTTACATACTTTTAAATACCTAATGTCCCCGATAGTGTTATACTCTGAGCCCACACTCGGGCATACTTTACAACGTTTATCACTACATTTTCTTAATTTGAGATTATTGAAAATCATCTCCCTTTTTAAGTTTGAATTATAGAACGTTCTAGTTTTATATTTTACATCGTTATTTCTACCTTCACCGCCATGGTAATTCTCATTAATTAAATGACTATTATAAATATATCTGGTATTATACCTGATCGATTTCCTTTTCCGTACACCATCAACTTCCCCTCTTTCCAAAAAAATATCAAACTCAAAAATATCAAAAAAAAAAAAAAAAAATATATATATATATATATATATATATATATATATATATATATATATATATATATATATATATATATATATATATAAATAAATATATATATATATATATATATATATATATATATATATAAAATAAAAATCTAAAAAGTAAAATCTAGCCTGGTTGAAGATCGTGCTCAGCTATCCTATGTAAAAAACATCATATTAAAACAAAGCGAGAAATTTTAAATTAACGCCCCCATAGACTTCGTTTTACTTTCTCTCCGTGTCTGAAGTGGGCTCTTTAAAAAATATATCTGTTACACAGGACAAATTTCGTTCTCCGACTGTTAAAGGTGTACTGTCCCCTTAAAAGTAATAAATATTAAAGTAATGAACTATAAAAATATTTCTTTAAAATTTTGAACAAGTTGATTTACAATTTTAAAGTTAACAATCTTTAAAACTTATTAACTTTAAATTCTGCTGATTTTTAATTAAAAAAACTGTTTTTCGAACGTAAAATGTTAAATTGTCGAATATTTTATACATATACAAGAATAGGAGGCTTGAAAACCAGTCTCCTGGCCAGGCCACAAATATGTTCTAACAAATTATGACTTCGTAATTATTTGTTAACTATTTTAACTTAAAAAATAATTTAAAAAATACTCGTCTATTTTTTTACCATTTTACTTAATAAACTAGGACTGAAATTTGATTCCTTAATAACTTCTATATGTTGTAACTCCCTCTGTGTGGTTCTGAAATTGTTTATATAAACGAAATGTATAATTTCCTTCGTTATTCATAGAAATATAGAATTTAAAATATTTCATTCTTTCAAGAGTCTTTTGTTGAAATTAAACAATAATTTTAGAAAAAAATAAATCCAAGGTTTGAAATAGGAGTGATCTATTTTAACACGATACAATAATCCAATCACAATTAAATCGTTTCCATTTGCTAAAGTGTTTGGATACTAGCCAATCATATTTTTAATAGGCGTGGTTTTAATCGTCTTGGTAGAGGCGGAGTGCATAACATTACGAGGCCATTTTTGACACATTTTTCATCAAAATCTTTGCATATTTTGCTCAGTCTAATTGTAGTAGAACTATTGAAAGCATGTTATTGGAAAGCTTAAACTCTATATTTTCGTTGTTATTAAAAAAAATTTCCTGAATTTTGCTGATATGAATGTTATAAGACTAAAAAGGACACAATACCTCGAATTTCACTGGATCCTAAATTGACAGGATCCTGAGAAAGAAACTACAACGAAAATCGGAAAAGTAAAAAATAGCCCGTAAACAGATAGTCCTCAGCTATCCTGTGCAAAAAAAATCATTTAAAAATATTAAAAATCAAGCAAGATATTTGAAAACATTGTTGCCATAGACTTATCATTAGCGTTCGAACTTCAAGCCGTGACTAGTGTGGCCTCTTAAGAGGCCAGGATATCTAACCCCTAAAACGTGTAAATCGGTCGAAAATTTTCCCGAATCAAATACTTTCTTATTGTAAAGATAAACAAAGAGGAGAAACATAATTTTCTTTAATTATTGGGGGGGGGGGGTTGTTTAACAGACTTATAATTAACTTAAAGACTTGGAGGGGGGGGGGGGAATAAAACTGTATGATCGATTATTTATTGTTACAATAAATTAACTAATGGAGCAGAAAAAGTTTTTAAAAAAGCAATGATTTTTAAGATTTTAAACTTTATAAGTTGAGGGGGGAAAGTAACAAGCACATTTTTTTTTTAATTTTTTAGGGAGGGAGTTTATTAGATGACTTATTTATTTACCTTACGAAAAATTTACAAGAAAAGTTTTTTTTTTTCGCTATGACAAAATTCGCGTGTTTCTCGCGATCTTTTGACGAAATTTGCGTATTTTTGGAGATCTTTTGACGAAACTTGCGTATTTCTGGCAATCTTTTCACGAAATATGCGTATTTTTCGTGATCTTTTGACAAAATTTGCGTATTTTTCGCGATCTTTTAACGAAATTCGCGTTTTTTCACAATCTTTTGACCCCGTTTTGTTCGTTTATTGACGAAGTCAGCTATCCTTTGACAAAATGCACATTTTTTTCGCGATCCTTTGACGAAATTGACGTGTTATTCGCGCTATTTTGACGAAATTCTTGTGTTTTTCGCGATATTTTAACGAAATTCGTGTGTTTTTTGCGACCTTTTGATGAAATTTACGGGGTTTTTTCGCCATTTTTTAACAAAATTATCGTTTTTACGATCTTTTGACCGAGTTTTGTTCGTTTTTGACGAAATTAGCGATCCTTTGACAAAATTCACGTTTTTCCGTGATCATTTGACAAACACAGGGATGAAAGTACACTAAAGCCGTTTTGTAGCAGCAAAAATCGAATTTTGGAGCAGAAAAATCTATTTTTTTAGCAGCAAAAATCTGATTTTGTAGCAGTAAAATCCTTTTTTTGTAGCAGCAAAAATTAATTTTGTAGCAATAAAAACTGTTTTTGGCGCAAATTGAAATTCTAATGCTAATAAAAAGAAAATTGCGTATTTTCGCGATCTTTTGATGAAATTTGCATATTTTTTGCGATCTTTTATCGAAATTAGCGTAATTCTCGCGATCTTTTGGCGAAATTAGCGTATTTTTCGCGATCGTTTGACAAAATTCGCGTATATTTCGCGATGTTTTGACAAAATTCGCGTATTTTTTGCGATCCTTTGTTGAAATCAGCGTGCTGTTCGCTATTTTTTGACGAAATTAGCATGGTTGTTTTTAATCTTTTGATAAAATTTACGATTTTATGTGACCTTTTGATGAAATTTGTGAAGTTTTTCGAATTTTTTAACGAAATTTGCGTTTTTTCACAATCTTTTGACCCCGTTTAATTCGTTTTTAGAAGTAATTGGTAATCCTTTGACAAAATTAACGGGGTTTTTTTCGCTATAACAAAATTCGCATGTTTTTCGCGATCGTTTGACGAAATTCGCGTGTTTCTCGCGATCTTTTGACGAATTTGCGTATTTTTCGCGATCTTTTGGCGAAATTCGCGTATTTTTCGCGATCTTATAGCGAAATTCGTGTATTTTTCGCGATCTTTTGACGAAATTAGCGTGGGTTTTTTTTAATCTTTTGACAAAATTTGCGGTTATTTGTGACCTTATGATGAAATTTGTGTGTTTTTTCAAGATCTTTTAACGAAATTTGCTTTTTTTCCACAATCTTTTGACCACGTTTTGTTCATTTTTAGAAGTAATTGGTAATCCTTTGACAAAATTAACGTTTTTTTTTTGTTTTTTTTTTTTGCTATGACAATATTCGCATGGTTTTCGCGATCGTTTGACAAAATTCGCGTGTTTCTCGCGATCTTTTGACGAAATTTGCGTATTTTGGCAATTTTTTGACGAAATTTGCGTATTTTTGGCAATCTTTTGACGAAATTTGCGTATTTTTCGCGATCTTTTTACAAAATTCACGTATTTTTCGCGATCTTTTAACGAAATTCGCGTTTTTTCACAATCTTTTGACCCCGTTTTGTTCGGTTTTTTTTCGAAGTCAGCTATCCTTTGACAAAATGCACGTTTTTTTCGCGATCATTTGACGAAATTCGCGTGTTATTCGCGATATTTTGACGAAATTCTTGTGTTTTTCACGATTTTTTGACGAAATTTGCGTGTTTTTCGCGATCATTTGACGAAATTTATGGGTTTTTGCGACCTTTGATGAAATTTGCGCGTTTTTTTCGCCATCTTTTAACAAAATTATCGTTTTTACGATCTTTTAACCGCGTTTTGTTCGTTTTTGACGAAATTAGCGATCCTTTGACAAATTTCACGTTTTTTTTTGTGATCATTTGACAAACATGCGTGTTTTTCGAGATCTTTTGACCGCGGTTTTTTGCTTTTTTTGACGCAATTGGCGGCATAGAAAGAATTGATTTTATTTTTGTTTGTTTGTTTCTCGGATCGACGAAATCCTGCTAAATTTCATCTTGGCACTAAGTACGTTTTGGTGTAGGTTTGGCGCAAAATGGAAAAAAATTGCTCTTTTGTAGCAGCTTTGCGCAAATTTTGGCTTCGTCTGGCGCAGGTCTTACATCCCTGAGAGTAGAAAAAGGTTAAAAAAAATGAAGTTTTTAAATTTGATATTACAAAGGGGAAAGTAAAATTTCAGAAGGGGAGGCAAGGCGGGATTAAGATTTTTTTTTTAAATCAGAAATTAAAAGAAATGCAGAAGGGTTTCACCTTTGATTAAGAATTAATATGAGAGTAAAATTAAGCACTTTTAAGGACCTTTTTTCCGATTTTGCATGAAAATAAGTACTTTTAAGCTTTTAAGGACTTTCAAGGACCGTACGAACCCTGTTTTAATTTTTAGATTTTGGTTATAGTATTTTTAATATATATATACTAGGTTAGTTTCAATTTCAGAACAGATTCACCTCGGTTCCGAAAGTAAAGGTAATTTTTTTTAAATATCTGAAACCAAAATCGAAAGGGTAAAAACTAGCCCGGTTGTAGATCATCCTCAGCCATCCTATGCAAAAAAAATCGTTTAAAAATATTAAAAAGGAAGTTAAATATTTGAAAATAACTCTCCCATATACTTAACGTTAGAGCTTACATTTTGTTCTCGTAACAAGTGCGAATTCTCAAAGGTAACATAAAGATATTCTTTGTAACTTCAAGGAAACGCTAAAATTTATCATTAACTTTAATAATGTGAAACTAAAAATAATGAGATGTAAGGTCAAATATAGCATTTTATAAAAGTCTGCTAGCTAGAAAATTTATTTTGTAATACGTATTATTTTATAATAATTTATACTTCACTTATATGGACATTCAAAAGTTTTCTTTTATATTATGGCCTATGTGGGAAAAATCATTTGCGACGTATTTTAATGATGTAAAACAATTTTAAACATAAAATTTATGCACCTTATTGAAGTGCACAGGTACGTGTACAGGGGAATTCAAAAGTGGATTTCGTTATATTATGGACTATAAAGAAAAAAACGTTTGCGGCGTATTTTAATAACGTTTCTCTGTTGCAACATAATGAAATTGATATGAATTTATAAGGTGAAAAAAAATGCTTTCTGAAGGGGTTGCAAAACATCTATCACTCATTTACAGGGTCACGGAAAAGAGTTCATCTTTATTACAGAAAAAACTGCTTGCAGCATGTGTTGTAGCTATGTTTCACGATTTTAAACAAGATGGAACTAATATACGTTACTGAGGTTTACTACAAGATGCTTACATTAAAATATGATGTGCATCACATTTTATTTCATTTACAGGGGCACATAAAAGATGTTGGATACAATGATGTATATGAGTATTGTCTATTAGTGATGATTGCTGAAAGTGAGTTTTCAGCTATGATATACATTTTTAACTAAATTTCTGCATACTTAATTAATCTATAGACTATATATAGGGCTACACAAAAGAACTAGGAAGAATTGTTGAGAATGAGAGTGAATTGATTAATTTTATTTTCAAGTTCAACTATATTTAGAAAGATATGTTTGGAAAATTCAAATATAATAATATACAAGTCTGTTCAAAGAATTGGATGCATGCACGGCTATTTCAGACACGGGAAGAAATGAAAACGCTAATTTTAAGCCCTTGGGGGCGTCATTTTCAAATTTCTCGCTTTGATTTTAATATATTTGAATGATTTTTTTTTTTTTTTTTTTTTTTTTTTTTTTTTTTGCATAGGATTGCTGAGGATGATCGACAACCAGCCTAGTTTTTACTTTTTCGATTTTGGTTATAGTTTTTTTTATGTTAGGATAGTTTAAATTTCAGAACGGATTCCAACCGGTTATGAAAGTAAAAGTAATTTAAAAAATATATATATCTGAAACCAAAATTGAAAAAATAAAAACTAGCCCGGTTATCGAGCGTTCTCAGCTATCTTATGCAAAAAATTCATTTTAAAATATTAAAAAGGAAGCGAGATATTTGAAAGTAACTCTCCCATAGACTTAACATTAGCGCTTTCATTTTTTCCTAGTTACTAGTGTGGGTTCTCAAATGTAACGTAAAGGAACTGTTTGTAACGTTTAGGAAACGCGAAAATTTATCATTAACTATAAGAATGTAAATCTAAAAATAATGAGACTGTAAGGTAAAATATAGCAATTTATAAAAGTCTGTCAGCTGGCAAATTTATTTTGCAATGCGTAACTGTAACAGAATCCTGGTTTAAACGGAATATCTTCATGATTCCCCTAAAAATATCTTACAATTGTATCTATAAAGACGGAAACAACCCACCTAAAACGGTATTTCGTACACATTGTTTATGTTTCCGTCTTAACAGGTTTTATAGTGTCATGTTTTTAGTTGGGGGGTCGAATTTTAATTATTACCAGGCCCCGCGTTTTTCTCTAAGCCCTCTATATTTTCTATTTGCATATCCAACACAAAACGTTTGGACGGGTACTCAGATGTTTAGCACTCTCCAACATAGTTGAAAAATGTTTATGAGTGGGGCTTGACTGCTCGTCTGTCAGTACTCTAACTAGCGTACATATACTCGGATTGTGATGTAATAGAAATACGTTGTTGATGTTTATCATGGCATAAATGACATTGATAATGAAGCGTGTAATAACTTATACTTCACTTACATAGACATTGAAAAGCATTTTTTATATTATGGCCTATGTGGGAAAAATCATTTGCGGTGTATTTCAATGATGTAAAACAGTTTAAACATAAAATTTATGCACCTTAATGAAGTGCACAGGTACGTGTACAGGGGAATTCAAAAGTACATTTCGTTATGTTATGAACTATGAAGAAGAAATCTTTGCGGCGTATTTTAATGTTTCTCTGTTACGAACATAATGCAACTGATATGAATTTATGAGGTGCAATAAAACATACTTCCTGAAGGGGTTGCAAAGCATTTTTCATTCATTTACAGGGTCACAGAAAAGAGTTCAGTTTCATTACAGAAAAAACTGCTTGTAGCGTGTTTTAGTTATGTTTTACTACTTTAAACAAGATGGAATTCATATATGTTACTGAGGTTTATTGCAAGATGCTTACATTAGAAGATGATTTTGATCACATTTTATTTCATTTACAGGGGCACATAAAAGATGTTGGATAAAATACTGTACATGAATTATTGTCTATTATGGATGACTGTTGAAATTGAGTTTTCAGCTATGATTTACGTTTTTAACTAAATTTCTGCATACAAGGTTATATATTTAAATTCTATACATCATGTATAGGGCTACGCAAAAGAACTAGGAAGAATTGCTGAGAATGAGAGTGAATTGCTTATTTTTTTTTTTTTTTTATTAGATCCTACATTTTCAAGTTCAACTATATTTAGAACGATATGTTTGGAAAATATAAATATAATAATATACAAGGCTATCCAGAGAATTGAATGCATGCACGCCATGGATGACAATTTCTGGAAGTGCGATTTAAGTAGTTTTAAGCATGTTTATATTGGAATAAATTTTATCTTAACATGTGGCGTGTATAAAAACTTGTTGCTAATGTAAGGGCTGTACAAAAAATTCAAATATATTTCCGTTAATTGGTAGAAATTCCTGAAAGTTGATTTTCATCTGCATTATTTGTTTTCTTATTATATTAATTTTAGCATATTTTTCATGCCGTTAAAACATGCCTAAGAACTTTCATTGATGACTTTATCATTTTAATTTTTCATAATTTGAACAATTTAAATTTACTAAGATTTAACAAGAACTTAAAATTCGTAAGTTTTAAAGATTGTTAACTTTAAAAGGGTTGATGAATTTGTTCGAAACTTTAAAAAAATAATTTAATATTTATTATTTTTAATATTTGTAATTTTTAAGGGGACAGTACACCTTTAAAAGTCGCAGAAAATGCGAAATTTGTTCTGTGTAACACATCTTAATTTAAGAGCACACTTCAGACACGGGAAGAAATGAAAATGCTAATTTTTAGTCTATGGGGGCGTTATTTCCAAATTTCTCGCTTTGATTTTAATATTTTTGAATGATTTGTTTTTGCATAGGATAGCTGAGGACGATCGACAACCAGGCTAGGTTTTACTTTTTCGATTTTAGTTATAGTTTTTTTTTTGGATAGCTTCAATTTCAGAAACGATTCCACCGGTTCCGAAAGTAAAAGTATTTTTTTTTTTTTAAATATCTGAAACCAAAAATCTAAAAAGTAAAAAACAGCCCGGTTGTAGATCGTCCTCAGCAATCCTATGCAAAAGAATTCATTTTAAAATATTATAAAGAAAGCGAGATATTTGAAAATAACGCTTCCACAGACTTAACATTACCGCTTACATTTTTTCCCCGTTACTAGTGTATATTCTCAAAGGTAACGGAAAGACATTTTTTGTAACGGTAAGGAAACGCGAAAATTTATCATTAACTATAATAATGTAAATCTGAAAATAATGAGACTGTAAGGTTAAATATTACATTTTATAAATGTCTGAACAGTGAACAGCAGCGCAGTTCCAGGGGCTACCTATTTGAAGATCAAATCCACGCCCTGTCGATGAGTTGGTATATAGCACATCATAGCAAAAACAGGAAATGTTAGTCTAAGTGTAGTGAAACACTACTGTGATAGAGAGTGTCGATAACTCCCAGCAATACTGCCAAGAATCAAGCACAGAATGAGAGAAAAAGAGAGAGGAAAGCCTACTAGCTAACAAATTTATTTTCTGATATGCAGCTGTAACGGAATCCTGGTTTAAACGGACTCTGTTCATTATTTCCCTAAAAATACCTGGCAAGTGTATCTGCAAAGACGCAAATAACCAATCTAAAACGGTATTTCGTATCTATTGTTTATGTTTCCGTCTTACCAGGTTTTATAGTGTCATGTTTTTAGCATGAGGGGGTCGAATTTTAATTACAACTAGGACCATTTTTCATGAACTCCGCCTTTTCTTTTTTGGAGGGAAAATAAAATTTGATGTCGATACGAGTGTGTTTCGAAAGGTTATCAGCCCGACAAAGAAAATAGAAATATTTTGACAATATTTCATTTTTTTAACGTAGTTCCTTACAACTTATAAAATTTAAACCAACGAGTTTCCGACTTTTTATTATCTTTAGTATAATAAGCCTTATCTATCTTTGGAAATGAAGTGGTGGTGTCTGTTTAACCCCATATTTTGAAGTGAATTTCCGACTACCTAGCCATTTCTCCAGGCTTGGGAAGAGGAAATAATCGCTGGGAGCAAAATCCGGTGAATGTGGAAGTACTACAGAGCGTAGGTGATTGACTTTCGTAGCGAAAACTACAGGCATGTGTGCAAGAACAATGCTGTGGTGAACGAACACCTTCTTTTTGCTCAGGTATGGAAATTTTGTCGGAATAAGCACTCTTCAATTGGTCCTGTAGAGAAGAATAACACTGTCCGGTGACGATTCTGCCTTTTTGTCGGTGGTCTATGATCACCACATCTTGTGAATTCCTGAAACTTTTTCCAGCAGGTGGAACCGTTTTCACTTTCTTTGGTGCAATTTCAGCTGCTCTTTCACATTGTTTAGATTGCTTTTTCATCACTGAAGAATAATGGCGAATTCATGTTTCATCCACCGTTATAAAACATTGACGAAAATCAGCCGATTGTTTAAGTTTTCTAACTTAGCTCGAAATCACCATAGTCCACATTACTAAAGGCCATCTGCACTACCTTCATTAAAAAAAAAAACAGTGAAGATGGAGAAACTCAAAAAATGCTAAAGAAAGGAGGGGTGGTGAATAAGGAGACCAAACTCACGAGGTTTAATTTGATTATGTTAATAAATGAAATGTTTTCACGAAGGAATTTTCTGCAGAAAGTCCACCCAAATCAGCATTTCATTGCAAATTATATATCTCATAAAATCATAATAGAACCTCCACTTTTGAGCTTGCCAAATTCGATCTATAAGCAATATTCTAACGGAGGCAAATCAAGCAAATTTCTACCACTTATTTTAAAATGTTATTATTGTCTTAATTAACTGAAGTTATTAAATAGGATAAAAAAATGTAACAATTTTTAATAGGAGTATGCCTACTTCATCCTCGTGAAGTCGGAACCTACGGTTCGATCCAGCACGTTTCGGCCTGAAATTTTTTCTATAACCGAGGCTCTATGATTGAATACGAGTCATAATTGATTGTATCAGTTTCTAAGCCTTTGTTGTCTAAAACTTTGAATGTACAGGTCTCCTCGGACGGAAATTTCTTGTTCCCGGAACCGGACAGTACAATTAGCAGTACAAACAAATTACGTATTATGAAGCTAAAATTTTGGCCCGACTCAATTTCTACAGAATATGTCGATATTTTTAAAACAACATTATTCTACATTGTTCAAAAACCAGATTTACGCATAGTTTTTATTTTCAGATTATATTCGTAATTCATGGAATATAAGGAATAATAACAATATTAATATTTATTTAGACTACATTGATGACTACTTCGAAGGGGCCTTTTAATCAAAGCAAAAGTCAGTTTCTTACCCACAGAAGACTTTTTTTCGCATGCAGTGAGACAAGAAAATTGTTTATTAATAGATGTTACTTGGAAACTATAGCATTAGTTTGCAGAAATACTGTTTATAATTAAGTGAATTAAATGAAGCAATCCGCTAGAAGCAGCTTCAAATAATCAACAATTAGGCATTGTTTTCCAACAAGACCACACGTATCTTTGCCCACTGTAGACACAAAATATTATAATTGAGATGAAATGTTTCAATCCAAATACCATTCTCCAAAACTTACTTCGTCGAATGACCGTTTATTTAAATCACTTAAAAATATTTTGAGGATAAGGTATTTTATTTTTTGAAAGATTTGAGAAAATACATCGATTCTTTAGCCAGATGAGCTCTAATTATGTAACTGCTAGGAATTGAAATTTTCACGAAATACATTTTCTTTAATTTCCATCAACAATATGCAACAAACTTTTACATCAGTCCCAAAAATCTGAATTTGGTTACGGATTCTTCTCTGGTCTTTATCTATGAATTTTAATAACACTCCATCTTTACTTTCAATTTACATTGGTATCCTGGTTAAAGATTGCCTTAGTTAACATTTTTATTTCATGATGTATTTGTAATGGCACACACTTTCGTTTACTAAAATTCATTATTCAATGACAGAGTTTTATCAAATGAGTAGAGAGGAAATTAAGGCTCACAAAGCAACAGTTAGTAAATTTGTCATTAGCTTTTCAAGAATTATACGAGAAGGATAATACCGTCATCAACCAGTCTGTCACTTTGAAAGACTGCGTTATTTACATAGAAAATGTCAGTAGGACATTTTTAACAAACTGATAAAAACATTTTATGGGAACAAATGAATGTAGCTTAACATTGTCTTGATCGGCAAGTTCAAGTAGAGGCTGCAAATTAAAACCACTGCTAATTTACCAAATTAATTTATAAACTAATAAAAACAGTTTCTGAGCGACAACGAATGATAGCTTAACACAATCTTGATCGGCAAGTTCAAGTAGAGACTATAAACTAAAAGCACTGCTAATTTACCAAATTCCGATATAGGATTGGTAAATTAGTGGTAATATAAATACATAATAAGTAATAATATAATAATACATCCTTTACAATATAAATAAAAAATAGATTGGTAAAGGATATTACGGCAACTCTTCCTGATTATTAACTTGGAAATAGAGGAAGAAGATGGAGAATTTCTGGAGATATCTGACAGTGAGCTTGCAACTGACAAGGTAAAAAAAAAATTCTATCAGCAATGTGGGGAAAATAAAATTATAACTTAATCTAAAGGTAAAGATGGAGAGAAAAATAAATTTATTTCCTCTGACTTCTGATAAAGAAAAAGAATGCTTTGGTAAAATTGGAAGAAGTTCGAAATTTTGCTTTGAAATGGAATTCTAAGAAATTCATTATCAGAATTACATATCAATGTAATGAAAAATCCATGCAGTTTTCAGAGAAAATAAAAACAGTCTTTCTCAAACAATTATATAAAAAAAAATTACAGCTGTATTTGTTACAAAAAACTCCAAATTGAGACTAATGAATTAAAAAATGTTTTTATACACTATCTAGGTATAAAAACACAGAATGTTTTTGTGCCTGTCCACAGATTCCTAAAAAATGATACAAGATTTCACAGGAAGGGATTTGTTCGACGGGTGGCAATTGCACAGACTATCAGCTCATCAAGTTCAAGGCTGAAATTTTAGGATTATATAGAACTTAATAAGCATATTAAAATGCAAATGGTCTGCCAAGTCATATCTTGATAGAAAACACCTGCACACCGGAGTTTACTATTTGATCGATTGGTTTATCATTGTATTTTCCTGCACCCAAATGTAAGAAAACATTGAAGGTGGGTGCATGAAAACACAATGATAAACCTGCAGATCAACCACTAAATTGAGGTTCTGCAGATGGTTTCCACCAAGATACGACTTAGCAGACCAATGCATATAACTTTTATATAAAATAAACAGTCAAGTATGAGTATTACTCGCGCTCAGGGGGTTCCGTACAATAAATATATGAATTATTAACTGTATTATTTAAAAGAGTAATTAAACTTTGTAAAAACTTATACAACGTAGAGTTGGGTATAGCTGAATATATTAAAAAAGTAAGAATGAGTATACCACAAAAGTTCAAAGAGATATGAAGCCCAAATAAAATTAAATATTGCTATTTTGTATAACTCTTTTTTTTAATCTTATCTTAATCTACATATGATGAACTTAATTCGGTACTGACAATAAAAGTACTGCATATTTAAATTTCATTTGGCATTTCATAAAACTAAATTCAACATAGTAATATTTTTCTTTTTACAGTGTAGCTGAAACAAAACCCTTGTTCAAAGTTTAAACTTGGCGTTGTACTAAGCGCGCTTCGAAAGGAGGTCGCAAAGATGCAACTCGACTTTGTCCGTGCCGCGTTTTTCCAGATATGTTTTTAATTAACTTTTAAAGACACGGGAGGTGTATTGAGAGATCCACTCAACGCAAATTAGTCGCGAATCCCATAGTATTTATGTGATTAATTCTAATTAAATTGGTCTGTTTTTAACAATTTGACCTTTACTGCTTTTATACTGCTACTGGGTATTGCATTACACAAATATATCATTAAAAGTTGTTATCTAGTATTTAAAAACCGATAGCATATAGAGTACGCCACCTATGCCATTATGTATGTCCAAACTACCAGTGTCTTTATGTGTTAAGGCTCCTACCCCTGCCGGCGAAGGCACTCATGTTAATCGTATGGGGAAGGATTTTTCTAATATCTCTTTTGCATTTCAAAATTTTTAAATATTTTTTTAGGCATTGGATAGCCGAGATCCTACTATACATCGCACCTTTCTTTATTTTTTCGATTTTGGTTGCAGATATTTTTTTAAATGACACTTTTATTTTAAGAACCGGTTTTGAAAGTGAAAGTAACTTTATAAAAAATATCTGCGACCAAAATCGAAAAAGTAAAAAAGGTGCGATTTAGAGACAGACTTCGGCTGTCCAATGCAAAAAAAAAAAAAAAAAAAAAAAATGTCGAAATGCAAATGAGATATTAGAAAAATCCCTTTCCATAGGATTAGCATTACCTCGTGAGTGCCTTCGCCGGCAGGGACAGGAGTCTTAATATCTCGGCGAATTACCGACGATTTTTTTTTCGAAAATGATTATAAACAATGCTTTTATACTTTTGATACGTTAGGTACCTTTAGTGCTCCTCGATACCTTTGCTGAATGTCCGCATATAGAAATCTGTGTGTAACAGAAAAATGCGCTTTTATGAAAAACTATGCGACCAAGCATAATCGCTATAATTTTCCTGCAAGGCTTAAATTAACCACTACTACCTCCAATTTTTTTTTCATAATTTTAGTTTCAGTAGATTTGGAAATAGATGGAGGGGGGGGGGACATATTTTTGCGCTACATTTCCGACGATATCTCTGAAAATATAATACCTAAAATTAAAAGGAATATTTTTGAGTTCGGCGTTACGTAATCTTTTAACGGATATCCCGCACGATATACAAAGGAAATATTTTTTTTTCAAATAACCTAATTAGCCCCTCTACGTTTTTTCCCACATATATTTGTGAATGTTTAATAATCTGTAAATATGTGGGTTAACAGTCTTTATTACATCCCCAATTTGAACTTTCCACGTTCCATAGTTTACGAGTAAAATGGCTGTGACAGACGGACACAGGAGTGATCTTATGTTTCCGTTTTTAATTCCGATTTTACTCAATTCCGTTTTTACTTTTTAAGTACGGAACCCTAAAAATCATGATTATTGCAACTGAGAAATAAAAAAAACATAAGATGAATTATTGACGATAAATAAAACAAGAAAGGAAAACCATGTGCCTAGTATGGATTATGAACCTTTTCCTACATTTTTAGTTTAGTTAGAAAAACATAACACGTTTGAAAATACACATTTATTAATTCCTAACAATAGACGGAAACGTACTTCAATTGTCTTGTGAAGCCCTGTACGTTCCTTATAAATTTTTATACACGCCACATACTGAGCTGAAATTTAATTCAAAAATAAATACGCTGAAAATTACTGAAATCACACTTCTAAGGCTAATGTCAGACGGACGTCTTTTTGCACTCTTTTTTTCTTCCGTTTTATCCTTACACAATGCCGCTAGCATTGTGTAGGGATAATACGTAAGGAAAAAAGCGTGCAAAAAGACGTCCGTCTGACATTAGCCTCAGAATTGCTATCCATGGACGGCCATGTACCTAGTTTTTTGCCATAGCCCTATATACTTATATCCTACAACAGGGCTTAATTTCTAACAAAAAAAGTACCGGAGCCCTAATATTCTGCGGCACCGGCACAACAACCGTACCGTCTCCCCCCTCCCTCCCCCATCACTCCAATCTGCATATTTATATTTCGTACATTATTTGAAATTTTTAAAGCATTTTTTTTCTTAGAAAAATAAAAAAATTAAATATATCTATCAGCATATACTTAGCTGCTAACAATTTTATTTTTTAGTTATCACTCCCTCTGAATAGTAAATCTTACCTAACTCTAAAGTTACTTAATTGCAGAATTCTGCAATTAAATATAGTAAAGATTTTGATTAGGAGATAGGGTTAACACAAAAAAAGGATAGTTGTGTGTCGCGGAGAGCAGCTATGCATTTTTAAGAAAAAATGAATGAAATTTTATTTATATGCTGAAGAATTTAACAATGTTTTATTATTTCCAATAAAAGATGCATATCTTAAACTATAATTGATTCCTTCCGCATAGCAATCTTTTGTGGTGCGTCCCTCAAAATCAAACTAAATTAAAAATTTGAAATATCGGAAAGAATCATACTTTTATAGAAAAAGGGGAAATACAGCTCAATTGCTTTCTATCGGAATAACAATACATGACAATTATATCTACTTGCAAATGAAAGCAACTTCGTAAATCTGCAGAGCAGAGCTTTAGCATAAGTACCGTTCTTGATACAAAATAAATAGAAAAATCACTGACGTGATTTTTATTCTCGTACGCAATACAAGACAAAAAAAAACCTCAAACAAACAAAACCTCAAGCTGATGCTCGTTGGCTAAAACAGAAAATATTCTTTTCAGGTTAGATATCTAAATAAAAACAAAACCCAGCCAGTAAAAAAATTATCCTACTATCACAAAAAAAATCGAACTGAAAGCAAATTCATTGTTCAGTCTCTTGATTGCCGCCGTATCAACACGTCGTCACCGACATAAATTTGAAATAGAAAAACACGATTTCGGTTTCCTCTTCATTTTGATCAAAATAGCATTAAAATGATTTGAAATAGAATATAATACGTAATTTTAAAGAAAGAAAAGTTATTTTTTCAATGCATGAATAAATAAAATTTAAATTGTAATACAGATTGAACTCGAGTCAGTGTAAGCCCCAAAACTGATATAAAAATTGAGTCCGTTTTATCTTCATCTCCTACGTGTGCGACAAATTACGTCACATATAAGTTTTTTGGTAAAAAAGGATGCAAAAGTTTGGAGGTGGGAAGGAAAGGAGAAAGTAATTTAGACTTCGGTTTTTCGGAAGCGATATTGCACTGGGCTCCGGAGCCCTGTATGTATGGGCTCCGGTGAATTCCGACCAATATTTAAATATTTACTGAAAACAGAGAAGTACCGGAGCCGGGCTCCGGCGCAAATTAAGCCCTGTCCTACAATGTCATTTAGCAGACAAGACATTTAGCAGACAGCAATTAGGCGACAGGATATTTAGCCGACATGACAGTTAGTCGACAGCGACAGTTAGTCGACAGCGACAGTTAGCCGACTAGACAGTTAGCCAACAGAGGACAATTATTCGACATGGACATTCATCCGACAGGACATTTAGCCAACGAGCAAATACCAGATAAGGGAATTATCCGACATGAAATTTAGCTGACACGTACATTTTGCCAAAAGAATTTAGAAGACTCGGTCTTACATCAACAATGTAAACCTCAGTAACTCGTCATCATCATAAATCAGCTTTTATATTGTTTTAGCGTTTTTGTTTATGATATACACTTAAACATCGAAATTTCGTCACCCTCATAAAGTAATTTTTTTCTTCAATCACTGTTATTCTATAAAGCTTTTCAATTAAACATCAATAACTAACATTCGTAATATTCTTTTGTTCATTCGAACAAAATTATATACAAAAATAACTTTTTCTACAAAAAATATTGTTTGAAATGCGGTTTTTAGATGGATCCCTCCGATAAATATTGTTTACTTATGTTTAAGTCTTAGACTCTCGATAGCTCATTATACTCATTAATTAAGGAATTTATAAAATAAAACGGAAATAATTCATTTTAATTATTCATTATACCTCAATAACTCGTCATTCTCTTAAACTGCCATTATATTTTACAAATACAGTTATATTTATAACATACACAAAAAATTCGATAACTCGGGGAGGAACCAATAATTTTTTTAATGACGTTTTCTACAATAAATATCGTTTAAAATGCGGTTTTTTGACGGATCCCTTCCATAAATATTGTTTAATAAACATAAGAATTTAAAAGAAAGGGGTGCGTGAATTCCGGGAACAAAAGACAGGACCCACGGTGTGGCAATTTTTAAACTTGTTTCGTATCTGTCACGTGATATATCATCGGAAAGTCCTCGGACCACTCTTTCATATTGTGACCCTTTCTTCTCACCTCCCCCTATTCGCCACCCCTCCAAGAGGGCATTTTTCATTTTTTTCGAGATCGTAGAATTTTCATAATTTTAGATCCGATTTTTTTACGAAGACCTACAAAAATACTTTTATAATACTATATACAAATTTCAAAGAGGTGGGGCACTTTTATATCTTTTGCCGCCACCCCTCATGTGATATATAGTTGGAAAGGCAGTGTGACACCCAAATTTCATAATATATACCTTCCGCGCCGCTCCCTCCCAGTTTGCTCCCCTGAGCCACTTTTCTAACTTTTACCGACACCCGTTACGTGATATATCTTTGGAAAGCCCTGTGACCTCTTATACATATTATGCATCTTCCGTGCGTCTTCTGCACTTTTCCCCGGGCGGCACTTTCTAAATTTTGTTGACATCCCTCTTATGATATATCATTTGTCTAATACTGGTTCCCCTCTCTGATATGAGATGTATACTCCTAGATCATAGATCACTAGTTCTTTTTAACACAAAACTAAGTTTATTTATAAAAATGCAGAAGGACAGTACAGATATTCGGCGAGGACAAGACGATAATACTCACACGAAGTATATGAATTATATCCAGTGGAACACACTACAATATTCCACAATTATACACTTTGTGCTATTACACCATTTGGCTTCACCTACAATACAAACTTTTTACATACCAGTGCCCGTAGCACCTGTGTAATTTTATATCTAACTTTTGGTTTTTCAAAAACTCCGCCGGTACACATGCACGACTTAAAAACCTCCACCCTTCACTCTCTAAAAAGGAAATCTCCTTCCCTTCACTCCTATGCTCACACGTCACGTGAGTCACATAACCAAAGGGGCGCCAGCACTGGCTAAAGAAATGCTATCCAGACATCATAGTTTGGAAGACCTGTGACCACTTATTCATGTTATGCGCCTCCCGCAACCCAGACACAATGTCCCACCCAATGGGAAGCACTTTTCTAAATTTAGCCAACACGCCTCATGAGACTTATCGTTGCAAAGCCCTGTGACCATTTATATTATGCATATCTCGTGCCCCTCCTCCACTTTGCCCCCGGTGGATACTTTTCTAAATTTTTCCGACAGCCCTCGTATGACATATCATTGGAAAGGCCTGTGATCACTTATTCATGTTATGCACCTCCCGCAGCCCCCCCCCCCTTTGCCCTCACAGTGGGAGGCAGTTTTCTAGATTATGCCGACACCCGTCATGGGCCATATCGTTTAGAAAGCTCTGTGACCACTATTTCATATTATGCAGTTTCCACGTCTCTCCCACCTCTTTGGCTCCCGGGCGGGACAATTTTCAAAATTTTGCCGTTACTCCTTATATGTATAGCGGGCGCGCGCGCTGCAAAGTAAGTAACAGTGATAGTAATTATAACGTAACCGTAACCTAACTGTTCCATAAACGTAACCTAAACGTATCCAAGCCGTAACCTAACTGTTACTTAATAACCTAACAGTAACCTAACCGTAACATAACTGTAATCAAATTATCACCTAACCGTAACCTAACTGTAACGTAACTGTAACCTATTTGTAGCCTAATTGTAACGTAACAGTAACCTAACTGCAACATAACCGTAACCTAAGGTAGGCCGCGCACTGACGCAACACGAGCAACATGAAATACGATTTAGGAGGAAAAAAATATTGAAACAAAGAAGAAAGCTGTTTCATACATGTTTTAAAGCTGTTTTTCTCCGAAGTCAACCAAAATGTTCCATGGGTCGCCTCAGTGTGCTACCGGCCTAATTGTAACCTAAACGTTTCCTAATTGCGACATAACCGAAATCTAAATGTCACGTAACCTTGACCTAACTCTAAACTTACTGTAAACTAACGTTAACCAAATTATAACCAAACCTAACTGTAACTTAACTGTAGCATAGCCGTAACGTTACCATGACCTATCTGTAACCTAACCGTAATCTAAATATCCCTAACCGTTACCTAACTGTAACATAATCATAACGTAACTGTAGCCTATCCTTAACTTAACCGTGACTTAACTCTAACTTAACTCTAACCTAACCTTAACCTAATTATAACCTAAGAGTAACCTAACTCTAGCGTAACTGTAACCTATCCGGAACATAATCGTAACCTAAGCATAACCTAACAGTAACGTAACTGTAACTTAACGTAACCTATCTGTAATCTAAATGTAACTTAAGTGTAACGTAACCATAACCTAAGTGTAGCCTAATTATAAAGTAACCGTAACGTAACTGAAACCTAAAAGTAACCTAATTGTAGCCTAAATGTAACCTAACTGGGACGTAGCCGTAATTTAACTGTAACTAACGTTTACCTAATTATAAGCTAATCGTATGCTAACTGTAATGTAACTGTAACATAACTTTACCATGACCAAGCTGTAAGCTAAGCGTAATCTAATTATCACCTAAACGTAACCTAATTATAACCTATCAGGTACCTAACCATAATCCAAGAGTAACTAATCGCAACTGTATCCTAACTGTAACCAAACTGCAAATTAACTGTAACATAACGGGAGGTGCATAATATGAAAAAGTGATCAAAGGGCTGCCCAGTCTAATGATATATCACTTGAGGGATGTCGGAAACGTCAGAAAAATACATCCAGTGATACAATTTGAGGGAGAGGGAACGGGAGGTACATAATATGAAAGGGTGATCAAAGGGCTCCAATGCGATATATCTCATGAGGGGTGTCGAAAAATGTTAGAAAAGTGCGGCTAAATATCCTATCGGCTAAATGTTCCGTCGGCTAATCGTCTTGTCTTTTAAATGTCCTGTCGGCTAATCGTCTTTTTGGCTAAATGTCCTCCCGGCTAACTGCCACGTTCGGCCAGTTGCCCCGTCGGCCAATTGTCTGTATTGCTAAAATTATTACTATATGTCCGTTTCGGTCAATTGTCCTGTATGCTGTATGTAAATTTCAGCTAATTGTGTTGTCGGCTATATGTACGTATCAGCTTAATGCACGTGTGAGCTAACTGCTATCTGCTAAATGTCTTCACGGCTATTTGGTTGCCGGCTGAATGTCTGCGGCCGGCTGTCTAGCCGGCCGCAGACATTCAACCGGCAACCGGTTAAACATCTCTTAGTATACTAAATGTAGTTGAGCTTGAAAATGCATAACTCAAATTAAAAAAACACTTTTAAGTAATTCATGATTATTCTCGGTAATACTCACGAAATCTTTTTTGTAGCGTCTATGCAATTCATATACACCACCTATGTGCCAGTGCAAGAAAATTAGTTTAACTTAACTTATACCATAACTTATCATAAATAAAACATATCATAATTTAAAACTCACTTTCAGCAATCATCCCTAATATTTCCCTGTAAATGAACGATAAATGCGATGTACACCATATTCTTATCCAAACATCTTGCAGTAAAACCATCAGAAATTTCATTATGTTTGAAGTAGTGTAGCATAATTCAAATACGTTGCGAACAGCTTTTCTACGAAGAACTTTAAAAAACCGAACTCTTTTGTATGACTCTTTTGTGTAGTAACCTTCTTCCAGTGCACCTTAATTATGTAAATGAATTTCATTATGTATAAATTTGTTTAACGCTATTAAAACACACCACCAAATGTTTTTTCCAAATAGACCATATGTAACAAAATACTTTTGAGTGACCCTGCAATGGATTCCTGTTAGTCCTTAAAGATGTTTAAATTTTTCAAAAGTAATTTTTGGTTCATAAAAGTACATTTTTTTATGCAAAATCTGCAAAAAGTGCCTTAAAAGTTCTTAATTTTGCTCTTGTATTGTTTTGTAATCAAGGGTAAAACTCTTCCCAATTTCTTTGAAATTCTGATTTAAAAAAATAATAATGTAAATCACCCTTTGCCTCCCCTTCTTCCGAAATTTTGCTTCCCCTTTTGCCCCCCTTAAAGTATCAAGGTTTAAAATCTTTAAAACTCCTTAATTTTTTCTTTAATTTTCTGTTTTATTTGTTACTTCAAAGTAACAATAAATAATCAGTCATAAATTTCATTATCAATTTATTTCACCGCATTCATTTCATTAAAAGTTCTTGTAAATTGCTCCTTCTGAAAATGTCATTTCTCCCTTTTGTTTCTTCCCCCACAGTACCCATATTTTAAAATAGAAACCCTTTAAAACTCTTTCACTTTTTAAAAATCTTTTCTGCTCAATATGCCACTTTATTTTAACAATAAGCAAACGATAATAAAAATTTCTCTCCGCCCCCCCCCCCCAACTGAAATTGGTATTTCTCCCTCGCCTCTCCCTCTTACTAAGCATCTGAAATTTAAAGTTCTTAAAACTTTTTCGTTTATTATTTTTTTAACCTATTTGTAAATATTTTCTAAGGTAAATAAATAATAAGTCATCCAATAAACTTCCGTCACCCACCAAAAAAGAATAATTCTGCGTATTCCTCTTTTTTCTTACAGGTCACAAAATTTAAACCTTAAAAATCATTGATTTTTCTAAAACATTTTGTACTCTATCTGTTAATTTATTGATATCATAAATAATCAGTCATATAACTATACTCCTCCCCAATCAAAATTGACGTTTGCTCTGTCGCTCTCCTTACCAAGCACACAAAATTTAGTCTTTTTTTGTCCGATTTGTTATTTTTTAGTAAGGTAAATAAATAAGTCATCTAATAAAATGCCCCCTCCCTTGTTTCCTTCTTTCGCTTATCTAAGTTTAAAATCTTTGAAAATCTTATTTTAATACATTTTCAGCTTTATCTGTTTCATATTGAACAATAAATAATCGATTATATAATTTCTTCCACCCCCATATAAAATCGACATTTTCTTTCCTCCACCATTATTTCCATGCACACAAAATTTAAAGTCTCTAAAACTCTTAATTTCAATGTTTTTGTCCTGTTTGTAAATCTTTAATAAGTTACATAATCAGTCATCTATTAAACTCACCCCCCCCCCCCCAAAAAAAAAAAAAAAATCTGTTTCTTCCCTTGTCTTACCCTCAACTCATGAAGTTAAAAAAATCTAATTTAAAGTCTTTAAAACTTTTTAATTTATACTTTTTTGGTCCTAATTATAAATCTTTGCTATCTATAGTAGTAACTAAATCTTTTCAACTATGTACGAAAGTGTTAACAATAAAGCGATAGGTAGACATTTAATTGTGCATAAAAAACATTTTAACTGTATTTTTCAAAGCAAAATGTCTTTGGAGAGATATTTCTAAGGAAAATATTATGGTTTCTCGTCAACTTGCAAGTAAATTCTCAAAACCTTCCGAAATCATTTCATTCCAACTAGCTCAGAAAGAACCACCAAACTTAGATACCAAAGGTGCCTGAGTTATCGACTGAAGCGAGTATATCCATAAACAAAAAAGAAAAATCATGCGTCAACGTCGACACTTTCCAACACTTCCAGAACATTGTAACAAAACTTCGCCGTTTAATAAAGTAAAGAAGATATCGAACTAAACAGTTATAAAACGTATGATACATTTCAAAACCAGATTTCAACAATTGCGTCCATAACCCGGAAGGTACTCCAATTCTTTTGTGCAGCTCTGCATATATTTTTGTTCTGTATATATTTGTACAGATTCTACATACTTTGTTGAAATTTAGTTTTGTAAGAAAATACATAAAAATTTGAAAATTCACCTTCGGCAATTTCTACCAATAGGCGGAAACATGCTTGATTTCTTTTGTGCTGCCCTGTATATAGCATACAGATTTTTATACACGTCAAGTACTAAGCTGAAATCTAATTCAAGCAAAAACATGCCTAAAATTACTGAAATCACACTTCCAGGAATTATTTTCCATAGGCGTCCATGTATCCAGTTTTTTGAATATCCCTGTATAGGATTTTATTTGTATGATACAAACATCTCTTAGCATACTAAATGTAGTTGAGCTTGTGCATTTGTAACTAAAAAACCAAACACCTTTAAGCAATTCATACTTATTCTCAGTAATGGTTAGGAATTCTTTTGTGTAGTCCTGTATAGGGTCTGTAAAATTTATGCACACCATGTAGTACGCAAAATTTAGTTAATCTTAAAATCGCATTCTATAATTGAAAAATGCACTTTCAGCATTAAATTTTAATAGCTAACACGTCGGATACAGTATTGTATCAAAATATTTTATGTGTACCTGTAAATGAACGCTAAATGAAATGCAGACCATATTTGAATGCAAGCATCTTGTAGTAAATCGAAATAATGTGTATCTATTTCGTCATGTTTGAAATAATGTAACGTAATCGAAATACGCTACAGTTTTTCCTCGTAGACCATATCCAAGCAAGCTCTTTTGTCTGACCCCGTAAATAATTGTTAAATGCTCATGTTGTACAGAAAGTAGGCTTAGGACACCTCAGAAATTCATATCAATTTCATTGTCTTTGTGACAGAGTAATATCAATCAAATACGCCGCAAACGATATTTCTTCATGGGGTATAACATAATAACGGATTACTTTTGAGTCCCCTATACTCATACTTTAAGCGTCACACATAACATAGTCTATAGTAACCGTTTTAAAGTGTATCTCAATGTACATAAATTTAACTATGTTTAAGAATGTGTAACACTATTAAAATACACCCTAAAGGATTCCCCCCCCCCCATAGACCATAATTTAACGGAATACTTTTGAGTGCATTTGTAAATGAACCATGTATGATACATACTTCATTTTGAATACCGAACATACCATGATGATTTTGAATATCGTATATCAATTACATGGCAATCCGACTACATTTACGCTAGTTAGAGCACGGACAGACAGACGGACGAACAAACTCAATCCATAAACACTTTTCAACTTTCTTGGGAAGTGTTTAAATTGGAAAAATGTAATGAAAATAAAAGTATTTTAGTGTTATTTAGATTACGAACCGCTACAAAAAACATTCTTATTTGACCGCATCATTTAAAAAATATTTAGTGCTCAGAAATCCCCCCCCCCCACACACACACACACCTGAATTTACTCCTGTGCACTTAAAATTTCAAATTGTTAAAACTCCTTTATGTTTTATAACATTCTTGTAAAAATAATCCATAATCTAAATTTTCTTCTGCCTGAAAATTTCACTAAAATTTTTGCCATCCTTCTTTCTGCTAACATCACACAAAGTTTTTAATATTTGGAAAACTTTATTTTTTCTGTCGCATATTTTAGTGCTAACAACAATAAATTGTGTACTATATCTATAAATGACTACGCTGGGATTTAGATTTATACCCCCTCTACAGATGTACAGTACAAAATATACAGTTTATTTGTTTAACTTTTCCTCTCCTAATTTTATGAACATCTTATTTTTAACCTTCAATGTTATTTAGCTTTTATAAATCTCATAAATTTTATGTTCTAAAAAGAATTCGCACAATAGATAGTTATTTTAGAATATTTGTACCTGATATATTTCCCCCCTCATTCAATATCTCCCCCTTGATTTTAAATGTAATTGCCTTATGTGAAATAAAATAGTTTTTATACTGCACTAATTTCAATTTTATGTTTTTAAAAGCTGTAAAATAAACCTAAAAAAAAAAAAAAAAAAAAAAAAAAAATTGAAAGTCAAATCGTTTTAATTTTTGCACTTTTATCATAAACAGATTAAAATTCTTTTTACGGCTTTTACCGTTATCGAGTCTCCACAAAACAGTGGGCTTTGATCTACGCTTGTAAAGCGAAGACAATTGAAAAAAAAAATCCTTTACACCTGAAACCTACTGGAAATTATCACATGTAGCGCTCAGCCGAAGTGGGGTGGGGGTTGGAATCGTGCCAGATAATTGGCCATTTGCTGATTGGAAGAGCTCGCTTGTCAATCATTTGAATTTAGACCATCCTTTCAATTCAGAGCTCACTGCAGTCACGGACAAAAAGAATTCAAGATGGCCGCTGGCATTTTAGCTGAATTGAAAGGATGGTCTAAATTCAAATGATTGACAAACGAGCTCTTCCAATCAGCAAATAGAATATTCTTGGATCATTTCCAATAGGTTTCAGGTGGTCTAAGAGATTTCTTTTTTCAACTGTCCAGCGTAGATCAAAGCCGTCTGTTTTGTGGAGAATCTGGATAACGCTGAAAGCCGTAAAAAGAATTTTAATCTGTTTATAATAAGGGTGCAAAAATTAAAGCGATTTGACTTTCAAAAAATAAATGAATATTTTATTCAGATATATTTCTTTTTTTTTAATCTTCAAGTTCATTTTACAGCTTTTACAAACATAAAATTGAAATTAGCGCAGTATAAAAACTATTTTATTTCACATAACGAAATAACATTTAAAATCAAGGGGGGAGATATTGAATGAGGGGGGAAATACCAGGTACATTATTCTAAAATAACTATCTTTTGTGGGGATTCTTTTTAGAACATGAAATTTATCAAGAGATATATAAAAGCTAAACAACATTGAAGGTTAAAAATAAGATGTTAATAAAATTAGGAAAGAAAAAGTTAACCAAATAAACTGTATATTTTGTACTGTAGAGGGGTGGAGGGGAGAACGGGAAATATTAATTTTGAAGAGAAGGGGGGGGGGGCTATACATCTAAATCCCAGCGTAGTCATTTATAGGTATAGTACATAATTTATTGTTGTTAGCACTAAAATATATGGCAGAAAAAATAAAGTTTTCCAAGTATTCAAAACTTTGTGTGATGTTAGCAGAAAGGTTTCAGGCGGAAGAAAATTTAGATTATATTTTATTTTTACAAGTAAGTTATAAAACATAAAGGAGTTTTCACAATTTGAAATTTTAAGTGCATAGGAGTAAATTCAGGTGTGTGTGTGTGGGGGGGGGGGAGATTTCTGTACACTAAATATTTTTTAAATGATGCAGACAGTTAAGAATGTTTTTTGTAGCGGTTCGTAATCTAAATAACAATAAAATACTTTTATTTTCATTTACATTTTTTCATTTTTAACACTTTCCAAGAAAGTTGAAAAGTGTTCATGAATTGGGTTTGTCCGTCCGTCTGCCTGTCTATCCGTGCTCTAACTAGCGTAAATATAGTCGGATTGCCATGTAATTGATATACGATATTGAAAATCATCATGGTATGTTCGGTGCACCATTCATGGTTCATTTACAGATGCACTCAAAAGTATTCGCTACATTACGGTCTATGTGGGGGAAGGGGAATTATTTAGGATGTATTTTAATAGTGTTACACAATGTTAAACACAGTTAAATTTATGTACATTGAGACACACTTTAAAATTGTTACTATAGACTATGTTATACAACGGAATACTCAAAAGTATTCCGTTATGTTATAGCCCATGAAGAAATATCGTTTGCGGCGTATTTGATTGATATTACTCTGTCACAAAGATATTGAAATTGATATGAATTTCTGAGGTGTCCTAAGAATACTTTCTGTACAACATGAGCATTTAACAATTATTTACGGGGTCAGACAAAAGAACTTGGTTCAATATGGTCTACGAGAAAAACTGTTTGTAGCGTATTTTGATCACGTTACACTATTTCAAACATGACGAAATAGATACACATTACTTTGATTTACTACAAGATGCTTACATTCGAATATGGTCTGCATTTCATTTAGCGTTCATTTACAGGGAAACATAAAATATTTTGATACAATACTGTATCCAATATAGCTATTAAAAATTAATGCTGAAAGTACATTTTCAATTACAGAATGCGTTTTTAAGTTTAACTAAATTTTTGCGCACTACGTGGTGTGCACATATTTTACAAACTCTATACAGGACCACACAAAAGAATTCGTAACCATTGCTGAGAATGAGTATGAATTTCTTAAAGATGTTAGGTTTTTTTTAGTTATAAATGTACAAGCTCAACTACATTTAATATGCTTAGAGATGTTTGTATCATACAAATAAAATCCTATACAGGGATATTCAAAAAACTGGATACATGGGCCGCCGATAGAAAATAATTCCTGCAAGTGTGATTTCAGTAATTTTGAGCATGATTTTGCATGAATTAGATTTCAGCTTAATACTGTTTGACGTGTATAAAAATCTGTATTCTATATACAGAAATGCACAAAAGAATTCAAGTATGTTTTCGTCTATTAGTAGAAATTGCCGAGGGTGAATTTTCAACTGTTTTATGTATTTTCTTACAAAACTGAATTTTAACATAGTATGTAGAATCTGTACAAATATATGCAGTACAAATATATCATATACACTGCCTCATATGAGCTTCATATATCATATGAGCTGCACAAAAGAATTGGAGTGCCTTCCAGGTTATGGGTGCAATTGTTGAAAACTGCTTTTCAAACGTGTCCTAGGTATTACAAATGTTTAGTTAGATATCTTCTTTACTTTATTAAACGGCGAAGTTTTGTTACAGTGTTCTGTAAGTGTTGGAATGTATCGACGTAGACGCATGATTTTTCTTTTTTCTTTATGGACATACTCGGTTCAGTCGATTACTCAGGCACCTTTGGTATCTACGTTTGATGGTTCTTTCTGAGCTAGTCGGAATAAAATGATTTCGAAAGGTTTTGAGAATTTACTTGAACGTTGACGAGAAACCACAATATTTTCCTTACAAATATCTCTCTAAAGACATTTTCCTTTGAAAAATACAGTTAAAATGTTTTTTATGCACAATTAAATGTACACCTATCGCTTTATTGTTAACACATTCGTACATAGTTGAAATGATTTAGTTAATATTATAGATAATAAAGATTTATAATTAGGACGAAAAAAAAGTAAAAATTAAAAAGTTTTAAAGACTGTAAATTAGATTTTTTAGCTTCATGAGTTGAGGATAAGACAAATCAAGAAAGAGATATTTTTTTTGGGGGGGGGGGGGGATTTAATAGATGACCGATTATGTAACTTATTAAAGATTTACAAATAGGGCAAAAACATTGAAATTAGGAGTTTTAGAGACTTTAAATTTTATGAGCATGGAAATAATGGGGGGAGAAAAGAAAACGTCAATTTTATATGGGGGTGGAAGAAATTATATAATCGATTATTTATTGTTCAATATGAAACAGATAAAGCTGAAAATGTATTAAAAAAAGACTTTCAAAGATTTTAAACTTAAATAAGGGAAAGGAAAAAAAGGGGGGGGGATTTTATTTGATGACTTATTTATTTACCTTACTAAAGAATAAGAAATAGGACAAAAAAAGACTAGATTTTGTGTTCTTGGTAAGGGTAGAGTCAGAGCAAGCGTCAATTTTGGTGGGGGAGGAGTATAGTTATATGATTATTTATGATTATAATAAATTAACAGATAGAGTATAAAATGTTTTAAAAAAAGCAATGACTTTTAAGGTTAAAATTTTGTGATCTGAGGGGAAAAAAAGAGGAATAAGCAGAATTAGTTCTTTTTTTGCGGGGGGGGGGGGGCGGAAGTTTATCGGCGACTTATTATTTACTTACCTTAGAAAATGTTTACAAATAAGTTAAAAAAATAATAAACGAAAAAAAATTAAGGACTTTAAATTTCAGATGCTTGGTAAGAGGGAGAGGCGAGGAGGAAATACCAATTTCAGTTGGGGTTGGGGGGGGGGACCTTACTAAAGAATAAGAAATAGGACAAAAAAAGACTAGATTTTGTGTTCTTGGTAAGGGTAGAGTCAGAGCAAGCGTCAATTTTGGTGGGGGAGGAGTATAGTTATATGATTATTTATGATTATAATAAATTAACAGATAGAGTATAAAATGTTTTAAAAAAAGCAATGACTTTTAAGGTTAAAATTTTGTGATCTGAGGGGAAAAAAAGAGGAATAAGCAGAATTAGTTCTTTTTTTGCGGGGGGGGGGGGCGGAAGTTTATCGGCGACTTATTATTTACTTACCTTAGAAAATGTTTACAAATAAGTTAAAAAAATAATAAACGAAAAAAAATTAAGGACTTTAAATTTCAGATGCTTGGTAAGAGGGAGAGGCGAGGAGGAAATACCAATTTCAGTTGGGGTTGGGGGGGGGGAGGAGAAATTTTTATGATCGTTTGTTTATTGTTAAAAAAAAGTGGCAAATTGAGCAGAAAACATTAAAAAAAATTAAAGAGTTTTAAAGGGTTTTTATTTTAAAATATGGGTACCGTGGGTGAGGGAGCAAAAGGGAGAAATGACATTTTCGATGGAGGCAATTTACAAGAACTTTTAATGAAATGAATATGGTGAAATAAATTGATAACGAAATTTATGACTGACTATTTATTGTTAGTTTAAAGTAACAAATAAAACAGAAAATTAAAGAAAATATTAAGGAATTTTAAAGATTTTAAACCTTGATACTGTAAGGGGAGCAAAACGGGAAACGAAATTTCGGAAGAAGGGGAGACAAAGAGTGCAAGATGTTTGGATAAGAATATGGTGTGCATCGAATTTATTGTTCATTTACAGGGAAACATTAGGGATGATTGCTGATAGTGAGTTTTAAATTATGATATGTTTGATTTATGATAAGTTATGGTATAAGTTAAGTTAAACTAATATTTTTGCACAGGCACATAGGTGGTGTATATGAATTGCATAGAATATGAAAGAGTGATCAAAGGGCTCCAATGCGATGTATCTCATGAGGGTTGTCGAAAAATGTTAGAAAAGTACCGGCATATTATACTATCAGCTAAATATCCTGTCGGCTAATCGTCTTTTCGGCTAAATGTCTTCCCGGCTAATTGCCACGTTCGGCCAGTTGTCTGTCGGCCAATTGTCTGTATTGCTGAAATTATTGCTATTCCGTTGCATAGACACTACACAAAAGATTTCATCAGTAGTACCGAGAATGACTATGAATTACTTAAAGATGTTTTTTAATTTGATTTATGCATTTTCAAGCTCAACTACTTTTAGTATAGATGTTTGACCCGTAGCCGGTCGCAGACATTTAGCCGACAACCAAATAGCCTTCAAGACATTTAGCAGAAGGCAGTTAGCTGAGACGTGCATTTAGCCGATACGTACATATAGCCGACAACACAATTAGCTGAAATTTACATACAGAATACAGGACAATTGATCGAAACGGACATATAGTAATAATTTTAGCAATACAGACAATTGACCGACAGGCAACTGGCCGAACGTGGCAATTAGTTGGGAGGACATTTAGCCGAAAAGGCGATTAACCGACAGGACATTTAGCTGATAGTATAATTAGCCAGTACTTTTCTAACATTTTTCGACACCCCTCATGGGATGCATTGCATTGGAGCCCTTTGATCACTCTTTCATATTATGTACCTCCCGTTCCCCCTCCCCCAATTTGTATCACCGGGAGCATTTTTCTGACATTTCCGACATCCCTCAAGTGATATATCATTGGACTGGGCAGCCCTTTGATCACTCTTTCATATTATGCACCTCCCGCTAGGTTACAGTTAATTTGCAGTTTGGTTACAATTGCGATTAGTTACTCTTAGATTACGGTTAGGTTATAATTATGTTACGTTTAGGTGATAATTAGATTACACTTAAGTTACAGCTTGGTCATGGTAATGTTATGTTACAGTTACATAACATTTAGCATATGATTAGGTTATAACTAGGTAAACGTTATTTACAGTTAGATTATGGTTAAGTCCCAGTTAGGTTACATTTAGGCTACAATTAGGTTACTGTTAGGTTTTAGTTTGGTTACGGTTACTTCATAATTAGGTTACACTTAGGTTACGTTTAGATTATGGTTAGGTAACTGTTCGGTTATAATTAGGTTACGTTTAGGTGATAATTAGATTACGCTTAGGTTACAGCTTGGTCATGGTAAAGTTGTGTTACAGTTACATTACTGCTAGCATACGATTAGGTTATAATTAGATAAACGTTAGTTACAGTTAGATTACGGTTACGTCCCAGTTAGATTATATTTAGGCTACAATTAGGTTACTATTAGGTTTCAATTAGGTTACGGTTAATTTATAATTAGGTTACCGTTAGGTTACGTTTAGATTACGGTTAAATAACTGTTAGGTTACGTTTAGGTGATAATTAGAATACGCTTAGGTTAGAGCTTGGTCATGGTAAAGTTATGTTACAGTTACATTACAGTTAGCATACGATTAGGTTATAACTAGGTAAACGTTAGTTACAGTTAGATTACGGTTACGTCCCAGTTAGGTTACATTTAGGCTACAATTAGGTTACTGTTAGGTTTCAGTTAGGTTACATTTAGGCTACAATTAGGTTACTGTTAGGTTTCAGTTAGGTTACGGTTATCTTACACTTAGGTTACGTTTAGGTTACAGATAGATTATAGTTACGTTACACTTTGGAATTGGTTAGGTTACAGTTACGCTACAGTTAGTTTATGCTTAGGTTATAATTAGGTTAAGATCAGGTTACAGTTACGTTACAGTTAAGTCGGATGAATGTCCTGTCGGATGAATGTCCATGTCGAATAATTGTCCTCTGTTGGCTAACTGTCTTGTCGGCTAACAGTCGCTGTCGGCTAAACATCCTGTCGTCTAATTGCTGTCTGCTAAATGTCCCGTTGGCTAAGTGACATTGTAGCATATAAATAAATAGGGATATGACAAAAAACTGGATACATGGCCGTCCATGGATAGCAATTTTTAAGCTAATGTTAGCCTTAGAAGTGTGATATCAGTAATTTTCAGCGTATTTATTTCTGAATTAAATTTCAGCTCAGTATGTGGCGTGTATAAAAATTTATAAGGAACATACAGAGCTTCACAAAACAATTGAAGTACGTTTCCGTCTATTGTTAGGAATTAATAAATGTGTATTTTCAAATGTGTTATGTGTTTTTCTAACTGAACTAAAAATGTAGGAAAGGGTTCATAATCCATACTTGGCACATGGTTTTCCTTTCTTGTTTTATTTATTTTCAATAATTCATCTTCTTATGTTTTTGTATTTCTCAGTTGCAATAATCATGATTTTTAGGGTTCCGTACTTAAAAAGTAAAAACGGAATCATTATAAGATCACTCCTGTGTCTGTCTGTCACAGCCATTTTACTCGTAAACTACGGAACGTGGGAAGTTCAAATTGGGAGATGTAATAAAGACTATTGACCCACATATTTACAGATTATTAAACATTCACAAATATGTGTGGGGAAAAACGTAGAGGGGATAATTAGGTTATTTAAAGAAGAAATATATTTTCTTTGTATATCGTTTGGGGTATCGGTTAAAAGATTCCGTAACGCCGAACTCAAAAATACATTTGTTTTAATTTTAGATACTAGGGGGCTCGGCCCCCTACGAGCTACGCTCGCCAACCCCCCGTCCAGACACCGCAGGCTCTAAATGCACGCTAATTTGATCGGCTTTAAAAAGATTTCGAAAGATTGAATTATAATTTAAAAAACAGTGGCGATCTCCCTATAAACGAATTTCTATTCATTTCTCTTTGATTGGGGAATTTTAACGCCAAATCCGCTGCGGTACTACTTGATTATCCCGTCGACCAATTTCACCAAATTATATAGATCGCCAAACCACTCGCCAAATTATACAAATTGACATAATTTTTATTTTAAATAACGAAAGAACAAATAAATTCGTACAACATTAATAAAAATACAAATAAAACGTCGAAATAAAAATAACTTGATGACGTAGACACGTGTAACAACATTTCAAAATAAGCTAATATAAAACGAATTAAGTAAACAGAGTCTTTGTCTCCTGGTATTTTTTAACAAAGCGAAAAGAAAGTTCTTTTAAATGAGACATTTTAAATTAATCGTTTTTAATCTGACGTAATTTTTACCAAGCTATTCTTTCTCTTTTAAATAATCGCGTGAAAGTACTTTTGTTAGCAATGAAATATTATTTGCGGTTTCCTAACAAAAATAGTTGAAAATATCCTCTCAAAATATTAAATAAATCTGTAGCGCAATTTCTAAATTTAAACTTTTTTGCAATATTATTTTGTGTTCATTTGATGTAATAACTATAATGTGACGTAAATATGACGTAATTTCTCCTAAGACTTCTAACGCATGTTAATGAATTTATTATTTTACAATATCCTTTCTCTTTTAAAATTCACGTGTGTACTTTTTATGACGTAATTTTTAATAAGTTCCTGCTTTTTATACATAATTATTTAATTCTAATTAGAAAGTTTTTTTCCTGTTTATAATAGTCACGTGTAAATAAATTTTTAATTTGAAGCAAACATTATTGCTTGCGCTTTTTATACAGTTGGCAACAGTTTAAATTAATACAATTTACTGAAATCTGTAAAAAATATCTCTAGAAATGCTGAAAATTTGAATTTAAAATAGAAATAAAACCTGAAAAAATGAGTCAAAATAAAAAAATTAATGCAATCTGCACTCCGGCAAATTCTAACGCATAAAATGATCTAAAAATGATTACATTGCCATGTACAGTTTTTGCTGCTATAAAACTTTTTTAGTGGAACGATTTTGTCCAACTTTAGCATTAAATATCTCTTAAAATAATTCTTCGATTTGAAAACTGTCTGCATCAGCGTGTTTATCAAACATTTCTGTATAAAACCACTGATTTTCATATTTTTGTATGCATTTTTTTTCTCAATATTAACGAAGAAAGACCTCCGGTCACAAAAAATTCAAAACCGGCGGCGGCGGCGGCGGTGACAGCGGTAGTTACTTTTTTTTAGAATAGAGAGATTATATTTTCAGAGATATCGTCGAAAATGTAGTGCAAAAATGTCCCCCCCCCCCATCTATTTTCAAATCTACTGAAACTAAAATTATGAAAAAAATTAGAGGTAGTAGAGGTTAATTTAATACTCGCAGGAAAATTATAGCGATTGCCCTAGGTGGCATAGTTTTTCATAAAATCGCATTTTTCTGTTACATACAGATTTCTATTTGCGGGCATTCAGCAAAGGTATCGAAGAGCGCTAAAGGTACCTATCGTATCAAAAGTATAAAAGCATTGTTTATAATGATTTTCGAAAAAAAATCGTCGGTAATTCGCCGAGCTATTAAGACTCCTGTCCCTGCCGGCGAAGACACTAACGAGCTAATGCTAATCCGATGGGGAGGAAAAAGTAAAGAAAGGTGCGATGTAGAGACGGATCTCGGCTATACAATGCCAAAAAAAAAAAAATTAAATATCGAAATACAAAATAGATATTAGAAAAATCCTTCCCTATACGATTAGAATTAGCTCGTGATTGTCTTCGCTGGCAGGGGCAGGAGCCTTAACCCTTAAAGACACGGTTGGTTTGGACATACATAATGGCAGAGGCGGCGTACTCTATATACCATCGGTTTTTAAATACTAGATAACAACTTTTAATGATATGTATGTGTAATGCAATACCCAGTAGCAGCATAAAAGTAGTAAACGTCAAATTGTTAAAAACAGACCAATTTAATTATAATTAATCGCATAAATACTATGGGATTCGCGACTAGTTTGCGTTGAGTGGATCTCTCAATACGCCTCCCGTGTCTTTAAATGATAATTAAAGACCTATTTGAAAAAACGCGGCACGGACAAAGTCGAGGTGCATCTTTGCGACCTCCTTTCGAAGCGCGCGTAGTACAACGCCAAGTTTAAACTTTGAACAAGGATTTTATTTCATCTACACTGTAAAAAGAAAAATATTTCTATGTTGAATTTAGTTTTATGAAATGCCAAATGAAATTTAAATATGCAGTACTTTTATTGTTAGTACCAAATTAAGTTCACCATATGCAGATTAAGATACGTTTAAAAAAAGAATTATACAAAATAGCAATATTTAGTTTTATTTGGGCTTCATATCTCTTTGAACTTTTGTGGTATACTCATTCATACTTTTTTAATATATACAGCTATACCCAACTGTACGTTGTATAAGTTTTTGCAAAGTTTAATTACTCTTTAAAATAATACAGTTAATAATTCATATATTTATTGTACGGAACCCCCTGAGCGCGAGTAATACTCATACTTGACTGTTTATTTTATATAAAAGTTATATGCATTGGTCTGCTAAGTCGTATCTTGGTGGAAACCATCTGCAGAACCTCAATTTAGTGGTTGATCTGCATGTTTATCATTGTGTTTTCATGCACCCACCTTCAATGTTTTCTTACATTTGGGTGCAGGAAAATACAATGATAAACCAATCGATCAAATAGTAAACTCCGGTGTGCAGGTGTTTTCTATCAAGATATGACTTGGCAGACCATTTGCATTTTAATATGCTTATTAAGTTCTATATAATCCTAAAATTTCAGCCTTGAACTTGGTGAGCTGATAGTCTGTGCAATTGCCACCCATCGAACAAATCCCTTCCTGTGAAATCTTGTATCATTTTTTAGGAATCTGTGGACAGGCACAAAAACATTCTGTGTATTTATACCTAGATAGTGTATAAAAACATTTTTTAATTCATTAGTCTCAATTTGGAGTTTTTTGTAACAAATACAGCTGTAATTTTTTTTTAATTTTTTCAGAAAAACTGTTTTTATTTTCTCTGAAAACTGCATGGATTTTTCATTACATTGATATGTAATTCTGATAATGAATTTCTTAGAATTCCATTTCAAAGCAAAATTTCGAATTTCTTCCAATTTTACCAAAGCATTCTTTTTCTTTATCAGAAGTCAGAGGAAATAAATTTATTTTTCTCTCCATCTTTATCTTTAGATTAAGTTATAATTTTATTTTCCCCACATTGCTGATAGAATTTTTTTTTTACCTTGTCAGTTGCAAGCTCACTGTCAGATATCTCCAGAAATTCTCCATCTTCTTCCTCTGTTTCCAAGTTAATAATCAGGAAGAGTTGCCGTAATATCCTTTACCAATCTATTTTTTATTTATATTGTAAAGGATGTATTATTATATTATTACTTATTATGTATTTATATTACCACTAATTTACCAATCCTATATCGGAATTTGGTAAATTAGCAGTGCTTTTAGTTTATAGTCTCTACTTGAACTTGCCGATCAAGATTGTGTTAAGCTATCATTCGTTGTCGCTCAGAAACTGTTTTTATTAGTTTATAAATTAATTTGGTAAATTAGCAGTGGTTTTAATTTGCAGCTTCTACTTGAACTTGCCGATCAAGACAATGTTAAGCTATCATTCATTGGTTCCCATAAAATGTTTTTATCAGTTTGTTAAAAATGTCCTACTGACATTTTCTATGTAAATAACGCAGTCTTTCAAAGTGACAGACTGGTTGATGACGGTATTATCCTTCTCGTATAATTCTTGAAAAGCTAATGACAAATTTACTAACTGTTGCTTTGTGAGCCTTAATTTCCTCTCTACTCATTTGATAAAACTCTGTCATTGAATAATGAATTTTAGTAAACGAAAGTGTGTGCCATTACAAATACATCATGAAATAAAAATGTTAACTAAGGCAATCTTTAACCAGGATACCAATGTAAATTGAAAGTAAAGATGGAGTGTTATTAAAATTCATAGATAAAGACCAGAGAAGAATCCGTAACCAAATTCAGATTTTTGGGACTGATGTAAAAGTTTGTTGCATATTGTTGATGAAATTAAAGAAAATGTATTTCGTGAAAATTTCAATTCCTAGCAGTTACATAATTAGAGCTCATCTGGCTAAAGAATCGATGTATTTTCTCAAATCTTCCAAAAAATAAAATACCTTATCCTCAAAATATTTTTAAGTGATTTAAATAAACGGTCATTCGACGAAGTATGTTTTGGAGAATGGTACTTGGATTGAAACATTTCATCTCAATTATAATATTTTGTGTCTACAGTGGGCAAAGATACGTGTGGTCTTGTTGGAAAACAATGCCTAATTGTTGATTATTTGAAGCTGCTTCTAGCGGATTGCTTGATTTAATTCACTTAATTATAAACAGTATTTCTGCAAACTAATGCTATAGTTTCCAAGTAACATCTATTAATAAACAATTTTCTTGTCTCACTGAATGCGAAGAAAAATCTTCTGTGGGTAAGAAACTGACTTTTGCTTTGATTAAAAGGCCTCTTCGAAGTAGTCATCAATGTAGTCTAAATAAATATTAATATTGTTATTATTCCTTATATTCCATGAATTACGAATATAATCTGAAAATAAAAACTATGCGTAAATCTGGTTTTTGAACAATGTAGAATAATGTTGTTTTAAAAATATCGACATATTCTGTAGAAATTGAGTCGGGCCAAAATTTTAGCTTCATAATACGTAATTTTTTTGTACTGCTAATTGTACTGTGCGGTTCCGGGAACAAGAAATTTCCGTCCGAGGAGACCTGTACATTCAAATTTTTAGACAACAAAGGCTTAGAAACTGATACAATCAATTATGACTCGTATTCAATCATAGAGCCTCGCTTATAGAAAAAATTTCAGGCCGAAACGTGCTGGATCGAATCGTAGGTTCCGACTTCACGAGGATGAAGTAGGCATACTTCTGTTAAAAATTGTTACTTTTTTTATCCTATTTAATAACTTCAGTTAATTAAGACAATAATAACATTTTAAAATAAGTGGTAGAAATTTGCTTGATTTGCCTCCGTTAGAATATTGCTTATAGATCGAATTTGGCAAGCTCAAAAGTGGAGGTTCTATTATGATTTTATGAGATATATACTTTGCAATGAAATGCTGATTTGGGTGGACTTTCTACAGAAAATTCCTTCGTGAAAACATTTCATTTATTAACATAATCAAATTAAACCTCGTGAGTTTGGTCTCCTTATTCACCACCCGTCCTTTCTTTAGCATTTTTTGAGTTTCTCCATCTTCACTGTTTTTTTTTTTAATGAAGGTAGTGCAGATGGCCTTTAGTAATGTGGACTATGGTGATTTCGAGTTAAGTTAGAAAACTTAAACAATCGGCTGATTTTCGTCAATGTTTTATAACGGTGGATGAAACATGAATTCGCCATTATTCTTTAGTGATGAAAAAGCAATCTAAACAATGTGAAAGAGCAGCTGAAATTGCACCAAAGAAAGTGAAAACGGTTCCACCTGCTGGAAAAAGTTTCAGGAATTCACAAGATGTGGTGATCATAGACCACCGACAAAAAGGCAGAATCGTCACCGGACAATGTTATTCTTCTCTACAGGACCAATTGAAGAGTGCTTATTCCGACAAAATTTCCATACCTGAGCAAAAAGTAGGTGCTCGTTCACCACAGCATTGTTCTTGCACACATGCCTGTAGTTTTCTCTACGAAAGTCAATCACCTACGCTCTGTAGTACTTACACATGCACCGGAGTTTTCTCCCAGCGATTATTTCCTCTTCCCAAGCCTGGAGAAATGGCTCGGTAGTCGGAAATTCACTTCAAAATATGGGGTTAAAGCAGACACCACCACTTCATTTCCAAAGATAGATAAGGCTTATTATACTAAAGATAATAAAAAGTCGGAAACTCGTAGGTTTAAATTTTATAAGTTGTAAGGAACTACGTTAAAAAAACGAAATATTGTCAAAATATTTCTATGTTCTTTGTCGGGCTGATACCCTTTCGAAACACACTCGTATCGACATTATTTATTTTCCTTCCAAAAAAGAAAAGGTGGAGTTCATGAAAAATGGTCCTAGTTGTAATTAAAATTCGACCCCCTCATGCTAAAAACATGACACTATAAAACCTGGTAAGACGGAAACATAAACAATAGATACGAAATACCGTTTTAGATTGGTTATTTGCGTCTTTGCAGATACACTTGCCAGGTATTTTTAGGGAAATAATGAACAAAGTCCGTTTAAACCAGGATTCCGTTACAGCTGCATATCAGAAAATAAATTTGTTTGCTAGTAGACTTTCCTCTCTCTTTTTCTCTCATTCTGTCCTTGATTCTCGGCAGTATTGCTGGGAGTTATCGACACTCTCTATCACAGTAGTGTTTCACTACACTTAGACTAACATTTCCTGTTTTTGCTATGATGTGCTATATACCAACTCATCGACAGGGCGTGAATTTGATCTTCAAATAGGTAGCCCCTGGAACTGCGCTGCTGTTCACTGTTCAGACATTTATAAAATGTAATATTTAACCTTACAGTCTCATTATTTTCAGATTTACATTATTATAGTTAATGATAAATTTTCGCGTTTCCTTACCGTTACAAAAAATGTCTTTCCGTTACCTTTGAGAATATACACTAGTAACGGGGAAAAAATGTAAGCGCTAATGTTAAGTCTGTGGGAGCGTTATTTTCAAATATCTCGCTTTCTTTATAATATTTTAAAATGAATTTTTTGCATAGGATTGCTGAGGACGATCTACAACCGGGCTGTTTTTTACTTTTTCGATTTTTGGTTTCAGATATTTAAAAAAAAAATTACTTTTACTTTCGGAACCGGTGGAATCGTTTCTGAAATTGAAGCTATCCAAAAAAAAAAAAAACTATAACTAAAATCGAAAAAGTAAAACCTAGCCTGGTTGTCGATTGTCCTCAGCTATCCTATGCAAAAACAAATCATTCAAAAATATTAAAATCAAAGCGAGAAATTTGGAAATAACGCCCCCATAGACTAAAAATTAGCATTTTCATTTCTTCCCGTGTCTGAAGTGTGTTCTTAAATTAAGATGTGTTACACAGGACAAATTTCGCGTTTTCTGCGACTTTTAAAGGTGTACTGTCCCCTTAAAAATTACAAATATTAAAAATAATAAATATTAAATTATTTTTTTAAAGTTTCGAACAAATTCATCAACACTTTAACATTTTAAAGTTAACAATCTTTAAAACTTACGAATTTTAAGTTCTTGTTAAATCTTAGTAAATTTAAATTGTTCAAATTATGAAAAATTAAAATGATAAAGTCATCAATGAAAGTTCTTAGGCATGTTTTAACGGCATGAAAAATATGCTAAAAATTAATATAATAAGAAAACAAATAATGCAGTTGAAAATCAACTTTCAGGAATTTCTACCAATTAACGGAAATATATTTGCATTTTTTGTACAGCCCTTACATTAGCAACAAGTTTTTATACACGCCACATGTTAAGATAAAATTTATTCCAATATAAACATGCTTAAAACTACTTAAATCGCACTTCCAGAAATTATCATCCATGGCGTGCATGCATTCAATTCTCTGGATAGCCTTGTATATTATTATATTTATATTTTCCAAACATATCGTTCTAAATATAGTTGAACTTGAAAATGTAGGATCTAATTAAAAAAAAAATAAACAATTCACTCTTATTCTCAGCAATTCTTCCTAGTTCTTTTGCGTAGCCCTATACATGATGTATAGAATTTAAATATATAACCTTGTATGCAGAAATTTAGTTAAAAACGTAAATCATAGCTGAAAACTCAATTTCAACAGTCATCCATAATAGACAATAATTCATGTACAGTATTTTATCCAACATCTTTTATGTGCCCCTGTAAATGAAATAAGATGTGATCAAAATCATCTTCTAATGTAAGCATCTTGCAATAAACCTCAGTAACATATATGAATTCCATCTTGTTTAAAGTAGTAAAACATAACTAAAACACGCTACAAGCAGTTTTTTCTGTAATGAAACTGAACTCTTTTCTGTGACCCTGTAAATGAATGAAAAATGCTTTGCAACCCCTTCAGGAAGTATGTTTTATTGCACCTCATAAATTCATATCAATTGCATTATGTTCGTAACAGAGAAACATTAAAATACGCCGCAAAGGTTTTTTCTTCATAGTTCATAATATAACGAAATGTACTTTTGAATTCCCCTGTACACGTACCTGTGCACTTCAATAAGGTGCATAAATTTTATGTTTAAACTGTTTTACATCATTAAAATACACCGCAAATGATTTTTCCCACATAGGTCATAATATAAAAGAATACTTTTGAAAGTCCATGTAAGTGAAGTATAAATGATTACGCGCTTTATTATCACTGCCATGTATCCCATGATAAATTTCAACAACGTATTTCAATTACATCACAATTCAAGTATATGTACGCTAGTTAGACCACGGACAGACGGGCGGTGAAGCCAATTCATAAACATTTTCCAACTATGTTGTAATGTGTTAAAAATATGAGTACCCGTCCAAACGTTTTGTGTTGGATATACATATAGAAAATATAGAGGTTGTAGAGAAAAACGCGGGACCTGGTAGTAATTGACACTATATAACCTGGTAAGACGGAAACACAAGCAATAGGTGCGAATTACCGTTTCAGATGGGCAGTTTCCGTCTTTGCAGATACAATTACAGTAGAGCGCCGATTATCCGAACTCCAATTAACCGAACTTCCAATTATACGAACAACCTATTTCTCTCAAAAAAAAATTATCCGAACAACCTATTTCTCTCAAAAAAAAAAAAATTTTAATGATGATGAGATTGTGGATGAGATTTAAGATGTAAAATAAATTGAAGAAATGAAAACGAATGCCCTGAAAATGACCCAAGTCCATCGCATAACGAAGCCTTTGAGTGTTTGGAAACAGCTATGAAATGGCTTGAATGGCAGAAGAACTCTGATCCTATTCAAATAACGTATTTAAGAAGAATTCGAGATATGGCAACATTGGAAAGAACGTCTTATTTGAAGCAAGCAACAATCGAAAGCTATTTTGTTTAAATTATAATCTCTGGAGTTCAGAAAATGGTAAAAAGAGAAAAAGAAAATTTTAAATGATAAAAAAGTAAACAAAAAGACAGTTTTTAAACACGCTATTACTAACTGGCGCTACCAGTCCTAAGCCTGGATAAAGTGTGAAGGTTTTAGTATAGTGAGAAACACCCCTTAAACTGTCTGTCCATTTATCCGAACTTTCGCTTATCCGAACTAGGTTCGGTCCCGACTTGTTAGGATAATCGGCGCTCTACTGTATAAGATATATTAAGGGGAATCAGGGAAATATTCCGTTTAAACCAGGATTCCGTTACAGGTGCGTATTAGAAAATAAATTTGCTAGCTAGCACATTTTATAAAATGTTATATTTTACCTTACAGTCTTATCATTAACTATAATAATGTAAAACTAAAAAAAAATTTCGCCTTTTCTTTCCGTTACAAAAACTACCTTTACGTTACATTTGAGAACCCACATTAGAAACGGCAAAAAAAATGTAAGCACTAATGTTAAGTCTACGGGAGCGTTATTTTCAAATATCTCGCTTACTCTTTAATATTTTAAAATGAAATTTTTTTTCATAGGATAGTTGAGGACAATCTATAACCGGGCTAACATATACTTTTTCGATTTTGGTTTCAGATATTTAAAAAAAAAATTACTTTTTCTTTCGGAACCGGTTGGAATCCGTTCTGAAATTGATACTATCCTAATATTTAAAAAAAATTAAAAACAAAATCGAAAAAGTAAAAACTATTCTGGTTTTCGATCGTCCTCAGCTATCCAATGCAGAAAAAACAAAAAACAAAAACAAAAAGAAAATCTATTAAAATAAAGCGAGAAAATTGAAATTAACGCCCCCATAGACTTAAAATTAGCGTTTTTATTTATTCCCGTGTCTGAAGTGGGCTCTTAAAGAAAGATGTGTAACACAGGACAAATTTCAAATTTTCTGCGGCTGTTAAAGGTGTACTTTTTCGTTAAAAATAACAAATATTAAAAGTAATAAATATTAACAATATTCCTTTAAATTTTCAAACAAATTGATCAAAACTTTCAAAGTAAACATTCTTTAATACTTACTAACTTTTTGTTTATCCTTTGTTTATGTTAGTTTGTTTATGTTTGTTGTTGTTGTTCGTTACTTTATGTGTTATATTTGTTTGTATGTTGTTGTGTTTTTGTTTGTTATATTAACTAAGTTTTTGTTAAATCTTAGTAAATTTAAATTGTTCAAATTACTGAAAAATTAAAATGATAAAGTCATCAATGGATGTTCTTAGGCTTGTTTTAACGACATGAAAAATATGATAAAATTTAATATAATAAGAAAACGAATAATGCAGATGAAAGTAAACTTTCAGCAATTTCTACCAATTAACGGCAGTATATTTGCATTATTTTGTACAGCCCTTGCATCCGAACAAGTTTATATACACGCCACATGGTAATGGTAAGATCAAAATTATTGCAGTATAAACATGCTGTAAACAACTGAAATCGTACTTCCAGAAATTATTATTCATAGGCGTGCGCATGCATCCAGTTCTTTGAATAGCCTTGTATAGTATTATATTTATATTTTACAAACACATCTTTCTAAATATAGTTGAACGTGAAAATGTAGAATTTAATTTAAAAAAAATAGCAATTCACTCTCATTATCAGCAATTCTTCCTAGTTCTTTTGCGTAGCCCTATACATGCTCTATAGGAATCATATATATAATCTAGGATGCAGAAATTTAGTTAAAAAAGGATATCATAGCTGAAAACTCACTTTTAGCAATCGTCCCTAATAGACAATACTTCGTATACAGTGTTGTATCCAGCAACTTTTATGTGCCCCTGTAAATGAAATAAAATGTGATTCACATCACATTCTAATGTAAGCATCTTGTAGTAAACCTCAGTAACGTATATTAGTTCCATCTTGTTTAAAATCGTGAAACATAGCTACAACACATGCTGCAAGCAGTTTTTTCTGTAATAAAGATGAATTCTTTTCTGTGATCCTGTAAATGAATGATAAATGCTTTGTAACCCCCTTAAAAAGCATGTTTCAGTGCACCTAATAAATTCATATCCATTTCGTTATGTTTGCAACAGAGAAACATTATTGAAATACGCCGCAAACGTTTTTTCTTCATAGTCCATAATATAATGAAATGTACTTTTGAATTCCCCTGTACACGTATCTGTGCACTTCAATAATGTGCATAAATTTTATGTTAAAATTGTTTTACATCATTAAAATACACCGCAAATGATTTTTCCCACATAGGCCATAATATAAAAGAATGCTTTTCAATGTCTATGTAAGTGAAGTATAAATTATTACACGCTTCATTATCAATGTCATTTATGCCATGATGAACATCAACAACGTATTTCTATTACATCACAATCCGAGTATATGTACGCTAGTTAGAGTACTGACAGACGAGCAGTCAAGCCCCACTCATAAACATTTTTCAACTATGTTGGAGAGTGCTAAACATCTGAGTACCCGTCCAAACGTTTTGTGTTGGATATGCAAATAGAAAATATAGAGGGCTTAGAGAAAAACGCGGGGCCTGGTAATAATTAAAATTCGACCCCCTCAACTAAAAACATGACACTATAAAACCTGTTAAGACGGAAACATAAACAATGTGTACGAAATACCGTTTTAGGTGGGTTGTTTCCGTCTTTATAGATACAATTGTAAGATATTTTTAGGGGAATCATGAAGATATTCCGTTTAAACCAGGATTCTGTTACAGTTACGCATTGCAAAATAAATTTGCCAGCTGACAGACTTTTATAAATTGCTATATTTTACCTTACAGTCTCATTATTTTTAGATTTACATTCTTATAGTTAATGATAAATTTTCGCGTTTCCTAAACGTTACAAACAGTTCCTTTACGTTACATTTGAGAACCCACATTAGTAACTAGGAAAAAATGAAAGCGCTAATGTTAAGTCTATGGGAGAGTTACTTTCGAATATCTCGCTTCCTTTTTAATATTTTAAAATGAATTTTTTGCATAAGATAGCTGAGAACGCTCGATAACCGGGCTAGTTTTTATTTTTTCAATTTTAGTTTCAGATATATTTTTTTAGATTACTTTGACTTTCATAACCGTTTGGAATCCGTTCTGAAATTTAAACTATCCTAACATAAAAAAAAACTATAACCAAAATCGAAAAAGTAAAAACTAGGCTGGTTGTCGATCATCCTCAGCAATCCTATGCAAAAACAATTATTCAAATATATTAAAATCAAAGCGAGAAATTTGAAAATGACGCCCCCAAGTGCTTAAATTTAGCGTTTTCATTTCTTCCCGTGTCTGAAATAGGCGTGCATGCATCCAATTCTTTGAACAGACTTGTATATTATTATATTTGAATTTTCCAAACATATCTTTCTATATATAGTTGAACTTGAAAATAAAATTAATCAATTCACTCTCATTCTCAACAATTCTTCCTGGTTCTTTTGTGTAGCCCTATATATAGTCTATAGATTAATCAAGTATGCAGAAATTTAGTTAAAAATGTATATCATAGCTGAAAACTCACTTTCAGCAATCATCACTAATAGACAATACTCATATACATCATTGTATCCAACATCTTTTATGTGCCCCTGTAAATGAAATAAAATGTGATGCACATCATATTTTAATGTAAGCATCTTGTAGTAAACCTCAGTAACGTATATTAGTTCCATCTTGTTTAAAATCGTGAAACATAGCTACAACACATGCTGCAAGCAGTTTTTTCTGTAATAAAGATGAACTGTTTTCTGTGACCCTGTAAATGAGTGATAGATGTTTTGCAACCCCTTCAGAAAGCATTTTTTTTCACCTTATAAATTCATATCAATTTCATTATGTTGCAACAGAGAAACGTTATTAAAATACGCTGCAAACGTTTTTTTCTTTATAGTCCATAGTATAACGAAATCCACTTTTGAATTCCCCTGTACACGTACCTGTGCACTTCAATAAGGTGCATAAATTTTATGTTTAAAATTGTTTTACATCATTAAAATACGTCGCAAATGATTTTTCCCACATAGGCCATAATATAAAAGAAAACTTTTGAATGTCCATATAAGTGAAGTATAAATTATTATAAAATAATACGTATTACAAAATAAATTTTCTAGCTAGCAGACTTTTATAAAATGCTATATTTGACCTTACATCTCATTATTTTTAGTTGTACATTATTAAAGTTAATGATAAATTTTAGCGTTTCCTTGAAGTTACAAAGAATATCTTTATGTTACCTTTGAGAATTCGCACTTGTTACGAGAACAAAATGTAAGCTCTAACGTTAAGTATATGGGAGAGTTATTTTCAAATATTTAACTTCCTTTTTAATATTTTTAAATGATTTTTTTGCATAGGATGGCTGAGGATGATCTACAACCGGGCTAGTTTTTACCCTTTCGATTTTGGTTTCAGATATTCAAAAAAAATTACCTTTACTTTCGGAACCGAGGTGAATCTGTTCTGAAATTGAAACTAACCTAATATATATATATTAAAAATACTAGAACCAAAATCTAAAAAGTAAAAGCTTGCCTGGTTGTAGATCGTCATCAGCTATCCTATGCAAAAAACTTCATTCAATAATTTTAAAATCAAAGCGAGAAATTTTAAAATAACGCCCCCATAGACTTAACATTAATGTTTTACTTTCTTCCCGTTTCTGAAGTGGGCTCTTAAAAAAAGATGTGTTACACAGGACAAATTTCGTTCTGCGATTGTTAAAGGTGTACTGTTCCCTTAAAAATAATAAATATTAAAGTAATGAATATTAAAAATATTTCTTCAAAGTTTTGAACAAGTTGATCTATAATTTTAAAGTTAACAATCTTTAAAACTTTCTAACTTTAAATTCTACTAATTTTTAATAAAAAAAAACTTTTTCGAACTTAAAATGTTAAATTGTCGAATATTTTATACATATACAAGAATGGGAGACTTGAAACCGTGTCTCCTGGCCAGGCCACAAACATGTTCTAGCAAATTATGACTTCGTAATTTTATTATTTGTTAACTATTTTAACTTAAAAAATACTTTAAAAAGAACGCGTCTATTTTTTTTACCGTTTTACTTAATAAACTATCTATATCCCCTGGTAAATTGTAAAAGTTGTACCTCCCACTGTACCTTTCAGAAATTGTATATATACAAACGAAATGCATATTTTCCTTCGTTATTCATAGAAATTTAGAATTTGAAATATTTCATTCTTTCAAGAGTATTTTGTTGAAATAAAACAATAATCGTAGAAAAAAATAAATGCAAGGTTTGAAATAGGAGTGATCTATTTTAATACGATACAATAATCCAATCACAATTAAATCGTTTCCATTTGCTAAAATGTTTGGATACTAGCCAATCATATTTTTAATAGGCGTGGTTTTCGTCGTCTTGGTAGAGGCGGAGAGCATAACATTACGAGGCGGTTTTTGACACATTTTTCATCAAAATCTTTACAAATTTTGCTCAGCCTAATTGTAGTAGAACTATTGAAAGCATGTTATTGGAAAGCTTAAACTCTATATTTTCGTTGTTATTAAAAAAATTTTCCTGAATTTTGCTGATATGAATGTTATAAGACTAAAAAGGACACAACACCTCGAATTTCACTGGATCCTAAATTGACAGGATCCTGAGAATTAAACTACAACGAAAATCGGAAAAGTAGAAAATAGCCCGTAAACAGATAGTCCTCAGCTATCCTGTGCAAAAAAAATCATTTAAAAATATTAAAAATCAAGCAAGATATTTGAAAATATTGTTCCCATAGACTTATCATTAGCGTTCGAACTTCAAGCCGTGACTAGTGTGGCCTCTTAAGATAGGACGCTTACTTATACAGCTTTGCGTGGAAAGATTACTAATTTGCAGTATTTTTGATTACTTGTTTGCCATTAATTTGCAATAAATTTGATACAGCATGAATTTAACTTGCACGACACGCTAGCTGCAAGTTCAAAGTGTGCTGACTTCGGCGTTTCCGTTTTCTTGCTAGCCGTCTAAGTGTTTGGGGCGTAATATTCCGTTCACTAAGCTCCAAGTTTCACAGCAATACAAGCAGTATTTAAGATAATATAATTCTATAGATTTAATGAATTTTAAATACATTGAAGAATGATTAATATTCTCAAGGATTACATTCATATTTGTAATTGAGTTTTTTTTTTTTTTATAATGTTGAAAGAATCATATTTTTTTAGCATTTAAAACAAAATGCAAAGAAAACAACATTACAATTTGGCCCTTTTGTAAGACGCTCGGAGGGCTAGAGTCTTGTTATGAACTTTCAGTCTTGTCATGCTGAGCTTGCTGCAACTTTGCAGGTTTTCAAAGCAAGACTGCCGCAAATTAAAAATGCTATCTAGGTAATGCCATTGATTTTTGGGAACATTTCCAATTAGATTTTAAAGCATAATTATAAATTTTCTGAAACCAAATGATTGGTTTTTTGGATGCAATTAATTATTTATTAAAAATTTTCAGCAACCTAATTGAATTAAGACATGTAAGAGAAACAACCCAATATTAATTTTAATTTAATGCTAATGCGGGTAAATCGTCATGTTTTTCTGTAACCATGGTTCTTGATCATAAAAATATTTTACTTGTCAATCGATAGCATTGAAAAAGACCAATATTTCGGGTTGAGAAGACTGATTAATCTAATATATAAAAACGAAAATTTGTCTGTCTGTCTATAGTTTTACACAAATTCACAGTTTGGAAGCCAGAATTGTGAAATGTTACGTACGTGTGTATTAAAACACAGCCGATGCAACTAAAGTATTGCGGAATGGAAATAATTTATAGTTAATTTTTAATTAATAAAAAAACCATGAATTTAACAGCAATTTCCTATCAAATTGAAGCATTTTTCGTTATAGCAGTTGACAATCTACAACAAAATTCTTATCACAACAAGTACTTTTCTATTGCATGATTTCCACGTGAAAAATGAAAATCTAACAAATAGTTTGGCGTAATTTAACAAACGTGAATATTACATTATATTCAAAATATAATGAACGTCAGCAGGTAAATATATAACATCTTATGAGTTCGAAGAAACGTATTGAAACATGATAAAAACCCGATATACCGGTAAATTTTAACATTTTGAAGTTCTCTGAATTTGATTTCGCTTCGCCATTTTTAAATCTATTCCATACATATAAGTCTGTGTATGCATGGATATTAGAATTTCCACAAACGTTTAGGTCCTTAGAGCTCATTCTTAGTGAAGAACTGAAATAAAGATGTCTTTGCGGCTTTTTTTATTGTTTGTTTTATACTGTATGTTTCATTTTAAAACTGATTTTTCAAAACAAATATTCTTAAAATTCCGCGCAACACCGGTTACTTTAGCTAGGGCACTATAAAAACGACTTGGAAATGTTTCCAAAAATCAGTGGCACCAAGGTTTCTAAAGCCAAGGAACGCATTTCGAAATCATTAAAACCACATAAGATGTTATTATACAGGGTCTCTCAAAAATGTAGTGACAAACTGTTAGAAAGGTAGGATACATCATAAGGATTGAGAATTGCATATAGCAATCAGGGGACTATTAATAGAAAGGAACTGACATATCACTAAATTAGAGAAGTTTCAACTGTAACCGCTTTCGCAGGGGTTGATTACCACCTTGAGAAATTTCCCCCAATAAATCTAAATAGAAATTTTCTCCTAATTAAAAAAAAAAATTCAGTCATAAATAATGGCATAAACAGATATTCATTTTTACTGGTGCCAGTTTACTTTGTCGGTAATTAGTCCCTGTGTTTCAGCCATATTTTGACAACTTAGACAACCTCCTGTCAGTGTCAGCGAAAAGATTATATGACCTGTGCAAACTGACACCAGTAAAAACAAATAGAAATTTCTATCATATTTGTAAGAAAATATTTCCATGAATAAGGCTCTTAAATAGGGCGAATTATTTTGTTCAAATTTACTGGTAGAAAGCTTGCCCCGACATTAATTACTAATTGTTGATCCGATTAAAAAAATCGCCGCCATGTTTTGACAACCTCCTCAGTTACTTCACTCGAAACATGTTGGTAGACCGTACACTATATGTCTACCCCTCTTTATTCATAACTCCATTATAGCAACCAATGACCAGAAACGTCAAACACCGTTAGGTGGTGCTGTTCACGGGAGAACTGGAGGGAAATATCTGCTTCATTGCCTTCATCTGAGCAGCAGTCGCCCTGAGAAGGACATGCAACATTTTTTACGGACAGGGAGCTGGCAGATATTCTCTTTGTGTACAAGTTGGCTGCAGTCAATGCACGAATAGCTCAAGGACAGTTTGGGCTAGGTTGGTCACGATTTCTTAGTTTGGTCTTACCTGTCGTATACCACTGATATCAGCAAGTTATCCCATCTTTTTTAAACACGTACTACCAGGCTTACTTACCCTGTGTTACAAAATGTGAGATGCAACATGTGGTTTGAACACGATGTGATGCACTGCCAAATTCTGTACCTTTATTTCTTGTACCTCTGTTACCACATCCCTTTGACATTTCCAGTCATGGTTTGCTATGCAATTCTCAAAACCTATGATGCGTCTAAACTCCCCTAAAAGTTTGTTGCTATGTTTTTGAGACGTCCTGTATATATTTTTTGGTTATAATATATTTTCCTAGCTTAAGAAACATCTGTCTTTTTTTACAGTGTACGAGTATTTTTTTTTGTATTAGAACACCACAGTTTCCCTTTTTAGGTGCGTTCGTAATTATATAAATACGTAGCACCTATAGTCGTCGTTCAGTCTGTCTGTCCGTCTGTCCGTCCGCATATAACAAAGCAGAAACTACCCAACCGAATGGTCTGAGATTTTAAATATATTATTGCTGCAAAATTTTGTCGAGTCATTTCAAATTTTATGAAAATCAGATGATTAGTTTAATTACAGGGACAGTCAAAAGTCTTCCGTTACATTTCGGCCTATGGGAAAAAATTATTACAAGTGCATTTTAATGATGTTACAGCCTTCCGAATGATCTGAAATTTTAAATATACAATTGTAGCAAAATTGTGCCGACTCATTTCAAATTTTATGAAAATCGGATGTATAGTTTAATTACAGGGACAGTCAAAAGTTTTCCGTTACATTAAGGCCAACGGGAAACATTTATTTTAAGTGAATTTTAATGATGTTACAGCCTTTCGAACAGAATGAAATTGAAGTGCACTAAAATATACATTCAACACAATATGCGGTACATAAAATATTTATAAAACTAGTTATAGTACGAACGCACCTCATTTACCACGTTTGACGCAATTTCCCACTTGTTTCCTTTGCCAGATATTTTACAATAATGCTGTATATTCTAAAACATGACGTAAGATATCTAATTTCTATCTTTTATTATGAGAACATTTTTTAAAGATATCCATCTAAGCGTAACAACATATTTCACTCTATGTACATTGTTTTAACATACAGTATTTTGTTTTATACTAGATTAATGATTATCGACAAAGTAATAAATCTTATATCTCTAGATAAATTTCTTTTTATCTCCGAAATGTGTAATAATGATCTGTTGAAAGAATTTTGCAAAAAACTTTACATTATCTCGGACATAACATTACCACGGGAGCTGATTAATTACAGCGATGAGCCCAAAAGGTTTTTTTTTTTTTAATTATTATTATTTTCTTTTCACTGTGTGATAGATTAATTTTCCAATAATCACTGCTTGGTGTGTTTTAATCGATAGTGTGAAAGATTATTATTTGTCCATAAGTATTATTTATTCCATATTTTTTTAACAGAAGGCAAAACATAAAAACCTCTAAACAATTGAAAGATGACTTATTTGAATTTTGTCTCTATTTTATTATCTTCTATCTTTACAAGAAGAAAGTATTGGATTCGTGAAAATTTTCGAGTTCCGGTTTTCAAAGAATTTATACGTTTTAGAAGGTCCTGAACATGATTTGATGGTTTTTACAAAATATCTGTCTGTAAATCTGTCTGTCACTCTGTGAGTATATATGACACAAATTTTGTGGGCACTCTTATCTCAAGAACTAATGCATGGAATTTCACAAAACTTTAGATTCAATAAGACCTTGATATAAACTGGTGCTCATTAGTTTTTGGTGTAAATCGCCTAACAGGTCTTGCTACTATGCTGCATTTTTCATGATTTCTGCAATAGCTCAATCTCAAGAACTAATGCACGAATTTTTATCAAACTTCAGATTAATGTATACTTTCGTAAACATTGGTACTGATTATGTTTTGGTGTAACTCAATCAATAGGTGGCTCTGCAGTGCTGGGTTTTTCACGAATTCCGCAATAGCGCTATCTCAAAATCTAATGCACGGATTTTCATCAAACTTCAGATTCAGTTACACGTTGACATATGTTGTTGCTGATTAGGTTTAGGTGGAAATCACCCAAAAGGTGGCGCTGCTGTGCTGCATTTTACATGACTTACACGATTTTATCGATAGTTATATCGCAAGAACTAATTCAAGGAATTTCGTATCTTTAGGATCTTCATGATGGACATAGATTGCCATTTAATTTTGGCACTGTGCTAGCACGTTTTGAAGTACTAACATATATGAGATAGACGAATGTTTTATGATTGGCACATATAACTAGTTTTATTTATTTTTCTTAATTATTTGTTTATTTCTCACATACAGCTGAAATGCAGAATATATAAATAAAAGAACGTTAAATGTAAAAGTCAGAATAGTTTTTTTTTTCCAAACATTTTTTCATAAGCATTCAATGTGCATCTTGAAATTCACGATTTTTTTATTTTTTTTACTGCATTTCATGTTTATTTCCCAAAATTCCCTCTACAATACATTACTCTTGCGTGGGCACTGAACTCGATTATGAAAAATTTCCTAATTTTTTTTACACGCTTGGTAGAGTGCGCTAGCAAGGGAATTTATTTTTTTTAAATATAACATTTTTGGTCTATTTCTTTTTTATGATAGAGCAACAGGGAAAAAAATTAACGTTATTTAAACTATCTTTTTACGACTCAATATGAGTAAAACCCGAAGGTTTTATTCTGGTTAATACCTGTACTGTACTATACTTTTATTTATTATCAATTTTTCTCAGGTATTATTTCAAAACAATGGGGTCCTTTATACATGTCTGTGTTATATGATTATCTCTAAAAAATAGTCATAAAAAGTTTTTATTCATCATTTGTAAATACGTTTATTGTTGTTTTTCAACAAAAAATTCTTTCTACAATTTATCTATAAAAACAGTATTCTACATTGGTATAATAAAATAGCAAAGTTTTACTTTTATTTCTAAAAATGCATTCTTTTAAAATCGTTCACGTTCTAAAAAATTACTAATTGGTTAGTTCTGTAGAAAACTAAAGATTCATTTAAGAACACAAGTCTTTATAAGTACATAAAATTCAAATTAAAACACATATTTACTCTGGTTCATCAAACTTCATCAGACAGTATTCTCTCCCCCTTTCTTTTTTGAATAACGTTTTCGCCTTCATCTAAGGCAGGCATGTCAAACTTGTTTACTACCGCTGGCCAAATGAAGAATTGTACGCGAAGCCACGGGCCACATTAACAAAACACAAGAAGCGGATTAATTTTATTACTATCATACAAAATGAAATCTCTATATTAAAAATACAGCCTTGTTAAAAATAAAAATAAAAATAAAAACTTGCAACATTTTTATGCTATTTGTTGGAAAAATTAAAATACGAAACAGAAAAGCTTTTAAAAATATTTATTAACTAAAATTACATCAATTTTAAAATTAGCAGACCCTTTTTATTTTGTGAAAATAAAAGTAGCGAAGATTTCGTATAGATTGAGTTGCCAAACATAAAGGAAAATATGTTAAAATAAAAATACAAACATACTTAAACTCATAGTGTCATTTAAAAATTTAAATGGCAAAGTTATACAAAAATATATTATTAAGCTTTTAATCCTGATCTTTGCATTTTTCTTTTAAGTTGTATTTGCTACTTTTCATAAAACCAACCGTTGAAAGAACACAATTGTTTGCAATACAAATTTATGAAATAACAAAATTTTCCTAATTCAGTAAAATTTATCAGCTATGATGATTGTACGGGGTTTAGGAATAATTCCACGAAGCTCCTCACTTGTTTTTAAGTACAAGTGATAAAAACTGCCTTTTAAAGCTATTTATTTATTTTGATTTTTTTTGTTTGTTTGTTTTACGTTTCATCATTAATTAGCACTATATTTTAATACATCTGGATGCATTTTTAGTACCAAACAAATACTGCATATTATTTTGTAATATCAAGTAAATCAAAGACAGCAGTAAAATAACTTATTAGTTTCAAACATTACTATAAGACTTTTATAAATCCTTAAATTTTCAGATTTAAAATTTGCTCTATTTAACTTTCCTACTGGTTATTTTTGCATCCCCAATCTTTTGGAGCTGAAATTTTAAAATGAGTTAGATTTGACCATATTCATTTAATATACTTTCTGATGTTTACATCTCCTAAAGCAAGGACAGTGTTGCCAGATTGTGGAATTTTTTTCCACCAAAAGAGCTACCAATATATTTTTTTCAAATAATCTTCTCTTTGTTTAAAAACAGAATTTTTATCATTAAATATAGTGAAGATAAATATTCTGAAAGAATGGCAAATATTTTGAATAAAAACTTTCTCCAACTTGGCAACACTGCAACATTTGCAAGTGTGTTCGTGCGAAATATATTTTCTGCATCAAACAAGATCTGAATCAAATATGGGGAAAATGCCAAAGGCTTGGCGGGCCACAGAGAAGTTTTTGGCGGGCCAAGTGTGGCCCGCGGGCCACGTGTTTGACATGTCTGATCTAAGGCATTCTCAGTTCAAATGAAAAAAAGATTTTATGTTTTTGGCCGATATTTTCTTTTTTCCCTCGTTTTTCCCTGTTGTTCATTTATGATCTGGCGCCATCTATTATCGACAGTTGCGTGGGTTATTTCGTTGACTATTTTTTCTCCATTCTCGTAGTTTAATATTGTGATTTCTATGGCTTCTCTGATTAAGGCATTGTGTAAACCGTCGTAGTTAGCTATTTTTTCAATGGATATTGTGTTAATTTTAATCGGGGTTTCTATGTTGGCTCTTGCTATGGCTGTTGCTTGGTTATAATTCTTTAAATCCCGGATATGCTCCTCCAGTCTTTTTTCAATTTTTCTTTTTGTCATTCCTACGTAAAAAAAATTCATCGTTTTTGTAATTTTTACAAGAGATTTTATATATTCCGCCTGTTTGTAGATTATCACATTTGTCTGTATCGTTCCATATTAGTTTAAAGAGGAATGGATTTGGCGTTATCGGTACCTGTTTCCCTAGTTTATCTATTTCTCTTTTTATTTTAAGTGAAATTCCGTTTAAGAAAGGAATGGGGGTATAAACTCTTGTTTTTTCTTCTGTGCTGGCTGGATCAATTCAATCTTTTCTGTAGCTTTCTGTATTAGTTTCTGGATAATTTTTTTCGAATGTCCTGCATTGGTTCCTATTTCTTCTATTATTTTTAACTCTTGCTTTAATAATTTTTCGTTCGAACGTATGTGAAGTGCTCTGTTTACAAATTTTTAGAAATAAAAGTAAAACTTTGCTATTTTATTATACCAATGCAGAATACTGTTTTTATAGATAAATTGTAGAAAGAATATTTTGTTGAAAAACAACAGTAAACGTATTTACAAATGATGAATAAAAAACTTTTTATGACTATTTTTTAGAGATAAGCATTCAACACAGACATGTATAAAGGACCCCATTGTTTTGAAATAATACCTGAGAAAAATTGGTAATAAATAAAAGTATAAAAGTATAGAAAAGTGTAGTATCTTTTTACGATTTCTATATTGATGTCGAAACGTATCACAGTAAATTAATATTGAAATATTAATTGATAAAAACACATTTAAAAACATATTAATCTTCATTTTTTTTATAATTTAATTTCTACTTTTTAGTCTTTAAAATGTGTCATTGTTGCAGTTTCACAGCGATTTGACATATTTTGGTGAGCGTGTATTAGAGCATAATTAAATCCATTGTTTTCTCAACATCCATAAAATTGCACACGTTACTGAGCACATTTGGCGATTGATCACCTGTGGCAGTCTAATTGGGAAATGCCTTAAAATTGACGTATTATTTAAAAATAAATTGTAAATATATTAAAGATAAGTTCATAATAATACTGTAAAAACAAAAAAAACGGACTAAAAAACGGAAATTCTACTGGCAATCGAGACGCCAGTACTATTTCCGTATTTTAACGGAAAATTTCCCCCGTAAATTACAGAAAAAATTCCGTTTTTCTGGAATTTACGGGAGAAATTTTCCGTTAAAATAAGGAAATAGTACTGGCGTCACGACTGCCAGTAAAATTTCCGTTTTTTAGTCCTTTTTTTTTTTTTCTTTTACAGTGAATTACATCCGCCTCGATCAACCCTGATTAGGTTGGACCATGATACCAATTAAAACTCCTTAACCCGTTCAAAGTTGATTTTTTAGTCGAACATTGAAAATACCAGGTTTAAGCATAAGATTCATGATTATCTATATCTTTTTCATAAAATGTTCTTAAATCTGATTTCAAATCCTCATTTCCCACATTTAACAACATACAGTTATCAAATATCAAGTCCATTTTTACTTCTTTTATGAAGTCTACATCCATACCCACGGACACACGACTTTCTTACCTCTGTGTGACACCCAGTATGGAAAATATTGGCAATACAAAAAGCAAATGCTATCGAACATTCTCAGTTATTGTTTACTTTCCAATCTCTTTTAATGTTCTTCAAATTGACAAAAAAAAAATTCCAAATACACTCATTTGCTCTTCTAAGTAATATAAAACAATTTAACTATGTATTTTATTTCTGAGTGAATTTTTCAATTAAACAAGAACGAAAAATCATGCGTTAAACATAGATTATGAAACACTTTCCAACACTTCCTGAATGTTTTAACACAACTTCGTTATTTAGGGAAATAAGGTAAATTAGATAACTAAGTAAACATTATATAAAACGCATAAAGCATTTGAAAAACTGATTTTAGGAGTTACCGTCCATAGCCAAATATGTATTCCAATTCTTTTTAACAACCCTGTATTTGATCTATAGGTTGATATATATACTATATAATGGGAAAATTTAGTTTAGCAAGGAAATGCATAACAGGTTGAAATTCATCTTTCAGCAATTTATACTAATAGATAGAAACATACTTGAATACTCTTGTACAGCCCTGTAGTTTATCTAGTACCTTTATTACATGCCACTATTTAGCTAAAATTTAATTCAAACTAAAACATTCTTAAAACTACTGAAATTACATTTCCAGAAATTATCACCCATGTATCCAACTCTTTGCGTGGCCCTGTATATCATTTTATCTATATTCTACAAATGTTTCTTAGTAAACTAAATTCAGTTCAGCGTAAAAATGAATAACTCTTTTAAAACCTCCCTTTAAGCAATTTATGCCATTACTCAGTAACATTTGCGAATTCATTTCTGTAGCCCTGTATATGAACTATAGCATTTATACGCGCTTTATAGTATGCATAAATATAGTGAAAAAGGACATATCATAATTAAAAATTCATTTCGAGAAATCATTACTAAAATACGGTAATTCGGATACAATATAGTGTCTGAAATCTTTTCAAATACACCGCAAACAATTCCCCCTATACCTTTATGAACGGAATTCTTTTGTGTGGCCCTGTAAATGAACAATGACTATTCTTTGCACCGCATATTCAAAAGAATGTATATTTTAGTGGACTTCATAAATGAATATCAATTTTACTTTGTTTGAAAGAGTGTAACACCATTAAAAATCATTTGAAACAATTTTTTCCCATTGGCCGTAATGTAACGGAAAACTTTTGACTGTCCCTGTAAATGAACTAAACATGCTACAAACTCCATTTGAAATAGGGAACGTGCTATGTTAGGGGTCACTAACATCCCAAAATTTCAAAACGATCCGAGCATATTTACGAGAGTTAGAGCGTGGACAGACGGACAGACAAACCGAAGTCATAAACAGTTTTCAACTTTGTTGGAAAGTGCTAATCAACTTTGTTGGAAAGTGTTAAAAACAAGTCGGAAATTGCACATCAAACATAGAAAATGAGTCGCTCTTGTACTATAACTAGTTTTATAATTATTCAGATCTTGGTGCATTAGCTGCTGCACTCTTATACAAAAGGCATGAATGCAAAGCTTATTACGATTATATAAATTAAATTCAGTAATACGGAAATAATAGGACTCCATCTTAAATAGGACGTCATCAACATGATAATCTAGAATCATTACCTATCATCGGATATCACTCATTTAATTACGTATGGTAGGATTTAATAGATTGAAGAATAAACTTTTATTAGTAACTTTTTAAATTTGGATTCAATTTTCCTAAAATTTTAAATGACTCGACAAAATTCTGAAACGTTTCTATACATATTAACTTTCAAACCATTCGGTTGGGTAGTTTTTGCGCTGTTATATACGGACAGACAGACCAACCAGACGATGACTACAGGTGCTATATAATTACGAACGCACCTAAAAACAATAAAATTTAAATGTACTCACTTGTAGAGCAATAAATGCTCTTTCAAATAATATAAAACCTTTTACCGATGCATTTTATTTCTGTGTTTTTTTAATAGGAAAAAAAGTTCATAATTATTCCTTGATTATATATTATTGCATTTAAAGGCGTTTGTTCCCAGTTTAAAACATGAGAATGTTAGAATTATAGCAAATTCATTTCATACTTGTTATTTTCAGTTTTATACAGTGAACTAGGAACATTTATAATATTTCCCAAGTTCTTTCCTTTTATTTCGAGCAATACCGATTGCGCAGTAAACTGGAGAGTTATGGCTGTGTAATCGCGAAGAAATATCTTCGTCTTATTGAACTCCAGATATCTTCGATTAAGTTAGGCGAAGACTTCTTTTCTAAATTATTGATGCCAAAATATCGAAGAAATTGGCAGCCATAGCTATTTCATAGTTGTTTGACAACATGTGTTAAGAAAACCGCGAAATTAATACACCACGCTATTCAGATTTCAAATTTGTTGCAATGAATTGTCCTGAACGTACTTTATATTTACCAACAAATTTGTTAAGGCATTTGTTATTATGATACTGGAGTAGTGAATTCTAAAACTGTGAGCCATTTTTTTTTAGTGTGCTACGAACACAAGTAATAAATATAATCTTCGAAATCTATGAAAATAATCTTTGAAAAGTAATTTAAATCAATAAAATTTAAAGATGTGATTTTTATTAATTGGTATTCATAATTTCCCAGGTACCTTTTTCTGCTTGTTAGATACTTCATTCCAGAGAAGGGCGATGCAGTTTTCGTTCTCTAAAATGTTAAAATAAGTAAATTCTGCCTATAACGGAGTCTATTTAAAACAGAATTGCAAGGACAAATTTTATTTTGCACTTTAAATATGGGACAATAAGTAATAATATTTCAATTATCTCTATATTTATAGTAAGACAAAAAGATAATTATCTGCATTACAGATTAAGAAAGAATGTTCACTTCTATATGAGCTTTATAAAATCATAATCATTCTAGCCCATGTAGTTTCGACCTGCTGTTTCTTCAAACATTGTTTACGAGTTCTTCAGCTATATTTTCGGTTACTTCCGCAGTTGTTTTATATTGGATGCATCCGAATGCCATTTAATGTGTTGACATCTATTGATGAAAGAAACTTTCTTTAGAACACGGTAAACGCAAATCGTAAGATTCCAAAACCTTGAAAAATTCTTGAAATTCCTTGAATTATAGACTTGTGTAGATCGTATATAACTTTAGAGAATAGACTCAGAGGTGGACGCGCTGGGCGCTAGAAAAATAATATTTTTTTGATAGGTAGAGTTGTAAATAGATAAAGATACAGTTTTAAGTGTTAAAAGTGTTAAGTGTTAAACTATATCTTTCGATGCTTCTGACTCTATACCGAAAAAACTCAAAATGTCTAGGAAGCTTCCCAAAGTTAAATTTCCTGGAATTATGGACCCATTAACGTAACTGTACCAATAGTGGCCACTTTAAGAAAATTTTTCGCCTCTTCTTATTGTATGATTTAGTGTTTCCGACAAAAGCGTGTGTTCCGTATCTCTATTAACTACACAAGCCTGCATGTTTTTGGGTTTAATTTTTGATAATTGATTTTTATGTATTTTTTAGCGCTGAATCCGAAAATGACCTTCATTTTTAACCATCAAGTCAGGATTTTTTCCAAATCGTAAATTTCAATGGTAAAAAGTCAAAAAATAGAGAATATCTGATACTGAAAGATACATGAAATGGTTGTGTTTCTTAACTTTTGATAACTGATTTTTATATATATTTTTAGTGCTGAATTCGAAAATGACACCCACTTTTAAACATCAAGTCAGGAAATTTTGCAAATCGTAAATTTCAAAGTAAAAAAATAGCAAAATTCTGATACTTTAAAATAGATGTGATGGTTGTGCTTTTTAAATTTTGAAAATTGATTTTTATGTATTTTTCAGCACTAAATCTGAAAATAACCTTCACTTTTAACCATCACTTCAAAATTTTTCGCTAATCGTAAATTTCGAAGTTAAATTGTAAAAAAATGGCAAAAAATCCTGACGTGATGGTAAAAAATGAAGGCCATTTTAGGATTCAGCGCTACAAAATACGTAAGAATCAATTATCAAAAGCTAGGTAATTTGACACAACACAAATTTTGCAGGCTTCTGCTATTTCTACACATGACTATGACTCTTTAAACATTTTTCCGTGTGTACGAAGTACCTAGACAGTACTTAGGGTATATTGAAGAGTCATAATTGAAATCTAATAATATTTAATATACAATCTTGTCTATATGATGAGTTACAAATAGTTATATACAGAATTAGTATTACAGAATTTGCGGCTTACTAGGCGAACTTATAAGATTACATCTTACTCTCGCGTGGCTGGGAAGTCTGTCCTCTTCGAAAGCCCATGAACAACTCTTTACACTTACATTGCATTTTTAATCTCAGCGCTTATATCTGCTGATGTGTTTACAACAGCATAGAAATCATAAATTAGAACATTTCAAGAACGCTTTTCGCGCATTTTCACCCCTTTTATATTTCATTTAATTTTACTGCTCTTACAGAGCATTTATATCTTACAAGTAGCTTCCATACCCAATTTCAAGTTTCTAGTCCCTTTACTATCACAAAAATCACAATTTAGAAAGTTTTTTGCTACTGTAAATCCGAGGTGGTAGTGCACTGATATAAAAGATGGCCTATGTTGGAACAGTGATAGTCACCATCAATTTACTATCATTACTTTTGAAATAGGTTGGTAATTTCTGAGATTTGATAGAAATTGTGATTTAGAACATTTTTAGAACTCTTTTTGCACATCTCACGGATTATTTTAGAGCTGTATTTAGAGAGCATTTATATCTTATAAATATCTACTACGCCAAATTTCAAGTTCCTATTTCTAAAAAATGTCTAGAAATCGTTTTAAAAAATGCTTTCAGAGAGCATTTATATCATATAAATATCTACTACGTCAAATTTCAAATTCCTATTTCTAACGTTTGTCCAAAAACCGTAATTTAAAACGTTGTCAGAATGTTTTTCACTTATTTTACCCCTTTTAAATTTCGGATTTTTTTCCGACTGTACTTAGAGAGCATTCATGTGTTACAAATATGTAACATGACAAATTTCAAGTTTCTAGCCTCTTCAGTATCACAAAAATTGCAATTTGGATCTTTTTTTGGTCCTGAAACTATCTGGACGTAGTGACACCGACATAAAATATAGCCTATGTTTGAACAGGGGCTATCACAACCAATTTGCAACCATTATTTTTAAAATCAGTTTGGCGTTTCCTGAGATTTCGTTGAAATCGCAATTTAAAATATTTTTTGCTTCTGCAATTCCAGGTGGTAGGGGCACCGATGTAAAAAACAGCATATGTTGGAGCAGGGACGTTCACCATCAATTTGCTACCATTACTTTTGAAAACACAGTAATATTTCGTGATATTTCGTAGAAATCGTAATTTAGATTGTTTTTAGAACACTTTTCGCGCATTTTCACCCGTTTTAAATTTTGAATTTTTTGTAACTGTTCTTAGAGATGATTTTTATGTTATAAGTAGCTTCCATTCCAAATTTTAAGTTTCTAGGCCTGTAACACAATAATCGTATTTTTAGAACTCTTTTGCTCCTACACCCCCTTCGGGGTTGTGGCACCAACATCAAATATAGCCTATTTTGGAACGGGGACTAACACCATCATTTTTTAATTATCACTTATGTAATCGGTTACTTATGTAATCGGTCACTTATGTAATCGGCTCTAGTTAAAATTTAAATATGCATATATGGCAATTTCTTTGCACATTTACGCTGATTAACTTATTCTTTTGTACTCTCTCTGTTCCTAATTAGTTGCTACTTTTGAATTCTTTTGTACTGATTATTGATACTGATTATTTTATGACTTTGTTTGAATATTTTGCAGAGATCTCAGGACCAAGCATTCCCTCCGTCTCTTCTTAAATCCGTAACAAATTAGTTTAAAAAAATCCAGGGTTCGCTTTAAAGCCACGCTCCACAATGTTATGATTCTTCCACCAGAAATCGCATAAAACTATCTTCTAGCTAATGAATCGTGAATTCATTAGGAAGAAAATTATCTTTCTGGTATACTGATGGTATGGTCCTTGCAAAATAGGGCGTGACTTAAGAGCGTGAGAACCCAGTAAATTTGCTTCGAAAAATTTGTCCCAAAATAAGTGCTATATTTGTGGAAAGTAAAAAATGAGAATTGAAATACCAAGTTGTGATAATTTTAATTGCAAATAAAACAGTTTTAATTGATATTTAAGGAATTTACTGCATATAATATAGGTTCGGGATAACATGCCAGGTTTCGCGGAAGAAGATTTTGACGACGAAGTTTTTCCTTATTGAGATGACTTATTTTGTGCGAGTTGCCTCCGCCTGACATCATAATGTTTTCCGTACATGTTTGTAAAATTAAAAATACATTGTCAAGTTTCCCTACTTCTAGTCCATTTTGAAGGTGCATAAAATCTGTTTTATCCACTCCCACAGTAAATCAAGTCTGTAAACAGATGACTTCTATGATAAAGTATGTAAAAATCTCAGTTTTTTTCCAAAATGGATTTGGTCTACTATGGTTGTGAGCCCCTCATGTAATATTGATATACAGTAGCAAGCATACTTTAAAAACGGTAGAGTATATATTTTTATGCAAAATAACGAAATATATTTTATAAAAATTGTTTTTAATGTAAATGATTACAAATAACGTGAGGAATTTTCTGAATGAAAAAATAATGTGTCATGTTTTTAATAACTTGAATAACATATAATGAAAAATATGTTCATACTGTTGATATTGTGTACCATACTGTGTTGTTTTGCAACAATACTGTACGTGATGGAGGAAAATGGGGGTCCTTTTTGGATTTAGAACCCAAAAATATATTTAAACAAAACTATCGCATGGAACTGAAAAAAAAAATATTTTTTTTGCAGACCTGTGTTATCCATAAGATACAGTATTTTAGCGCTAAACTGAAATCCACCAACAAAAAGACAGATTTTTAGTTTGTTTTGAACATAAAATTAATATCATGTTGAATTGTATCATGTTATCGTACTTCGGGATACAGAACTGTCAGAAAAAAACAAATTTTTCTGTGTCACTGTAAATTAACGATAAATTCTAGACACATCTATTACACATGACGTATCTTGTAGGAAGCCTCTGCAATGTATATAAACCTCATTATATTTTAAATAGTGTTAACGATTCAAACAGTTTTTCCCCGTAGAATATTATGTAACCAAATTCTTTTGTGTGTCGCTGTAACAGAATGACAGATAGTTTGTGCATCTTATAAATTGAATTTCATTCTATTTGTAGTAGTGAAACATGATAAAAATTCATATCACAAATGATTTCTTTACATATACCATCATTTAATGGATATGTTTATGAGTTCTTCTGTAACCGAATGATAAATGCTACGCTATGTATTGTATAGTAAGCATTCATTATTGGTGTAAATAAATTTCAATATGCTTGAGATAGTGTAACACCATTAAAATACACTGCAAACGTTTTCCGTATAGATCATAATGTAACGGCATTGCTTGTAGCGCCCTGTAAACGAACCGTAACTTCTACGCTCCTCAATTTCAATACCGAATGTGACATGGTAAACCTCAATAACGTCTATCAAATATATGGTAATCCGAGAATATTTACGCGAGTTAGATCGATGACAGCCGGCCAGACAAAACGAATGCATACACAATTGTCAACTGGTAAGGAAAAATATATTGGAAAGTGTTTAAAGGGGAAATTAATTAACCCAAGAATACTAGACGTAGTACACGACTATAGTATTTTAACGTTAAGCAGTCATGATAATTACGAACGTCTAGTATTCTAAGGTTAAATAAACGCTAGAATTCCATTTAAATTCCATTGTTTTGCCTTTTTAATGTGAAGAATAGCGTTACTTTCTTACAGGAATGAAAATGATACCTTGAAAAAAGAGCTCATTAAAAATCAGTCTCACACTATTAAGTAAAATGAATTTTTATCTTTAAGTGTGCATATTTTTAATTGTTTCGGCAAGGAAATTACGAAAACGTGATTTGACGCTAAAATGAAGTGTTAAGCGTTGTTCTCTGCTGCAGTCTTCCAAAACTAATTACGTAGAAAAGCTCTTTAGAATGATTTTCTTAATGAATTGTAAACGTTTATCAACGCATTAAAAGAAAAAAATAATAATAAATAAATAAAATTCTGAAGAGGAGTTTATAATCTTTCATATTTACGTAATCATTAAACGTGGTTATTGGAATTAATTTATTATTTGAAACATTAAATATTATGAAACCATGATAAGGTAATCAACTCTAATATGTATCCCGTTTAATAGTTTTTGTGCATTCATCAGAAACAAAACATATTAAGTTTTGTTTAAGATAGAAATAACAACTTCTACAGATATTTCTATAGATTTTGGTTAAAACAGCCTATAAAAAACTGTCCATAATTCTATATGAATCTATAATACTTTTTCTCTATTTTTTTTTTTATAGAATTCTATAAAAAAAATTTTAAGGGATCCCAGTTTTCTAAAAATTTCTTAGTAACCTTACAGATTTTTTGATTTATAGTGCAAACGTATATCTGTTACACAAATTTTTGTTCTTGCCGTTACATAATAAGCATTCCAGTGGCCTAGAAAATTATTAGTAACTTTATAGATATTTTATACAGTGTAGACAATACTCTAACCGAATTCTTTTGTGTGTCCCTGTCAATAAAAGATAAATGTCTGCACAGCCTATTCTATAGGTAAATAATTTACTCAGTGATGTACTATATCAATTTCAGTATATTTGAAATAGTATAAAATCATTAAAATACACAGCAAACAATTTTTCTTCCGTAGAACACAATGTAATGGCATAATTTTGAGTGTCTCTGTAAAGGAACTAACAATGCTACACGCTTCATCTTTAATACTGAACAGACTGCGGTAAACTTTAATAAGATAAACCAATTACATGTCAATCAAACTTTATTTATGTCCATTAGATCACGGACAGGTGACCAAACAGACAAAGCGAAGTCGTAATCAATTTTCAACTATGTTCGAAAGTGTTAAAGATGCGCAGAACAAATATAATTGTTACTGACCTACTTAAAACAAATTAAATTGTATATCTCTAAAAATAAGGCCAGAGACCTTTTTAACACTTTCCAAGAAAGTTGAAAAGTGTTTGCGCATTCGGTTTGTCTGTCCGTCTCTCCACGTTCTAACTCTCGTAAATATACTCAGATTTTCATGCAATTGATAAAGATTATTTAGGGTCACCAAAGCATGTTTGGTATTGTATACGACGTATGTAGGTTTAATAGTTCATTTACAGGGCACTCAAAAGTAATCTATTACATTATCGTATATGTAGAAAAATCGTTTGCATAGTATTTTAATGGTATTTATGCTAATTCAAATGTATTAAAACTGATATAAATCACTGAATTTCACTACTATCACGTTAGAATAGGACATTAATAGCATTTTTATTCATTTACAGAGACACACAGAAGAAATCGGTTACAGTACTGTCTTTGAGTAATAATTGCTAGAGTGTACGGTTTAAAATTCGGTATTTTGGTAATTTTGGTATTCGGTATTTAAATGTAATTAATTTTTTACATGTTACTCGTTATATGTAAATTCTATACCGCATATACAGGGCTACACAAAAGTATTCACATACCATTCTCCTTATTACATGAAATTGCTCAAGGGGAATTTTCAACTGAAGTACATGTATTTCTTAAGTGAAATAAATGTTTGCATGCATGTAGTTAATAGACACAAATCTATGTATCATCTACGGGGCTGCTGAAAAAATCCGGATACTTTTACGATTGTAGGTGGGAACAGCTGAAAATGGGTTTTGAAATGCGTTATGCCTTTCCGTATAGTTGAGTTAGACGTAATATTTAAATGTTTTAAACGGTGCAGTTTTGTTACATAATTCTGAATGTGCTGGAAAGTGTTTCATAATCTATGCTTGACGCATAATTTTTTCCTCCTTGTTTGAATTAAAAATTAATATAAGACTTGTTCTTATTTCCGGCGAAATGCGATGTTTAGTTCAAGCGAAACATTTAATTCCTTTCTATGTTTCAATGATTTTTGCTTATTCTGGACAATATTTCCTGTCGTCACACCTTTTACAATTTCTCTTCAAAAAGGAACATCTTTTATTTTAAAAACACTTATTGCGGAAACGTTTCAGAAAACTGACCTTTTAAAGAGGAACATAAATTTTATTTTGTAAAGTTAAGGACCATTTACGCAACAGGAAACATAAATATGTTTCATGAATGTAGGTATCTTTTGGGATTTTCACCGCAATTCGTGCATTTCGGTTTTATTCTGAAACGTACAGTTTTACACTTTTGTCGCCATATTTAAATGGAGAAAACACGAATTTTATTTAAGTATTTTTTTTATGGAAACCCCTGAGAGATATTTAGCATTTAATGTATTTTTTTAGATTGCAGACAAACAACACCAAGCAACATTTTAATATAGAAAATACCAATTATGTATGCAAACATGGGTTTTAAATTTAATTAAAAGCGATCAAAGCAGCATGCTAGAATTAATAGCCGAAGAAATGGCCAAACATTTCGCTTCTTACAGCTGCTTTTTCATTCTGATAATTAAAGTAGTTTAACCCTTCCAGACGCAAAGTAATTCTATTCGCAAAATAATGAAATCATCAAATCACACCAGCATTTATAAACGAATTTAATTGAAAATAAGTAAAAGTGTTTATTCACGAATTTAATAATATATATATTTTTTTTTAAATTCGAAACGTCTGTTGTCGATGTAGCCCTTGGGCATTAAAATTAAATGATGCACAAATGCATCACCGCCATTCAAGGGGTTGTGTAGTTCGATTTGGTTCAAAAGGTTGTGTAGTTATATTTACCAATTTCCTTTTTATAATGCTATTTAAGATTTTCAATTTAACCGTCTAAGTGTTTGGGGCGTAATATTCCGTTTATTAAGTTCCAGGTATCACAGCAATACAAGCAATATTTAAGATAATATAATTCTATAGATTTAATGAATTTTAAATACATTGAAGAATGATTAATACTCTCAAGGATTACATTCATATTTGTAATTGAGCTTTCTTTATAATGTTGAAAGAATCATATTTTCTTAGCATTTAAAAGAAAATGCAGAGAAAACAACATTACAATTTTACTCTTTTGCAAGACGCTCGGAGGGCTATATTATAAAAGTCATATGTGTCTGTGAGTAACGCTGATGTGATTTTGACAATGGCAACACCTGACGCTTTTGCTTTTACTGCAATTTTTAAACGTCTAAACATCGCACATTTTCACTTTTTACACCGTCGAATAGATTTAAAAAAATCCTTCTTTGAAATGTAACTTGTTTGAAAACTCTATCACAATTTACTGATTCTTTAAAGTTTCAAAAATAATTTTCAAAAAGGATTTTTTTTAAATCTTCTCTATCACGTCTGACGGTTATGAAAGTTTGTACTTTAAATAATATAAATAGTTGAGAATTTGTTTCCGGCTAATATTCTATAGTGAATTAAATCTTAATCATTGAATAAATAAAATAATAAAGCTGAAACACAAATTTAACAGACATGTAATTTATCTGCGCATGTATCAGACATGTAATGCCACTGAAATTATTTTCCGGCTATTAACTCCTGCCTGAAGAATACGAAAGTATAGCTTTCAATAAATTTCAAAAACTTATTTGAATAGATTGTTGATACCTTTCATATAGAAAATGCTGTTTGGGGGCTCTAGGTTTGATCACCTAGTTTTTATAGACTTGAGAGTACCTCGTTTAAATATTTCAAACATTTTCTAGATGAAAAATGTTGAACATAGTCAAATTTAGACAGTTTCGTGTGTAAAAGTTTCTTTATTTACCATATAGCGAATAGAAATAAAAGTCTCATTCAAGAAATGGTATAAAAAGTTACAAATAAAGTATTAAGTACATTAATAAACAGGAAATTTATAAAAAAGTTTGCAGCATCATAGCAAAGAAAGTTTCAAAATACTTTTAAAATTTATTCATATATCTATTTTGGGTTGGGTCTATTTTAAACTTCTGACTGAGAACTTTTTTAAATTTTCAAGAGAAAAACTTATTATTTTAATTTTTGTATTATTATATCTGCAACACTACATTTGCATTAATGATAATAATAACTGACAGAAAATGCGCTAGTGAAAAAAACAAAATTGCCCCCCCCCCCTAAAATGTCAAACTACCCCCGGTGAGGCGTACTGCCCTACGTTGGAAGCCGCTGCAAATAGATGACTTCAAGTCTGAATTTTGAAATTAACTTATTTTCAGCATAAATGTTAGTTCTTACACACTCAGGCTCAGAAAAAACTTTATTTTGTTATTGTATATGAAATTTTATGTAACAGAGTTTTGCATATGGTTCTATTTCATTTATTTTATTCCAGTTAATATAAGCTATTATAATTTGTCCAAACTAAAGATATAATTATTTCTCTGTTTTAAAAGGAAAAACTGTTCTATTTCTAGATATACCTTCAGCTCTTAATTTTCAAAATAATCTTTTATTTTAAGAACACTGATTGTAAAAGCATTGTAGAAAAGTGTAATTTAAAGATGAACATAAGTATTTTTTGTTTAGTTTAGGATCATTTAAGCAGCAGAAATATAAATATGTTTCATGAATGTAGATATTTTCAACGATTTCCGCTACATTTCTTACGCATTGATTGCTATCCTATTTTATTTTGAAGCAAAAGGGCTACAAAAGCATTGCGATATACAAGCATCTGAAAGGAATGAATTATTTTACGAGAATTTCGAAATTGTTTCAATCTTTTCGCTTGAATTACTGTAAGTCATGTGTGATTACGTCGTGTGTACGTCACGTCGATTAGTGAAATCAGAGGACGTACTGGCTGTCAAGGGGTTAATGGTTTAACTGTCTTTCCCTTCGAGTTCCAGTTTATATATTAGGGTTTCGTTCACTTGACGAAACCTTATTCGTCTCACTCCTCTGTCTGTTACAGAGCCCGTTCTCAGAAACCATATACGTTGCACACTTGGAATTTTCGATTCTTACAGGTGAACACCTCACATCAAACGACAAATCATAAAATTTTGAAAAAATCTTATATTTAGTAGTCTGGTCTCTAACTTGTGTATTTTAAGCTTTTTTTAAATTCTAACTGAGCCCTTAATTAAGTTGAAGACTTGAAATTTTGAATACTTATAGCTGAATACTTGCGATCACACGACAAATCATAAAAATTTCAAAAAGTCTTATAATTACCCCCTCCCTTCTCTAACTTGTGTATTTTAAGCAATTTTTCTAACCTCCACCCTTTTCACCCGGGGGGCTCTTTTCTAACTTTTGCCGACACTCCTTTGACCACTCTTTCATATATGCACCATAGCCTTACATATTTTAGTTCCACTTTTTACCGCCAGGGAGCGTCTAACTATCTCGGGTGGTATGGGGCCGATCTCCTCGACTAATATAACTACAGATAGGTTGTAAAACGGAGTTTTGTTTGGATAGAGGTTTGTTTAGAATAAAGTGCGCCCCCTGATTGCGAAATGTGGAACTAACAGATTTTGCAAAAGGATAAAGTGTTTTGAAAGGAATATTAAACGAAACCCTCTAAGCGATCTGTGATTACACTTACCCACTTGTTTTTGGCTTGGAAAAATTCAGATTGGTTTCGAGCCGAGTTTCAGGTTGATGAATTATTTTTCACGGGATTGGTTTGAGCTTTAGTTTGATTTTAAGCAGAATTTTCCAGTTCAGAATTTTTCGGGTACAACTCGATCCGTGTAAGACTTTATCGGGAATTAAAATTATTTTTAAAGATTTATAACAGATAATGATTCCTTTAATTTTCTAAAAGAAACCTCATTTAGCGCAATAACATTACATTGATATATATGTTAGAACATATTATGATTTAAACAATAAATTAAATGCACTTATTTATGAAAAATATAAAAATACATATTATTTTGAAAAAAATCATTGAAGTATGACAATTTTGTTGATTAGCTTAATTATTTACCTTATATATGGCAGTTAATAATTTTTCATCGATGACTTTTAACTGAAAGATGATTACTTTTGAATAATAAATGTTACAGGGTGACGAAAGATCAGGGAAAAATACAGTCAAAGAAAGAGGAATATACCAGTATTTTTTTATAGAAAAATTCATTTTCTTTTTCATTGCGTGATAGTATAACGCGAATTTTTCCATAAGAAAATTTTAGTATGTTTCCGAATTTTACTTTGTTTTTCTCTGATTTGTAGCTAACATGTGTTAATGATGCCCAATTTGCAAAACATGTGTCATTTTGTATATTAATTAAAGTTTAATGATGATGCAATTAAAAGAAATATTTGTTAACCAGTATTTTTTTTTTTAAATATACATAATTCTAGAAAAATAAGGAAGGCTTGAATGGTATCTTCTATATAGTTATTTAATTGATCTCTAGAATTCAGTTCCGTTTATAGGAGCTATTCTTTGAGATTTAAAAGATTTGTAAAATACTTTAATTCTCCAATCATTAAATTGCATTACGACAGTTTTTTAGTTGGCCATATTTGTTAATATTGGTAAAATTTACATTATCTATTGCCACAATATTGTGGTGTTTACATTTTGCCCTCAATACAACAATATTAGATATAACAATTTTGCTATTTTATTGACAATATTTCAAAAGCCAACATATGTGCAGTATTGCATTTCATTTCAAATTCTTCCTATGTAAAGCCAATATCTATATTATAAAGCAAACTAATGTTCGTGAGTATAGCTAATGTCATCGAGGCTTGATTACAAACAGGGTAAACTTCCACCAGTAAAAAGGAATAGACATTTTTACCTTATTCATCACAGTAATTTTTCATGAATTTGGATTTAAATAAGACGAAAATTTCTATTAAAATTTACTGTTGGAAGTTTTCCCTGTTGGTAATCAGGTGCTGGATCTTATATCGACGATGCAAAGGATCTAAGCAAAACATTTATTTCTTTTTTCTTATAAATTTAATTACTTCTAAACATCGCATAAATTTAAGTTTTACTGTGTCGAATATGGGAGAAATGCACTTTCAAATTAAATTTTTTTGAAAAATGCATCTCAAATTACTTAATTTTTATAGTTATAAAAAAGTTTTCAATCAAGACTTTTTTTTTTTTTAATCTGTATATTGCGTGAAGCTCGATTATGGAATATTAAATCGTTTGCACTTAAAACAATATAAATTGTCAACCGTTTGACTCCGGTTAATATTTCAAAACGAAATTGACATTTCAGCAATAAACAAATAAATAAACAACATAATATGATAACGCAAATTTAACGGACGTTAATTTAACAACGCGATTTAACGACGGTAATTATTAGTATCAAAAAGTCTATTGTAAACAAATACTTTGACTATTTCGTCGCATATTTAAATCTTCTATTCGGCTAGTATGAAAGTATCCCTTTTAAAAATTAACAAAACTTTATTTCAATACATAATTGATAATATAATTTTTCGCTTCTTTGTGTTAGTTTACAATAAAAAAAAGGACATGTAATCAAACAACGCGCTTTAACCTCTGAAATTATCAGAATAAGAAAAATGGCTGCTGTAAGTACGAAATCTTTAACGATTTCCTCAGCTATTTTTTCCTGACATGCGGCTGATCCGAAAATGTCGCTTTTATTAAATTTCAAAACTTTATTTCAATACATAATTGATAATTTTCTAGTAAAAATGCTTCTTCGTATTGTTAGTTGACAATCTAAGAAAACGACATGTCGTCGAACAACACGTTTTAACAACTGAAATTATCAGAAGCAAAAAGACTACTGTAAGTAACAAATTCTTTAACGATTTCGTCGGCTATTTTTTTTCCTGGCAAGCGGCTAGATCAAAAGCATCGCTTTTAAAAATTTCAAAACTTTATTTCAATATATAGGGGAGACTAGGGAGGGTTGACCATATGAGAGGTTTGACCCACCCATCAGTTTTCATATTAAAAATAATTTCAGAATTTTATCAATAGGTGTCAACCAAAGCTACTGGAATGCTCAAACAACAGTCTCTATTTCATACTCATGATCGAAATAGTTGTGTAAAAATCAATTGTGAAGCGTTTTCAACTTAAAAGTTGTCTTTTTTAGAAATATTTTGTAAATTTTTTTCAGATTAGATACAGCATAGGAATTTAACTAAGTAGGTTTTAAGTAATGCAGAAATATCGAGCTTTCATTCCAGGCATAAAGATTATACAGTAAGTTAGGCTTAACATAACAATGTGCAATTTCTTATAAAAGGACTATGAGGGGAGGCTTGACCCAGCCAATGTGAGGGAGGGTTGACCAGATGTTCAAGGCTGCCGTAACACATTCGCGACAGGAAACAAGAATTCTCGTTTTAATTCGAAAAACATCATTGACTAAGGGTGTGGCTTCTACCTTACAAAAAATGCATTTATATAGTGTTGTCCATATTTTTTTTAATTGTAAGAGATTTTATATTAAATTCGTGCATTGAAAGATATTTACCGATGCATAAATTTGGGCAACCTATCTAGAACACCAATTTACAAAAGGGTTTCAGAACAGGGAGGAGCTTCTACTGTTTTAAAGTTCAAATTTGATAAAAACTGCCCTTCGGCAATGTGTTAATTAAGGGATTTTGCAAATATTTTTATTATACACTGTGCATAATGAAAGATTAATGTTTATATAATAAAAGTTAATGTAAATTTATTCTGTAAAGCTATAGTAAAATGGGGTGATGGAAAAGAAAACGTTTAAAACAGATTAAACAAAGATGTGGAAAATTGCTATAGTATCCACTGCACGAAAAAAAAATAATAATGAAATATAAATGGGAAAGTTGATAGGAACTTTTTCCCATTTAACTATTACTTAGAATAGGTAAATAGAAAAAGTGGAAAAGACAAGAAAGTATGAATGCAGCAGTCCTAACAATTTAGAGTAAATAGAAACAGTCGAAAAGACAAGAAAGTATGAATGCAGCAGTCTTAACCATTTCAGGAGCAGTGGCATATTTATGAAACCAGTTAATTTTAATTCCCAAACGCCACATTGACACCAGAATTTTGCTAAAATCTCTTCCATTTAATATGTATATGAAATATAGCCCTTTTTCATACTTCCAAATAAATTGTTCGGATATTCCGGTGCCATTTATTTATTTCAGCATTTTAGTACTGAAAGTACTTTGCCCCTGAAAGGGTTAAAAGATGTTAATGATAAGTTAAGTGCTTATACGGCTCCAAAGGAACATAGTATTGATCGAGAAACTTTAGGAAGGTATGTAGACAAATTTCAGCACGATGAATAGAGTGAGATGAAGCCAAACTATGTGACAACTATAGTTGTCAGATCGAATGTCACAAAAAATAGGACAAGGAGACAAAAAAAGTGGGACAGTGGCTACTAAATCCGGACATAATAATGCATGAAACCCCATGAAAACGAAACTTGTCTCTAGCAGAATACTGTCTTAAATGGTAAAGTTTAATTTTCCCAGCTGTTCAATTATACCTGCTCAGACAAAATCCTGTTTAAAACAAAAATTTTCTCTTCTGACTTGCGATTCTGTCTAAACAGGTTTGTTTAAGCATCATATTTTCAAAAATATTTATAACAGTTATTTAGCTTTTTTAAAAAAAGATTTTATTTCTCTTCACATGTATGAAACAAAGTGGGTCAAGCCTCCCATATAGTGGGTGAGGAGCCCTGACCCATTATTTTCTCGTGATTAAAATCAATAATTTTTCAAATTTCTTATATATTACACTTATGTAGCAATTTTATTTTGATAACTGGTTGTATAACGAATAAAATGATATATAAAGCTTTATTCTACGTTCAATGTTTAAAAAATAAAAAATCATTTTGCAAAAAGGGGGTCAACCCTCCCTAGTCTCCCCTAATTGATAATTTTCATGTAAAATTGCTTCCTTGTGTTCTTAGTTGGCAATCTAAACAAACGACATGTAATCAAACAACGCGCTTTAACCAATGAAATTATCAGAATCGAAAAGGGTGCTGTAAGCAGTACAATATTTAACGATTTCCAGAGCTATTTTTTCCTGACATGCAGCTAATACGAAAGTATCGCTTTTAAAAAATTCCAAAATTTTATTTTAATACTTTATTAACACTTTTCGTTTAACACTTTGAGTGCCACGGTGACTGATACTGAATCTGAAAAATTTGCAATGTTTTAATTAATTTTTAAGAAAGTATAATCCTGTAATAAATAAAAGGTAAGTAAATTTTAAATAAATTTTCAGTAATTACTTAAAACAATACGTATTTTTTCAGTTTTATATCATATTTTAGACCAGACGGTGAATGGCACGTTCTAAATGGAAGTTCAGTATCAGTCACCGGTGACTGATGTGGCGCTTAACGTGTTAATAATGCTTTTTGGTGTTGATAATGGACAAAGTGAAAAAACTGAGTAAATGTAAAACATCTATTAAGAGTAAAATATATTATATGAACCGTAAAAAGTTCACTGTTTTGCTTAAAAGGTAACTAGAATAATAAAAGAGTTGTTAACAAGTTAAAATTATACTTTTTATTTAAAACTTCTTTTAGTCCAGGCAATAAAGACCGTATAGGGACTCTACCTAGCAAAATTAATGGTAGTACTGGAAATCGGCTTTCTAGATGTTTTTTGGGTCGCTGAATCCGAATTTGTAACTTCCCACCAAAATTTTCCCCTGCAACCCCCCCCAAATTTTGGTAAAAAGCCCCAAAAAACGGTTTTTATTTAAAAATTCCATTTTTTTATTGTTTTAGGGGAAAAAAAGCTAAATATTCAGAAAGTAGACAAAATTTCCAACAAATTAGATATATGACATTATGACTTAGGCTGAAGGGGAAGGGGGGATCTGCCTCGGAACGTACGCCGCAATGCTGCGTGGACTAAGTTGCGCAATTCCACTTAACCGCTCACACGTTTACATTAGCCCTCCCATCTTCCCTCCGAACTTTCTCTAAAAGGTTTACTTTAAGTTTTTTTGGGTCGCTGAATCCGAATTTTTAACTTACCCCCAAAATTTCCCCCCCCCGAACCCCCCCCCAATAGTTGTTTTTAACTTAAATTTCTTATTATTTTAAGGGAAAAGCATTACGAAATTCAGAAACTAGACAAAATTTGCAACAAATAGGATATATGACATTATGACGTAGGATAAACGGGGAGAGAGGGGGCAGCCTCGGAACATTCCCCGCGCACTTTTCTCAAAAACCAAATTTTTTCAAAAAATCAATTTTTGGGGGGGGTGCCGGGCGAAATTTTGGTGGGAAGTTACAAATTCGGATTCAGCGACCCAAAAAACATAAAGTGAGTCGAAATCCAGAACTAGTATTAATTTTGCCAGATAAAATCCCCTATTGCCTGGACTTCATAATTTAGTGCACGTAGCGCCGCAGTGCATGTTCAGAAGCAGCCCTCACCCTCCCCGTTCATCCTAATTCATAATGTCATATATCCTATTTGTTGCAAATTTTGTCTAGTTTCTGAATTTCGTAATGCTTTTCCCCTAAAACAATAAGAAATTTGAGTTCAAAACAACCATTTGAGGGGGTTTCGGGGGGGGGAAATTTTTGGGGGAAAGTTAAAAATTCGGATTCAGCTACCCAAAAATCTTAAAGTAAACCTTATAGAGAAAGTTCGGATGGGAGATGGAAGGGCGAATGTAAACGTGTGAGTGGTTAAGTGGAATTGCGCAACTTAGTTTACGCAGCACCGCGCGCATGTTCCGAGGCAGATCCCCCCTTCCCCTTCATCCTAAGTCATAATATCATCTAATTTGTTGGAAATTTTGTCTACTTTCTGAATTTCTAGATACGTTTTCGCTAAAGCAATAAAAAAATGGATTTTTTTAATGAAAACTTTTTTTGGGTGGTTTTTTACCAAAATTTGGGGAGGTTGCCAGGGGAAATTTTGGTGGGAAGTTACAAATTCGGATTCAGCGACCCAAAAAACATCTAGAAAGCCGATTTCCAGTACTACCATTAATTTTGCTAGGTAAAATTCCCTATTGCCTGGACTATTAGTACTTTCAATTTTTTCCTAGCTCTTCATTAGAGAATATTTTATTAAGGAATTGCTGTTTATTTACTAAGACGTTACTAAGAAGTTTTTAATAAAAAGTATATTTTTAACATGTTAACATCCCTTTTATTATTTTAGTCACCTAAGTAAAACAGTGAACTTTTTAAAGTTTACATAATTTATTTTATGTTTGAATCAAGGTGAAATATTGCGTTTCGTTTTATGATATTATCTATTACCGTTTTCAATAAACAAGTAATTTTCACCCATGATTTTCACAAATTATTTTCACCTACGTTATGCACCGAGCAATATGTTTAGTAACCTGAATGTCGGGTTGGATCTTCTGGTTTCTGTATTTATGACAGTTCATTGCCAATATTTGCGATATTTAACCTTTGTTGCTATTTCGTTGGAAGAATTTTCGATGAACACAGCATTGATGCGATATCAGAGACACAATATTAACAATGTATATGTCATTTGTTTCTAGCGTTGTTTTATGATTACAAAACATCTTTTCTGCTTATTATAATGCCATTTTTGGTACTTCTCTATTATTTCATCAACAACTTTTCATAAAAAATTTTATCGCCAAACTATAGGATTTAATTACAAAAGTTAAAATTTATTACAACGTTCAAACGCATAAACACGTACAAAACCTTGACACAAAAAGCCACATACGGCTGTTTCAATGATTCTTGGATTCTTTTACTCAATGCGAGAAAACAATAATAGACCGGGAGCTGGCAGCACAGACAACCACCTCATCGAGTTGGAGGCTAAAATTGCAGAATTAGCTAAACCTCGATTCCCATATTAACACGCAATCGGGCTTCCAAGTCATATCTTGGTGGAAAACACCTAAAACCCCGATTTTACCGGTTGACTCGTAGGTTTACCATTATGTTTTCCTGCTCCCAGTCGGCCATGTTTTCATACCTTCTGGTGCAGGAAAACGCAATGGTAAACCTACGAGTCGACCGCTAAAATCGGGTTTTTAGGTATTTTCCGCCAAGATATGACTTGACCACCGCCCCCTGAATACTAGGCCTGAGCGCGGACATAAAAATGGCGGCTGCCGAAGGCGGATATTTTTCAGCTTGTGTACGGCCCCTTAAATACTCGTACCAATAATTTTTTTAATTATTTTCCGCTTTATTTTTCTGTGATTAAACAAGACAGAGAAATCTTTAATAAAATACTGGTGTCTACATTTAAGGGACCATACCTAATGGAGTTATGAATAAAGAGGAGGAGACATTTAGTGTAGTGTCTACCAGTTGCGACTGAAGTAACTGAGGAGATTGTCACAAGATGGCGGCTGCTTTTTTGAAATCGGATCTTCAGTTTCTGATTACCGCCAGGGCAAATATCCCACCATTAAAATGGAATAGAAAATTTCGTCTTGTTTAAGCATCATATTCATGGAATTTTTTCTCAAATATGACAAAATCTTTTATTTGTTTTTACTGGTGTAAGTATGCCTTGTAAAACTGTCTGTTTGTTTCCCTGGTTGTGACAATATGGTGAAAACGCAGGGCCTAACAACCGCCGAAATAAACTCCTACCAGTAAAAATGAAAATCTGTTTCTATCGTTATTTATGACTGAAATGTTGCAATAATAAGGCGTTTAAATAAGCTGAAAATTTCTATATAAATCTACTGGGGGAAGTTTCCACCGGCGGTAAGGAACGCCTGCGATGGCGGTTACAGTCGAGGCTTCAATGTTTTAACGATATGTCAGTTCCTCTTTATTAATAGTTCCATACCATTACGTTAAAAAAAATCCGCCCTCGGCATCCGCCATTTTTTGTGTCAGCACTCAAGCCTAGTATTCAGGGGGCGGTGGCCAAGTCATATCTTGGCGGAAAACACCAAAAAACCCGATTTTTGCGGTCGACTCGTAGGTTTACCATTGCGTTTTCCTGCACCCGAAGGTATGAAAACATGGCGGACTGGGTGCAGGGAAACACAATGGTAAACCTACGAATCACCCGCTAAAATCGGGTTTTTAGGTGTTTTCCTCCAAGATATGACTTGACAGACGATTGCGTTTTAATATGGGAATCGAGTTTTAGCTAATTCTGGAATTTCAGCCTCCAACTCGATGAGGTGGTTGTCTCATGGTTCGTACGCCTCCTTGAATTTTGCAGACCAGAACATTTTTCGGAACTCGTATTATCTTATAGAAAATCTCTTCAGAACGAAGGCAAAATTTTGCGCGTTTAACCTAGATTTCTTTTTGTATAAAAATATACTGGTAGTTCATCTGGAGAAATAACGGTATCCGTACGGACCATGTGTCTGTGCTGCCGGCTCCCGGTCTATAAGATTAAAATGAGTTCAAAAAACCCCTCGGTTATAGCTCCGAGTATTGGTTAATGAATTGACTGAAGTGCCGAAAGCAAGAGTTTATATATCCAAAAGAAAAGACATAACTGACAGGAAATCGTTGAAAAATAGAAGTCACTACACAGGATCCTCCCACACTAGCTGGAGAAAAGGGTTGCTAGTCATTCATAGTTATCATTCACCGAGGAAGAAGTATGTTTATGTATATATTAAGCTTCGTAAAAGTCTAGATCAAAAATTGAATTACTTTTTTGAATAATTTTAGAATCTAAGAAATTAAACTTGTGGTTGGAATTCTAATAATGTTTAACTACTGTAGATTTGTCACATTCCTGCCTTGTAACATAATTTTGGGGTTCTAAGGCAGAGAGAATACCAAAATTACCAAAATTATGTTAGAAGGGCAGGAATGTGACAAATCTACAATAGCTAAACATTGTTGGAATTCCAGTTACAAGTTTAATTTTTCAGATACTAAAATTATTTAAAATTGTATAATTCAGTTTTTGATCTAGACTTTTACGAAGCTTATTATATACATAGACATATATCTTTCTTTATAAATGATATTACTAGTTTTTTATGACTTTCTTACAGTAAAACCTTTTCTGTACTCACTCATTCTGTTTGTATTATTAAAACAATTTTGAAAATGCACATTTTATTTCAAATATAACACCATTTTTCCAGCAAATGTTATCTATACTCCTATTATAAAGAGGAAAAAATTGTTTATTTGTAGGAGGTAAGCTCTGGAACTACCGAACCGATTCCAAAAGTAATGGTATCAAAATGATGGTGTTAGTCCAACTTAGAACATAGGCTATATCTTATGTCGGTGCCACTACCCCAAAGGGGGTGTAGGAGCAAAAAACGTTCTAAAAATGCGATTTTAGCGTTACTGAAGGGCCTAGAAATATGAATCTTTGAATATTAGTTACTTATAAGATATAAATGATGTCTAAGAACAGTTCTTAAACAATTCGAAATTTAAAAGGGGTGAAAATGCACAAAAAGCGTTCTAAAAAACGTTCTAAATGGTAGTTTCTACATAATCTAAGGGAATACCAAACCGATTTAAAAAATATTGGTGTCAAAATGATGGTGACAACGCTTGCTGCAAGATAGGCTATGTTTTATGTCGGTGTAACTACCCCAAAGGGGGTGCAGGAGCAAAAAACTTTCTAAAAATGCGATTTACGTGTTACTGAAGGGCCTAGAAATATGAAATTTGAAATATCAGCTACTTATTAGATATAAAGGATTTCTAAGAACAGTTCTTAAACAATTCGAAATTTGAAAGGGGTGAAAATGCGCGAAAATCGTTCTAAAAAACGTTCTAAATGGTGGTTTCTACACAATCTCAGGAAATACCAAACCGATTTAAAAAATAATGGTGTCAAAATAAGGGTGTCAAAATGACGGTGACAACCCTTTCTCCAACATAGGCTATGTTTTATGTCGGTGTCACTACCCGAAAGGGGGTGCAGGAGCAAAAAACCTTCTAAAACTGTGATTTTTGCGTTACCGAAGGGCCTAGAAATATGAAATTTGAAATATTAGCTACTTATTAGATATAAAGGATTTCTAAGAACAGTTCTTAAACAATTCGAAATTTAAAAGGGGTGAAAATACGCGAAAAGCGTTCTAAAAAACGTTCTAATGGTGGTTTCTACACAATCTCAGGAAATACGGAACTGATCTAAAAAATAATGGCGTCAAAATGATGGTGACAACCCTTGCTCCAACATAGGCGATGTTTTTTGTCGGTGCCACCAACCCCAAAGGGGGTGCAGGGGAAAAACGTTCTAAATTGCGGCTTTTGCTTTACAGAAGGGCCTAGAATCGTGAAATTTGGAATGGTAGTTAGTTATAAGATATCAGTGATCTCTAAGGACATTTCCTAAAAAAATCGAAATTTAAAAGGGGGTCAAAATGCGCAAAAAGCGTTGTAAAAAACTTTGTAAATTGCGATTTCTATGCAATCTCAGGAAGTACTGAACCGGTTTCAAATATAATGGTGTAAAAATGATGGTGACAGATCTTGCTCCAAGATAGGCTATATTTTATATCTGTTTCCACTACCCCAGAGAGATGCAGGAGCAAAATGTGCGAAAAGCGTTCTAAAAACGTTCTAAATGCCGATGTGTCGGCAATATCTCAGGAAAAATGAATCTGATTTCAAACGTAATGGTAGGAAATTGATGCTGACAGTCCCTGCTCTAACATAGACGCTATTTTATGTCGGTATCACTATCACCAAGACGTTGCAGGAGCAAAAAAGCGTTCTAAATTTCGATTTTTGTGAGCGGTAGGGGCTAGCAACTTAAAATTAGGCAAGGTACATATTTATTAGATATAAATGATCTTTAAGAACAGTTTCGAAAAAAATTGGAAATTTAAAAAGGGGTGAAAATGCGCGAAAAGCGTCCTAAAAACGTTCTAAATTGCGATTTCTACTCAATCTAAGGAAATACCAAAGTTATTTCAAAAGTAATGGTTGCAAATCAATGGTGACAGTCTCTGTTATAACATAGGTTATATTTTATGTTGCTGTCACTACCATCTGAAGGTTTCAAAAGCAAAACATGTTCTAATTTGCGTTTTTTGCCCAACTGAGGTGTCTAACACTTTGAAGTATGGCATGATATTTACTTACAAGATGCAACTGCTTTCTAAGAACAGTTGAAAGAAATTTCCAAATTTAAAAAAACGAAGTGAGTGAAAAGCGTTATAATTTACAATTTGTAAGCAAACTTATAAATTACCAAACCGATTAAAAAAATAATGATGACAAATTTTGGTGATAGAACCTGCTCAAACATAAGCTATATGTCTGTTCCACTACCACCAGAGGGTTGCAGGATCTAAAAGCTTTCTAAATTGCGATTTCTGTGATACTTAAAAGCAGGGTTGTAGTGGGTAGCTGCCCGGGTACCCACCCAGCTGCCCGCCCGGGCTGGGTTTTTTATAAAAAACCCAGGTATAAAACCCGGGTTTTTTAAAATATATTTCTGGAATAGAACAGATGATGCATTTTTTAATAGTTTATGGGTTTTTTTTGTTTTATTTATTCACTTCTTTGAATCTTATAAAATATATTTGTACTAATTTACTTGCATTTATATATTGGAAACAATTGAAAAACATACAATTGATAGCTTTGCAATTTAAAATTTGTTTGTTATTTAAATTAAAGGAATCATATCTATATATACAGGTATAAGCACAGAGAAAAATAGTGAGATCATTATTAAGACTATGAAGTCATTTCCATCTATTAGACTATGAAGTGTTCACAAAGATTGTATTTGAGATCAGGATTGCCACTTATTTTGGCAATCAAATTCCTTGCGCTTTCCTAAGCAAAAAATTCAATTTTCCCAGAGTAATTCCTCTGAGAATTTTCAAAATTTCAACGGATAAATTTTGCAAAGTACCAAAGTTTAGTAAAATTCCTTGTTTTTAATATTCATTTTTAAATTCCCTCAAATTTTCTTGTTTTCTCTATATAGTGGCAACTGTGAAGATTATTAGGTACTTTCCGGTTAGCCGGGCGACAGTATTATGTATACATAAATATATATATATATATGAATATATGTGTACATATACAATATATATATACATATACAATATAAATATATATATATATATGTATATATATTTACATATGTGTATGTATACAAATATGTATATAAACACTGGCGCCCGGCTAACCGAAAAGTACCGATTATTATTTGTGAAGAAGGTGGAATCATCGTCCACATTCTGACAGTTTAATTTACCCGGGGAAAATTGCCCATTTAACCCGGGTTTTTTAATAAAACCCACCCGGGCTGGGTTTTTTCTAAAAAACCCGGGTTTTTTACAACCCTGCTTAAAAGGCTAGAAACTTTAAATATGACATGGTAGTTACTTATAAAATATAAATGCCCTTGAAGGAACGTCGAAAATAAATTCGAATTAAAAAGGGGTGAAGCGAAGGGGAGGTGCAAAAAGCAATCTAAAAAAGTTCTAAATTACAATTCTATGTAATTTCAGGGCATATAAACCGATTATAAAAGTAATAGTTTCGAATCAATGGTAACAGTCTCTGATCCTACACAGGCTATATTTTATTCCGGTGATTCTACCACATGGGGTTCACAGGAACAACAAACGTTCAAAAAAGGGCTTTAAAAGCTTTTTAAATTATGGTTTTTGTGGAATATTAGGAAATAACAATCCGATTTCAAAATTAATGTTGGCAAATTTATGGTGACAGTTCCCGTTTCAACATAGCCCTTTATGTTGAGAGAGGTAGTAAGACTTGGAATTTGACATGATGTTTAATTTTAAGTTGTAAGAAGATAGTTTCTAAAAAATTCAAAACTTCAAATGAATACTAAAATGAGCGTATTAATTGAGCATAAAAGTTTCAAAATATTTTCTAAATTATCATTTATTTATTTTTATTTCATTTTATTAATTTAAGTCTCATTTCTGCCTAATGCAGTGTAATAAGGATGGTTAATCAAACTGTGTTTTAAATAGCAATTTTTGAATTATTCCTAAAAGTAAAAAGTACCTTTTAATAAAATAAAATATTATCTTTTAATAAAATAAAAGTTTAGTTAGTACCTTTTAATAAAAATTAGACATATAAATATCACTTGGCATATTTCAAATATTACGCGAGCAAAGCCGCGGGGTTTGCTAGTTTTTAATAATTCATTTATTGTTAGGTTTCTTTTATCGTTAACAATGTCATTTTTTACACCGAACACTCTTTCGTACGTAATTGATATTTATTCTCGAAGTGAACTGAAATATTTCAATTTCATATGACGTCATATTCACTTTCTTTTCGTGCGTAGTAATTTATTTATTTATAATAAGCTTTTAATTTATTTTATTATTCAATTGCAAATGCTTCAATAGAAAAGGTATTTGTTATGCAAATATTAACACTTCCGGTTTTTAAGATTTGGCAACTATAAAGAAAAACCTATTTTATTCTAGGAAAAATGCCCAATAATTCTACATAAAGGAAATGAAATTTTGAAAATTTTTGGACAACTGCATGACTAAAAAGATAAAATTGACCCGATATATCCTTTTTAGCTGCGTTCGTAATCATGAAAATACGTAGCACCCATAATCGTCGTTCGGCCGTCCGTCTGTCCATCCGCATATAACAGAGCAAAAATTACCCAACCGAATGGTATGAAATTTTAAATACATAATTGTTGCAAAATTTTATCGAGTCTTTTAAAATTTTATGAAAATCGGATGTATAGTTTAATTACAGGGACAGTCGAAATTTTTTCGTTACGTTACGGCCATTGTGAAAAATTATTTTAAGTGCATTTTAATGATGTTACAGCCTTTTCGAACAGAATGAAATTGATAGGCACTTTTGAAGTGCACTAAAATATACATTCAGTACAATATGCGGTGCAGAAAATATTTATAAAGTTAGTTACAGCACGAACGCAACTCATTTGCCACGTTAGATATGCAATCTCAAGCTTGTTTAAGTTGTAATCCACCAATATGCAAAATTACAAATGCGTTAATTCTTCCGTTTTAACGCTGACTTTAGCCAAATATTCACACACATTTTTACATTAATGATATTATTAGGATTAGGCAGGTTGATTTTATTTATACTCCATTTTATTCTAATCATAACTACATTTTTTTTTTCAAACATATTTTCGTTAGCCTTAAATATTATGAACGTTACCAATTCCTAGCATGCAGAGAATTCGCTGTAAATTACCGTCATTTCCAGCCTATAATCCGCGGATCAAACAATTACGTTTGGACCCAGAAATGTTATTTCGTAAAATGTAACTTATTAGATCACGGCAAATAAGTAACTCCAATTATTAAATAAAATTTCGGTGTCAAAACAATATTGTTTTTTCCGCGGATTATTGGCCGGAAATTAGGGTAATCTATATACTATATATAAAAGTCTAGTGTGTGTGGGTAAAGCCAGACTTTTCTCCATGAACACGTACTGCCACCAACACGCGGTTGGTGTGATTAGATAGCCCTTGGTCTCCTGCTGTTAGTAAGGCAGTTTGGTCGTGTTGCGTGCAAGTGGGAGATTACATGGACACTCAAAAGAATTCCATTAGATTACGGCCTATGGGGAAAATCGTTTGAGATAGTTTTTAATAATGTTACAGCCTTTCGAACATAATGAAATTGAAATGCTTTTATGAAATGCATTTAAATATACATTCTGTAGCATATACGGTGCAAAGAATAGTTATTATTCATTTACAGGGCCACACAAAAGAATTCGAAACGTTCTAAATTGCGATTTTTACACAATCTCTGGAAGTTCCGAACCGATTTTCAAAAAAATGGTGTCAAAATGATTGTAACAGACCTTGCTCTAAAATAAGCTATATTTTATGTCGGTGGTACTACCCCAAAGGGGTGCAGGAGCAAAAAACCTTCTAAACATGTGATTTTTGTGTTACTGAAGGGCCTATAAACATGGTATTTGTCATGGTAGTTATAAGATATAAATGATATCCAAGATTTCATTCATCCAAGATTTGATACAAATGATTTCCTAAAAACATGGAAATTTATAAAGGGTGAACATGCACGAAAAATGTTCTAAAAATGCTCTAAATTGCGATTTTTACACAATCTCAGGACGTTCCGAACCGATTTTAAAAATAATGGTGTCAAAATGATAGTAACAGGCCTTGCTCCAAAATACAAAATAAGCTATATTTTATGTCGGTGGCACTACCCCAAAGGGGGTGCAGGAAAAAAATGTTTTAAAAATGCGATTTTTGTGTTACTCAATGGTTTAGAAACATGACATTTGGCATGGTAGTTACTTATAACATATAAATGATCAGTAAGAACATTTCTTGGAACGTTCGAAATTTTAAAGGGGTGAAAATGCGCGAAAGGCGTTCTAAAAACTTCCTAAATTGAAATTCTCAGGAAGTACCAAACCAATTTCAAAAGTAATGGTTGGAAATTGATGGTGGTAGCTCTTGCTCCAACATTAGGCTCTATTTTATGTCGGTGTCACTACCAGTTGGGTATTGCAGGAGCAAAAAACGTTCTAAATTGCGATTTTGTTATTCCGCAGGGGTTAGCAACTTGAAATTAGGCATGGTAGTTATTTATAAGATATAAATTATCTTTAAGAACATTCCCTGAAAAACACGAATTTTAAAAAGGGTAAAAATGGGCGAAAAGCGTTCTAAAAACGTTCTAAATTGCGATTTCTACGCAATCTCCGGAAGTATCAAATCGATTTCAAAAGTAATAGTTGGAAACCTTGGAAATTGATGGTGACAGCTGTTACTCTTACATGGGCTCTATTTATGGTAGTGTTACTGTCACCTGGAGGTTGCAGGAGCAAAAAACATTCTAAATTGCAATGTCCTAAAAATGTCCTAAATTTCTATTTAATCTAAAAAAATAATGAACCTATTCCAAAAGTAATGGTTTCAAATCAATGGTGACAGTTTCTGATACTATACAGGCTACATTTTAAGCTGGTGCCACTAAAGGAATATTAGGAAATACAAAATATACATCGATACAATTCTTGCTTCCAACTGAGTTGGTTCGGGGCTACATCAATATGCAACGTAGAAAATTTCAGCTCAGTTTTTAAAGTCAAAGGGCAAATTTATCATCGAGTAGGCTCGCTAATGCCCATACCAAATGAAACACCGAAATTCCTACAAATGTATTTTGTTAGTGAGAAAAACTCGAAATAGATTATCGTTGTACTCACATTCTGGGGCTAGAACGAGAAATTATTCAGGGGTTACAACGTCTATTCCATAACCATAATCAAGTGAACAATGTGTTCAAGACTAGAACGAATGGTTGTAGACAACTATAAGATCGTCATTCTGTCCGACAAAAAACGAGCCGGTGAGCATGAACGACGGTTTAATGCACCTCAAGTCAATGAAGTTGCAGTGATAATTGTGGATAACAAATATAGCCCTCATGATATCTTTATTCAACGCCGAAGCAATGAACTGCAACACTGCTGAAATTGCTGAAACACATCGCTTAAGGAGACTGGTCTTCATGTCATAAAGCGTGCAATATATTCTGACTCGGGCAACGCCATGTATATTAGCTAGCTTATTATAAAAAAGAGCTATCATTTTTTTCGTGTTGCCGAAAATTAGCAATGAATATGGAAAAGAATAAATTAAAATGATTTTTGAATTTAAAGTATAGAAAAGTTGATCACGTGTGCTGAATACTGCCTGAATGCTCAGATCAAGCTGTTTGTTTTACAGAAACTTTAGCTGTTACTTCGTTTAAGTGTACATTTCACTTTGTGTCTTATTATAGACATTTGCATTAATTACCGATTATGAAAACCATGCCGAAAAAGAAAGTAATCAATAAAATCTTTCCTAATAAATTACCGAACTTGTCACTAAATTTGTATTGAAAAATAATGAGCAAAGTTTGTTTTATCAGCCTATGCTAGGTGGTTTTATGTCAACCTACTGAAACGAACGGCGGTTACAGATCGTCTAACAATGATAATGATATTTTAACAATTGCCAGTAACAGCAAATGGACTTGATATACAGAACGGTGAAGGATTGTACAATGTACATCACATTGTAAACTAAATTTATATATAAATAATTTCTATACTTTTTTTCTGGTTATAAAAAATTAAAACACGACTTTGAAAAAGAATAAAATTAAATGATTTTTCAATGTTAACCCTAGATCTACCGGGAATTTTATTCAAGTTTTAATAAAACGTTCTACACCAGAATTTTTATTTAAAACTATTTAACTTATTTATTTACCTTATTTTTGTCTGGTTTATATACTTAGTTTATTTTAAAGAAATTTCTGGTTTGAATGAATATTTTGTATGTACCTGTCGGGTCCAATGGACCCGTCTGGTAGACGGAGGGTTAAGTATTGAAAATTTCAACTTGTGTAATGAATACCCTCCTACTGAATGCTCAGATCAAGCAGTTTGTCTGATGGAAGCTAGAAATAATTTGATCGTATCATTCGGTTTCTGTAGAACAGGTAATCAAGACATATTTTTTTTAATGGGGTGTGTATTATACGTCATAAATACTTCAAAATTAATAAAATAAAATCAATGAAATTTTCGAATGTTGTAGGGGAAAAGACTACCTTTCACGATATGAGCTTTTTGTGTAGGCGTCTGTATCTAGAAAATTTTAGCTAAACTTCCAGCAAATTTCTTATAGTTGCCAAACAGAATAATTACTTTGGTTTATATGTGTATTCAGGAAACAATAAAACCCAAAACAAAAGTAATACCAATTAACATTCTTGAAGACACTATGTTTTCAAAACTCTAGGTTTTAAGCATAAAAAATAAAAACAATTTCTTTCCGGTACATACTTACTTATATACTACTTAGCTTGACATTCTACATTCTCAATGGAAAACGTAATATTTAAAAACCCTTTGATAAATTTAAAATAGCAAATTTATTAAAGCTTTAATATGCTGAATCCCGCCCCCCTTAATACTAGGCCTGAGCCCTGACACAAAAATTGCGGGTTTTTTTTTCAACATTTGTAGGGTTCCTTGAATTTGAGCACTTTATTTTACTGAGATTGAGGAAATCAAAGAAAACCTTTGGAAAATACTGGTGTCCAAACTAAGGGGGCCGTACAAATGCTTAAAAAAATCAGCCTACGACTGCCGCCATTTTTGTGTCAGGCCTAGTATTCAGGGGCGGTGGCTGAATGGCAAAGAGTTGTATTTTATTTTTAGAACTAGTGCCCTTTTAACTTATTTCCTGTGACATGAACTTATAAATGATCCTAATTTCTGAGATAATTATCGTAACATCTTCAAAAAATAAATAAATAAATAAAAATGAATGAATGTCGCGCAGGAATCTTTTTAGCTTAACTTAAGCTGATTAACATGGTACAGCAGAAATGGTTAAAGAAGTTATGTGTAAGAAGTTACGTGTGGTGAAGATAAAGCTTTTTGTACTGAACCACACACATGTTGACATTTCTGAATATAAACGGACTTGCTTTTATCGTTAGAACGCTTAGGAAAGTTTTCTATTTTTTAGGTATGTTTCTTTTTATGAGGGAAATGATAGCATATTGAATACTCACGTTTACTTTTATGAAAACAGAAATTTGTTCGTTGCAGTGGTGGAAAATTGGCGCAGAGGTGGAGCCTATTGACACCACTAAATTATAGTAGTATTTTGCCTCTTATCTAATGATCAAATTTCTGAGTTTTTATTAAACTGAACAATACCTTAAAAATTTAGTGGTGTCAATAGGCTCCACCTCTGCGCCAAATTTCCACCACTGTCGTTGGCATAAAATTGGAATTTCCGTGTAGAAAAATAATATATCGATATGAAACCGATACTGGTATTATTAAGTATTAAAGATTAAATGCAACATTTATGATTATAAGAATATCTTTCTGATTTCTATCCTGCCGCTACCAACCGGTTTTAGTAGCGAATGGGTATAGGGAAATCCGATTGGTGCGCGGTCGCGTTTTTCGCAAAGTAGCTGTCCGAGGCTAAAGGAACTCTATATAATGAACTCGTTCCAACACTGCAAAACAAATCTCTCAAATTGAGAGAAAAAAAAAATAGTCAGTTTTGGGTTCAGTGAAAAACCATTTACAAAAAATTTTTATAATTTTTCATTCAAACAGTCAGTTTTTTACTAAATGTAGATTTTTTTCTGTAAAAATTACAAGATCCACATTTTTTAACAGAAAAATACCGATTTTCTTTAAAAGTTTTTTTCTGTAAAAAATACAATTTTTTCTGCAAAAATTAAAGTTTTTTTTTATTTTTTACAGTGAAGGAATCTACCAGAAAGATTCTTATTTTAAAATATTTATAGCAAAGGTAGAAAGTCTGTCTATCTGATCGTGCTCTAATTTACGTAAATATACTCATTGTAATGTAATTGATATATGTATGCATAGCAAATATAAAAGTACTTTTCCTTTATTTTTTTATTATTATGATTTATTTGCTAATATCTCGCAATTAATTAAATAAGATGAATATTTTTTGTTGAAAATTCTGGTGTTTAAATGTAAGAATTTTAATCAGTCTATCCAGCACGTATATCGTCGGTACCATGTCAAACTATCCAATGTAAAAACAGTGGGCTACTTTTTTTTAATTCTGATTTTTTATTGGCACCACTTTTCTGAAATGGTAAAATTCCCCTTGTTTTTGCCTTAATTAATATGTTATTAAATAAAGTTAAATAAGGCGAATTTTACTATTTCAAAAAAGTGGTGCCAATCGAGAAATCTTAATTTTAAAAAAGCTACCCACTGTTTTCACATTGGATAGTTTGACATGGTAGCGACGATATGTGTAACTTGTAGCGATGGGGTTACATATCGCATTTATATGTGACTTTTTCACCCACGGGTTCTTTAAGTAAAAATTGCTGATGTTCTGATGTTAATTTTCAATATTTTTGTAATTTGTTTCTGCAGAAACATTTTTTTAACAATTTTGTTTGTACTATAGTTCAGATACAGCTCTGTTGGAAAATGCAAATTAACATTTGAAATTTTTCAACTCTCTAGAGTTCTAAAATCTCTACTATTTATATTTCATGCCAGAAAAGCACAATACTTTTATATTTTATCGTTACTTGAATAAACAAAAGGCATTCTACAGGAAATTACAAAATCAATACATTAATTACTCCTTTCATGTTAAACTTCCAAAAAAAAAATAATAATAATCACTTAATACTTTTCAGCATGTCGTAGAAAGTATTTCATTAAAAATCACTTGAAATTCCTTCTAACTGAAGCTTTAGTTTCTATTAAAAATCACTTTAAATCAACGTAATCAAAGTTTTTTGCTTCGGGAACGATTTTAAATATTCTCAAAAAACTCATCACTATTTAAATAGTCCCGTGTATCATAAGTAAAAAAGTAGTAAAAAAAAAACGTGTAAGTTAAAAAGAACTGAAAGAATTATCTACGATGGAAATTTATGTTAGTTAATTTATTGTATAATATTTTTGAATAATCGAGTATATTTGAAGATTATTAAAATATTTAACTTAAATTTGCCAGAGTTCTGAAATGGTTTTTCAAGAGTTCATTAAATTTTTGTTCTAAAGAATAGTTTTTAGCTTTTGTGTTTTTACGAGGGCTATTCGTGAAGTAACTTACGTTTATAAATAATGAAAAAGAAATAAAGGAAACATTTTTTATTACTTATATTTGAAAGGCGCCCTGTTCAGTTACTTGTTAGCATAATCGCCCGTATAAATTAAAACGTTTGTCATAACGGTACACCAGCTTGTTAATTCCATCGGCATAAAATTTTGCCGCCTGACACTTCAGTAATACACAGATGCTTGCAATCGTCATCGCCGAATTGTTGTGTTGCGAGCCAGGTCTTCATGTATGGGAACAAGTGAAAACCGTCATTGTCATTCATTTTCTCCCGTAGTTCAGCATTAACAATGTTCAGGAGGAATGGGCATTATCCGCTGGTCTTAGTTCGAGGCTGTAAAAGTCACATGATTGAGGAGAACAAAACGGCATGTAGTAAAGTATGGTGACATTTCTTTTAACTGTCTGAAAGTAAATTATTTCACCACGTGCCAAAGTATGGTGCTGGGTATAGCTGTCACAACAGTTCAATTAATTCGATTATAGACAAGATATTATTTCTTTTCATAAGTTTATGCGAATACCAAGAGCAAAAGTTCTGTAATCCGGTTTTGCAGCCAATTGGCATATTTTAGTCAGCATCGGTTGGCGCAAATTTAATTTAACTTTCTTAACCAAGGTTTCTTGTGTGTAGCAAACATTTCCTTTGGAATTTAAGTTTTTTACTCCATTTTATATAGATGCAATTTTTAAAGTTAAATGTACAAACCATGTTTATATAATTTACACTTGAATATAAAAGTTTCACCCATAGCTGTTCTCATACACTTGAAGCAAATTTATTGTGAACATCACACACTTATACATTTTGGCGTTAAATAGCATTGTTTGGCAACAAAAGTTGAATCACAGTACAGTTATTTTTGTAGTTGCATCTGCTAATATCTTCTGTAAATCACATGATGGGGTAGTGTGATGTAAAGCGGATATTGTCCATTGCGATGTGGTAGGCCGAGCATTGTTGAACTACGGGAGAATATCAATGGCAATGACGATTTTCACTTGTTCCCTTATTGGAGGATCTCGCTCGCAACACGACGAAGACGAGGAGCTGCATGCAGACGACTTCGGTTCATGGTTAAAATGTCAGGCAGAAAATTCAATGTCGATGGAATAAACAAGCTGGTGTATCGTTATGATAAATCTTTTAATATATACGGCTATTACGTTGAGTTGTAGCTCAACAATGTGCCTTTCAAATCTAACAAATAAAAAATGTTCCCTTTTAGATCCTTTTTTTATTTTTAAATTATTATTCGTAAACGTAAGTTCTTTCGAATTGCCCTCGTATTATACTCCAATTATAGATCGTTGAAGAAATACAAAATAAACTTTAAACTAGTCGGATGTGGCAATCCCAAAATATCTCACACATGTTAATACTTCCTGAAAAATGCAGCCGTTTAGATGATTTACACCAAAATCTAATCAGCAACATTTTATGCCAACTTCTAACTGAATCTAAAGTTTCGTGAAAATAAGTGCATTAGTTTTTGAGTAGAGCTATGGCGAAATCTTAAAAAATTCTGCATAGCGGCGCCACCTGTTGGGCGATATATACCAAAACCCAATAAGCAAAAACTTAAGTTGACTTGATAACTGAATCTGAATTTTGGTTAAAATCCGTGCACACCTTCTTCGGATAAAACTATTGAGGGAATCAGGAAAAGTGCAGCATAGCAGCGGCACCTGTTGGGAGATTTACACTAAAACGTAGTCAGAGCCAAATCATATCAAGGAATAACGGAATCTGGATTCTGATGAAAATCCACGCTTTAGTTCTTTAAATAGAGACATTACGGTAATCAGGAAAAATGATGTATAGCAGCGCCACCTGTTGCGCGATTTGCACAATAACATAGTAAACATCAACTCATATCAAGGTTTAACTGAATCTGAAGTTTCATGAAAATCCACGCTTTAGTTATTGAGATAGAGCTATTGCGGAAATCAGGAAAAAATATGTATAGCAGCGCCATCTGCTGAGCGATTTACACCAAAACATAGTAAACATCAACTCATATCAAGCACTAACTGAATCTGAAGTTTAATGAAAATCCGTGCACTAGTTCTTGAGATATAGCCATTGCGGAAATCGTAAAAAATGTAGCATAGCAGCGCCACCTGTTGAGCGATTTGTACCAAAAACTAATCAGCACCAATTTATATCAGGAACTAACTGAATAAAATTTTTTATTAATTTCCGCACATTAGTTCCTGAGATAGAGTGCCCACAAAATTTGTGTCACGCACAGACACACAGACAGACATTTTGTAAAAACGTGTTTTCTCGGGATCTCTGACCCCTAAAGCGTGTAAATCCATCGAAAATCGGAGATTTCGAATCCGGAAAAACCGGAATTTCACGAATCCAATACTTTCTTCTTGTAAAGATAGAAGAAAGTAAAAATCAAATTACACAATGAAAGTCGGTTTATTCTTTATGCCGGAAAAGCACAATACTTCAACCATATCCATTTTACTCCGATTTTAGAAGAAAGAAGAATTTAATAGAAAATTTGAAAAATAAATACACTGATTAAACTATTCTGGTTACTCTCCTTAAAAATGAATAATCCTTTAAAACTTTTCAGTATAGAAAATTACTGCATTAAAATTACTCGAAACTTCATGTAAATGGAGTTTTTGTTTCAGGAATGATTTTGACTATTCTCGACAACAAATGAGAAATCATCACTAATAGAATTGGCCAATGTAAAAGACTAAAGTTTAAAAGAAAAAATATGTAATCACTGTGACAGAATTGATTGCTCAGTAAATTTCCTGCATAAAATATTTTTCTCTATTCTAAAAAAAAAAAAATAATAATAATAATAACTAACGCTGTCACCGCCGCTGTAAATAATATTTTTGTTACCAGTGGTTTTCCTTCGTTAATATTAAGAAAACCGCTGCGTACAAAAATAAGAATATCACCGGTATTATAAATGAAATGTTTGATAAACCCGCTGATGCAGACAGTTTTAAATCAAATAACTGCCGAAACGTCAGTGAAGGCTTACTGTGGAGACACGAAAAGTTTTGGTTCCGTTAGTCAGTCTTTTAGTCTGTCTGTCTGTTCCGTGATAACTGCCGCAAAAAGCATCCGATTACAATGAAATTAAGTGGATATGTTGGTGAAGTACCCGGATTTTAGCTGTATAGTTTTTTGTTATATTTGGTTCATTTGTTCGGAAAATATTGAATATTTTATTTTGCTCAATAATGCTTTTCTATAGCAATTCAGACGATTTTTCCATTTTTATTTGTTGAAAGAAAATGGCTGATATGATTGAAGGATTTAAATGGTAAATTATGGATTATGAAATTTCCTAATTAGAACCATACATTATTCATATTAGTTTGAAATTTTGTGTATACGTTTGTCATAGTTTTTAAATTCGGTGTATAACTTTTGGAGGGATTTTATATATGTGTTCCAATAACATAAAATATTTTCTTTTACAAAATACTTTATTTTAAATGCACATATTTCATTGTTTTAATTTTCTTTTAACTGTTACTTAGCAACGGAACTACACCTAAAAATATGATAAATGTGAAAGTATTTGTAATTGTTTGAAGTCAAATCAACGGCAAAGGGGATGAATTAATGTCTTTGTGTCTTTAGATATAGATGGAATTTATCCCAGAAATAAAAAAAAAGGCTGTGTTCTATTTATTTTGTTCAAATATTTTTCTTTTAAATTAAAAAGTTCATTTCTTTCATAAGGAATAAATTGACATTTTGCTATAAAACTTAGCAATCTTTCTTTTTACCGTTGCTAAGAAAATCAGATCAAGGAATAATAATTTATCCTAAACAGTTAATTTTGATTTGAAAGATTTTCATGTGCAAGAGGAAAATGAAACAAAAAATAGAGGTGAATACGTGTTCATATTGGAAATAAAACGAAAATACGAAAAGAAGGTGAATTTGACCACATATTTCAAAAATAAAATGAATACGCTTTGAGTTTGAAATGAAAGGGGCCTGTGCTATGATATTAATTCTTATTATTAAAAAAAATGTTACCAATATCTCATGGTTTATCGTCTGCACACGGCTAACAGAAATGTTTAATTTTTAATCGAAAGTTTCAATGAGAATAAAAAAAAAAAGACTTTTGAAAAGCACTCTGTCGAAAACGACGTCAATGTATCGGGAAATAAAAAATTTCAACCTTAAAAACCAACCATTAAACTAGATTGCCTGAAAAAATATTTTTTGCCGAGTGTTACTTCTTAGTGCTGCCTCATTTCAGAAAATATGAATGAAAGTTATTTTATTTTAAAAAGGAAATTACATTTTCGTTCAAAAAACTTAAACTTTTCAACCTCGATATCTCGAATCTGTGTGGAGAGAAAAAAATTCGAGATATAGAGGTTTCGAGCTATCAAGGTTTTGACAAAATTTAAAAATCTAATCTCTCAAACTGCTTTTTGCTGTAAAAAATAAGATTCGTCAAAAACTACACATAATCTACTAATAATTAACAAATTACACTTCGCAAAGTTTTAATAATTTCAAAATTGCGTTATACACAAATTTGTTTTGATTAAATAATATCCTATTCGTCATTTTTCAATGACGAATTGGATATTATTCAGAAGTTTCTCACAATTTGGGCTCAAACATCAACTTTGAAGCTATGGATTATCTCCTAGATGAATGGCTGTCCTGGTCGAAACTTCGAAGTCGTGTTTGGCGGCAAAAATTTAACAGCGATATTTTTGTAGCGTTGGAAGATTAGAGTGAGCTTTACAATTAATTGTCTATGAAGAGGAGAACGTGTATTTTACTTTTAGCCATTGTTTTACCGATTCCTGTCAGCCAAACAGCAAAAATTGCGTTTGCCATCGAAGCCTTTATATTTCAGCTGTACAGCATTAGAAATGACTTAATTTTAGCAAAGCACCTCGGCTTTTTAGATCATCCTATCATAAGAGGAGGAAGATTTTCTTTACCACTTTGATTTGCTGCCAAAACCACAATTACACGAAGTTTACTTGGTTTTCCACGTCGGATTTCTTCACCTTTAAATGCAGACGTTTTGTTGGGAAAACTATGGTACAATAATACAGTTTCATCTTCTTTATAGTCTTTTAAAAGAGAAGGAAGTTCTGACAGCCACTCTTCACAGGTAGCTGAATCACCTGGTGCACTTTCCCTGCAAAGTTTCAAAAAAATGATGTTGTCCCTTTTTTCGGTTGCAAAAGCCTTCCATTCTTATCCTTTAAGTTTTTTGTATCAACAAAACGATAAAAGATTGTGAAATCAGCATCAAGATCAAACTAGCTCTACAGCTGACAATAGCCGAAAGTAAAAAGTCAACCTAATTTCTGTGGAAAATATTTCGAAATATCAAGGGTTTTGGAAAATATATTTCGAGATAACTATGGAAAATACATAAGAATTTTGATGGAAATGCAGGGGAAATTTCTTTTTTCGAGATATCAAGGGTTTCGAGATAAGGAGGTTCGAGATATCGAGGTCCGACTGTAATTGCCTCAATGTAAATCATTTTCTGTCCACCAGTATTGGAAAATAAGGCTCGGAAGTGTAAAAAGAAATCTAAGATTTACAATAACCATTAGCGCAATCAATAAAAAAGTTACATATATAAATTTAATGAGACCACGGGGGGTTCCGAGGGGCGGAGCCCCCCTAGAAGAAATCTACTTTATTATCTAAAAAAAAAATACCAGAATTAGTAGCTCATGAAAATTTCAAAATATCCTTACATAACAACGTTTTTAATTTAGCGCTTCTAATGTCTGAAAACTTCGTATATTTTTATTCTTATAAATGATTACGTAATTTGAAAACTTTAAATTGCGGTTTGCAGGAAATTGAATATTACCAAAGTGTGTTTAAAAACAATTACTTGCAGAGCTGACGTTGAGGCTCTTGATCTGCAGATTTACTAGTTATTTTAAAAGATATTTAATGTTAAGTCGTTCAAATTCGTACCTTTAAAAAAGTTAAAGAGTCATAGGATCAACAACTATACATATGAATTTAATCATTTTTTCTGAGATAAATATTTTACGTTCCCGCTGTGCAGACTGCATTTATTGTTTTTAATTTGTCTCATTTTTTGAGAATTTATTTCCATTTTAAATTCAAATTTTCAGCATTTCGAGAGATAATTTTTACGTATTTTAGAAAAGGGTGTTATTTTAAATGGTTGCCTATTGTAAAAACAGTGCAAAGAATAATATTTACTTCAAATAAAAAAATTATTTACACATGACTATTATAAACAGAAAAAAAAGCTTTTAAATTAGAATTAAATTATTACGTATTAAAAGAGGAAAATATTCAAAAAGACATCATAAAATGTATATTTATATGTTGATTTTAACCATTTCCGGCGCTGTGTTTTTAAGACAGAATACCAAATTTTAATTTCAAAACTGACAAACAGAACCAAGAATATTTAACTAAAATTTTCCTATTATAATGTACATGAAAATAAGCAAGATTGTATTTTCTAATAAATTTGTTTATAAATTGCGGTGTCAGTCCAATATTTCACCAGTTTATAAACAGAATTACCCCGCGCCGGTAAGGGTTAAAAGAGAAAGATAATCAATTTATTAACAAGTTACAAGCTTCTATCTAACAAAGCTATATGCCTCAATGTGTTTTCTAACTAAAAAAATTTAAATTCCACTGAAAAACATTTTTGTAGGTGCACAATTTTTTATAACATATTCGAATAAAAAAAAGTAATGAAACAAAATGCCATTCAATAAAATTGCAAGTGGGCGTCTTTATAAATTGTCTTTTAAGTATTAAATTTGTATTGTATTTCAGTTGCATGTATTATCGCAAAATACAAATTAAGTTAGAAAAACTTACAACTCTCTAGAGAAATAAAACTATTTATCTTTCATGTCAGAAAAGCACGATACTTTTATACCAATTACCACGACTTGAATAAACAAAACCCATTCTACAGGAAATTACAAAATCAATAAATTGATTGCCCCGGTTCTCGTTAGATTACCTAAAAAAGGGTAATCACTTAATACTTTTTCAGCATGTTGTACAAAAAGTATTTCATTAAAAATCACTTTAAATTCTATGTAATCTAAGTTTTTTGCTTCCGGAATAACTTTAACTGTTCTCGAATATTTTGCAAAATCATCACTATAAAATCTTTTTATCTAATAGATAAATGTTAGAAACTATTCCGAAATCATTGAATATGAAATGGTTAAATGCTTAATAGTAAATTTCATTTGTAAGAACTTTGATACTTAAGAGCCATTATTTTGAAATTCAGACAAAAAAGTGATATTTTGATAGTTGTATTTTTTTAATTGGCTTGATTTTTTTTATGTTGAAGTAGACCATATTTAATGAAAAATGTGCAATTTTGAAGCCCTGAAAAAATTTCCTTTTTCCTGTAGAAAATGTCAAAGTTCAAGATCATGAATCCCATTTTTCATGAAAAGTGAAATGCCAGTATGTTTGGATTGCTGTATTTCTGGAAAGCAACAACATCCCAAAGTTCTTTTTTCATAAACTGTTAGTATAACACTACCTGCGTAGTAAAATTTACTTGGTTCCATGAGGCATTGTTAATTTCTATTGTTATGTTGCCACAAAATGGAATTAAAATGACGTATTTCTCTCTTTTCTGCACTTATTATCTTATTTAAGCAACAGTACGCAAAAATTTTTCTTATAGAATATGAAAGTTTATTATTAGGACAAGCTAAGTAATATAGAACTTTATGGGGATATCGATGCTGTTAGCAGATATAATCTGTTAAATATTCAAAAGTTTCAAAATCTGCAACTTTTCAATTAGTCCAATCTCAAACAAGTTGGAAATTGCTCGTCAAACGTGGCAAATGAGGTGCGTTCGTACTATAACTAGTTTTATAATTATTTTTTGCACCCCATATTGTACTGAATGTATAATTTTTTGCACTTCATAAAGTGCATAGTCTGTAACATCATAAACATGCACTTCCAATAATTTTTTTCCCATTCCCCGTAATGTAACGGAACACTTTTGACTGTCCTGTAATTAAACTATACATCCGATTTTCCTATAATTTGAAATGGCTCGACAAAATTTTGCAACAATTATATCTTTAAAATTTCAGACCTTTCGGAAGGCTGTAACATCATTAAAATGAACTTCCAATAATTTTTTTCCCATTCCCCGTAATGTAACGGAACACTTTTGACTGTCCTGTAATTAAACTATACATCCGATTTTCCTATAATTTGAAATGGCTCGACAAAATTTTGCAACAATTATATCTTTAAAATTTCAGACCATTCGGAAGGCTGTAACATCATTAAAATGCACTTGTAATAATTTTTCCCATTGGCCGTAATGTAAAGAAAAACTTTTGACTGTCCCTGTAATTAAACTATACATCCGATTTTCATAAAATTTGAAATGGCTCGACAAAATTTTGCAACAATTATATCTTTAAAATTTCAGACCATTCGGAAGGCTGTAACATCATTAAAATGCACTTGTAATAATTTTTCCCATTGGCCGTAATGTAAAGAAAAACTTTTGATTGTCCCTGTAATTAAACTATACATCCGATTTTCATAAAATTTGAAATGGCTCGACAAAATTTTGCAGCAATCATATATTAAAAATTTCAGACCATTCGGTTGGGTAGTTTTTGCTCTGTTATATGCGGACAGACAGACGGACGGACAGACGGACAGACGGACAGACTGAACGACGACTATAGATGCTACGTATTTATATAATTACGAACGCACCTAAAAAGCATCGGAGTTGAATAAAACAAAATATATCATGTAGTAGTTGAACATATGTACAATAACCTGGAAAAGAAAAAGAAGTGGGGTTTCACGCTAGACAAAAGTTACAAAAAGGCAGTGTCAAGGCTTTTCCCCTATCAGTAAATGAAACACCCCTTTTCTCTTTCTCCTTCCTTTGTACAAAATTGAATTGTCCATGTTCTGGCAAGTTATGTGACTGGTTTTGTGCATTTTTAGAAATTCAAAGGTAAGGTAAGTAGGTGATGAAATACATTGAGAAGGATATGTTGGGGTCTCTGTACCCTATCATAAAACTTTGTTTAATACAGGTCTGTCGGATTTTAGACAGGCTGGTTAAAACAGTTTTTCTGATTTAAACCACTTTAACCCCTTGAAGGGCGGTGATGTCGTCACATAATTAAAAACCCTATTTGCCATATTGGCACCGAATTTATTAAGGAAAATTTCACTTTTATTAGGTACTCGAAAATATATTTTTACTTGTTTACAAATAAATTTTTTTGTTCAAACTGGTGTCAATCAATTATTTCAACCTTTTACTTATACAAAGACCTTGCCCCTGAAAGGGTTAAAAAGACCGTCTTATATTTTTTTTAAAAGCCAACTTTTACTAAAATATATATATATTTTTTTACAAAAGCTGTTCTTAAAACAAAATGCATTATTAATTAGTAACTTTTTAACTGCTGTAGCTATAAAAATGTACATCAAGTTAAACTAGTAGAACTGTTTACTTGGCTGACATAAGTCACTCTTATTTGTTGGACATGGTTGCGAACTGGTCTGGACATTTTTCGCTATGTTAGAATAAAACTCAACTGCTCTACTCTAGGCATGAATATTATTTATCCAGTTGAAAAAAAAAAAAATATTTTCTCTTCATTATCCACAGCCATTTAATACATATCAAAAATCTTTATATAAGTTACTAAGTGAGAAAATGTAATTTCTCTTCCTTAAATATTTGTGCTGTCCATTAGATAGATATCTGCCTCATCATTTCAATCACTTTAATGCCTCGAGTTTTAATGGTTAAAAATAATGCGACTTTTTTTCTGTTTTGCCAGTACATTTCGAACGTAATGACTTGCAATTTACATGTGATTTGACTGCTCGACGAATATTTATCCGAAAATGGTCAATCAGTTTGTCAGAAAAAGGTAATTTATTGCAAAAAAGTAGCAACGATTTGAAAAAATGCCGATGTTTTATGAGATTTTATAATAACGAAAAATCGCATATTTGCTTAATGTTTGTTGTAAATGAATATTAATGTTTAACTACATTTTATGGGGGAAAAAATCTAAGTTTTTATGACTCAATTCAGTATTTAAATTTAAACTATCTTTCATGAAAGTTACCCTTATAAAATGTCAAATATATATTATTTGTTGTTATTGTTTACATTAATAGACACCGAAGTTGTAAAATTCTCTTAAAAATAAAATACAAGCCGCTCGACAATTTTTATTCAGCAACTGTTATTCTGAATCTTTGCCCATTAATTCGGCTTCCGCATAAAAGTGGTCATCTTTAAAAGTGGTGTTTTATTTTTTTAAATTAATTGTAATATTTATGTTGTTGGATATGTATATATATATAATGCCTTTCTTATTAAAGCTTATCAGTGTTTATCATTTAAAAAGAAATTTCAAAAATTATAGATTTATTTTCTTTTACAGTGCAAACTATTGATATACTTTTCAGTAATTGAAATTATCATTCTAGAAATAAAAATGAAAATGCATAAACACATAAAACACCAAAAATGTATATTTCAGTAACTACGTTTAAAACTATTGAAGTAATTTCTTTTCCACAAGTATATGTGATCTTAATCAGATCTCTGTCTCATTATTTTGAACAATTTCAAGCTTCAATTTTTACCCATTAAAACTAATAGTTTGGCTCTTCATGCATTTCGAATGTAACTACTTCCAATTCTCAATCTTTTTTTTAAATACTCGGCTACTATTTTCCGGAAAACTGCAATTCAATGTTTCTCTTTTATTATTTCTTTTTTACATAGTTTTAGTGTACATTTTGCGGAAAAATATTTTTTACTACTATATTAAGATTCGTTAAAACTGACGATGTTTTAAGTGTTCTAGGAATATAGAAAATACGTTCATTTGCCTAATGTTTGTTATAAATGAACAGTTTTATTGAGTTAGGGGAAAAAAATGAAAGATAATTTTTATATCGCAGTGAAGTTTTAACTCTGAAAGAACTAGCGCACAGTATATTATTTGAAGCAAAATCCTGGTCTAGAATATTTTTCATGTGTTTTACGGTTCAAATCATTGCTGTTGAATTATTATTTGTAAATAAGTCTAATTAATGTTATATACACATAAAGTATGCCTTTATATAAAAAATATAGAAATATACAATATAAAGGGTAGAAAGTATAGAAATATATAATATAATATAAATATACAATATATAATACAATTCAATATTTCTCTTTTATTATTTCTTTTTACAGTGTTGTAACTGAGAAATTTTTGATCTGGTTTTAGCGTACATTTTGTGGAAAATAAAGTTTTTTACTACTAAAATATATTAAGATTCTTTAAAACTGACGATGTTTTAAGTGTTCTAGGAATATAGAAAATACGTTCATTTGCCTAATGTTTGTTATAAAGGAATAATTTCGTTTGATTGAGTTAGGGGAAAAATGAAAGATAATTTTCTTATCCCAGTGAAGTTTTAACTCTGAAAGAACTAGCGCACAGTTGATTATTTGAAGCAAAATCCTGGTCTAGAATATTTTTCATGTGTTTTACAGTTCAAAACATTGCTGTTGTATTATTATTTGTAAATAAGTTTAATTAATGTTATATACACATAAAGTAAGCCTTTATATGAAAAAATATAGAAATATATAATATAAAGTTTACTTAACTTTTTACTGTTTATAAGCGGAGAATAATTACTGATAGAGTTGCTTTAATTACAAAGAAATTTTAATTACTATATGTAAACTTTTAATTATTTATTTCAATATATGTATTATTTGCCTTTAGTATTTAGCAAAGCTAAGCCTCTAAAGTTGAGTTGTATAATACAGATTTTGGTTTTTGAGTATTATTAAGAGATTGCCAAAACAATTCATATTTAAAAATGGCAAATCTATGCAAAAGATTTTTTTTTTTTTTTTTTTTGTAATTTAAAATCAGCTGAGAAACAGCCCTCGAACTCTAACAGAATGTCATTATCATTTTAAATACGATGTTTTTAAGTATTTATTTCTTGTTTAACAATGTAAAGACATTCGTTTCTAATAATATAAACAATTCTTGATTTTCCTAGGTAGTTCTTTTGTTATTTTCGCTAAGATGCTGTATATTCCCTGACCGCCATCTTGGATTTCTTGGCGATTTTTTGTTGCCGTTGTTTATCGATAAGGCAACACCGGTTCTGTCAACCCCGTTAAGCCTAACACGCAAATAAATCGCTGCTTGGCGACATTTACTACTTCGCGGAAAGGGGTTTTCATGCCAAGAGAAAATCCAAGACGGCGGCCGAGGGAATATACAGCATCTGTTCCGCTATTTTTTAATACTTGTTTTTCCTTATAGCCTTATTTTAATGAATGCGAAGTTATGAAACCCTCTTAAGGGAATCAGAATGATTTAAAATGACGAAATTTGACTGAAATTTCATCTTTGGATAGTGACGGATCAATAACAAACAAACGTTATTGCCGGACCGTACACTATTGTTGGACAACAAGGCACTTTTTGAGGGACCAAACGCAAAGAAAAGTTATTGCCGGACCGTACGCTATTGCTGGACAACAAGGATACTTTATTGCGGGACCAACAACAAAGAAATGCTATTTCGGACCGTACGCTATTGTTGGACTAGAAGGTACTTTATTGAGGGACTAACAACAAAGAAACGTTTTTGCCGGACCGTACGCTGTTTTCGAACAACAAGGTACTTTATTGAGGGACTAACAACAAAGAAACGTTATTGCTGGACCGTACGCTATTGATGGACAACAAGGAAACTTTATTGCGGGACCAACAACAAAGAAACGCTATTTCCGGACCGTACGTTATTTTTGAACAACAAGGTACTTTATTGAGGGACCAACAACAAAGAGACGTTATTGCCGGACAGTACGCTATTGTTGGACAACAATGTACTTTGTTGAGGGACGAACAACAAAGAAACGTTTTTGCCGACCCGTGCGCTGTTTTCGAACAACAAGGTACTTTATTGAGGGACTGACAACAAAGAAACGTTATTACTGGACCGCACGCTATTGATGGACAACAAGGATACTTTATTGCGGGACCAACAACAAAGAAACGCTATTTCCGGACCGTACTTTATTGTTGGACAAAAAGATACTTTATTGAGGGACCAACAACAAAGAAACAATATTACCGGACCGCGTTCTATTTTTAAACAAGAAGGATATTTTATTGCGGGACAAACAACAAAGTTTCGTTATTGCCGGACCGCACACTATTTTTGAACAACAAGGTACTTTATTGAGGGACCAACAACAAAGAAACGGTATTGCCCGACCGTACGCAATTGTTGGACAACAAGGATACTTTATTGCGGGACCAACAACAAACGTTATTGCCGGACCGTACGCTGTTGTTAGACAACAAGGTACTTTGTTGAGGAACCAACAACAAAGAAACGTTATTGCCGGGCCGTACGCTAGTTTTGGACAACAAGGTACTTTATTGAGGGAACAACAACAAAGAAACTTTATGGCTGTACCGTACGCTATTGATGGACAACAAGGATACTTTATTGCGGGACCAACATCAAAGAAACGCTATTTTCGGACCGTTCGTTATTTTTGGACAACAAGGTACTTTATTGAGGGACCAACAACAAAGAAACGTTATTGCTGTACCGTACGCTATTGATGGGCAACAAGGATACTTTATTGCGGGACCAACAACAAAGAAACGCTATTTCCGGACCGTACGTTACTTTTGGACAACAAGGTACTTTATTCAGGGACCAACAATAAAGAAACGGTATTGCCGGACCGTACGCTATTGTTGGACAACAAGGATACTTTATTGCGGGACTACCAACAAAGAAACGTTATTTCCGGACCGTACGCTATTGTTGAACAACAAGGAACTTTATTGAAGGACCAACAACAAAGAAACGGTACTGCCGGACCGTACGCTATTGTTGGACAACAAGGATGCTTTATTGCGGGACCGACAACAAAGAAACGTTATTGCCGCCCCGTACGCTATTGTTGGACAACAAGGTACTTTATTGAAGGATCAACAGCAAAAAAATGTTATTGCCGGACCGTATGCTATTGTTGGACAAAAAGGTACTTTATTGAGGGACCAACAACAAAGAAACGTTATTGCCAGACCGTACGATATTGTTGGACAACAAGGTAACTTTATTGCGGACCAATAATAAAGAAAAGCTATTTCCGGACCGTATGCTATTGTTGGACAACAAGGTACCTTAATGAGGGCAATAAGAAACATTTGCCTTTTTTTACAGTGCATAGATATTTTATTTTAATGAATGTTGATTATTTTCATTTGTAATTATATTTCCCTACCATAAGAAACATTCGTCTTTTTCTACAGTGCATACATATTTTATTTTAATCATAATGATTTTTCTTGCATAATTTCTCTATTCTAAAAAAAAGTAACTACCGCTGTCACCGCCGCCACCGGTTTTGAATTTTTTGTGACCGGAGGTCTTTCTTCGTTAATATTAAGAAAACTATTTCATGAAAAAATATGAAAATTGGTGAAATTATAGAGAAATGTTTAATAAACACGCTGATGCAGACTGTTTTCAAATCGAAGAATTATTTTAAGAGATATTTAATGCTAAAGTTGAACAAAATCGTTCCGCTAAAAAAGTTTTGTAGGAGCAAAACTATACATGGGAATTTAATCATTTTTAGATCATTTTACACGTTTGAAGTTTCCGGTGTGCAGACTGTATTTCTATTTTTAATTTGACTCATTTTTTGAGGTTTTATTTCTATTTTAAATTCAAATTTTCAGCATTTTGAGATATATGTTTTACATAATTTAGAAAATGGTATTAATTTAAATTGTTGCCAACTGTATAAACAGCGTAAGCAATAATGTTTGCTCCAAATTAAAATTTATTTACACGCGACTATTATAAACAGAAAAAACATTTCAAATTAGAATTAAATAATTATGTATAAAAAGCAGGAACTTATTAAAAATTACGTCATAAAAACTATATTTACACGTGAATTTTAAAAGAGAAAGGATACTGTAAAATAATAAATTCATTAACATGCGTTAGAAGTCTCAAATAGGAGAAATTACGTCATATTTACGTCGCATTACAGTTATTACATAAAATAATATTGCAAAACAGTTCAAATTTAGAAATTGCGCGAGAGATTTATTTGATATTTTGAGATGATCTTTCAGCTATTTTTGTTAGGACAGCGCAAATAATATTTCATTTCTAACAAAAGTATTTTCACGTGAATATTAAAAAGAGAAAGAATAGTTTGGTCAAAATTACGTCAGATTAAAAACAATTCATTTAAAATGTTTTATTTAAAGGAACTTTCTGTTCGCTTTGTTAAAAAATTCCGGGAGACAAAGACTCTGTTTACTTAATTCATTTTATATTAGCTTATTTTGAAATGTTTAACTGATCTTATTTAATCAAAAACGAAAACAGCCATTGTATCTTTTATCAGCAGCTGATTTGGCCTTAAAATTCCCCCAATCAAAGAGAAATGAACAGAAACCCGTTTATAGGGAAGATCGCCAGTGTGTTTTAAATTATAATTTAATTTTCCGAAATCTTTTTAAAGCCGATCAAATTAGCGTGCTTTTAGAGTCTACGGTGTCTGAACGGGTGTTGGCGAGCGTAGCTCGTAGGGGGTAGATCCCCTAGTTCTAGAAACTACAATAGTGTTTATCATTTTGACAAAATATATTATTAGTAGACCAGGAGGCGAATGCACAGCCAATCACATTATGGAGTTGACGGCTGAAATTCCAGAATTAGACAGAACTTAATTATCATAGTAAAATACAACTTGTCTGCTAAGTCACATCTTGATGGAAACCACTTGCAGACCTGATTTTAGCGGTTCATTAGTAGGTTTATCATTGTATTTTCCCAATGTACCCAAATGTATGAAAACATGGAGAACTGTGAGCAGGAAAACACAATGTTAAACCTACCAGTTAACCATTTGCATGTATTTTCCACCAAGATATGACTTGATAGTATACGAATCTATTGTTAACTAATAGACCGGAAGCGGGCAGCACAGACAACCACCTCATCGAGTTGGAGGCTGAAATACCAGAATTAGCTAAAACTCGATTCCCATATTAAAACGCAATCGGGCTTCCAAGTCATATCTTGGTGGAAAACACCTAAATACCCGATTTTAGCCGTTCACTCGTAGATTTACCATTGCATTTTCCTGCACCCAAAGGTATGACAACATGGCGCACTGGGAGCAGGAAAACACAATGGTAAACCTACGTGTCAACCGGTAAAATCGGGGTTTTAGGTGTTTTCCACCAAGATATGACTTGGCAGACCGATTGCGTTTTAATATGGGAATCAAGTGTTAGCTAATTCTGGAATTTCAGCCTCCAACTCGATAAGGTGGCTGTCTCATGGTTCGTACGCCTCCTTGAATTTTGCTGACCAGAAAATTTTCCAGCACCATTATTATTTTATAGAAAATCTCTTCTTAAAGGAAGACGAAATTTTGGGCGTTTAATTTATGCCTGAACAGTTTGGCTTTCACCCAAAACATTCTACCCAACACCAGCTCCTTCGCTTTGTTGAGTTTCTCAGCAAAAAGCTCAATGCGAAGATTCCAGCTGCTGCCATATTCCTTGACGTCGCAAAGGCTTTTGACAAAGTCTGGCACAAAGGCCTTATAAACAAATTAATTAAGCTAAAATTTCGAGCCAGACTAATACACTTAATATACTCATACCTTTGCGGCAGTACATTCCGCGTCCGCATCAACAATATCCTATCCATTATACTTTTTATCCTAGCGGGCATCCTTCAGGGGAGCGTGTTGGGCCCAATGTTATTTAACATATTTTTCAATGACATCCCACGCTCATTACGTACTTATCTAACTCTGTATGAGGACGGTAATTGTATCTACGCATCTGCACACAACCCATATAGTCTGTACAGGTACCTGCAGACTCATCTTGAAGACTTCCTGGACTGGCGTACCCTGTGCCGCGTCTTTATCAATGAAAATAAAACTTCTGCTGTCTGCTTCTCCCATAGATTTATCTATCCTCCTAGACTAACAATTAATAACACAACTATTCCATGGTCTGATGAAGTCAAGTACTTGGGTGTCATCCTTGACCGTAGGCTCACATGGAGCAAACATATTCTCTCCATCAGGGGGAAAGTCGCCGGAGCTTCCCTTGCACTTAAACCTCTCATTAATAGTAAAAACCTATCTGTCTATAATAAACTCCTTCTTTATAATTCCTGCATTCTCCCAATGATTACTTATGCCAATCAGGTCTGGAGCTTCACCTGCAAATCTACTATGGACAATCTTAGCAAACTGCATAATAAAAACCTTCGAATCGTTCGTGGCGCCTCCAGATACCTCCGCAATACCAATACAACCACCCTTAGAAAAAGAATAAAAGACATTGCGAAAAAATTTTACTCAGCATTATACGACCTTCCCAATGATATCGTGTTAGAGCTACCTGGCAACGATGCCTTCGAGCCCGAACATCGGAAGCGCCCAAAATATTCCACTATAATGGATTCCCCGTGAGCTTTGTGTTCACCGCACCAGATTGCTCTTGACAATTTTTTATTATTATTCTCATTCTTTTTTATTTTTCTTAAAAACAAAAATACCTCTATATATTTTAATATATAGCAAAAAAAAAAAATTTATTGCCCTGATTAGTGCCCTTTTTGTTAAAGTAAGCAGCCTTGCTGCCTTCCTTTACCGCTTTTCCTGCCCAAGCTTGGTGAGTGTTATCCTGAACTAGTGCTAACTTTTAATATTTTTTCTTAACATTTTTTACTCTTTAATATAGCAGTTCATGTAACTGCAGTTTTACCTATATTTTAATATAATTCTATCTATCTTTCCAAGTTTTTAAACTTATCTAACTTCTATTTTTCTTTTATATTAAAAGCACCTATGCTAGTAAAATCTTTATTTTTTCCTATTTTAGTAGTTGTAAATAACTACATCTTCATTTATTCCCCAATGGCTCTAAAATTGTAAGACATCACATTCTTCAGCCTGGGTGATAAGTTACTTAGCAACTACACGTAACCCTTCAACGCTGCTTCACTGTTCAGCGCATCTAACGTAGATTTCTTTTTCTATAAAAAGATACTGGTAGTTTTCCTGGAGAAACAACTGTATATGTACGAACCATGTATCTGTGATGCCAGCTCCCGGTCTATAATCTTGGAATTTCAGCCGCCAAATTGATGAGGTGATGGTTTGAGAAACCGCCTCACAGTCTATTGTCTTTGCTTTCAAGATAAAATGTTATTCTTTACATTTTTTCTTTCTTTGTAAGAACGGGGGGTTTTGTTGCCAGGAGTAATTGTACAACATTACTTTAATGCCACAATTTTCAAGTAGTAATATTCAACTTATTTTACGACAAAAATCTGCAATTGAATAAAGTTAATATTATTACATGTAAATAGCAATATTCAAAACGTTGAAACACAATCATTGTTTAAAACAAGTAATAGAAAAATTTTGTTTTTAAAGTCAATTCCTACTTAGGTCATCAAAGAAAAATTTAATGTAATCCCTTAAGCTAATATTAGTTTTCGTTGCATTAAAATATTTCAATTTGTTGATTTTCTATAAGCAAGTATGTTTACAATGGAAGTCGAAGGAATTTGGCGAAATATTAGAGATATCACCAAGTTGGCGTCACTTTTGGTGACTCATTTTGGTCGCCAAATTTGTCGATATCGCCAGGTTGGCGACAAACTTGTCGGTATAGAATGTAAAGGAAAAATAGTTTTAAAATAGTAATTATATATTTTTGTTGCCATTTTCTCATAACAACCGAAAGAAAATGTAATTAAAATACGTGCTATTTTGAAAAAAATATAAACAAATGATTTCAATTCATTCAAATGATTCTTTTAAAATCAAGAAAATTTTCAAAGTTCGAATTGGTGCATCTTTAAAACCTTTTTATGTATAAACCTCTTTATTTTTGTAAAAGAGTAGTCAGTTTCTGATGGTAGTATAATGGAAATCAAATTATTTTTAATTGATAGTCAAAATTCCATGTTCATGCATAAAAATATTTTGGAGACATACTAATTCAAACTTTGAATGTTTTTGGTGATTTTTGTCGTGTTTAAATGATACAAGGCACCTTAAACCAGCGAATGTATTATAATATCCTGATGTACTTTTGAACATCAGTCGCCTTTAATTTACCACACCCGCTCTAAAGCTTTCGGCAGCCATCAAATTCTTTCTTAGTATCTCACGAACTAACGTTTGGCTGATTATCGTCTGTTAGTCTTTTCATCTAAATTTAAACTTCCCCATGTATTCCAATGCAACGGTCATCCATTGGCAAGATCTATGTCTTAACCAATATCTATTGCTGGCCAAAAACTTCACGGATGAAAAATGTGAACTCTTTCACTTTTTTGCCTGCATTTCATGATGTAAAGATAAAATTTTATTTTTGTGTGTCCGCAGCGTTACTCCCAGGATACCCGTGTGTCATCTTGCCTTAAAATCTACTTTTGAAATACAAGTATATTTTTAATCTTCTGTATCTCTGTTATTGTATGCACATTTGTACACCATCACTGAAATCCATTTTTTTATTTAAAAATTCACAACGCATTTTTCATCTTTCTTTCACAGCTCCAGAAAAACGTTATTACAATTGTCTCTACTACACTTTTGTTATTTTTTGTTAGTAGTTTGTTATTAAATTCATGTATGATTTAACTGATTTTCGGCCAAAGGTGAATAAACGTACCATTTCAGTAAATATTTTTTTATTAACCCTGTGACGAATATTTTTCACTAATTTTATTTATTTATTTTTTATTTATTTATTTATTTATTTATTTATTTATTTTTGCTATTTTTAAGGATTCTGGAAACATATCAGGAATTTAATTAGAGTAAACACTTTCTGTTGAGAAATTTTCAAAATACGCTAGATTTTTTTAATTTAAACGATTATTGACAAATTCGACTTTTTGAAAATGAATAATTATTCCACTTGAGATTAAACATATGCTTTTATAATGGATTAAAGTTGTAAGTTTTATAAGTAAAACAATAAAACAAATGTCATAAAAATTTAAAAAATATATTCATTTTAAATTTAATGATGCGTTAGCACACAATTGATCGAATGCATGAAAATGCCAAATTCATTTTATTTCTCAAATAAAATACTATTTTTCATGCACGAAACTTTTTTCTTGTATTAATGAATATAATTTAAGCATATTTCAATGAAAAAAATACCACATTTTATAAAATTTCTATGCTTGGCCTAAAATGGGATAAATTAAATTCCTTAATGACAGGAATCATTTCAAATCACTTAAATTATGTTTTAATTTAAATTCCTTTAATTTGTCTTCTAAAAATCTTCAATTAATTACTCTGTGCTCCAAAATGTGACATGCTTAAACAGCTATATATAATACAACGGTACGTTTTCGGATCACTTTTATTTTTTAATTGCTTTTATTTGAAACAATATCGATTTTAAATTAATTAAAATTAATTCGTAGCTATTGATGTTAAAATGTTTTATTTTATCAGACAACTTTGCACTCTAGATTATCTTTGAATGAATATTGCGGATGATCCCGTTTATTGGTATCATTTATTTTTAACACTTTCTTGGTCAGCATCGCATGTCATAAATTCGGGGGGGTTTTGTGAGCGTACGGTCCGTGTCTTATGTCATATGATGAAGAGAAAAATGCATCTTTATAAATCTGTACCTTGGAACAAAAAGGGCCAATGTCCAATTTTCTCAAATGGCAGGAAACACAATTTAAGTTTGAGGTATTTTAAGAATCTTGCTACGATTTCTGTATTATTATTTTCAAAGTTGTACCTTGCAATTCAGTAATGTTTTTCTCACTACAATCTAATGTTACATTGATTTAGCTTTTTTTTTTTCTTTTACATTTTAAATTGGCCATTTTTACATTAACAGTAAGTAACATTGGCCTTGACAAAATATTTTGTTTTCAATGATCTAATATTGGGAGGACTTTGGCCCTTTTAACTATTACCTTATATCGCATCCTGAATTCATTCATGCATTTAACTCAAATTTATCAATTTTGAACACTGGACCTTTTTGTTCCAAGGTACAGAAATATATCCATCGATATTTACATTCGTATTATTCGCCCCGGTACGGTATGCTATTTCTTTCTCCCAGCTTATTTTGCGTCTCCAAAAAATAACGTTACCTCACAGAAGCCACCAATAAACAAAGCAGATGTATCATTGTACAATTAAATGCTCTATAGCAATTTGTTTAATTTCTAAGCATCGCACATTTCCAATTTTTATACCGTCGTATTGGAAAAAAAAGTATTTTTAAATGCAATTTGTTTGAAAACTGTATCTCCATTTATATTTCTCAATCTTTTTTTTATGTATTTCTGAAGAGATTTAGGAAATGTTGAAAATGTAGGTCACGGCTGCCAAACTGTGGCCCATCGGATACCGCTAAATTTTTAAAGAAATTGTCGACAAGTTGAATCGCAAAGATTCGATGATTAGATGAGGCAAATATAACTATAAAATTTTAGCGGTACCGGCAAGCCACAGTTTGACATCCCCGCTATAGGTCTGCTATTTTATTTTGAAGTACTACTATATTTGTTTGTATTTTCTTTAATGTTGGTTTTCATTAGATATTGCTGCATACTGGGCCTCATTACCAACGCGACGAGCTTCCGCCAGTAAATTTCAATAGAAATTTTCGCCTTATTTAAACGCCTTATTCATGCAGAATTTACGTTTTGAATATACAGAAATTTCTATTCTTTTTTACTGGTGTAAGTTTGCCCCATTTGTAAGCAGACGCTAGCTGCATGTCAAAATGGCTTTTATGATAGATTCTGAGAGTGAATCCGAGGTAGTGTTGCCAATTGTTCCGCGTAAATCAGGGCTCCGAATGCTCTGGTCACAACTAATCTATTACAGTTTATATTGCCATGTTTAATCGCAGATAATTCCGCCATTAGATAAGGCGACAAAACTTTCCTTAAAATACTGGTGTCCAGAGCATTTGGAGCCCCGTTTTATGGGGGATACCTGGCAACATTAGCCCGAGAGCGGTTAATGCAAAAAAATTTATTTGAATATGTTTTTTTTATCTCTTGTTAGTCCAAGAGCCGACAGCACAAAAACCTATGTTATTAAGCACAAGAAAAAAACCTTTATTTTATGGAAGAGTAGAAGTAGGAGAATCTAATGATCCATGTCTGCCGGAAGTGAAGTGGTGCATAAGCCAAAAAGTAATACCACCAGTGGTTCACTAGTAGGTTTATCATTGTGTTTGTCCCACAAACAAATGTATGAAAACAGGGAGGACTGGGAGCAGGAAAACACAATGATAAACCTACGAGTGAAACACTGGTGATATTAATTTTTAGTTTATGCACCACTTCACTTCCGGCAGACATGGATCATTAGATTCCCCTACCCCTACTCTCTCATAAAACAAAGGTTTTCTTCTTGTGCTTGACAACATAGGTTTTTGTGCTGTCGGCTCTTGGACTATGTGTCTTAGAAAGATTTTAAATCTGTTTTTATTGTAAGGTTTTACAACAAACTTTATTTTAGGTATTTTTAATAATTATTTTTGGATTTTTTCAGGTTTTTACCTTAAATACTCCAAAGCAATATATTTTATAAATATCGTATCAGACTATTTTTTCAAATTACAACTTTAGTGCATTGCAGAAATAAATGGAGGTCAGTGAATGGATACCGTAAGCTACAACCAGCAGGTCAAGCAAATCAACTGCTTACTGACAAAAATGTTGTACATCTTCGAATACAGAATAGAATGTAATTAATTTTCAGTAATTAAAAAAGTGCTTTTTTATCGCAAATTCGAAAAAAGTCCGACCAAAAAGGTGTTAAGTATATAAAAGTTACTTCTAAAAAGTTCAGTGAATAGCCCGATACTTAACCCTTTATCTACTGACGGTACTTATAAGTACCCTTAAAATAACTTGTTATAAAATTTATTTAATACATCGATTAGTAGTAACACAGTTTAGAATAAGTTCTAGATGCAGTTACTTCCAAAAGCATTATGGGTTACACAAAACAAAAATATTTTTAAAAGGATGCTTTCTTTTGCCTTTGCATCTTTTCAGCTTTCTTGGGCTTGGGAGGGGGGGGGGGGAGATTTTTCAATTCGGAAATATTTCTATATTTCTATTGTAAGAACATTATATTTGTACATTTCCTAATTCTACAAAATACTAAGAAAAATATTTAAAATAGAAGATTTGAGTGGGGTTATAAATATTGCACAAAATCCCTATAAATTCAAATTTATTTAATATTTCTAAATCCTTCAATCCTTCTAAAATCCTTCTAAAATTTAATAAATGATTTAGTAAATCTTCTAATATAATTTCAACAATTCACAAAAAAATGCTTTAGATGATAAAATATTCATGAATTCATAATTCAGTACATAAAGGGTTAAAGAACCCGGTATAGCAACACGTGTGCGTACGCGCCTCCTGTGGTTGAAATTACTTTGTTCAAGAACAGTTTCTCCGCTGGATTCAATCGAACGGAGTTCACCGCGTCTCTGAAAACAAGGCCTACTCGCTGACACAAAAATGGTGGCTGTCATAGAAGGGGGGTTCTGTTTTCAGCGTTTATATTATCACTAGAATCTGGACACCAAAACTGCATACATATTAAACGTCCTATCTTAAATAGAAGAGGTAACCGCAAGATTAAAGAGGAGGTCACATGAATAAAGGTCACGTGCCACGTAGCGGATGGGGTTGAACTACAGGAAGAAGACTACCTGTTTTCTTACTTCACACCACTAAAATTGTAAAGTTTTTTTTCACCTTGATTAATAGCTGAAAAGTCTGTGATTAGGTAATGCGAAGAAAACTTCGTGGTGTCAAGTGCATCAACTCACCCCCTTCTCGCTGCGCTATTATTTTGCAATAAATCTGGTAAACAAAATTCATATTCCATGAGTGACTAACGATTTAGAAAATATTCGCAGATGGTAGATATTCTGTCATATATGACGTCACACTAAAAGCCCGCGTATGTGGATTATCAACCCCGTCCACAAGATGGAGCAGCAGTGTAAATTTACGCCTGATTCCAGCATTAGGTTTGTACACTTAATATGTATGCAGTTTTGAAACAAGGCCTATTCGCTGACATAAAAATTGTGGCTGTCATAGGTGTTTTTTTTTTTTGTTTTTTTTTGTTTTTTTTTTTTTTGTTTTTTTTTTGCAGCGTTTATATGATTACTAGAATCTGGGTTGGGTTGGGTTGATTGTTGACGGCCAATTATCTACACGAGGGATATAGGCCCTAGGGGAGTGCCTTCCGTGGAGGTCTTTCTAAGGGAACCTAATCCGTATTAACGCATGGAAATCCACGGTTCGAAGAAAACCACGAAAACTCCGAACGATTAGGCCGACGGGCGCGATTGGGATCGAACCCAGCATCTCCCGTCTACCAGCTTCGAGAGCAGAACCTCTCAGCCACTGGTGGGGCCCACTAGAAACTGGATACTAATATTTTCTTAAAGATTTCTACGTCTTTATTTAATTTTTAAAAACAAAATGAGGAAAACTTTTAAAAATTTACTGATATTAAAACTCAAGGGATCGTACACTATCAGAGAAAAATTCGCCATCGATAGCCGCCATAGTTATGTCAGCGCGTCAGAGTGACACGTTCTTTCAAATGCAATGGAACAATGCAAAAGCAATAACAGGAATTCTGCTTTTTCAGAATTTAGTGTCGCCCCCGATGAATATATATATATATATATAGTACAAAACATATTTCAAGATTAAGACTTAAAGCACACGCTTTTATTTTATGTAAAATGGAGTCATTCGCAGCCGCTTAAGAATTCCACATTTACGATCCACTCTTAAACAGAAAAAGGCTGTTTAATAATTCAAATACCTTCATTTGTTTGTAACATTAATATAGATACTTAAAATTAAATATGGTTTATAATAGCTCCATATTTTATCAGAAATAATTCGATTATATTTTTGCAAAATAGCTCGTGTTTTAATTACATTTTTTTTTCGGTTGTTATGAGAAAATGGCAACAAAAATGTATAATTATTGTTTAACAACTATTTTTCGTTTACTTTCTACAGAAATGGCGTATTTTCGTTGCCAACATTAAGCAAATGGCTCTGAAAACTGCAAAATTTAATATTTCAAAAATAAATGGAGATGCAGTTTTCAAACAAATTGTATTTAAAAGTTCATTTTTCTCAATACGACAGTATGAAAATTGAAAATGCGCGATGGTTAGATATTTAAAAAAATTGCTGTAGAGTATTTAATCGTACAACTTTACGGCTGGCTTATACAATGCAAAATTATTTTTTGGAGACGACACAAAATAAGCTGAGAGAAAGAAATAGCATACCGGGGGCTAATAATTTCTACAAATTAGGGAAACAGCAACATTAAAACGTATCTAGTGTTGGCGTAAATCTGCGGATCAAGAGCAGTGAGTAAAAAAATGTGTTTATGATTAGTTCAAACATTTCCGCGATGGAAAAGAACTGCTGATACACTCAAGTCAACTGTCAAAAATCACAACCATTTACAAGCGTAAGAAAATAAGCATAAGAATATTTGAGTTATTTGAGCATACGAATATTTACATAAGAATGTTTGCGAATGGCAGTAAGTTTGAAGACTTTTCTTTGTTCTAGCTAAGTAAGCTAGTCATGAAAGACCCAGACTTTGCAGTTGCACCAGAAATTCAACAGTGTGTGACATCGATGCTTCGAACGTTTCTGTAAGAAGCCTTAGGTGACAATTTTCAACAGCTTTACAAACATTGTCAAAAGCGTGTTGTGGCTCATGAAAATTACTTTTAAGAAACATTTTTTTTTCGAGACTACTTACCAAATGTTTTAGGCGCACCTTCTATTACCATATTTATGCATTTGAGCAAATGCATAAGAAATGCCTTTATATTTTATTATCTTAATCTTTATCATATCCACAAAACATATTCCAAAATTTATTTTTTTTTTTCAGTTTATTCTAAGAATATCGTCGGTATCATGTCAAAATATCCAATGCATAGCTGCCAACATCTTACGCTTTTTCAGACCACAAAAATTATATAGTAAATTTTAGCTTATTGAATCGCCGTAATCTGCCGATTAAATAAGGCAAAAATTTCTATTAAGTTTTTGTGGTCTGAAAAAGCGGAAGAGTTGGCAGCTATGCCAATGTGAAAACATTGGGCTATTTTTTTTAGATTCAAATTTCTTGATTGGCACCACTTTTCTGAAATGATAAAATTCCTCTTGTTTTTGCCTTAATTAATATGTCATTAAATAAGATTAAATAAGGCGAATTTTACTATTTCAAAAAAGTGGTGCCAATCAAGAAATCCGAATTTTAAAAAAGTTTGACATGGTACCGACATGCACCTCTTGCAGTAAATGAAATCACCAGAGTATGAATAACTAAAAGTTACATACAAGAATATCTCTTCTTCATGTTCAGCTGCCAATTCATTTGCCACATTTTCAAATGCCTCATTTTGAAATGCCGTTCCTTATAATATCGTGCAGTTGATTTAAATAAAATTAAGATTTAAAACGAAGAGTTAATTAGTATTCTTACTTTAAATGAGAAATTTGTTTTTTATCTGGGATTTTGTTTGAGAAGCAGTTATGTTTCAACAACCTGGTCCTTTTGCTGTACCCCTATTGTAATTTCGTACCCTTGTTGCTGCTTCCATTCTCAAGTTTTTTCAGCGTAAAGAGGCCTTCTTGTGAATTTCGTATATTTCATTTCTTAATCTAATATAGAAAATAAATCTGTTGTTTTTCATACATACAATAGTTTTTTAGAATTTTTTTTTAAATCAAAGAACTTTCGTAAAAAAAAAAAAAGAAAACAGTTTTTATTCTCAGTGATCATACTGCGTAATTGTTTTATCACAATAGCTTCTCGACGAGCGTCTTTTAAGAATTTTTATTCTTTTGTCACCGGTTTTTCAAAACAAAACTTTTTTCTATAATTTAAATGGGAAAATGCTCCGATTAAATAAGGCAAAATTTACAATAAAAAAATAACTCGAGGGAATAATCAAGGAGGGTTAATTAGACGAAAACATGCGTCCCGATGAAATTTTGGGTTGCGCAGCGAGAGGGTTAACCGTGCCATTTTGTATTGAAAATGTATTATTTTATTATTTTTCTGCATTTAGATATGTGCATAAGTATTTTTCTTTAAACTGCATTAGTTTTTATTATTTCAAGAATTTTTTTTCCTACGTTTTTTTCTTTCTTTTGACTGTGATACTCCCTAAACAACTGAAGATACAGTGCAAACCGCGAAAAAACATAAACATCAGGACAAATCACAAAAAGATATAAACATTTGAAACATCATAGCACATTTGAAACACTATAAAAAAAGAAAGAAGAAAAAGAAGTATTTTCTTTACCTCAAATATTTGTGGTTTTCATTAAATCCCTGCTTCACCATTCCAACCATTTTTATGACTCCAATTTTAGTCATTAACAATAATGGTTTGACTGCCGATACATTTTGAATGTAATGACTTGCAATTTTCAGTCTGTGATTTGAACACTCCATGAATATTTATCGAAAAATGGCAATTCAGCTTTTCCTTTTTATTATTTTTTTCTTTGGTTCCTCATTATTTACTTTTAAATTACGTTCTGGCGGAAGAGTTTTTATTCCTAAAAATAGAAAGATTCTTTTAATATGCCCGTGTTATACGAGTTTTCAGAATATTGAAAATGTTCCGAATTATTTATTGTTATTTCTAAATAAGTAATTTTGTATAATTGTATTTAGCAAAAGAAAAATAATATTAAAAAGTTTTTATATTCCAAAATAATATATAAAATTTGCTAAAGCTTCCCGGAAAAAAAATATAAAAAAAAATGAAATTCAGTATTTTCAGTTTTTTTATTTTACAAAATACTGAAATTAAAAAGTTATATTTCAGTAAAAAAAAAAAAAAAAAAAAAAAAAAAAAACGCATGACATGTAAAATAGGTATATTTTTATTAAATTAATGCACATACAATATATTATGCATTGGGTAAAAAGGTAATTTTTGTTATCAAGATGTATTTCGTTTTATTATATAATTTTATACATTTAACTTATTCAGCAATAATTTTTTACATTACACTTGAAATGATATAAAAAAAGGAATCATTAATTATATAAATTAAGATTAATTCTAAATATTGGTTTTACTTAATATTTAAGATATAAGATACGTTTACTTTGATTAATACAATCATTTTCATTTCTTTTGCTCGGTCAGATGAAAATTTATTTAATTTGTAAAATTCCAACCAAAACCCTTTAAACATATGCATTAGTACAAATGTTATTGCCCAGATAGAAGCGTCACATTTTTTGAACCAATTTTAACGTCGACGATTTTATATGATAAATAGGATGGTACAGATAACGAAACTAGTTGTCAGCAAGAGCAGTAGTTCGCGCGCGGAGACTCCGTGGCCGAGTGATTAAGGCACCACGCCGCTAATCGTTTGAGAGCGTAGGACATCTGTGGGTTCGACTCTCAATCGCCCAATTGCACACTCACGGCTGTAATTCTCTGATGTTTCCTTGATATATCTCGTCCGTGTACGTTGACGAAATTGTATATTCAGTTTGCGTAATTATTTCTGTATATAAAATAAAAGATCATTCGAGGCGATAGCCATTGTACGTGGGTGGTTCAATAATTATTGCCACTAATGTATATAAAATATTTGTACTGCGATGGTTCATGTGGAATATCGAAGCCTAATCTCTTAAATGCCTATATGCTCGATTTCAGAACCGCAGCTGCTATATTAACATAGTTTTGGAGGAAGGGGTAAGTTTTAAAGATCTATTTTTGAGGAAGTTTTTAAGAAAGGGGTGGGGGTGAAATGCTGGTTTGGAGCTTATGAGGCTACATTTGTGACAGTCTAGTGTCCTACTGAGTATGAGATGAGTTATTTCCACAATATACAGTGTAAAGAGGTATGTGATGTTATGATATTTTTGTTTCCCAATTTATGTTTATGTATGTATTAATGTATTACTAGGGATTTACCTTCAGATGGTATCTAAGTACCCAAATGTTTTGATAAGTAATCAGAGTAAATTAAATATAATGCATAATGAGAATTTCGATTTGTTCTTTGGAACATCTGTGTCATGTGACACCCTTTTACTTAAATTGTACAATGTTAAATTTTGGCATACGTCATTTATCCATGAGTCTGTTAATTTACTTTAACATTAATACTTTATTTCAGATTTATTTCGGGCCCTTTTATTTTATTTATGCGTAAATTGTGTAGGTTTGTTTTAGGTAATTTACGCGGTCTAAACGCTACTTCTTCACGTAAAAAATCACAACGTAACTTGGGCAGTTTTGGAGATGTGTTTCCTACCCCCCCCCCCACCACCAACTTAAGATAATTATGTTTAAATTATCAGAAGCTAGCCAGGACCATTATTTACGATCACAATGATTTTATTATAATGTGTTTAAATTACCACTATGACGTTTCAGGTATAAGAAATTAGGAGTAGTTAACCTACATTACTATTGGGGGTTACGCTCTCCCCCAAATTAGCGGTATGTTTGGTTAGTTTAAGTCGGTACCGTTATATGGTCCCAGATCTTCCCAACACACCCACCTTTTTAAATCTTCTTTGACTTCATCACTAGGATCCCGAGTCCAAACGACAATAGTTACGTCTCATCCAGTGTCACAAATCTGGCCCCATAAGCTAAAAATCCGCCTTTCACCCCCACTCCTCCATCCAAAACTATGTGAATATAGTAGCTACGGTTCTAAAATTGAACATATAGGCTTCGATATTCCACAACAACCATCGCAGTACAAATATTTTATATAACTAGGGACAATAATTATTGAACCACCCTCGTAGCGATAGGCTCTAAAATAATCTCCACTTCGGTGAACGTCAAATGTCAGTGTATTTGGCTACATAAAGAATGTCTTTGAAACTGCCAGAACATAAAGAACGCATTTGTGCAGCATTCAGAAACATTGTCAGAGTGATGCTACAAAATGTTTGGGACGAACTGGATTACACATTGGACGTATGCCGTGTAACAAAAGGTTCACACATCGAACATTTATAACTGAAAAAAACTTGGTATATTTCTCTTTAAATTCATGTCTCACTTATTATAATATGTGCAGTAGTTTCTAAAATGCGATTTTTTAAAATCGGGTGCATCATTTGTACGCACCCTGCATTATTTTTAACGCCTATTTAGTCCAAGCAATAGAGACCGTATAGGGGCTCTACCTAGCAAAATTCATGGTAGTTCTGGAAAAAGGCTTACTACATGTTTTTTGGGTTGTTGAATCCGAATTTTTAACTTCCCACCAAAATTTCCCCCGGCAACACCCCCCCCCCCCCCCCAAATTTTGGAAAAATGCCCCCAAAAAAGGTTTTTATTTAAAAAATCATTTTTTTTTTATTGTTTTAGGGAAAAAGAATCTAGAAATTCAGAAAGTAGACAAAATTTGCAACAAATTAGATCTATGATATTATGACTTAGGATGAAGGGCAAGGGGTGATCTGCCTTGGAAATTCTTGGAAATTTTTCCAGCGAGAAACAATATTTCAAATGAAAATCAAATTTCAAATGAAAATCAAATTTCAAATTAATTGCTTAGTAGTGAGAAGTTCGAGGCTGGGTATCGTTTCATGTGGTTTAGTCGGTAGAATGTCAGTGCGCTATACTTATGGCCCGGGTTCGTGTCCCGGCATGAAATCTTTTTCACTAGGTTGGCCTTTACGCCTTTTAAGCAGTTAATTTGAAATTTGTTTTTCATTTGAAATATGAATGTAACACAAAATGACTTAAAATCTGTATAATTGACATATTACTCATATGTCAATTATATGTTTCCTTTTAATTCTAAATTTCTATTCTTTTTTAGAAATTACATAATTTTATTATTGAAAAAAAAAAGAAGATTTGTATAATGAGTCAATTTAAAGGATCACAATTTGCCGAAGTATAAAAATTGAATAAATTATATGGCTGCATGTAATTCTCAGTGCATCAATGTTTAGAAAACATATACACCTGTTAATGACTTGATGAGAAAAAAAATATAATTAATACAGACTCTTTCATAATAATAAATATATATTTTTTTGTAAGTAGTATAAACAAATTGCTGAAATAATCTCTCTATTCTAAAAAAAAAGTAATTAACTATGTCACCTCTGCCATAAATGATTTTTTTGTGACCGAAGGTTTTTCTTCGCTAATATTAAAAAAAAATACTGTATGCAAAAATATGAAAATTGGTGATGTTACAGAAAAATGTTTGATAAACACGCTGAAACTGACAGTTTTTAAATCGAAGAATTATTTTAAGAGACATCTATTGTTAAAGTTGGTCAGAAAGCATTCCATTAAAAAAGTTTTATAGCAGCAAAAAGTATGCATAGAAATATAATAATTTTTTCTAAGGATATACTTTACTAACTCACGATGTGTAGACTGCATTTATTTATTTATTTTTTTTTTGACTAATTTTTTGGGTTATTCCAATTTTTACCATTTCAAGAGATTTCTTTTTCATATTTTAGAAAAAGGTTATTTTGAATTGTTGCCGGTTGTAAAAAAAAAAAAAAAGGCCAAAGAATAACATTTCCTTTCAATTAAAAATATATTTACACATTACTATTAAAATCAGAAAAAGAAACCCATTAGAATTAAATGGTTACCTCTTAAAAGGGGAAAATATTGAAAATGACGCCAAAAAAATATATTTACAGGTGAATATTAAAAATGAAAGAAAACTTTAAAATAATAATATCATTAATATGCATTAAAAACAATAAATGAGAAAAACTACGTCATACTTAAAATGATCGAATAATAATATTGTCAAACAGTTTAAATTAAATTATATATACCGGGTGTCTTAAAAAGGACTGACTGATTTTAAAATTCAATAACTTGTAAACGGTGACAGATATTTAAAAAATTCTTGAAGGAGGGTTATGCATAAGGTCAAAAGTTTTTTTTACAGTGATTTTCAATTTTAGTTCGAATTACAAACAATAGATGGCGCTGCGATCAATAGACGCTAAATTCAGGCTCGATTTTTGGTACTTCGTTGCCCGGATAATACATTTCCATCCCCTTTTTCCGCATGGAACAAGAGAAAGGACCAAAAATCGAGCCTGTATTTAGTGACTATTGCTTACAGCGCCATCTATTATTTGTAAATCGAACTAAAATCGAAAATCACTGTAATAAAACTTTTGACCTTATGCATAACCCTCCTGCAAGAATTTTTTAAATATCTTTCACCGTTTGCAAGTTATTGCATTTTAAAATCAGTCAGTCCTTTTTAGGACACCCGGTATATTTACACCAGACATTTTCTTCGAATTTAGAGTAGATCTTTCTAACTATTGTTGCCAATTTTAAGACAGTGCAAATAATAATATTTCTTTTTTTTATTATTGTATTTTCACGTCATTTTTAAAAAGAGAAAGAAAACGTCATGTTTAAAAAGATAAATTTAAAATGTCTAATTCTAAACAATTTTCTCATAGCTTTGTTAAATATAACTGTAGGCAAAGACTCTGTTTACTTAGTTTATTTCATAGTAGATTATTTTCAAATGTTTGACTGATCTTATTTAATCAAACACGAAAATAGCCTTTCGATGTCGTAACAGTAGCTGGTTCGGCCTTAAAATTCATAAAACAAAGAGAAATTAATGGAAAACCGCTTACAGGGAGGTCGCCACTTTTTAAATTATAATACAATCATCCGTAATCTTTTTAAAGCCGATCAAATAAGCCTGCGTTTTTAGAATCTGCTGTGTGTGAACGAGAGTTGATGAGCATAGCTCGTACCTCCTAATTTGTTACCAAAAAAAAATATGCAATTCATAATTTTTTTGGAAAATAAACCAAAATGATTTTTCTAAGTTTGACATTTCTTTCTTAGTATTCTTTAATTATAGAAATATAGTAAAATTTCTGAAAGAAAAATTCGCTCAATATACTGTAATTAATTTTGTTATTATGTTTTTATGAAACGGAAGCGTGTGTTAAATAAAATTCTTTGAAGATAGGTATTGTTTCAAGTCCATCAAATTAGGTTTAAATTAAAGTCCTTTAAATTGCTTACTAAAATTCCTCTGCTATTTGCTTAAAGTGTTAAAACGTAAAATATTTATCCAGTTAAGATAATATAATGATGCATTTTTTGGACAACTTACGTTAGAAGTTAGACGCTTTTAGTTTTCAATTAATTTTAAATGTGAAAATATCGATTTTGAATTAACTGCAAATATCTTTTTTGCACAGACCTCGAAAAAAAAGGGATCAACAACCCCTTTTAACTTTTGTGGGTACTACTAGATTATCCAGTCGGCCAATTTCGTCAAATTACGCAAATAACCAAATTCTTCGCTAAATTATGTAAATTAACATAGTTTTTATATTAAATAACGAAAGAACGAATAAATTAGTAAAACATTAAAAGAATACAAACAAAACCTCGAATTAAAAATCTTTTGAGGACATAACAAACACGTGTAACGTGTTTAATGTCAATTGAATGTGACATTTACGATAATCCATTATTGGCATTTATTCTTATAGTTTGGCGATAGTTTTTTGGTCGACGGGATAATCAAGTAGCACTCTCTTCTGCAAAGTATCTATATTATAAAGGACAAACATATCTGTGCGTAACGCATACGTCATTTTGCGAATGGCAACACTTTAAAATTTAAATTAAATTTGGTTTTGCAATTTTCTTTACTGCAAATTTTTAAACTTCTAACCGTTGCACATTTTAAATTTTTACACCGTTGTATGAGGAAAAAAATGCTCTTTTAAATGCAATTTGTTTGAAAGCTGTATCTCAATTTATTTTTGAGATATTAATTTTTTTGTAGTTTTTAATATCATTTTTCTAATCGTGGCAACAAAAGAACCCCATTTTTATTGAAAGTCATTGAAAGTAAACGGAAAATAGTCGAAAATAGGAGATACTGTATATTTTGTTGTCATTCTCCCATAAAACATGAAAAAAAAAAATAAAATGCTTGCTATGTCAGCGGTTTTTTAAATTTCTAAATATCGCGCATTTTCAATTTTTACGCCGTCAAATAGAGAAAAAACCTACTTTCAAATGCAATTTGTTTGAAAATTGTATCTTAATTGAATGAGTTATTATATGGTTTTTAAAATAACTATCCGTCCGTGGCGACCAGTTTGGTCTCCCTTAAATGTATCCTAGGTATAATGTCATGTAATCCCATTGTATCATGTTACTTTTATTCATAATTTAATTTACTTGCTCGATCCTTCGCCAAAGAGGAAGATTCTGATAGAGAAATCAAGAACTCGGTATTTTTATGTTAGTGGGGCACAGGTGATAAATCGCCAAATATTGTACCCGTTTTTCATATTTCATGATTAAAATATAATCCTTTCACTCATTTTATTTAAAATGGATAGCTTTAATTTAAAACTGAAACGTCTAAAATTCATGACTTTCACTTAAAAAGAAAATCTTTAAAAAAGAAAAAGAATAAATAATACCATAAACTATTTAATTTCAACATCAAAGCATTGTTTTAATTTACCCCTCGAAAAATAAAAAAATGTGCTGGCGAGTTAAAAAATGCCATTGGCGAGAATTGCGCCCAGCTAACATTAAAGTACAAACTCTTTCTGATCATGGAAACTTTTATGTAGTTTTATTCGAAAAAACTATTTTGATTAAATAGGTTGCCAGAAAGTACGTTGCCAAATTTCTTTCTTCGCCATGGACCTTTTCTCTATTTCGCCAAGTACCTATACTGGAAAAGTACCTTTATTTATTTATTTATTTATTGTATTTTAAATGAGATGAAGTCGTATGTTTGTTGTTCGATAAATAAATAAATAAATAAGTAAAAGACGGCACAGATGTCATATAGCACCACGTTGGCGCGATTTTTTTCTGACGCCAATGTCATATACGCACCGGGGTACTTAACTGGCGCCAAAGTGTCGTTATTTTGCTTGATATGGTAACCCGGATGTTGTTGTTTATTTATTAATAAATTGTTTATTTACTTTTTTTTATTATATAAATTGTTTTTTCTATAGTTATTAATTAAACTTTTTTTTATTTATTGTTATTCCCTTTTGAAAACTATTACACAATAACTAATGAGATGCGTTTCTTTCGGGGGTTGCCATTAAACAATTAACAAATAATTGAGATTTCTGTGCCACGTGCGATAGCGTAATATATATATATATATAGAGAGAGAGAGAGAGATTTTCAAGCATGAATTATTTTTAAATGTATCTCTATCACGTGTAGCTCGATTATGAAATATTAATCCGCTTGCCTTTAAAACAATGTAAAAATGTCAGCATTTGTTTCCGTCTGATGTGCCATAACAAAATTAAAACTTCCTCTATAGAAAAATAAATAAAATAATGTAAATAAGAAACAAATTTAACAAACATGGGATTGAACCACGTGCTTAAAGCACTGAAATGATCGGAAAGACTGCCTTAAGTCGCAAAATCTTAGGCTAAGAACTCCTGGCATGTGAAAGTAACGCTTTTAATAAATTTTAAAACTTTATTTGATTGCATAATTGATATTTTTCATATAAAAATTCTTTTTTATGTTAGTGGACAATCTAAAATATATATTACATGTAAAAAAAATAATAATTAGAGTTAAAAAAAAAGAATTGTTTTTACCTATACTCTCTAACCCGAGGAGCTCGGGTTCGATCCCCTAGTAATTATAAAAACCAAGACATTTAGCATTCGGTTAGCAATGAAGCTTATCAATTAATGCTATACATATATTTTGCTTAGAAGGTTGGTCTACATATAGAAATTGATAGAAAGTTTAAAACATTCGATAATTACAAGTAATTCTGACATCATATTTTGATTCTCTCGTAAATTTTATCTTCGGCTACCAAACGGTAAATATTTGGCCACATACGTTATAGATTATGCATGTTTAAAATTTCCAAATCCTAATGTTGAAATAATTTTTAGTCTTTTCAAAACGGAGCGCAAGCAAGTAGTTTTTAAGAATAACATTTTTGACTTATAACCTATAACTTACCGTATATACTCGTGTATAAGTCGATTCGTGTATAGATCAACCCCCTAATTCTTACGCAAAATTTTAAAAAAAAAATTGAATTTTCGTGTATAAATCGAATCACATTTCTCGTAGTATGTTCAAAAGTAACTTGTAATCGAGGATAAAAAATATTAATATTAATATATACGAACGCACCGCATTTGCCACATTTTTCGTATACAATTTCCGACTTGTACTCAACTAATATGTAGCGTAAAACAAAAACAATGTATAAAGCTTAAAAGGTTATAAATTTAAAGTCATAATAGTTATTGAAAAACCCCATTATAAATTTGGTCAGGCTAATATAGTTGATCAATGGTTAATGCAATAAAAACTCTTTAGAAATTTATATTGTTCCGTTTGTTAAATTTGTTTTCCAGCATCATTGCTTAGCGTAAAAGTACAGGTAAAATAGGCAAAAAATTGAGTAAAATACAACAATTGATGGTCATTCACGGAAATTTGGGAATAACTGAATTTTGGCACTACAAATGAAAATTCAATGAGTCTCCCCCCCCCCCAAAAAAAAAATAGTTGTTTTACCATGTTTTTTTTGGGGGGGGGGAGGGCAATTTAGCTCAGGGAGGGAGAAATGAAATTTTTTTAAGTAGCTCAAGTGGGCTATTGTTTATTACGTATTTTTTAATTCTGAATTGAATAACACCATCCGCAAGTTGATACGATCATTTGTTACAAAGTTACTGTAGGTTGTATGAACATAGTCGAAAGTTATAGCACAGTGAATGTAAAACAGATTTTTACAGCAACAACTGATGGCCATTCACGAAAATTTGGGAAGAACTCCGTTTTGGCACTAGATATGAAAAACAGATGAGTTTCCCACGAAAAAAAAAGTTGCTTTATCATGTTCTGGGGGGCAAAAGAATGGGCATTTTAACTCAGGGCGGGACAAAATCAGTTTTTTTTTTAAGTGATTCATGTGGGATATCGTTTATTATGTACTTTTTAGTTCTTAATCGAATGACACCATCCACAAGTTGATACGATTATTTGTGACAAAATTGTTATAGGTTTTATGAATAAAAAGTTGAAAATTTTATTTATTATTCAGCACAGCTCTCTTACCTTTATTTTAAGTTCAAAAGATGTGCTTTATATCACATTAAATAATCCCAAAGTTATTAAATGTTCTTAAAACATCAATAATTAAAATCAGGATCATCTGAGTCTTCTTCTAGATCATCAAAGTTGTCAAAATCCATGTATTCATTACTTTGTAATCATAAAACCAATCATAACTTAATATTAATAAAAACTGACGTAAATTTGAAACTAATAATCATATCGATTTCCGGGTGGAGTCATTCGATTCAGAATATAAAAATGCATAACAAATGGTGTCCAAACTACCAACTTTTAAAAAAAATTATTTTTTCCCCTTCCTTTAGATAAAATCCCCCCCCCCCCCGAAATGAAAATTCGATGAGTCTCCCCCCACACACAAAAGAATTAACATGTTTTGGGGAGCAAAATAGGGGTTTTTAATTTAAAGAGGGCGAAAATCAAATTTTTGTAAGTAGTTCAAGTGGCTAACGTTTATGTACTTTTTAGTTCTTAATCGAATGACATCATCCGCAAGTTGATAAGATTATTTGTTATCAAGTTACTATAGGTTTTATGAATACAAAGTTCAAAATTTTACTTATTATTGAGCACAGCTTTGTTACCTTTATTTTACGTTCAAAAAATGTGCTAATAATATTAAATAATCTCAAAGTTATTAAATATTCTTAAAACAGCAATAATTAAAATCAGGGTCTTTTTCAACATCATCAAATTTATCAAAATTTATATACAGTAGAATCCCACCAATCCGAACTCCGCTGATCAGAAATTCCGGTTAATCCGAACCGATTTTATTTTCGATAATTATGCTTGAACGGATTAAAAAATCAGAACAAAAAATACTAAATAATTTAAAAGTAGAACACATGTACACGAATATAAAATGAAAGCCTGTACTGTAGCCCTACTCGCAGTAGCCATCTTAAAAAAATCTTGAACATCTGTTTGTTTGCCAATCACTATAAATTATATATATAATGGGGCAAAGTGTATAACGCTTCCGGAGTGAACTCATCCTGATCTTGATAATCTTTCGTTAAAATCGGCTATTTTATTTCGGCAGTGTTAGGCTTATGCATTCCGATGCCGTATTATAAGTCGAACAACTGCCTTATTTAATCTACGTTGTATAACATCTATCCTTTTTCAGTTTTTTAAAACCTTCAAAAACTATAAAATCATCATATATATTAAAACGCAAAGGTAAAATTTTAAGTAGACCCATTTCGGGACATCTGCACATGCATCAACCTTGTTCACTTTAGAGAGATTGAGAAATTGTTCTCGGTAGCTGAGCAGTCTAAACCAGTAGTTTAATGCGCCAATATTTTGTAGTGGATAGCAGGTTCGAACCCAAAGCCCGGCAAAATGATTTCTGTAATCGTTTTCGCGATAAGTTATCTCGATAATGACATATTTTATTAGGAGGAGAAGTTATATGATTTTTATTTTATTATTATTATTGCCGAAACGTCAGTGAAGGCTTACTGTGGAGACACGAAAAGTTTTGGTTTCCGTTAGTCTGTCTGTCTGTTAGTCTGTCTGTCTGTTCCGCGATAACTGTCGTAAAAAGCATCCGATTATCTTAAAATTAAGGATGCATGTTGGGGAGGTCATCGGATTTAGCTGTATAGTTTTTGGTTAAATTTGGTTCATTCGTTCGGAATATATAGAACATTTTATTTTCAGCCTTAATGCTTTCCTATAGCAATTCAGACGATTTTTCCATTTTTATTTGTTGAAAGGAAATGGCTCATATGATTGAAAGATTTAAATGATAAATTATGGATGATGGAATTTCCTAATTAGAACCATACATTATTCATATTAGTTTGAAATTTTGTGTATACATTTGTCAGAGTTTTTAAATTCGGTGTATATCTTATGGAGGGATTTTATATATGTGTTCCAATAATATAAAATATTTTCTTTTTTTAATTTACTTTTTTTCAATCACATATTTCATTGTCTTAATTTTCTTTTAACTGTTTCCTAGCAACGGAAAGGTGAATTTGATCTCATATATCAAAAATAAAACAAAAACGCTTTGAGGTTGAAATAAAAGGGGCTTGTGTTATGATATTAATTCTTATTATTAAAAAAAAAACGTTACTAATATCTCACGGTTTATCGTCTGGACGCAGCTAACAGAAATATTTAATTTTTAATCGAAAATTTCAATGAGAAAAAAAAAAAACTTTTGAAAAGCAAATTGATAGTAAATGTCAAAATTATGCACCGCAAAATTATCGCTGTCGAAAAGGACGTCATTGTATCGGGAAATAAATATTTTCATTCTTAAAAACAAACATTAACTAGATTGCCTGAAAAAATATTTTTTGAAGAGTGTTAGTTCTTAATGCCGCCTCATTTCAGAAAATATGAATGAATTTTTTTTTTTATCTTCAAAAGGAAATTACATTTTCGTTCGTAAAACCTAAACTTTTAATATAATTGCGTCAATGTAAATACTTTTCTGTGCCCGCCAGTATTGAAGAATAAGGCTCGGAAGTGTAAAAAGATTTACCATAATCATTAGCGCAATCAATAAAAAGTTACATATGTAAATTAATGAGACCACGGGGGTTGAGGGGGACGGAGCCCCCCTGAATACTTTATTATTTACAAAAAAAGTACCAGAATTAGTAGCTCATGAAAATTCAAAATATCCTTCCATAACAACGTTTTTAATTTAACGCTTCTAATGTCTGAAAACTTCGTATTTTTTATTCTTATTTAAGATTCTTATTCTTATTCTTATTAGCAGCGCAATACTTATTTATTTCCAGTGTCACTTCTCAATGTTAATTTAACATGGAAAAGCCTATGGAGATCATAACTTTTTCATTTTTTCTTCCCACCTTTTTGTCCCTGATGCCACTCATTTTTTATTCTTTACTAATTCTAATGATATTATAAACTTTAAGTGTAAAAACGTTTGCCTGACGCCAGGGTCAAAACGAATGGTAAAATACCTTTGCATATGAGTGAATTATAACCCAGAGAGAAACATGGGCCAATTTGTTTTTACATTATTCAAATATTTTTCTTAATTCCAATTTTCGCTTTTTTCATTGAAAATCAACGGACATTTTTCATAGAAAATGTAACATTTTTACTTCATTACTGCAAAAATTTCAAAAGCCGTAATAATAATTTATTTATTTTTAGTTGAAAGATTTTCACGTGAAATATTAAATTGAGCTAGTTTTTTTTTTTTTTTTTCAGAAATTAAAAAGGTGAATATGGCGTCATAGTGGAAATAAAAAGGATATTTCCAGAATAAGTTTTCATTTTGGTCAAGTTTAGATTTTAGTAGAAAGTTTCTAATGGATATATCCATTAGCTAAATAGCTATAGCTATTTTTATGCAGGTAGCGAACTTAGTGGAGAATTACATAACTTAAATTTTAAAATGTATTTTTTTTCCGAGATGAGAATTATTTATACCCCAAGTTAAACTTAGGTAATAATTTTCTGATGTGTTTACATCACCCCTTGGGAGAGAAAAAGGTTTAAAAATTTAAGTAAAGCTTTCATTTTTTATTTTTTACTATATCACAGTTAAATATTAGCAGTAAGGATTCAACACAATTTACATTTACATCCATAGCGTTCCTGAGTGGGAAATAGGGTGTCTAAATTTAAGTGAAGTTAATTTTTTATGTTTTGATTATATATTTTTTGCGTTCAGATTAGAAGTTTTTGTCCAAACTACCGCAACCTGCATTATTACAGTGGTGAAACGTTTTGAATTACACATTGGTAAACTGCATCCCACATTGTGATGCAATACCGCATACACCAAAGCCTGATGATACTCTCTATTAATTTTGAAATGCGTTCGTATGAGTGCAGTAGTTATTAAAAAACTTGACATATTAAACAAAAACATAATTTGAAGAACAAATTAAAAAAATAAAATTTATTTCCTACATAGTTTAAGCCCGAGAAGGGTCAGATATTAAGATATTTCATTGAATTAGTTCTACATTTAAATTTTTGTAACAAATTAGTTAAACCAATTGAAGATTAAAAAATGAATATAAAATTCTTACAATATGATACTTAAAACAACCTAAAAATTAGATTCCGTTTAAATGAAATCGAAATAAATCTTACTTTTTTTTAAGTTTTGTATTTTGCATGCATCTTATCATTTTATACACAATTGTCATAAACATAATACAAAATCTCAATACAAATATTTTCAATTAAAAATGGAAGAAATCTAAGGATTTATTTCGATTTCATTTGAACGGAACATAATTTTTAGGTTGTTTTAAGTATCATATTGTAAGAATTTTATATTCATTTTTTAATCTTCAATTGGTTTAACTAATTTGTTACAAAAATTTAAATGTAGAACTAATTGAATGAAATATCTTAATATCTGACCCTTCTCGGGCTTAAACTATGTAGGAAATCAATTTTATTTTTTTTAATTTGTTCTTCAAATTATGTTTTTGTTTAATTGCCGAAACGTCAGTGAAGGCTTACTGTGGAGACACGAAAAGTTTTGGTTTCCGTTAGTCTGTCTGTCTGTTAGTCTGTCTGTCTGTTCCGCGATAGCTGCCGCAAAAAGCATCCGATCGGCTTGAAATTCCCTGGGCATGTTGATGAGCTCCCCGGATTTAGCTGTATAGTTTTGGGTTAAATTTGGTTCATTCGTTCGGAATATACAGAACATTTTATTTTGTGATATAATGCTTTTCTATGGGAAGTCAGACGATTTTCAAATTTTCATTTGTTGAAAGAAATCGCTCATATGAATAATAGATTTAAATGGTAAATTTTGGATGCTGAAATTTTTAAATAAGAGTATTAAATTATTCTTATTAGTTTGCAATTTTGTCAAAACATTTGTCAGAGCTTTTAAATTAGGTGTATAACTTATGATAGAATTTTATACATGTGTTCGAATAATATAAAACATTTTATTTTATGAATTTACTTATATTTCATTTTTTCTTTTAACCGTTGCGTAGCAACAGCATCTCATCTAAAAATATCATAAATGTGAAAGTATGTATGGTTTTTTGAAGTCAAATCAAAGCAAAAGGAATGAATTAATGAATGCCTTTGTATAGATATTTGCATATAGATTTATTTAAACGCAGAAATGAAAATAGTATTTATATACTATATAGAATAATATTTTCATTTATTTATTCAACTATTTGATTATAAATGAAAAAGTTCGTTATTTTCATACAGAATAAACTGACATTATTCTGTTAAATTTTATAAACTTTATTGTTGCCAAAAAAAAAAAAATGAATAACAATTTCTCCCAAAGAGTTAATTTTAATTTGTAAGATTTTCACGTGCAAAAGAAAAATGGAATAAGCAAATAAAAAATAAAAAAAAGGATATATAGGACAGGACTGAATACATATAAACATTTCACACCAAATACCACCTAAAATAGTTTTTGTAGCAGTATTTTCCCAGCACTACGAAGAAAGATTCCTCGATTTACACGATTTTACTTGGCCTTCCTTTTCTCATTCTTTGCGATTTCATTTTCGCAATTGCGTGCATTAATTGGCACAAAATTTTACATTTTTATGACTGAGATATATGTAAGGCCATACAAATAAGAAATTCCGTATTGTCTCCTATAAAATGTGATAAAGTGTTGGTTAATCATATATGTTTTTATTAAGAGGAGCAGAGCTGCCAAGCCTCCGGCGTTCTGGATACCAGTATTTTAATACAGAAAATGTTACTTTATTTAATTGAAACATTTGCACGATTTAAAAGAACATTTTCTCTAAGATAATAGTGATGTGCAAAAAGCTTGAGACTTGGCATGTCTGGTGGGGAGTGAAATGTTTTACTTAATGCATTTATCTCTATTTTAATGCTACGTGAACAACGTCCGTGTAACAGCTTGTAGAGTGTAAAATAAATTAAATTATTAAAATAATCCTTATTACGAAAAATGAAACAGAAAGTCCGGCTAAGGGAAATGAAATGTTAGTTAACCTTTCGTAATTTGACCTGAACATAGGTTTGCGTCAAATTTCAACGGTATTTGTAACATCACGATTTTAAATTAAATGTAGATACTATTAAAAGAAAATCACAAAAAATACTTAAAGGCGCCAAATCATGTTTATCTATTTAACGATGATGAATTATTAACTGTTAGGTTTAGAAGCCCCCCTACTTTAGGGTGATTTTAGTAAGTTAATGCTATCGAGTACATTTTTTGATATTTAGATTAGATCTTAGATATAAATATTGCAGAATGGTAATCAAAATTATTTTTTTATAAACAAAATTTATAAAGGTATTAGATTTTTAAATTAGATGTTTCAGTTTACATTTCCAAAAGTTCTTTATCCATTAGATACAGGTATTTGTGGTTAGCAGGCAAGTAAATACTGCTGTATGGATATTAGGATAACGTAAAATGCTTGACCGAATTATTGCTTATCCTTATAAATCGCAGTGTAAAAAGAAATCTAAGATATAGGGTAATCATTAACTCAATCAGTAGAAAATTACAAATGCAAAATAAATTACACAACGGGGGGTTCAGGGGGGCGCCTCCTGAAGAAATTTGCTTTATTATATAAAAATTACTAGAATAAGTAGCTCGTGAGAATTTCAGAATATCCTTACATAACAACGTGTTTAATTTAACGCTTTTAATGTCTGAAACCATCGAAATATTTTTTTTTCTTTTATAAATGTTTGTGTAATTTAAATAGTTTAAATTTTGTTTTTGTAGAAAGATTAATATTACGCAAAGTTTGATAAAAACAATGAGTTGCAGAGATGACGTTGAGGCTCTTGATCTGCAGATTTACTAGTTGCCGAAACGTCAGTGAAGGCTTACTGTGGAGACACGAAAAGTTTTGGTTTCTGTTAGTCTGTCTGTCTGTTCCGCGATAACTGCCACAAAAAGCATCCGATCGGCTTGAAATTCACTGGGCATGTTGATGAGGTACCCGGACGTAGCTGTATAGTTTTTGGTTAAATTTGGTTCATTCGTTCGGGAAATATGGAACATTTTATTTTACTCTATAATGCTTTTCAATGGCAAGTCAGACGATTTTCAGATTTTCATTTGTTGAAAGAAATGGCTCATATGAAAAATGGATTTAAATGGTAAATTTTTGATGCTGAAATTTTTAAATAACATTATTAAATTATTCCAATAAATTATGTCAATATATTTGCGAGATTTTTTTAATTAGGTTTATAATATTGGGGGAAATTTTATGCATGTTTTCCAATAATATAAAGGATTTTGTTTTATCAAATTGACATAATGCATATTTCATTTTTTCCCTTTTCTTTCTCTGTTGCCTAGCAACGTATTTTGTCCTAATAATATTAGTATAATTGCGTGTATAATGCTTGAGTAAAGCCAACGTCAAAACAGATGAATTAATGCATTTGTATCTTTGCATATAGAAGGATTTTAGCCCAGAAATAAAAATAGGCAATATTTCATTTATTTTATTTATTTTATTGAAATATTTTGCTTAAAAATACAAAAGTTCATTATTTTCATAGAGAATAACGTAACATTTTCCCATAACATTTACCAATATTTCTTTAATTGTTGCCAAGAAAATCAAAACCCGGAATAATATTTTCTTTTAAACAATTTTCAATTGAAATGTTTTGTCGTGAAACAGGAAAATGAAAAATAAAATTAAGAATAGAAAAATTAATATGGCGGCATATTAAAAATAAAAAGAAAACTCTCGAGTATTTCTTAATATAACAAGATGAAAAGTTTTGAGTAAGTACGCATAGCAGGTGAATTAGACGTCATTTATCGAAAACAAAGATGCTGGAATAAAAATATCTTGGGTAAAATAAAATTAACTATTATTCACGGAGGAAAGAGATAGATGGAGATGCAGTATGCCGTAAAAACAGTTTGCAATACGATGTGCGTTATCGCTCAGATTTAAATGCCCTCATTCGGCCCAAACAAAACAAGCACGTGGAACAGGGACCAAATTCTTTGACTTCATCCGTTTTTTTTTTTTTTTTTTTTTTTTTTTTTTTTTTTAAGCACGTCGTTGTGTTATGCCGAGACTTCATCCGTTTTTTTTTTAAGCACGTCGTTGTGTTATGCCGAATGTAGCGGATTTTAGGGTTACATTTTTGGCGTCACTTCAAGATTTATTGTCTGTGTACGGTTAACATGAATATTTTATTTTAAATTTAAATTTTATTAATTTATAAAAAAAAAAACTTATGCTTATCCTTATAAATCACAGCGTAAAAAAAATCTAAGATATACTATAACCATCCGCACAATCAATAAAAAATTACGAATGTAAATTTAAATAGACTACGGGGGTTCAAGGGGGCTCTGCCCCCTGAAGAAATGCAATTTTTGATTAAAAAAGTTACCAGAATAAGTAGCTCATCAGAATTTCAGAACATCAATGTACAACCACTTGTTTAACACTTTTAATTTCTGAAACTTTACGAAGTATCTTGTATGCTCATAAATATTTATGTAATTTGAAAACTTTAAAAAGCGATTTGTAGGAAGTTGAATATTATGCAATGAGTGTTAAAAAACAATGACTTGCAAGGATGACGTTGAGGCTCCTGATCTGAAGATTTACTAGTAAATAATTACGTAATTTGAAAACTTTAAATTGCTGTTTGCAGGAAATTGAATACTACTAGAGTGTGTCTAAAAACAATGAATTGCAGATCTGACGTTGAGGCTCTTGATCTGCAGATTTACTAGTTATTTGAATGTTTTATAATTGCCGAAACGTCAGTGAAGGCTTACTGTGGAGACACGAAAAGTTTTGGTTTCCGTTAGTCTGTCTGTCTGTTAGTCTGTCTGTCTGTTCCGCGATAACTGCCGCAAAAAGCATCCGATCGGCTTGAAATTCCCTGGGCATGTTCATGAGCTCCCCGGATTTAGCTGTATAGTTTTGGGTTAAATTTGGTTCATTCGTTCGGAATATACAGAACATTTTATTTTGTGATATAATGCTTTTCTATGGGAAGTCAGACGATTTTCAAATTTTCATTTGTTGAAAGAAATCGCTCATATGAATAATAGATTTAAATGGTAAATTTTGGATGCTGAAATTTTTAAATAAGAGTATTAAATTATTCTTATTAGTTTGCAATTTTGTCAAAACATTTGTCAGAGCTTTAAAATTAGGTGTATAACTTATGATAGAATTTTATACATGTGTTCGAATAATATAAAACATTTTATTTTATGAATTTACTTATATTTCATTTTTTCTTTTAACCGTTGCGTAGCAACAGCATCTCATCTAAAAATATCATAAATGTGAAAGTATGTATGGTTTTTTGAAGTCAAATCAAAGCAAAAGGAATGAATTAATGAATGCCTTTGTATAGATATTTGCATATAGATTTATTTAAACGCAGAAATGGAAATAGTATTTATATACTATATAGAATAATATTTTCATTTACTTATTCAACTATTTGATTATAAATGAAAAAGTTCGTTATTTTCATACAGAATAAACTGACATTATTCTGTTAAATTTTATAAACTTTATTGTTGCCAAAAAAAAAAATGAATAACAATTTCTCCCAAAGAGTTAATTTTAATTTGTAAGATTTTCACGTGCAAAAGAAAAATGGAATAAGCAAATAAAAAATAAAAAAAAGGATATATAGGACAGGAATGAATACATATAAACATTTCACACCAAATACCACCTAAAATAGTTTTTGTAGCAGTATTTTCCCAGCACTACGAAGAAAGATTCCTCGATTTACACGATTTTACTTGGCCTTCCTTTTCTCATTCTTTGCGATTTCATTTTCGCAATTGCGTGCATTAATTGGCACAAAATTTTACATTTTTATGACTGAGATATATGTAAGGCCATACAAATAAGAAATTCCGTACTGTCTCCTATAAAATGTGATAAAGTGTTGGTTGATCATATATGTTTTTATTAAGAGGAGCAGAGCTGCCAAGCCTCCGGCGTTCTGGATACCAGTATTTTAATACAGAAAATGTTACTTTATTTAATTGAAACATTTGCGCGATTTAAAAGAACATTTTCTCTAAGATAATAGTGATGTGCAAAAAGCTTGAGACTTGGTATGTCTGGTGGGGAGTGAAATGTTTTACTTAATGCATTTATCTCTATTTTAATGCTACGTGAACAACGTCCGTGTAACAGCTTGTAGAGTGTAAAATAAATTAAATTATTAAAATAATCCTTATTACGAAAAATGAAACAGAAAGTCCGGCTAAGGGAAATGAAATGTTAGTTAACCTTTCGTAATTTGACCTGAACATAGGTTTGCGTCAAATTTCAACGGTATTTGTAACATCACGATTTTAAATTAAATGTAGATACTATTAAAAGAAAATCACAAAAAATACTTAAAGGCGCCAAATCATGTTTATCTATTTAACGATGATGAATTATTAACTGTTAGGTTTAGAAGACCCCCTACTTTAGGGTGATTTTAGTAAGTTAATGCTATCGAGTACATTTTTTGATATTTAGATTAGATCTTAGATATAAATATTGCAGAATGGTAATCAAAATTATTTTTTTTATAAACAAAATTTATAAAGGTATTAGATTTCTAAATTAGATGTTTCAGTTTACATTTCCAAAAGTTCTTTATCCATTAGATACAGGTATTTGTGGTTAGCAGGCAAGTAAATACTGCTGTATGGATATTAGGATAACGTTAAATGCTTGACCGAATTATTGCTTATCCTTATAAATCGCAGTGTAAAAAGAAATCTAAGGTATAGGGTAATCATTAACTCAATCAGTAGAAAATTACAAATGCAAAATAAATTACACAACGGGGGGTTCAGGGGGGCAGATCCCCCTGAAGAAATTTGCTTTATTATATAAAAATTACTAGAATAAGTAGCTCGTGAGAATTTCAGAATATCCTTACATAACAACGTGTTTAATTTAACGCTTTTAATGTCTGAAACCATCGAAATATTTTTTTTCTTTTATAAATGTTTGTGTAATTTAAATAGTTTAAATTTTGTTTTTGTAGAAAGATTAATATTACGCAAAGTTTGATAAAAACAATGAGTTGCAGAGATGACGTTGAGGCTCTTGATCTGCAGATTTACTAGTTAAATAAAATTTAACGCTGAACAATATTTAAAATAATAATCATAATAATTTTATATTTAAAATATGTAAGCTAAATATTTTTAATGTAATTGCCGAAACGTCAGTGAAGGCTTACTGTGGAGACACGAAAAGTTTTGGTTTCCGTTAGTCTGTCTGTTCCGCGATAACTGCCGTAAAAAGCATCCGATTATCTTAAAATTAAGGATGCATGTTGGTGAAATCCCCGGATTTAGCTATATAGTTTTTGATTAAATTTGGTTCATTCGTTCGGAATATATAGAACATTTTATTTTGCGACTTAATGCTTTCCTATAGCAATTCAGACGATTTTTCCATTTTTATTTGTTGAACAGAAATGGCTCATATGATTAAAGGATTTAAATGCTAAATTAAGGATGATGAAAATTCCTAATTAGAACCATACATTATTCATATTAGTTTGAAATTTTGTGTATACATTTGTCAGAGTTTTTAAATTCGGTGTATAACTTTTATAAGAGGGATTTTATATATGCGTTTCAATTATATAAAATAATTTTTTTAATATAAATTTTCTTTTTAAGCACTTATTTAATTGTTTTTATTATCTTTTAACTGTTACCTAGCAGCGAACTACACCTAAAAATATCGTAAATGTGAAAGTATGTGTAATTGTTTGAAGTTAAATCAAAGTCAAAAGGGACGAATTAATGTCTTTGTGTCTTTACATATAGATGAAATTTACCACAGAAATAAAGAAAGACTATGTTCTATTTATTTTGTTCAAATATTTTTCTTTTAAATTAAAAAGTTCATTATTTTCATAAGGAATAAATCGACATTTTGCTATGAAATTTAACAATCATTATTATTATTTTTTTTTTTTTTTGCCGTTGCCACGAAAATTCAATCCCGGAATAAAAATTTATCCTAAACAGTTAATTTTGATTTGAAAGATTTTTATGTGCGAGAAGAAAATGAAATAAAAAATAGACATGAATACGCCTTCATATTAGAAATAAAGTGAAAATACGAAAAGAAGGTGAATTTGATCTCATATATCAAAAATAAAACGAATACGCTTTGAGGTTGAAATAAAAGGGGCTTGTGTTATGATATTAATTCTTATTATTTAAAAAAAAATGTTACTAATATCTCATGGTTTATCGTCTGCACACAGCTAACAGAAATGTTAATTCTTAATCGAAAATTCCAATTAGGAAAAAAAACTTTTGAAGAGCAAATATATAGTAAATATCAAAATTATGCACCGCAAAATTATCGCTGTCGAAAATGACGTCATTGTATCGGGAAATAAATATTTTCATCCTTAAAAACCAAGCATTAACTAGATTGCCTGAAAAAATGTTTTTTGACGGGTGTTACTTCTTAATGCCGCCTCATTTCAGAAAATATGAATGAAAATTATTTTATTTTTAAAGGAAATTACATTTTCATTCATAAAACCTAAACGTTTAATATAATTGCGTCAATGTAAATCATTTTCTGTGTTACCAGTATTGAAAAATAAGGCTCGGAAGTGTAAAAAGAAATTTAAGATTTGCGCTAACCATTAGCGCAATTAATAAAAAGTTACGCATGTAAATTAATAAGACCACGGGGGGTTCAGGGGGGCTCCGCCCCCCTGAGGAAATCTACTTTATTATTTAAAAAATATACCAGAATTAACAGCTCATGAAAATTTCGAAATATCCTTCCATAACGTTTATAATTTAATGCTTCTAATGTCTGAAAACTTCGTATTTTTTATTCTTATAAATAATTACATAATTTGAAAACTTTAAATTGCGGTTTGCAGGAAACTGAATATTACCAAAGTGAGTCTGAAAACAATGACTTTCAGAGCTGACGTTGAGGCTCCTGATCTGCAGATTTACTAGTTATAAATTAAATAAATAAATTGAGTTGATCTACAATTTTTGTTATATCTTCTGACCATTATCAAGAATATATGTGTGTGTCATAAAGAAAACTTTGCCTTTCTTTTTCTTAAAAAAATAAAACGGAAAGAAAGAAAGATATTCATATAAGAACTATATTAAAAAAATTACCTTGACATCCATTTCTTAATCTATATACATAGCTGCCAACTTCACGCTAATCTTCCGTAATACGTGGATTAATTTGACCAAGGTTAACGACGTTTCGAACCAGAAAATGTATTTGATGAATCTTTATTTGTTTAATTTGGGGTCTCTGCGTGGAATTTATTTAACTGCATTTCTTGAAAAAAATTCTGGTTCGAAACGTGCTAAACCTGGTTCAAATTAACTCACTTATTACGGAAGAATAGTTCGAGGTTGGCATCTATGTATATATATAAAAGCTGTTCTCTGTGTATATAACCTTTATACAAATCTTCAGTTGTTGACCGATTTGCACGAAACTTCATGTACATACGTTTTAGAACGTGGAAAAGATCACTGTCTACTTTAAAAAACCATCAGACCACTATTTGCCCCTTTTTTCTACCACTTTCCATAATTTAACATCATAGAAATGTCTGCTTTTTTAATTTTATAATTCAATCGTTTCTTTCCTGTTGCCAAGCTTCTAAAAATCTGTTCAATAATTAAAAAAAAAATTGATAACTCGAGTATTTTGTTTTATTAGCCAATAAAAACTTAGATTGTCTCACTATATTTTTGCTGTTTTTAAAATTGACGTCATTCAAAGAAGAAAATGCACATTTTTCATATATTTATCTAAAAACTTTAACTAAGTATGCATTAAAATGACGTAGTAGCCTATATCTTCATTTGAATGTTTTTAAAGTTAAAAAATCTAATTTAATACAGGAGTTTTAATTCCAAGAAAACAATTTATGAAAAGATATTATTAAAAAAAATCGTTTGCTAGATAGGACGTCAATTTCTGTTTAAATGACAACACTTTCTAATGATGTTTTATTCTGATGAGAGACTCTTGATCTTCTGAAATTATTCCTTATTATCATGCATAAAGCGAAAGATTTATTTTTAAGCCAGGCGAATTTAAAATTTCGGTAAATGCTAGGTCATTTAGATGTATTTATTGCATTTTTCCGCGCATTGTCAGGGAAATTGTATATATCAGTTACGAAACAATTCGCTGAATATGGCGTCACTTTCTATAAATATGTTGTCAATTTTAATAAATATACTTTCAAACAGATTTTAAAAAACGGTTGCTACGTTTTCTTAATCCCACCGTGGGATATACGTGGTTAAAGATGATCCATATAGCGGCCGTTCACGTAATAGAAAAAATAGATTGTTTTTAATTTAAAATACTAAAAGATTTTTTACATTTACTATATTTTTTAGAATCCCCAATAACTACATTTAAAGCATTTTTGGTGCTTTCGTATTAACAAGCGGTCAATCGTGATATTTTTTACTATTTAGAGCAACTTCATTAATGTGATAATTTTAAATAGTTCGATTTGAAGTCTGTTAAATTCGTATGTTATTTTTTAATGGGGTTTTAATTTCGTTTGCCGATATCTTTATGGAATGTTGCACGAAAAATCTGCCAAATGATGAATTATTTACATTGTTTTAGGAGCAATCGGATTCATCTTTTCAAATTGGGGTTGCACGAATATATAAAAAATATTTACTTAAAAAACACTTTAAAATACATAAAAATTAGTAAATTGAGAATCACTTTTCAAACAAATAGAATTGAATTTACTTTTTGTTTTCTATTGGATGTTGAAAAAATCGAATGTGTGGTGTTTAGAGGTTAAACAAATTGCAATAAAAGCAAAATTTATGGGTTAGGTCATTGCCACCAAAAATATGATGCCAGCGTTACTCATGGACATGTCTTTTCCTTATAATATTGCTTTCAGAGCAAATGGGTTCATCTTTCCCAATTTTGGTTTGCAAATTTAAAAAAGATCCATGCTTGAAAATTAATTTAAAATCCATTAAATTCAAAAAATCGTACCTCAGTTTTATCATTTTTAATTATCAGTATTAAAATCAGAACCGATTAAAATCGGAAAATTGAGGTATAATTTTCACATAAAGTTCATTTGAAAGTATGTTTTTCTATTCAGTGTAAAAAATAAAATTGTGCATGTTTAGAAGCTAAGAAAAATTACAATAAAGGCACAATTTATGTGTTAGGTCGTTGATACAATCAGTATGATGTCAGAGTTACTCACTAACATATTTTTTCTTTTTAATGTATATGTATGCTATACCATCGAGAATTTTTACTAAATACTACGCGAATTAGTTATTTTTTTCTTCGTATTATCAGGAAAATCATATATTTCTCTTTTATACCAACCAAGAAAACGAGCATTTTGATATTTAAAACTGCGGGATTTTACTGTGGTTGCGATACAATAACATCATGTTTTCTGATTGTTTTTATAATGATTTGTGAGCGGAATGCACAAAATCAGTTATTATTGTCGTATTATCTCATTTTCATTTATTATACCCGGAAGGCTCCTAATAATCGACACGGGGGAAGCCGGGTAGTTCTGCTAGTATTTTAAAAATGTATAAAAATGTAAAATAAAATTAAAAAAAAAATTATATGCTGCACTAAGTTTCAAATTTGGGCTTTTAGAGAATGAGACTGATAAAAATAAAATTCATGGCAGCTTTTAATGGTCGTGTAGTTAAAAAATCATAATAAATAAATAAAAATAAATACTGTTATTTTTTCGAAAAAAAATGAGACCATAGTAAATAAAAATAAATGCTCTACCCACTATTTTTAGTTAAATTTCAGGTAAAAAAGAAGCATAATTGGTTATAAATTATAAAGTTAAAATTCTGTGACTTCATTGAATAGGTTTGGCTGGCTGTACCCTCTATCGCTTTAAAGGAACAGGAATCACTTATGCAATATAGAAATTTGTCACAATTTCAATAATTTAATTTCACAATTAATTTAAAAACAATTCATTAAAAATTTAAGAATTTTTCTAATGAAACTTTCAAGTTATTTACCGTCAAATCTTGACGGGTATCATCTAGTTTCTTTTCTAAAATGCAAAAAGTATTTAATTCAGATGATAAAAATTTATTTTTAATTTCAAGAGTTTGATTTCGCAGATTATCTACAGAAATGTTTTTTTCTTCACCCTTCGTCGACGTGCGATTGAGCTATTTATAGATTCGCAATTTTGAACCGTTTGTAATGGGTTGTTACGTAATTCCTCATTCAAAAGTAATATTGGAATATTATAAACGTCGAGAGTGATTAAATAGGAATATTATTTTTTTCCAAAGTCTTGCCGGATTATCAAGCATTCTGGACCTTAAGATGCCGGATTACAGGATGTTTACTATACTACTGAGTACTTACAACTTACATTTTTTATAGCACGCATCTTTTTCTTTTACATTTTTATCACAATTTTCGGTAATCCGAATTTTTTGTAATCCGAACTGGCACCGGTCCCAATTAGTTCGGATTAGCGGAGTTCTACTGTATTCATAAAAACAATCACAATTTTATATTAATACAAAACTTTCTCAATTTTGTAACAAATGCTCGTATTGACTTCCGGAAGGTGTTATTCTATTCAAAATTAAAAAATACATAATAATATGCGGTAACTCCACTTGACATATTTAAAAACAGGTGACTTCTCCTCCCCAGTTTTGAGGGGTCTCAGGACTCTTAAAGCTTTAAAATTTTCGAAATTTTAATTTTTTCAGATTTTAAACTCCTACCTTTTCTGAACATTTTTATATAATTGTTCCCTTGAAATTCCCATCAGAACCGAAGGAAGTTATGGCTGTTAGATTTATATCCACTCAATAGCTGAAGCGGCGTTTCCGAAACTTTGAAGTCATTTTTCTCCAAATAACGTTTTTGGGCATAACGCGCACAATAGCTCAAAAACTTCTAAATATTTTTTTCATAAGTTTTCAAAACATATGTGTTATGTTAGTCTGTATACAGTGAACTTAAAATTTCCTTGTTATTGGTCAAAAAAATATTTTTTTAGGTGTTTATACTGTTGAATTTTTTTGCAATAGCTGAATACAACTTTGTATTAAAAATATAAAAATACTTTAAATACAAATTTATTTAGTAATTATTACAGTCTGCAGTATAAATAGGAACCTAAAATTTCATTCTAGTTGCAAAATTTATTTTGTAATCATGCACTCATTCTATTATGCCGATTTTCCGATTGCAAATGTGTGACAGTTTGAAGCTCCCTGTAAATGCTAATTCTGCATCTTGAAATTTTTTAAATACATGAAATGAAAGAACATACTTATATCTTTCATCCCAATTAAAAATGTGTCTTACAATCAAATACATTTTAAGATTTTAAATGTTGAAAATGGTCCTTTTCCCCTTTTTTCCAATTTCAAGAGTCCTGAGATCCCTGAAAATCCCTTTTTTGCCCCCCCCCCCCAAAAAAAAACGGTGTAAAACAACTTTATTGTTCGGTGATTCATCGAATCTTGATTTATAGTTCCTTGACTAAGTTTTTCCCAAATTTTCGTGACTGCCCATCAATTGTTGCTGTAAAAACCAATTTTACCTGCACTGAAGTATAACTTTCGACTTAGTGTTCATAAAATCTGCCGTAACTTTGTAACAAATGATTGTATTGACTTCCGGATGGTGTCATTTAATTCAGAATTAAAATAATACGTAATAAATAGTATCCTACTTGACCAACTTAAAAAAAAAATCCTCTTCCCTCACTTAAAATCCTTGACTCCCCAAAAACATGATACAACATTTTTATTTTGGGGACTCATCGGATCTTTATTTCTAGTTCCAAAACCAAGTTCTCCCCAAAGGTTAGTGAATGGCCTCCAGTTGTCTCTGAAAAAGCCTATTTTACCTGTACTATAAATACTACGCAAATTTCAATACTTTGTTTTCACTTTTGGCACTTGAACTAGCAAAACATTTTGACCAATAACTTGTAATAAAATAAGGTAGTGTAAAGTAAGTTCTAATAATATAAAATAATTTGTGATAAACTAAGGTATCAGTTGTAACGTAGGTAAATTTTTTGACGCTCCGTGAGGACAATTAAAGGGTCCTATTACTTACACTTACGGTAATTCTAACCGCCTCAAAAGTTTCTTCCCAAAGGTTGGTGAATGGCCACCAGTTGTCTCTGAAAAAGCCTATTTTACCCGTACTATAAATACTAAGCAAATTTCAGTACTTTGTTTTCACTTTTGGCACTTGAAATAGCAGAAAATTTTGACCAATAACTTATAATAAAATAAGGTAGTGTAAAGTAAGTTCTAATAATATAAAATAATTTGTGATAAACTAAGGTATCAGTTGTAACGTAGGTAAATTTTTTGACGCTCCGTAAGGACAATTAAAGGGTCCTATTACTTACACTTACTTTAATTCTAACCGCCTCAAAAGTTTCTTCCCAAAGGTTGGTGAATGGCCACCAGTTGTCTCTGAAAAAGCCTATTTTACCCGTACTATAAATACTAAGCAAATTTCAGTACTTTGTTTTCACTTTTGGCACATGAACTAGCAGAAAATTTTGACCAATAACTTATAATAAAATAAGGTAGTGTAAAGTAAGTTCTAATAATATAAAATAATTTGTGATAAACTAAGGTATCAGTTGTAACGTAGGTAAATTTTTTGACGCTCCGTAAGGACAATTAAAGGGTCCTATTACTTACACTTACGGTAATTCTAACCGCCTCAAAAGTTTCTTCCCAAAGGTTGGTGAATGGCCACTAGATGTCTCTGAAAAAGCCTATTTTACCCGTACTATAAATACTACGCAAATTTCAGTACTTTTTGTTTTCACTTTTGGCACTTGAACTAGCAATTATTATAAATTTTTGACCAATAACTTGTAATAAAATAAGCTAGTGTAAAGTAAGTTCTTATAATATAAAATAATTTATGATAAACTAAGGTATAAGTTGTAACGTTGAAAAATTTTTTGACGCTCCGTTAGGACAATTAAAGAGTACTACTACTTACACTTACGGTAATTCTAACCGCCTGGAAGGTTTAGTTAGACCACAGGATTTGACCGTCTATTTTTCATCTACATTGGTCAAACAGACATTTTCCTATTATAATAAAATATTTGTTGTTATATTTTTCCGGTATGTATTTAAAATTATTTTTAGAAAATGGACCAAATGTGGGCATTTGTTCCATCGTTCTCCATTGTTAAGTTTTTTTGTATAATTAACCGATTCAGTGTTCCGTTTAGACAGAGTTACGAAGTCCCAATAATCTTCCGTAATACGTGGGCTCATTTAACCCAGCTTTAATACGTTTCGCACCAGATTTTTTTTTTTAAATGAAATGAAATAAGTTCCACATAGAAACTTAAAGTAAAATTTTTACACTATATTGTTATACTTATTATAATTTTATTATTCCTTAAATTTAAATTTATCTTTCTATACTTTTTTTAGAATTCATTAATCATTTTTTTCTTTGTGGCTACCAGCCGCGTTTAAACATCATTTTTTAAGGCTCCCTAATGCTCTTGAAATACAAACCACCTCTAGAACCGATATAAAATTTCCGCGCACTAGGTAGTCCATCAAGCAGCTTACAATGTTCTATTTTTCCTAAAATTAAATATATAAAGATTCACAATATAAATTTTCTAGTTCTATACACTGTTAAACTGAGTCAAATTAATCCACATATTACGAAAGGGCAGCTTTGCACCTTTGCGTATAGAACATGAATGATTTTCTCAAATTATTAGCTGTAACATGTATAACTATTTGAAACACCAATCGTAAAATCTTAGCTTATACGTTTTTTCTTTTTGAAAAATCGGTATGCTGTTTTCACTTATGCACCGATGAACAAAATGATAGGAACGATCATTTAATTGACTAAATAACAAATTTAACTATATTAATCAAGATACAACATAGGAAAATTGATATTTCAAACTAAACAACCAATAAAAACATAAAGAAAATGCTGTAAAATAATTGTTATTATTACAATAAACAATTTTTACTATAGATGCCAGTCGCTTTTTTACCCGGCTGCTAAGAAGGGTTATGTGTTTCACGCGTATCTGGGTATGTGGATTCCTTTATACCCTCAAAACATCCCAACGGCTGGATGGATTTTAATGAATGAGGTCTCTATCGATTCCTCTTAACCGTCCAAAGGTTATAGGCTAGATTCTGTTTTTATAAATTCAAAATGGCGGCCGTAAAATACAAAATGGCGGTAGAGAAGAAAAAAATTACGCACCAAATTGAGTGGCATATCATTGGATAGGTCTTTCAAAATGAAGACGATGTTTCATTGACTATTTTACAGTCAGATGCTTCGTTTAAATATTACACAACCTGGAAGTTCTGTAGGAAGGATCTCTAGCTTTACTGCAACTCTAACGATCATAGACATTTATAGGCCTCATCAAAACAGTGTTTATAGATAGAAACTAACAATTAAACACAACTTAAGAGTCATCAATACAAGTAAATAAAAAAAATAGGTAAGTAATATAAAAAATAGTTTCACATTGATGAGAAATAATTGATTAGTTCGCTTTTTACGCAGTTCGGTTTTTTGATTTTTTTAAAATTTAATTAGCGTAAAATATCAAAACTTTAATTTTAAGTTCTCATATTCTGTAAACTTCATTTATTTCAGTTATAACTCACTTTCAGATATATAGTGCTTTTTAGCTTCCGATATGCCATTTCTTTCAAGTAACATTTAAGTGTCGTCTCTAAAAAATAACGTTACATTACATAAGCCAGACGTAAAACGAAGTAGATGCATCATTGTACGCTTAAATACTGGTAATCTCTACTGCACTTTTTAGACTTCTAAGCATCGCACTTTTTCAATTTTTGCATAGAGGAAAAAAGTACATTTAACTTCAATTTGCTTGAAAACTGAACTCAATTTATTTTTGAGATATTAATTTTTTTGTAGTTTTTAATACAATTTCTGTAATGGTGGCAACTGAAGTTATAGTAAATGTGAAGTTAGCAAGTAAAGGAAAAATAATAGATTACTACATCGTTTTGTTGCCATTTTCTCATAACAACTGAAAAAAAATTCTAATTGAAGTGCGTGCTATTTTAAAAATATATAAATGGATGATTTCTGATAAAGTATCTATTGTAAAAGCTATTATAAATCATACTTAATTTTAAGCATCCATATTAACGTTACAAACAAGTGAAAGCAAACGATTTTTTTTTCTTTACTGAGTATACGACATCGCCTTTTGTTGGGTTTGTATATTATTCCGCGATAGTGACGTCCTGTGCATACTTTTCTTTAGATGTAATTTAAGATTGGATTTTAAATGTGGAATTCTTCAGCGGATGTAAATGGCGACAGTATATATAAAATAAAAGCGCCCATTTTAATTTTTAAAACTGAAATATGTTTTGTAGAAGTGCATCATTTTCACTCCAGCGGCTTTGAAATTATTCACAGGTGGAAATGCTTCACTTTTGAAAACAACGCAATCGAAATCACATACTGATAAAATGCTAAGTTTTACAAAAATGTAGAATTATTTGTTATAGAAGAGAAGTGACCTTTAGGTTAAAATAATATTTGTTTGAGAGTTAGACTAACCAATATAAGATGCTTTTTTTATTGTAACTTGTAGGTTTATTATAAATTAATGACACAATTCCTTCTTAAACATTTCTTGAGTTACTGAATAAATCGGAATCGTTATTCACATTTCTGTGTAAAGTATTTGAAGCGAATACATTGTAAAAAAAATTCATAAACGTTACTGTCCATAGCGGAAATGTTTCCGAAAATGTAGTGCAAACTATGAATTCACTTGAGTAACTTATTAAATCGGAAATATTACTCTCATTTTCGTATAAGGTATTTGAATGCGAATATTCGGATTTATTGCACATGTCCAATACGTTCTACAAACGTCATAATCACGTGACTTTTATTGTTCTGTTGTTGAAATTAATGAAGAGACGTAACGGATATTTTGAAGAAAGTAAGCCTTTTTGTTTTGTATTTTTTTATTTAAGAAAGTAATACGCTTTTTCTTTAAATAATTAATATTATTCGATTGAATTTTATTGAATAATAATATTAGAGTTACTGTTTATTGTTTGTTGTAGATACTAAGATAAATAACTCGTTCGAAATATATACTCTTGTCCATGAATCTATGATAGATATGAGACTAGATATTTCATGAACGAAAAAATAACAAGATTCGTACGCATCAAGGGATCTTAGGTGTTTTCGTACCAGAAATTTCGTAAAGTGCTGCCAGGTATATCTGAAGATAGAATTTTTTTTCATTAAATAGGGCGGATATTACTTTACGAAACTTCTTGTAAAAGGTTATTAAAGCGTTCGAATCCTAATACTAGTGTTAGTGAAGTACAGAAAGCAGTGTTTATGTGTTTTTATCATCTTTGGATTTTGAACTTATGTTCCATTTCACGATGAAATATATCGTTTATATGACTGAAGAAATGCATGATTTCACTTGTGTCGTCTAGTTGCAAAACTGGCCATCTCCAAATAATAAAATTTTGAGAAAAAGCTGATTTTTTACCACACTTAGCCAAATAAAGTTTGGAACCAAAACTCTTCAGTTTTATAGTCATTAGGGCAGTATATTTGAAAACACGAAATAAGGTGGCAGGGGCACATGAAGGGAAGGGGTTATTTAGGTCTTTGTTTTGGATTTGACCGCCTTTGCAACTTACTTTGGAGTTGGCCGATTTTGCAACAAACCAGAAATTAATTTTTGCTAAATTTAATCTGACATTGGGTTTTTAGGGGTTGCAAATACACAAAAATGTTTTGTTCAGCTTAATGTTATTTAACAAAAAGAACTTTAGGAAAGTTATTGACCTAAAATGACTTTTACACAGTTACTGATTGTTAAAACTGACTAACAGTTAAAACTGACTAGCTGTTAAAACTGATTTTAATGCCACTAAACAAATGATTTAAATGACATGATATTATTTTATATAAAATTATTAAATTTTAAAAACTTAAACAAAAATCATACTATGCACATATGCATACAATTTCAAACTTTAGTGGTCTCATCGTTTTCGATAGTCTCACAAATTTCGTCATGATGGTCCATCCATGTGTCTTTTTCTTCATCATCTTTGCTTTCTGCTTTTTAAGAGGCTGATGCCAATATATTTTTGTAAAAAAAATAACCGCTTGCCAGCATCCCAATTTGGTTCGAAATGTTTCGTTCGTAAGTTTTGGACATCCCGAAATTTTAGAGGCTTCACCACGATATCCGGAGCCACGTCCTCGAGCTTCCTGTTCATAATACTTCTCTTACTCTTGTCAACAGACTTTCTGACTTCTACCTCAGATTTGTAGAAGACCTCCGATTGCACCAACAGCTTATTTTTATATTCTGTTATGAATTTTTTTTTCCGTAGGAGCAAATTTGAAATGTCACAGTGCAGGTGGTTTGGGGAAGAAATTGTTGGTCTTCTTCCAAACGTAGTCGGTCTCTTCCCGGCTTGAAAACTGTTTCATATTCAGATAAAATTTCTTCATACTTTGCGGGCTGAATGAGGGACTCGATTTTCTTCAATCTCCTTTCAATTTGAGCTGAAACACGGTTGGAGGGATAAAAGAATACTGGATCAACGTAGGCAAGTTATTAGATTAATAAAATATTGTGGCATCATGATAATTAATTAATCAAAATATGCTAAATATGATGTTATTATGTTATCAATTAATTATGTATTATATTATCCCCAGGGTGGATTACTTATAAAGCAACTTAGGCTATGGCCAAGGGGCGTACGTTAGGTAGGGTTCGCAAAATTCAGAACTTTAAAGTTTTTAAATTTAATGAAATAAGAACAATTTAAAATTTTAATGAAAAGTGTTAAATAAAAAATGAATTTGTAATAATTACATTTAAAACAATTTTTCTTCTTCTGGATACATCAACACAAAATTCTCTCAGATTTTAAATGTAACAAAAGCCCATTCATTTCCAATTTTCCTCAAAATACTAAAATTTATAAAGCAAAATTTAAATGTATTATTAATTAATTAAATATCTTGAAAAATTCTTAAATTTGAAAGAAAATTCACTTACAGTTTTATGAAGGGGGTGGGGGAGGGCGCGGAAATGTATTTTGGACTAGGGCGTCAAAAAATGATAAATCACCCCTGGTTATCAAAAGGTGTACATTACCTTTAAATTTTGGGTTTTCTCCTTTACCACGTCGTAGATCCACTTTGCCGCTCCCTTGGTTGATTAGTAGATACTTCTTCCAGAAACACTTAGAGAGGAAACAGAGATAGTCGGAGAAAACACGAAGCTAAATTATTAGAAAATTTGTATGCAGCAAGGGGGAGCAGTCACAGGCGAGATAAAACACTATAACGTTAATCTAATCAACAAGTGAGAAGTTATTGTGGGGTCGAACAGAAGCATCAGCTAGCGGATATGGAGATGGCCGGTTTTGAAACTCACCGGCTGAAGGATTTGGCCGGTTTTGCACATCATGATTTTCAAACGCATATAACACAGGGATTGACAGGTTTTTGCATGGTTTAGCGTTTCCAGATGATAGAAACCTTTACTTAGAACTAAAAAAACTGAAAAAACACATTTTCAATTTTTGAGGAATATGCCGGTTTTGCAACTAGACAACACACTTATACTATGCGTTTTATCGTATTTGTTCATGAATTATATATTTGTAAAAAAGATCTTATTGAAATTTGATTTATAGATCTATAAAAAATTCTTTTTAAAAATTTTATCTCGTGAATTCCATCCTGCAAATTATTTGAAAATTTTAATTTTCCTACGAAAATAGATGGATTTTTTTTATACTTTTTAACATTTGTTTTTTTAATCTCATAATTATAGAATACTATTTCAAAATATTTCATATCTGTTGAGTAATTAATTTATTTTCGTGATTTTAATTCGTATAAATAGATATATTTTTGAAAAAGCTTTGTCTATTTGTAAGTACATTTTTAATATATTATTTTACAATTATCATGATTTTACATATATTCCTTTAAAAGTATTTATTTTATTTGTATAACTTGAGAAGGGCTGAGATAATCTGAGAAAATGTATCTATTTATTAGTATACAATTCATGAAAATAAAGTATTTAATCGCAGATATTAATTATTTTTAAATAGTGTGTCTTTTTATATGAAAAAAAATAATTATTTAAAGGTATCAAAGAATCCATATACTTATATGTAGTGAAATTAAACGTTTTCATAAAGTATTTATTTACAGGATAGAGCTCACGAGTCCGCATTTCTAAAAGGGATTATTTATAGATAGACAAATCGAATTTCCAATATTATCTTTTTACAAATATGTAATTCATAAACGAGAATAAAGCGCATTACTAGAAGTGAAATTATCAATTTCTTCGGTCATATAAACAAAGCATTTCATTATTTCATAGTTGTGAATAAGAATATAAGTTCAAAACGAAAATATGAAAAAACGTAGAAGCAGTGCTATTTGTACTTTACTAATACTAAAACTACATTATTATTTATTAATCAAATATATAATGTATAATATCTCTTATAGATTCACGGACAAAAGTATACATTTCGAAAGAGTTATTTAACTTTGTATGTGCAAAAAATGATTAACAGTAAATCTAAAATTAGTATGCAATAAGATTCCATCGGATAATATTAATTCTTTTTAAAAAGCGTATTACTTTCTTAAATAAAAAAATATATGACATAATTCAGGAAAGTTTCCTAAATGCAAAGAAACATTTAAGAAATATACACAAACATATTCAAAATATACACAAACATATCCGAAATGTACACAAACATATTCGAAATATACACAATCAAACCCGAAATATACAGAAACATATCCGAAATATACACTAACATTTCCGAAATATACACTAACATTTCCGAAATATCCATAAACATTTCAGAAGCACGCAGAAACGTTTCTGAATATTCTACTGAAATACGCGGATACGTTTCCGCATATCTGACCGATATATGCGGAAACCTTTTGCGAATATCTGACCGAAATATGCGGAAACGTTACGAAAATCTGACCGAAATATGCGAAAACATAACAGAACCGTTGGGCCACATTGCTGCCTCACCAGGTAGAGAAACGTTTCCGAGGGTTTTTTTTTTTTTTTTTTACTGTGTAACTACTGGTCTATGCATAGGTATTTAACCATCTTTTGCTGGTTATATATTTAAAATATTGTGATGTACAGTGTCAAATCATTTTTTTATTATGCGGATTTTTTTATTCAAAATTTCAATATTTGAACAGAGATTTAATTCATAATTTGAAATAGCTGTCTTTATCTAATTGTTTCCAGATTTTAAAATTCCCCAAAAGTAATATTTCTATATAATTTTCAATTGAAAAATATGTTTACAAGGAGGTATTAAAAAATATTTTCCTTAAATAATTAAAGTTTTAGGTGCTAAAAGCAATTAATAGTGAAAATTATGTCATATTTAAGATATATATAGATATATATATATATATATCGACTTTCTTATAGCGTCTGAAAAAAAAATCGTCTAAACATTTTAAAAGTCCTAGGGTAGCGGCATTTTTTACTTAAACATTTAATGCAAGCTGATTTTCAAATGTGTAATTCACCTTACATAATCAATCACAAACTAGTTGGATGTGCCAATCCCAAAACTTTCTTCTATCTTATACATTTTAATATTTCAAAAACTAGATACAAATGTTAATACTTCGATATTATTAGTTCATTACTGTACCAACTTTGATTTTCATCTTAAATTTCTGCTTCAGTCAATTAAATGAACTAAAAACGAGTTAATCTATATCATGATATTTGTTAAAATTAATAGTTTTTCCTTATTCTGTTGTTATCAGATGTTTGTGAATAGCCGGCTTAGCAGGAAGTGAATTCCCGCCTTTGCACGAGCAGCGGGTGGACAATAGAACTAAGAAAAATCAAGAAAAGTATACAATAAAAAAGAAAAGTGCCCAGCTAAACTGATGGCATTGAGCTCACAGGCTATTCACACTAATTGTATATCATAGTCTTATTTTAAAGAATAATGCCCCTCAAAAAAATAAGTGAAGGGGAATTAGTCCCCGTTTCCCCCTTTATACTTAACCAGTGAACCTCCAAATCTAATCAGGGAAGCTCCTTATCATAATAAACCGGTATACCAAATTTGGAGCAAATCGAATAATCCTGCAAAAAAACCATTTATCTAAATTAAGGGGTGGACTAGCACCCACTTTATCCTTAACCAATGAATCCCTAAAACGAATCAGGGAAGCTCCTTCACATAATATACCAGTATACCACATTTGGAGCAAAGCGAATAATTCTGCATGAAAAACTCGTTTATATAAATTAAGGGGGGTGGACTAGCCCCCCTTCCCCCTTTATCCTTAACCAATGAACCCCCAAAACTAATCAGGGAAGTTCTTTAACATAATAAACCGGTATACCAACTTCGGAGCAAATCGAATCATTCTGCATGAAAAATCCATTTATCTAATTTAAGAGGGGCGGGCTAACCTCACTTTTCCCCCTTTATCCTTAACCAATGAACCCCCAAAACTAATCAGGGAGGTTCCTTAACATAATAAACCGGTATACCAAATTCGGAGCAAATCGAATCATTCTGCATGAAAAACCCATTTATCTGAATTAAAAGGGGTGGACTAACCCCCTTTTCCCCCTTTATACTTAGCCAATGAACGCTCAAAACTAATCAGGTAAGTTCCTTAACAAAATAAACCGGCATATCAAATTCGGAGTCAATCGAAAGAATCTGCTGAAAAACCCATTTATCTGAATTAAGGGGGTGGCCTAACCACACGTTTCCCCCCCTTTATCCTTAACCAATGAACCCCCAAAACTAATCAGGGAAGTTCCTTAACATAATAAATCGGTATACCAAATACGGAGCAAATCGGATGATTCTGCATGAAAAACCCATTTATCTGAATTAAGGGGGGTGGACTAACCCTGTTTTCCCCCTTTTTCCTTAACCAATGAACTCCCAAAACTAATTAGGGAAGTTCCTTAACATAATAAACCGGTATACCAAATTCGGGGCAAATCGAATGATTCTGCATGAAAAACCCATTTATCTGAATTAAGGGGCTGGACTAACCCCCTTTTCCCCCTTTATCCTTAACCAATGAACCCTCAAAACTAATCAGGGAAGTTCCTTAACATAATAAACCGGTATACCAAATTCGGAGCAAATCGAATGATTCTGCATGATAAACCCATTTATCTGATTTAAGGGGGGTGGACTAACCCCGTTTTTCCCCCTCTATCCTTAACCAATGAACCCCCAAAACTAATCAGGAAGTTCCTTAACACAATAAACCGGTATATCAAATTCGGAGCAAATCGAATGATTCTGCATGAAAAACACATTTATCTGAATTAAGGGGTTGGACTAACCCCGTTTTTCCCCCTTTATCCTTAACCAATTAACTCCCAAAACTAATCAAGGAAGCGCCTTATCACAATGAACCTAGAAAAAAATTTTGAAACAAATCGGATGTTTCTATAAAGAGTTATTGCGTTACGTACATACATACATACATACATACATACATACATACAGAACGGGCGGGCACATTAGCTCTCAGTCTTTGATAGCCTGTGAGCTAAAAATCACTATCACAGAGCCCCTTTACCGCGCGATATTTCCAAATTCAAGGAGGACCTGTTGGCCAAAGTCAAAAACATGCACAAAAAATTTGGTTCAATAGTATGCATAATTTTATACAATTTTCGGCTGTACAATAAAGAAAATGGTACATGCATTGTAATTATAGCGCCCCTTCCAGCGGAATTTTTCCAAATTCAGGGAGGGCCTTCGTGCCATGACCAAAAAGAAACACAAAAAATTTGGCTCAATTCTATGCATAACTTCATACACTTTTCGATGGTACAATATTCAAAATGGCACAAAAATCGCTATTACAGCTCCCCCTACCGGCGAATTTTTTCTAAATTAAGGAAGGACCTGCTTGCCATAGCCAAGCACTTAAAATAAAAATTTGGTTCAATTCTATGCATAACTTCATACACTTTTCGATGGTACAATATGCAAAATCGCTATTACAGCGCCCCCTAGCGGCGAATTTTTTCCAAATTCCGTGAGGACCTGCTTGTCATAGCCATAAACGTAAAATAAAAATTTGGTTCAATTCTATGATTAATTTCATAGGCTTTTGGATAGTACAATATTCGAAATTGCACAAAAATCGCTGTTACAGCGCCTCCTATCGGCGAATGTTTTCCAAATTCAGGGAGAATCTGCTTGCCAAAGCCAAAAACTTAAAATAAAAATTTGGTTCAATTCTATGCATAACTTCATACACTTTTAAATGGTACAGTACTAAAAATCAAACAAAAATCGCTGTTACTGCGCCCCCTACCGGCGATTTTTTTTAAAATTGAGGGAGGACCTACCTGCCATATCCAAAAACTTAAAATAAAAATTTGGTTCAATTCTATGCATAACTTCATATACTTTTGGATGGTACAATATTCACAATCGCACAAAAATCGCTATTACAGCGCCCCCTACTGGCAATTTTTTCCAAATTGAGGGAGGACCTACCTGCCATATTCAAAAACTTAAAATAAAAATTGGTTCAATTCTATGCATAACTTCATATACTTTTGAATGGTACAATATTCAAAATCGCACAAAAATCTCTATTATAGCGCCCCTACCGGCGAATTTTTTCGAAATTCATGGAGGATCTGCTTGCCATAGCCAAAAACTTAAAAAAAAATTTGGTTCAATTCTATGCATAACTTCATACACTTTTTGATGGTACAATGGCGACAGACAGACGGACACACGGACAGACAGACATTTTCTATAAACATGTTTTTTGGGATCTCTGACCCCTAAAACATGTAAATCCGTCGAACCGGAAGTCAAAAAAATTTCGATTACAATAATTTCTTCTATTGAATATAGAAGAAAGTAAAAATTATAGTAGAATTTTTGAGTTTTTTTTATAATATCCAATTTTGTTTGAATGCGTGAATTATTATTTGTAGAACTGCTATAAGGCCTATTATGGACTTGTTTTCGCGACAGTCAGATGCACAATAGAGATAAGACACGTTTGATCAGAGCCGTGAACTCGAGGTTTCAAACCAATCTTAGTACTCAAAATGAAATTCCATTTATTCGCAAACTGACAAAAAGGGGAAAAATGTATCACATTACTTTTTACTTTCTTCTATCTTCAATAGAAGAAAGTATTGTAATCGAAATTTTTTTCGACTTCCGGTTTTCGACGGATTTACATGTTTTAGGGGTCAGAGATTCCAAAAAACATGTTTATAGAAAATGTCTGTCTGTCCGTCTGTCCGTCTGTCCGTCTGTCCGTCTGTCCGTCTGTCCGTCTGTCTGTCGCCATTGTACCATCAAAAAGTGTATGAAGTTATGCATAGAATTAAACCAAAATTTTATTTTAAGTTTACGGCTATGGCAAGCAGGTCCTCCTGGAATTTGGAAAAAATTCGCCGGTAGGGGCGCTGATATAGCAAGTTTGTGCGATTTTGAATATTGTACCATCCAAAAGTGTATGGAGTTATGCATGGAATTGAACCAAATTTTTATTTTAAGTTTTTGGATATGGCAAGCAGGTCCTCCCTGAATTTGGAAAAAATTCGCCGGTAGGGGGCGCTGTAAATGCGATTTTTGTGCGATTTTGAATATTGTACCATCCAAAAGTGTATGAAGTTATGCATAGAATTGAACCAAATTTTTATTTTAAGTTTTTGGATATGGCAGGCAGGTCCTCCCTGAATTTGCAAAAAATTCACCGGTAGGGGGCGCTGTAATAGCGATTTTTGTGCGATTTTGAATATTATACCGTCGAAAAGTGTATGAAGTTATGCATGGAATTGAACCAAAAATTTTTTTTAATTTCTTGGCTATGGAAAGGAGGTCCTCCCTTAATTTGTAAAAAAATCTCCCGTAGAGGGCGCTGTAATAGCGATTTTTGTGCCATTTTTGCGCCATTTTGAATATTGTACCGTCGAAAAGTGTATGAAGTTATGCATAGAATTGAACCAAATTTTATGTGTTTGTTTTTGGTTATGTCACGAAGGTCCTCCCTGAATTTGGAAAAATTTTGCCGGTAGGGGGCACTATAATTGCGATGTCTGTACCATTTTCATTATTGTACCATCGAAAAGTGTATGAAGTTATCCATATCATTGAACCAAATTTTTTGTGCATGTTTCTGGCTATGGCAAACAAGTCCTCCCTGAACTTGAAAAAATTCCGCCAGAAGGGGGCGCTATAATTCCGATCTCTGTGCCATTTTCATTATTGCACCATCGAACAACGTATAAAATTATGCATACAATTGAACCAAAATTTTTGTGCTTGTTTTTGGCTTTGGCCAACAGATCCTTGCGCGGTAAAGGGGCTCTGTGTTAGCGATTTTTGTATACTTTTCTTGATTTTTCGTTGTTCTATTGTGCATCGGCGGGAACTCGCTACCTGCTAAGCCGGCTATTCGCAAACAGCTGATAACAAAAAAATATGGAAAAATTAATAATTTTAACAAATATCATGATATAGATCAACTCGTTTTTAGTCCGTTTAATTGACTTGAGCAGAAATTTAAGATGAAAATCAAAATTGGTATAGTATTGAACTAATAATATTGAAGTATTAACATGTGTAACAAGGTTTTGAAATATTAAGATGTATAAGATAGAAGAAAGTTTTGGGATTGGCACATCCAACTAGTTTCAAATATGTCCGCCTCAAATGTATTTTTACCTTCTTCTATCTTCAATAGAAGAAAGTATTCTAATCGAAATTTTTTTCGACTTCCGGTTTTCGACGGATTTGCATGTTTTAGGGGTCAGAGATTCCAAAAAACATGTTTATAGAAAATGTCTGTCTGTCTGTGTGTCCGTCTGTCCGTCTGTCTGTCGCCATTGTACCATCAAAAAGTGTATGAAGTTATGTATAGAATTAAACCAAAATTTTATTATAAGTTTTTGGCTATGGCAAGCAGGTCCTCCCGGAATTTGGAAAAAATTCGCCGGTAGGGGGCGCTGATATAACAATTTTTGTGCGATTTTGAATATTGTACCATCCAAAAGTGTATGGAGTTATGCATAGAATTGAACCAAATTTTTAGTTTAAGTTTTTGGATATGACAAGCAGGTCCTCCCTGAATTTGGAAAATATTCGCCGGTAGGGGGCGCTGTAAATGCGTTTTTTGTGCGATTTTGAATATTGTACCATCGAAAAGTGTATGAAGTTATGCATAGAATTGAACCAAATTGTTATTTAATGTTTTTGGCTATGGCAAGCAGGTCCTCCCTGAATTTTGAAAAAATTCGCCGGTAAGGGGCGCTGTAATAGCGATTTTGAATATTGTACCGTCCAAAAGTGTATGAAGTTATGCATAGAATTAAACCAAATTTTTATTTTAAGTTTTTGGCCATGGCAAGCAGGTCCTTCCTGAATTTGGAAAAAATTCGCCGGTAGGAGGCGCTGTAATAGCGATTTTTGTGCGATTTTGAATATTGTACCGTCCAAAAGTGTATGAAGTTATGCATAGAATTAAACCAAATTTTTATTTTAAGTTTTTGGATATGGCAAGCAGGTCCTCCATGAATTTGCAAAAAATTCGCCGTTAGGGGGCGCTGTAATAGCGATTTTTGTGCGATTTTGAATATTGCACCATCGAAAAGTGTATGAAGTTATGCATAGAATTGAACCAAAAAAAAAAAAAAAATAAGTTCTTGGCTATGGCAAGGAGGTCCTCCCTTAATTTGTAAAAAAATCGCTCGTAGAGGGCGCTGTAATAGCGATTTTTGTACAATTTTTGTGCCATTTTGAATATTGTACCGCCGAAAAGTGTATGAAGTTATGCATAGATTTGAACCAAATTTTACGTGTTTATTTTAGGTCATGTCACGAAGGTCCTCCCTGAATTTGGAAAAATTCTGCCGGAAGGGGGCACTATAATTGCGATGTCTGTACCATTTTCATTATTGTACCATCGAAAAGTGTATGAAGTTATCCATATAATTGAACCAAATTTTTTGTGCATGTTTCTGGCTATGGCAAACAAGTCCTCCCTGAACTTGAAAAAATTCCGAAAGAAGGGGGCGCTATAATTCCGATCTCTGTGCCATTTTCATTATTGTACCATCGAACAGCGTATAAAATTATGCATACAATTGAACCAAAATATTTGTGCTTGTTTTTGGCTTTGGCCAACAGGTTCTCCTTGAATTTGGAAATATTGCGCGGTAAAGGGGCTCCGTGCTAGCAATTTTTGTATACTTTTCTTGATTTTTCGTAGTTCTATTGTGCATCGGCGGCTCATGCAGCGGCGGGAACTAGCTTCAGGCTATGCCGGCTATTCGCAAACAGCTGATAACGACAGAATATGGAAAAATTAATAATTTTAACAAATATCATGATATAGATTAACTCGTTTTTAGTCCGTTTAATTGACTTGAGCAGAAATTTAAGATGAAAATCAAAGTTGGTATAGTATTGAACTAATAGTATTGAAGTATTAACATGTGTAACTAGGTTTTGAAATATTAAGATGTATAAGATAGAAGAAAGTTTTGGGATTGGCACATCCAACTAGTTTTCACTTGTACAGATGAGAGTCGATCAGCTGGAATCTGCGAGCCAGAACTCAAGTCTGGTCCCATAGCGAGCTTGAGCTCGATTTTTTTTTACGACACTAGGGGGCTCGGCCCCCTACGAGCTACGCTCGCCAACCCCCGCCCAGACACCGCAGACTCTAAATGCTAATTTGATCGGCTTTAAAAAGATTTCGAAGGATTGAATTATAATGTAAAAAGCAGTGGCGATCTCCCTATAAACGAATTTCTATTCATTTGTCTTTGATTGGGGAATTTTAACGCCAAATCCGCTGCGGTACTGCTTGATTATCTCGTCGACCAATTTCGCCAAATTATATAAATCGCCAAACCACTCGCCAAATTATACAAATTGACATAATTTTTTATTTTAAATAACAATAGAACAAATAATTTCGTACAACATTAATAAAAATACAAATAAAACGTGGAATAAAAATAACTTGATGACGTAGATACGTGTAACAACATTTCAAAATAAGCTAATATAAAAGGAATTAAGTAAACAGAGTCTTTGTCTCCTGGTATTTTTTAACAAAGCGAAAAGAAAGTTCTTTTAAATGAGACATTTTAAATTAATCGTTTTTAATCGAACGTAATTTTTACCAAGCTATTTTTTTCTCTTTTAAATATTCACGTGAAGATACTTTTGTTAGAAATGAAATATTATTTGCGCTTTCCTAACAAAAATAGTTGAAAAGATCCTCTCAAAATATTAAATAAATGTCTAGCGCAATTTCTAAATTTAAACTTTTTTGCAATATTATTTTGTGTTCATTTTATGTAATAACTATAATGTGACGTAAATATGACGTAATTTCTCCTACGACTTCTAACGTATGTTAATGAACTTATTATTTTACAATATCCTTTCTCTTTTAAAATTCACGTGTGTACTTTTTATGACATAATTTTTAATAAATTCCTGCTTTTTATACGTAATTATTTAATTTTAATTTGAATGTTTTTTTCCTGTTTATAATAGTCACGTGTAAATAAATTTTTAATTTGAAGCAAATATTATTGCTTGCGCTTTTTATACAGTTGGCAATAGTTTAAATTAGTACAATTTTCTGAAATCTGTAAAAAATATCTCTAGAAATGCTGAAAATTTGAATTTAAAATAGAAAAAAAACCTGAAAAAATGAGTCAAAATAAAAAAATTAATGCAATCTGCACTCCGGCAAATTCTAACGCATAAAATGATCTAAAAATGATTACACTGTCATGTATAGTTTTTGCTGCTATAAAACTTTTTCAGTGGAACGATTTTGTCCAACTTTAGCATTAAATATCTCTTAAAATAATTCTTCGATTTGAAAACTGTCTGCATCAGCATGTTTATCAAACATTTCTGTATAAAACCACCGATTTTTCTATTTTTGTATGCATTATTTTTCTTAATATTAACGAAGAAAGACCTCCGGTCACAAAAAATCCAAAACCGGCGGCGGCGGCGGCGGTGACAGCGGTAGTTACTTTTTTTTAGAATAGAGAGACTCATTACTCGGAATAATAAAATAAAAATTTTATTTATGCACACGTTTTTAAAACAGAAGAAAAAAACTTGCAATTTGCAGGGGTCGTACGCTTAAGGGATTTTTTTCAGGACGTATATCTCTATTTTCTTATAGAAAAACTAGTTGGATGTGCCAATCCCAAAACTTTCTTCTATCTTATACATCTTAATATTTCAAAACCTAGTTAATACTTCAATATTATTAGTTCAATACTATACCAACTTTGATTTTCATCTTAAATTTCTGCTCAAGTCAATTAAACGGACTAAAAACGAGTTAATCTATATCATGATATTTGTTAAAATTATTAATTTTTCCTTATTCTGTCGTTATCAGCTGTTTGCGAATAGCCGGCATAGCAGGAAGCGAGCTCCCGCCGTTGCATGAGCCGCCGATGCACAATAGAACTACGAAAAATCAAGAAAAGTATACAAAAATCGCTAGCACGGAGCCCCTTTACCGCGCAATATTTCCAAATTCAAGGAGAACCTGTTGGCCAAAGCCAAAAACAAGCACAAACATTTTGGTTCAATTGTATGCATAATTTTATACGCTGTTCGATGGTACAATAATGAAAATGGCACAGAGATCGGAATTATAGCGCCCCCTTCTTTCGGAATTTTTTCAAGTTCAGGGAGGACTTGTTTGCCATAGCCAGAAACATGCACAAAAAATTTGTTTCAATTATATGGATAACTTCATACACTTTTCAATGGTACAATAATGAAAATGGTACAGACATCGCAATTATAGTGCCCCCTTCCGGCAGAATTTTTCCAAATTCAGGGAGGACCTTCGTGACATGACCAAAAATAAACACATAAAATTTGGTTCAATTCTATGCATAACTTCATACACTTTTCGGCGGTACAATATTCAAAATGGCACAAAAATTGTACAAAAATCGCTATTACAGCGCCCTCTACGAGCGATTTTTTTACAAATTAAGGGAGGACCTCCTTGCCATAGCCAAGAACGTAAATTTTTTTTTTGGTTCAATTCTATGCATAACTTCATACACTTTTCGATGGTGCAATATTCAAAATCGCACAAAAATCGCTATTACAGCGCCCCCTAATGGCGAATTTTTTGCAAATTCATGGAGGACCTGCTTGCCATATCCAAAAACTTAAAATAAAAATTTGGTTTAATTCTATCCATAACTTCATACACTTTTGGACGGTACAATATTCAAAATCGCACAAAAATCGCTATTACAGCGCTCCCTACCGGCGAATTTTTTCCAAATTCAGGGAGGATCTGATTGCCATAGCCAAAAACTTAAAATAAAAATTTGGTTTAATTCTATGCATAACTTCATACACTTTTGGACGGTACAATATTCAAAATCGCACAGAAATCGCTATTACAGCGCCCCCTACCGGCGATGTTTTTCCAAATTCAGGGAGGACCTGCTTGCCATAGCCAAAAACTTAAACTAAAAATTTGGTTCAATTCTATGCATAACTTCATACACTTTTCAATGGTACAATATTCAAAATCGCACATAAAATGCATTTACAGCGCCCCTACCGGCGAATTTTTTTCAAATTCAGGGAGGACCTGCTTGTCATATCCAAAAACTTAAACTAAAAATTTGGTTCAATTCTATGCATAACTCCATACACTTTTGGATGGTACAATATTCAAAAGCGCACAAAAATTGTTATATCAGCGCCCCCTACCGGCGAATTTTTTCCAAAGTCAGGGAGGACCTGCTTGCCATAGCCAAAAAGTTATAATAAAATTTTGGTTTAATGCTATACATAACTTCATACACTTTTTGATGGTACAATGGCGACAGACAGACGGACAGACGGACAGACGGACGGGCGGACAGACGGACACACAGACAGACAGACATTTTCTATAAACATGTTTTTGGGATTCTCTGACCCCTAAAACAATCAAATCCGTCGAAAACCGGAAGTCGAAAAAAATTTCGATTACAATACTTTCTTCTATTGAAGATAGAAGAAAGTAAAAAAGCCGTTAGCTATCCCAATAGTAGTGGTGGATGCGGCTTCAGATATCGAAAAATCTCAAAGTCAAAAGTAAATGAATAATAATCCGATTTCTGAAGATCGCCACTCTTTGTGATAAAAGCGTTTCAATTTTCTGTAATGGGGGTAATCATTTTACAACGGAGCAAGAACCTGTGGGATCTGGACGGGGATTAACGAGTTCCGATTGTAGAGGATAGAGCACCCTAATTTAATAAAAAAACTTATATAAATAAAATAGTTTTAAAAGTTGTCTTCATTTTTAAATCTAGAAATTTCAGTAAGGTTGTTTGTTTATGTTATGAAAAAGTAAGTGTTTTGCTTTTAAGGAAATTCAGCACAAAACCCCCACATAAGCTACGTTAGTTTATTTCCACTTCTCTCAAAGTGTAAATAAATTTTATTTTCGAAATATTGTGTGTTAATTAAATATTTCGAGTTAAGCACAACAATACTAGAAGATACTTATTTTACATAGTAAAAGCTAGGGTATGCATCACCCGCAAGAAAAGTGACACATCTCGCAAAAATTCGTTTTGCTTTATATTCCACTAACAGGTCTATCATAGATGAGTCTTGCTGCAAAACAAGTAATATAAAAATTTTGTTTTTTAAGTCAATTCCTACTTAGATCATCAAAGAAAAATTTAATATAATCCCTTAAGCTAATATTAGTTTTTGTTGCATTAAAATATCTCAATTTGTTGATTTTCTAGAAGCAAGTAGGTTTACAATGGAACTCAATGGGTATTTGGCGAAATATTAGAGAAATCGCCAAGTTGGCGTCACTTTTGGCGACTCATTTTAGCCGCCAAATTTGGCGACATATTGCCAAGTTGGCGACAAACTTGGCGGTATTTGGCGACAGAACAGGGTCCCCCCTATGGTAACCCCTTATTGAAAATACTTTCATTGATCTTCAATAACCAATGGCCGCTATTTTGTTTCCCATGCAAAACTTAAATTAATTAATTAAAATTTAATTAATGAATTAATATTTGAAAAAACTGTATTACATCAATTGTCATCCAGTACAAGTTTTAAAAAGTGTATTTCAACTTGATAGGATGAATAATGAGTATTTTATTAACGATTGAAAATTTGAACAAGATAAATATATAAATAAATATAGGGAGAGTGTGAACTAATAGTACGAATTGAAAAAGTTTCATTAGTGTAGTTACACGGAAAATTACTTTATTATGCTATAGGGGAGACTTGGGAGGGTTGACCATAAGGGAGGCTTAACCCACCCATCACTTTTCATATTTAAAAGAATTTTAGATTTATATCAATAGGTGTCAAGCAAAGCTACTAGAATGCTCAAACAACAGTCTTTGTTTCATACAGATAATCGAAATGTGTGGAAATAATCAATTGTAAAGGGGTTTTACCCTAAAAATTGTGTTTTTCAGAAATATTTTGTAAGCTTTTTTCACATAAATTATATCATATAAATTTAAGTAAGTAGGTTTTAAGTAATGCAGAAATATCGAGCTTTCATTCCAGGCATAAAGATTGTACAGTAAGTTAGGCTTAACATAACTTTGTGCTATTCATTAAAAATGGGAGATGTGGAGAGGCTTGACCCTGTCAATGTAAGGGAGGGTTGACCAGATGCTCAAGTCTCCCTTAATTAAGTGGTTTTGGAAATATTTTTATTATACACTGTGCAAAATGAAAGGTTAATGGTTATATAAAAAAAAAAAATGTGCATTTATTCTGCAAAGCTACAGTAAAATGGGGTGATGGAAAAGAAAATGTTTAAAACTGATTAAAGAAAGGTGTGAAAAATTGCTATCGTATCCACTGCAAGAAACAAATTAATGAAATATAAATGGGAAAGTTGATAGGAACTTTTTTCCATTTAAATACTACTTACAATAGGTAAATAGAACATTTCCGGCAGTGGTAGGTTTATGAAACCACTTAATTTTAATTCCAAAACGCCACAATGGCACCAGAATTTTGCTAAAATCTTTTCCATTTAATACGTATGTGAAATATATCCTTTTTCTTATTTTCAAATTAATTTGTTCGTAAATTCCGGGGCCAGTTATTTATTTCAACATTTTAGTACTGAAAGTACTTTGCCACTGAAAATGTTAAAAGATGTTAATGAAAAGTTAAGTGCTCATGCGGCTGCAAAAGAACATAGCATCGATGGAAAAACTTTAGGAAGGTCTGTAGACAAATCTCACCAGGATGAATACAGTGAGATGAAGCCAAAATATGTGAAAACTAGATATGTCAGATCGAGTGTCACAAAAAGTAGGACAAGGAGACAAAAAAAAGGGGGAGAGTGGCTCCTAAATCCGGTCATAATAATACATGAAACCCTATGAAAAGGTACCTGTCTCTAACGGAATACTGTCTTAAATGTCAAAATTTCATTTTTTCTGCTGTAAAATTATACCTGCTCAAAAAAAATCATGTTTAAAACAAATTTTTTCTCCTCTGACTCGCAATTGCGTCTAAACAGATTTGTTTAAGCATCATATTTTCAAATATATATATTTTTTAATAATTAAAGCACGTAGCATAAAGTCATTTTGCTTTTTACTTTCTTCTATCTTTACAAGAAGAAAGTATTGGATTCATGAAAATTTTCGACTTTCGGTTTTTGACGTATTTACACGTTTTAGGGGTCAGAGATTCCAAAAAACATGTTTTTACAAAATGTCTGTCTGTGACTCTGTGAGTCTGTCTGTCTGTCTGTCTGTCTGTCTGTCTGACTGTGTGTATGTGACACAAATTTTGTGGGCGCTCTATCTCAAGAACTAATGCACGGAATTTAATAAAAATTTATATTAAGTTAGTTCCTACTACAAATTGATGCTGATTAGTTTTTGGTGTAAATCGCTCAACAGGTGGCGCTGCTATGCTGCATTTCCCGCGATTTCTGCACTAGCTCTATCTCAAGAACTAATGCACGGATTTTCATCAAACTTCAGATTTAGTTAATCCTTGATATGAATTGGTGCTGGTAACGTTTTGGTGCAAATCGCCCAACAGATGGCGCTGCTATGCTGCATTTTGCAGCATTTACACGATTTTCGTAATAGCTCTATCTCAAGAAATAACGCACGGATTTTCATCAAACTTCAGATTCTGTTAGTGCTTGACATGAGTTGACGTTTTGCACCTTGTGGTGTAAATCGCTCAACAGGTGGCGCTGCTATGCTGCATTTTTGTGATTTCCGCGATAGCTCTATCTCAAGAACTTATGCTCGGGTTTTCAACAAACTTCAGATTCAGGTATACCTGGATATGAATTAGTGCTGTTTATGTTTTGCTGTAAATCGCTCAACAGGTGGCGCTGCTATGCAGCGTTTTTCTCGACTTCCACAATAGCTCAATGTCCAGAACTAATGCACGGATTTTCATCAAATTTCAGATTCAGTTAGTTCTTGACATGAATTGATGATTTGTACCTTTTGGTGTAAATCGCTCAACAGGTGGCGCTGCTGTGCTGCATTTTTTGTGATTTCCACAGTAGCTTTGGCTCCAGAACTAATACACGGATTTTCATCCAACTTCAGATTCCGGTATACGAATTAGTACTGTTTGTGTTTTGGCGATTCCGGTATATGAATTAGTACTGCTTGTGTTTTGGTGCAAATCGTTCAACAGGTGGCACTGCTATGCTACATTTTTCAAAATTTCTCCCACAGCTCTATTTCAATAACTAATGCACGAATTTTCATCAAATTTCAAAATTCAGGTATACTTTTATATGAATAAATTGATGTAATTTATTTTACTATTTAAATGATTTAATTGACGTGATTTATATAGAAGAAAGTTTTGTGATGGCCACAACATACTAGTTTTAAACTGGTTTTATTCCTCTTCATAAATATTTCAATATAAAACAAAGTGGCTCAAGCCTCCCATATAGTGGGTCAAACTTCCCATATGTGGGAATACCTTGACCCATTATTTTTTCATGATTAAAATCAATTATATTTCAAATTTCTTATATATTACACTTATGTAGCAATTTTATTTTGATAACTGATTGTATAACGAATAAAATGATATATAAAACTTTATTATAGGTTCAATATTTAAAAAATAAAAAATCATTTTGTAAAAAGTGGGTCAACCTTCCCTAGTCTTCCCTATCTCCATTTGTGAACACCAAGCAGGGGGTAGATTGTGTGGCGAGGTAAAATTACCCAACCCTCCAAACCTCAACCTTCTGAAGGGTTTTATACTTTTATGCATGATTTTATTCCTGCATGCTGAGCTAAGGGCTATAATTTCATGTTACAATACAATCATGCAAATTTTATTTTGCCTGAACCGTGAACTTTCCTTCTGTCGAGATGTGCCACGTTTATTGTGGATGAGCGATATATTTTATGAAAACATATTTTATTTTATGCAGCAACAGTTTCTATTTTAAAAACAATCTATCAAAATTTTCAGAGGAGACTATGATAAACTTGCATTACCTGAACATGTCTTTTGAAATCAGTTTGCTTAGATACGTGTATGTTTCACTATTTTTTTTTTTCAAACATCTTTTCATTGTGGAAACTTTAAAATTCAAGAATAACGTTCAAAAATTTTATAATAACAATGTCACATAACTGCAGCTTCCATTTATTATCCAAAGTCGGAATAAATATTTTATAAAATGTTTCTGATTCTATCTAGCAACAATTTCTATTTTCATACAAACTTCCTTGATTTTATTGTCTTATATAACAACTTGTTTTCGTTTTTAAAAGCAACTTATGCAAAATTCAAAGGCGACAACTGTAAATTTGTAACTCTTGAACACGTCTTTCGAAAGCTGTTTGGATACATTTGGATATGAGGTGTTTATAACCAAAGTGGAACAAGTAAATTTTTCCCTTTAAGCGAGTTTTAGATGTAATACTGCTTTATAGACAATAGTTTGTTTGGTATAGTAATAAACCAAGTCCTTCGTTACACATAAAATAACAGATGTTTCTTATTAAGGAAAAATATAATATAACTACAAACAAAAATGGCTTTAAAGATAATTTGTTTGGCATCGTAACAAACCAAGTCCTTTGTTACACAGTGAAATAAAACAGATGTTTGTGAATAAAGAAAAATATAATATAACCACAAACAAAAATTGCTTTAAAGACAATAACTTGTTTGGTATCGTAGTGAACCAAGTCCTTTGTTACACATTGAAAATAGACAGATGTTTCTTAATAAAGAAAAATATAATATAACCACAAACAAAAATTGCTTTAAAGACAATAATTTGTTTGGCATCGTAACAAAGTAAGTCCTTTGTTACACAGTGAAATAAAAAAACAGACGTTTCTTAATAAAGAAAAATATAATATAACCACAAACAAAAATTGCTTTAAAGACAATAACTTGTTTGGTATCGTAGCGAACCAAGTCCTTTGTTACACATTGAAAATAGACAGATGTTTCTTAATAAAGAAAAATATAATATAACCACAAACAAAAATTGCTTTAAAGACAATAATTTGTTTGGCATCGTAACAAAGTAAGTCCTTTGTTACACAGTGAAATAAAAAAACAGACGTTTCTTAATAAAGAAAAATATATTATAACCACAACAAAAATTGCTTTATAGACAATAACTTGTTTGGTATCGTGGCAAACCATTTGTTACACATTGAAAAAACACAGATGTTTCTTGATAAAGAGAAATATAATATAACCACAAACAAAAATTGCTCTAACCCTTTATGGCCCGATGGTACTTTAAAGCACGATTAAAGAAAATTTCTTATAAAATTAATTTAATACATCAATTAGTAGTAATACAGTTTAGAATGAGTTATAGATACTTTACTTTATCTTATTCCAAAAGCATTATTGGTTGCACAAAATAAATTTAATTTTATAAGGATGATTTCTTTTGCATTTGCATCTATTCAGTTTTCTTAACGTTGAAAGATTGGGAGTGGGGGATATGTTTCAATTTGGAAATATTCCCATATTTCTATTGTAAGAGCATTATATTTCTACATTTCCTAATTCTATAAAATACTAAAAAAAATATTTTAAACAAAAGATTTGAGTGGAGTTATAAATATTAAACAAAATCCCTATAAAATCGAAATTAAATAATTAATTTAAATCGGAAAAATCCTACAAAATTTAATAAATGATTGTGTAAGTCTTCTAAAGTAGTTTCAAAAATTCACAAAAAATGCTTTAGAAGATGAAATTTTCATGAGTTCATAATTTGGGACATAAAGGGTTAAAGACAATAATTTGTTAAGTATCGTAACAAACCAAATCATTTGTTACACAGTGAAAAAAAAAGACAGATGTTTCTTAATAATGAAAAATATAATATAACCGCAAACAAAAACTGCTTTATAGACAATAATTTGTTTGGTATCGTAACAAACCAAGTCCTTTGTTACACAGTGAAAAAAAAACGAATGTTTCTTAATAAAGAAAAATATAATATAACCACAAAAAAAATTGCTTTATAGACAATAACTTGTTTGGTAACGTAACAAACCAAGTTCTTTGACACACATTGCAAACAAAAAAGATGTTTCTTAATAAAGAAAATTATAGCCACAAATAAAAATGTACAATAATATCTTCCGAGTTATAGATGGTTTCGAAAAGCATTCTTTATGTTTAGAAACCCCAGAAACTCATACATTTTCAAGATGTAAAAAATTATTTCTTAAAACAAATTTTCTTTTGCCGCCACCGATATTCGGATACGTTTCCGGGTTCTTTTTAAAGTGTATTAATCAGTTTTTTTCAACCTAGAATAATGGTTTTTCTCAATTTATCAATTCTCAGCTAAACATTTTCAAAAACGTATTTTACAGATAAACATAAAGAAAAATAACAACATTAACATTAACATTAAATCTGATATTATTTTGTAACACTTGCAAATACAAATTTATTTACGCACGTGAAAATGTTTAAAACGTTCACGCCGGCGCGGTGAGTCACACACGACTGTCTCAGAAAAGTCAAGTCTCCGGCTTTTTTTCACACCACTATTATTTTAGAGAAAATGTTGTTCCTTTAAATCGCCCAATTGTTCTAACTAAATAAAACAACATTTTCTGTATTAAAATACTGGTATCCAAAAAGCCGGAGACTTTGCAGATCTGAGACAGTCGAGTGTGACCCACCGCGCCGGCGTGAACCTGTTAATCCAGAATGGAACATCGTAAAAGTCACCTCGATACCAGTTGACACCAGTTTTTCCATAATTGTAATTTTAACTCATTTAATCTCTCAAAGTTTGAGATTAGATACCGTAAAGTACCGAAAGTAAGCCGCCATCTAAATATACCCCCCTCCCTCCCAACTATGTGAATTTTTCCTTTTTTGAAAAAGTTTCATTTATAAGCCCTTCCCTTTAAGTTTTATTTTCTGACGCATTCAATCTTTCTGTTTTTTCAGAAAATTTCTTAAGTTTGTTTTTATATCTCTTAAATGAATATACCGGGTGTCCCAAAAAGGACTGACTGATTTTAAAATTCAATAACTTGCAAACGGTGACAGATATTAAAAAAATTCTTGCAGGAGGGTTATGCATAAGGTCAAAAGTTTTATTACAGTGATTTTCAATTTTAGTTCGATTTACAAACAATAGATGGCGCTGTAAGCAATAGTAGCGAAATACAGGCTCGATTTTTGGCCCTTTATCTTGTTCCATGCAGAAAAAGGAGATGGAAATGTATTATCCGGGCCACGAAGTACCAAAAATCGAGCCTGAATTTAGCGTCTATTGATCGCAGCGCCATCTATTGTTTGTAATTCGAACTGAAATTGAAAATCACTGTAAAAAAACTTTTGACCTTATGCATAACCCTCCTACAAGAATTTTTTAAATATCTGTCACCGTTTACAAGTTATTGAATTTTAATATCAGTCAGTCCTTTTTAGGACACCCGGTATATTATGTAATTTATATTTTTATCTAATCTCTGTACAAATCATTGTATCAGAATGGCATATATTCTCTATATTATACTATTAATGTTTTCCTTGATTTTTATGTACAAAGATTTAACAGATGTTTATATTGAGTTGAAATCTTATATTTTTGTTCATCTTTCTTTCATATCTAAATTAATTTTTTATCTAAATTTGCTTCATCAATTTATTATTTTTATTAAAGAAAGTACTTAGCTTCTATAGCAGGGATTTTTAAAACTAAAAAATGTTTATTTGATCTGATTTTATTTTGTAAATCCTGCGAAATTTCATAAATTCCATATATATCCCCAACACACACACACACCCTCCGAATTTTCCCATCCTTTTCACAAAAGTTCCAATTATAAGCCCCTTTAAAATCATTAGAATTTCCTGTCTACTAAAGGGGCGCATACTTTAGGTACTTTACGGTAATATGAAAATTTCCTTACTAAAATACAAGTTTTCAAATTAAAAATTTCGTAAATACTTAAATATCAAGTTTTCTTGCAAACTGGCATCCAAGAGTTAACGAGCGGTTCTACTTTTTGGCCTAAAATTAACATACAATTCATTTCTTCGCGGACAAAGAAAAGAGATACCGCGTTCTGACTTGGATTTGTACATTTCAAGCACATTTAGAAACATTTCTCTTTTTTTACAATTAAACTGTGAGCAATAGACAGCTCTAGTTTCTTATGATTTAGAAATAAATTCAATGAAATCCATAATATTTACCTCCAACTATCACTAGGTAAGGTTTATGGACTTGGTCCACCTTCGTTCTGAATGCCTCAAACGTTTCGATATTTATTTTAAACATCACTTCATTTTAAAAACTTTAGAATTCAAGAAGGTATTCAAGATTGATATTTTAACAATGATATGTAACAGTAAAATCTATACATTATTCAAAATCAAAGTAAGCTTTTCAGGAAAATATTTTTCATTCTATACAGCAGCCAATTCCATTTTCAAAATAACTTATGAATAATTCACAAAAAAAAGTTATAAAAGTGCATTGTCTGAATGAATGAAGCATTTTATATTTCGAAAACAACAAGCATACACTTATGTGATATGAGTTTTTCGTATAAACCTTTTCTAAGAACCAAAACAAACAGATGAATTTCAAAGTGAAATAGGACCTTGCAAAAACTGTTATATTAATAAACAGATAAAATAAACATATTTCTTTCAGTAACCAGTGTTGCTTGTTGTTATGCTATGTTAATATTTTTGTTTTAGTTTTAGATTAGACATCCGTGTGGTAGATTTTACGAAGAATATTTTCTTTTCTTTATTAAGAATAAAATGAAAATGCTGATTTTATTCAAATGAGTTTAACTAGGTTTAAATAATGTTTTCGATGAATGATGCCAAATATCTTAATTACATAAAAATGTGAAAGTTTTCAAATACAATCTGTATTTCTAAAATTGAGAACTTAGTATTATGTTTCAATTTAAAAAAATTCAGAATAAAATAAATTATGCAATCTACGTCAGCTTTCTTCAATTTATCTAAAGATATACAAAAATTATATTTTCAAAACAATGCGTGTGTTAATTCACTGTTTCTAAATCGGCATTAACGGTATTAGAATATACCTTTTTCATTTGCTAAAAGTCATTATATGTACGCAGCAATAGTTTCTACACTCATATGTGTGCAAATTGCAACTTCATGAAGGAATCATCAGAATTAATTGAAGTTTAATACGTAAACGACTGGTATTGGTACAACCAAAGATTACATTTTCAAAGTAGATTACAATATTAAGTGTCCGAAATCAGTATTTGGTGTAGTCACCATGTGCTACAATAAGTGCTGCTGTACGACGTGGCATTGAGTCAAACAAATTTGGAATAACTGCCTGGGGAAAAACATTCCATATTCTTTGTATGCGTACCCAAAGTACATCTGTAGAAGCTATAGGAAGAGGATAACGAGCGAGACGCCTACCAAAGAAATCCCCGGACGACTTTCCGGCGAAAACGCTGGCCACAGAAGAAGCTGTATGTGTTCTGCTGATAAGAAGTCTTAAACATTCCTTGCAACATGTGGGCTAGCAATATCCTATTGAAAAATAGCTCCAGGAATTCCTTGAAGGAAAAGAATGACTTCAGGCTCCAGCACTTCACTGATGTACCTGCTGCTGTTCATATTACCCTCAATTCGTGGTAGCTGCGATCGTAACTCCGTGTTCGGTGTCCGTCCACTATGACGTTCGATAATGTACTCCGGAAGGTAGCGTTTACCGGCATAGCGGTTAACACGAATGCGGCCATGATGGTATCACAAATTAAAGTGGGAATCGTCAGATAAAACAACTTGTTGTCAATCTGCATGACAGTCTCTATGTTCATGAACATATTGCTGTTGCAGACGTAGACGATTTTGCGGGAGAGGGATCCTTAATAAACAAAGTTTTGTACGCAGTCCACGGTGCAGCGACGAATTGACTATGCATACAGTAATACACCTGTAGCAGTTTACCAATGTTATTTTTAAAAGGTAAATTATTTATTTTGATTAATAAGTATATAAAAAATTTTAATTTGTACAAAATAAACCGAAAGAATTTTGCGCATGCGTTTACCTGTATTTATGCCCCATCAATTGATGAAATACGTAAACAAATTTGCTATCCGCGTTATTCTTTACACCATACGATTCCCAATGTGACGTGTCAAGAATACTGTCAATAAGAAAATAGTTTTAAATGTATCGGTTTAATGTATGACGTAATTTTCGCCATTAAATACGTTTCGCCTAAATAATTTAATCATTTTAAAGTTTTTATACTCTATTAAGATTAACATGTAAATATATAATTCAATTAAAAGTGTTTGGGAAAATTATTACTTGAGATTTTTAAATATGAACTAATTTTTAACCATTAAAATTTTTTCACACGTGATAATATAAATACTTTAGACATTTTACAAATGACGTTATTTAATATTTGGGCATTTTACATATGACGCAATTCTTACCATAAAATAAGTTTCACGTCTAATAATTTAATTATTTTAAGGTTTTTTTTTTTTATTTTTTATTCACGTGTAAGTACGCTTTTTATCACGTAATTTTCTCCCATTTCCTGCTTTTAACACGTGATCATTTAATTATTATTTAAAACTTTCATCATTTCTGTTTTTAATAGTCACTTGTAAATACATTTTTTATTTGATAGGAAATATAATCCTTCGCGCTGTTTTACAAATTAGCATCAATTAAAAAAAAAAAATTAACTTTTTCTAAATATGGAAAAAAATCTCTTGAAATGATGCAAATTTGAATACAAAATTGCAGGGAAAAAAAAACAAGTTTATGAAGTAAATCCCTAGAAAAAAATATATATTTCTATGTATAGTTTTTTGTTCACATAAAACTTTTTAATGGAACGATTTTGATCGACTTTAACGATTAATAGCTCTTAAAATAATTCTTCTATTTAAAAACTTTCTGCTTCAGCGTATTTATCAAACATTTCTCTATAATACTACCTATTTTTATATTTTTGCAAGCAGTCTTTTTCATAATATTAGCGAAGAAAGACCTCCGGACGCAAAAACTTCATTTACGGCAGCGGCAACAGCGGTATTTTTTTTTTTTTTTTTAATAGAATAGAGAGATTACTTTATAGGATAAATGTTCGAATTTAAGAACAGCCCTAGTTTTATCCTGGATATTCAGATATCCATCCGACAAGCTCAGGGGGTTGTTAGTGGACATCCAGATGAACAAAAATTGTTGAGGAACATGGGGTCACAAGCCATGGTTTATAGGTGAAATTTGCGAAAATATTCTGATTGTGACGTCACAAGGGAACGAAACATAAAGTACAATAAGAGAAAAAGATTTATTTCGTATCAATTTACAAGACAGGAGAAAATTATTACACTGGTTCTTCAAAGTGGTGGCCGCGGACATCAATTCGTAATCCGCAGTCAACAACGACGTAAAACAGATTTCCGGACAGTCTCGAAGATATCGGGTGTTCACACTTACTGTTATTGAAAAGATTTAAAAAAAAGAAAACATTTTTATACCTATTTTTGTTTTGAATCTAGTTAAATAATTCTACCCTATATATATATAATACTAATGAATCGAATTGAAACGAATTTATGTAACGATTCTATGAAACGACTGATTAATCAACTGATTACGTTTCACGGCGATTTCTCCTAAAATATGGAATACTTTGCGATGAAATTAACACCAAAAATCCGAATTGATCCACAGATCTCAAAACTGGTATTAGAATTTTAAAATTAGAATTAGTTTTCGAAATATTAATTTTTTTCTAATTTTAAATACTTTTTCTAATGATGGCAACTCAAATTTTAATCATAACAGATATTTTTTTCATATTTTAGAAAAGGTTATTTTAAATTAATTTGGCGACAAGTTTGGCCTCCCTTAAAGGTATGATAAGAAATGCATCATGTTACTTTTATTCAAATTTGTATTTCATTATCATTTTATTTAATACAAAACTTTCATTTAAAATTGAAACCTTTAAAATAAATGGCTTTTACTTCATTCTTTTTTTAAACGAAACGAAAAGAAAAATATTAGACACAGATGTCATATACGCAACGGGGTACCTAATTGATGCCAAAATGGCGTTATTTTGCCTGACATGGTAACCCGGCTGTTGTTGCTTATTTATTAATACATGTTTATTTGAATTTATTTTCTTTTTATTTACAAAAAATGTTACAAATTGTTTTGTTCTATAGTTATTAACTAATTTTTTTTATTTATTGTTATTTCACTTTAAAAATAATTTAAAAATACATATGTAAAAGGTATTTGTAAACGAGGTTTTCGCCAAATTGTCGTTAAAAAAAAAAAAAAAAAAAAAAAATCACGCCAAACCCGGTGCGTATGTGACAATGCAACAAATCATGAGATTTAATTTCCACTTCAAAGCAACGTTTTAATGTTATTACTTCTCCCGTCGACCAATTTCGCCAAATTATATAAATAGCCAAATTATACAAATTGCCATTTTTTTTTAAATTTTAAATAACAAAAGAACAAATAAATTAGTATAACATTAATAAAAATACAAATAAAACGTCGAAATAAAAATCACTTGATGGCGTGAACATGTAACTTCCTTAAAGTCAAGTGAATGTGACATTTACGATCAACCATTATTGGCATTTAATCTTATAGTTTGGCGACAGATTTTTGGTCGATGGGATAACCAAGTAGCACCGTTTTAATTTACCACTCGAAAAATAAAAAAAATGCTAACTGGCGAGTTAAAAAAAAAGCTATTGGCGAGATTTTCACCCGGCTAACATAAAAGTACCAGGTATTCTTTGTGATCATGGCAACTTTTATGTAGTTTTATTCGAAAAAATAATTTTGATTCTTTAATCAAAATGGAAACCGTTCTTATGAAAAGCGAAGGAATCAGCCCGTTGTTTATGGCAGTTACATGACTTGGACTGTTATAATATAAACGAAATAATGGGGATAGAATAATATTCGGTGACTTGTCACACCTGTGGCTGGTTAACATTAAAGGACCAAAATGCCGCCAGGAATATAAAAAGCGAAGGGATCCGCCTGGAGCTGTTGATGATAGTCACATGACTTAGGCTATTATTATAGGGATTGTTTTTAATTTTAAAAACAGCGCAAAGAATAATATTTCCAAACGATTAAAAATTTATTTTCACGTGACTATTACAAACAGAAAAAAAAACTTTAAAATTACTATTAAATGAGCACGTATTAAAGGCAGGAAAATATTGAAAATTATGTCCTGAAAATTGTATTTACACGTGAATATTAAAAGGGAAAGGAAACTTTAAAATAATAAATACATTAATATGCGTTTAACCCTTTCACGGACAAGGCACTTCTATTCGTAAAATATTGAAATCAGTGAATGGCACCAGAATTTACAAACAAATTTCGAAATACAAAAATGCTTTTGTTCACTTACTTAATAAAAGGGAAATTTTCATCCCAATATTCTGATGCTAATGTGGCCTTTCAGAATTAAAATTAAGTGGTCCAAAAATGAACCACCGCCCTTGGAGGGGTTAAAGCAGCAAATTTTAGTAATTGTATTATGTCAATCGTTTTATAACGCTGTTAAAAATATACCGAGAGACAAAGACTCTGTTTACTTAATTCATTTTATTTTAGCTTCTTTTCAAATGTTTAACTGACCTTCTTTAACCAAACACGAAAACAACCATTGGATGTCTTAACAGCAACTGATTCTACGTTAAATTTTTGCAATCAAAGGAAATTGAATGAAAACCTGTTTACAGGGAGATCGCTACAGTTTTTTTCCAGTATAATTCAATCTTCTCTAATCTTTTTAAAACCGATCAAATTAGCGTGCTTTTAGATTATACAGTGTCTGAACGGGGGTTGGCTAGCGTAGCTTGCAGGGGGCAGAGCCCCCTAGTTTAAGTATCATTATTTTATGTGTAATTCTTTTTAAGTCATTTTAATTTTATTATTTTAACCAAGTTTCTCAACTACTGCTATATCAATGCTATACTTAAGTGAAAAACTATTGTAGCTAGAAAAAATTGCACTGCCTCTTGATATTCTTCAAATCTTGATATTGTATGATTTATTTGGATTTAACACATTTAAACAACATATTTTCTTATTGATGTTACTGTACAAGATGCTAGTTAACAACTGAATTCGATATCACTGAGAAAGTCATTTTGTTAGTTTCATATTTTGATTATCTAGATATTCCGAAAGATTTATTTCTGTATCACATATCTAGACACCAGGTGTTCTCATCAAAGCTGTGTAATGACATATATTGTCTGGGTAATGAGCTAATTTGATACCAAGAAGCAAGCAAGATGCAAAGTATTGATTGCATTTTCTTTTAAGTGACATTCTTAGAGCAAGTTTATTTTAACTAGAACTCAATGAAAACTTATTCCTTTCTTAGTATTAAATTGTGTTTTGCAAAAACTTTTTTCATAGTAATATTTTTATCATTATTTTATTATTTTTTTAACTAAAAAAATATTCTTTATTGAAAATTCCAGCCAGTCAGCTGTAAGATTGCTTAAAATATAAATATTAAATTAAAATTATTAATAAATGGAACTCAGTATTTTCCAGCAGAATGGCATCCAATCTTTAAAAGTTAAAATAATATTAATTGTTATATTTCAGATATTTAAGAAAAAAATCAACGCATTAGAATAAGACAGGTTTTCTACATCATTATAGCGGTACTAGTGGGCTCTTCCCCTTGCAAGCTACGCTCGCCAACCCCCCATTCAGATACCGCTGAATCTAAAAACACGCTAATCTGATCGGTTTAAAAAATATTCTAGAAGATTGAATTATACTGAAAAAAGCTGTGCAGATCTCCCTGTAAACGGGTTTCCATTCAATTTCCTTTGATTTGAAAAATTTAAGGGCGAATCAGTTGCTGTTAAGACATCCAATGGTTGTTTTCGTGTTTGATTAAAGAGGATCAGTTAAACGTTTGAAAAGAAGTTAAAAATAAAAGGAATTAAGTGTACAGAGTCTTTGTCTCCCGGTATTTTAGAACAATTTCTATAACAATAGCCTAAGTCATGTGACTATCATCAAGAGTTCCGGGCGAACCACTTCGCCTTTTATATTCCTGGAGCAATTTTGGTACTTTAATATTAGCCAGGTACAGGTGAAGAGTCGCCAAATATTATTCTATCACCATCATTTCATCTATATTATATTAGTCCAAGTCATGTAACTGCCATAAATAAATACGCTCTGATCCCTTCGCTTTTCATATGAAAGTTTGACCCAGATATCATATACGGCCCCATATTTGCGCGATTTTTCGCCGACGCTAATTTGGGGAAAAGATTAACAGCATAAACAACAACATCCGGCTTATCAAATCAAGCAAAATAACGATACTATGGCGCCAGTTAAGTACCTGTTGCATATATGAAATTGGCGTCAGAAAAATAATAGCGCCAATATGGGACCGTATGTGGCATCTATGGCGAAAGTTTTCCATTTCCATTTTTAAAAAAATCAAATTTTTTTTCGAATAATACTACAAAAAAGCATTGTCGCAAAGAATTCTTGGTACTGTTGCGCTAGCCGGGTGCAAATCTCGACAATAACTATTTTTCAACTCGCCAGTTTGCATTTTTTTTTTTCGAGTGGTAAATTAAAACATTGCTTTGAAGTTGAAATTAAATGTATCGTTTGTTACATCATTTAATATTTGGCCAGATGCCATATACACACCCGGTTTGGCGTGATTTTTTTTTTTAGGAAAATTTGGCGAAATCCTCGTTTTCGAATCCAGTTACATATGTATTTTTGTTACTACTTAGTTATCCCATCGAACAGAAATCTATCACCAAACTATAAGATTAAATGCCAATAATGGTTGATAAATGTCACATTCACTTGACTTTAAGCAAGTTACACGTCTTTACGTCATCAAGTGATTTTTATTTCGACGTTTTATTAGTATATTTATTAATGGTATGCTATTTTCTTTGTTCTTTCGTTATTTAAAATAAAAATTATGTCAATTTGTATAATTTGGCGAGTGGTTTGGCGATTTATATAATTTGGCGAAATGGGTCGATTGAATAACTAAGTAGTACCGTATTTTTTAATTATTTTCTATTATTTTTTATTTCTAAAGGAAAATAACCAAAAAAACAATTAACTATAGAACAAAACAATTTATGTAATTTAAAAAAAGTAAATAAATTAAATAAACACTTATTATTAAATAAACACTTATTATTAAATAAACAACAATAGCCGGGTTACCATGTCAACCAAAATAATGCCATTTTGGCGCCAATTAGGTACTTCTGTGCGTATATGATATCTGTGCCTAATATTTTTCTTTTAATTTCGTTTAAAAAAATAAAGAAGTGAAAGCCATTTATTTTAAATGTTTCTGTTTGTATTAAATAAAATGATAATGAAATACAAATTGAATTAAGAATAAAAGTAACATGATACATTTCTTAGCATATATTTAAGGGAGGCCAAACTTCTCGCCAAATTAGTTTAAAATAGTAACCTTTTCTAAAATCTGAAAAAAAATATCTGTTTGATTAAAATTTGAGTTGCCATCATTAGAAAAATGTATATAAAATTCGAAAAAAATTAATATTTCGAAAACTAATTCGAATTTAAAAATTCTAATACCAGTTTTGAAATCTGCGGATCAATATTGATTTTTGGTGTTAATTTCATCGCAAAGTATTCCATATTTTAGGAGAAATCGCCGTGAAACATAATCGGTTGTTTAATCAGTCGATTCAAAGAATCGTTACATTTCAGCCGTTTCATATATTCGTTTCATAAATTCGTTTCATTAGGATTTTATATATATAGGGTAGATCTGGGAGCACGGCAGTGCGTCCGCCAAGTTCGCACAAGCCGTAAGCTACCTTTTCCTGAACCATTTCGGCATACTTTTCACCCCCTCATAACGTCGTTTTAGAGAGAGATATAGAAATTTTTCTTTTATACACATGCTCGTATGGTCAAACTGAACTAAGGTTCCACGATTTCATGTTTCTATATTTAGTACTTTTCGAAATATTAAATTTCGAAAAAGCGCTTTTTTGTCACTGACTCACTTCGCATCATCAAATAACTAAGGTACTTCTAAAAGTCGTAGAATCATGAAATTTCACAAGTAAGTCGGGTTTGTAGCACAATTAACCAGAAAAATCTGAAAACACAGAATTTCCACCTCTAAACCCTTCATACAGGGGTTGTCCATTTGGCCGTAAACAGTTCCTACGCATTGAATTGTGCCAATGTTGTTCGCCAAAACTCGATTACAGAGCTTTGAAGGCGCTCACGTGATTTCAAGCAGAATAACATTTTATATATATGCTTTTCCAAAGATGTTTGTTAAATAGAAAAAATGAATATACCTAAAAATTTTAATCAGTATAGGTTATGATATATTTATGATATTAAAACAATAAAACATTTAACAAAATATAACCGCAATTCGGTACGTTTCCAATATAGTAGCCTTGCCGAAATACAGAAAATAGCCTTGACGAGAAAAGAAATTTGATAATAACGTATTTTCTGGCAACCTATTTACAATGTCATATACACAAGCAATTTTTTCCATATGTATACAATTTATTTAATGTAAGGAACCCGTTTATTTATTTTTATATACCAACATAAATAATCTGTATATAAAAAATAATATTTTATACATGTATAAATAAAATGTTTATATGTATATATATACATATAAATAACATAAAAGTTCATCAGGTTTGTTTTCGTAGTTGTTTATATCATTTGGCAACATATCTCAGTTTCTGAAGTCCGAATTGCGCCAAGATTTTTTAAAAATGGCAAGGTCCCTATAGGGGAAAAATATCTTAATTCCATATGAAAGTTTAAAAATCTCCTTTTAATTAAATGAAATGTGTAACTAATAAACTATCTTTAACGATGTGCGACAGATGCGGCGTCCGAAGTCCGCTGCTAATGTTATTATATTGTATTATTAGCCTACTTACTGTTAATTCATTGTTAATTTTAAATCTGTAAAAGAAAGTTTATAGTTATAGATAAGATATGTTGGTCGCCAAAACCCGATTACAGAAAATTAGCTATAAAGGTGTTACATGATTTCAAGCCGAATGAATTAGGTAGATTTCGTAAGAAATACTACCTATCGCAGTCGTTACCATGGTGCGACTTTTGAAAAATTCCTTCATAACTTTTCATTACATGACCCCAGGAACCCAAAACCACCCCCACCTAAAAAGTTTATATATATATATATATATATATGTATGTACTAAATTTTGTCCGCACGATAAAAGTCGCAATTATGCACGGAACGTCTTCAAACTCGCCAACAACTTTAAGATAGCTAATTTCTCGGCGGGGATTGAAAATGAGCAAAATCGGTCCAAGGGAATGGGAATGGGGAAGGTTTAAATTTTTGAATACCGTCTTAACATGATTCTGATAAAACCAGCTTTTACACAACAATGGCAGGAAAAAATAAATATTTTTCCTTAGAGCTGTTGCCAACAATTAAAAAAAAAGCAATAAAATTCTCACCACAACAATTGCCTTTCTAATGCAGTGTTTTCACGTGAACAATTAAATTAGATAAACAGTTTAACGAATTGAAAACAAATTGAATATTACGTCATAAGTTTCTAGAGCAAGATTTCTGCATGAAAATTCAAAATGAAATAAATAGTTTGACGAATTGAAAACAAATTGAATATTACGTCATAAGTTTTCTAGAGCAAGATTTCTGCATGAAAATTCAAAATGAAATAAATAGTTTGACGAATTAAAAAAAAACAACAAAATATTGTCAAATTGAAAATATAATGGACCACAGCAGGTGAATATGTAACGTCATTGAGTTTGAAGAAACGTATTAAAACATGATAAAAACCCGACTATGGAAATATTAACATATTTTAACACTTTGAGGCTCTCTGAATTTGATTTAGCCATTTTTAAACCTATTCCATATACATGCGTGTGTGTATATTAGAATTTTCACAAAATGTTTAGCTCCCTAGAGCTCATTCTTAGCGAAGGAACTTGGTTTATCTTTAATCTTGATTTAAGTTTTGTTGGTGAATTTAGTACTTAACTTCGAAATCTACCTCCGCCTGTAGGCCCGAGCCGGCAGGGATTTTTTTTACATGCTTTTACAAAAATCTTATAAGGCAAATCTTTCAGTTGTCCATCTTTCTATCTTTTACTTCCTTAAAACAAATTTTATTAAAGACCGGGAGTCGTTTACAGATCATCACCTCATCGAGTTGACGGATGAAATTTTAGGATTAGTTAAATATCGATTAGCGTATTAAAATGTAACTGGTCTGCCAAGTCATATCTTTGTGGAAACCACCTACAGACCCGATTTTACGGGTTAATTGGTGGATTTTCCATTGTGTTTTCCTGCACCCATTCCTCCTTGTTTCCAAACTTTTGGATGCAGGAAAATACAATAGTAAACCTATCAGTTAACCACTAAAATTATGTCTTCAGGTGGTTTCTACCAAGATATGACTTAACAGACCAGTTGCATTTAAATATGCTAATCTAGTTTTAACTAATCCTAAAATTTCAGCTGTAAACTCGATGAGGTGATGATGTGTACAGACGTCTATTATAAATGTCGGTATTCTAATCTCAATAGCACTCTGGTCAATCTGGCAATTATCTCTTCTATTTATGAAACACTATTCCTTTAAGTGCGTTTTAGTGATGTTAATGAACTTATGCATATGCATCATACATATGATACATATGCATATAATACGTAATACATTTGCATCATACATATTATAGGTATGTGTATAATACATAATACATATGCATCATTATGACGTCAGAATAAACAAAACGTTTTTGTCGCCAAATTTGAGAATTGACATGATATATTACCAAATTTGGCGAAACTTTGCTAAATGTCGCCAAGCTTGGCGAATATTTGGCGCTAGCGGCTATTTTTCAATGAGTTAATCATTAATGCGAGCCATCTATTTTTATTTTTCCGCACATCACCTGAATAGTTAAATGATATAACGTACTAATATTTCCAAAGTGCTGATAGTTTCGTCACTGCCCAAAACCTCTGCTATTGTTATTATATTGTACTGATATTATACTTACTGTGACTATGTTGTTAACCTTTACACCGCTAAAACTTCTGTATTATATAAAGCGAATTTACGGTAACTATTAAAGCATTGAAACTGCCAGTTCTCCTTATGATTATTATAATTCTATAATATGTAACCTGTTAATCAATATGTACGTTAGAATGAATCTTCTATAATCCGGTTCCTCGCATTTTAGTTTTCAGGTTTTGAGTAAAATTAGCTAAAATCTTAAAACCATGGCACATTGACTAATTCTTCAACACGATCAGATGAGAAGAATGACAGATTTTCAAATGGATCATGGCAGTGAGCCGGTAGACCTTCTATTCTTCCGTAATCGAGTCTATTGAAAAGGTTAACGTGAAACAAAACGATATTAGCATCAATATGGTTTAATGCAAATACAGATATTGTCAAAGGATTTCAGAAGAACCATTTCACTTGTACCCAGTCGTATCAGTTAAAATACAACAATTGGCAGTGAGCCCAATTAGAAAAGATTACTTAATAGGATTAAAAATTTCTGCATTAGAGAACGAATCGTAACTGCTAAGGAAGCATGCATAAGTGAGTTAAGAGATATTTGTCACGAAAGATGAAATACATAACAACACAAAATATATGATGTGCTTCCATGATCGTAAAGAGTTCTTGATTTCTCTATCAAAAGCTTCCGAATTGGCGAAAGAATGGGCAAGTAATTTAAATTATGAATCACAGTAACATGATGCAACATTTAACATGGAAGTAATACGGTAAATACTGCTTGCTAGAAGCGGCTAGTACTTTAATATAAAAAGAAATAAAGTATAAATTTGTAAAGCTCAATAAAATAAATTTAGGTATTTTTATGTTAGCTGGGCGTAAGTGGCAAATCGCCAAATACTATTCCAAACTCCATTGTTCATATTGCATTCATTTCATTTAAAGATAAATACTTTTCAGTCATCTCATTTAAAATAGATGCATTTCTCTCATTTTATTTAATCGAATATTTAACATAGAAATAAATAAATAAATAAATAAGAAATAATAACATAAATCAAAATGTTTTATTTGAAAATCAAAGCATTGTTTCTAATTTACACATGTGAAAAATGAAAACTGCTATTGGCGAAAAAACAAAAGGCTAATGAGGAGATTTGCTCCCGGCTAACATAAAAGTACAGAAATTTAAGTTTTTTCACATTAATATAGTTTAGAATAACAAACTTGAAAAAACATACAAAAAGTAGTGATATCCCAACAAAAAGTTTTCGGTAAAAAAAAGCGCCAAGTTCTCCTTAATGTTTCGGCCAGAAAAAGTAGTGATATCTGATGTTCGCACAAGTTAAAAGCCAAACATCCCAAATCTTTCATTGAAAATGGCTTCCTGCGACTTGGCCGTTAATGCCTTCGTGAGAGTTTTTCAAATTTTAAAATATGTACAAATGAGCTACTAGCCAACTACATTTTTTGATTATTTTAGGCATTTTGTGACACAGAATACAGAAATAAAATACACATTTGAAAAAAGCATTTAAACAACTTCAGTCTATTTAAATGCTTAGAAGTTAAAAATAACAAAATACTTGTATTCAGGAGATAATATCCCTAATTGTTAAAACATAATTAATATCAACTTTTAACAGTTTATAAATCGAATACCTCTTAATGTTTGCAAACAAATTATAATAAATGTTCAAACGAAAAAAATCTCTTTCTCAATACACAACATTTCAATATTATACAATACAATATAATGTAACATATTGTGAGATATGAAGTAAGTAAATTTTGTTTTATTTCTTGGGTTTTACGTTAATGACTTTAGCTTTAGACCGTACAAAATGGCAATTAAACCGCAAGTGGACTAAATGATCTGTAATCAAAACTAATGTTTGTTGAAACTGAATGGTAGTTATCAGAAATCTTTTACTTATAATGTCTTTATGTGAATTTGCCTCTTTGCATTCTAATATTACTTTTAATATTTAAATAATTCATAAATGCGTAACTTCCAATCATTAATTTTGAAATGCTGCAGAAGGCATTAACGGACAAGTCGCAGGAAGCCATTTTCAATGAAAGATTTGGGATGTTTGGCTTTTAACTTGTGCGAACATCAGATATCACTACTTTTTCTGGCCGAAACATTAAGGAGAACTTGGCGCTTTTTTTTTTACCGAAAACTTTTTGTTGGTATTAGTATATTTCAGTTGATTAAGCATCATTTGTGTTTTTAATAGTGAAAATGTGAGCAATAGACAGGTCTAGTTTCCTGTGATTTAGAAATAAATTTAATGTAGTCCATTATTTTTTCCTCCAAATATCGCTTGGAAAAGTTTATGGTCTTGATCTACATTCGTTCTGAATGCCGCAAACATTTCGTTATTTATTTTAAACAACACTTCATTTTGAAAACTTTAGAATTTAAGAAGGTTTTCATGACTGATATTTTAAGAAAGATATGTAACAGTAAAATCTGTACATTATTCAAAGTCAAAGTAGGCATTTTAGGAAAATATTTATCATTCTATACAGCAGCAATTTCTATTTTCAAAAGCAACTTATGAAAAATTCATAATTTTTTTTTTATAAAAGTGCATTACCTGGATGAAGCATTTTATATTTCGAAAACAACGTGCATACATTTATGTGATATGAGTTTTCGTATAATACTTTTTTAAGAACCAAAAGAAACAGTTGAATTCCAAAGTGAAATACGACCTTGCAAGAACTGTTATATTATTAAATAGGTAAAATAAACATATTTATTTTAGTAACTACTTACTTCTGTATGTTTTTGTTGTTATGCTATGTTAACATTTTTGTTTTAGTTTTTGATTAGAAATTCGTGTGGCAAAATTTTTCAAAGAATATTTTATTTTCTTTATTAAGAATAAAATGAAAATGTTAATTTTTATTCACAGTGAATTTAACTAGGTTTAAGGAATTTTTTCGTTGAATTGCACCTAAATATCTTAATTAGATAAAAATTTGAAAATATTCAAAAACAATCTGTGTTTCGAAAACAGAAAATTTCAAAATGGTGCTACGTATGATTTTTCTAAATCAACAGCAACGGTATTAGAATATACAGGGATGAGAGCGCTTCGACCGAAATGGCTGCTTGTTATGACTAAATTTTAATGGTATTTTTCGCCTTATTTAATGACAGAATTTCTGTGATTTGATAAAGCATAGAATACTATTAAAATTTAATGGTAAAAGTCAACCATTTGAGTCGGACCGCTCTCATCCCTAAATATACTTTTTTCATTTACTAAAAGTCACAATATGTACGCAGCAGCAGTTTCTATTTCTATTCGAAGAAGAAATTTGCCCAGTACCTCAGCCAAATTCCCCACACCTACAGAAGAAGTAATACGATGTATAATCAAAAAAGTTCATAACATTCTGAAACTGGCAGAAATAGCGGCAAGGCTCAGAAAAGTAAACCGATCACTGATCCCTATAAAAATAAAGGCCCATATCAGGCACCATACAATTTAAAATAAAAATAAAAAGTTTAAAAAACTGCCTAAATTCTGAAAAAAACAGAATAAAAGTGAAAAGATTTGAGAGTAAGGTTTAATAGCCAATGGCAGCGAAGCACATCTACCAATAAATTGTATCTGAAAAAAAGCAGCAAGCAAGTTCATTAGTCAATGAGAGAGAAGCATTCCGACCAATCAAATTACGAATAGCCGAAGAGTGGGAAAATGAAAGAAAAGGTAGAGAAAAAGGATTATGCAGACGAAACAGTCAACCGAGGCTAACGAGAAACACAGGCTACCGCGGTGGATCCGATTCTTCTTTTTTTACAGACCGCTGGAGTCACGTGATGCTCTTTTCGCACACCTTCATTGGCGCATTCGAGCATCACGTGACTCCAGCGGTCTGTAAAAAAAGAAGAATCGAACCCACCGCTGTAGGCTGTCTTTTTCGTTAGCCTCGCAGTCAACACAAAAGTGTCACTATTTGTCTGAATAAAGTTAGAGATAGGAAAACATAGTTTAGTAGAGAGATCCTAGATTTTTTTCAAGCATAAAATTAATTAATTTAAGTTTTTCGGTAAAAGGATCAAGGTTTTGAAAACGTTCAGGAAAATTAATTTTAGAGAAGCCAAGTGCATTGGCAGTATTAATATAAGAAATTTATTTTGAATTAATTTTACTGGGATGATCTGAAAAATCGGAAATATTGAGAGCACTCGAGCTACTTCTTGAACCATTAGTAATCCCAACGTTTATTATAAAATAAAGGAAAAATTGCTATTGAAAAATTTTGGTAAGAATTTAGAATATCTGAATAATGATGAAATTCTTAAACTGACACATATACACGCTAATGATGCTAATGGGTAAATAAATCGACTGAAATAAATACAGTGTGTGATCGGTTAATGAACTGCTCGGTTAACGAACAGATCGGTTAATGAATACTTTTGCGAGAGATTTTTATGTTCGGATAACGAGCGCATGTTCGATTAACGAATACCTCACGAAACAAAGACAAGAAGCAGCAATTCGGTGTTTCAGATTTGCCGAGCTGTATTTATTTGCATCTACTGTCGACATAGAGAACATTTTAACATTTACGTATGGCTAATTAATTCATGGTATACTGGGGGTTCGGGTCGTACATTTTAGAGCCTCAATTGAGAATGAACAGATTAGAAACATTAATTTTTATAATTTGTCCTTTCTTAAAGAAATATTTCTATTGCAAATTAATTATTTTAATTCAAATTTAGTTCACAAATTATTAACAGACTTTAGTCTCTACGTGAGCTTGGTCGGGTTATGCAATAAACAAGATCTTTCTTTTAGAGAACTAATGGAGTTTTTCATAGGTCGAAATGATATATTGATACAGTGTTGCCAGATTAGGGACATTTTTAATTTAGATTATTTGACTGCCACCACTTTTTTTAAATTGCATAATTTGCTTTATTTTTCAGAATTTTTAATCTAATTTTAAATAGGCCGAATATTTCTAGTTCAAAAAAGCGGTGACAATCAACAATCTGGGGACAAAAAACTCCCCAATCTGGCAACACTGTATTGATATGATTTAATGTTGTAGTCAATAAATGTAATGCTAAAAGTTTTTAAAAAGGGCATATCATTTATTTATTTAGTAGCTGTTACCAGTGACTTCGTTCACTTAACATTTAAAGAAGAATAACTTCATCAATTAAGCAAAAAATTTAGATAATTAATAGCATATGCAATTAACCTTTTATCATATTTTATAGTAGAAACACTTCTAATGATCCCAATTTGCTTATTTTTATTTATACATGTAGGATCATTTAAATGTCTTTCGTGAGCTTGAAATTTCATACTCACTTTCTAAGATTAAATGAAGAATAAATTTACATCTCTGTTATTCTATTTTGTTATTTACATTTATTCTATTTTATACTTATTCCGTTCATGGATATTGATTTATGTTTTCGTGACAAAGAATATTATTTAAAGAGATATATTAGTAAATAGTAATTATTAACAGATCACTTCAGACGTGTCTTTGAATTTATTAGAATAATCGAAAAATCAACATACAATATTATGTTTCTATTCCAAAAAAATCACATCTTGGAAAAGAAAAAAAAATAAATGGTATTAAAAAAATCAAACGTTGAGAAGCATCAAAAGTCAAAAATAAATAATAAAAGTACGAGAAATATCTTTAACTTTCAAATATTTATTACATTTTTATTTCATGGTACCACATTTTTAATAGCTGTAGATCTACCAATAATATCAAAATGTTTACACGCTCCAAAGACTCTCGAAGCCTAAATGCTTATTAATTAAGCAGTAGAGTTGCTTATTTCTTTCAATTGCGGAAGAAATCTATTTATGGAAAAAGCAATCCATTTACAGCTAAATAGTTTCGAATCGATTATTGTTTTGTAATTTTGGATTATGGAAGCTTGGCTAATTGTAGGAATATGCTTCAATGGAGGACAGATATTGTGTTTCAGAGATTTTAAACTATAGATTTAGACATTTTAAAATCGACAAAAAATTTCTCTTCTTATCATTCGTTTTTCGATAATAATGGCGCCTTTAAAAATTAGAAGGATGTGAGGTTAAAGGCAAATTTATTGATTAATTGGTGATTTCACCTCTTCCTTACATGTAAACGATGTCATATGTGAATCCTAATCTCTAATTAAAATTACTTGCTAAACTTTCTTACATCGAATTTCTGGGAGATTTTAAGATAAAAGGATGTTAAACATGAATTTTCGAATGGTAAATTCTGTGGAAATCAAACTATTTTGTATAAGTGCTATAAAATGCTAAAATTTTCTGAAAGAAAACTGATTAATAATTTAAAATATGATGATGTCACCTGGTTAGTTTTTCGTAACGGATTAATACTTGTCGAGATAATATATATATATATATTCTTTCACTACATGAAACATATAAAACTATGTATTTTAACTTAATTAAAACATGAAATCGCTCAATGGAGTCCAATATTATTATATACATGTACATTTAGAAAAAATATTGAAATTTATTTTTACTAAATTCTAAATATTAAGTAAGAAAATTCATTTAAAATGTAAGCTAAAGTTACATTTTGAAATAATGCGACTTTTGGTTCAAAACCTTATTTCTTAAATATACATTGTTGTTTTAAGATTTCATTTTTAATTTCGAAGCTTGTGAAATGAAATTACACCACTTTGACGAAATCAAAATGATTATATACTAATGTTTTGTAATTAAAATGAATGCTTTACATGAAAAAAATATTATATTATTTTTACCCAATAAAACCTTTTATTAAAAACGACTTTATGATATATTTTAACTGTCATCTGTTAAAAATAATTAATTAAAATAGTATATGATTTTTTTAATTCAATTCGTAGGTGCAATAACTTTCCACTCAGGTGTTCAGAAGTTTAATTTACATCCTTGGTTGTAAATGTCAATATGTGGACAAACGATTTTTTGCTTCTGTGAAATAAATTCAGTCATAAAGCTTCAATGTGTGAAAATATGTTTTTAGTTTTAGGAAAATTTACTTTAATCATGTTTTTGTACCATCTGTACAAATTGAAATTAAATTTGTTTTAATTTTAAAGAGAAAATAGTGTCAAAAAATACAGAGTGTTTATAAAATCCCGGACCTATTTTGATGTTTAATAACTCATAAAATAATAAAGATAGATTAAAATTAATAACATAAATAGTTAGATAGACTCAAAAAGTTTCATGACCCTTGTCAATGAACTTCCACGTGTGCCCCCTTCGTCGCACGGAGAATGTCAAGTCGATAGTCAATTTCACGCCAGGTAGCGGCAAGCATGTCGGCATCCACAGAGGCTATTGCGGTTGTAATTCTGGCTTTTAAGTCATCAATGTTCGTCACTCTCCTCCTGTAAACATTGTCCTTTACAAATCCCCAAAGAAAAAAGTCCAGCGGCGTTATATCAGGCGATCTGGGTGGCCAACGAATTGGACCTCCTCGCCCAATCCATCTTCCTGGAAAATGGTCATTCAAAGAAGTACTAACGATGGTACCCCAATGAGGTGGTGCACTATCTTGTTGCAAAATGACATGTGGCTGAAGCTCTTCTAGTTGTAAAAATACGAAGTTTTCTAACATGTCTAAATATACGACTGATGAGACCGTCTCTTCTGTAAAAAAGAAAGGCCCAATGAATCGGTCGTGCATTAGTCCACACCACACATTAATCTTTGGGGAATCCCTTACTGCCTCACGGTATTCATGCGGGTTTTCAGATCCCCATATGCGCACATTATGGCGATTAACAATGCCAGAAACATGAAAGGATGCTTCGTCGGAGAACATTATGCGCTTCAGAAAATCAGCATCATCTTCTATTCTCCTTAGCATATCTGTTCCAAAGGCCATCCTCCTAGGCCTATCGTCCGGTTCCAAAACTTGAACAATTTGAACTTTGTATGCATGCAGTCTTAATTTTTTCTGAATAACCTTGTACACCGTCGAAATTGGCATATCCAATTCTCTTGCCGCTGATCTCACAGATCTTCTTGGATTGTGTAAAAATGTCTCTCTGACACGCTCAACATCAAAATCACTTGTGCAGGGACGTCCAGAACGTTTCTTATCTGCGATACTTCCAGTTTCTAGAAAATTCTTTTTCCACCGCTAGATGCTGCTTTTGGATGGAGGATCTTTTTGGTAAATTCTTCTGCAATTTCTCTGTGTTTGCACTATCGATTTTGTTTCTATGAACCACCATAAAATCTGTGCTTTCTCTTGTGGTATATGCATTCTCCTTAATATCCGCTCGAATAAAACATTACATACAAAAGTAACATAGAACAAATACATCAAAAGTAAACATAACATTGCAATAGTTGCCAAAAACAAAAGAGAGAAATAAGCAGACGATAATTAATAAGCAGACGATATTTAGAAAAGTACAGATATTTAGACTGGAAAATGATATTATCTGAAATTAACCACACGCGCAGACAATATTTACAAAAGTAAAGATATTCAAACCTGAAAAGGAAAATATATGAGTTATTCCATCAATAAATGCCATAAGTTTGTTTATATCTTCATTATTTTATGAGTTATTAAACATCGAAATGGGTACGGGACTTCATAAACACCCAGTAGATTAATCAGTTTTATTTTCCCTTTTTTCCCACAAAAAAAAAGTCTTCTATAGATACTCATAACGTGAATTTTAAATGCAAACTCTCATTTGTATGTAACTTATATTAAAACTTATTAATCAATATTAGTAAAAAAAATTCTCATTCGTTTTAAATATGATGTCATATTTTATCTAATTTCATTAGTTACTGATATTTATGCTCCTTGTCTATATTATAAAGGAGAAACATATCTGTGCGTAACGCATGCGTCATTTTACGAATGGCAACACTTTGCAATTTGAAATAAAATTTTGTTTTTTCAATTTTCTCTACTGCAAATTTTTAAACTTCTAAACATCGCACATTTTAAATTTTTACACCGTTGTATAAGGAAAAAAATGCTCTTTTAAATGCAGTTTGTTTGAAAGCGGTATCTCAATTTATTTTTGAGATATTAATTTTTTTGTAGTTTTTAATATCATTTTTCTTATCTTGGCAACAAAAGCACCCCATCCCCATCTCTATTGTAAGTAAACGGAAAATAGTCGAAAATAGCAGATACTGTATCTTTTTGTTGCCATTTTCTCATAAAACCTGAAAAAAAAGTAGAAATTAAAATATTGGCTATGTCAAGAATATTGTCTGTTATTCCGTGATAATGACGTCATATGAATACTGTTCTATAGACGAAGTTTAATTCTGGATTGTAAAAGTGGATTGCTTTAGAGGATGCAAATGGCGTCATTTTATAAAAAAGCGTGTATTTTAATTCTTAAACCTGAATTATGTTTTAAAGAAATGCGTCATTTTCACGGCCCAGCTGTTTCGAAATTCTGTCCAGGGGAAAATGCTTCACTTTTGATAATAATATAATCGAAATCACACACTGATGAAACGCAATGTTTTACAAAATTTTAGAGTGTATTTATAAAAGAGAGGTGACATACAAATAATAGCGATTTATATTACGGAAATTGATGATTCTCGCCTGGATGGATTTGCTTCGCCGAGTTAGACAAACAAACAAATGATTCGTGGTTTAAAATAATATCCTGTTCCCGAAGTTTTTATCCAAACTTCTCTCGAATAATAAAATTTTAATGCTATTCTTTAGGACATTCTACTAATATTTTATCAAAATAACATAATTTGCTTAATTTAATTTTTCCCAATTTTATATAATCTATATATTTAAAACACAAGTGTGTTTTTTAGTCATATGCCCTGATCTTTCTGCCGAACCAATTTTACAAACATTTCTTTTAAACTGAAAGGTCTTCATTTGTAGATGTGATCGCACTATCTGTTTTTTTTTTTTTAATATCCCCACTTTTATATTTTAATTTTAAAAGCATTTTAGGAAATTTCTTCAACATAGTGAAAATTTGATAGCTTTCATTATTACAGACAAGAGAGAAATAATGACGTATTTTTTATCTTTATTCATGCTATTTTCTGATAAAAATTCAAAATTGTTGATAAAAATTGGTGTATAGGGTTTAGTGGCGCAAAATCCTATTAGGAGCAGAATATTATGTTAGGGGCATAATAACGGAAAATGACATACTGCTTTTGAAAACACGCATTTTTCCTCATAAATTTTCTATATTGTTTTTCCTTCTGAATGTGTACTGATACTAAGTTTCAGACAGTAGGCGAAGTGCTTATTTAAGTGAAAATGAAGTCATATTTAAAAGAAAACGATTATTTTCTTAGGTAAAACTAAACATTTTAACACAAATGCGTCTAAAAACATAAATTACGGAAATTTTTACTCTCCGAATTTGAGATTAGAATCTCAAGTAAAGAGTGCGTCTGTTCACATAAAAGATATTGCTGACAATCGCGACTTCAAGTTTTGAGTTAAAATGATTTTTAAATGATCAAACAAAATCATTTTTTAAAATGATGAATATGGATATGAGATGTGCGTATGCAAATTTTGACTAGGTGAAAATTGCTGCTTTTCATTCCGGAATGCCAAGCATGAGAGCCTCAATTGATAACCACTTTCTAATAACTGATCTTTATTATATTTCACTGATTAAGTATCTATATTATAAAGAACAAAGGTATCTGTGCGTACCGCTGACGTCATTTTGCGAATGGCAACACTTCACGATCATATTAAGTTTATCTTATCATGTGCCGGTTTCAATACATAATAATAATAAACATTTTGCACATAAAGCAACAAACATTTTTCAGCATTTGTTTCTGTCTGTTTTTGCATAACGAAATTAGTATTTCCTTTATATACAAATAAAAGTATAATACTAAAAAAACCACCAATCTAACATATTTGAGAAAGACAAATTAATGAAATTAATACTTCTTAATAAATGAATAAAAGAATATTGAAAAAACAGAAATCTAACATATTTGTAATCGTACAATTTAAATTTTTAGATCACCAAATAGGATATTTTTTCTTCTTCAAATGGAATTTGTTTGCAAAATTCATCTCAGTTTACTGATTGTCTATGGTTTTAAAAATAATTTTAAAGCACGAAATATTTTATAATTTATCTATATCGCGCGAAGCTCGATTACGAATGATTAATTTGTTTGTCCTTAAAACAAAATAAAGAGTTCATCATTTTCTGACGGCTAATAACCATTAGAAAAACTTCCCTATGAAAAAATAAATAAAATAATATAAATAAAACACAAATTTAACAGACATGTATAAGCTCTGAAATTATCAGAATATAAAAGGATGCCGTAAGTAGCAAAATCTTGGTCAAATAACTCTTAGCATGCGGCTAATAAGAAAATATCGCTTTTGATAAATTTCAAAAATTTATTTGATTGTATAATTCGTATTTTCCATATTAAAAATGTTCTTTTAATGTAAGTGGGCAATCTAAAAAATTTATTGCATATAAAAAAATTATTAGTTTTCAATTAAAAAAATGTTTCCACCTACATTATTTAACCCGGGAAGCCCGGGTACGATCCCCTAGTATTATTAACGAATACTTGAAAATACCAGTTTTATTTCAAGTATGACGTCATATTTTTCCAAGAGAAACATTTTATTAATAATATAATTCTTGTTCATTCTTTTTTCTTCTAATTATATCGACATTTTTGACAGAAAATCCTTTATTAACGTAACCGATATTTAAGTTTTACATATATTAAAAAATACTTCATTTTTTGTTTCAAATATGATGTCATATTTATTTTCTTTTTGTTCTCAGTTGTAGAAATTTTTCAATTAAAAATTAATTGCCGAGGAGAAATTATTATTCCAGATTTTGATTTTCTTGGCAAGGGGAAAGAAAAATGGTCAAATTTTTATCAGAAAAATGTCAATTGATTCTGCATGAAAAAGTATGAAATTTTGAATAATTAAGAGAAATATTTGGATAAAATAAATAAAGCATAGCCTATGTTCTTTTCCGTTTCATAATCCATCTATATGCAAAGATACAAAAGCATTAATTCATCCGTTTTGATATCGATTTCATTCAAACTTTCGGACACACATTGGCATTTACAATATTATAAGGATTTAAATACGTCACGACACAAACAAAGCCATCAAGATATGATCTGTCCATATTAAATAAAGACGTATGTTAACCCTATTATTTAAGGAATATTTATATTACTTTTTTTATATATTATTTATCCTTTAAAAACGAATTAATTCAATTCCCATACAAATCTATAGTAAATCGATATCGATGTTCAGTTAGCGAACACTGTTTTGGAACAGATTAAGTGCGTTAACCGATCACCCACTGTATTGGAATAATTATTAAAATTATTCATAGATATCCTCTTGATGAAAAACAATATTTTTGACTCGAAGAAATTGTGCATTGTAAAACTGAAAGTTCTTTTAAAACACAATTTCTAAAATATTTGAATATCGGCTTTCGACATGAAACTTTTGCTAAAATGTCAAACCTATACACGAAAAATTCTTAAGAGAATTCCAAAGTATATTTTAAAAAAAAAAAAAAATTGAAAATCTGAATAAAAATGCTTTTTTCGGATGCATGAAAATGTAAGTTATGCAATGCATAATCTGTTTTTCAGCAAATCTAAACTTTTTTAGGCATGCAGAAAAAATTTTACAGCGGAAAAATTTAAAGCATTTTCGTAATGCAATGAAAATGAAACTTTTCTATTAATTTCCAAGCTTGTCTTAATCGAAGTATTTTGTGGCACCAACGGTGACAATTTGACAAATTTTGTAGGAGCATCTACTAAAACGAAAATAAATAAGAAAATAAAAATGAATAAATGAATTTTTAAATTAATACATTAATTTTCTGCACTATTTGTTTTACAAACCGATTGAAATAAATATCGTGTTAGTATAAATATGTTGATAGATATTCTCTTAGTCAGGATTCGACAAATGGCGTCACCAGGTAGCGACCAAAATATTTTTATTGGCGACTGATAGCATCAACATTGATATAATCTAATGATAAATCATTTGTACGACTTACTTAATAACTATAAAACAGAGAAAACTATAGTTGGGAGGTAATTTGGATTTTTAAAAAATACACACACACACAAGAAGGTATATGCCTGTGGTTAGAAGCATGGGGGAAAATGCAGATTAAGGTAAAGTAACAAATAAGTCGGAAATTGTACTTCAAACGTGGCAAATGAGGTGCGTTCGTTTAGAACTAGTTTTATAAATATTCAGATTTGGCGCAATAGCTATTGCACTCTCATGACTGAATGCATGAATACAAAATTTATTATGATTCTGTTTAGTAAATTCAATAATACGGGAATAATAGGATTTTGCCTCAGATAGGACGTCATCACCATGGCAACTTAGAATCATTACCTACCATGGGATATCACTGAATAAATTACGTATGATACGATTTAATAAAACGAAAAAAAACTTTTATTTATATCTTTTTGAGTTTTAATTCGATTTTCATAAAATTTTAAATGACTCGACAGAATTCTGCAACGATTATATATATATTAGATTTCAAACCATTCGGTTGGGTAGTTTTTACGCTATTATATGCAGACAGACAGGCAGACGGACCAGGCGACGACTATAGGTGCCAGGTATTTATATAATTAAGAATGCACCTATAAAAAGTATTTTAAAACTCTTATATAAGGTAAAATACCCTAAAACTGATATTTTAAGGCTATGTTTTTGCCTAAATAATTTGTTTTAAAGTAATTTTTTTGTAAAGAAAATAACAATAATAATACAGTAGACTCCCTCAAATCCGCACAGTTTGGGTCCAGAGGTTGTGCGAATTGTAGAATTTTGTGGATTTCTGGTCATTGCTTTGTTTTCATTTTTTAAACGGTAATTTGAATGTAATAATGCAATAAAAATTATAATAAATGCTTGAAACACAGTAAAATATTTAAATAGTTAAGTAAAGTAATAAAGTAAAATAATAAAAAGTAAGATAATTAAAAAACGTATTAAGTTATTAAAAGAAAAGGTCAAGTAAATAATTAATAATGTGTAATTAAATATGTACAATAATGATGAGTTACATTTTCCTTGAATAATTTAATGAAACTTTCCTCATAAAGGTACCCTATTAATTCACATCAAAATCATAAAAAAAGTTTTATTTCAGGTTTAGCCAGTCTTAATAACCAGAAAAGCTTTATTAATACATAAATATATTTGGTAAACCGATTCTGACTACCAGTGATATCAGCAATACCTTTTTTTTTCAGAAATAAATAAATAAATAAATTTCTTTCTTTCATGAAAAACCACGAGTTCAGTCATATTAACGAGAATTACATATTAAAATACCTACGGAATGATACAAAAATAATAAAGTCTGTAATTTTGTCCCTAAATCTGATCGGAAAGTTTCATTGTTTACATCTGCGATGATTTGCGGATTTGAGAGAGTCTACTATACAACATTTGGGAGTGTTTGCAAGTATTTTAGAATTGCGGATTTGAGGGAATCTACTGTAATGATTTTAGTAAAAAAACAATTGTTTTCCTTACGATGCTGCGTACTTTCATTCAGTCTAAATTTATAATGTACGTATATAACCTTATTTTACAGAATTATAATTTTCAGAGGTGTCTTCTAGAGATTTAATTTATAGTATCTTTCAAATTAATTTATTAACTGAGATGAAGAAAGGCATTTCCAGATACATTATTACTATGCTCATAATTAGATTTTTTCTATAAATTCATAACATAATTTTATTACACTAGATTAATTTTACCACAGTTATTCTAATTTAGCTGCTTACGGCATCCTTATATTTCCTGATAATTTCAGAGCTTTAAGCACGTAGTTCAATTACATGTCTGTTAAATTTGTGTTTTATTTGTATTATTTTATTTATTTAATCATAGAAGAAGCTTTATTTTTGTTTACGGAATATTAGTCGTAAGAAAATGATGAACTCTTTATGTTGTTTCAAGGGCAAACGGATTAATCTCCACGCAATAGAGATAAATTAAAAAATTAACCTCTTAACCCGCAATCACCCTTTTTAAAAAATTGGTATTTTAATTGGATCATTTTAAAATCATTTTAACTCAAAATGTGAAGTCACGATTGTCAGCAAAATCTTTGCATGTGAACAGTCGCACTCTTAACTTAAGATTGTAATCTCAGTAATTAAGTAGAGAGAATTTTGGACAAAAGCGTGGGGAACCTGATATTATTGTAAACCTAGAATTATTGCCAGGATCTTCTTTGATTGCTTGTCTAACTCGGCGAAACGAATTCATCACAGAGAGAATCAACAAGTTTTGTAATATAATTCGCTATTTTTCATACAAAGAGCATGCACAGTGTATGTTACTGCTCCCCCATAAAAACACTCTAAATGTTTGTAAAACATTGCGTTTTATCAATGTTGATACCGATTACGTTATTTTTAAAGATAAAGCATTTTCACCTGTGAAGAATTTCAAAGCAGCCGGGGTAAAAATGGCGCACTTTTACAAATCATATTTCAGTTTTAAGAAAGAAAATGCACGTTTTTTTATACGTATAAAGGGACTTCAAATGCATCCGCTAAAGCATCCCACTTTTACGATCCCGTCTAAAACAACATCTATAGAACGGTATGCAAATGACATCATTATCGCGGAATAATACACAAACCCAGCAGAAAGCAATGACGTCTTTTAAGAAGCTCGGCAAAACAATCTCTGGTATCTAATGATTTATATGACTTCATTTTTTTGTTTATAATAGCTCCATGTTTTATCAGAAGTCATTCATTTATATTTTTTTTTAATTCGGAAAATGTAATTACACACGGATTAATAAAATTGCTTTCTTTCAGATTTTTGATACGGACTAAGTAAATACGGATAAAATAAGTCACACAAATATTCTTTAAAATGCATTTTTTGTAAAGGGAAAGTGTTGTGTCGTTAGTAAAGTTAAATTTCAATAAACTAAAAATCATTTAATTGATAAATAAAAGCGAAATAAAGCCAAAACTGACCAGGTTTTATAACAAACGATATTCTTGACATAGCACGTACTTTAATTTCCTTTTTTTTCATTTTTTATGTGAAAATGGCAACAAAAAAGATTCCGCAATCTACTATTTTCCATGGAGGAAAGAGATAGATGGACATGCAGTAAGGTGGCTGGGAGTGACGCCAAAAAAGTAAGCCTGAAATCTTCTACAGTAGGCCCAAACACACGCACGTTCTTTCACGAAAAAAAAAAAAAAAAAAAAAAACTTTTAGTGATACAGTTTTTAATTCATAATGCATTAGAATGCAGCTTTAGAATGCTTAAAATATGCAGATTACTTTCATTTAGAGAAAAAAATGCACGGGTGATGTCAAAAAATTCGGCCCCTGTTCCAGGCGCTTGTTTTGTTTCGATCGAGTGAGAGCATTTAAATTTGAGCGATAACGCGCATCATATTGCAAACCGTTTTTACGGCATACTACATTTCCATCTATCTATTTCCTTTTTTTCCCCTTTACTTTCAACAGAAATGGAGCACTTTAGTTGTTACGATTACAAAAAAAAAGGATTAAAAACTACAAAAAAATTAATATCTTAAAATTAAATTGAGATTCAGATTTCAAACAAATTGCATTTAAAAGAGCATTTTTTTCCTTTTCCTTATACGACGGTGTAAATATTTAAAATGTACGATGTTTAGAAGTTTAAAATTTTTGCAGTAGAGAAAATTGCAAAACCAAAATTTTATTTTAAATTTCAAAGTGTTGTCATTCGCAAAATGACATATGCGTTACGCACAGATATGTTTGTCCTTTATAATATAGATATGCCATTTGTTAAAATTAATCTAGTGTAATTACGTATCCAGCGATTTCTGGAGTTCCATTGCCTGCGATTTATTCTGTTGAGCTGAACCAGATTTTAGACTAGATGCTAAATCAATAATGTTAGCTGGGTGAAAAAGTTCCACCAGATTCGTCCGTGATAACTCAGACGATAGAGCATTGGCGCCTTCAGCAAAGAGATCCCTGGTTCGAATCGTGGCCCGGATATTTTTAGCACTGTTGGAGATTTACATCTGATATAATTTTAGTAGTTTTAGAAAAATCCATGACAAATAAAACATAAATAAATAATAAGCAACAATTAATAACGATGGGGAGAGGGTAAAACTTTTTCACTAGCGACCACAGATTTTCATTTGCAACCAGATATCTCCCAATTTGTAGTGCCCTACACTCAGTGCTTAATTTACGCCGGAGAATATCTCCAGTACTCTGGAGCCCAGTGGAACAGCGTTGCCAAAATGACTAAAGTCTAAATTATCTTTTGCACTGTTTTCCCAGAGCCCGATTAGGATTGTCTGAGGCCCAAGGCACAGGACCTTTTCAGGACCCCACTTAATCAGAATACAGTAAAACCTCTTAATAGTGGACACCTCGGGACCGCGGAATCAGTTCGCTATTTGGAGGTGTTCGCTTTTGACCGGTAAAAGTATAGAGATTTATAGATGATTGGGATCGAAAAAAGGGCCGCCAAAAAGAGGTGTCCGCCATTCGGGAGCTTCCGTTACTGAGGTTTTACTGTAGTAGTTACAGCGATGTTTTTTTTTTTTTTTTTTTTTTTTTTTTTTTTTTTTTTTTTTTGAGTATTCAGAAAATTTCTCATTTTACAAAAGGCTCACAAGAAATCCAGGATAATTTAAATTCTCTTTTGTTGTTTGATACTATAATACCTTAAATATTTCGTAAAAATATTTCTTAAAATTAATTTTTATAAAAACATTTTGTCTACAGCATTTCTAAATTAAGTTTTTTTAGAGAATGAAAAAGCGCAGGCAAAGTGCTAATAGAGGTATATGTTAATTAGATATCAGAGCTTGAAACAAAAAAAATCTAGGAGATTTAAAAAATTTTTCCTAAATCATTTTACTCATTTTGGGCCCCTTGTCTGCAGTGGGCCCAAGACCGCGGCCTAGTTGGCCCTTGCAGTAATCAGGCCCTGTGTTTTCCCCATCCCCAATCCTTTATATCCTTTCCTACCAAAGCCCTTACATACGTAACGTAGCGAGTCGTACACGTATGCATTTGAGCATACTCCTATATAGTGATTGCAAGTGTAGAATCAATTGTTTTCTGTCTCAATGATTTGAGAACTGCGACGTGCAATGGCAAAATTAATCGCAACGTATCTGCCATTGTTTCTCATGGTCGTGTTATATATTTACTCACTGTTTTTTCTTTTTTTATTAGTGTTTTGTAACGCATTCTTACTGATCAATTTTTAACCTCCAAGTGCTATTTAATTTACGCTGGAGCTTACAGTAGCGCAACTCCAATACTTCTTTAATTTTAGCGAATACAGTGTGATTTCAAAAATCCGGCATCAAAACCATCCCATTACCTACCTTTTTCTTTTACACTTTCAAGTTGTGGTAGAAGAAAAATAGCAATTGTTATTAATTAAAAACTTTAAAATCGAAAGTAAAAATGCACAAAAATAATATTTGACATTTTTCTCATTTGTCATACGAGGTTATTTTCTGAAACAATTTTCTGGGAGTTGCACTGTTACTCAGCAACAGCATGGAGACTATTAACAGGTTCTTTGGAGTCTCTCTTCTGACGCTGTACTAAATAGAGCTGCCGATAACGCTAGTAACAGCTGCGAAGACGAGGATGAATAACAGGCAGAAGAAAAAGTGTCACTAGAAAAATGCATAAATTTGACGGGAGAATTAATATCTGCTTTAGAGAAACAGACTGTATTTACGAAATAGATACGTAAAATAAATTCTTCATTTGTATAAAATACAAAAAAAAAACTTGTTAAAAAACGAGCAAAAAAATGCAGCAAACAAAATTGACATAGATGTTTTCGAAACTACACGAGAAGAAATAATTTCACTCTTTATTAGATTATCTTTTTTTTAACATAGAAAATATCAATTAATGTATGTTTATTTTTATATTTAATTTTCTCTTTTTCTTAGATAATTATCACTTAGTAATGAAATAAAACCATCATTAAGAACATAGTACTACTTTTGATATTCCTAGTTACTATTTTTGACATTCCTTCAAAAATCCAGAATTTTCCAAAATCCGGCATAGTTTATACTGTATTTAAATACATATTAGTCGTAACACTGCGCACAGAAGAACACCGGAGCAGTGCTGTGTGTTTTGTTTTGCCAGTTGATATAAAGAAATACTTGTTGGGTAAGGTAACCTGAACTTTTCTCACTCCCGATTCTAATGCTTTTGATTTGTTCATTTATTATGATAGATTTTATTTTATATAATTGCATACAGTCAAAACCTGTTAGTTTTTTACTTTTGAAGAAGACGATTTTTTTTTAAATTGTACAAATGGTGTATGAAATATAAATATGCAGGTGCAAGGGACGGTGCATCATAGACCATGCAATTTCAGAACATCATTATTTATTTGTTTTGAAGCTAGGATACACTAGGATTGTTATTACTGCAGAAAATTAGATATCCTGTACTTTTCTCGTTAGATTTTAAGTCCTGCCTACATTGAAAAAAAAAATCTGTAATTCTATACATGTAAAGTTACAGAAATCTGTATGCGTACTAAAATTTTATCTGTACACTGTACAAAAAAAATGCAAATCTGCAATACTAGTTTTGTAAAGCTACAGAAATCTGAAGCTTTACAAAAGAATCTACTAAAATTACAGTAATCTTACTAAAATTTTATCTGTAACCCGGATTGAAATTGCATAAAAAGTTCTAAGGAATCCCAATTTCCTAAAATATTCTTAGTAACCTCACAGATTTTTTGATTTACGGTGCAAAAGTGTATCTGTTACATGAAGTTTTGTTCCTGCCTTTACATAAAAAGTTCTAGGAATACCAGTTTCCTAGAAAAATTTTAGTAACTTTATTTTTGATATGTTATATCTAATTGCTAAAAAAAGGTGTAAGGTTTAAAAACAATAAAATAGGCATTTTCATTTCATTGCATCACAGACCGTGCAATTTCAGAACCTCATTATTTATTTGTTTTGAAAATGACTCGGGTGTAGTCGAAACATGCAAACAGTCAAATAAAACTATTTTACTGTTTTTAAAGTTTTAATCTTACATCTTTCTAGCAATTAGAAATAACATATAATTACAAGGTGTTAAACTATTATATAGAATATGTTTGACTTGAAGAAATTCTTTTCCTGAAAGATGATGTTCTTTTAAAGGGCGATTGTTAAAGTACTTGAATGTCTTCTTTTAATATGAAACTTTTTCTGAAGCGTCAAAAGTATATGCAGGAAGGTCTGAAGAGAATTGCGCTAGTTTTTATTTATCTACATTTATAGAGATTTCTAAATTAGGAATAAAAGTAAAAAGAGCTACTCTTCGTATTTTTGAAAATGTAAGAAATGTAATGCTTATTTTTTTGTATTTCGAAAGATCGTTTTATTTCTATATACATGAGAAAAATATTTTACAATACATAATTTTAATGCAGTCTTCTTCGAGTAAAATAAAAATAGGGACTGGAATACGACATTAAATTCGCATTTTTACAGAATAAAAATCATTTTCATTTGGTTTTAATATATTTTTGAAACCTATAGAAATAAATATTGTATAAAAATAAATATTGTATTGTACTGTTTAAAAACAATTAACAACGACTTGGAGAGGGTAAAATTTTTCCATTGGCAACAAGATTTTTTTTCAAATTTGTAGTGTCCTACACTTGATAAAAATGAATTTGACTCGAAGAAATGTTTTTTTTTCTTTTTTTTTTTTAAGTTGATGTTCTTTTAAAGCGCGATTTTTAAAGTACTTGAATGTCTTTGTTTGGTATGAAACTTTTTCTGAAACGTCTAAATTATATGCAGGGAGGTCTAGAGAGAATTGGATATGTTCCTGTTTATTTACATTTAAAGAGATTTCTAGAGTAGGAATAAAAGTAAAAAGTACTACTCTTCGTATTCTTGAAAATTTAAGAAGTGTAGGATCAGGTGGGGTAATTGTGACCAGGGGGTAATTATGACCGCCACCATATTGAAGAAAACTGTGTATGGTAAAATTTTGTTTCAATCTTAGATATTAACCTCATAATGTATATTTCATCTTAGATATTCTTTATTACTAGTCTGAAGCCTTTTTGAGATCCGAACAGCAATTTGAAACTAGATCCATAAAATTTTTGATAAACGAATTTGTCACTTTGAAGTTCAAAGTGGTCACAATTACCCCAAATAAATGTGTATTGGCAAGTATAAAGGGAAGATCTAGTGGTCATAATTTCCCCACAAGTGGTCTTAATTACCCCAAACTTGTGATTGTGATTTTTTGGTGGTGTAATTATAACCATCCTTTTAACTTAAAAAAATAGCTATGAGAATTAAAACTTTTAAAAAGTGTTCTTAAAAGATCGAAGTTACTTCCTATGTACTAAAAACACCACGTTTCCAAATAGAAATAACAATGTTGAAAATCTAAAAAGTGGTCATAATTACCCCTCCTGACTATAATGCATAATTTTTTGTATTTCGAGAAATCGTTTCATTCCTTTATACGCACATGAGGAAAATATGTTACAATACATAATTTTAATGCAGTCTTCTTCGTGTAAAATAAAAATAGGGATTCGAATATAACATTAAATTCGCATTTTTACAGAATAAAAACAATTTTCATTTGGTTTTAATATATTTTTGAAACCGCTAGAAATAAATATTGTGCAGAAATAAATATTGTTTTGTATTGTAAAAAATAAACTAACAACGATGGGGAGAGGGAAAAACTTTTCCATTGGCAACCAGTTTCTTCAAATTTGTAGTGTCCTACACTTGATAGAAAAGAATATGTTTGTCTCGAAGAAATTGTTTTTGTAAAAGTTGATATTCTTTTAAAGCGCAATTTTTAAAGTACTTGAATGTCTTATTTTGGTATGAAACTTTTTCTGAAACGTCAAATGTATATGCAGGAAGGTCTAGAGAGAATTATATATGTTCCTGTTTATCTACATTTAAAGAGATCTCTAGGAATAAAAATAAAAAATACTACTCTTCGGATGCATTGTAAGCAATATAATGCATAATTTTCTGTATTTCTTAAAATCGATATATATATATATATATATTTTTTTTTTTTTTTTTTTTTTTTTTTTTAAATACGTGAGGAAAATATTTTGCAATACATAATTTTAATTCAGTCTTCTTCGGGTAAAATAAAAATAGTAACTCGAATACGACTTTAAACTCGCATTTTTACAGAATAAAAATAGTTTTAATTTCGTTTTAATATTTTTAGAAAACGCTAGAAATAAATATTGTCTGACTATTGCGTGAAAGTATTGCGAGAGAATCTCTTGCAGTAGGGTTTGAAATGTCGTGAAATGTGGCTCCAGCTCGATTGACGTGCCAAGTTTGATATTTTTGTTGTATTGTGAAGGTTTTGACATGTAGATTCCAAATACCTTAGGTGCCATTTTTTATACACATTTTGGGGGGGTGATTTTCAAGATGGCGTCCAAGATGGCTGCCATTTACTAATTTCTTTAATATTTGAGGCATGTTATTGACCAATATGTCAAATTATATGTTTTCAGGGTCAAGAAATACAAATATCTAATAAAATTAGGAGTAAATTGAGTTTTTGGAGTGTTTTAAGCGATAAGATGCAAATAAAGCACAAAAATATGAAAGACATTAGATATACTAGCGTTTTATTAACCAGTTATACACAACCGACGTATTTAAATGAAATAACATAAATTATTGAAGATATTGAACAAAATTATTAAAAAAAGCATTTATATGTATATACAGTACTGGGATGTTATGTATCCTCTTCTGAATCACTGCTATCGCTGTGATGATATTGATAGTCCTTTGTATTATTTCAGTCTCTGCATTTGCAAAGGGCAGTACAAACCAGAGAATTCTTTAAGCAAGAACATTTCCCAACTGTACATGTTCTCTTACACTCATATTTCACAAGTTCAATAACTCCTTTGGGCGTAGGTAACTCCAGGCATTTGACTGGAGAAATTACTCCTTCGCCATTTTCCCCCCAACCATTGCCAATAAGTGGGGGTATTGTAGGTCGAGGATTTCTGTAGCCCTTTCCAATAATGCAAATTAAGTTAGATCTTAGAATATGTGACTTCAGTGCTCCAAGAGGTGATGGTAATTTCTCCCCTTCGAAACATTTAGTTCTGAAAAGGTGTCATCTTAACTCTGAAATCCTTTATAAATGATTATTTTTCAAATACGTCCAGTCGGTGAATTTTTCAAACAACGACAGATTGGATAATGGATCAACAGGTTCCCCAAGTTTTTGAAAAGCTGTTATAATATTATCATCACACTGAAGATTGATACACACTTTTATCCACTTCTGTTTTGAAATGCCTACAAATTTTCCTGCCCAGTCTCCACCAGTATATGAATGTAAACCTAGTAAACCTTTTGCTTTTATGAGCACCTATTGCTCGACATCTTTCATTAATATTACTTTTTCTGTGTTTAATGCCTCGACCAGTGACAAAATTGATTTTACTGCTTACTAGATGATTTGAAACCAAGTCAATTAGTAATATGAAAATGTCAGTATCTTGCAAAAATACATCGTTCTCATAATTATCATGATGGTTCACTATATCAAGTAAGTACATGAAGATGTATTCTGGTGTCTGCTTCATATGTGCATGATCATATAATTCTGAATCGAATACATTCGCATGGTTACTGTAAGCCTTACTGCCAAAAACAACAACAGTTTTCTTCTCACTAGCAGCAAAACCTGCAGTAATTTATTCCCGAGATACTCAGTCAGCTGTGATTTTGTTTCATTATGTGAAAGAAACGTCTTTAATGAACCAACGTTATATTGGTGCTATTTGTAATAGTAAATCTAACAGGTTCTGTATCTCCTCCAATCTTTTCTTACTAGTTTGCTCCTTCAATGAATGTTCAAGGTATTGGTCAAATATTAGTCTTCCTTCAGTGTATCCGCTTGTCATTTTCATGATGATCTCGGTAAAAGCATTTGCGAAGTCTTCACAAGTTTTCATGGCAAGTGTCTTTTTTTCTGATTGTAAGATTGCCATTGAATCTATAATACAAACTTTTTCTATCGGAGAAGTAATCGAGGATTCTAATGATTCAGGTATAGGTGATCGATTATATTGCTCTATTTCTGCAATGAATGAACTTTTGTCAGATGGAATATGAAGATATCCATCAGAAGAAAATAATGATCTTGCTATTACAGAACACTTGTAGTTTCCAATTGCATCTTTTAGGTTTGTAGACATTTGAGGTCTTGATTCCATAATAACAAGAAAACGAGCAAAAAGTTTCCCATCTTCTCGAAATAGTCTATCTCTTACAAATTCTTCGAATTCCAATTGGCCGTTTTGGTCGACGATTTAGAATATCATCCTTCGCAGGTTCTGGAACTTTCATAGAAGATGCAACATTCATTAACGTGGTATTATCTTGGAAAGGGTTTCCTCCACCTTGATCCCAAATACTCTTCTTGACGATGGTTGCATTGTGAAAAATTCTTAGCGACATGGAAGTCCGAAGTTGATAGTGTTTCCTGGGCTGCTTAGAGACTTCATTTGGACAGTACTTTTCAAAGTAAGTTGAAACAATACTTCTAGTGCACACAAGAAATACCTTTCGAGGACGTTTTCATTCTGAGTTAAACCAATAACTCCACCAATGTTCTTCAGTTCTTTGATTTTCTGCTCCAAGTTCTGGTCTGAAAATAGTTTCGTAAACGGGACATTGGCTTTGGATACTGCAAAACAACCAGATTCGAGAGCATTCCATATTTCTGGATATGTTGTTTGAAGGTCCTTCATCTGTGCTATGTATACTGGAATGAATCTGGCATAATGAAAATGAAATAAGTCATGAGCAAAATAATATTTGATTTGTTCCTGTAATGACGCGAGAAGCAATGCCCAATCTCCTTGACGAGTGGCAAGGATGAAATGTAACAAAGATCCAAATTGGTTCATATACTGTAGTAAGAACTTTGCCATATTACCACTGCATTGTGTAATATGCGGAAGACGATTTTTTTCAACTAGTACTCTGATCTCTTCAAACAAAGTTGTAGCTTCAATTTCACAATTGTGCAATTTCTCACGTCGTGAGTTGCATTTTTCTTCCAGGGAAATAATCTCTGTAGAATGTGGCAGTTTTTCAAAGAGAAGGTCGTAGCATGCCAAAACGATAGTCATGTGAAACTCTATGCCTTTAGTATATAAGTAATTTTGTAGTAAATTTATAAATAAATAATAAATAACACAATTTATGTCCATTTTAACTGTATATTTGTATTTTTTGACCCCAAAAACATATAATTTGATATACTGGTCAATAATATCCCACAAATATTAAAATAGTCAGTAAATGGCAGCCATCTTGGACGCCATCTTGAAAATCACCTCAAAAAAATATATCAAACTTGGCACAAAAATCGAGCTGGAAAACATTTCAGACCCTACGATTGATTAAACAAAACATTTTTTTTTTTTTTTTTTTTTTTTTACTTAAAGATATTGAGTTACTGAAACTCTTTTGAAATACCGTTTTTCCATTACTTAAAAAAATTTTTTTTGGTATATAAACTTTTTCTAAAACGTCAAAAGTAGATGCAGTAGATTCTCAATAGAATTTTACAGCTTTGCACCGATCTACTTTTAAAAGAAAATTAGAATTAAAAGTGCTTTTTTTTTGTTTTTGGTCGCACGATATTTTTATTATTATTATTATGTTATTTTATTTAATTTATTTATTTATTTTTTTTTTCGATGAGCCATGTGATGAACAATCATCTGTATTTTAACAAATCAAAAATATTTTATACATGATGAAAATATTTTACACTGAATATCTTTTTCAGTGTTTCTTTTTATTTAAGAGCATGTGTAATAGCAGAAATTATATTAATTGCCATTAAAAAAAAACAATAATGAACTCGATAAATATATATATATAAATGAACAAATAAAAATAAATTGTTAAACACGGCCAAATAAGAAAAACAAGTTTCTCACTCTCTCTCTCTTTTTCTCACTATCTCTTTTGAGATTTTGCCCTTCTAAGTTATTAGCATAGTAGCAGCAAAGTCCGCAAGCATTTCCTTTGAATTCTTATCAACACTATATATATCAGCCTTATTAGGTGCAGTCGTAATTATATAAATACGTAGCACCTACAGTTGTCGTTCAGTTCGTCTGTCTGTCTGTTCGTCTGTCCGTCCGTCTGTCCGTCTGTCCGCATATAATAGAGCAAAAACTACCCTACCGAATGGTGTGAAATTTTAAATATATAATTGTTGCAAAATTTTGTCGAGTCATTTCAAATTTTATGAAAATCCGATGTATAGTTTAATGACAGAGACAGTCGAAAGTTTTCCGTTACATTACGGCCAATGGGAATAAATTATTGCAAGTGCATTTTAATGATGTTACAGCCTTCCGAATGGTCTGAAATTTTAAATATATAAATATTTGCAAAATTTTGTCGAATCATTTCAAATGTTATGAAAATAGGATGTATAGTTTAATGACAGGGACAGTCAAAAGTTTTCCGTTACATGACGGCCAATGGAAATAAATTATTGCAAGTTCATTTTAATGATGTTACAGCCTTCCGATTTGTCTGAAATTTTAAATATATAATTGTTGCTAAGTTTTGTCCAGTCATTTCAAATTTTATGTTAATCGGATATATAGTTTAATAACAGGGACAGTCAAAAGTTTTCCGTTTACATGACGGCCAATGGGAAAAAAAAATATTTCAAGTGCATTTTAATGATATTATAGCCTTTCGAACAGAATGAAATGGATATGAATATGCACTTACTGAAGTGCACTAAAATATACATTCAGTACAATATGCGATCAAAAATATTTATAAAACTAGTTATAGTACGAACGCACCTCATTTGTCACGTTTGACGAGCAATTTACAACTTCTTATTAATTAGAACTGATATATTATTATAAACAGTTTCAAGAGAGCATAATTTGTATAGATATGTAGATCTAAGCTAATAATTGCAAAAATTGATAAAAATGCACTTAAAAGACATATAAATACCTTTATTCAGATCTACATATGTTTCATTGCTCAGGCTGTGACATTATCAAGATCTTTGTAGGTGCAATTTTATATAGGTATGGCAAACGGGAAAACTTAAAACTAGAATTAAAGAACATATAGCAGTCATTAAATGCAACAAAAGAACTACAGCTTTGGCCAGATTATGCAGCGAAGAACCTTTACAGATTGATTTAAAAAATGGTAGACTAATTTATCCATCAATGTTTTATTTACCATCCATTATCTGGGAATCAATAGAAAACTTTTTATGCATTGAGAATATTTGCAATGATTCAGCCTCCATTGAGTTACCTAAAATTTAGTAAGAGGTGCTCTGCAGAGTAAGAAACAATAGTAGAAATTAATTCACGTTCACAAATATCCATTTTAATTTTGTTTTATTTTGTGTTTCTACTTGTTTTCCATTATACATGTGGTCTCATGATTTTAAAAAAGGATTCTTATGTCTTTTAAGTGTAATTTTATCACTTTTAGTAATTATTAGCTTAGTTTGGATGATTTTAAGCGATTCAAGGTTCAGAACAAGGGACATAATTCAGGGTTCTTATGGTCCCGTTATTTTCCAGGTAAAATACCAGTATTTTTTTAAATAAAGAAATAAATCTACTTCAAACGCGCGAAATTTTGCATTGTTTAAGGAGATATTTTCTATAAGAAAATACTGGTACAAAAGAATTTCCTTGTTTGGAAATTCCAGCACTCGTATGAATCCTGATAATTAATAGCCCAGGTATGCTATTTCTTTCTCCTAGCCATTAAAAAGTCGTCTCCAAAAAATAACTTTCCGTTGTATACAAAGTCCGTCCGTAAAACAAAATCAGATGTATCATTATACGGAATAATCTCTCCTGCAATTTTTTTAACTTCTAAGCATCGCACATTTTCAATTTTTATACTGTCGTATTGGGGAAAAAAAGTACTTCTAACATGTACTTAAAATTATTTTACAATACATAATTTTAATGCAGTCTTTTTCGGGTAAAATAAAAATAGCAACTCGAATTCGACTTTAAAGTTGCATTTCTACAGAATAAAATTAAATGCAATATTTAAATGCAGTTTGTTTGAAAACTGCATCTCCATTTATTTTTGAGATATTAATTTTTTCGTAGTTTTTAGCACCATTTGTTTAATTGTGGCAACTCAAGTCCTCCATTTATGTAGAAAGTAAAGGTAAAATAGTTGGAAAATAACAATTATATCTTTTTGTTGACATTTTTTCAGAAAAACTGAAAAAAAAAATATAATTAAAATATGTGCTATTTTGAAAAGATATAAATGAATAATTTTTGATAACACAAAGAGCTATTATAAACTACATTTTATTTTAAGTATCTATATTAATATTACAAACATATAAAAGCATATGAATCACGAGATAGCTGTTTTTGTTTTGTTTTTTTTTTTTGTTTTTTTTTTTTTTTTTGTCAGGTTTCTTGAATGACGAAATCTCTTTTTTTGGATTTGTGTATCATTCAGTGACAGCCACGTCCTATGCATATTTTACGGTAGATGTTGTTTAAGACTGGATTGTAAATGAGAATCCTGCAGTGGATGTGGATGACGTCATTTTATACAAAATAAAAGCGTGTGTTTTAAGTCTTAAAAACTGAACAATTTATATTTATATACATTTTTTTTTCTTCGGGGGCGACAATAAATTCTGAAAACACAGAATTCCTGTTTTCTAGTATAGAACTGTTTTCTTAAAAGTAATAATGTGCAATTATCTATTTTTTAGATAAGTTAGAAACCTTCATTGTGTAACCATAAATAAATAAATAAATAAATAAATAAATAAAAATCAATTAAGCCCCTTATTCTCATAGAATTAAAAATGATTTAAAATTTTAATTTCACTTTTACGCTGTGAAAAAAAAGAGGAATGCTTCTCACCATAAGAAAATGTACTATAACCACTTTAGAAAACATACAATAATCTCTTCCGAGATTCCCATGACGATTCTAAAAGGCGTTACTTATCTTTGGAAAGCACAGAAACCAATATATTTTTGAGCTTTTCAAGAAGTATTTACAAAAAAACAAGCTGGAAATTGCTCGTCAAACGTGGCAAATGAGGTGCATTCCTAATATAACAAGTCTTATAAATATTTTTTGCACTGCATATTGTACTGAATGTATGTGTTAGTGCACTTCATAAGTGCATATCCATTTCATTCTGTTCGAAAGGCTGTAACATCATTAAAATGCACTTGCAATTTTTTTTCCGATTGGCCATCATGTAACGGAAAACTTTTGACTATCCCTGTAATTAAACTATACATCTGATTTTCATAAAATTTGAAATGACTCGACAAACTTTTGCATCAATTATACATTTAAAATTTCAGACCATTCGGTTGGGTAGTTTTTGCTCTGTTATATGCGGACAGACGGACGGACTGAACGACGACTACATATGCTACGTATTTATATAATTGCGAACGCACCTAAAAATTGTTATTTTGCTGCTACTCATGCATGGAAACGTTTCCAAGCAATTTTCCATGTATGTTAGTCGATTTTGATAATTCGGAATATAGGTTTTTTTGGATTCTATCAATTTTCAAGTAAACCTTTCATGTACAACAAATATGTTTGACATACAAACTTCATAAAATAACAACTTTAAAAGTAATATAATACAGGGTGTCTACAAATTAGTTGGGCAAAAAGAATGATTTATTGAATGGAATTGACAGAAAAAATATTAAAATACATATTGTTGTAAGATAGAAAAATAGTTCAAATTTACCATTATCACAAATATTATCACAAATCCTTTCGTGACTATGCAAATGTCCCATCGGTAAATCATTTCTTGCAACAGATTTGTCAGCATGTTTCCGTCGATCAAATTAAGTTCAGTGCAGATTCTTGATTTTAGTTCAGGAATGGATGAAGGGAGTTGCGGCTTGTACACTTGATCCTTTACAGAACCCCATACACCGAAATCAAGCGGCGAAAGTTCTTGTGATCGTGGAGGCCACGCTCCCTAAGCGATAGCGTCAGTTATGGCACCTAACGCCATATATGAATAAGCTTCGGCAACATTACTACTAGTATGACTTTCAACTAGTTAATTTCATTTAATATTTCGGATGTTCTTAACTTGCGAAATTGCCCAACTAATGTAGACATCTTGTATTTTACTTTTACATGTAAAAAAATCAGTTACGTAGACGAAAATGCCTAACTGAGAGTACATTGCCTCTAAACCCCTTAGGGACGAGCGTCACGTATATGTGACGCATAAGTTTCTCAGAATCCTTTATTGTTCCCACTGTTTTTTTTTTTCTTGCCTTATTTAATCAAGGAACTTTCCCAGTTTAGTTACACAAAAATTTCTGTTTTGAAAAACCGGTGATATAAGAAGTTCTGTAAAAAACGCTCGTAGCAAAGGGGTTAAAAACAGTTATTCCGAAATGAGAAAACTGATTAATAAACTATATCCACATACACGCCGAGAGATTTTGTATAGGTATATTTTTATTTATAAAAAGAAAAGTTTCCAAGTTAAACTGATGGCAATGAGCTCACAGACTATTCACACTATTTGTATATTATACACTTATTTATGTCTATTATTCGTAAATTAGAACTCACTATTTTTTAGCAAAACGGTAAAAAATAAAAAACATAAAAAAGCAGCCTTTTTTTGTTTGTTTGTTTGTTTGTTATAACGCAAACCAATATAGTTCAAATTAGAAGAAAGAACCTCCAAAACTAATCAGGAAATCGCCTTATCAGAATAAGTCTGTATACCAAATTTGAAGCGAATTGGATAAATCTGCATGTTATACCCATTTAGGTAAATTAAGTGAGGGATTAGCTTCCCGTTTGCCCCCTTTATACTTAACCAATGAACCCCCAAAACTAATTAGGGAAGCACCTTATCAGAATGAATTTATATGCGAAATTTGAAGCAAATCGAATACTTCTATGAAGAGTTATCATATTACGTACATACAAACGTACGTACGGTCGTGGGGGGAAAAAAAGTAAACACCCCCTACTAACTCTTCAACAAATTATCGTAGACGGAAGTTACTGATACCAAACGATTGGAAGTAAAGTCTACTTTTAAATGATGTATATAAAATTTGCTTAGGGGGCCATCTACATATTAAAACGAACCCAAACCTAATTTTTTTCAATGGCAATACCCAATTTTAACAAGGTATTTCAAATCTTCGGTTCAAACTATGCCTAGACACCAAATTTTAAGTCATTTGAATGATAACTTTTTGAATTATAAACTTTCAAAATTTAGTGCTTCTAATGTTAAATTATATTTTCATATTTTTATTTATATCTCCTGAAATTATGCTCCTAATATGCTAATTTTTTGTGCAGCAATAATACTAATGTGCCCAAACATAAATACGCTGAATTTGCAATTTTTATAATTTTATGATATGAATTATGAATTATGAAATTAACATTCGAAAAAATTAGGAATTGCAACCTACAATTTTTTTGATGGATTTAGATTTATTAGGTCCTGCTTTATGAAAATCCAAAATTTCACGTTTTTTTCCAAATAGTTTTCAAATTATGCTTAAAAAACGGCAGAATGACGGTTTAAGGAGCCGTCTGTGATGGGAGTAGATATTTTGAAATTTCTTCAGCTGTCTTGTTATCAAACAGTGCCTTGATCAAGAAGGGTGCTATCTCGGTTAACAATGGAGTACTGAACTTCAATTTGGATACAGCCCTTAAAATACGCTCGTTTTAAAATGATTAATTTCTCGGAAACTTATGGTACGAATTGCATAAAAATTTGTTTTTAGGCTAATTGAAAGGTGTAGAGTTCATTTATGCTGTAGAGTTCATTTATGCATATTTTGAACCGAAGATTTGAAATATCTTGTTAAAATTGGGTATTGCCATTGAAAAAAATTAGTTTATGGTTCGTTTTAATGTGTAGATGGCCCCTAAGTAAATTTTATATACATCATTTAAAAATAGACTTTATTTCCAATCGTTCGGTACCAGTAATTTTCTTCTACAATAATTTGTTGAGGAGTTAGTAGGGGGTGTTTACTTTTTTTCCACGACTGTACATACAGAACCTGCAGGCACATTCGATCTCAAAGTTTCCATAGAAAGTGAGCTAATAGTCCAAGAGCCAACAGCACAAAAACCTATGTTATCAAGCACAAAAAAGAGCCTTTATTTTATGGAAGAGTAGAAGTAGGGGAATCTAATGATCCATGTCTGCCGGAAGTGAAGTAGTGCATAAGCCAAAAATTAATACCAACAGTGTTTGGCATGCAGATTTATCATTGTGTTTGTCCTAAAAACAAGGGTATGAAAACATGGAGATAGTTGTAGGACAAACACGATGATAAACCTACGAGACAACCACTGTTGGTATTAATTTTTGGCTTATACACCACTTCACTTCCGGCAGACATGGATCATTAGATTCCCCTACTTCTACTCTGCCATAAAATAAAGGGTTTTTTTCTTGTGCTTGATAACATAGGTTTCTGTGCTGTCGGTTCTTGGACTATAAATACTACTGTGAAATGTTTCCGAAATTCCGTGGCAGAAAAAAAACTTTGTTTTTAAAAATTCTTCTTTAACTTTCGAAAATATATTGGTTTCTAAGGTTTCTAAAGATAAAAATAAAACGCTTTTCGGAATCGTGGGAAACTTGGAAGAGGTTACAGTATATTTCCGTTTGTTGTTGTAATATGTTTTCGTATATTAAGAGTCACTTGTCTGTTTTAACACTTTCCAACAAAGTTGAAAACTGCTTATGTCTGTTAATCTGTCCATCTGGCCATCTAGCCGTCTATTTATCAACGCTTTATCTCGAGTAAATATATTCGGATTTCCTTGCGATTGATATATTTTATCCTCTTCGTTTCCTGGGTCCACATGTGTAGACCTATATTCTTTTCCCCATAAAAACTAAACTGTTTGACCTTTTTACATTTTGACTTCATTTCTTAATAGCTGAATGTTTTTTGCTTTAAAAGCAAACCAATAAATGCCAAATCTATGCTGATTTCCTCATAAAATAGATGTTATTTTCATCTGAGTTTGCGAAACGCCTTCAAGAGGGTGTGGCCAAGAAATTGGGGCTGCGATGTGAACCAGTTCCGCACGTACTGCTTGACGTCGTCGTCTGAGGTGAATCGTTTGCCCCTCAGAGCCTTTTTTAGGGGATCAATAATGGCGTAATCGCAGGGAGAGAGGCGTGGACTGTATGGAGGGTGACCCAGAACCTCCCACTTGAATTTCTGCACGAATGCCGTAATCGTGTTGGCCGTATGAGGCCTTGCATTGTTGTGGAGCAGAATGACCCCACGGGTGAGCTTGTCTGGTCGTTTTGATTTGATCGCTTGGCGAAGGGTGGTCAAGTTTTGCGAGTAATGCTGTCCCGTTGCTGTCACTGTTGTCCCGTGCTGCAGGAAGTCTATCAGAAGGGGGCCGTTTTGGTCAAAGAAGAACGTCAGCATAACCTTCCCTGCACTTGTGCGGATGGTCTTGGATTTTCTTCGTGGCGGTGACCCTCGATGTTTCCTCTAGAGACTTTGTCATTTCGTTTCTGGTTCGAAGTGATGACACGAAGACTCATCTCCAGTCGATTACAACTCGAATGAGCGTTGGACGACTGATGCATGCTTCTGCTAGCTTTGTAGTCACGTGACTTGCACTCGTGACCCTCTAATGGCGGGCATGTGGACTTCCGTGCTCTTGTCGGAAACTTTCTTTGTTACTGGCGCAACAATATTACCCTTCTGTCACCAGTTTGCACATTCCAGACTCTGGCTCGTTTCTTTTTGAACGTCCCTTATATATTATTTGTAAAAAATTGTAAAGGTGTGAAAAATGAAGTTCTTATTCGCATTAATTTGTATGGTGTAAAACAAACATTAAAACACAGATTTCTCGCATGATGGCTGGCTTTTATACAAATGTGAATTTGCTCTATAACATCTTTTTTTTTCGCCTTAAAAAAATAATTGAATATTTTATTTAGAAACATTTTAATTATTCAATTTCTGTAAGAAAAAAATAGCTACATATTTTTATGGTTTTTACAAATATTAAGTGATCCTTAAGGGGTTAAGCAGCGATCCATTTGGCATTGCTTTGAATAAAGCTAGTTTTGTGAGTGTTTCAACATGGATAAAACTGAAACGCTCATTGTTATAAAATATTTTGTGAACAATGTTTGGAAAGCATCAGAAATTCGAAAGGATATGCGAGATACTCTAGGATACTCAGATCCATAATTTACGACAGTGCATAAGTAATTTTACCCCTACGGAACGACCGTCTTTTACAGAATTTTTAATCTTTTACCACCAGTTTTTCTAAAGAGAAATTTTTAGGTAACTGAACCGAAAAAAAGCACTGATTAAATAAGGAAAAAGTTTCAGTAAAAAATAACTGGTGGGAATTAGCAAGGATTCTGACCACTTTACGCGTCACATATACGTGTCGGTCGTCGGGGTTAAACATGGTTGGGAGGAGACTAGAGGATGACATGCGCAGTGGACGACCAAAAACTGCCACAACGCCAGAAATCGTCGAAAAAATCCACGATATGGTTATGCAGGGTTGTCAGTTAAAGGTCTCCGAAATTGCTGAGTATATACGCATCTCAGATGAAAGAACATTTAGTGATGGAATTTGTGATTAAAAAGGTTTCGAGAAGATGGGTGCAGGAATATTGACAATGGATCAAAAGGTCCAAAGAATAAAAAAATTTCAAGAGATTCTCTACCGTTTTAACACGTTAAGTGCCACGTCAGTCACTGGTGACTGACACTGAATTTTCCGTTTAGAATGCGTCATTCACCAATGGCTGACGATCTAATATATGAAATAAAACTAAATATATATATATAGTTTTAACTAATTTTCTGAAAATTTATTTAAAATTTACTTACCTTTTATTTATTACAGGATTATACTTTCTTAAAAAATACTTAAAACATTGTAAATTTTTCAGCTACAGTAAAAGTCACCGTGGCACTCAACGTGTTAATGCAAATAAAACCTGTTTCGCCCGTCGAATTGTTACAACAGATTAAACTTGAATTCACTACTAAGTATTATACCGCTGAGACCAAGAAGCAATCAGGACAATCGAGACATAGTGGTTCTCCACCAACAAAGAAGGCACTTTCCGTGAAATCCATTGGCAAAGCTATGGCGTTAGTCTTTTTAGATGTTAAGGGAATATTACTTATTGTTTATCTTCCCAGGGGGGTCGAATTATAAAAGGTGAATATTGGGCTAAACTGCAGGATCAAGTAAATTTTAAAAATGTATGCAAAAAAACCTGGTTTACGTAAGAAGAATATCATTTTCTATCAGGACAATGCACGTCCCATACAAGGGTGTTATATCAATGGAAAATTTGATTGAACGGAAGCACGATCTGTTCCAACATGCACTTTATTCGCCTGATTCGGTGTTTTCTGACTTCCATCTATTCCCACGACTAAAAATTTTCCTCGGAGGAAAAAGATTTACTACGGAAGTAGAAATAAAATCAGTTGTCTACGACTATTTTGGAGGAAATGAATAATCGCACTTTCGCGATAGCATAATGGCTTTGGAACATCGTTGGATGAAGAGTATTGAACTTAAAGGATATTATCTAGAAAAATAAAACATATTAAAAAATCCCTGCCGGCTCGGGCCTACAGGCGGAGGTAGATTTCGAAGTTAAGTACTAAATTCACCAACAAAACTTAAATCAAGATCAGAGATAAACCCAGTTCCTTCACTAAGAATGATCTCTAGGGAGCTAAACATTTTATGAAAATTCTAATATACACGAATACACACACGCATGCATATGGACTAGGTTTAAAAATGGCTAAAGCAAATTCAGAGAACCTCAAAGTGTTAAAATATGTTAATATTTCCATAGTCGGGTTTTTATCATGTTTTAATACATTTCTTCAAACTCAAATGACGTTACATATTCACCTGCTGAGGTCCATTATTTCGAATATGACGCAATATATATATATATATATATATATATATATATTTTTTTTTTGTCCAACTATTTATTTCATTTTGAGTTTTCATACGAAATCTTGCTCTAGAAAACTTATGACGTAATATTCAATTTGTTTTTAATTACTCAAACTGTTTATTTAATTTAATTTTTCGCGTGAAAATATTGCAATAGAAAAGCAATTGTTGTGGTGAGAATTTTATTGCTTTTTTTTTAATTGTTGGCAACTGCTATAACGAAAAATATTCATTTTTTCCTGTCATTGTTGTGTAAGAGCTGGTTTTATCAGAATGATGTTAAGCCGATATTCAAAATTTTGAACCCTCCCCATTTCCGTTCCCTTGGGCCGATTTTGGCTATTTTCAATTCCCGCCGAGATATTAGCCATCTCAAAGTTGTTTGCGATTTTGAAGACGATTCGTGCATAATTGCGACTTTTATCGTGCGGACAAAATTTAGTACATACATACATACATATATATATATAAACTTTTTAGGTGGGGGTGGTTTTGGGTTCCTGGGGTCCTATAATGAAAAGTTATGAAGGAATTTTTCAAAAGTCGTACCATGGTAACGACTGCAATAGGTAGTATGTCTTACGAAATCTACCTAAAAATTCATGTCCTCTTTCATTTTGCAAACTTTTCAAAACATCCTCGTATTACAATGTAACAAATGTTAATATGGGTGACTTAGAAAACAATATTATTTTCTGTTCGCAGTGAAGATGCCTAATCTTTATATGACATTATAAAGGTATAACCAGACTATTAACAATTTTGAAACGTGAATAATAAAGTAATATTTCGCTTTCCATGTTTCAGCGGAAGTATTTCTAGACAATCAAGATATGCCTAGACGAAAAAAGTCCCTGACGGCTCGGTCTACAGGCGGAGGTAGATTTCGAAGTTAAGTACTAATTTCATTAGGAAAAATTAAATCAAAATTAGAGATAAAACCAGTTTAACAATTTTATCTGGTCGCTTTTGACCAGTTTTTATTTGCATTTTTCTGTAAGAGCTGGTTTTATCAGAATCATGTTAATACGATAAATTTTTCTTCAACCCCTATTTTTGCTGTAAGAGTTGGTTCTATCAAAAACTTGGCAATATAAAAGTAGTAGATAATACTAAGAAGAATTATAATAAAATTATGAGGATTTGATATCTTGTGAACTGATGAAGTTATGATTTTTTTTTCTTCTTCAACCTCCCCCCCCCTTTTTTTTTTGTTGTTTTTTATTTTATTTTTTTATTTTTTTTTTGCGATAAGTTTCCTATCAAAAACTTGTCAATATAAAAGTTGTAAATAGTATTAAGAAGATTTATAATAAGCTGAAATGAATTTAATATCTGGAGAATTAACGAAGTTATGAATTTTTTTCTCCCTAAAACTTTTTTTGCCCTTTGAGCCCATTTTTAATTTTATGAGAAATCTGTGGCACATAATTTTTTTGGCCCTATTCCAAGGCGTAATAATAACTTTAAACTGACTTTATATCTATACTACTATTATAAAGAGGTAAAAATTGTTTATTTGTAGGAGGTAAGCTCTGGAACTACCGAAACGATTCCAAAAGTAATGGTATCAAAATGATGGTGTTAGTCCAACTTAGAACATAGGCTATATCTTATGTCCGTGCCACTGGCCAAAAGGGGGTGCAGTAGCGAAAAACGTTCTAAAAATGCAATTTTTGTGTTACTGGATGGCCTAGAAACATGAAATTTGGAATATTAGTTACTTATAATATTTAATTATGTCTAAGAACAGTTATTAAACAATTCGAAATTAAAAAGGGGGGGAAATGCACAAAAAGCGTTCTAAAAAACGTTCTAAATGGTAGTTTCTACATAATCTCAGGACATACCAAACCAATTTAAAAAATATTGGTGTCAAATGATGGCGACAACGTTTGCTCCAAGATAGGCTATATTTTATGTGCCACTACCCCAAAGGGGGTGCAGGAGCAAAAAATGTTCTAAAAATGCGATTTATGTGTTACTGAAGGACCTAGAAATATGAAATTTGAAATATTAGCTACTTATTAGATATAAAGGATTTCAAAGAACAGTTCTTAAACAATTTGAAATTTAAAAGGGGTGAAAATGCGCGAAAAGCGTTCTAAAAAACGTTCTACATGGCGGTTTCCACACAATCTCAGGAAATACCAAATCGATTTAAAAAATACAGACGTCAAAATCATGAAGACAAGCCTTGCTCATACATAGGCTATGTTTTATGTCGGTGCCACTGCCCTAAAGGGTGCTGGAGAAAAACGTTCTAAACTCCGGTTTTTGCGTTACGGAAGGGCCTAGAATCGTGAAATTTGGAATGGTAGTTAGTTATAAGACATCAATGATCGCTAACAAAATTTCCTAAAAAAATCGAAATTTAAAAGGGGGTCAAAATGCGCAAAAAGCGTTGTAAAAAACGTTCTAAATTGCGGTTTCTATGCATTCTCAGGAAGTACTGAACCGATTTCAAATATAATGGTGTAAAAATGATGGTGACAGAATTTCCTCCAAGATAGGCTATATTTTATACCTGTTTCCACTACCCCAGAGGAGATGCAGTAGCAAAATGTGCGAAAAGCGTTCTAAAAACGTTCTAAATGCCGATTTGTCAGCAATATCTCAGGAAGAATCAAACTGATTTCAAACGTAATGGCAGGAAATTGATGCTGACAGCCTCTGCTCTAACATAGATTCTATTTTATGTCGGTATCACTGTACCTAGACGTTGCAGGAGCAAAAAAGCGTTCTAAATTTCGATTTTTGTAATCGGTAGGGGCTAGCAACTAAAAATTAGGCAAGGCACATATTTATTAGATATAAATGATCTTTAAGAACAGTTTCGAAAAAATTAGAAATTTAAAAAGCGGTGAAAATGAGCGAAAAGCGTTCTAAAAACGTTCTAAATTGCGATTTCTACTCAATCTCAGAAATACCAAAGCTATTTCAAAAGTAATGGTTGCAAATCAATGGTGACAGTCCCTGCTATAACATAGGTTATATTTTATGTTGTTGTCACTACCATCTGAGGGTTGCAAAATCAAAACATGTTCTAATTTGCGTTTTTTGCACAACTGAGGGGTCTAACACTTTGAAGTATGGCATGGTATTTAGTACTTAAAAGGTGCAACTGCTTTCTAAGAGCAGTCGAAAGAAAATTCTAAATTTAAAAAGATGAAGTGAGCGAAAAGCGTTATAAATTACAATTTTTATCCAATCTTATCAAATACCAGACCGATTAAAAAAAATAATGATGACAAATTGTTGGTGATAGAACCTGTTCAAACATAAGCTATATTTTATGTCTGTGCCACTAGCACCAGAGGGTTGCAGGAGCTAAAAACTTCCTAAATTGCGATTTCTGTGATACTGAATAGGCTAGAAACTTTAAATATGGCATGGTAGTTACTTATAAAATATAAATGCCCTCGAAGGACTGTCGAAAATAAATTTGAATTAAAAAGGTGTGAAGCGAAGGGGAGGTGCGAAAAGCATTCTAAAAAAGTCCTAAATTACGATTTCTATGCAAGTTCAGGGAATATAAACCGATTATAAAAGTAATAGTTGCGAATCAATGGTAACAGTCTCTGATCCGACACAGGCTATATTTTATGCCGATGATTCTACCACCTGGGGTTCACAGGAACGAGAAACTTTCTAAAAAAGGCCTTTAAAAGCTTTCTAAATTACGTTTCTGTGGAATATTAAGAAAAAACAAACCGATTTCAAAATTAATGTTGGCAAATTAATGGTGACAGTTCCTATTTAAACATATCCCTTTATGTTGAGAGAGGTGGTAGGACTTGGAATTTGACATGATGGTTAATTTTAAGATGTAATAAGATGGTTTCTAAAAAATTCAAAACTTCAAATGAATACTGAAATGAGCGTATTAATTGAGCATAAAAGTTTCAAAATATTTTCTAAATTATCATTTATTTAGTTTTATTTCGTTTTATTAATTTAAGTCTCATTTATGCCTAATGCAGTGTAATAATGATGTTTAATCAAACTGTGTTTTAAATAGTTATTTTTCAATTATTCCTAAAAGTAATAAGTACCTTTTAATAAAATAAAATATTACCTTTTAATAAATAAAAATTTAGTTAGTACCTTTTAATAAAAATTAGACATATAAATATCACTCGGCATATTTCAAATATTACGCGAGCAAAGCCGTGAGGTTTGCTAGTGTATTATAATTAAGAAGTTATGGGGGGGTTTCTACACTCTTTGAAATTTTCAAGGAGTAGATCACTATTTCGGATAAGAATTTTCCATTTAATATTTAAACCACATAATTTGTAATCATTTTATATAATCGTAGAATTTGTAGTATATTTCTATGGTTAACCCTTTCATGGTCAAAATAGTTCAGTTACTAAAGTGTTGAAATGATTGAATGACACCAGGTATTACGAACAAATTTATTTTTAATAAATAAAAGCTTTTTATTTCAGTACATTATAAATGTAAATTTCAGTTTAAAATTTCTGGTGCAATTGTTGCATTTGGTAATTAAAATTAAGTGGGACATATATGTTATGATTTAGAATAGAATTGTTAGATTATTCTAACATTGGAAGGCTTTACTAGTGAACGAAATAACTGGTTGTTATGTTACCAGTAGTGCAATGTTGAAAATGCAGTGCTAGCTGTCTCAATAGTAGTTGTGGATCACACACAGAAATAATAGAAGTGGTCAGAACAGGTAATTCGAACCTGTTTTATTAGTATAACAATTTGTTAATTGCAGTAGTCGAGTGAAGACTATGGAGTACATCGTTCCGTGAAGTTTCCCCAGAATGAATTGAAACGACGCATAAGATATGCTCAGCACTTTATTAGAACATCTTTCAAATGGCGCAGTTTCCACCAAGATTATTTATTAGCCATCTCTCGGTAGTAGTAATTAGGTCTAAACAAAGTTCCAGATAATCGAATAAAAGAACGGTGACCAGGGGATGATGGAAACTGGAAAATCGACTCAAATCTTTTCGAATCTGCTGAAACACAGCGAGTATCAACTTTTTGTTCCTCACGTGTAAGAATACAAATACGACGTAGATCGCGCTCTCAACCAATGAATAATTAAGAATGCCACGTCATATAAAGTGTGCGGACAGAGCACGCGGATGAATTTGAAGGGAAAAAGGATAACCTCAGAAATGCGTGGGAAAGTAAAAATGGAAGCTAAAAGAATATTCTCGAAAGAAAAAAGCGCGGAAATGAAACATTTAATTTAAGAATACTAAAAGCGTAATATTTAAGCGATTAAGACAAGTGAGACATTAAATTGAAGGTAATTAAACAGAATTAACGATAGAGATTATTTAATAATAAGGATTTTGTGAAAATAAAGTAGTAATTTTGAATAAGATAAGGAAATCGCGGAATTAGATCTAATAATGTAACAAAAATATCCCGCCGCGAACGAAAGTGTTAATCAATGTGAAAAATCTATTGAAAAATCGTGTGAGAATTATATGTACAGTCGTGGGAAAAAAAGTAAACACCCCTTACTAACTCTGCAAAAAATTATCGTAGAAAAAAGTTACTAATACCACACGATTGGTAATAAAGTCTACTTTTAAATGGTGTATATAAAATTTGATACATATTAAAACGAATCAAAACAATTCTGACAACATAAATGATCTCTAAACCGTTCAATTAGCCTAAAAACAAATTTTTATGCAATTCGTACGATAAGTTTCCGAGAACTTAATTATTTAAAAACGAGCTTATTTTAGGGGCTGTATCCAAATTGAAGTTTGGTACTCTACTGTTGACCGAGAGAGCCCCCTTCTTGATCAAGGCATCTTAAGTGCCACTCAAGTACTCATTAAAGACTGCTAGATTACAGGATAACATAAGAAATTTCAAAATATCTAGTCACTTCTACCATAGACGGCCCCTTAAACCATCATTTTGCCGTTTTTTAAGCATAATTTGAAAACTACTTGGAAGAAAAACGTGAAATTTTGCATTTCCATAGAGCAGGACTTAATAAATCTAAATCCATCAAAAAAATTGTAGGTTGTAATTTATAATTTTTTCGATTATTAATTTAATAATTCATAATTTATATTATAAAAATTGCAAATTCAAAGTATTTATGTTTGGGTATTTTAGTATTATTGCTACACAAAAAATTAGCACATTAGGAGTATAATTTCAGGAGATATTAACCCCTTCGCGACGAGCGTCTTTTACAGAACTTTTAATCTTTAGTCAAAGGATTTTTAAAACAGAAATTTTTGCCTAATTGAATTGGGAAAATGCTCGGATTGAATAAGGCAAAATTTACAATACAATTTTACTGGTGAGAATAATAACCGATTCTGAGCAACTTACGCGTCACGAATATCGGTCGCTCGACCCCAAGGGGTTAATACAAATATGAAAATATAATTTAACATTAGAAGCACTAAATTTTGAATGTTTATAATTCAAAAACTTATCATTCTAATGACTTGAAATTTAGTGTCTAGGCATAGTTTGAACTGAAGATTTGAAATATCTTATTAAAATTGGGTATTTCCATTTTAAAAAAAATGAAGTTAGGGTTCGTTTTAATATGTAGATGTCCCCCTAAGCAAATTTTATATACATCATTTAAAAGTAGAATTTATTTCCAATCGTTCGGTAGCAGTAAACTTCTTCTACGATAATTTGTGAAAGAGTTAGTATGGAGTGTTTGCTTTTTTTTTCCACGACAGTATATTATGTTCCCAGAGTATATCAAGGCTTTTCAAATTAATATTACGAGCTGCAAATAACTCGTTTTCTTGATCGTTGAAAACAGTTTTTTGTTATTTGTTATAATATCAGCTCCATAAACTAAATTTAAATAAATTTTATAAATGTTCTGGTATCAAAAAATAGCAATTTTTTACAATGAAAATAAATAAATATAGGCGTAAAGAAATTAAATCACTACTATGCTCCTTAGTTGTGCTTTAAACATAATGAAACTGAGTAACATATGAAGTATAGTTTCTGATTCAAATACCTTCACAAGTTAGTGCAGAAAAATTTGATTAATAAATAGCATGGTGAATTGTATCTAACAAATAAAAAATATATTTATTGAATTTTAATAAAAAACTACCAAATCGATTACAGTATTTATTGTGATACCGATCTCATTTTATGCTTATAGTATTTACTCTGTACTTTTTCTTACATCAAAAAATGATTTATCCTAGAAAAATACTGTTTTTTTTTTTTTTTTTTTTATAAAAAAAAATAATAATCCAAATATCTTCTCAGTTTTCCACTTTTAGTTGTTACTAAATATAACTCTTAAGGCTCCATATAAAGTATAAATCTATCGTATGTTCATTCTTATGAATTCAGTACATTTTTCAGATTTTGTATGTTTCAGACAGGTTATTCCTTTCTCCTTTTTTCTTTTTTTTTTAACTGACTTACAGGAAATTACATATTTCAAAATTATTCCTTCACAAATATTTACAGATTTTCCAAATAAGGGCAACAGCTTTAGAAACATAAACACTCTAAAACGTAAAAATTCCAAAACGACCCATAATTTTTAATTAAAAAATGGTACTGCATGAATATAAACATTTATGAAAAGGATTAACGTGAAAAGTGCTAAATTAAAACTGACAAAAACAAAACATTTTATTTCCATAAAAAAAATTCCATAGAAATCTTTATCAAGGCAGTTGTCAAATTTCCTGTTCAACAACACGAATCATTCTGACACATTTTCAGAATAATTTTTAAACGCAAAGGAATAAAAATAACTGTAGTATGAGGCAATTTGGAATCAAATAACATTTTCAATTTTTGATAAATAAATCACATATCAAATGTAAACGACTGTTTTTATGAGACCACGGTTTTTTATCCCTTCCCGCATTGTCAAGCCTGGAAATTCAGTTCGAAATGCCCACTTTGACACAAACTTTTGAAAGATCTTCTGCATTTGCAAAAATTTCTGCAGGCTCAGCCTACAGGCTTAAGTACATTTCGAAGTTAAGTACTAATTTCACCAACAAAAACAAATTCATGATCAGAGATAAACTTAATTTAACCCCTTCAAGGGCGGTGGTTCATTTTTGAACCACTTAATTTTAATTCTTAAATGCCACACTGGCACCAGAATGTTGGAATGAAAATTTTCCTTTTATTAAGTAAGTGAACAAAAGCATTTCCGTATTTCGAAATAAATTTGTTTGTAAATTCTGGTGCTGCCATTCACTGATTTCAATATTTTATGAATAGAATTACCTTGCCCGTGAAAGGGTTAACAATTTTATCTGGTAGCTTTTGACGAATTTTTAATTTCATTTTTATACAGTATAAGACCTGGTTTTATCAATGTCATATTCAGGCGGTATTAAAAAAATATTTTTCCACGCTCAGCAACTAGAAATTTTCTGACATATTTTCAGATTCATTTTAAAAAGAAAAACATGAAACTTGCTGACAGGATTTTTGAAGAGATTTATAAGCGACCTGTGTTTTTCTTTTTTCTTCAATTAATTAGAACTTGATTTATAAACAATTATTTTCTCAGTGCGACCATATTTTTCGTTTCCAACACTATCACTTAAGGAAATTTTGTTCAAAATTCCCACTTTGATATCATTTTTTGAAATATATTCTGCTTCTATCAAAAAATCGACAAATACGGCACATTATATAGTTTCTGAATAAGAGAACCTGCCGATTGAATGCGTTTGAGAACAAAAATGAATTTAAAAATGAGTAAGAAAAAATGCAGTTTGGGTTTGAGAACACCCTTAATACAATAATTGTATCTTCAATAATTGTATAACAGCTATGTAATTTTAATTCGTTTATACTGTAAGATTTGGTCCTATCAAAAACTTATCAATATAAAAGTTGTAGATTATATATATTTGTGGGAAAGCCTTTTTAGTATCCCAAGTGCCTTAGCTTCCAGAGCGCCACCTGCGTGCTTCCTGGTGTAGTAAGTGCTACTGCTTACAGCGCCATCAACTTCTTATGTAACTGCCGATCAAAGCGCCTTCACTCTGTTTCCTTTCCCGATGAACTTACACCGCACATGCGTTCGAGGGACAGACTTCTGAACAGCAGACGCTCTTTGTGAGCGGAGAAAAGGACGAACTGAACTGAATAGACTTGAACGACGGAGTAGAACGATGATGTGTGCATTATGAGAATGTGCTGTGATAGTTTTCGCAGAATTGTGATGTAATTAAGATGACGACACTTTTCATTGTAAATATTTTGTAAATACCTTAACTTTAAATATAACTTAGTTAAAAATTAAATGCTGTCAAGCTTCAATTTCCACAAATGGCGTGAGAATCGCGATGCGAACTTTATGTCCGGAAAGTTTTGGTTTTAATAATGCAAGTGTTTATAAGATGTCCTGTTGGTAGACGCCACCGACAAAATTCTTTATGTGAAATAATGCAATAGAAGAAGTGTTTGTATATAGTCAAGCTGGATTATCTATTTAGGAAGTGAGTTGTTTATTTTTACTTATTTAATAATGTCAAAGTTGGTTGATTTTAAGGAATTAGAATATTCATTAAAAGCGGAAAAGTCTTTGAGTATTAAGACCTTGTATACATTAATTTTTGGAGATGTCGGTGACAGAAATAATAGACGTAGAATTCGAAATTTTACTGGCTTTGATTTTGAAATTGATTCTGATGAATATAAATCAAAATTGCAAGATATTAAAGATAATTTTTCTGTAACCGATTTGATAACTATTTGCAATGTTTTGTGTATAAATATTTCGGGGACTTTCGATGAAATTCCTGCCAGAATAATTTCTAGTTTATATGACCTTAATGTATTGAAATCTAATTTAATTCCTGACGAAGGTCCTCTTAGCGATGAAGAGAGGAATAATGATTCTAACAATGATTCGAATAAAATTAATGATATCTCAAATGCTTCTAAAAATAATTTGAGAAATGATTCTGGTAGTTCTAATTGTGAAAATCAGAAAATTCTGATGCCTGATTATGTTCTTAAACCTGCTATTTCTATTAATGATATTGAGAACATGCTTACAGAATTTGATGGTAGTCAATTTCGTTAGTCAATTTCAAAACCTTGCAAAATGGCTTGCCGATTTTGAAGATACTGTTTCTTTATTTAATGTTAGTGATCTGAAAAAATTGATTTTGGCTAAACGCCGTATGACAAGCAAAGCTAAATTGTTTATTGAAAGTGAAACAAAAATAAATTCGTGGTCTAAAATGAAAGCATTACTTATTTCTGAATTTGGTCAAACGTGCAATTCAGCTGAATTACATGAACTGTTATCTAAAAGGAAAATTAAACCAAATGAATCTTTAGACGAATATTATTTAAGTATGAAACAGTTATGTTCAAAAGTCAACATAGAAGATTCTGCCCCTATTCATTATGTGATCAGTGGAATAAACGATCCTGTTTTTAAAAAATCCTTTTTGTATGGTTTCCCAAATATTGTCAATTTAAAGAAAAACTTAAAATATATGATAAATTGCGTGTCGGTCAGGACATTAAACCTGATGTTGATATTAGGCCTAAGGTGAAACCAGAAGTTGAATTTAAAAACAAATCTAGATCCATTAAAACTGATATACGTTGTTATAATTGTGACGATAGATTCCACAAAAGTAATCACTGTAGAAATAAAGCCCCTCTGCTTTTCTTGTAATTTGTATGGCCACAAGTCATTCGAATGTGGTAAAACCAAAGATTCAAAATTGCCTAACGATTCTCAAGTAAATGTTCTAACCTGTTCTCAGAATTTGGTTTTTAAAGATGTAAAGTTGCATTCATTAAATTTAATTTCATTAATTGATACAGGAAGTGAAAGAACTACTCTAAAGAAAAGTAATTTTGATAAAATTAAAAGTTATGTAAACTTGGAACCAACAGATATGATGTTAAGTGGATTAGGTAAAAAATCATTCCAACCAATCGGTTACTTTGAGGCCGAAATCGAAATTGATGATTCTAAATTTCAAACATCTATTTTTGTGATTGATGATGAATCTATTGAATTTGTTTTAATTATTGGTACTAATGTAATCCAAAAAGGCTCCTTAATTGTTTCTGGTAATGATGTTAAGTTAAATAAGAGTCAGAATAATTCCTTTGTGAATGTTATTAATTCAAGTGAAATAACTGTAAATCCTAAAATTAACCCTTATTCTTCCACCTTGCACAGTAGCAACCCACAAATTCCAAACCAAAACAAATATTTGCCTTCTCATCAATTGTCCTATTCTAGCACAGAAATTAAACAATTACTTCTAGAAAGTGAAAATTTAACTGCCCAAGTTAAAGAAGTTGAAAGAAAATATAAAATGTTACAATTAGATGTATTCGATTTAAAAGAAGCATTCTTGTCAGAAAAAACGAAGTCGAAAATCGCAATAATATTGTTAGAAGATAAATTAGAACAAGAAGTAGCAGAAAGACAAACCATTAGTAAACTGTATAGAAAATTAGAGAGATGTTTTCAAGATATAAAATCCCAATTACATGAAGAAAGTAAACGTTTAGAACAATACCGATTACGATTAATAAAAATAAATAACTATTCAAAACACCTTGAAAAATAGTTAGAAGAATCAGAAGATGAGTATTCTAAAATAAAAATGCCCAAAAGAAGAATCCAGATAAAACTGAATAATTCCCAGTAAGATTTCGAAAATTTACGACGAGAATTGACTAAACTAAAGAAGCAAATTAGTATGAATAACAGTGCTAAAAACATTAAAAATGATTCAGATTCCACAAAGTTAGAAAATAGAGAAAATATGATGTATTCTTCAAGAAATGAAAATAACCAGAATGTAATAAATGGAAAAAATTTGAGAAAAGAAAATCTTAAGAAAATGCCTAACGAGAAGTTGAAGAGAAATATTTCTAAGAAAATTACAGATGAAATTGAAATAAATGATTATGAAGTTAAGAAACCTAAGCAGAAGTTTACTAAAAAGAGACCTGAATCCTGAATATAGAATATCCTTTTTAGAAGAAAATACAAGTAAATGTGACTTAAATTCCGATGATGACACTAATAATTCCGAAGATGACACTTTGACCGATGTTGACGAATATGGTATCATTCCTGATAAATTCCTTGATTTTGAAGATTATGCTGAATTCCGAAGAAGCAAAAAATCCTTATATGATAGTGACTATGAAATGTGATGAAAGAAAAAAAAAGACGTAAAAGAAAAAAAATATAAAGAAGAAATAAGTTTTATGATGTTTTATGACGTGAGAAGCATTTTATGACGAATTTGTTTCTTCAAGACAAACTTTTAGAAATTTTAACCCTTACATGTCCAAAGAACTTTATTCTGCCAAACTTTGCTTTTCAGAGAATGATGTTCTGATGTTTTGACGCTTCACAATGAACTGATGTTTTTTTAAAGAACTTTGGGTCCTCTTCTTTCTTTTTGTCTTTTCTGGTGCTCCTGTTGCTCCTACCAGCGAATCTACAGTGTCACTGGGGCAGTCGATCGGTCAGTCCCTCCGATCTGTGGGAAAGCCTTTTTAGTATCCGAAGTGCCTTTAATAGCTTCCAGAGCGCCACCTGTGTGCTTCCTTGTGTAGTAAGTGCTACTGCTTACAGCGCCATCAACTTCTTATGTAACTGCCAATCAAAGCGCCTTAACTCTGTTTCCTTTCCCGATGAACTTACAGAGCACATGCGTTCGAGGGACAGACTTCGGAACGGCAGACGCTTTAACGACGCTTTATAGACTTTAACGACGGAGTAGAACGATGATGTGTGCGTTATGAGAATGTGCTGTGATCGTTTTCGCAGAATTGTGATGTAATTAAGATGACGACACTTTTGTTTGAAAATATTTGAAAATACCTTAACTTTAAATATAACTTAGTTAAAAATTAAATGTAGTCAAGCTTCAATTTCCACATATATGTATTACGCTATCTTACGTGGCACAGAAATCGCGATTATTTGTTAATTGTTCAATGGCAACGCTCGAATGAAACGCATTTCATTGGTTATTGTGTAAAAGTCCTTTGGTAGGATTTAGGCTGAGGTAAATCGGGTTTATTTTCGTTTCGCTCTTTTTTGCAATTATGGGGCTTCAAAATATCATTAGAAATGCCCGTAAAGGATCTCGGCGAATGCTTGAAAGGGAAGAAGAAACCGAATTAAGAAGAGAAAATCGAAATACGTCGGATCGAAAACGCCGTCAAACGTAGAGAATAAGCGAACACCAAAATAGGCTTAATAACCATTTTATAAAATGCATCACATTACCATTTCACAAATCTGAATTTGCCATATATTAAGCATCGATGTTATACCGATATGCCATTTAGGTTCAACCGTAGGAGCTTCCCTGACCTTTTCATTCTTTAAAAGTAAGTGTAATAATTTTCTCTGACCGCTTCCTTTTTGGCATAGATGTCATATACGCATCACGTTGACGCGATTTTTTTCTGATGCCAATGTCTTATACACACCGGTTTACTTAACTGGCGCCAAAGTGTTGTTATCTTGCTTGATATGGTAACCCGAATGTTGTTGTTTATTTATTAATAAATTGTTTATTTATTTTTATTTTCTTTTTTTACAATTATATAAACTGTCTTGTTCTATTGTTATTAATGAAACTTTATTTATTTATTATTATTCCCTTTAAAAAATATATATGTAACTGGTATTCGAAAACGAGGTTTTCGCCAACATGGCGTCAGAAAAAAATCGCGCCAACGTGGTGCGTATATGACATCTGTGCCTAAATAAATATTATTCAGTCTTTTTTTTTATGAAGTCCACTCCAATGTTACATTTTTCAATGACAGTCTGCCCGGGCAACGCCGGGCGGGTCAGCTAGTATTATGAAGATTTATAATAACTTCATACGGATTTTATATCTTGAGAATTGACAAGGTTATGGAACTTCACCCCCCCCCCCTTTTTGTTTTTGTTTCCGTTTTTAATTTTTTTTTCTTTTGGTAAGAGTTGGTCCTATTAAACACTTGTCAATATATAAGTTGTGGATAGTATCAAGAATATTTATAATAAGCTTAAGTGAATACCATATATTCAAAATTGACGAAGTTATGAATTTTATTCTCCCTAAAACACTAATTTTTTTCGCCTCTTGAGCCCATTTTTAACACCTTCCAACAAAGTTGAAAAGTGTTTATGACTTTGGTTTGTCTGTCCGTCTGGCCGTCTGGCCACGCTCTAACTCTCGTAAATATGATCGAATCGTTCTGAAATTTTTGGATGTTAGTTACCTCTGCCATAGCACGTTCCCTATTTCAAATGGAGTTTGTAGCATGTTTAGTTCATTAACAGGGACAGTCAAAAGTTTTCCGTTACATAAGACCAATGGGAAAAAATAGTTTCAAATGATTTTTAATGGTGTTAAACTCTTTCAAACATAGTAAATTGGATATTCATTTATGAAGTCCAATAAAATATGCATTCTGTTGAATATGCGGTGCAAAGAATAGTTATTGTTCATTTACAGGGCCACACAAAAGAATTCCGTTCATAATGGTATAGGGGGAATTGTTTGCGGTGTATTTGAAAAGATTTCACATACTATATTGTATCCGAATTACTGTATATTATTAATGATTGCTCGAAATGCATTTTTAATTATGATATGCGTTTTTTTCACTGTATTTATGCATACTATAATGTGCGTATAAATGCTATAGTTCATATACAGGGCTACAGAAAGGAATTCGTAAAGGTTACTGAGTATGAGCATAAATTGCTTAAAGGTGGGTTTCAAAGGGGTTATGCATTTTTACGCTGAACTGAATTTAGTTTACTAAGAAATATTTGTAGAACATAGATAAGATGATATACAGGGCCACGCAAAGAGTTGGATACATGGCCGTCTATGCGTGATAATTTCCGGAAATGTAATTTCAGTAGTTTTAAGAGTGTTTTAGTTTGAATTAAATTTTAGCTAAATAGTGGCATGTAATAAAGGTACGAGGTAAACTACATTTTTAATTTTATCAAAAATCAGTCATGCATAAATTTTTGGCCTTTTGTTGGGAAGTAATAATAACTTTAAAATGATTCGGAATTTCGGAAATAAGTGAAATTCCCTAGAAAAATAAATTCCTGAAATGTACACAACGCAGGCAATGTATGCGCAAATGTTGCAAAGTTAAATAAAGACACAAAACTTATTTAACTAACTATAATATGTACCACAAACTGTAATATATATAATTCAAAAGATATTAGATTCTTTAAAATTAGTTCATAGTAAATCAGTTTCATTTTTTGGTTCATTTTACTTAAAACATAATTTTTCATATTGTTGCATAATAGTGTCACATAAGTAACAGCTAAAAAATGTATCTATTTTAACCCGTTGAGGGGCGGTAGGATATATTATGTCCCACTTAGTTTTAACCAAGGTTTGTACCAGAAACTTTTTATTAAATTTTACTTTTATAAGTTTGGTGCACATAAAGTTAAAATATTGATTTTCCTTATTTTGAAAAAAAAAAATTCGAAAATTCCGGTGTAAATTCAGCATTACAGAAACGCAATTATTTGTCTTTGAAAGAGTTAAACGCAAATATGAAGATGTTAAGGTTTTTCACATTACATTTTTTTCTTTTCATGGTCACACATTTTCGCACATTACAAAATTTTATTAGCCCCCGGAACGGTATGCTATTTCTTTCTCGCAGCTTATTTTGTCTCCAAAAAATACCGTTATTTTACAGACGCTAGCAATAAACAAAGCAGACGTATTATTGTACAATTAAATGCTCTATAACAATTTTTTTAATTTCTAAGCATCGCACATTTTCAATCTTTATACCGTCGTATTCGGATAAAAAAGTACTTTTAAATGCAATTTGTTTGAAAACTGTATCTCCATTTTTTTTTTTAAATACTAATTTTTTTGTAGTTTTTAGCACCATTTGTTTAATTTTGGCAACTCAAATTCTCCATTTATATAGAAAGTAAAGGGAAAATAGTTGAAAAATAGCAATTATATCTTTTTGTTGTCATTTTCTCATAACAACCGAAAGAAAATGTAATTAAAATACGTGCTATTTTGAAAAAAATATATAAACGAATAATTTCTACGAATAATAAAACATGGAGCTATTATAAACTATACTTAATTAGAAGTATCTGTAGACCCTTTCAGTGTGACGTCAGGCATGATGTTTTGGTTGGAAACTGACTCCAAACAAACGGTTGATATGCGTCATTTCTTTTTAAATATAAATCGTGGAAAATGTTACCAGTACATATCAAGTATTAAAACAATTAGATGTGAGATATAGATATAAGAAATATGTTTTGTACTATTTATATATACATATATTTTTTTTCATCGGGGTGACACTAAATTCTGAAAAAGCAAAATTCCTGTTTTCTAGTTTTCTTTTTTTTTTTAATTCTTCCATTTGCGCGTATTATGTTAAAGCTAATTGGTAACAATAGACTATATTGATCTTGTATTGAAAGTTACAATCTTGTTAAAGTATGGTGCAATGAAAAAAATTAGAAAAGAAATTATTTTTTGAAACCAGAATAAATAAGAAGTAAATTTATATTTGATATTACAAGCCGCATCTTATGTATTCTTTAAATTATTCTTTTATGCTCAAGGTACGTGGTGAGATAACTATTCTCCTATGCATTTCATAGTAATAATACGGCCTTATTTGGCATTTGCTAAGGAATAACCAATTTGTTCAAAATTGCGTTTCTTTAACCAATTCGGCATGAACAAGAAGGTCATAAATGATACACTAGGAAAGATAATCTCAGACCGCTGATCGCACTTGATAATCCGCGAGAACCATTTCACGGTGATTATAAAATATTTGAATATATGTGCAAAAGCTCAATGTACGTATTCCACTGTAAGCACATCACGGTAGCGAAAGTTTACTTCGGTGTAAGTAACATATTCGTTGAGATCAGAAACAGTGGTCCGGAATCATGTTCTCTAATAAATTTCGCTTCGCCAATAACAACGATTCTGGGCACCAGCGAGTGTAGAAAGAGAGGGAATATCATTCCCATCACTTAGACTGTCCAGGAAACCGATAATTGTGAGCAAAGAATGATTTTGTGAGCGGGTATCAGGCCTAATGGCAGCATTGTGTTTCACAAATTTGAAAAAAGTGCAGTAACATCGCAGTGTTATTGTAAAGGAACTCTCTATGGGCACAAATTGACTCGAGGACCTCACTTCAAGACTTTCAGTCGCTGACGCATCTGTTCCTGAAACACCTGGGATATTCGAAAGGGTACACCAATCATTTACTAGATACTGCCAGGCCTGAATTGATGTTAATGGTGGCATATTTGAGGAGAATGTGCATGAGGAAAAGGTACAGTCGTGGAAAAAAAGTAAACACCCCTACTAACTCCTCAACAAATTACCGTAGACGAAAGTTACTGGTACCAGACGATTGGAAATAAAGTCTACTTTTAAATGATGCATATAAAATTTGCTTAGGGGCCATCTACATATTAAAACGAATCCAAACTTCATTTTTTTCAATAGCAATACCCAAATTTAACGAGATATTTCAAATCTTCGGTTCAAACTATGCCTAGAAACGAAATTTCAAGTCATTTGAATGATAAGTTTTTGAATTAAGACATTCAAAATTTAGTGCTTCTAATGTTAAATTACATTTTCATATTTTTATTTATATCTCCTAAAATTATGCTCCTAATGTGCTAATTTTTTGTGCAGCAATAATACTAATATACCCAAACATAAATGCGTTGAATTCGCAATTATTTTTAGAATTTTATGATATGAATTATGAATTATGAAATTAATATTCGAAAAAATTATGAATTGCAACCTACAATTTTTTTTTTTGATGGATTTAGATTTATTAAGACTTGCTTTATGGAAAACCAAAATTTCACATTTTTCTTCCAAGTAGTTTTCAAATTATGCTTAAAAAACGGCAAAATGATGGCTTAATGGGCCGTCTATGATAGAAGTGACTAGATATTTTTAAATTTCTTATGTTATCCTGTAATCTAGCTTCAATGACTGCTTGAGTGTTGCTTAAGGTGCTTTGATCAAGAAGGGGGCTCTCTCGGTTAATAATCGAGTACCGAACTTTAATTTGGTTGGTTGGTTGATTTTTTGACGGCCGATTATCTATTCTAGGGATATAGTTTCGAGGGGGGGGGGTGCCCTCCGTGGGGGTCTTTCTAAGGGAACCTAACCCGTATTTACGCATGGAAATCCATGGCCCGAAGAAAACCACGAAAACTCCGAACGATTAGGCCGACGGGGGCGATTGGGTTCGAACCCAGCAACTCCCGTCTACCAGCTTCGAGAGCAGAGCTTCTCGGCCACGAACTTCAATTTGGATACAGCCGTTAAAATACGCTCGTTTTAAAACAATTAATTTCTCGGAAACGTATCATACGAATTGCATAAAAATTTGTTTTTAGGCTAATTGAAGGGTGTAGAGTTCATTTATGCTGTCAGAATTATGTACTACTATTGAAAAAAACAAAGTTATGGTTCGTTTTAATATGTAGATGGCCCACTAAGCAAACTTTATATGCATCATTTAAAAGTAGACTTGATTTCCAATCGGTCGGTACCAGTAACTTTCTTCTACTGTAATTTGTTGAGGAGTTAGTAGGGGGTGTTTACTTTTTTTTCCACGACTGTACGTCAGTGCCAGCTGTTTTAAATAGGATTTCGGACAGTTGCCAACCTCCCGATTTTTTTCATACCAATATTTTTATGTAGAAATACTTGTTTTATGCAATCGCACAATTTCGGTAATTAAATGAAGCGAACAATTTTGTAAGAATTTAGAGGATTAAGAAAATCGGAAGGTTGGCAACTATGGATTTCGTAACAGTTGTCGTATTAATGTCATCAGACACATCTTTTCCTGTTTTATTTTTTAAATGTCAGTTTCTTATTTGTCAGTAAATTTCTTTAACGATGAAGCATAAATACGAACAGTGCGTCGTTTGTACTTATTTATCTTAATTATATATTTAGCTATGGGAAATTATTTGTCGAAAATCTCGGGTACGTTCCTGTGAAAATTTGAATATGCAAAAAATGTCAAAAGGGGACATGAAAATTAATGTGCTATTGAGGGAAATGCTTAAAAAATATAATAATGAATTATTATTATAAATGTGATTTCGTACTCATTATATACAAATTAATTACATAAATATTTTCTTCTAACCACTTTTTTCAGTGCCTTATAAGCCTTAACTGCAACATGTTTTCCGAAATATTCTTGCTGTCAAATTTCAACGAGAGCGCTTAGTATTTATTAAGGGGTTTCAGGACTCTTAAAATTGGAAAAAATGAAAATAAGTGAATATTTTCAACATTTAACATCTTAAAATGTATATGATGTTAAAGCATAATTTATATTGAGATGAAATATATGCTAAGTACGTTCTTTCATTTTATGTACTTAAAAAACTGCAAGATGCAGAATTAGTATTTACAGGGGGCTCCAAACTGTCAGACATTTGACGAGCAGAAAATTGGTATAACATATTATGCGCACGATTAGAAAATGAATATGGCAACTAGAATGAAAATTTTGGTGCCTACTCATACTTCAGATTATAATAATTACCCTGAACCTAAATAAATTTGTATTTAAAGCATTTTTATATTTTTAATACAAAGTTTAATTAGGTAAAACAAATTTTTTTAAATTTCAACAAAATAATCACCTAAAAAATATATTTTTTTGAACAATAAAAAAGAAATTTTGGGTTCAGTTTATACAGACTAACAGGAAACAATAAAAAAAAATTTGAAAATTTTATGAAAAAATATTCAGATGTTTTTGAGATATTCTGCGCGTTATGCCCAAAAAAGTACATTTTAGAAATACATTTTAGAATGAGTTATAGATCCTTTATCTTATTCCAAAAGCATTATTGTTTGAATAAAACAAAAATATTTTAAAAAGGATTTTTTTTTCCCTTTTGAATCTCGCCATCTTTCTTGACGTTGAAAGATTGTGGAGAAAAAGTTTCAGTTCGGAACTATTCCTGTATTTCTATTGTAAGAACATAAGTAGTATAAGAAATATTTTTACTATCCCTAATTCTATAAAATCCTAAAAAAAATATTTTAAATAAAAGACTTGAATGAAGTTATAAATATTTCACAAAATTCCTATAAATACAAATTTCATTACTGGGTATTTCGGGCGTATCCGACGCACCTCAGATAACTCGATTTCCTACCAGAATTTATTTTAAATAAAATGTGACTTATTTCTGCTTAGCCCTTATTTGACTTATTTTATTCAATAAAATTTCGGGTTTGAAAAAGACTTAAGTAAGCCCGGATACGCGGGAGATTAAGGTAATTAATCTCAGTTAGCAAAATCATCTAAAATTTATTAAATGATTGTGTAAATCTTATAATGTAGTTTCAAAATTCACGAAAAATGCTTTACAAGCTGAAATTTTCATGAATTCATAATTTGGGATGTAAAGGGGTAATTTAAATTAATAAGGTATTATCTTATTTTGTAATAAGATTTAGCTTTAATTATCACATTTCACAAAATAGACTTGATCTGATTTCAGTATCCACGGCTCAACATAAAAAATAAACGTTACTACTTTTGCGACATATTTTAAGACATCTGCCGGAGATTGCCTTTTTGCATAATTTTAGATGCTAGAGAATTGCACTTCGAGTTGGCGAAACAGTTGAGCAAGGTTTCAGGAGTCTCATAGTAAACCAATATTTTATACCCAGACTATGAAGTGAGTGTCTTACAAGGAGAGGGCCAACCTTGTTAATCACAGATTTTGATTATTTTAATATATGGTGTAGGGTAGAGACCCCATAGTCTCAGGTTGAACGGATTTTATCCAACGCTCCTTAGTTCTTGAGAAACCGGGGGATCTAATAGTAGTACACAACTTAAATACTTACTTTGTAACCAAAAGGACAGGTTGGTCATAGCTGAGTTGGCATGGCGTTTGCCGGCTGATCTGCTGGCCCGGGTTCGATACCGGGACGCGCTACATTTGTTTTTCTCATTTTTTGTTTTATAAATATATTCGTAAGTATAACTTAATAATCTCATTGTCAATTAAAATTTATAATATTATATATCAATTATAATTTTAACCTATTTAATTTTTTGCTTTTAACTAAATAGTTGTATAAAACATCATAAAACTGTTAATCTTTTTAAAATCCCTTTTAAAATCTATTTCTTATATTCTTTATCAATGCAATGATATTGAGCAATTTTGTCAATTCGTGATTTTAAAGAAACATCATTTACGCATTGCTTTAACAAAAAAAGTCAATGCGATAATACTATTATTCTGTTTTTAAAGTAACAAGCATAATTATATTAAAAATTAGCATCAGAATTAAATTACAACCGACTTCTTGCATATTAAAGATTTTTACACTTGTAATACGTATGCTTGCACTTTCAATTATCTTGCTTTCCCCGTTATCTCCTTTCTGCTTTTATTTTAATTTTATTTGAATATTCTTTTATTTTATCATAACTAGATGACGCCACAACAAGTTTTGTCACGATTTTGGAATTTTCATCTTTCAATAATAGATCCAGTTTCTTTTTAAACCTCTTTAAAGGATGAAAAATAATAGTTAAAAAATAAAAAATGATAAATTTAAGTTTGATAATATTATAATTAATGTATGATATTGAAATTTTTAATTGAAATTATTAAATTATAATTACAAGCATATTTATAAAACAAATGATTCTGCATGAAAAACCCATTTATCTGAATTTAGGGGGGGGGGGGACTAGCCCCCTTTTCCCCCTTTATCCTTAACCAATGAACCCCCAAAACTAATCAGGAAAGTTCCTGAACATAATAAACCGGTATACCATATTCGGAGCAAATTGAATGATTCTGCATGAAAAACCCATTTATCTGAATTAAGGGGGGGTAGACTAACCCCGTTTTTCCCCCTTTACCCTTAACCAATGAACCCCCAAAACTAATCAGGGAAGTTCCTTAACATAACAAACCGCTATACCAAATTCGGAGCAAATCGAATCATTCTGCATGAAAAACACATTTATCTGAATTAAGGGAGGTGGACTAACCCCGTTTTTCCCCCTTTATCCTTAATCAATGAACTCCCAAAACTAATCAGAGAAGTTCCTTAACATAATAAACCGGTATATCAAATTCTGAGCAAATCGAATCATTCTGCATGAAAAACCCATTTATCTGAATTAAGGGGGGGGGGGGACTAACCCCGTTTTCCCCCTTTATCCTTAACCAATGAACTCCAAAAACTAATCAGGGAAGCACCTTATCACAGTGAACCTAGGAAAAAATTTTGAAGCAAATCGGATGTTTCTATCAAGAGTTATCGCGTTGAGTACATACATACATACATACATACATACATACAGAACGGGCGGGCACATTAGCTCTCAGGCTTTGATAGCCTGTGAGCTAAAAATGAGAAAAACAAATGTAGCGCGTTCGGGTACCGAAACCGGGCCCGCAGACCAGCCAGCAGACGCCGTACCAACTGAGCTACGACCAACCTATCCTTTTGTTACAAAGTAAGTATTTAAGTTGTGTACTACTATTAGACCCCCCGGTTTCTCAAGAACTAAGGACAGTTGGATAAAATCCGTTGAATCTGAGACTAAGGGGTCTCTACCTTACAACATATATTAAAATAATCAAAATCTGCGATTAACAAGGTTGGCCCTCTCCTTGTTAGATGCATGAGTACGTACGAGGAAAAAAGTCTAACTGCATAGCTCTGCGCTTGAGAGAAAAAGTAAAACAGTAAAAAGCAGGAAAATTCCTATTGGACAAGACCCGGAGGCTCCGCCCTCTCGAAGAGCTGGAGAAGTTAGAATGAATGAGAGACAGACGATAATTTAAGTTTTTAATGAAAGAGAGGTCAAGAGTGGAATTTGGACTAAAATAAATAAAGAAAAAAGAGAGTTTCGCAACAGTTTCGATGTCGGACTGGCAAAGGGGCCCCAAGATCTTAAAACCAAAGAAAAAAAAAAAGCCCTTTTTAGGAAACATACATTTTAAAATTACAAGTTAAATAAGATATTACAATAGTAAATAAGTGCGAAGTCAAAATTACGTCCATTTCTAATCTGAGTCGTTGTTTATTTTCGATGATTTTTTCCATTTTCCATTTTTCATTATGCATTTGTAATTTTCTATTATACATTCTGACGACGACTCAGAAAATGAGTTGAAACATGTAAATAAAGAGTTTTTAATTTACTTTTAATGTGTTTTTATAACGTCTTTTAAGCAAATAAATATTTTATTACTAGGACTTCCCTCAGAGGGATTAGTCTGAGCGATATTACTGAGAACATAGATTTAATAATAACATGTGGAAGCAAAGAAAATGAGATGTTATCTTTAATTGTCCATATACTGCGATAAACTGAAATGATGAAAATAAACGAATCGTAGAATTACAAAATCTTATATATAAATTCGTATACACTGTTTAAAAAAATGGGAAATCAAACCATGCAAGACAGCCATGCATGGATATAAAATTGAAAGTACGCAATATATTAAAAGAAAAATAGAATATGAAACACTAAATTACATATATCGGAATTTTAACTGTATTAACTGATGTCAAGAGCATAATCAGACGCTCCGCAACAATTTGAGTAACTTTAAATGACAAATATATGATGTTTAAAAAGAATGGACTATATTTTATATGGTGTGTGCTCCCCCGGAATAGTTAATATTGTACAATATCTGTTTTCCACAGATGCAATGAGGTTGTCGATAACATTTAAGGAATTCTCTCCTCAAAATCTAATATAGTATCAAAGTACCGAATAATTCAACAGTGGCATGCAATGCTTCGTTAGAGTGTGTTTTAGATATGCTCGATCGGATTTAAATGATGAGTGTATGCTGGCCACTACATACGCTGTATTGTTTTGTTTTCAAACATATTCTGCACAAGTTGAGCTGTATTTAGCATGTATTAAATAAAAGAAATCGGCAATGATTACAACATAAAGTATGACACAAGATCTGAATATATCGTCTGCATAGCTTTTGAGCTGTCAAAGTGTCATTTGAAGTAATTTACAAATCCATACATATTTATTCAGGAAATCATGCAAGCTAACATACGCCAATATGATCCCGATTATGAAATTTCACCAGAATAAGTTAATACATAAAAAAGCTACTAATGATAATTGAGAATATGACCTTATGATAGAAAGTCTAGAAAAATGAATCGGATAAAAAATTCATATCACATTTAAAACGGCACGTCCCTCTGTTAGTGGCCTTGGCGAGAGAGAGAAAAGCCTAGAGAAGGAACACTTTAACAAGTACTTTCGGGCAACCTACTCAATGTTTCATACAGGTTTTTATTTAATATTTACACTATTTAATGCTATGTGGGTATCTATCTGTTTTGTTGCATTTAAACTGCATGTTTTGCGAAGGAAATGCAGCATTATGAAATATTTAAAGTTGCTGTACCTAATAATTCCAAATTAATGGTAATTGAGATCGCTTTCCGTTAATTTCATCTTTTTAAATTTTAAATTTTTTAGAAACCATTCATAGAGACAATTGTATATTTTAAAACTAACCCGAAGCAAAATTTCAAGATTTTGGGCTCAGCAGTAACACAGAAATAGAAAATTTTTAAAAGTTTTTTGTTTTTGCACTGTTTTATATAGCGACATTTTTAGAAATTGTTCTATTGCGAGAATTTACGTCATGATAAATACAGCCATGTCAATTTTCATGTTTATATTCCTAACAATTCCATGTACTTCGTTACTTAGGTCATCTTTAGATCTTTTTCCGCTTTGTTTAGTCTTTCTATTTTTTAGAATTCGTTCTACAACAAGCATTTACATCTTATTAATTACTACCATGCCAAAGTTCTAGTTTCTAACTCCAACAGTATCCCAAAAGTTTCAGTATTCCAAATAAATCATAGTTTAGAACATTTCTAGAAATTTTTACGTTTATCCGTCAAATTGAACCTTTTAGAGAGTGTTCATTACGAGTATTTACATCTTAAAAGTAACTACCGCACCAAATTTAAAGTTTCTAACCCTATCAATATCACAGCAATCGCAATTTTAGAACTTTTTTGCTCCTGCAGCGATGTAGGTTCTTGCACTGACATAAAATAGTCTTTTTTTCGGAGCAGAAATGCCCACCAACATTTTTTTAAGTTGGCTATGTAGTTTCAGAGATAACACCTCACAAACGAACAAGCTTTAATAATATTATATACTTTATAATATTATAACGCTTTTTAATATTAGCATTAGATGTACAGATACAAAAGCCATTTATTTATTACAAACTAAAGTGCCGGCGTTGCCCATAATTTGAAGGATGTTTGTTCTGAAAAATCAATTTCAAAATTTAACATACAACACAAAACAAACATTAAAAAAAGCAGTCGAAATGTTGTATGAATGAATCATATGAAAACGCTATATAAAAATGTATATATGTATATAACAGACGCAAAAGAATACAGCTATAAATGAACTTATTTCAATTTATAATTGGAGCAATAATGTTAAAATAGGCCAATATTTCCCTAATCGGGTTTTTATCATGCTTCAATACATTTTTCACACTCATATGACGTTATACTATATCCACCACGTCCTTTATATTTCCAATATGACGTAATATTTTCCTCTTTCACGTGGAAACTTTGAAATAGAAAAATTATGAAGTTGTATTCACTTTCATTTAAATTCGTCAAACCATTTATTTCATTTTCATATTTCACGTGAATATCTTGCAATAGAAAAGTTATGACGTAATATTGACCTTTTTTAAAAATCCGTCAAACTATTTATTTCATTTTCATTTTTCACGTGGAAATCTTGCAGTAGAAAATTAATTGTTGTAGTAATAATTTTATTGTGTTTTTTAATTGTTGGCAACTGCTATAACGAAAAATGTTTAAATTTGATAAGAAATTGCTGTTGAATTGGTGGTTTTTTATTAATCAAAAATTAACTATAATTTATTTCGATTCCGGATTACTTTAGTTGCCTTGGCCATGTTTTAATACACGTGTACGTATCTTTTCACAATTTTGGCTTCCAAATTGTGGATTTTTATAGAATTACAAACAGACAGATAGACAAGTTTTCATTTATATATATATCTCTATTCTAAAAAAAGTAACTAACGCTGTCACTGCCGCCGCCGCCGGTTTTGAATTTTTTGTGACCGGAGGTTTTTCTTCGTTAATATTAAGAAAACTATTGCATACAAAAAATATGAAAATCGGTGGTATTATAGCGAAATGTTTGATCAACACGCTAATGCATACAGTTTTCAAATCGAAGAATTATTTTAAGAGATATTTAATGCTAAAGTTGGACAAAATCGTTCCATTAAAAATTTTTTTATAGGAGCAAAAGCTATACATGTGAATTTAATCATTTTTAGATCATTTTATTCAATAGAAAATCCCGGTGTGCAGATTTCATTAATTTTTTTAATTTGACTCATTTTTTGAGGTTTTATTTCTATTTTAAATTCAAATATTCAGCATCTTGACTGATATTTTTTACATATTTTAGAAAATGGTATTAATTTAAACTGTTGCCAACTGTATAAACAGCGCAAACAATAATATTTGCTTCAAAAAAAATATTTACACGTTACTATTATAGACAGAAAAAAACCTTCAAATTAGAATTAAATAATTAGGTATAAAAAGCAGGCACTTATTGGAAATTACGCCATCAAAACTATATTTACATGTGAATTTTGAAAGAGAAAGGATATTGTAAAATAAATTCATTAAGATGCGTTAGAAGTCTGAAATAGAAGAAATTGCGTCACATTCCACTTATTATGCAAAATGAACAAAAAATAGTATTGCAAAACAGTTTAAATTTAAAAATTGCGCGAGACAAAATATTAGAGGTTAAATATTAGATTTGTTCAAAATTTTATTATTTGTCGTTTGATGTGAGGTGTTCAGCTATAAGTATGCAAATTTTTATGTCTCCAACTTAATTAGTGGCTGAGTTAGAAAAATTGCTTAAAATACACAAGTTAGAGCCCAGAGGGTTAAATATTAGACCTTTTTCAAAATTTTATTATTTGTCGTTTGATGTGAGGTGTTCAGCTATAAGTATGCAAAATGTCATGTCTCCAACTTAATTAGGGGCTGAGTTAGAAAAATTTGCTTAAAATACAGAAGTTAGAGACCGGAGGATTAAATATGACTTTTTCAAAATTTTATGATTTATAGTGTTATCGCAGGTATTCAGCTATAAGTATGCAAACTTTCATGTCTCCAACTTAATTAGGGGCTGAGTTAGAAAAATTGCTTTAAATACATAAGTTAGAGCGCAGAGGGTTAAATATTAAACCTTTTTCAAAATTTTATAATTTGTCGTTTGATGTGAGATGTTCAGCTATAAGTATGCAAAATTTCATGTCTCCAACTTAATTAAATTAGGGGCTGAGTTAGAAAAATTGCTTAAAATACACAAGTTAGAGCCCAGAGGGTTAAATATTAGACTTTTTCAAAATTTTATTATTTGCCGTTTGATGTGTGGTGTTCAGCTATAAGTATGCAAATTTTCAAGTCTCCGACATGTATAGTTTCTGAGAACGGGCTCTGTGACAGACGGACAGACAGATAGACAAAGGAGTGAGACAGGTAGGGTTTCGTTAGATGAACAAAACTCTAAAAACATGCTGCGGATGACTGTAACAACATCCTAAAATTACATTACCATCAGCGATCTGCCAATCGCGAATTTAGTTTATATTCATTTCATATATTCTTATTCTTTTGTGTGGCCCTGTAAAATAATTATCAATATTATATACAGTAAAACCTCTGAATAGCGGACACCCCGAGAATGCAGAATTTGTCCTCTATTTAGAGGTGACCGCTACTGAGAGTAAAACATGTACAGTTATTTTAGAGTTGGTAATCGAAAAAATGTCCGCTAAATAGAGGTATCCGCTAATCGGGTGTGTCCGCTATGGAGGTTTTATCAGTAAAACCTCTAAATAGCGAACACCTCGGGAGGGCAGAATTTGTCCTCTATTTGGAGGTGTCCGCTACTGAGAGTAAAAAATGTACAGTTATTTAAGGGTTGGTAATCGAAAAAATGCCCCCTAAATAGAGGTGTCCACTAATCGGGTGTGTCCGTTATGGAGGTTTTACTGCATAATAATATCATCCTTTAAAAGAAAATTGCATGCTGTATGATAGACAGACAGACATCCAGAGAAAGATAACCTCCCGGAGCAATAAACACTCATGTCTTTTGTTTTAATCATCCACAATTGTATGTCATACAACAGGCCAGATTTTATACAACAGGCTAAAAACGGTCACCGTGGTACGGAGTACTGTATTATTATTTGTTTGCCCACCAAAACTGGTTGCCACGGGTTGTTGCAAGGTTTGTGATCACGTGGTTAAAACTGATCTATTCAATATTAATGCGTTCGTATTTTTTTTTATTATTATTTGCCCCATGTGTTCAAACCAGTTGTCTACGAAAACATCAACCGGTGAAAGTGACGCACACCAAATTTCTGTGACGTATGCAGATAAATTGTTCTTGCAGATAAATTGTTTTTCTACACAAATTTTAAACGGTTTGGAACTTATTTTTCATAGTAGGTGCATTCAGTAGGCGACCCTCATAGGTACCTTCTGGTGCAATCAGAAACGAAATCCGACAAATATTTTTTGAGTTATTCTTGACGAAAGGTTTTTATTAGGCTTTTTTTTTAGTAGGACATGGCGTTAATATCCATCGTAGTAGTAATGTGTCCGGACAGTAATATTTCGCTGAGTATTAGCCTTCGCTTCGCTCAGACAATTATGATAAGATATTAATTTTTTTTTTTTTTTCAAATCTTTACAGTTACGCATAATAGGTAAAAATGAACGGAAATCGTTCGGAATAAAGCATAAAAGAGTTAATAGTGCAAGATAAAAAGGAATTTTCAAGGTTTTTTTTTTTTTTTTTTTTTTTTTTTTTTTTTGTTTCAAATCTTTACAGTTACGAATAATAGGTAAAAATGAACGGAAATCGTTCGGAATAAAGCATAAAAGAGTTAATAGTGCAAGATAAAAAAGAATTTTCAAGGGTTTTTTTTTTTTCCAGAAGGAAATTAAGTTTTTTTAACGGTATTTTCGCAACATTTCAGAAAAGATTAGTAATTTTGAAAAATTATCATTTTTAGCAGATATCTTATCCAAGACGCTGCTGAGCTTTTTACTGATTTCCGAAAAGTGAGAAATCTCAAGTTCGGCTTTGATTTTTCTGATTATTTCAATTATAGTAGGGATTTCATTTTTGAATTCTTTAAATTCGTAGATATGCTAAGTTGGAGGGGTAGGTTTATTTTTTTCTTTAGGTTTTACAGTATTTTTGCTAGGTTTTGGGACTTCCATCGTTTTTTCCTTGGGGTTTTTAGTTCCGGAGGTCGCAGCTGCGTACGATTTTTTGAATTGTGGTTTTACGGGAAATTTTTTGCAGCCTTTATAACTAGAAGGGTGTGCGAGATCGCAGTTGATACATTTTGGGGGTGGTCTCGGTAGCTCGGGAGCTTTTTTAGTTGGGCAATCTGGAGATAAATGGTTACCACCGCAACCTACACAGGACGGATCCATGTGGCAGTTGGCTGCAATATGAAAGAATTTTTGACATTTATGGCATTGTACTGCCTTTTTGGCTACTCTAAATTTCCCAATATTAACGCGGAGTTGGAAAATTGCTTTGAGGTTAAATATTTCAAAAGAAGTCTCACTTTTGGGACGTTCTACCAGGAAGAGAGCGAGAGGTTTTTTCCCTTCTCTACGGCTTTTAAGTTGCGAGATTTTATTGATTGTAAATCCTTTAAATGTTAAGTTTTCTTTAAGAATTTCAGCATCAGTTGATGTTGGAAGGCCTCTGATAACAGTTTTAATTGGAATTTCCCTATCAGGAATGATGTAAAATTCAATTTTGCTTTGCTTGAGATGCTCAATAATACGCATTTTGTTACGTAAGTCTTTACGGAACATTTTAAGGTAACTTCCTGCGATTTTAGCTTCGAACTCGATCTCGCCACCTCGTGACAAGTCTTTGGTGAATTCGATTATATTTACAATGCCTGAGACCATAATTGGTTTAGGTTTTTTTACTTCTCGCGTATCTGGTTCGGTACTTTCATTATCGGATTCCATGTCGGAATTTTCTGGAGAATTTACTAATTTTTCGTTATTTTCATTTTTTGAAGAGTTTGAATTTTTGGAATTTTTCCTACGTCGTTTTACGACGGTCTTAAACCCTTCTTCAGCAACGTCTGGGATAGATATATTTGAAGTTTTAGTCGAGCGATATAAGTTAATAGCCAAATTAAGGGTATCGTACATGTTAGCTTCTTTATTTCTACAAATAAAGTTGTAGATTTGGATTTTTTCTACATTAGAAATTAAATGCAAAGAATCATCAACTAAAATTTGGCTGGGGCCGTAAATTTCATTATCATATTTATCGACAATTTCAGCAGAGGTAAGTCCGTTTTTAGGTTTAGAATCTGATAGCCAAGAAGAAATAGAAGTTTGAGAAGGCGTACGACTCATACTCACATTCCTTGGGTCGTCAGGTGCGTAGTACGCTGGCATCACCACACTACTGGCTCCATCCGGTGCAACATAAACTTGCATCACGCAAATCAAACAGGAGCTTACACACTCTCTGGCGCACTTTGCGAACAACGAACAGCAGAGCAGTTCAATGGGATACCTAGTAGCCGTGCTACTCCCCTCCCTGTAGATGAGTAAGTGTAAATCCTAGAGGAGCCATGAGAAAAGAGTTTAAGCGTAGCACATCAGTACTACAATAATAAATTGAGATGTTAAAAAGTTAAATATGGAGAGGCTGAAAATTTATGTAAGGGTAGTCCGAGGACTACAGTATAAGACGCACCAGACGCACTTTACGTTAAAGCATTTGTTTTTATAATAAAATATTATTTTAAAATTTCAGTGGTACGAGCTATTATTAATTATAAAAATTTTAACTTAATTTTAAGAATAAATCTACTAAAGTCTACTGTGCACTGAAATTATATTTCAGTTATAATTTATATTTAATTAATATACGTGTCAAATGTAAATATACATTGGAAATTTGTTTTTCTTTCGTTTTTATCTGTGAAAGTAATTCCTATTAGAATTCATCTGTACTGAAATAGAAGCAAAACAGGATATAAAATATGTCGTTAGAATTAATTTCCGTTGATCTAATTCCCCCAACAACCCTGGATAAAAGGGACAACGGTAAGTAACCGGCCAACATAGAACCAAAGAAAGTAAAACAAAGCTGCCATTAAGTCGGTATAAGTGCTTGTCCAGCAGCCCTCTGCCATGTGGCGATCAAGTGATTTCGCGTCGTTTCCAGGCACTCAAACCCGTAAAACAGTGTTATAGCCCGGTAGGTAAGAGCGTGGTCAGCGGTTATAAAGAAAAGAAGTGACAACGGTAAAGAGGCGTAAATTGGAGACACTATTTGGATACGAGAATAAGATATAGAGCAAAAACTTTAATTATACTAAACGTTGAAATAAATTATTTAGAGAGAAGTCAGCCATGCATTTCCCTCTACTTTATCTTGTTTAACGAAAATAATCTGATTTATTTCCTAATCGACATTGAAACAAAACAGAGCTCGCCAATTAAAGGACACCAGGTTGTGAAACTGCAATAACGAATACTTTAAGCAGTAAATAGAATGAAATTTAAATAAAAAATATAATAAAGGAAGGGGAATCTAAGAAAGCGGATCGAAAATATTTATATGTACTCGTGGTTCGGAAAGGACCGCTTTCACACAAGGAATATGATAGTTTATATTCAAAATGGATTTTGCACACAAGGAATGTGATAGTAAAAAAAAAAAGGTTTAAGGATGGATTTCGGTTAACCGAGAGTTTCGGATAAAAGAGGTTCTACTGTAGTATATTCTAAAAAGATAATACTTAATTAAATAATGTTTAAATCTTTAATTATTGTTTCATTTTTTCTGTCCTGTTGCCATATTTAAAAATATATATATAGGGTGGTTATAATTAAAGTTATCCTGTTTGGACCTACGTAGAGTCCGTTCTAATAGACAGATATCGATGAAACTTGAAAAATACGTTATATGGACTATGAGTAAAAGAAATCTGCAATAAAAAATGGTACAAAATTCGACCACCAGGTGAAAAGCTGGCGTAGGAAGATCAAAAAATACAAACTGGAAACACAAAATTTTATTTATTCATAGCATGTGTTCAATGTGCATTCCATTTGCGTCAAGCACATGTTCAAAGCCTGTTATCCCCTTGAGGGGCGGTGGGATAAAATATATCCCACCTAATTTAAACAAGATTCTCACCAGAAACTTTTAACTAAATTTTATATTTTTTATCTTTGAGGGAAAATTGTTAAAAAAAATGCTCTTCCTTATTTAAAATTTTTTTTTCCATTATTCCGGTGAGAGTTTAAAAACTCTCTCGCTCCCGTCATATTCTCGGGCTGTGTCTTTTACTCAAATTGTTTGATTCCCACCAGTTTTATAAAGTAGTGAAATTGGCTATATTTTAGTATCGTTTTTCCTGCCATTAAATAAGGTGAATATTTCTTTTTCATAAAAGTGGTGCCAATAAGCAATTTGAATTTTTTAATCGTAATTTAATTCGAGCGGGGTTTAATATTATAGAGACATTATTGCTTGCCCCTCAAGGGGTTAGTGCGTGTTCAACAGTAGCGCGAAGGGTTTCTCGATCAATTGCAGTAACATGACGAGTAATGCTTGCTTTCAAATCAGGCAGAGTTTGTATGCTTCCTCCATAGACACGATCTTTCAAGAATCCCCCCACCCAGAAGTCACAGAGATTCAAGTCCGGCGAACGACGAGGAGAGGTTGTCGGAATATTTCTCGAAATTACCCAATTATCTCTACAGCGGACGTCACTACTCGGGTGCAAGGTGCACCCGATGCATTATGCAAGGTGGTGCACCATCTTGCATAAGAAATTATTAACGTTCTGATCAAACAACTTCTCCAGTAACGCTCGTTCTTTCTCGTTCTTTAAATTTTGAAGCTTTAAGAGTCCTGACACCCCTTAAAACAGCAGATATTTTAACAGTGTACTTTTAAAAATCAACGACTTCTCCTCTGCAGAAATATAATGGCTGTAAAATTGTTATTAGCATTATCTGTTATTAATTATATTAAAAAATAGCTGATCTGCCCGGCATAATATGAAAGGGTTGTGCGAAGGCTTTCCGATGATATATCACATGAGAGTTTCTGAAAAAGTTTGAAAAGTGCCCCCCTCCCCTCCCCTTGGTCTCACTCTCCTGCCCCTGGAATTTACCCACCCTCCTCTCTGAAATTTTTATGTTTAAAAAATAATATTTTTGGGGCGTCTACGTCAGAAAACAACATATAAGAGATACTTATTGTAGAAAGCACTACGGTTGTTAAAAAAAATTCCCGCTCCCCTTCCCTCTCCCGAAATTCAACACTCGCACCTTCTTTAACATTTTAAAGTGTTATCAAATATCTCAAATGTTAAACTGACCCAAAAAATCGGACATTAAATAATAAATAGTGGGCAAACGTTTTTGCATAAATCTGTACGGTTTTAAAAAATCTTCCCCCTCCCCTCCCCCGAAATTCAACTCCGCCTCTTTCATTAAAATTTTTAAGTGTTATCAAATACGTGAAACTTTAAAGTCGATCCAAAACTTTGCAAGTAAAATAAAGATAATTAATTAGAGGAGGAAGCTCAGATGTGCTGGAGTGACAGCGGCTTAGATGTGATAGTAGAGGAAGGTAATGTGCCGTTGGCAAGTCTTTTTTTTTTTTTAATGGATTTTTTTTTTTTTTTTTTTGTAAACTAAAAAGTTCCGAAACGATTTTTAAGAAAATTAGATATTCGGAAACAGCGTCGAAAAATATTTATAGATGCATAAGTTTAAAATCGCAAAAAGCTGTATTTTTTTTTTTTTTTAATTGGTACCCTTCAAAAGGATGCTAGTCTAAAAATTATCTGTGGTTTTTATTCCATATCACCTATATGCCTTTTAAAATGAAGCTTTCAAAGAAATTATCCAATTAATGAAGTAATAATTAATTCTTAAGCTTCTAATTAAATGATGGTAACGAAAATTACATATTCATAATCAGCGACAGAAATTACACACGGACGCATAGAAATTAAATCTATAAATTCAATATTTTACGTTTTTTACAGGTAAACGCCACAGCCCACCGGCGACAGTCGCCTGCCTTTGAAACATGTTCTCGCTATGACAAATTTCTCAAAAATCTCTGTTTCTTTAAACGGAAATAAAAAGAGATTTTATAAATGGATTTTTCAACTTTTTACAAGAGTATAGGAATCATTTTTAGAATTTCTGAAAGGGGATATTTTTTATTATTTCATTTATTTTAATTTATTTTATTTATTTATTTATTTTTGCTGGAAGCGCGATTTTTGAGTTTTTAGGCCTGGTAGAATTTAAGATATGGCCAACTTTAAAAAGGCCCAGTAAGGTAGACCGAGGGTAGTTGGCCATAGGGGCATGTTGGCCCAGTCGCAATATTTTTTAAACTTTGCGTTACATGACATTGTCAGATCAGCCTAGTATGTGTTGCTTCGCTTTCCTCCTCCAACATCAGCACCATTGAAGTCGGAGCGTCCGTTAAAGAATTATTGAGAATTTTCAAAATTTTGCAAATGTGAGTGAATTTTTTCTATTATAAATAATCGTTTTTTATTTGCTTGTAAATTACATTTTAGATTTTGATATATAATAATTCAGAAAAATAATTGTTCATAGTTATTGTAGGGAATGTTGTTTTGTCGAAATACTTTCAGAATAATTCCTTACAGTCATGAAAAACAAAAATGGCGATACGGAGTGTGTTGGCCCATTTGGCACGGGGCATGTTGGCCCGGTAGGAATTTGGCTCTGGGATATTGGAATTTGGATGGTTTTAAAGAATTATTTTAATATACATTTATTATTATTTTAACTAATTTATTATTAATTAATAGTAAAGAATTATTTTATTAATTGAATTCCTAGTTATTCCAGTCAATCTTTCTAAAAATGAAGTTATAATGTTGTTTACCTCCTCCCCAAATTAAATCAGCTGCTCCTGTTGTACAACAACATTTATAACTTTCATAATTATAGAAAAATCCCTGTTGGCTTGGCCTACAGGCGCAGGTAGATTTCGAAGTTAAGTACTAATTTCACCTAGAATTTAACGGATTAAGGGAAATGTGATTTTTTTTCTTATGCAACTTCCCCCCCCCCCACACACACACACTTTTTGTGTTTTTAATTTCCTTTTACTGTAAGAGTTGCCGCTATCAAAAGCTTGTCAATATAAAAGTTGTAGATAATATTAAGAGGATTTATGATAAATTTAATTGAATTAGATGTCTTGTGAATTGACGAAGTTATAAATTTTTTTCTTCTGAAAACCCTATTTTTGCACTCCTTGTAGCCATTTTTAATTATATCAAAAATCCCTCATGCATAATTTTTTGGCGCTTTTCCTAGAAGTTTTGAAAACTTTAAACTGATTGTATATGTTATCGTGTCCATAGAAAAGTAAAGATAGATAGATAAAGTTTTGAACTGCGGGTGGTTTTGGGCTCTAGGGGTCATGATAGGTGTAGATCTGCAAAAGTTTTTCAAAAATTCCAACATATGGAAGATTGCAATTAATAGTATTTCTTAGGAAATCTGCCTAAAAGTTCAGCCACCTTGTGTCACATATTACCGTTAAAAGTAACAAATCTAACAATCAAAATCTACCCGACTCTGATATTTCTCAATTATTAATAAAATCCCCTTCTTCCCCCGTCCAGATACGAGTTTGCCACAAATAATGCTTTAATAACATCACATTTTATGAAGTGAAAACCTCTTACCTGGGTAGTTATTCGTTGAAACTAAATAATCCTTTCTGTCTTCATAATCCATAAGAAGAGCAGTTTCAGGAAACAATTTTTTAACTATAAAAAAATATCTTTTCCTTTAAGAGATATGTTGTCCCTTCCACAGACAGAATAGTACTCTTCCTGTACTGTTAATAAAGATCAGCAGTTCAAACAAAAAATATAAAAAAAAATATATCATCCAACATAATTATATCAAGCACATTGCTATATCCTAACTTATTAGATTATCCAAATCTCATTATACCAATAATAAATTATGAATGTAATCAATAATATATATATTTCATGATAAATAAACTGGGTTTTTTTTATACTTGACTAGGAATTAAAGTTTTATATAAAAGAAAATTATCATTATTTCAAAGAAGTTGACACTACCCAAAGCATCATGAAGCAATATTACATTTCACTGATAGAAACTTGAAGGGAATGATGCGTTAGAAAAACATAATAAACGAAAGAAAAGAATTATTGCACTTAACAGATGTACAGAGGCCTTGATACAATTTATTTATCATCTGGTGTTTATAATAAATCACCTAATTAAGGATGAATGATTTCTTAAATTACTGTACTCTAAGATTTACGGTGTTTTAACACCTAGCATGCCTTTATTAAAATGTATTACTGTTCCATAATGTATTAAAGACATTTCTTATGAGAAAATAAAAGCAATTTTTAAAGCAATTTTTAGTCGAAGTTAATAATTTGAAAAACTCACAGTATTAATATTTAAAATTTTTATTTTAATTTAGAAGGCTGTATTTTGTTTTCCTTCCCAATAAATAAAAATTAAGATTTGCTAAAATTTTGATCATTTCTTAAACTTCTACATTATCGGAACATTAAAAGTGACGTGGGCCAACTTACCCCGCAATCGGGGCAGATTGGCCCAAGCGACTTCGTGTCAGTTTGAGCTTCTAAACTAATGCTTATAGCTAATACTTTCAAGTTTTACTATTGTGATTTCTTCCTGAAAGTGCACCGATAGTGGTAATATAAAAGAAATTGAAAATGTTGAATTGTAATTTTTAAAAAATTATTAGAAGAAAAAGCGGGCCAACTAGCCCCGGTCTACCCTGCATTTATCGCCCTAGCAGTGCTGTAATTCTATTAACCCCTCCCCCTCTCTTCGAGTTTTTCGAAAAAAATTTCTGCGGTTTGATAAAATTCTATGCTTTAGTTGAATTATGGAAACTTTTCCATTCTTTTAATGCGGGTTTTTAATTAATAACTCAAACTAATTATAAGAATTCTCAACTAATTATAAGAAATTAAAAATTCTGAGTCTCAGATGTTTCAGGAGACACTTTGGCCAAACCTCACAAAACTTTTCAGCCTCGTACTTGCCGTAGATTTTGCTGCCCATTACAGACACACACAGAGAGAGAAACACACAGAGCGAAACATTCTTTTATTTGTATAGAAGTGTTTTCTTTCACATCAAAATTTGACATAAGTATAAACAGAGTTTAAATTTAACACTTTCATGCATAAATTATTTCGCATTATTTTCCATTATTCAGAAAAAATCTTTTTTTGTGATAAATGAGAACCCATTATAAAATAATTATATTATTCTGCTGCATGCTAGCTATTATCTGTCTAAAAATCAGATCTCTATACTTGAATACTGAATTTTATTTTGCTTTTTAGGGCAATACTTATCTCTCCTCATATGAGGCCCATATGAATGAAAGGGTTAAGTTTCAGCTCTTACTTAAGTACCCTTAAGTGCAATTTTCTTTTCTTCATAAACCTTAACTGTAACATATTTTCCGAATCATTTTCATCCGTCAAATTTTGACGAGTTTGCCCAGGTCTTTGTTTAAAAACTGGTAATTTTAAAAACATACATTTAAAAAGAAATTACTTCTTTGTAGAAATAAATTGACCCTGAAATTGTCACTTTTATTATTTGTTATAGTTATTATATTTAATAAAATTGCTTACTTTCACATTAAAATTAGACACAAACATAAAGCAGTGCTAAAATTTAATTTTAAGCTCTTAACCCTTTCAGAGGCAAGTAATTGTGTTTCTGTAATGTTGAATTCTCCCCGAAATTTTCGAAAACAATTATTTCAAAATAAAGCAAAGCAATTTTTCAATTATATCTACCAAAAATTTTAATGTACAATTTAATTAAAAGTTGCTGGTGCAAATCTTCTTTTAAAAATTAAATGAGATATAATATATTCCATCGCCCCTCAAGGGTTAATAAAACGACTTAAATATTTATTATTTATACTTCTAAATAAATTATACGCGTCAATTAAGATATGATTTTTGTAAAGTTGGAAAATATTATTTTTTAAAGGAAATATCATTGATGAAATTCAACAATGTTCTAAAGTATACGAGAATGTATTTTATATGAATAAAGTTAAAAGATCTGGTTAATTAAAGCAATGTAAACTGCACTGTATGTACTTACTTTTATATCACGTTTTAAAATTATTTTCCATTTATACACAAATTTTGCAATTATATATTCTTTTCTTTATTATTTTTGTTTGCTTTTCTCTTTATTCAATTTTACCCTTTTTAAGAACATAAAATAACTTATTTTTCATTTTACATAAAAACGAAAATATGATAAGTACTTTCTTGACAGATATAATTCTTAAAAAAAGTAAAAAATAAAATGAATTTTTTCCTAAGTAAAAATAAATATTTCCGAAAATAATACAAAAATTTGCGAAATAAAAGTATGAAGGATAAAATGAAAAAAAAAAAAAAACCCTACATATTCAAGATGAAAATGTAGTTAACTAAAATTTTATCTTTTGAAAAAAAAACTGAATAAAAAGAGAGTTTGCAATACAAAAACACGAAATGAGAAAAAAAAAACATATAAAAAAGTAAGCATGAATATCAACATGTTAGCAAATATTCAAATCCATATTTATAAACCTTTAGTTAATTAAAAACGTAATATCTATTTTTTTTTTCTCAGACTCTTCCTCGTAATTTATTTTTTCTGGAGATAATAATATTTTCTCCCGATTCCTTCTTATCGGAAGGAAACATTTATTATCAAAGAAATGTGTTCTTCCTGTATGTTAGCAATCAATTTCCTGCTCAATTTCACACACTATTTCTTTTTATTTTATTAAATTTATTTTCTTTTCTTGTAAACATACATATTTCAAAAAGTCAGTCTAAATATCTGCCAAAGAATTGTATGCATAAGTTAGATTCCTTTCATGAATTTAATTTTCTTTTTGTCTCTTTTATTTAATTGTATATCTTAATTTATTTAAAAATCGAAATTATTTTTTTATCTTAATAAATATTTTTTTTATGAAAAAGAATAAAAGAGAAAGTCATTAATAAAATTTAAGCTTCCTGATTTTGGAAAACATATGAAAAGGAAATTGGTGTAGTTATTAAAACCATTCGCATATTTTCTCTTATCTATTTTTTAAATATCTAACTTCATTTTGTTTATAACAAATTCTCTTCCTAAAACAGTATGAATTATCACAACAGAAGAACACCAAATACTATTAAGAATCCAAGAATGTCATAATAATTCTCAAATTTTTAAAGTTAAAATTAGCTTCTGAAATATTTTTTTATTTAATTTCTATAATGGTGGCAACTAAATTACTGTATTTTTGTTTAAATATTGAAAGAAAACGATAAAGTAATGACACTCTATCATAACAATAAGTGTCACCATCAGAAAAAATGCCTGATATTAATGCCAAAGTATTAAAACAGTTAGTCTAGGGATCCTTATTAACCCGTTTGGGACCGGCAGTTTAACACCAATTTTATTCCATTGGCAATAATTTTTTTTTATTATCATTACTTAAACAATAGCGAAAATGCTCTAATTAAATAAACTAAATGTTACTTTTTTTTTGTTTGTTTGTTTACTGGTGCCTAAAACAAATTCTGTATGCTTTTTTTGAGGGTGCACATACGCACCCATAGTCCCGAACTGGTTAAGAGAGACTGGCCATTGACCAGATGTAAGCCATCTTTAAAACGAATACCAAAATACAGATAATTTAACCACCCAGCCACGGGAAACGCTCATATCGCGTTTCACATATGGGTCATTCCATGCAAAATGAGCAAATCAGCTGTGGCAGACATGCCACAGATTTTAATGAAAATCAGTCTATATGTAGATCATATCTATTTATGAGTAAATGTAAAATAATAGATTTCAGGATTGTTTATTTAAGTATTAAAATATACATTAAAAGTGAATGCAAAATCGAGGTACTGTCTACATGCTTAAAATTCCAATTCTGATTATTAGCCTTAGGAATGGAAAGACTATATTAAAAATTGCTTATAATTAGAAGTAAATAATAAGTAACAGATTGGCGTAAGTTAGTAATTGTAGTTTTATTCCGTAATGAGAAAAAAAAATATTTTTCAAAAATTTTGAAGTAAAAGTGCAATATTTCTACCACTTATTTAAGCATGAAGGACAGTTTTAACAATGTTACTTTTTTTTGGCATTATAGCTAAATGTATCTATTTTAAATATCGGAAGTTTCATTCTTGCCTTTTTTATTCCTTAATGAGAAAAAAAAGAAATAGTAAAAAATGTTGAGGGTAAAATGCAATATTTCTATCACTTCTTTTTAAGTGAAGGAAGGCTTTAGTAAACTTTTAAATTATTTGATATTATAGATAACAGTGTATATTTCAAATACAGAAACTTATATTCTTGCTTTCAGTTTATTTTTGCCTGAAGAGAATTTTAAATTAGAGTAGAAAGAAATGACCGTGAACAAAAAAACTATATATTAATTCGAAATTCAAATAAAAAAAACTAGATGGCAGCACTAAATTTTTTTTCCATGAAATCGTACAATATTTTAACAAACGCGGGCGAATGGAGGACATTCCAAATATGGGTTCGAGGCTGAAAAAAGTCACGTGATACCGGTAATTTATCCAAGGAACGTCTAACTGATAAGAAGGGAAGATACTACTGCTTTGCTTCATGAAGTGTTTCATTGGCTAGCGGGGATTTACATTACACGACTACGGAGCCTTCCCTTCTTTACGCTAGAAGTTTTTACCTTGACCACGTGATCAAAACGTAGATGGAATATCCTCCATTCAAAGGGGTATAGCGAATGGAATGTAGAAAACATTACTATTTTGAACCCATTTTTGTTATGTTAGGAATCAAAAGGCAATCTTGAATTTTTTGGAACATATCATGCACTAATTAATCTTTATTTTTTATGCAATATTGTTAGTGTCGATCGTGTCCTTTATTTACTTTTTGCTCATACAGAAGAGGAAAAATCATTTTTTTGATTTCATCATCAATGATTTTGAAATTTTTTTTTTTAGTTTCTAAATTTTTTTTTAAGATGAATGATATATTTGGCGACTTTCAAATTTGGGGAATTCGATCGTCATATGTCATACTACATCAGGCATTAATTTCACAGATGTTTTTTAATTCCTTTGGTTTTTATAAAGTTTCTAATTTTCTCAAAATTCACAAAAATTCAATTTTTACAACCAATTTATAAATAATCATGGTGTTACTAGATTATGATTACTCAATAAATAAAAAGATAGTTTTTCAGAGTTTACAAAATTATAAAAAAAATTCCTTTCTGTTAAATAGTTTTCAAGATACAGAACTTCAAACTTGGAACTTTGAACGATTGCATTCACAAGATTTTTTAATGTCCAAAACTGCTAAAAAAATTATTTTTTGTCAAGATATTTTGCAGAGCATTACTTGAATATGAATTGAACCTGTGCATCGAATGTCATTAAAATTGGTTAGTATGTGGCCACGACGTTTTTTTTTAAATTTTGCTCATTTTACGTGGAATGACCCATATTCTATACAATTCCGCAGGACAAGCTATTTCCGGTTTCAGTGGGCTATTATTTTTTAAATTCCGATTGCTTGATTCCCACCCCTCTTTTAAAAGCGTATAATTCGACTTATTCTCGCATTAGTTAATCTGTAATTAAATAAAGTGAATATATCTGCTTAAAAAAAGTGGTGAGAATCAAAACAATCTGAATTTTAAAAAAGTAAAATATGTTACGAATCCAAGAAAATGAAAAAGTCGCCAGCAGCTTCAGGGTTAATTAAACAGTTAAAATCACATAAAAATCATTCAAAAACTAGTTGGATGTGCCAATACCAAAACTTTCTTCCATCGCATACACCTTAATACTTCAAATTGAAGATTCAAATATTAATACTTCACTATTATAATTTCAATACTATAAAAACTTTGATTTTCATCTTAAAATTCTTCTTCAGTCAATTAAGAACGAATTTATCTCGATCATGATATTTATTAACCCTCTCGCTGCGTAATTGTTTTATTAAAATAGCTTCAAAATAATTATAATAGCTTCTTTTGTCACCGGTTTTGGATTAAATAAAGCAAAATTTACAAAAAAAAAAAAAAAAAAAAAAAAAAAAAACTAGTAGGAATAATCAAGGAGGATTAATTAGACGGAAAAATGCATACCTGAGAAAATCTCGGGTTGCGCAACGAGAGAGTTATAATCTATAGTTTTGGGTTATTCAGCTGTATATGTTTGCGAATAACTTGCTTAGCAGGATGCGAAGTTCCCGTCGCTGCACGAGCCACCGATTTACATTAGAACTACGAAAACTCGAGAAAATGATACAAAATTCGCTATTACACCGCCTCCTTCCAGCGGAATATTTCCAAATTCAAGGAGGACCGACCTGCTTGCCATAGCCAAAAGCATACATAAAAAAATGGTTCTATTCTATACAACTTCATACACTTTTCGACAGTAAAATGGCAGTACACGGACAGACATTTTGTATAAAAATGTTTTTCGGGATCTCTTACCCCTAAAAAGTGTATATCCGTCAAAAACCGGAAGTCGAAAAAAATTCGATTACAATACTTGCTTCTATTGAAGATTGAAGAAAGTAAAAACATTAAACGTTTCGAACATGCTTAACTTTTAAATGCATGATTTTTTTTCATTTTGTTTCAAAAAAATTATATAGACGGCTTGCATTGACGTCACGTTGCTATTAGCAACGACTGATACTCTAATCTGCTATTGCATCTGGAGCCCACAAGCAACGTCAGAACTCCCCGTTTGCCATTAAAAGCACTTTTAATGGCAACTTTGCAACCAACTTTAAAAGCGCTTTTAAAGTAAACAGTTGTCTTTCTGTTTAATTTATATTTTTATTATTTTTATTATTATAGTGCTAATAAGTCAGGGTGGGGAGGCCGAAGTTTAATAAGTCAAATGGAGAGCGCCACATTCGTCTTATATTTGGGCGCAATATGAAGCGATGTCAGATTCTTCTGAACATGTGACGTCATGTGCAAGTCGTCTATGTGATTCTCTGAAAGGTTTATAACACAGGAAAAGTAATGAAAAAAATCAAAGATACATTTTTCGTATAATACGTCAACCTTACGTTCCACATCTGCAATACAAGTAAAAACTAAAATATTGCAAATTAGTAAATAGTTTAATAAGTATGAATCTAAATACCTTATTTTGTATATATTTTTTTTATTTTGTAAAACTTAACCTTTAAATGCACATTTTTTTTTTTTTTTTTTTTTTTTTTTTTTTTTTTTTTTTTAGAATTATGTTTTTTACTCTTATACTGAAGTTTATACACCAGAAATTTTAAGATAGATTTTTAAATTTATATTTTTGTAATTTTTTAACCCTATTAATATTTCTATATAAATATACTGGTTGCTGAGAATAAATTAAAAAGGAATGTTGCTATATCATTATGCGTTTAAGAATTAAAGTTCCCCATCAGTAATGTCAACAAACACGAATTCACGATAGCTAACACAATTAAACTTGCAGTTGAGAGCATGTGTCATAAACAATTAAACACGGAGGTGGGTATTTGAGTCAGGTTAAAATAAACATTGAAAAGAAAAAGTTTTTAATGATTTGTAGAATAATGGATGTCTTTCAAGATGGTGAATGTCCATATCATATTACAGAAACCTATTGGAGAAAATTTCACGTCTTTTTAAACCATTTGCTATATTTCCCTTTACAATGCTCCCTCCATAATTTTTAATACAAATACCCCAGTTCTCAACAGAAAATAATAATCTGTGGTACCCCATGTAAATAGAATGATATATCAAAAATTTTGACTGTAGCTGTGAGATACGATTAAAAGAAACAGGAATGCCTTTAATTCAAGAAACTTAAACTCTAAAATTGTAGCCCACGCTATAGAAATCGACCATTTCCCAGATTTTGACATGCATACAAAACAAAAACGCATACAAAATCCGTATTTTGCTGGAAATATGATTTACTAAAGTTCCTCTCAATGAAGCTAGTTCAGTTTCAGCTGAAAATACCATTTTAACCTGACTCAAATACCCTCCTCCGTGTATAATTGTTCGTGACATGCTCCCAACCGCAAGTCGAATTCTATTATCTCTCGACTTTAATTCTAAAATTGTAGGCCACGCCATAGAAACCGATCTTTTTCCAGATTTTGACATAGCCAATATTATTAAATCGAATTGCAACATATACAAGAGCAGTAATTTCCTGGAATCGTGGTTTGCTAGAACTGCCAAATTCCCACTCAATGAAGGTAGTTCACTTCCAGCTGAATATGTCCTTTTAACATGACTCAAATACCAGTTCAGTGTTTAATTGTTTGTGGCACATGCTCTCAACTGCAAGTTGAAATATGATATCTCTCGTGAATTTGTGTTTACTATAGAATCTCGTTACAACGAAGGTCACTTTAATGAAAATTTCAGTTTAATGGCAGTTATTTGGATTGTTAAAAAAAGTAACTATTACCATATTTCATTGTAAAATTATTTTCTATAACGAATTTTTTAGTACAGCGAATTTAACCATTGCTCCACAGAGAATCATTGTAACGAGATTTTACTGTACTTGTATTACTGATAAGGAACTAAGTGAGTTCGAAGCGTTTAAATTTATTTTTGAATGATTTGAATGTGCTTTTCAACTGCTTAATTAACTTGTCTGCATCATTGTATTTGTTTTTAATTAATTATAAACAGACGTAATATTTTCTTTCACTTTAAGTAAGCCATCTTAGTTAATAAATCGTTGCGACGGACTCTATACCAAAGGAGCTTTTGTTGTATTTTATTACTGTACTAGTGGAAATGCCCGTCCTAGGGCGGTGGGTAGAAAATAGAGTACTTTTATGTTAGCCTGGCGATGTGATAAATCGCCAAATATTGTTCCCATTGACATCATTCATATTGCATTAATTTCACTTAAAATATAAACCTTTAACCCATTTCATTTTAAAAAAGCGTAGGTTTATTTAAATTACAAATATTCAAAATACACACATTTCATAAAATTAAAATACATACCTTTTACCCATTTCCTTTAAAATACATAACAATAATAATAAATACCGTAGCACTTTATTTCAACTTTAAATCATTGTTTCAAAATCACACACGCGAAAAAATAACTACTATTGGAGAGATTTGCCCCGGGTAACATAAAAGCATCGAAAATAAACTTGAGTTTTCTAAGACTTCGCTTTTAAATTAAAAACTATTTTTATTGGTTCATAGGCGAATGACATCTTAGGCATATTAATACTACATGAGTTAAAACATTCAATGCGCGAAAGTTTTTCAATTTTTATCAATGGACTTTAAAAAATGAACGACTCACTACACAGTGTTTACATTTGTAAAATTAATCAGAATTTCTGAAATGTTCGTTTGTTTACATTGGTAATCTGTTGTTGGTAGAAAAATACAATTTTTTACCTTTCTAACGCAGTTTGTCTAATAATTTTCTGACTTAATACTTTTCGAGCTATTAACTTTTTCAGTAACTCCAAATATTTAATTTTCCGAGATTAATCTGTGGCAACGATTAGCGTAAAAGCCAGTCGTCAGCAACGCGTAGTTTTTTATTAGAGAGGATGCGATTAAATATTATTATCACTGTTTTGCAAAAAATAACTTTGTAAACTATTTATCTGTGAAAACAAATTAACTGTGATTTTTTTTAAATTATTATTTAGAAATCAAAATGTAATAAGAATGATATCTTTATCTTAAATTACATAAATTAAAACATTACAACTTAAAATTAAATTTATGTGATTAAACGTTATCAACTCTATTTGAAAAAGGAATGCTTCGTAATTTTTTCCCGTGAGAAGCAGATTAACTTTATATAAATTTCTACTTTTCTTTAGCAAACAGAATGTAAAAAAAAAGTTTTTGTTATGAAAAATACTTAATGAATATAGAAAAATCATGTAATAATTAAGCAAGAATATAAGCATAAAAAAACCTTTATAAATGTTAAACTTAATAATTATAACTTTTAAATACCTTTAAAAATATTATATCTGTACTCATTATTTTTTATATGTACTCATGAAAAAAAAAAAAAAAAAACAATTTTTTTCGTAAGTAAAAATAAATATCTATGAAAATAATATAAAAATTTATGAATAAAAAATATTAGCGATAGAATGGAAAAGCGACATACATATTCAGGCTGAAAATATAGTTAACTAAAATCTTATCTTTCGATAAATGCTGAAGAAAATGAGTGTTTCCAATGCAAAAACACGAAATGAGCGGAAAAAACATTTATTAATTTTGTTGTTGTTGTAGTCTGAGAAAAAAAATTATACCAATATTGTAGTAATCAATTTAACTTCTCAAGTACACACAATATTTTTTATTTAATTTTATTTAAATATGTATTAAAATATTCGTACTTCAGACGCTTTCATTAAATAAGTTTCCTGAATATTTTCATATCAATTGTATGCAGTAGCTGGATTTGTACTTCAGATTCGTATTATTTTTCAAGTTTATTATATTTTATATTCTGATTTATTTAAAAATCCTAATTTATTAACTTATTCTAATTTTAAAAATGCATCTGAATAACAAAATAATTTCACTGTTAATGAAGTTTAAACGACCTAATTATGATAAAATATAAAAATGATTTGATTTAATTTTTTAATTGCATCATCTATTTTCTCTAAAAATACAGTAAAATTTATGTTTGTTTGTTTTCAAGTTTAATAACTTTTAGATTTTGATCTATTTAAAATACGTCATGTAGAGTGTGCGGCATGTATTTGAGAACACACTTTATAGGTGAAATACCACCTTGCACATCATGATTACGAATCCTTTTCTATTACAAGCAGGGTTCTCGCTGCCGCTGACCATTGCGCCAAATCGCGACAAAATTCTTCATTTGGCGAGTATACCAACAGTCAAATTCGCAAAATTGCGAGTGCACAGTTTGCGTGTGTGTGTGTGTGGTGTGCCAATACAGTAGAGATTCTTATCCACGTTACTGAACGATTGATATCGCTTTACATGTTCAATCACAACGTGCTATTTACATTGCTCTATTTATAGATACTGACTCAATACCAATTGCGTTTAGCAACAGCCAAGACACAGAAAGGATTATGCGATAGGCATTTCTCTATTGTCAGTTAATCACTATCTATGCGCCAGCGTCGCGGCAATAAAAATGCAAACGAAATTACTCGCATTAAGTGCCAAATAGAGAATTTATTTTCTGGAATGCAGTGTTGAAATTAGCCATTTACCATACTATTTATTAAATGTATGCAAAGTATCACTGGCCGGTCAAATTTTTTCCATTGGTTAAGAGTCGAAATCTCATAGAAATTTTTAATGTATAGTTTCACGACGATAATTCAAAGATTGCTGTTTTTAATTTTTATTTAGGCAGCTAACAGAATGTCTGAAACATTTACACGTTTAGGAGACATTTAGAATGTACTTATTTTTAAGAGTTTCTGTAGCGGAAAGTTGAATTTCTATTGTACAAAGCAATTACAAAATATTGGGTTATTTTAAAAACATATTGAAAAAAAGAGATACAATAAAGGGTTACAGATAGATTTTTCAGTGTTTCAAACCGAATCTATTTTGCTAACATTTCTGTTCATTTGGCTACTGTTTTCTATTTCTTATTCGATAAATCGCTAATATTGGTCAAAAGCCAGCGAGAACACTGCCTAATATATCATTTGTAAAAATTTCTTTTATTTATTTTTTTAATATTTTTCACCTTGTTTAAAAATATCACATTGGTGTAAAATATCACAACATGATGAAGTTGTGTAATGGCACCAGTCGCAGCGCATCTTATCACTCGCACTTTCAGCGTCCTCCACTTCATTTCGTGTGGCACATTCAGCGTTCTCCACTTCATTTCGTGTGGCACATTCGGCGTTCTCCACCTTACTTCGTGTCGCACTTTTAACCAGCGACATTTTTCAACTCTTTTTTGAACTATTTATACTAGGGTTGGCACTTCAAGGGTTCTCGTGTTTGTTAAGCTTGCGTTTAAGACATTATTTCGTAAAAAAAAAAAGAAAAACAAAAGAAGAAAAAAAAAGATTTTCGATTTTTTGGTACTTTCAGCGTTTTTTATTCTTAGTCCTCAATTTATATCGATTTTTTTTTCTCTGTAAACATTCAAACCTGCGTTCTATATCAGGGCTGGGCAACCTACACTTTGAATTTAATATAATGATATTAAACCAGTGTTGTGATTCAGTTATTCAATTAAATAACTCAGAGTGACACCTTACAAGCCTAATCCGAATTTTTGTACATAATTCTAAAAATAATGCAGATTTTTAGAGGAATTTTCATCAAAATAAATTTGCCTGTTTTATGTGAAACGTGTTGATATTATGGAGACTGGTCAAAGTCCACTTAATTATGTCTGTGACGAACATACATAGTCAGCTATAATCTGAATTATGGAGAGTCTAGCTCACTGCAGTTTGAATGGAATTATTGTGGCCATTTTTCATGATATAATCGTACACTGGTGTCCAAACTTAAGGACCAATCTCAAAATTCTAATTTTCAAGTACGCGAATACTCAAAAGGAAATATATAATTCGAATAATGACTATCTCTACAGCACAGCTAGTCCATATAACATTTCATTCATGTCACACATGGTCACAAGTGTCACAGTCACTACGGTGAAGGCAAAAAAATAGGAAATTCCATACATCTCATTATGAGTCTCAAATGATCACTATATGTGACTCCACTGAAACGTCACTGTGACTGTTGCTTTATGACGAGTTACCATGTGACTTTACAATGTAGTTACATTGTGATTTTCCTGTGACTGTCATCTGTAGACTCAATTCCAAAGTCATCATGAACGCTGCATTGTGATAAGATACCAAATAATGTCCCATTAAAGTCACATGATGACTTTCAGGTGACAAAGAGACTGTGAAGTCACCAATGTGCTCTTTTGTGAAAAGTCATCATGTGACTATAATGTGATATTATTTGGTGACTTATCATAATGCAACGTTCATGATGACTTTGACATGCTTACATGTAAGCATGTCAGAACCTCGACTACTGGGGAAATGAAAAGGCATGCTGCCTTTGTCTGATTGGCGGAAGAACACCCCGATTCAGAGACTGCTGCATTATTGAAACTCGCCCGTTCTTTCGCCTTTAAAGTAAGAAGCAAACTGAAGGCTGCCAGGTTTGACCTGGCAATCGTTTCATACAGGGAATGTCATTATTGGTGACATGACATTATCAAGAAGCCGGAATTCGTCATTCCTGTCGATGAAAATCCCAGGAAGTCGGTATGGGCATTCTCAAGGACGCTGCAAGTTGATGAGGCCACCGTCAGATGTGCGATTCGTGAAGACTATCGTTAGAGGTCGTGTGTGATGAGAAGAAGACAGTTCTTGTCTGAGAGAGCCAGGGATAACCACCTGATCAAGGCCAAACTCCTTCGTAAGAAGCTGAAACAATGAAGATGAGCCAGGAACGGTGTTATTGCTTTCTTTATATCAGAAAAACTTTCCCCAGGTCCAGGAAGTTAACAGCAAAATGATCTAGGGCTGTTAGTCCAGGCAATAGGGAATTTTACCTAGCAAAATTAATGGTAGTTCTGGAAATCGTCTTACTTTATGTTTTTTGGGTCGCTGAATCCGAATTTGTAACTTCCCACCAAAATTTCCCCCGGCAACCCCCCCAAATTTTCGTAAAAAGTCCCCCAAAAAAGGTTTTTATTAAAAAAAATCAATTTTTTTATTGTTTTAGGGGAAATCTATCTAGAAACTCAGAAAGTACACAAGATTTGCAACAAATTAGATGTATGACATTATCACTTAGGATGAAGGGGAAAGGGGTTCTGCCTCGGAACATGCGCGCGGTGCTGAGTGGACTAAGTTGCGCAATTCCACTTAACCACTCACACGTTTACATTCGCCCTCCCATCTCCCTTCCGAACTTTTCTTATAAGGTTTACTTTAAGTTTTTTGGGTCGCTGAATCCGAATTTTTAACTTACCCCCAAATTCCCCCCCCCGGAACCCCCCCAAAATAGTTGTTATTAACTTAAATTTCTTATTATTTTAGGGGAAAAGCATTACGATATTCAGAAACTAGACAAAATTTGCAACAAATAGGATACATGACATTATGACGTAGGATAAACGGGGAGAGAGGGGACTGCCTCGGAACATTCCCGGAACATTTCTCAAAAACCAATTTTTTTCAAAAAATCAATTTTTTGGGGGTTGCCGGGTGAAATTTTGGTGGGAAGTTACAAATTCGGATTCAGAGACCCCCAAAAACACAAAGGGAGTCGAAATCCAGAACTAGTATTAATTTTTCCAGGTAAAATCCCCTATTGCCTGGACTTCATAACTTAGTGCACGTAGCGCCGCAGTGCCCTCCCCCTCCCCGTTCCTCCTACGTCATAATGTCATATATCCCATTTGTTGCAAATTTTGTCTAGTTTCTGAATTTCGTAATGCTTTTCCCCTAAAATAATAAGAAATTTTAGTTAATAACAACAATTTTGGAGGGTTTTCGGGGGAAGGGAAATTTGGGGGTTAGTTAAAAATTCGGATTCAGCGACCCAAAAAACTTAAGGTAAACCTTAAAAGGAAAGTTCGGAGGGGAGATGGGAGGGCAAATGTAAACGTGTGTGTGGTTAAGTGGAATTGCGCAACTTACTCCACGCAGCACCGCGCGCATGTTCCGAGCAGATACCCCCCCCCCTTCCCCTTCATCCTAAGTCATAATGTCATATATCTAATTTGTTGCAAATGTTGTCTACTTTCTGAATTTCTCGATACTTTTCACCTAAAACAATAAAAAAAATGATTTTTTTAATAAAACCCTTTTTTTGGGGGGGGGGGCATTTTACCAAAATTTGGGGGGTTGCCGGGGGAAATTTTGGTGGGAAGTTAAAAATTTTGATTCAGCGACCCAAAAAACATATAGTAAGCCTTTTTCCAGAACTACCAAGAATTTTGCTAGGTAGAGCCCTTATACGGTCTCTATTGCCTGGACTATGTATAAAATCCCGGAATAGGGTCTGACCGTCATGCACAGAAAATTTCCAGCCTCACTGATGATTCTGGGGGATCTTGAGCAGTGTAAACAACCGGATACCTACACATGTATTACTTCAAAGTGCCAGAGTCAACGACGTTGTTTATACCAAGGTGTTAAAGGACTGTATTACTTCTGTAGCACGTGGGAGGACGTGGAAAATTGTAAATTACTATATCTTTCTGTTGACATTTTTCATAACAACTGAGAAAAAAAGATTAATTAAAATACGTTCTATGCCAAAATTAACATCTGCTATAAAAACGTATTTAAAAAAATATTTGTGACTTACCTTTCTCCACATTTACTTAAATGCAATTTTATTAATCCGTGCGTAATAACATCTTCTGAATTTTGAAAAAATACAAACGAATGATTTCCGATAAAAGATAGAGATATTATAAACTATATTTAATTTTCAGTATCCATATAAATGTTACAAACAAATGAAGGCGTATGAATCATTAGATACCCGATTTTTTTGTCGAGTTTCTTGAATGACGGTATCACTTTTTCCTGGACTTGTGTATTATTCCGCGGTAGTGACGTCATATGGATAGTTTTCTATAGATCTTATTTAAGACTGGATCGCAAATGTGGAATTCTTAAGCGGATGCAAATCCGTCATTTTATATAAAATAAAAGTGTGTATTTTAAGTCTTAAAACTGAAATATGTTTTGCATTATCTATCTATCTATCTCTATATATATTTCATCTGTGGTGACACTGAATTCTGAAAAGGCAGAATTCCGGCTTCCTGCTTGTGTTTATTTATTTATTTATTTTATATATCTATTCCCTTATTTTCTTCTTCCTATAATATAAAATATCCAGTTTATTTATTTTGTTTTTTCATATTAAAACAAAAGCTTGACAAATATTTTCTGGAAATATACCGATTAAAGAGAAAAGTAATTAATACTTCCTAAGTGAAAAAAAAATGCTTTGAAGATTATTCAAGAATTTACAAAAAGTGCATACGAGGCAAAAAATACGATGAAAGTTAATGCAGTTAAATTAAATTATATCTCCCTTTAGAAATCATAATGCGTAAAAGAGTACTATTTTCGGTGAAAAAGAAATATAAATTTACAAGAAAAACTCATATAATAACTAATCAAAATTATAAATAAGAAATACATTAAAAAATACTCAAATCAATGTTTATAAGCCTTTGGGTTATTGAAAAATGGAACTTAACTCATCATTTTCAAACACATTTATCTTTATTAATTTTTCTTTTTTATGTTCAAAGGAAATCTTTTGTTCCGATATATTAACAATAAATTTTTCGGCTCAAATACGTGAAATATATATACTTTTTTTCATATTTTATTAAAATACGAACATTTAAATGAAAAAAATATATATATACATAAAATTCGTTAAATAACCTCGCTAAATATTTCCATAAATATCGTATGCATCAGCTGAGTCTAGTTTTCATATTTACATTCTTTTTAATATCTAGTTTATTTAACTAATATACTGATTTATTTAAAAGTCTTAATTAACATTTTTTATTTCGTAGAATACATTTTTGTAAAATAAGATACTTACCCAATTAACCCTAGATCTACCGGGAATTTTATTCAAGTTTTAATAAAATGTTCTACACCAGAATTTTTATTTAAAACTATTTAACTTATTTATTTACCTTATTTTTGTCTGGTTTATATACTTAGTTTATTTTAAAGAAATTTCTGGTTTGAATGAATATTTTGTATGTACCTGTCGGGTCCAATGGACCCGTCTGGTAGACGGAGGGTTAATAAACGTTAAATGTTGTAATTATGTAAATGAACAAAAGTGGATTTTCTGTAGTGGTTAAATTGATTGATCTATTTTCTCTTAAAAATTACGTAATTTTAAACCGTTAATTTTTTACCAATCATTAATTTTGTCTGTTGTTTTTATCTTTTGTTCCGATATTTTAGAAATACTCTTTCTAATCTTCTCTTACTTTTGTTCTTTTATTAATATAAAGTATAATTTTTTTTTAGCTTTGAAACAAAATTATATAAAACGTTTTCTGAGCATATAATTAATATATATATTTTTTTAATAGTTAATTTTTCCCAAGTAAAATTAAATAAATGTCTTTCACGATAATGCAGTAATTTATAAAAAATATTAGAGAATGAACAAAGATGAAGAAATTAATTAAGCTGCTAATGTAGTTAAATAAAATTTTCTTTTTAATTGTGAAACAGAATACTAAAAAGAATGATTTCCATGAAAAATAAGTTAAATAACCGGAAAGAAATGCATGCAATAATTAAGCCAGATTATCAACATAAAAATACGCATGAATAAACATACTGAAATCAATATCCATACGCTTTAAGATATCGGTATTCATTATTTTCTCCGAGTATTTACCTATGTCACTTCTATTACTGTATTAATTCTTGCCAATATGACCATTTCACTCTCTTAACACTAGAACCGCCGGAAATTTTACTGAAGTGTTATAAAAATATTTTACACTGGAAATTTTAATTGAAACTGCTTAACTTATTTATTTTACTTATTTCTCCGTGGTAAATTTTAAACTTATTTTAGAAAGACACTTCTGGTGATAATCGAAATATTTTTATTTGGTAGCGGTCAAAATGACCGCTACGGGGGTTCTAGTGTTAATGTATTTCGGCTTTTGCTAACTCAAATGTTTCAATAAAATGAGTAAAATATATTTTTTCAAATTATGCTTTTCTGCACATCATAGACCATAATTTTGATGTTTTTTAATCACAATATAAAAACTATCTGGAAGAAAAATTCAAAATTGAGAATTCAAATAAAGCACGGCATAATAAATATAAATCTATCAAAAAATTGTAGGTTTTAATTCATATTTTTTTTTCGAATATTAATTTCATAATTCATGTTATAATTTTTTTTTATTACAAATTCAATATATTTATGTTTGCGTTTTTCAGTATTATAACCACACAAAAACATTGCCACATTCGGATTATAATCTCAATTGATATTAATAAAAATATGAAAATGTAATGTAACATTAGACTCTCTGAATTTTTAATGTTTATAATTCAAAAACTTATCATCCAAATGACATGAAATTTCGTTTCTAGGCATAGTTTGAACGGAAGATTTTAACCCTTAAATGCCTGATTTTTCAAAAATCATTGTAATAATGTTTTTCGGCTTTCATTTTTTAAACAAATCACGGGAAAAATACTTTAAAAAATAATATCTTGTTTTAAGTATGGTTTACGGCTAAAAAACAGTTTGTTACTAATCGACAATACTGGCCTTTAATTGAAAAAATAATTTTCCTTGATAAAATTCTATAATATTAAACACACAAGAATTTTGAGAACTCTGTTAAGAAATAAATTTTACTTGCTCATTGCAAAACAAAATAGGGCATTTCGCAAGCTTCCAAACAAAACAAAAGAACAAGTAGCAACAATTGAAAAAATAAATCTATCTTTATTCTTAAACAGCACAAGTGATGCCATCTACATGTTGATAATCGATTTAATAATATTTTCAGAATGTATTTTATTGGCAACATTAGGTATTATATCTTCAATATTATTCTAATAGTATTTTAGAGCCTAAATTGGGTATGTTGCCGAAAAGCAACACCCGGCATTTAAGGGTTAAATACATTGTCAAAATCGGGTATTGCTATTGAAAAAGGAAAGTTTGGTTTGGTTTTTATTTGTAGATGACCCCTGAAGCAAATTTTTAGATTCATCATTTAAAAGTAGATTTTATTTTCAATCGTTTGGTACCAGTAACTTTCTTGCATTATAATTAGTTGCAGAGTTAGTATGCGGTGTTTACTTTTTTTTTCTGCTACGGTACTCCGCCAGTATTAAAATAGCAGCACTCTTTAAAAGTAGCTATAATTCATGAATGAGAAAACATCAAGAGGAGATATTGCAAAATATTTTCTTAATACATCACTACTTTGTAAAAATGGAAATATATAAATTAAATTAATAATTTTCCTGCAGTCGCAGGTAATTACTTTTAACCACAAACAAACTAATTAATTATACGAGTTGTTTGATCTTGGAATACTGCAATGTTAATCAAAATAATATGTTAAATTTTAACCGAAAATTTCAAGTCCCCTTTCAAAATATGATGTTCGTTTCTTTCTTTGTATTTACTAATTACACATTACGAAATTATCATTTCATCATTTCGCAATATTTAAATTATAATTTCATGAAGAAAATACTCTGCACAACTTTATACTTGCCTTATGTGACATCAATTTTTGAAAAAAAAGAAAGAGATTAAAACACATAACTTGCAGAAATCTTCTAAGTTAGTTCAATATTTCTAATCACCGAAATATGTAAAATTTGATAACTTTTGAGTCATCAGAATGCTTCATAAATATTGAAACATGAATCGAAAGTTGCATTGTAAAAGTTATTCCGCTTTAATACACCACGTCGCATGTTTAACAAAGAAGCATTTTTAAGTAATCAAATACCGTTGCCAATTCTTCTTTCAAAATATCACATTTCTTTTCTTCTTGCAAATTTTAACATTTTACTAATCTTCGAAAGAGGAATAACTCTAAAAGACATCATCTCTAATAAATATTCATATTTTTATCTGTCAATACAACTAAATGTATTTGACATTAGCATAATTAAAATTAAAATATACACTTGTAATAATTCTAAATGCACATGGAATGAGCATAATTATGAACATGTTTTTAAAAACTTTTAAACCTATTTGATGACTTTGCGAATGGTTTAGCTTATTGGGAAAGAATCCTTTTCTCCGAAGTGTATAATTCTTCCTATAATATTACAAGTTATTTTAAGGAATATTTAAAAATTTTGGGTGATACAGGGCAAATGATTAATACTTCTTAATTTTGAGAAGAAATCACAGACATTAAAATATAAATAAAACTATTTTAATTTTTATGATTATAAACTGGAAAACTATTATCATTGAAATCATGTTCAAAGATTTCAAATACATATATATTAGGTCGTCAAAGATAAAATTTGTAGTTAATAGGGTAAGGTGCCCTATTATCGTCCCCCAGTCACTTTTAGGGTCTTGGAAGTTGTGATTTTCAGTGAAAATCTACCAAATTTGGATTTTACATAGAGTAACTACCCTCGCATATAGAAACTTAGGCAAATATCGGACAAAAAAATTTTAACAATGCGAAAAATTGTTTTTTTAAAAGTATCTAAAAAATGCAAAAGAAAAAAAAAATGGTCCCAATTTCGTCCCCCCAAAAAATCCAATATGCCGAGGCTTAACTTATAACTAAATGAAAATTTATTTCTAAATGAGTAAGTAATTTAATTTACAATAAAGAAAGGCACAAAGAAATGTACTAAATATCAGTGGAGGAATAACATATCGAAACATTAACATACAGTGCTCAGCAAAAGTTTAGACAATGATCGATTATGGTTCTGTACTGAGCAGTATGTAACGGATTGTTGTAACTCAACTGTCATATATTACTGGGGACTTATCTTTCATACACAAACAATAAATTTTAATTTATACACTTTACATAATATATAATGACAAAAAAAAAACAAATTTAACATTGTGGCAAAAGTATAGACAATCTGTCTGTTAACAGAAAAATATCCATAAATTAAAACCGAACTGCACCTACATTGTCTGCTATTAATGCAAAAATGTGACTTTCCATCGAAGAAACTAACTTCTGCATCACTTGGGGGTCTATTTCGTACCAAACACGTTCAACAGTAGATCGAAGTTCATTTACAGAGGAATATTGTCAAAAAATTGCATAAACCATATGAGATATGATGCCGTAAAAGTTTCGGTTGGGTTCAGATCAGAGCTGCACGCGGGACAGTCGAGAATAGTAGAGAGTTAAAACAATTTTTTTATTTATATGCAACATGAACAGACGCATTATCTTGCTCAAATACATACTTTGGAAGAGCTAAAAGTGCACCAAGTGGCTGTAAATTGTTTTCCAATGTATGTATGTAGACTTATGCTGCTTGATGACCATTGATAAACTCCAGAGATACTTGTGAATTAAAACAAAGTGAGACCCAAATCATTAACTCTTTCGAGGGCGGTGTCCTTAAAAAGGACACCTAATTTTAATTCCAAAACTGACAGGCGGCACCAAGAAGATTTAATTAAAATTTTCCTTTTATAATGTACGTGAAAATAAGCAATTTCGTATTTCCTAATAAATTCGTTTATAAATTCTGTTTTCAGTCCATTATTTCATCAGTTTTATAAATAGAATTACTCCGCGACGGAAAGTGGTCAATTTGTTGTGGGATTTCAAAGCTGGTGGTTTTATCATTTCCATGTAAACTAATGTACATCTTTCTTTAATTCATCTACGAAAGTATTTGTTGGCACAGAAAGCTCTGACTCATTTTTAATGCGATTAGCAGTCATCATTTGTCTAGATGCCAGTTTATGTTTCCTTCTGTAATCTCGTTTTCTGGCCACACGAGTCCTTCCAGATCTATGTTTTGCTTTGAAAGAGTCACCCTTAGAGTGTACTTAATAGACAGACCTCTTTGGACGATTCAAAGTAGCTGAAATGTCTGCAACAGTACTCCCTTTCGATTTTATATTCCATGCTTTAATTACGTCATCTGACTGAAAATTTCTTGCTCGCGGCATCTTCGCTAACCGATACTATCGCGAGGTGCACTTAAATATTTCATGCGTGTGACGTCATAAGTTTGAAATTTGCGTTTTTCCGTGAACAGTTGCCAAAAAATCACAAAAGTGTGTAAACTTTTGCAATATGCAAATTTCACTTTTTCAGTTAAATTAAATAATATCCTACATTAAAACCGTTATTTCTGTCTTAAAACGTTTAAAATACATTTAAAAATAAGTACAGCCATTTGTATAACCCAAGTGTTCGTATTTTAAATCACCAGTGTCTAAACTTTTGCTGAGGACTGTAGTTGACAACCTCCCGGTTTTTTTCATGCCAATATTTTTATGCAGAAATGCTTGCATCATACCAATCGCAGTTTTAACGCAATTAAATACAGAAACCATTTTTGTAAGATTTTATTGGTTTCCAAAAAATCGGGAGATTTCGTATAATTTCGTCCCAGGGACGAAAATAAGAACTGCAAGGGGGACGAAATTGGGACCACGCTACTTCCAATATTACGGATCTTCAGTTCCCGTAAAATGAACTGAGCATCCTAAAACTCACTAGCATCTTATCAACGTAAAATACATGCAATGAATAAGAAATAAATACTTACAGTACAGTAAATAACGTTCTGCAAACGACGTAATAAGAACTCAGGAATTCTAAAAATAGGAAATTCGCTGTCTTTAATTTAAGTATGCGTCTTGGCGAACGAAACGTTCAACACTGACCCCTTTTACCTTCCGTCCACTGTGCCTTGCGTCATAAGTGGCGCCACTTTCGCAGAAGCGGAGAAGTTAAGGGGGACGAAATTAGGAGAGGGCACCAAATATGGGCACTTTACCCTAATATTGCCAAATTTAACAGCTTAATATTTACCACTCTGTATTTATTTTGTTTTTTAGGGTTCCGTACTTAAAAAGTAAAAACGGTACCATTTTAAGATCACTCTTATGTCTGTCTGTCCGTCTGTCACAGCCATTTTACTCGTACACAGTATGAAACGTGGAAAGTTCAAATTGGGGGACGTAATAAAGACTATTGACCCACACATTTGCAGATTATTAAACATTCACAAATATATTTAGGAAAAATGCAGAGGGGCTAATTTAAGTTACTTGAAAAAAAAATCTTTTCGTTGTATATCGTGTGAAAGCTTTCTTAACGTTGAACTCAAAAATACATTTCTTTTAATTTTAGGTATTATATTTTTAGAGATATCCTCGAAAATGTATTGCAAAAATGTGTTACCCTCCCTCTATTTCCGAATCTACTCAAACTAAAATTATGAAAAAATTAGAGGTAATAGACGTGAATGTAAACCTTGCAGGAAAATTATAGCGATTAACCTAGGTCACATAGTTTTTGAGAAAAGCGCATTTTTCCGTTACATACAAATTTCGACTTGCAGGCATTCAGCAATGTGTTGAGGAGCGCTGGAGGTACCTATCGTAGCAGAAGTATAAAAGGGATAAGGATTTTTGAAAAAAATCGCCGGTAATTAGACAAGATATTAACCCTTAAAGACACGGAAGCTTTGGGCATACATAATGACACGGGCGCGTACTCTACGAACCATGGAATTTTAAAGCCCAAATAACAACTTTTAATGATATATTTGTGTAATGCAATGCCCAGTAGCAATATAAAAGCAATAAACATCAAATTGTTAAACACAGACTAATTTAATTCAAATTAATCACATAAATTCAATGAGATTCGATACTAGTTTGCATTGAGTGGATCTCTCAATACCCCTCTCGTGTCGTTAAAAGATAATTAAAAACTTATCAGGAAAAACGCGGCACGGACCAAGGCGGCGCCGGCGTTGGAACTTTGCAACATGCTTAGCGCAAAGCCAAGTTTAAACTTTGAACAAGGGTTTTGTTTTAGCTACATTGTAAAAAGAAAACTTTATTACTACGCTGAATTCAGTTTTATGAAATGTCAAAAGAAGTTTAAATATGCACTACTTTTATTGTCAGTACCGAATTAATTTTATCATAAACAGATTAGGACAAGATTAAAAATAGAGTTAAAAAGAATAGCAATATTTGATGTGAATTAGGCTTCATATCTCCTTGAACTTTTATGGTATACCCATTCATACTTTTCTAGTACATACAGCTATTGCTTAAAAGCAAAGCTGTATATACTAGAAAACCCTACACTGGATAGTTTTTTACAAAGTCTGATTATTCTTTTAGCAGCTATTTGTTTTAACAATACAGTTAATAATTCATAAATTTATTATACGGAGCCCTCTGCGCGCGAGTAATACTCGCACTTGACCGTTTATTTTATTGGGGGAAAGTTACACGTCTTGCCTGTTGAAAGATATCATTATAGGCTCTAAAAAATATTAAAAACATTTTTAAAAATTAAATTTGTTGAAAATGGCACTGTTGGAAAAACGCACTATTATGAAGTACGAGTTTTTACGTGGAACTACGGCATCGCAGACCGCGCGAAACATCAATAGAGTATTTGGCTCTAGTGTTACTACGTAGCAGACAGTGTCAAATCGGTTCTCCAAATTTCGTACTATTAACTTCGACCTCACAAATGAGACACGTGGTCGCCCAGAATGAAGGGTCAATAATGACGAAATAAAGGTCACCGTTGAATCTCACCCATCTCAGAGTGCCTATGAATTATTGTTGAAGTTTGGATAAAATAATTACTGAAGTTTGCATAAAATAATTCTTTATACAAAAAATTTATATATGAATATACCGGGTGTCCTAAAAAGGACTGACTGATTTTAAAATTCAATAACTTCCAAACGGTGAGAGATATTTAAAAAATTCTTGCAGGAGGGTTATGCATGAGGTCATAAGTTTTTTACAGTGATTTTCGATTTTAGTTCGAATTACAAACAATAGATGGCGCTGCGATCAATAGACGCTAAATTCAGCCTCGATTTTTGGTCCTTCGGGACCCACTCAATACATTTTAATCTCCTTTTTCCACATAGAAGAAGAGATCGGCCAAAAAATAGAGCCTGTATTTAGCGCCTATTGCTTACAGTGCCATCTAATGCTTGTAATTCGAAATATTGTTTGTAATTGTCGGATATGTAGCCACATCTGGGAAAAAAATCAGGAAATTTGATTGAAATGCATGTTTCCCATGCTTATCCGGCTATGCCCTTTGATATCAGTTTAATAGCCAAACCTCCTGCAAAACTAAAAGCTCTAATTCAAAAGAAAATTGATCCCATATCTAATAAGGAAATTGCAGATGTTTATTCTATCCCATTTCAAAGGGAAAAACAGAAGGAGTTAAGCTACATAGGTATGACCACTCGAAAATTTAAAGAAAGATTGGGGGAGCACATGAGAGATATCAAGTTTAACCGACCATCTACAGCACTTTCCAGATTAAATCATCGCCAAAATTTAAAAATAGATTTCGAAAACGCAAAAGTTATTATACCTACATCAGATTATTATGCTTTTAGAATTAGGGAATCATTGGAGATTTTAAGTAAAGAAAATAGTGTATGTAACGATGTTTTATCCTATGATATACCTCATATTTGGTTTAATATTTTAAAAATAACACCTCAGCATCGGAACGAAGCAACTTCACCCCGAACAAATAATAGACTGATCCTTTTTCCCAGACTGGTGTATAACTAGCTCAGTGAATGCGACATTCCAGCGAAAGTATCCTTTGAAAATGATCGCGTTTGCGATCGAAAGATCTCAGGAATCATCTTTTTCTGTTTCATATGATTTTTAACATCAATGGTTTTTAAAGACCAGTGCATTTTTTAACGAAATATTTTAATAAAAATTTTATGCACCTTTTTAGTAAACAGTTTTTAATTTTGGTTATTTTAACCATAGGTGCCAAGTTGCCACTAATCCTCCGTAATATGTAGGTTAATTTAACCCTGGTTTTATACAATTCACACCAGGATTTTTTTGTCAGCGATGAAATTAAATAAGTTCCACTTAGAAAACTGGAATTAAATAAATAAAGATTCATCAAATATATTTTCTGGTTCGAAACGTTGTTAAACTGGGTCAATTTAATCCACGTATTACGGAAGATTAGTGGGAGCTTGGCATCTCTGTTTTAACGCAAGGTGAACTTGTCATTCCACTCTGAGCTCATTCTGAGTTCTATGTTTTTCAGTTAGAGTCATTTCAAATTTTAGAAAATCGGATATATAGTTTAATTACAGGAACAGTTAAAAGTTTTCCGTTACATTACGTCCAAGGGAAAAAATTATTTCAAGTGCATTTTAATGATGTTAAAGCCTTTCAAACAGAATGAAATTGATATGCTCCTATGAAATGCACTAAAATATACATTCTCTACGATATGCGGTGCAAAAAATATTTATAAAACTAGTTATAGTACGAACGCACCTCATTTGCCACGCTTGACGTGCAATTTTCAACTTGTTTTCTTTGGTCGCAAGCATGTCAAAACAATTTGGTCACCCTATTATGAAAAAAAGCTTTAAATTCCCTAGACCTTATACTAACATTTAGTCTTTAAAGTTTACTTTTTGACAAAATGGCGTTCACTTAAACAAAAATGTTCACTTTTTCGCATTTTTTAGGTGCGTAATTATATAAATTCGTGGGACCTGTAGTCGTCGTCTGGTCTATCCGTCTGTCCACATATAACAGCGCAAAAACTACCCTACCGAATGGTTTGAAGTTTAATATACAGAATCGTTGCAGAATTGTGTCGAGTCATTTCCAATTTTATGAAAATCAAACAAGTAATATAAAAATTTTGTTTTTAAAGTCAATTCCTACTTAGGCCATCAAAGAAAAATTTAATGTAATCCCTTAAGCTAATATTAGTTTTTGTTTCATTAAAATATCTCAATTTGTTGATTTTCTATAAGCAAGTAGGTTTACAATGGAACTCTATGGGAATTTGGTGAAATATAAGAGATATCGCCAAGTTGGCGTCACTTTTGGCGACTCATTTAGGCCGCCATATTTGGCTATATATCGCCAAGTTGACGACAAACTTGGCGGTATTTGGCGACAGAACAGGGTCCTCCCTATGGTAACCCCTTATTGAAAAAAACTTTCATTGATCTTCAATAACCAATGGCCGCCATTTTGTTTCCCATGCAAAACTTAAATTAATTAATTAAAATTTAATTAATGAATTAATATTTGAAAAAACTGTATTAACATCAATTGTCATTCAGTACAAGTTAAAAAAAATTATTTCAACTTGATAGGATGAATAATGAGTATTTTATTAACGATTGAAAATTTGAACAAGATAAATATATAAATAAATAAATATAGGGAGAGTGTGAGCTAATAGTAGTAATTGAATCAAAACTTAAAAAGGTATTAATAAAAGTTTTCTTCATTCTATTGAATCCTATCATGTGCAATTAAATCAATGATATCCCATGGTAGTTCATGATTCTAGGTTGCCATGGTGATGACGTCCTATTTAAGGGGCTGTCCATAAATGGTGTCACACTTTTTTCAATATTTTTTACCCCCCCCCCTTCACCCCCTTTGTCACAAAGTGTCACACTTAACCATATCTCCTCCCCCCCCCTTGTCACATGTCACGCTATATTACAAAGCACTACGTTATAGATTATATTTCAGATTTTATTTTTAAACTTTAATTATGTGTTTTAATGTCATTTGTGAGCATAACAATAAAAATGATTCATGTACTTATTTTGTATCAAATAAGACTAAGGTTTACAACAAAAAACATAGTTAATATACAATACTAATAAAGTATTAATATGAAAGAGCAATTGAAAACAGTAGTATTTTGGAATTTGAAATGGAATTTAATATATTTGGATTTTAAATCATATCTTCACTTTATCAACATAAAATACTTTAATTTCAAAATAACTTCCAAATTTAATCTGCTTATTTTTAATGCTTTTATTTTAACCAAAATGTGTGGTGTCACATTTCTTCTTATTCCCTCCCACCCCCTTGTCACAAATTGTCACTATTTCACGAGCCCTCCGAGAAAAAGTTAGGCCCGTTTGGAAAACGGGGTTTCGAGAAAACAAGTTTAAAATTTTATAATAGCATCATGTTCAACGAGGGGCGTTACATTCGTTGATCAAAAGATATTGTAAAGAATTGGAATATCATGAAGCCGATTTAGGGCAGCAATCTACGTACTTGAGGGATGCAAAGAATGAATATATATATATATATATATATATATATATATTTTTTTTTTTTTTTTTTTTTTTTTTTTTTTTTAATCGAAAAATTTGATCGAAAGGAATAGAACGTTCCCTTAACAACTTGCCTTGTTTAACATTTGTAAAGTAACACCATGATACCACGCCGGATATGTCGTTCACGCTTCCGATTTACTGTAAAACCTCCCTAAAGCAACCACCTTCCGTTAACATAAAAATTGGTTGCTCCGAGAGGTGGTCTCTTAATGGAGGTCATGTCTAAATCTTGATTTTAACTGTTGAAAAAAGGTAACAATTAATGTCACTAAAATTTATTTTTCATATTAGAAAAAAAGAATATGAAAATTTAAGTATCAAAACAAAAGTTAATTACATAAATTAATTACTGCAGAATTTAGAAAATGAATACATTGACGTTTGCTTTGATTTTACGGTTTTATCTTCGATAACTTTCATTTCCAAGTCCTTTCGAAGTTCAGTAAATAAATGCAATTTTTATTGGAAGGGAACAAATTATGACGAATCCATTAATTTATCTATTTTTTGGAGAGTTTCCTGACATAATAGGGCAGGGGAGTTTATTGACCGTCATTCTTAATTTGTCATTAGAGTTAAATTCATTGCCTAAAAAGGCACAAAGGGGTTTAAACACTTAAAAATTACCAGAATAAAAAAATTCTAAACTTAGTTTAGATGTTTTCTGAATAATACGCTTCTCTGGAATTATTTTTCTAATAAAACCTCCTTCAATCGACCAGGAAAAAACGGAATTTGTTTCATTTTCTTCAAAGAAATGGATCGCTCATGGAGGGAGTTCAACTGGGATGGTCTCTTAATGGAGGTAAAATTAGTATTGAGCCTATGGGAATAAATTTCGTTCCATGATAAAGTGGTCGTTCAGGGAGGTGGTCGCACAAGGAGGTTTCACTCTATTTAATTATTTATCATTTTATTCACAAGATATATGTTAGGTATTGTGTTATTTAGGTATGTATCAGTTTTAGTTAGTTGTCCATTATTAGTCTTTTGTTATAGCAGACTAGTAGTTTCTATTTATAGCAAATGAATTAAAATTTCATAAAATAAATAATTCCTTCAGTATGATAATAATTATTATAAATGAAAAAATATTTTTAAAAAACTTGCAGAATATTTTTGCAATATCTCACAAATTCTTAAGAATTAAAATATTCAAATTATGCTAATAAAATCCCAGAAATCGAAACGCATCATCTTCTATCATATGCAAAACAAATTAATTATATAAATCATTCTATCTCGAAACAGGAAACGTTCATCAAAATAACATATTAATTTGTAATCAAGTAATCAAATATTCAATTTCTTGTTCCATATGACTTTGGTTCTTTCTTTCTTGGACTTTATTAAGCAAAATGTAATAGCATTTTCTTTTTGCCGAACAGAAATAACTGTAAAAGGCAGTTCCTGTCATAGACATTTTATAAAACCCTATTAAATATGCATAGCATTTGAATAATTAAGATTGAAATATACATATGTAATACATAATATTTATTTTAAAAAATTTTATTACTGGATTTTTAAAAACAGGATTTACTGATTTTACTGATATTTTCCTGATAGTTTATATTAGTTGTTTAATTATTTCATATATTTTATTCATGTACAGTGTCATTTCAGGTTTAGTTTTTGTATAAAATTTTCAATATTTTACTACATCTTTTTAATCTATCAAAAAGTACACTTTTGATTAACCTGTTAAAATTACTTTTTTAATTGTCTTTGAAGTAAAATACAGCAATTTTGTAAGTTCTTTGCAATTTCGCTAAACAAGTCAGTAACTAATTACTTTTCAATTAAACTGATAATTTTTTAGAGTAACTAGTCATTTTTAAGTAGTGTAAACAGATAACATAGCGACTACATACGATTCAAACACATTTAGTGCAAACTCGTATTATAGGTAAGTGTAACTTTAAATCGTTTAGTAATACTTTAGTATTAATATAGTATAAAAATATGAATTTGAAATATTTTTACGTAGTTTACTAGAGGTAAAATACGAATATTATATTTTTATTTGATAAGATTTTTTTTGAGTAATGTCGATTTTTTTTTCATTTAATTTTCTTAATTTAAATATCCTTTAAATGTGTTCATTTAAAGTATATTTTAAATGCGAATAATTATTTATAAACAACTTTATAAATTCAGTTTTATTTAACTTTATTCAACTTTAAAAAATAAATTCTGAGTATTTTTGAATGAATGAGAAAAGTAATTGTTATTTATTTTGAAATTCGAAAATATTTTTGTATTTGTTAATTAAATTAGAAATCTTAATTTATAGAATTTTTGGATTTTCATTTTAAAAATAAATCCGGATTTATTATTAATAGAACCAATACGCATGCGTGCTAGGAATGAACGGAATTTCTCCCTCTTTTTTAGACGTTCGGGGAGAATTCACGGATAAAACATGTTTACTAGGAGTACGGAAACTATTCGATAAAAAAGGAGTACGGAAATTATTTGTTAAAAAATGAGGAATAATTTAGTGTATATTGACGAGTTTTTCTGACAGTATAAGGCGTTAACATTTAGTATTTTCAAATAAAGAAAATTTGGAATCCACGCGATTCTCTTTAGTGCCATTGCGTTGTTTTGCAAGTTACATTTTATATAGTATTTAAAGAATTTCTAGTGATCTGGAGAGAGTGTTTACATTGGTTCCAGTAAACTGTTTGAGCAGTCATTTTTTAGGTGCGTTCATAATTATATAAATACCCAGCACCTATAGTCGTCGTCTGGGCCGTCCGTCTGTCTGTCCGCATATAACAGCTCAAAAACTACCCTACCGAATGGTTTAAAATTTAATATATATAATCGTTGCAGAATTTTGTCAAGGCATTTCAAATTTTATGAAAATCGAGTCAAAACTTAAAAAGATAATAATAAAAGTTTTCTTCGTTCTATTCAATCCTTTCATACCTAATTAATTCATTGATATCCCATGATAGGTAATGATTATAGATTTCCATGGTGATGATGTCCTATTTAAGTTGGAATCCTATTATTTCCGTATTACTGCATTCAATATACATAATCGTAATAAATTTTGTACTCATACATTTTTGCATAACTATGCAACAGCTATTGCACCAAGATCTGAATATTTATAAAACTAGTTATAGTACGAACTCACCTCATTTACCACGTTTGACGTACAATTTCCTACTTGTTTACTATTGCGTTTAAATAAATGTATTTTTTATCTTATATTTTTTGCTACTCACATAAAGGACATACCCGAAGGGTAGGGCACAAATTTAATAATGGAAAATCTTTATTTATAAACACGGAAAAAAAATTAGACCATAATTTTAACACGTTCACTACCATGAGCATCACCGGTGGGTCCCGAAATTTCTTCATTCTGTTCCGTGAGCATCACCCGTGGGTCACAGGTAACTTTCCATATAATTTTAAATAAAAATCGTGGGCAGGTCAGCAATGACTTTATATTTGTATGTGGCACTCTGGAATAACTGTAACTTACAATGTTTTTCGAACTCACCCCGAATTATGTATACTGTATTAATTTTACAACAAATAAACCCTTTAAAAACACTTTAATTAGTCTTTTTAAGTTTGGCACCCTAGTGATCATTTTACATTCCTACGGGGCAGCGAACTTGTTAAGGATTTTGGCTTTTGCCATTCAGTAGTCCTAAAAACTAAGAATGAAAGTTATTTAAACATTGAGTTTAAGGTGACACATTGCAGGTTTAGTTTTTTTATATATATAAAGTTTTAAATGGTTTATTGCTTTCGATCAAAAATCTTTTTTTTATTTATCTATGGTATTTATTTAAAAAACAGCTGCCTTCAAAATTGAAATATTTCAGGCTATTTTTAAGGTATTTTCTAAATTTTGATGAAATAGGAAAATACATAATTTAATTTTTTAGAAATAAATTGATTATTTATAGAATAACTAGTAATATTTAAACAGAAAACATAGAGATGGTATACGATTCAGTCACATTAACATCTATATACAACATTAAATTCTTCAAAAGTAAGTTCCCATTTTAAAATAAGTAGTATTTCATACAAAGTCTACCTAAAATTAAACTGCTCTTTACGGACATATTCTTTTATGATAACATTTTATAAAGTAAATACTGAAAAGATCGCATTACAACCCGACCCGATCCCGGAAATTTTATCCTAAGTCAGTTCGAAATCCGATTTGAACACAACACACTTCATTTTAAAACCGAAACGAGCCCGAAATTGAATAAAATTAATTCATTATTTTAATAAATATATATAAAAGTTGTCTACAATTATATCTCTAATACCAATTTTATCTTTTATGTCGAAAAATGAACATATATACATCCATTAAGGATCAAATATATATTTTTTTTTCATCCAAAATAATATTCTAGACTTTTATGAATAATCGTTCAACCCGAACCCGACCCACAACAGTCACACCTTCACAGGAAATCGACCCGAACACGAAACTGTTAAATTAACCTGAACCGAATCCGAACCTTAACGAAAACAATTAAGATCAACCCGACCTGACTCGAGATTTGGCTTCTGTAAGTCAGATAAAATCGGATTACCTAACCGGATTCAGGACACTACTTCAGTCAGTATAAAAATAATTATCGTTACCGCAAAAAATTTAAAAACATTAAATCAAAAATTTTGTAAAATATTTTAGCAATTCGCTTCTTCCCCATATTAGAACGACCATAGCGATCATTTTGGTCGCTACCAAATAAAATTATTTCCATTCGAACAAAAAATTTCTTTTTAAAATAAATTAAATATGTTCCACAGAGAAATAAGTTAAATAGTTTTAAATAAAAACTATGGTACACAATATTTTTATAACACTAAGTAACATTTCAGGTCGGTCTAGTGTAAAAATGAAAATATTCAAATTATGCTGAAGACATTCTTGCAACAAATACGCATTATCTTCAATCGTAAAAGAAACAAAATTATTATGTACAATATTCAATCTAGGAATACTGCAACTTTTATCAAAGCAACATATTACTTTGTAATCAAATATTCAATTTCCTCTTCCAAAATAGGCCATTAATTTCTTTCTCTGAATTTACAAACAAAGTCTAGTAGCTTTTTCTTACAGATAGACACTAACAATATTAGGGGCAGAAAAATTCGTTTCGTAAAAGGGTGAAATAATTGATTGACACCAGAATTTTTAAACGATTTCATTAGGAACAAAAAAAAAAAAAAACTTTCTTTTCTACACTTCAGTGTTGCCAGATTGGGGATTTTGTCCCCATTTTGGGGGATTTTGTACCTCTAGGGGAATTTTTGGGGACTACAAACAATTTTGGGGAAAAAATACAATCCAGAAATCGGAAATATCAATCATTATTCTCCCGGATGTGGTTGTGTTTGTTGTTTACTACATTACAGTTCACACGTATCATAGATGCATCAGACTCTTTATAAGCTTAAGCTTTAAGCAGCTTAAACCTGCACGTGACTAAATCTGAAGGACTTATACAAAAAATTCTTTCGCCGTACTTAAAAAAATTTTTAATTTAAATATGTGAAAAGCAGATATTTTTCTCTGATGATATACAAAAGCACATCGATTGATACAGCGAAAATACTTTTCATTATGATCATAAACTTCAGTATACGGATGACAAAAAAAATTAAAACAGCTACCATCTAGGATTCATTCAAATTCCAACTGATAAGAGATTGTCTAAAGCTACGGAGCTAAATGTAACAATTGTCCAACATTGTTAGACAATACTTTTAAAAACAAATGTAAAATAACTTGTCACTGCAAAATATATCTCTCAATCTTATAATGTAACTACAGAATATGCATTCAGTCCAGTTTAAAAGTTTGTTTTTTGTAAATGGGGAATTTTTTCAAAAAAAGGCTTAATTTGGGGAAAATTTTTGAGCTTAAATTACTTAAATATTTTTTATAGAGGTAAATTGAAAATTTAAAAATTCCCTTTTTGAGTAAAAACTGAGTTGGGGACTTTTTCGGAAAAAAAAAAAAACACTGATTTGGGGAAATTTTCAGAAATTTTGGGGAAATTGACTTTTGACTATCTGGCAACACTGCTACACTTTCATTGTAAAAGCAAAAGTTTATTAAAATATTCTTGGAGCCATTCGTCAGTTTTGGAATTAAAATTAGATGGTCACGCTGTGTGACCACCGACATTGAAAGGGTTAAAGCCTACATTGCTTTAAGGTTTAAATTAATGACAGAGTCTCTATAGAAATTTAATCTTTTCAAATTTAACTGACAATAAAACCTTGTACTTGTCAAGTTGTATTCAACACAAACCAGAAATTTCTGTTTAAAGTCAAGCCAAATCGAAAAAAAAAAAAAAAAAGAAATCAGTTTTGGAATTAAAATTAGATAGTCATGCCGTGTGACCGCCTACCATGAAAGGGTTAAAGCCTACATTGCTTAAAGTTTAAACGAATGACAGAATCTCTGTAGGAAATTAATCTTTTCAAATTTAACTCACAATAAAACCTTGCACTTGTCAAGTTGTATTCAACCCAAACCAGAAATTTATGTTTAAAGTCAAGCCAAATCGAAAAAAAAAAAAAAAGAAAAAAAAACGAACCGACCAGCAAGGAAAAAAACTACGCCAACCTGATCTGACTAGAACCAGATCCGTGTAAAATCGGGTTAAGCGACCCGATGCAAGACTCTAACTGCAAGCCGCTCTTTAAACAATTCATAATCCAACGATGCCAATTTACGAAGATTGTTATTTACATTTTCCGCAATATTTTACTTGGAAGTAAAGTAGTAACAAATGGTTCTCTTTACCATATCTATATATATATATCGCTATCGTACGTGGCACAGAAATCGCGATTTTTTGTTAATTGTTTAATGGCAACGGCCGAATGAAACGCATCTCCTTGGTTATTGAACAGCATTTAATCATCACCATACCTATAAGAGGGGGTTACCATAGGTGGGACTCAGTTTTGTCGCCAAATGCCACCAAGTTTGCCGTCAGCTTGGCAATATATCGCCAAATTTGGCGACCAAAATCAGTAGCCAGAAGCGACGCCAACTTGGCGATATCTCTAATATTTCGCCAAATTCCTATGAACTTCCATTGTAAACCAATAGGGTTTACTTGCTTACAGAAAATCAACAAATTGAGATATTTTAGTGCAACAAAAACTAATATTAGCTTAAGGGATTATATTAATTATATTTAAGAGAGTCCAAGTAAATTAAATTATGAATAAAAGTAACATGATGCAATGCTTAGCATGCTTTCCCAAACATAAATTTTAAGGGAGACCAAATTGGTCGCCAAGGGCGGCTAGTTCTCTTTATAGTATTAGCTCTTTATAGTATAAGACTTTTCCTATCATTATGCCAACTGCCAATAGTTTGGGAACCGCTGCTTTAATCTTCTGATTTTTATCAGCTTGTAGTCAGAGTGATAGATAAATTCATTTTGCGCATAAAGAGATATTTTATCAGCATGATAACTGGATTGCGATAAAATTGGAAACAAGTGGATCAGCTTATAAGGCATTCAGCCTCAATATCAAACACAGCATCCTCACTTATGAAAGAGTTAACAAGGTGAGTAAATTAAATATTTTTTAAATATTAAACACATTTTTTAAAAAGTATAAAATATTTTTTTTAATCATGCAATGTTTATCTTGAAAATCACTCCTAATTTGATTATTGCAATTCAAGATTTTTTTCAAAACATTTCCGTTACAATCAGTGGCGGCTAGGGAATATCATTTTTGGAGGCACTATATGTATGACTGCCAAATTTGTTTTTTTCATACCAATATTTTTTAAAAGAAATTTTTGGTTGTTTAATGGCAGAACGTTCTGCTATAGTTTTAATAAAATATTTCTTTAAAAAATAGTGGTACGAAAAGAATAACTTTTGCAACCATGGATTTAGTGCCCTCTTAAAAGAAAAACTTAGTCACGAGCCGCCACTGTTAAAATTTAAGCTATTTTTTTAAGTTATCTTAATTTCTATTTTTTCCCATTCAACAGTGTAAAACTGAAAAATTGCGATGTTTAGAAGATTTAAAAAATGCAATAAAACCGTGAGAATCGGGTGTTGTAACTGGCAGTAGGATATCAGAGTTACTCAGAGATACGTTTGTAGCTCACTGGCCATCAGAGCTTGAGAGCTAATGTACGTGTGTATGTATGTATGTATGTACATAACGTGATAACTCTTGTTAGAAATATCCAATTTGCTTCAATTTTTATAAATAGGTTCATTCTGATAACGCGCTTCCCTGATTAGTCTTAGGGAGTTCATTGAATAAGTATAAAGGGGGAGAACATGGTTCTAATCCCCTTAATTTAGATAAATGGGGTCTTTGATGCAGAATTATCCGATTTGCTTCAAATTTGGTATACCGGTTCTTTCTGATGAGCCGCTTCCCCGATTAGATTTGGAGGTTCATTGGTTAAGTATAAAGGTGAGGAAAGGAGGACTAATTCCCATTAATTTAGATAAATGGGTTTTTCATGCAAATTATCCGATTTGCTTCAAATTTGGTATACCGGTTTATTCTGATAAGGCGCTTCCCTGATTAGATTTGGAGGTGGGGAACGGAGGACTAACCCCCCCCCCCCTTAATTTAGATAAATGGGTATTTCATGCAAATTATCCGATTTACTTCAAATTTGGTATAACGGTTTATTCTGATAAGTCGCTTCCCTTATTAGATTTGGAGGTTCATTGGTTAAGTATAAAAGTGGGGAGCTGAAGAATAATCCCCCTTAATTTAGATAAAGGGGTTTTTTCATGCAGAATTATCCGATTCGCTTCAAATGTGGTATACTGGTTTGTTCTGATAAGGCGCTTCTCTGATTATTTACCGTTTCACTCAAAGAGAGTGAGTTCTATTTTATGAATAATAGACATAAACAAGAGTATAATATACGATTAGTGTGAATAGCCTGTGAGCTCAATGCCATCAGTTTAACTTGGAAACATTTCTTTTTATTCATCTATTATATAGACAAATCCATAAATCTGAGCTGTTGTATGCAAGAAGATGTAAAATAGAGTTTAACATATATTTTTATATTAACTACAGCTATACTTTTATCTTCAATGACATCCTAAATCTTAGATAAGGAAATGCCCTCGATTTCCTACCTGACGTAATAATGACCTGAACTAGGAAGACTCTGAAATCAGCATATACTCTTCGGCAGTTTCAACAGAAATCTTATTTCGTTTCTGTAATTTTACATTTTCCAACATTGTTAAAAAGAGTAGATGACTTCGGTTTGTCAGGCTATTTGTCCGTGCTGTAAGTGACGTAAATGTATGCGTAAATACACCTGAATATGTATGAGCTTTGCATTTAAGATTAGGCACACTTTAGTTCATTACATTGTATGTATAAATTCTTATACAGGGATGCGCAAACAATATCGTAAGCGAATAATAAAAGCGAAATATTTAGGTGTCGCAAGTGGCAAATGACCTCAGCGTAACATTCACACACGTTTTTCCTTTAATATATAAACAATTCCATAAATGAGATTTGTTGTATGCAAGGCAAATGTAAAATGCGGATTAATATGTTTTATATTAACTACAGCTGTACTTTTATCTTCAATGATTTCCTAAACCTTGGATAAGGAAATACACGCGATTTCCGACCGGACGTAATACGATGACCTGAACTAGGAAGACTCTGAAATCAGCCATTACATTTCAGCAGTTTCGACAGAAATCTTATTTCGTTTCTTTAAGTGTACATTTTCCAATATCGTTAAGAAGTGTGGATGACTTCGGTTTGTCTGCCCGTCTGTCCGTGCTGTAACTGGCGTAATTATAGGTGTAAATATACCTGGATTACTATAAGCTTTGTATATGTTATTGAGCTATACCATAGAACATTTCCAATTGAAAATGAAGTTCGAAGAATTCATACTTCGTTTACAGGGACACACAAAAGAATTATGGCCGACAATCGCTGGAAGTGCGTTTTCAGATGCTGTATGCATTTAAGCTTAACCAGAGTTTAATACATTACGTGGTATGTATGAATTCTATAACTCATTTAAACAAGTACTTTTACTGACTGTATCGAAAATCCGATACTAATTTAACACACACTTTTTTTAATTCAGAGAATTTGCTTAATTATTGTAGAAGCCTTAGTATTTCGATTAAAAATAAAATATTAACAAGCGGGCAAGTGTGATCACAGATTGCACAGAGGGTATCGTTTAATATTTCTTCCAAAACACTTTAACCTTTTTCAAAATCTGCTAGTTCCACATTTCGCAACTGGGGGCTCACTCTATTCTATAGAAACCTCTATCTGAACGAAACTCCGTTTTACAAACTACCCGTAGATATATTAGTCGAAGGGATCGGGCCCATAGTACCCGAGATAGGTAGGCGCCTCCTAGCGGTAACAATTAGAACTATAATATGTACGGCTACGGTGCATAATATGAAAGAGTGGTCAAAGGAGTATCAGCAAAAGTTAAAAAAGTGCATCCCGGGTGAAAAGGGTGGAGGTTAGAAAAATTGCTAAAAATATAAAAGTTAGAGCCCGGAAGGGTAAATGTTATAAGACTTTTTGAAAATTTTATGATTTTTCGTGTGATCACAAGTGTTCTGTTATAAGTATGCAAAATTTCACATCTCCAACTTAATTAGAGGCTGAGTTAGAAAGATTGCCTAAAATACACAAGTTAGAACCCAGGGGGGGGGGGGTAAATATAAGACTTTTTCAAAATTTTAGGATTTGTCGTTTGATGTGAGGTGTTCAGCTATAAGAATCCAAAATTTCAAGTCTCCAACATATATAGTTTCTGAGAACGGGCTCTGTGACAGACAGACAGAGGAGCGAGACGAATAGGGTTTCGTCAGATGAACGAAACCCTAAAAATTGCTAACTGAGTAAAATGAGTTTAAACATTTCACTTACACATAAATGATATTGAATTTCATCTTTATGACTTAAGTATACCTCCTTTATTATTTATCGAATCGTTTCGAAATTTAGACCGAGTGTCCTAAGAATAAATGCTATTGCAAATATTAAAATAAAAATCTGAAATTCGAAGTTTTTATCTTTTTTTATCAAATTGACAGGTACTGAGTTCCCTTAAGAGTGGATACCCTGTACATTTTTAGCATTACGTTATAACTGGAAGTTTTCCCGTCTGTATCTATACAGAAATTTTATTTAAATAAATTTCAAATTTAATTTATTTCTTTAAAAAATTCTGATTAATTTTCTGCCTTATACAACTTATAATGCTATACATATCTATGTACCATCAAACATTTATTTCGAATTTCCAAACTAATTGGATGCGCCAATCGCAAAACTTTCTTCTATCTCATACATCTTAATATTTCAAAAAGTAGTTACACATGTTAATGCTTTAATATGTCTAGTTCAATCATATATCAATTTTGATTTATTAAAATCAATAGTTTTTGGTTATTCTGTTGTACATCAGTTGTTTGCGAATAGCCGGCTTAGCAGGACGCGAGATACCGTCGCTGCACGAGCGGCCGATGGACAATACAACTACGAAAAATCGGGAAAATTATAGAAATATCGCTATCACAGAGCCCCTTTTCTGTGAAATATTTCATAATTCAAGGAAAACCTGTTAGTCATAGACAAAAACATATACAAAAAATTTGGTTCAATTCTATGTATAACTTCATGCACTTTTCGATGGTGCAAGAATGAAAATGGCACAAAACTCGCTATGACAGCAGCCCCTTCCGTCAGAATGTTTCCATATTGAAGAAGAACCTGCTTGCCATAGCTAAAAACTTGCACAAAAAATTGGTTCAATTCTATGCATAACTTCATACACTTTTCCATGGTACAGTGGCGACATACAATCAGACGGACAGACAGACATTTTGTATAAACATGTTTTTTTTAGGATCTCTCACCCCCTAAACCGCGTAAATTCGCCAAAAACCGGAAGTCGAAAAAAATTTCGATAGCAATACTTTCTTCTATTGAATAGAAGAAAGTAAAAAAGGTACATTTCCAGTAAATTTTCATGAAATATATATTTCAAACTGTATTTCGAAACATTTCCCCTGACAGTTGAATAATCTGATTTACAAGTGTAAAAGAGTCGGAAATTAGATTGAATTCTTTAAAGACTGGTGTGAAATATAATCCTCAGATAAAAGATTTTATAGGAATAAAAAGAAAAATAGAAATCTCTAAATATAGGGTATCAGCTAAAGTGTGAACGAATTTCTTTTTAGAAAAATATGTTTGAATAAATTATTTTCATTACAAAGTTTATTTTATTGTAATTATTCTATTACGTTATGTAATCATTAATTTTATATTTTATTAACATATCACCATAGATAGTAAAAATTCATTATTTTTGTAAGTAAGCTATTAATTATAAGAGATATTTCGATTTATATTTATTAGTTTATAATATTTATTATTATATCAATTTATTATTGCACTAATTTCAATTTATCTTTGCAATTAAATACTTTATAAAAATGAAAAGAACATACAGCAAGTAAGATTTTCTTCAAAAATTTTATCAGTTTCTTTATAAATTCAGTAAAAAAAGTAATTTAATTAATTTATTTAAATATAGTGTAAGACTATGAAATCAAATAACTATTAATGAATAAAATTAAACAGTTTATTTCTTTTCAAAACATTAAAATGCATCTCTGATATTTATCAATCTATAATTTATTTAAGTAAATTTGCAAATAAGAAATTAAACAATAGATAATTTAATCAAATAAAAACAATTTATAACTTTACCATATTTTAAAGTTACTCAAATTTATGTCAAAGAACTTCTTAAAAATACCATGGAAATAAAGAAATTTGCAATTGTAAAAAATACGCTCTGCCACTTTGAAAGCAGGAGCAGGGCACAGAAGCAGGGCACAGAAGCAGGGACACAGAGTTGGAGCACGGGAGTCCTGCTACGTGTTCTTTTGTGCTTGGTGAAGAAAAATAAACTTCCTTCGAGAGGCTTTATTGATTTGTTTATTTTTATGGTGTTTTGAAGATGTTCTTTTGACCTTATTGTATCGCATCAGCTTGTTAAATTTTTAATGTTAAAATTTATTTACAGTTACTTCTGTCAAACTGGAAACTGCCTCAAAAGGAAAACCTCTTTTTTTTTAACCATTTGGAAAAATGGTTATTGTTCTCGTCAGGGTAGGAAATCAAAAGCATATCTGAACGTTTTCATTGGTTTAATCCGCAATTTATTCGTTATCTGATTAGTATATACAGTAATCTGTACTTCCCTTTGGTTTCAACAACGATGGACAACAGAGTGTTGCCACTATGACAAAAAAATAATAAAAACTACAAAAAATAAAAAAATAAAAATCAGAAACAAATTGAGATACAGCTTTCAAACAAATTGCATTTAAAAGTACATTTTTTTTCTCTATCCTACGGTATAAAAAGTAATATTGTCGGATGTTTAGAAGTTTAAGAATGAAATTTTATTTCAAATTGGTCGTGAGATTTTTTGGAAATCGGATGATAGAAAAGCCTTTTCCCGAACAGCCAATGAAATGCTTGGCTATTACGTAAGCTTCATAGGCAATCTGACGAGTCGCCGGCGATTTTTCTTGCTTGCAATTTTTACGCGTAATAACACTATTAATCTTTAATTCATGGCGTACGTAATGTATGACCAGCTCCGTAGAAGTTTAAAAATTTACAGTACCGAAAATTGTAAAACTGAAATTTCTTTTAAAATTTGTTCATGATGGGTCCAGGAATGTTATCGTTTAATCCATGGTGTACGTAATGTATGATCAACTCCGTGCGATTTTTTATGTCTTAAATTTTAGTCTTTGAAAAAATCATTTTCCAAATGGTCGTTGTAATTTGTTAAATTGCTTTTTTTATCTTTTTTTTTTTTTTTTTTAGCGAAAAGAATATTCTCGAATTATACATTAAAAAAGGAAAAACTGTCTAAAATGGAGTTTCTTTACGGTCACTTGCTGTTACGTCATAAAGCTTTACTGTTATTATCAAAATTTTCTTTGGATTTCCGAAAATAATTATATTAATCTACATCTCAAATAAATTACTGTTACAGACCTATATTTGAAGACATTTATTGAAAGACCGTACTCTTACGTCTCAAATGCCGCAATCAATTAAAAAAATAATCGCAGTTAACCCCTTGAAAAACAATTTTCAAAAAAGTTCGTTTTTCCGAAAAAAGATTTTCTCCCTTATGGCAATGCCACTTCAGGGCGCAATTTTAGAGGTATGGACAAACAAAAACTATTTTCTTAAAGCTGAAACCTTCTTCTAATAGATGGCGCAATTGGTTTTAAAAAATATTAATTTTAACCCTTTGAAATAAACCGGCGAACGTTGATCACTTTGCGCCTCACGGAGACAATATTTTTTCCACGCTAACAGTAACTAAAGGTTCGTATTTCAACACAATCTTTTTAGAACATCTCAATAGAACAGATTTGCATTACCTACAAAACTTTTAAAACGTTCGGACCAGTAGAAATGCATTTTTCAAAATTAAATGCGTGAAAAATTCGACAAAATCGGTAAAAACCTGAGTGTTTGTCGTGGTTTTGTTCGTTTTTGTCGCGCATTAACTCCAAAAATCAAATTACGCAGAAAATAAATACCAAATAGCAGTTATTTTCAATTCAATATTTTTTTCATTAAAAAATATAAATTCAGATAAAATGGACTAAAGATATAAAATCATACAAATTTGGGGTTAATTTAAGGGTCATTCATCACGGATCCGGGCAACTCCGGGCGAGTCAGCAAGTTTCAAATAAATTGCTACTAAAGACATTTGTTTTAAAATCTATTACGAAATCCAACCCCCCCCCCCCGCCCTGTCGCAGTTAAAAAATATGATTTATAAATTTAAAGGAGGGGGAAAAATTAGATTGAATTCTTTGAAGACGAGTTTAAAATATAATGTCCAGATAACATGAAATGAAATTTCTTTACGGTCACTAGCTGTTGCATCATACAAAGCTTTATTAGTATTATCAAAATTTTCTTTGGGTTTGTGAAAATAAATAAAGATATATTTCCATTTGTTTTAAAATCGATTACGAAATCCAATCCCCCCCCCCCTCGTCGCAGTTAAATAATATGATTTACAAATTTAAAGAAGGGGGGGAAATTAGATTGAATTCTTTGAAGACGAGTGTAAAACATAATGTCCAAATAATCTAAAATGGAACTTCTTTACAGTGTCTTGCTGTTACGTCATACGAAGCTTTATTGTTTTTATCAAAATTTTCTTAGGATTTCTGAAAATAAAGAATGATATATTTCAAATAAATTACTACTAAGACATTGATTTTAAAACCTATTACGAATCTTTTCACCCGTGGCAGTTAAATAATATGATTTACAAGTTTAAAGGAGGGGAAAATTAGATTGAATTCTTTGAAGACGACTGCACAGTATAATGTCCAGATTGGAGTACAGAAAGTAATAGAAATCTTTTACACTGGTTGTAAGTGGAAAAGTGAAATAATTTTTTTTAAATAATGACCTTGAGTTACAAAAATACTCTAAATTATAACTGAATTATGAAAATTTATCAAAAATTATAAATACAATTAAATTATATACCTATGTACCTATTACAGTCCTTCAGGGTAACTTTGATCCATGGGGTGTAACTTTGCACCACCTCCTAATTTTCAATATTTTTGACTCCAAAAGACTAAATAAACTCCAGAGCTATGCTCTGTTGGCAAGGTTCTCGGCTGGGATTTCAACTCTTTATTTTAGAAAATAAATTAGCAACATTAAGCGTAATTAATTGCATCATCTAACTATTTTTGTGAAGTATTGTTTTCAAGTTAATTTTGAATGCTGTTTTGAAGTTGTTGTAATCCAATTAAATTTTCATAGTCAGTAACAATATACTCATTTATCAGACATAGTATTATCTAAATGTTGTAAATGTGTTAATATTTTGTGATTATTTATTTATTAATAGTTAATAAAATGCAAAATAAGAAGGCACTAACATTTTTTCACATTTTCAGGCAAACATTGAGTCGGCTCAAAGTTAGACTGATGTTTATAAATTACTGATTATAGGTGCTACTGTCAAAAATTTCCCATATTTGCACGTGTATCTTATATAAATGCCGAAAGCGTGCATTAGATATAACATGTAAATATTTTCACAAATATGTGTAAAATACATAAAATTCATTTAAAGGCGTTATTCGGAAAGGAGCTACTCAAATTTGACATTTCGTACATTCGACATTTTTTATTCTTGTTTGAATAATACTAGTGCTAGTATGTATTACTGCAACTATGGCTATATTATTGAGTTAAAACATTGAAAATTGTTTTTCACTGCATTTTTATGTTTTATATGCACAATAAACAGTTTTTTTTTTATACTTCTAAATATTCATGGTGCTCTTCTTCCACTTTTCTTATGCGTAATATTTGTTGTAATATCATAAATTATACAAATCTTGTGATGTTGGGAAATGTAAATTCGGAGTCTTTACATATCTGAAAGCATTTTTTGGGGTACAAAGTTTCCCTAACTATAACACTTTTTTTATAATGAATTATTTTAGTTAATATTTATCATATGGTGCAAAGTTACCCTACATGGCTGGGTAACTTTGAACCACGTTAAAAATTCATTTTTTATTGCTTTTTTCATTATTATTCTTTAATTTTTGATAGTCATACAATAATTTATGATCATTTCTTCTCTTTTATGCCCAAGTTGCAACAATATTCTTAAAATAAGAGTGTGGCATATGAAAATAGAGAAAATGCGGATCAAAGTTACCCTGAATGACTGTAATATTAATACACAATTAGAAACATTATGAATGTACCGGGTGTCCCAAAAAGGACTGACTAATTTTAAAATTCAATAACTTGCAAACGGTGACAGATATTTAAAAAATTCTTGCAGGAGGGTTATGCATAAGGTCAAAAGTTTTATTACAGTGATTTTTGATTTTAGTTCGAATTACAAACAATAGATGGCGCTGTAAGCAATAGTCGCTAAATACAGGCTCGATTTCTGGTCCTTTCTCTTGTTCCATGCTGAAAAAGGAGATGGAAATGTATTATCCGGGCCACAAAGTACCAAAAATCGAACCTGGATTAAGCGTCTATTGATCGCAGCGCCATCTATTGTTTGTAATTCGAACTAAAATTGAAAATCACTGTAAAAAAACTTTTGACCTTATGCATAACCCTCCTGCAAGAATTTTTTAAATATCTGTCACCGTTTGCAAGTTATTGAATTTTAAAATCAGTCAGTCCTTTCTGGGACACCCGGTATATAGTCTGCGATAGGGCATTACAAAAGAAATACTTGTAACCACTGGTGTAACTTGTTTATAAAGTTGAGGAAATGGGTCCAAGAAATTTGCTTATTGAAGCTAAATTTTCATTAACCGAGTTTAATTAGTTGTCTATTGAGTTTTATTATTTTTTCTGCTCAGAAAATGCTGCATTTTTTATTCATTTTGCAATATTTTATTATGACTAAGAAAAGCAATAGAAGAAAATCACGTTTGCGTTTAAGGTCGGAACTTCCATATTTTTATTTATTTTCTAATTTTCTAACATTCGGCACGTCATTTTTGGTGAGAACGCTATACTTCGAGGGTAACACTGAAACATTTGTGACAGAAGCAGATGATATGCGCCTATAAATATATGGTCGGATATTTAAATTTTAACTCTTTTATATTAGCAGACGATAATTTGCTGCAACATTTGCAATTTACATATCGTAGAATAAATTTTCAAACAAAAGAAAATAACACTAAAGTATTATCGAGCAAAGATGGACTAAATCAAGAAGGATGCCCTCACCGTCTACTATTAGCATATGGAAACGAAGATCCCTTTCATGTTACTGTATTCAGATGAGTTACAGAATATTGAAGAAGTCGAAATTCTCTCCTGGATCAACAATACACAGGAGAACTTTTGTCAGATGTAGTCCCGAAAAATGTGTTGGTTCAATGATGTGCACTGCATTTACCTAATGATAAAGTATTGTTGCCAGATTAGGGACTTTTTTGTCCCCAGATTGTTGATTGTCACCGCTTTTTCGAAAAAGAAATATTCGACCTATTTAAAAATAGATTAAAAATTCTGGAAAATAAGCGAATTATACTATTTTAAAAAAGTGGTGACAGTCAAATAATCTGGATGAAAAAAGTCCCCAATCTGGCAACACTGTGATAAAGAAGGAAATTACCATTGGATTCGCGTCTATACATAAAACTATTCATGAAGAACTGTAAATGAAAAAATTGTTTGTCTTTGGATTCATCTTAATTTAACAGAACGCCAAAAAGCTAAGTGTGTTAGAATCAGAAAATAAACCTTAAAATTTACTTAATGATGGTGGGAACCATACCATTTCTAAAATCATAACTAGCGGTGAGCTGATACATACCTTTAGTAGATGTACATACTTTTGTTTTGACGTTACAACGCGTCAAAAACATAAAGTCTTTTAAGATGCCCTCAACCCCTTAACTGTTTTGCCTGAGTGCTGCTGTAACAAAAAGAATTTGCTATCATTGTTACTAAAAGCTTTTGGACACCACTTAATTTTAACTGTAATCTTTGGTTTGTTAAGTGGCATACGTTTTTCGATTGAACAAAATATTTTAGTAAAAAAAAAAAAGCGGTGTCGGTTCCTTATTTTTAATTTATTGTGTCAAAAAAAGCTACACTTAAGGGGTTAAACCAACAAAGATGAAAAGACAACGAACAATAAAAAAAATAATGTATGCCGCGATCTTCTGACGTACAGTGTTGCTTCCCCATCCCTGACAAGCCCGTGTTAATACGTTCACTAAGCTCCAGGTTTCACGGCAATATCAGCAATATTTAAAATAATATAATTCTGTTGATTTAATGGATTTTTAATACATTGAACAATGATGAATACTCTCAAGGATTACATTCATATTTTTAATTAAGTTTTTTTATATAATGTTGAAAGAATCATATTTTTTTAGAATTTAAACAAAAGGCAGAGAATACAACATTACAATTTTGCCCTTTTGCAAGACTGTCAGAGGGTTATAGCCATAAAGCTGGAGAGACAGAAGACAATTACAGCTAACTGGTACACCACTAAATGGCTATCAAAAGTTCCTCAAGAGGTAAATGTAGGGGAACTCATGCTTCATTGTAACAAAGCACCTTCTCTTTCAAGAAAGATTATAGTCGAATTTCTCGAACAAAACATCAAAGTGACAGAACATTTACCCTATTCTGTTGATGTGTGACTATTGGCTATTTTTTAACATAAAAAATTACATTGTCGTAGTTTTCATTACAAAGATGACATTGATAAATATATAAATGCATATTTTTCATCTATTTTAGGAAATGGATGATTTGAGGCCATCAATCTTTGGCAAATTCGCGTACAAAAGTGCATTGATCTTGGAGGGAACTACTTCGAACATTCCTAAAATTTGGTAAGTTTAAGGGGTTGTACTTATATAACGATATCAACTTTTTGGTAATTCTGGACCCCCTCCCCCCTTTCGATATCATCTGTTATCATCCCTCGATCCCCCACATTTTCCGTAATGATATCGTTATCAATGTCTAAAAATTCTTTTTATTTTTTTTCTTTTGTTTAGAGTGACATCCAAATATGGTTACATTTATTTTTCGCATACTCTATCGATTCAAATAAAGATAAGTCAACAAAATATCACTTTATTTATATGAAATAACTTTATATCAAATAACAAGAAATAGTTACTATTTAAAAGTATTTAATAATAGCTTTTTTTTATATAATGCATTCAATAATAACAATGTCTTCTTGCACATGCCCTCGCATGGGGGTTAGAAGGCAGACAGAATTTCTTATCAACAAAACAGGTGGACAACATTCTTTCTCTGTTATTTACTAGTAAACACAAGTATCATTTTAAACATAACTTGGAATATGTTCTTTCAAACATTGGATTATAAATGCATATACATATGCCAGATGAATAGAAAGGCCAAACGTTGGGGTATTCCATATTTTGGAATTAAATGTAATTTTATAATCATTTTATGATTTTAATAATAACTTTGCATTTTCATAAAAATAGATAATAGGCTAAAAAAGGATAACATATTATTTTGATGCAAATTCAAAACTCCCAGTCCTCCATGTTTTAATACCTTTTTGTGCAGGAAAACACAATGGTAAACCTACGAGTCAGCCGCTAAAATCGGGTTTTCCTGTGTTTTCCACCAAGATATGACTTGGCAGACCGATTGCGTTTTAATATACGAATCAAGATTTAACTAATCTAAGAATTTCATCCGTGAACTCGATGAGGTGATTGTCTGTGCTTCCGGCTCCCGATCTATCTGTAAAAAAAATAATACATTGTATAATGACTACACTCATGTCCAAAATTAAGGTCACAAATATAAAATCTGTGAAAACTGATGAACTATACACTGTGTTGCCACTAAATTTGGCACAGAGGTATATTATAATTGGAGAAAGAATATAGCAACATAACAGTATGGAAAAGATTTTAATTGTGAATTAATATACAGGGTATGTCAAAAAGTGTTAAATCATGAATTAGAGATAAAACATTTATCTCAGGAAAAGCCTGTCTAATATGGAGTATGACCACCGTGCACTGCTATACAAACCTCACAACGAGCTGTCATACTGTTTATGGGGGTTTAATAAATGTTTGTGGCAACAAAGCCCATTCTTCCAAAAGCGTGGCTTTTAACTCTTTTCGAGTCCTGGGAGGGTGGTCACGCTGTGCAATGACACTTACTGGACCATCCCAAACATGTTCAATAGGACTGAGGTCCGGAGAACTCGAAAGCCAATTCATACGGCGAATGTCCTCTTCTTCAAGAAAATCATCAACAATGTGAGCTCTGTGTGTCTTCGCATTATCGTCTTTAAACATGAAGGCCGGACCTACAGTACCCCAGAACAACCTCATATAGGTTTCAAGGACCTAATCCCTATAGCGATGTGCGTTGACAGTACCCGCATCGAAGACGTGCTGTGGTGTACGACTGCCCAGCATTATGCCACCCCAGACAAGGATTCATTTGCCACCAAATCTGTCGATTTCGTTTACGTAGGAGGGATGATAGCGAGCTCCACGTTCTCTCCAGATGAAGATTCGCCGAGAATCACTCTGCGTGGTAAATCTCGACTCATCGCTAAAAAGAACACATCCTTTCTTGTTGTGTCTAAGACTGATGGCTTCGGCTCCACAACAACCGCTTTCTCCTGTTGGATGCAGTGAAAGGGACACACACGACTGGACGCCTAATGTTAGAGATGGAATCCTTGAAGCCTATGTATATTTGTTCCGCAGTGCCCTAGGCCCGGACTTCTTGTTTATAGATGATAATGCGAAGACACACAGATTTCCCATTGTTGATGATTTTCTTGAAGAAGAGAATATTCGCCGTATGAATTGGCCCTCGAGGTCTCCGGACCTCAATCCTATTGAACATGTTTGGGATGGTCTAGGAAGAACCATTGCACAGCGTAACCCCCCCCCCCCCTCCCAGGACCCGCCAAGAGTAAAAGCCGCGCTTTTGGAAGAATGGGCTTTGTTGCCACAAACATTTATTAAACACTCATAAACAGTATGAGATGTCGTTGTGAGGCTTGTAAAGCAGTACATGGTGGCCACACTCTATATTAAATAGACTTTTCCCCAGATAAATGCTTTATCTCTGATTCATGATTTAATACTTTTTCATATACCCTGTATCTTAATTCAGAATTAAAATCTTTTCCATATTGTTACGTTACTATATTCTTTCTCCTGTTATAATATAACTCTGTGCCAAATTTCGTGTCAGCACAGTGAATAGTTCATCAGTTTTTACAGACTTTATGTTTGTGACCTTAATTTTGGACATGAGTGTATTTTCATACTACACTGGTATGCAAAACTTAAACAACAATCATAAAATGATAATTTTCGAGCTCCCGAATACTCAAAAGAAAATAATATAATTCAAAAATGCACTATCCCTACAACATAGCTAGTCGATGTGACATCTCCTTCATGTCAAACATACACTGTTAAAAATCTTGCAGCATTCTGGCAGGTCATTCGGCCGTTTTTGGAAAAAACGGTTTCATAACCATAATTTAACTATATTCTGACCATAAAATGGCCAATAATATGATCAGAATTGTGTTAAAATTAAGGTTGCGCAACCGTTTTCGGAAAAAACGGTCAAATGACCTGCCAGAATGCTGCAAATTTTTAACAGTGTAGTCACAAGTTTCACAATCACTACGGTGAAACAAAATGTGGGATCTTTCATTCATCTCATTTTTAGTCTCAAATAATCGTCATATGATGATTCCACTGAGAAGTCACTGTGACTGTTGCTTTTTGATGAGTCACCAGGTATGAGGTCACCTTGTGATTCTCATGTGCCTATCATATGAAGACTCAATTTTGAAGTCATCGTGAGCATGCATTATAGTGAGTCAGCAAATAATGTCACAGTGAAGTCACATGGTGACTTTCAGGTGACCGAAACTCTACTGTGAAGTCATTATTGCGCTCCTTTGTGAAAAGTCACCAGATAATTTCATTTTCTATCACATGGGAACTCGTCACAAAACAGCTATCATGATGACTTCACAATGAAGTCTCCAAATGACGGTCACATTAGAGTCACAAGTTAACTTCATTGTAAAGTGACCTGGTGACTCGTCGCAAAACAGCAGTCATAGTGACTTCTCAGTGGAGTGACCATTTGAGAGTAAGAATGAGACGAATGAAAGATAGCACATTTCAGTTCATTGCAGTGATTGTGACGCTTGTGACCGTTTGTGACGTCAATGAGATTTCACATCGACAGACTGCGCCTGTTAGGGCAGTACCTATTTTCTACACCTTATGTTAGAGAATTTTCTTTTGAGTACTCACGTGTTTAGCAATTAGCATTTTGAGATTGTTGCTTAAGTTTTGCACACTGGTGTATTTTTTAACCAGGGAGCAGGCGCTGGGCCTGATTACCGCTGGAGCAAACTTCCACCAGGAAATTTGAATAGAAATTTTCGCTTTATTTAAACGGCGTATTCAAGTAGAATTTCGGTTATAAATATCGGAAATATCTCTTTTGTTTTTAACTGGTGGAAGTTCACCTGTCGCCGATAATTAGTTCCTGGCGCTCCATGTAGACAGCGGTCTTTTGAATGCAGCGGCGTATGTTCAACGAACAAAAAATATTATAAGGAATTGCAATATCACTAAAACTCTTTTGGAAACAATCTACACACTCAAGGGATTTGAAATATCCAAAAATATTGAAAAGTTTGAGCCAGATTTAATCATGATGGCAATTGGGCAACAATAAATTAAATAAAAATAATAGCAATAGGGTCATCTTGTACTATAAATAGCTCGAAATGGTATGTCATTTTTACTTTCTTCTATCTTTACAAGAAGAAAGTATTGGATTCATGAAAATTTTCGAATTCCGGTTTTCGACGGATTTACACGTTTTAGGGGTCAGAGATTCCAAAAAACATGTTTTTACAAAATGTCTGTCTGTGACTCTGTGAGTCTGTCTGTCTGTCTGTCTGTCTGTCTGTCTGTGTGTATGTGACACAAATTTCGTGGGCGCTCTATCTCAAGAACTAATGCACGGAATTTAATAAAAATTGATATTCAGTGAGTCCCTAATACAAATTGATGCTGATTAGTTTTTGGTGCAAATCGCTCTACAGGTGGCGCTGCTATGCTGCATTTTTCACGATTTTCGCAATAGCTCTATCTCACGAACTAATGCACGGATTTTGATCAAACTTCAGATTTATTTATTCCTTGATATGAATTGATGCTGATTATGTTTTGGTGTAAATCGTCCAACAGGTGGCGCTGTTATGATGAATTTTGCAGGATTTACACGATTTCGCCAATAGCTCTATCTTAAGAACTAACGCACGGATTTTCATCAAACTTCAGATTCAGTTAGTCGTTGATGTGACTTGCTACTGATTATGTGTTGGTGTAAATCGCCCAACAGGTGGCGCTTCCGTGCTGCCTTTTTCACGATTGCCTCAATAGCTCTATCTATAAAACTAATGGACGAATTTTCATCTAACTTCAGATTTAGTTGTATGTTGACACAAGTTGTTGTTAATTAGGTTTTGGTGTTAATCAACCAATAGGTGGAGCTGCTATGCAGGAATTTTCACGATTTTTGCTATAGCTCTATCTCAAAAACTAATGCACGGATTTTCTTCAAACTTCAGATTCAGTCAGCCGTTGACATAAATTGTTGCTGATTAGGATTTGGTATAAATCACCCAATAGGTGGCGCTGCTAGGCAGCATTTTGCTGGATTTAGACGATTTCAGCGATAGTCATATCTCAGGAACTAATGCACGGAATTTCATATCTTTAGAATCCTCATGAGATGCATAGATTGCCATTTAATTTTGGCGGTGTGATAGCGAATTTTGAAGTATTAACATGTATGAGATAGAAGAAAGTTTTGGGATTGGTACATCCGACTAGTTAAAAATGACTATGTGAGCTCAGTGAAACTTCTGTATGCTTTTGTGTAAAAAATAGCACAAATATTCGTGAAGATGTACAAAAAATTAAATTGTCTTTTGTTCATAGCACGTAGAGTTTCAACCAAATTTAAGGCTATTTTCTGAAAACTTTACAAAGTGCAGCATACCCATTATACTACAATTAGAAAATAGATACAGTATAACCTCAAAAATCCGGGTCCAGATATGCCGGATTTTTAAAGGAATGTCAAAAGTAGTAACTAGGAATATCAAAGTAGTACTATATTCTTAATGGTGCCTTTAGCCATAATTCATTTCATTATTAAGTGAAAGTTATGTAAGAAAAAGAGAAAATTAAATATAAAAATAAACTCACATTAACGGATATTTTCGCTGTTACAGAAAAAAATCTAATAAAGAGTGAAATTATTTCTTCTTGTGTAATTTCGGAAACATCGATGTCAATGTTGTGTGCTGCAATTTTTTTGGCCGTTCTTTAACAAGTTTTTCTTGTATTTTATAAGAATGAAGAATTTTTATTACGGATGTATTTCGGAAGTACATCAGTCTTGTTCTCTAAAGCAGACATTAATTCTCAAGTTAAATTTATGCATTTTTCTAGTGGCACCTCTTCTTCAATCTGTTGTTCATCCTCGTCTTCGGTGATGTTACTATCGTTATTGGCAGTTCTATTTAGCACAGCGTCAGAAGAGAGACTCCAAAGAACTCGTGGACTAGTCTCCACGTCGTTGCTGAGAAGCAGTGAAGCAATGCAGCTCCCAGAAAATTTGTTCAGAAAATAATCGCCTCTGACAAATGAAAAAAATTTCAAATATATTTTTTTTTTCATTTTTGCTTTCGATCTTGAAGATTTTAATTAATAAACAATTGCTATTTTTATTCTACCATAGCTTGAAATTGTAAAGAAAAAAGGAGAAAAATGGTTTGATGCCGGATTTTTGTAGATAAGGAATATCTATGGAGATGTGACTATCTATATTATAAAGGACAAACATATATGTGCGTAACGCATGCGTCATTTTGCGAATGGCAACACTTTGAAATTTTAAATAAAATTTTGGTCTTGCAATTTTCTCTACTGCAAATTTTTAAACTGCTAAACATCGCACATTTTTAATTTTTACACCGTCGTATAAGGAAAAAAAATGCTCTTTTAAATGCAATTTCTTTGAAAGCTGTATCTTAATTTATTTTTGATATATTAATTTTTTTGTAGTTTTTAATACAATTTTTCTTATCGTGGCAACAAAAGTACCCCATTTCTATTGAATGTCATTGAAAGTAAATGGAAAATAGTCGAAAATAGGAGGTACTGTATCTTTTTGTTGCCATTTTCTCATAAAACCTGAAAAAAAAAGTTGAAATTAAAATATTGTCTATGTCAAGAATATTGTCTGTTATTCCGTGACAATGACGTCATATGCATACTTTTCTATAGACGAAGTTTAAGATTGGATTGTAAAAGTGGATTGCTTTAGTGGATGCAAATGACATCATTTTATAAAAAAGCGTGTATTTTAATTCGTAAACCTGAATTATGTTTTGTAGAGGTGGGTCATTTTCACAGTCCAGCTGCTTTGAAATTCTTCACAGGTGAGAATGCTTCACTTTTGAAAATAATATAATCGAAATAACACACTGATAAAACGGAATGTTTTACAAAAATTTAGAGTGTCTTAAACAAATAATTCGTGGTTTAAATAATATTATGTTCCTGAAGTTTTGTTCAAAATTCTCTCGAATAATAAAATTTTAATGCTATTATTCTTTAGGACATTCTACTATAATTTTATCAAAATAACATAATTTGCTTAATTTAATTTTTTATAATTTTATATAATCTATATATTTAAAACACAAGTGTGTTTTTTTAGTCATCAGCCCTGATCTTTCACTGAACCAATTTTACTAATATTTTTTTTAACTAAAAGCTCTTCATTTGCAGATGTAATCGCACTATCTGTTTTTTTTTTTTTTAAATATCCCCACTTTTATATTTTAATTTTAAAAGCATTTATGAAATTTCTTCAAAATGGAGAGAATTAGATAGCTTTCATTATTGCAGACAAGAGAGAAATATTGAGGTATTTTTGTCTTTATTCATTCTATTTTCTGATAAAAATTCAAAATTATTGCATAGAGTTTTGTGTCGCAAAATCGCATTAGGAGCAGAATATTATATTAGGGGCACAATAACGGAAAATGACGTACCGCTTTTGAAAACACGCATTTTTCCTCATAAATTTTCTATATTGTTTTTCCTTCTGCATGTGTACTGATACTAAGTTTCAGACACTAGCGATTTTTAAATGCTCAAACAAAATACAATTTTTTTTAAATGATGAATATGGATATGAGAAGTGCGTATGCAAATTTTGAGAAGGTGAAAATTGCTGTTTTTCATTCGGGAATACCGAGCATAAGAGCCTCAATTGATAACCACATCCTAATAACTGACCTGTATTATATTTTACTGATTAGGTATCTATATTATTAACAAACGTATAAGTGCATAACGCTGACGTCATTTTGCGAATGGCAACACTTCACGATCAAATTTGGGTCTTCAAATTTTCGTTACTGCAATTTTTTAATTTTCTGACCATCGTACATTTTCAATTTTCGTCCCATAAGGAAAAAAAAATACTTTCAAATGCAATTTGTTTAAAAACTGTATCTTAATTGACTTATGTATTAAATTTTCTAAAATAATTTTTATGCATGATTTCTTAAATTTTATCTTATCACGTGCCAGTTTCAATACATAATAATAATAAACATTTTACACATAAAGCAACAAACATTTTTCAGCATTTGTTTCTGACTATTGTAGCATAACGAAATTAATACTCCCTTTATAAACAAATAAAAGAATAATCCTTCTATATATAAAAAAAGTTTTGATTTGGAAATGGACCAATGAAAATCTGCGTAGATATTCCGGGTAGATCCACATCCAATTCGAATGCTTAAGCATGGCCTTTAATCGTTAATATCAAAAAAACTGTTGCATACAAAAATATGAAAATCGGTGATATTATAGAGAAATGTTTGATAAACACGCTGATGCAGACAGTTTTCAAATCGAAGAATTATTTTAAGAGATATTTAATGCTAAATTTGGACAAAATCGTTCCATTAAAAAAGTTTTATTGGAGCAAAATCTATACATGAGAATTTAATCATTTTTAGATCATATTATACGTTATAAGCTACCGGTGTGCAGATTGTATTTACTTTTCTTATTTGACTCATTTTTTGAGGTTTTATTTAAATTTTAAATTCAAATTTTTAGCATTTCGAGAGATATTTTTTACAAATTTTAGAAAATGTCATTAATTTAAACTGTTGCCAGTTGTATAAACAGCGCAAACAATGTTTACTTCAAATTAAAAATTTATTCTACACGTGACTATTATAAACAGAAAATATAAGAATCAGGAACTCGTTGAAAATTACGTCATAAAAACTATAATTACACGTGAATTTTAAAAGAGACTGAATATTGTAAAATAATAAATTCATAAACATGCGTTAGAAGTTTTAAATAGGAGAATTTACGTCACATTACGCTTATTATATAAAATGAACAAAAAATAATATTGCAAAACAGTTTAAACTTAAAAATTGCTCGAGACATTTATTTGATATTTTAAGATGATCATAATATTTCATTTCTAACAAAAGTACTTTTACGTGAATATTAAAAAGAAAAAGAAAAGTTTGGTGAAAATTATGTCAGATTATAATTCCCAGATTGAAATTATAATTCAGTCTTCCGAAATCTTTTTAAAGCCGATCAAATTATCATGCTGTTAGAGTCTGCGGCGTCTGAACGGGGGTTGACGAGCGTAGCTCGTGGGGGGCAGAGCCCCCTAGTATTAAAAAAAAACTACCAATTTAACATATTTGTGAAAGACAAATTAACGAAATTAATACTTCTTTTATAAAGAAATAAAAATAATATTGAAAAAACACAAATCTAAAATATTTGTAATCGTACAATTTAAATTTTTAGATCACCATATAGGATTAGAATTTCTTTCAAATGGAATTTGTTTGCAAAGTTCATCTCAGTTTACTAATTGTCTATGGTTTTAAAAACAATTTTAAAACATGAAATATTTTTTTGTTTATCTATATCACGCGGAGCTCGATTACGAAAAATTAATTAAAACAAATTTGCCCTTAAAACAAAAAGTTCATCATTTTCTTACGGCTAATTTCCATTAAAAAAAACCTTCCCTATGAATAAATAAATAAAATAATATAAATAAAACACAAATTTTAAAGACATGTATAAACTATGAAATTATCAGAACACAAGTAATATAAAATTTTTGTTTTTAAAGTCAGTTCCTACTTAGGTCATCAAAGAAAAATTTAATATAATCCCTTAAGCTAATATTAGTTTTTGTTGCATTAAAATATCTCAATTTGTTGATTTTCTATAAGCAAGTAGGTTTACAATGGAAGTCTATGGGGATTTGGCGAAATATTAGAGATATCGCCAAGTTGGCGTCACGTTAGGCGACTCATTTTGGCCGCCAAATTTGGCGATATATCGCCAAGTTGGCGACAAACTTGACAGTATTTGGCGACAGAACAGGGTCCCCTCCTGTGTAACCTCCCTTATAGATATGAAGATGCATTAAATGCTTCAATAACAAATGACCGCCATTTTGTCTCCCATGTAAAACTAAAATTAATTAAAATTTAATTAATGAATTAATATTTGAAAAAACTGTATTAACATCAATTGTCATCCAGTACAAGTTTAAAAAAATTTATTTCAACTTGATAGGATGAATAATAAGTATTTTATTAACGATTGAAAATTTGAACAAGATATTTATATAAATAATAAATAAACAAGTAATATAAAAATTTTGTTTTTAAAGTCAATTCCTACTTAGGTCATCAAAGAAAAATTTAATATAATCCCTTAAGCTAATATTAGTTTTTGTTGCATTAAAATATCTCAATTTGTTGATTTTCTATAAGCAAGTAGGTTTACAATGGAACTCTATGGGAATTTGGCGAAATATTAGAAATATTGCCAAGTTGGCGTCACTTTTGGCGACTTATTTTTGCCGCCAAATTTGGCGATACATCGCCAAGTTGGCGACAAACTTGGCGGTATTTGGCGACAGAACAGGGTCTCCTCTATGGTAACCCCTTATTGAAAATACTTTCATTGACCTTCAACAACCGATGGCCGCCATTTTGTTTCCCATGCAAAACTAAAATTAATTAATTAAAGTTTAATTAATTAATTAATATTTGAAAAAACTGTATTAACATCAATTGTCATCCAGTACAAGTTTAAAAAAATTTATTTCAACTTGATAGGATGAATAATGAGTATTTTATTAACGATTGAAAATTTGAACAAGATAAATATATAAATAAATAAATATATAAATAAATAAATATAGGGAGAGTGTGAACTAATAGTAGGAATTGAATAAAAGGATGCCATAAGTAGCAAAATCTTGATGAAATAACTCTTAGCATGCGGCTAATAAGAAAATATCGCTTTTGATAAATTTCCAAAATTTATTTGATTGTATAATTCTTATTTCCCATATGAAATTTCTTTTGTAATGTAAGTTCGCAATCTAAAAAATTTATTCCATATAAAACTAGTATGTTGTGGCCATCACAAAACTTTCTTCTATATAAATCACGTCAATTAAATCATTTAAATAGTACAAGAAATTACATCAATTTAGCACCAATTCATATCAAAGTGCATCTGAATTTTAAGTTTGATAAAAATTCGTGCCTTAGTTCTTGAGATAGAGCTATAGCGGAAATTCTGAAAAATGTAGCTTAGCAGCGCCACCAGTTGAGTGATTTACACCAATACATAAACAGGATTAATTGATATCCAAGTATACATGGATCTGAAGTTCGTTGAAAATCTAAGCATTAGTTCTTGAGATAGAGCTATTGCGGAAATCACAAAAAGCATAGCAGCGCCACCTATTGAGCGATTTACACAAAACTGTATAAAATGTCAATTCATGTCAAGGACTATCTAATTCTAAAATTTGATAAAAATTCGTGCATTAGTTCTTGAGATACACCTATAGTGGAAATTCTGAAAAATATAGCATAGCAGCGCCACCTGCTGAGAGATTTACACCAAAATGTACAATATGTCAATTCATGTCAAGGATTAACTGATTCTGAAGTTTGGTGAAAATTATTGCATTAGATCTTGAGATACAGCTATAATGGAAATTCTGAAAAGTGCAGCATAGCAGCGCCACCTGTTCAGCGATTTGTACCAAAACACAAGCTGCACTAATTCATATCAAAGTATACTTGAATCTGAAGTTTCATGAAAATCCAAGCATTAGTTGTTGAGATAGAGCTATTGCGGAAATCGTAAAAAATGCAGTATAGCAGCGCCACCTGTTGAGCGATTTACATCAAAATGTACAAAACTTCAATTCATGTCAAGGACTAACTGAATCTGAAGTTTTATGAAAATCTGTGCATTATTTGTGGAGATTGAGCTATTGCGGAAATCGTGAAAAAGGCTGCATAGCAGCGCCACCTGTTGAGCGATGTACACTAAAAACTAATCAGCACCAATTTATATCAGGGGCTAACTGAATATAATTTTTTATTAAAATGTCAATATTTCAAAATTCACTATCTCAGTGCCAAATTAAATGGCAATCTTTGTTCATCATGATAATTCTAAAAATATGAAATTCCGTGCATTAGTTCTCGAGGTATGACTGTCACTGAAATTGTGTAAATCCAGCAAAATGCAGCATAGCACCGCCACCTATTGGGTTATTTACACCAGAACCTAATTATCACCAACTTATGTCAACGTCTAACTGGATATGAAGTTTGAGGAAAATTCGTGCATTAGTTCTTGAGATAGAGGTATTGCGCAATTATGACAAATGCAGCATAGAAGCGCCACCTGTTGAGCGATTTGCAACAATACATAATCAGCAGCAGTATTAATCAAGTTATACTTAAATCTGAAGTTTGATGAAAATTCGTGCATTAGTTCTTCAGACAGAGCTATTGAGGAAATAGTTCAAAATGCAGCACAGCAGCGCCACCTATTGGGTGATTAACACTAACACGTAGTCAGCATCATTTCATATGAAGGACTAACTAAATACGAAGTTTGATGAAAATGTGCGCATTAGTTCTTGAGATAGAGATACTGCGAAAATAGTGTAAATCCTGCAAAATGCAGCATAGCAGCGCCACCTGTTGGGCGATTTACACCAAAACCTAAACAGCATCTATTCATGTCAAGCACTAACGGAATCTGAAGTTTTATAAAAATCCGTGCATTAGTTCTTGAGATAGAGCTTTTGCGGAAATCCTGCAAAATGCTGCATAACAGCGCCACCTGTTGAGGGATTTACACCAAAACCTAATCAGCACCAATTTATATCAGGGTCTAACTGAATATCATTTTTTATTAAATTCCGTGCATTAGTTCTTGAGACAGAGCGCCCACAAAATTTGTGTCACATACAGACAGACAGACGGACAGACAGACAGACAGACTCACAGACAGACATTTTGTAAAAACATGTTTTTCGGAATCTCTGACCCCTAAAATATGTAAATCCGTCGAAAACTGGAATTCGAAAATTTTCACGAAACCAATACTTTCTTCTTGTAAAGATAGAAGAAAGTAAAAATTATTAGTTTTCAATAAAAAAAATTGTTTTCACCTATATTCTTTAACCCGGGAAGCCCGGGTACGATCCCCTAGTATGTATAAAATATATTATCTGTCCTTGAGCGAACGGTATAAGGAACTGAAACATTCCGCACCGTTTCAGCGTGAATCTCCAAGAGTCTACATAACTCTAGCTGTTCCGTATTATAAAGATTTCTCGAAGAAAATATCATTACAATTTAACCCTTTCAGGGGCAAAACACTTCTATTCCTAAAATGTGAAAATGATTGAAGATATCAGAATTTACAAACAAATTTACTGAAAAAAAGTCAAAGCTTTTATTCACATGCTTGATAAATAGAAAATTTTCATTATAAAATTCTGCAGCATTTTAGGGTTTTAAAATTATGGGGTTCAAAAATGAACCATCGCACTTCAAGGGGTTAAAATCTATATAATATTATTTCTGCTCTTATACCTCAGAATTCAATCTGATTATAAATATAAACATCCTAAATCAGATGTGGCAGGAGTTATTCGTCACCGAAGTAAATGTCACTATATTTGTGAGACTGGACGTACACTTAACATTCGATTAAGGGCAGTTGGAAGGCAGATTCTTGAAAAAAAAATCATTTTTTTATTTTTTAATATTTTAATTCCTTTAATTTTCCCCTTTCGGATGGTGTTACTTAAGTTTTACGACAAAGAGATGTTAATTTTTTTAAGTAATTCTGTGTATTTACACCATACATATACAATATATACATATACTTTAAACTCGATTTTCTCAAAATCTTGTTTTTTGAACTTCGATGTACCTATTTATAGGGACTACTGCATATTATTGTTTATAATCTTACTTGAATATTTTACACATATCCCTGCTCAATCTGAAGTGAATTTTTTGTTACTAACATCTGCGCAAAATTTTTATTAAAAAGTTTTACTTTGGAAAAACGCAAGGTTTTTTGTATTATTTTTTTTAAGTGATTTTTATTTCAGATTTTTTTTTTTTAATCTAATACATAAAAGTGAAAATTTTTCTGTAATGCTATACAAATCCACAATTTGGAAGCCAGAATTGTGAAATGTTACGTACATGTGTATTAAAACACGGCCGAGGTAACTAAAGTAATCCGGAATCGAAACAATTTATAGTTAATTTTTAATTAATAAAAAACCCACCAATTTAACAGCAATTTCCTATCAAATTTAAACATCTTTCGTTATAGCGGTTGCCAACAATTAAAAATCCACACTAAAATTCTTACCACAACAATTACTTTTCTATTGCAAGATTTCCACGTGAAAAATTAGAATGAAATAAATCATTTGACGAATTTCAAAAAAAGTTAATATTACGTCATAGTGGAAATATAATGGACGTCGGCAGGTGAATACACAACGGAATATGTATTTTCGCCGATCCTAACCGTTATAGCAAAAATAAGAAACTGCACATGCGTGGGGACTAAGATTGGAAATCTCTTACTAGAAAACTTATATGTACAGGGTTACCAGATTAGCGCTTTTATCATATCAGGCGTGACATTTTCATCCCATCAACATTTTTTCATTTTTTTCATTTGATTAGCAAAACTTTTTGTAAGTTTTGTAGTAAGCCAATGGCTTATAATAAATAAAAATACTTCTATCATCAATTACATATTTTTACTCTTAGTTTAGTTATTTTAAATCACCAGCAAAATATATTTTTAAATAATTAAATGTAACTTGGTGAAAGACAATGTAAAGTTTTATTAATTTCAACAGAAGGAACTGCATATTATTTAATATAATTCATTTATTAAATACACAACTTCATTTAATATTCTATTTTTATTTGTTTTGTAATTTCCTATGTCGATTACATAATTTTATTTTTGATGGGAATATACGTATATTGTTCAGGTAAATTCATTATAAATATCAAAACAAAATAGTTTATAGAAGCTCCACACAGTAACACGTGTTTCCCAACAACAAGAAATTGAAATATTTTCGAACGCCAAAAAGAAATCGCCAATTTAACATGACACCCTATCGGTAACCCTCGAAAGGTAACATTTACAATAGTCGCATTTTTCTAGAAGAGTGGTTCACAAACTTGGCTTAATCGCCTATGAACTATTTATTTCACCTGAATAGCGGAGGTAGGGGAGGTATGATACACTTTTTTTTACTAATTTTTTACAACCCTTAGAAACCTATTTTTAAACAAATTTTTCGTGTTTTCATATAAAGTGACCTTTTATTCATTTATTAAAAATATTGTGAATTTAAAAAATAAACATTCAAAAAATATATCCCAATTATTGTGAATGGTTACTACTGTATCAAGCCTCCCCATTGCTGGGGAGGATTGATACACTAGCAAGGGAGATTTGATACATTGTTATGTAAATTGAAAAAAAAAATGCAGACAATTCAATTTATGTGTCATACAATTTTTTTGTGATAAAACTTGAAATATTTAAGTAAAATTTAAAAAGAAATGACATTGACATATTTTTGTTTCAGAAATGTTTTTTACAAAAATATTTAAAGTATCGCTACTATTTAAACAATTCTGTTAACACACTTTTTAGAAAATAAATAATGAAAAAAAAAACTAGAGATCTTGCTGCAAGGAAAAATGAAGTAAACATTGCTGATTTGCAAACAGTTTAACATAAATTTAGCCCATTTAAGATTTCTTTAACCAGAAAGCATTTCCAATGCTAAAGTGTTGAATAAATGAATGGCACCGGAATTTGCAGACAGATTTAATTGAAAATAAGAAAAGGTCTATGTTTCACTGTGGTATTAAATGGAAAATATTTTATCAAAATGCTGATGCCAATGTGGCGATTAGGAATTAAAATTAAGTGGCATTAAAATTAAGTGAATTCATAAACATACCACCACCCCTGAAATGGTTAAACGAAAAACTAATAACTCTATCATTTTGGTAAGCAAAATCGGGTGGATTTAATGTTTTTTTTTTTTTTAAATTTGCCATTCGTCAATAACATCTTCACGTTCAGGCCATTTAAACTTTTTTCCTTCTACATGACGAGCAAAGTGAACTAACCATCTAGCATCACACTGCTTTTCTATGTAACTTACATAATGTCTATGAATAGTCTCTTTTTTCTTCCTTGCCAATTTCATTAGCTCTTGCTGTAAAACAATAATGAATATTACAGTTCTATATTAGTTTACAACTTAAAAAAACTATGAAATTTCAAATATACAAGTGTATTATTTCTCCCCAGCACTAATGTATCATTTCTCCCAATCATGCCTTATTGGATTTTCGATCACTTTGTATAAATGCAGCTGCAAAATGTCAATCTGCTTTCTAGTAAAACTCACCCTAACAATATGGTTTGCAAATAAAAAAACATTACAAGATATTATCTTCACAATAATAAGAGTTATGAAAGAAAATCAGTATTTAAAAAAAATTACATTGACATTCCAAAAGTCTTCAAATTTAAAAGAAAAAAAACGTTGTCAGTTCTTCACTACTAAGTCCATTTAATGATGGCCTCTGCTAATAAAAAAAGACTTTACATGTGTTACAATGGCTGTTAATGCCATTTGTTGAGAAAAATTGCCAATGTATCAACCCTCCCTATGTATCAAACCTCCCCTACATTATTTTGCCTGACTGATTGACTTCGACTCTTTTTAAGATTGTTTGTGTATCTGTAAAGTTGTATACTGATGGCTGACTCTGAATTGAATCCGACGCGTCTAATTTGATTGTATTTACATTGTATTTTATTATTTTATTAAATGTCAGAAGTTTTATTAATTTTAACATGATATAAAGAAAGTTATCATAATTGGGTAGTCGCCTATTCAGAGGAACTTATTAGGCCAGTTGAATATCATAAAATTTCAGAAAGATAGCGGCGATATAATGAGCTGAATGTGAGTTAATTCCAAAAATACCTGGATAATAAGAGATTTTTTACAAGTTAAAATTCAGCTCACTCTATCTCCGATATCTTTTTAATTTTTATGATATTCCACTGGCTTAATAATTAAAGAATTTACGGTGTAAAATCGAATACTAAACAAAAAAGAGGTTGCTATCCAACGTATACTTTAATCATAAACTTAAGGATCATATAAAAATATAAACTCATGAATAAAATAAAAGTCAACGTTTCGGCTTAATCTTCAAAATTCAGGAGTAAAACTTTTAAAAAACACAAATTGGCAGAACAATCTACATGCTACATTGTTTCTTCTAGTTTTAATCTAATTTTAGACGATGTAGCATGTAGATTGTTCTGCCGATTTGTATTTTTTGAAAGTTTTACTCCTGAAGATGACTTTGAAGATTAAACCGAAACGTTGAGTTTTATTTTATTCATGAGTATTTTTATATCATCTTTAAATTTATGAATAAAGTATACGTTGGATGGCAATCTCTATTTTGTTTAGTATTCCACTGGCTTTTTTATACAGGTTTTTTCAAAAGTATATGTCAGATATGTAAAGGCAGATAGAGGGGACCTAAATAAGCAGATTTCGTGCAGGAATGTGTGTACGAAAGTGTAGCGTTGAGGCAGTAGAGGGCACTGTTGAGTTCGACGGATGAAAGCGTTTCGCTGGCTTGAATTGTCATTCCCCCACGGATTTCGATCGATATACTTTGTTACATTAATGCGGGCATTTCATGGATGGGGCTAAGCAAGTAAATGGCCCACATCCAACAGCTATCATCCTTGTCGAAGGACTATCCCCTAATGTGCGCAATACTGCTTCTTCCACTGCAAGAATACCGCGATATTTTCCAGTTCTCATATCGCACCTGGAAGCATAAAAAGATTCACTCGCTCACACCTCCCGAGGAAAACACTCAACCCTTACGAAAATGGTTCATAGAGTTGTATAGAACTCAATAGAATTCTTTACAAGCAAGTTCAATAGAATAGCCTTTCTATAGAACAGTATTTCTACAGAGTTTTGAAGAGTTCTATAGAATACTTTTTTCTAAAGAAAATGTTTCTATAGAAAAGTCTTTCTATAGAATACTATTTCTATAGAGTTTTGACGTGTTGTATTAAATGTTTTTTCTAAAGAAAATGCTTCCATAAAATTCATAGAAGTTCTGCAGAATTTTTTTCTATAGAGCACATAAACCTTATAGAATTTCTATAGACTAATTATTCTATAGACTGTTTTTGTTATATATATATAATTTGTTTTCTAATTCACACAGTTTGAAAATCAGCGTAAATTCTATACGGGTTGAATGATTGGAAACGCAAATCACAAAAGAAACAAAGTTGAAATAGTACATACCAGCAATCCCCACGGCTTTGCTCGCGTAATATTTGAAATATGCCAAGTGATATTTATATGTCTAATTTTTATTAAAAGAAATTATACTTTTAGGAATAATTCAAAAATCACTATTTAAAGTATAGTTTAACTAAACTTCATTATTACACTGCATTAGGCAGAAATTAGACTTAAATTAATAAAAAGAAATAAAACTAAATAAATGATAATTTAGAAAATATTTTGAAACTTTTTTGCTCAATTAATACGCTTATTTCAGTATTCATTTGAAGTTTTGAATTTTTTAGAAACCATCTTCTTACATCTTAAAATTAACCATCATGTGAAATTCCAAGTCCTACCACCTCTCTCAACATAAAGGGCTATGTTGCAATAGGAACTGTCACCATTAATTTGCCAACATTAATTTTGAAATTGGTTTGTTATTTCCTAATATTCCAAAGAAACGTAATTTAGAAAGCTTTTAAGGGCCTTTTTAGAACGTTTGTTGTTCCTGTGAACCCCAGGTAGTAGAATCATCCACATAAAATATAGCCTGTGTAGGATCAGAGACTGTTACCATTGATTCGCAACTGTTACTTTTATAACCGGTTTATATTCCCTGAAATTGCATAGAAATCATAATTTAGAACTTTTTTAGAATGTTTTTCGCACCTCCCCTTAGCTTCACCCCTTTTTAATTCGCATTTATATTTTATAAATAATTACCATGCCATATTTAAAGTTTCTAGCCTCTTCAGTATCACAGAAATCGCAATTTAGAAAGTTTTTTGCTCCTGCAGCCCTTTGGTGGTAGTGGCACAGACATAAAATATAGCTTATGTTTGAGCAGGTTCTATCACCAACAATTTTTCACCATTCATTTTTAAATCGGTTCTGTATTTGATAAGATTGCATAAAAATTGTAATTTAGAACGTTTTTAGAACGCTTTTCACTCACTTCATCTTTTTAAATTTGGAATTTTCTTTCGACTGTTCTTAGAAAGCAGTTGCATCTTCTAAGTAAATACCATGCCATATTTCAAAATGTTAGACCCTTAGTTGTGCAAAAAACACAAATTAGAACATATTTTGCTCTTGCACCCTCAGATGATAGTGACAGCAACATAAAATATAGCCTATGTTGGAGCAGGACTGTCACCATCAATTTGCAACCATTACTTTTGAAATAGGTTTGGTATTTCCTGAAATTGAGTAGAAATCGCAAATTAGAACATTTTACGCATTTTTAGAACGCTTTTCGAGCATTTTCACCCCTTTTACATTTCCAATTTTTTCTAAAGTGTTCTTAAAGATCATTTATATCTAATAAACATGTACCTTGCCTAATTTCAAGTTGCTAGCCCATACCGATCACAAAAAACCAAATTAGAACGTTTTTTGCTCCTGCAGCCTCCAGGTGGTAGTGACACCGACATGAAATAGCATCTATTTTAGAGCAGAGGCTGTCAGCATCAATTTGCCGACCATTACTTTCAAAATCAGTTTGATTCTTTCTGAGATTGCTCACAAATCTTCATCTAGAACGTTTTTAGAACGCTTTTCGCCCTTTTTCCCCCCTTTTAAATTTCAAATTTATAAAGAAATGTTCTTAGAGATCATTTATATCTAATAAATATATACCAACCATGCAAAATTTCATGAATCTAGGTCATTCCATAGTTCAAAAGTCGCATTTTTAGAACGTTTTTAGTTCCTGCATCTCCTCTGGGTTAGTGTAAAGAGACATAAAATATAGCCTATCTTGGAGCAAGAGCTGTCACCATCGTTTTTACATCATTATATTTGAAATCGTTTCAAGTTTCCTGAGGTTGCATAGAAATCGCATTTTAGAATGTTTTTACGACGCTTTTCGCGCATTTTCACCCTTATTAAATTTCGATTTTTTTTTTAGGAAATGTTCTTAGAGATCATTGATATCTTATAAGTAACTATCATTCTAAATTTCCTGATTCTAGGCCCTTCCACAACACAAAACTGCAATTTAAAACTTTTTTTCTCCTGCAACCTCAAGGTGGTAGTGATACAAATATAAAACAGAGCCATGTTAAAGCAAGGTCTGTCACCATCAATTTACAACCATTACTTTTGAAACTGATTTGATACTTCCCAAAATTGAGTAGAAATCACCATTTAGAATGTTTTTTAGAACCCTCTTCGCGCATTATCACCCCTTTTAAATTTCGAATTTTTTAAGAACTGTTCTTAGAAATCCTTTGCATCTAATACGTACCTAATATTTCAAATTTCATATTTCTAGGCCCTTCAGTAACGCAAAATTGCATTTTTATAACGTTTTTTGCTCCTGCACCTCTCCCCTCCCCCCACCTGGGGTAGTGGTTCCGACATGAAATATAGCCTGTCTTGGAGCAAGGGTTGTCACCATCATTTTGACACCATTATTTTTTAAATCGGTTTGGTATTTCCTGAGCTTGTGTATAAACCACTATTTGGAACATTTTTTAGAACGCTTTTTGTGCATTTTCAACCCTTTTAAATTTCGAATTTTTTAAGAACTGTTCTTAGAAATCCTTTATATCTAATAAGTAACTAATATTCCAAATTTCATATTTCTACGCCCTTCAGTAACGCAAAAACCGTAATTTAGAACGTTTTTTGCTCCTGCACCACCTTTGGGGTAGTGGTACCGACATAAAAAATAGCCTATGTTAGAGCAAGGGTTGTCACCATCATTTTGATATGATTATTTTTTAAATCGGTTTGTTATTTCCTGAGATTGTGTAGAAACCCCCATTTAGAACGTTTTTCGCACATTTTCACCCCTTTCAAATTTCGAATTTTTTAAGAACTGTTCTTAGAAATCCTATATCTAATAAGTAACTAATATTTCAAATTTCATATTTCTAGGCCCGTCAGTAACGTAAAAACCGTAATTTAGAACGTTTTTTGCTCCTGCACCCCATTTAGGGTAGTAGCACCGACATAAAATGTAGCCTATCTTGGAGCGAGGTTTGTCACCATCATTTTGACACCATTATTTTTTTAAATCGGTTTGGTATTTCCTGAGATTGTGTATAAACCACTATTTGGAACATTTTTTAGAACGCTTTTTGTGCATTTTCAACCCTTTTAAATTTCGAATTTTTTAAGAACTGTTCTTAGAAATCCTTTATATCTAATAAGTAACTAATATTCCAAATTTCATATTTCTACGCCCTTCAGTAACGCAAAAACCGTAATTTAGAACGTTTTTTGCTCCTGCACCCCCTTTGGGGTAGTGGTACCGACATAAAAAATAGCCTATGTTAGAGCAAGGGTTGTCACCATCATTTTGATACGATTATTTTTTAAATCGGTTTGTTATTTCCTGAGATTGTGTAGAAACCCCCATTTAGAACGTTTTTCGCACATTTTCACCCCTTTCAAATTTCGAATTTTTTAAAAACTGTTCTTAGAAATCCTATATCTAATAAGTAACTAATATTTCATATTTCTAGGCCCGTCAGTAACGTAAAAACCGTAATTTAGAACGTTTTTTGCTCCTGCACCCCATTTAGGGTAGTAGCACCGACATAAAATGTAGCCTATCTTGGAGCGAGGTTTGTCACCATCATTTTGACACCATTATTTTTTAAATCAGTTTGGTATTTCCTGAGATTGTGTACAAACCACCATTTAGAACGTTTTTAGAACACCTTTTGTGCATTTTCACCCTTTTGTAGTTCCGAATTGTCTAGAAAATGTTGTTAGTTATAATTTATATCTTATATGTAACTACCATTCCAAATTTCATGATTCTAAGCCCTTCCATAACACAAAAATTGCATTTTTAGAACGTTTTTTGCTCCTGCACCCCCTTCGGGGTAGTGGCACCGGCATAAATATAGCCTATGTTCTAAGTTGGACTTACACCATCATTTTGATACCATTACTTTTGAAATCGGATCGGTAGCTCCAGAGATTATCTCTAACAAACACACAATTTTTACTTCTTTATAATATTACTATAGTTGGACTAACACCATCATTTTGATGACTAACTGGAAACAGCTTGCGATTTTCGAATATTAGTTATAGAATATTCGAATATTTTTATAGACTATATTTGAATATTTCTATTGAAACTCTATATAATTTCTATAGGTATTTTTATAGAAGATGTACAGACTATTGAACTTCTACAGATATTTCTATAACTTTTAGTTAAACTAGCTTATAGAAAAAGGGGTCATAAGTCTATAAGAATTTTTCTATAATTTCTTTCATAGAATTCTATAGGAATATTTTGTAAGGGAAATTTTCGGCGACCCGGCCGATTCCTACCCGGGAATCGTTCCATGTACATCCTTTGAACAGCCACTCCATTTCCTTGCACAACCAAATACATGAAATGCATCGGCAAGTTCAGCATTGGTGTAATAATACATGTTACTCGAAATCCGTGCAGTGAATGACAATTTAAGTCAGCGAAGTGCTTTCATCCGCCGAATTCAACAGCACCCTCTAATGCCTCAACGTTGCATTTTCGCACCCACATTCCTATATGAAATCTGCCTGTTTAGGTCCCCTCTATCTACCTTTGCATTTCTGACATATAGTTTTGAAACACCTTGTATAAGTTGCCCTATATAATTGATTACCAAATTAGAAAAAAAAAATTGTTTTCAAAATCGCTTTAAAATATTCCAAATAGTTTAACTTGCAGAACCCTCCAAACACTTTCACTTCAATTATGTAAAGGTATGTAACAGGTAAAGATAAAGTAAGAGGTAAATTAAAATATAAAAAGAATTACTCAATTTATAAATAAATTTATTTGTCTTAAAAATATATACATAAAAATAAATATATTAAAAATTTTGATTATTAAGAGATATAAGCTTTTAATTTTTCTATTATAGGTGTTATGCACAATGGGCAAACATCCATTGCATCTGAACAAGTGCTGCAGCAGATAAAATGACCACATGGTTGAAAAATAATGTCCCTGTCATTATCCCAGCACACTATGCATATCGGAAAGTTCAAAGGACTTTGAAAAGCATCAGTTTTATTTTCATTGATACCTGAAAAAAAGAAGAAAAATAGTTACTTCAAGTAGTAATTTTTTTACATGTTATTTTCCAAATGCTTTTAACAATTTCCAAAATAGTTGAAAAGTGTTTATGAATTCAAGTTGCCTGTCCGTCTGTCTGTCCGTGGTCTAACTCCCGTAAATATAGTCCGATTGCCATGAAATTCATAACTGTAATTGGGATTTACTATAGCAAGTTCGGTATTGAAAATGAGGTGTGTAGCAATTATGGTTCATCTACAGGAACACACAAAAGAATTCCGTTACGTTACGCACTATTGAGAAAATCGTTTGCGGTGTATTTTAATGATATTACACTGTTTTAAACATATTGAAATTGATATATATATATATATATATAATGCTTTTAAAAGGTGTAATAAGAAAACAAGCCCAGTGCATCAGGCGCAACGCACCTCTTATATGCAGTAAGTAAATATTGTTTTATCAAAAAGTATGAGAATCATGAAATTTATGAAAAGAGGCTGCAAAACGTAACAATAAAACTAATGAATAATTACAAAAAGAAACAATAAATAAACTCAACTCCTTGTTCGTCGGAGGGTGGGAGTGAGATGAGTCAAAAAGCAAGTACCAAACAAAAATTGAATCCTCACGGGTTTCGCAAGATATGGCCAAACCCCATGCACCATTACTATAACAAAATCTAATAGAAAACTGAAACATCTGAATACTTGAAAAATATGTAATATAACTTAACAAAACCAAACTGCTGTAAAAACATAAACAACTAACCAATTTATAACCATAACCAAATCTTAAAACTGAATTTAACAAAATCAATTAATTGGACGGTTGTTTATGTTTTTACAGCAGTTTGGTTTTGTTAAGTAATATTATATATTTTTCAAGTATTAAGATGTTTCAGTTTTCTATTTGATTTTGTTACACTGATGGAGTATGGAGGTTGGCCATATCTTGCGAAATCTGTGAAGATTCAATTTTTGTTTGGTACCAGCTTTTTGACTCCTCCCACTCGTACCCTCCGACGAACAAGGAGTTGAGTTTATTTATTGTTTCTTGTTGCAATTGTTCAGTAGTTTTACTGTTACGTTTTGCACCCTCTTTTCATAAATTTCATGATTCTCATACTTTTTGAAAAAACTCTCTCTCTCTCTATATATATATATATCACTGACGCGTACTACAAGGTTCTTATTATAGAATATGGAGTGCATAGAATTTCACACAAAAGAATTTAGCTACACAAGAAAATGAACAATAAGTGAACTATTGAAACCTACGAACAAAAGTTGTTCGAAGTGCGATTTCAATTTTGGTATGCGTTTTTAAATTTAACTATTATTTACGCACTACTTGGTATTTATGAATTCTATAGACCATATACAGGACAGCACAAAATTTCTCAACAAGGTCCGTTCATGGAAATTCCTGAATGGAAATTTTCAACTGTGCTATGTGTTAACTGAACTAACTTTTAGCATACTATGTAGTATACATACATATTCATAGATCATATACAGGGCTGCACAAAAAAATAACCATATTTTCTCGACTATTGATAGTAATAGAAACAAGTTGGAAATTGCTCGTTAAACACGGCAAACGAGGTGCGTTCGTACTATAACTAGTTTTATAAATATTTTTTGCATCGCATATTGCACTGAATGAAAATTTTAGTGCACTTCATAAGTGCATACTAATTTTATTCTGTTCGAAAGGCTGTAACATCCTTAAAATGCACTAGAAATAATTTATTCCCATTGGCCGTCATGTAACGGAAAACTTTTGACTGTCCCAGTAATTAAGCTATGCATTCGATTTTCATAAAATTTGAAATGAGTCGACAAAATTTTGCAACAATTATATATTTAAAATTTCAGACCATTCGGAAGGCTGTAACATCATTAAAATGCACTTGTAATATTTTTTTTCATAGCCGTAATGTAAAGGAAAACTTTTGACTGTGCTGTAATTAACCTATACATCCGATTTTCATAAAATTTGAAATGACTCGACAAATTTTGGAACAATTATATATTTAAAATTTCAAACCATTCGGTTGGGTGGAATTTGCTCTGTTATATGCGGGCGGACAGATAGATAGACAGAAACAGACCGAACGACGACTATAAGTGCTACGTATTTATATAATTACGAACGTACCTAAAAATTGGGTTTTCAAATACATTATGGTTATGCGTTTTTCAAATTGTTCATTCAGACATCATATTTCACCTTAGTAAACTGTGACGTTTTGTTATAGTATTGTGAATGCATTGGGGACAGTATTTCATAACCTATGCTACATGCATGATTTTGCGTTCTTATTTCTAATATATTTATTATTTCTTTTAAGAGAATACATTAAAATTCATAGTAATTTTCAATTTGAAGCCTTAATTTTTTTAACTAATTTTACAATTAATTTTCAGTAGCGAAATTACGCTCGAAATTATTTTATATTAAATACGTGATTCATCACACAGCTAAACTAAGCGTAGAACCAATAGAGTGAAAAATGTCTAATCCAGGAATCGAACCCGGAACCCTTGGAATGGTGCTCAAAAAATTCTTTACTGGTTTATGTACAAAATTAATGCACTGCTTTCGGTGGTAGAAACACCTCCGAAAGCGGTCCTATCAGAATTAATGATAGGGTTACAGTTTGAATAAAATTTTCAGAAGCGGAATTAACTTCGGAAATAAAATTTACTAGGAATTGCATAAATTAAAATTTGAGGTAAGGAACAGTAAAGGAAATTATTTTAGGGTATAAAATAATAGGTTAAATGTGGAGAAAATATAGAATATTAAAATATATTATATTATATACGGAAATTCCAATTTGTAAATACAAGAAATAAAGCCTTTTTTATAGTGTCCTTAACTTTTTACTGCTTAACCCCTTGAGGGGCGGTGGTATGTTTATGAAATCACTTAATTTTAATTCGCAAATGCCACATTGGTACCAGAATTTTGGTAAAAAGAATTTCTGTTTATTATGTGTGTGAAATGTAGCTTTTTCTTATTTACAAATAAATTTGTTTTCAAATTCCAGTGTCATTCATTAATTTGAGCACTTTAGAAATGGAATTGCTTTGCCCCTGAAAGGGTTAACAATCCTTCCAAAAATCATTTGTATAAATACAAGACAATATTAAAGGAATAAGAAATAATCTTACTTTTCACATCGTTGTAGTTTTCGTTCTTTGATTCCTTGTTGTTTTCTATGTGTTCATTTGCAATTGCGTTTATGGCAGTGTCGATAGCTAACGGGAAAGAAATAATTTATAGAATTAATAAAGTTAGTGTAATATTTAAAAGAATATGCATTAACAAAAGAAACATTATATCAGCAAAATATAAAAGTACTCCAAAAATGCATATCATAAGCATAGTTGAGCATAGCACTTAAAGAAAACACATATAAAAAGAATAAATTCATGCAAGGGCATTTCTCAAAATGACCACAAATATAATTATTTTTTATTGCCCACCATTTTTTAATGTTTTTCATGTTTTTTGGTGGGAAAAGGAAACAATGGGAATTACTAAATCTTTGCTGACATCATTTTCTCATTAAAATTAAAGGAAAAATTAATTTGAATAGAAAATGATGTCATGATTTTAAAAAAATTACGAATTTAATCTCACAAATCTGTTACATTTGAATATTTTTTCACTTCGCTGATAATGGGTGCAAACTCAGAGGGAGGCGAAATTCTTCCGAAAGTGAAATTGAAGTCACATTTAAGACAAAACGAGCGTTTTTTGATAAAGCTAAATATTATACTACAAAGTCTTCTAAAAGACAAATTTCTAGACTTACAAGTAACCAACTTCCAAATTTAAAAATTGTAAAACGAAAGAAAAATAATACTGAAGAATAATAACTGTAAAATAAATACACCATAAGATAACTTTTTTTTCAAACACTAACCATACTTAAAACTGAAACTGAACTAGATTCAAATTGAAATGAAAACAAGTAAGAAAAATCATGCGTACAGCATAGATTAGGAAACACTTTCTAACACTCCCTGAAAGCTTTAACGAAACTTCGTTACTTAGGGAAATAAGGTAAATAAGATAACTAAGTAAACATTTAAAAATCTGATTTCAGTAGTTACCGCCCATAGCCAAATATGTATTCCAATTCTTTTGAACAGCCCTGTATTCGATCTGTATGTTGATATATATACTATATAATTTTTATTTAGTTTAGTAATTTATTTAGTAATTATTATTTAGTTTAGCAAGAAAATGCATAACAGGTTGAAATTCATCTTTCAGCAATTTATACTAATAGATGGAAACATGCTTGAATACTTTTGTACAGCCCTGTAGTTTACCTAGTACTTTTATTACATTCCACTATTTAGCTAAAATTTAATTCAAACTAAAACACGCTTAAAACTACTGAAATTACATTTCCAGAAATTATCACCCATAGACGGCCATGTATCCAACTCTTTGCGTGGCCCTCTATATCATTTTATCTATATTCTACAAATATTTCTTAGTACACTAAATTCAGTTCAGCGTAAAAATGCATAACACCTTTAAAACCCACCTTTAAGCAATTTATGCTCATACTCAGTAACCTTTACGAATTCATTTATGTAGCTCTGTATATGAACTATAGCATTTATACACACTTTACAGAATGCATAAATATAGTGAACAAGTTGGTAAGTGTTATCACAGATAGCACAGAGGGTTTCGTTTACGATTTCTTTCAAAACACTTTATCCTTTTGAAAAATCTGTTAGTTCCACATTTCGCAACCAGGGTGCACTCTATTCTAAACAAACCTCTATCCGAACGAAACTCCGTTTTATATACTATCCGTAGATATATTAGTCAAGAGGATTGGGCCGATAGCACCCGAGGTAAGTAGGAGCCCCTGGCGGTAAAAAGTGGAACTAAAATATGTAAGGCTGTGGTGCATAATATGGAAGAATGGTCAAAGGGGTGTCGGCAAAAGTTGGAAAAGTGCTCCCCGGGTAAAAAGGGTCGAGGTTAGAAAAACTGCTTAAAATACACAAGTTAGATCCCAGAGGAGTAAATAATATAAGACTTTTTGAAAATTTTATGATTTGCCGTGTGGTCTGAGGTATTCAGTTATACGTACGCAAAAATCCATGTCTCCAACTTAATTAGGGCCTCTCTTAGAAAGAATTGCTTAAAATACATATGTGGTACCTCAAAGGGTTAAACGTAAGACTTTTTCAAGATTTCATGATTTGTCGCCTAGCCTCAGGTGTTCTGCTATAAGTATGCAAAATTTCAAATCTCCAATTTAATAAGGGGCTCAGTTAGAAAGAATTGCTTAAAATACGCATGTGGGATCCCAAAGGATTAAATTTACGATTTTTTCAAAGTTTTTTGATTTGTCGTATGATATGTTGTGTTGAGCTATAAGTATGCAAAATTTCACGCAGCCAACCTAAATAGGGTCTCACTTAGAAAGAATTGTTTAAAATACACATGTGGGAGCTCAAAGGGTTAAATGTATGGCTTTTTCAAAATTTTATGGTTTGTCATTTGATGCGAGATGTTCAGCTATAAGTATGCAAAATTTCACGCCTCCAACCTAAATAGGGGTTCACTTAGAAAGAATTGTTTAAAATACAAATGTGGGAGCCCAAAATGTTAAATGTACGACTTTTTCAAAATTTTATGATTTGTCGTTTGATGTGGGGTGTTTAGCTATAAGTATGCCAAATTTCACGCCTCAAACCTAATTACGGACTCACTTAGAAAAAATTGTTTAGAAGACATATGTACGCTGTTTTTAAAATTGAAAAGAATCTCTATAATAATAACTAATAATAAGCTATAAGAAGCAAGGGGTCGTCGGGTAGCTTCATCGCCTCGAGCCCAAGCCTTCCCGCTTTTCGGTGTCTTTAATTTGTGTAATTTCCCTTTTAAATTTGTCCGGTTTCAATCTTTGAATTTTTTTTTTCAATCTGGCTTTCGCAAGAGAGTCTTTTACTCGGGACGTGGTTGGGGACCTATGAGCCTGGCTTCCGCAAAAGAGTCGGAATAAGTGGAAGAATAAAGGGCTGCGGACGAAGATGGGCCGCTCGCCGCGGCGGACCCCAAAGAGTTAAATGTACGACTTTTTCAAACTTTTATGGTTTGTCATTTGATGTGAGGTGTTACGCTATAAGTATGTAAAATTTCACGCCTCCAATCTAATTAGGGGCTCACTAAGAAAGAATTGTTTAAAATACACATGTGGGAGCCGAAAGGGTTAAATGTACGACTTTTTCAAAATTTTATGATTTGTCCTATGATGTGTGGTGTTCAGCTATATGTATGCAAAATTTCAAGTCTCCAACATGTATATTAAAAAGAGAGAAACAACGTTTAAAGAAAACAAATGTAAGTAATTTTAAAAAGCATATAGCTATTTCGAAGCCTCTAAGGCTCCATCATCAGTGCTTATAAATTAAAGATAAAAATAAAACTATGGAATAAAAGAGGGGGGAGGCAGAGCCAGAAGGCGCACCGCACATCCCGACCGTCAACAGCGAAATGAAAATCACTGTTGACAAACATCAACGGAGTCGGTCTCACACGCACTCAGGGAGACCAATCAAAACCGCCCAGATGCTCCGGGAGAGTTCAAATAAAGCAGAGAAAAAAAGGGGGGAGGGAAGAGGACGAGTTAAAGAAAATTAAACCGTAACTTTGAAAAATTTGTCGTGCTGGACAAATCATTTACTAAGCTGTTTGAATTTTTCCATATATGGTAGGCTTCCCAAAAATCAAGATCGTAAATTGATGAGCATTTTTGTATAATTGAGGCTTCGGAAAATTTAAAATTATGATTGTTGGACCAGCAGTGATTAGCAATAGCGGAACGATTGACGTCACAATTTTTGACATAAGTTTTATGCTCCCCTAAACGGACCTTAAAGGGTCTTTTCGTTTGACCAATGTACATTTTATTGCATTCGCAAGATATCCTGTAAATACCCCAATGTGAAAAACTTTCAATTGGATGTTTCCGATTTGTGAACTGAATTTTGTTAAAAGGAGTATAAACTACCTTAAAATCAAATCTTAACAAGATTTTAGAAATTTGATGGCTTATTTTCAAAAAATATGGAAGTATAATTAATTTTTTTTAATTTTCATTGCCGACAGTGTTAACTTTGGAGTGAGAACGTTTACTTAGTTTATTATGAATGGAATCTATGATTTCAATTGTAAAACCTTGATTAATGGCAATGGATTTAATGTAATCTATTTCAGCTTTTAGTAAACTGTCGGAAGAACAGATATTTAAAGCTTGATAGACGTAAGTGTTGAAGGCAGCGAAGTTTTGGTTAGGTGGATGGGATGATAAACGATGAGGGGGTAAAGATATTGCGAATGGTTTACGATAAACTGTAGTGTGAAATAAGTTATTTTCGCGGAAAAACATGACATCAAGGAAGGGCAAACGGCAGTTATTTTCGAGTTCGGAAGTGAACTGAATATGTTCATCTATAGAGTTCATAGTATCGAGATTTTTTGTAAGATCAAGCCCATCAGAGTTCAATAAAGCAAAACAGTCGAAAACATAGCGGATGTAAAATGGAAAAGATAATTTCTTTAAAAGGTTTGATTCGTAATAGTGCATGTAAATGTCACTGAGGATGGGGCTGAGGGGGGAGCCCATAGACAAACCATCAGTCATGCAATAAAAATTACCATTAAAAATGAATGTGTTCTGCGATAAACAAATGCTAGTAAGATTTATAAGCTCATCAACTTCGTAATATGTATAATGAAGTTCTTGTAGGCGTACTCTAAGACAGTTTAAAGTACCTTGAACCGGTACGTTAGTAAATAGGGATTTTACATCGAATGAAACCATACTATTGATTTGAGTACCATCGAAACTACGAAACTTATTAACAAACTCATAAGAGTTCCTGCAAGTGTAAATGTTGTTAGAGAGCAGGGGGGAGAAAATAAAGGTAAGATATTTCGCTAATTTGTAGAAAGATGTAGAAATGTTTGAAACTATTGGTCTGAAAGGAATGCCTAGTTTGTGGGCCTTTGGGAGCGTATAAAATCTTGCGCAATGTGAAACTGAAGGAATGAGAGAAGATTTAGTATTGTTGGAAATGAGGGGGGAGTGCTCGATAGCAGATTTAACAATTTTAAATTCTTTTTGGCAAGGATCCGATTTTATCATTCTATAAAGACCCTCATCTATCAAATCCTTGTTTTGGTCAGGTAATCAGACTTGTCCATACCGACAGTCTGGCCACCCTTATCAGCTTTGCTGATAACTATGTCAGTATTGGATTTAAGATTTTTTATACAAGTCGATGCAGCTTTGCTGATATTAGATTTAGGCAGGTTATTATTGAAACTAGCCGCCTCTGGCGACCAGTTTGGTCTCCCTTAAATGTATGCTAAGCATTGCATCATGTTACTTTCATTCTGAAACTAATTTTCTTGCTCAATCCTTCCCCGAGTCCAAAGATTCTGATAGAGAAATCAAGAATTGTTTGCGAACTTGATAACATTTCATACATTTTTGGTGTTATGCGTATTTCGTCTTTTTTGACAAATACCTAATAATTTCCGTAGCTGTAAAAATGAGTGAAACTTCAAGTGTTTAAACTGAGATTTGTTCTTAAATTATCTAAATTAAACTTATTCTACATAAACATGTTGTTACTTCAATGTTATTTTTTAATATCAATAAATTTATTTAAATTTTGAAAATCATGCATTTATCATTTTTTTTTCAATTACTTAATAACTAAATAATGAATATATATACTTTTTTTTATAGATTTGATTTCTGAGTTCATAAATATGACAATATACTAACGTAACTAAGAAAAATAGCAAAATAAAATCCTCGTGAATGCAAGCCGTTAACAAACTTTAGCGCCGCCAATTTACCTACTATGACGTTATAAGAATATTGTCCATTTATTGTTGGAGAACCTGCTTTGCGAATGATTACCTCAATGGTCTAATATTTTCTACCGTTTATATGATGAATGAATCTCTTGTGTTTGTTTACTCTATGAAGTGAAATAGAAAGCTGTCAACTTAATTTCAATTGAAATCAAATCTTGGAATATATATTTATTTGAATGTAAATTAGAAACAATACTTTGTTGTTGAAATGAAATATTTTAGTTTATGTTATTATTATTACGATTAATTTTTTATTTAGGTACTTTCCATTACCGGGGCCTTGGCATTTTTCTTTAAGCTTGGTGCAATTCGGGCTTCAGAATGTGAAATAAGTTGATAAAATATATGAATAGCTATGGAAGCAAACCTGGTGAACTTTTATTTTTATTTATATGTATTTATTTGCATATAAACATTTTACTTACACACACACACACACACACACATATATATATATACAATATTTGTTTACATATAAATTATTTCTGTTTCTATATAAAAATAGATTATTGGCTTCTTTAGATTAAGTCAATTGTATACATATGGAAAAAATTGCTTATGTATATGAAATAGGATATAGATTGCCGGAAAATTCGATGCCATTTTTTTTTCTCGCCAAGAACCTATACTGGAAAAAATATCTATTTATTCATTTATTTATTGAATTTTAAATGAGGTAAATGAAAGATGTGTTTTTTAAATGAAAGTTATGTATTTTAAATGAAATGAGTGATAGGTTTATATTTTTAATGAAATGATGGCGATGGAAGAATATTTGGCGATTTATCACCTGCGCCCGACTAACATAAAAGTACCGAAATGGCCGTTTGGCATATAAAAAGCGAAGCGGTCAGCCCGGAACTATTGATGAGAGTCACATGACTTCGGCTTTTATTATATAGATAATTATCACCTGCGCCCGACTAACATAAAAGTATCGAAATGGCCGTTTGGCACATAAAAAGCGAAGCGGTCAGCTCGGAACTATTGATGACAGTCATGACTTCGGCTTTTATTATATAGATTCACATTGTTGGCAATTAAGTGTCTAATTGAATCCTTTTGAGAAGGGTTTAAAGCACTGAACTTTAAGGCTCTTTCGATGGGAGCAATAAGATTAGGACAAGACGGTTTACTAGTAAGTGCAAAATATTATTTAATTTAAGATAATTGATTTCATCCTGAGTAAGGTTAGCACTTGAAAGATTGACTATAGCATTTTGGTTAACCAACGGTAAGGTATTGGGTGAACTATTTCTATTTTTACTAAAGAGTGAATTAAATTTAGTTTTCAAAATAGCAATGTGTTTCGTAGACTTGTTCAGCGCACTAAACCAGGATCTTTTGTCAATAGAAGTAAAACTAACATGGGAATTTGATAGATTAAGATGTAAATCATATAGCTCACGTTCAACATTGGCAATTTTCCGACGAGTCTCCTGAATTACTGATCTTAGAAGTACGAGTTTCGCACGGAAAATAATTCTTCCGATTTTGCTTGAATAAGTCCAATTACAATTGACAGAAATAAAATTTGGAATTATTCTATTATGTTTACAGTTCAGAAGGAAAGCAATGTGGTTGAGGTGTCTGAAGTTTTTCAGACGTAGGGTAGCAAATCTGTTACAGTCCGACATGTCATAAAAACAAAGGATAAAATAAAATATTAAAAAGAGAGAAACAACGTTTAAAGAACACAAATGTAAGTAATTTGAAAAAGCATATAGCTCTTTCGAAGCCTCTAAGGCCCCATCATCAGTGCTTATAAATTAAAGATAAAAATAAAACTATGGAATAAAAGAGGGAAGAGACAGAGCCAGAAGGCGCACCTCACATCCCGACCGTCAACAGCAAAATGAAAATCACTGTTGCAAACAGCAACAGAGTCGGTCTCACACGTACTCAGGGAGACCAATCAAAAACCGCCTAGATGCTCCGGGAGAGTTCAAATAAAGCGGAGAAAAAAAGGGGGGGGGGAAGAGGACGAGTTAATGAAAATTAAACCATAACTTTGAAAAATTAGGCGTGCTGGACAAATCATTTACTAAGCTGGTTGAATTTTTCCATATGTGGTAGGCTTCCCAAAAGTCAAGATCGTAAATTGATGAGCATTTGTGTATAATTGAGGCTTCGGAAAATTTAAAATTATGATTGTTGGACCAGCAGTGATTAGCAATAGCGGAACGCTTGACGTCACAATTTTTGACATAAGTTTTGTGCTCCCCTAAACGGACCTTAAAGAGTCTTTTCGTTTGACCAATGTACATTTTATTGCATTCGCAAGATATCTTGTAAATACCCCAATGTGAAAAACTGTCAATTGAATGTTTCAGATTTGTGGGCTGAATTTTGTTAAAAGGAGTATAAACTACCTTAAAATCAAATCTTAACAAGATTTTAGAAATTTGATGGCTTATTTTCGGAAAATGTTCGGTTGTTTCTCTCTTTTTAATATATTGACACAAAGTACAATCCTCTCCCTCCTTTTATGTCCAACATGTCTAGTTTCTGAGAACGGGCTCTGTGACAGACGGACAGACGGCAGGCAGACAGACAGACAGAGGAGCGAGACGAATAGGGTTTCGTCAGATGAACGAAACCCCAAAAAAGCGCATATCATAATTAAAAATTCATTTCGAGCAATCGTTATTAATATACAGTAATTCGGATACAATATAGTATCTGAAATCTTTTCAAATACACCGCAAACAATTTCCCCTATACCATTATGAACGGAATTCTTTTGTGTGGCCCTGTAAATGAACAATAACTATTCTTTGCACCGCATATTCAACAGAATGCATACTTCAGTGAACTTTATAAATGAATAAAAATTTTACTATGTTTGAAAGAGTGTAACACCATTAAAAATCATTTGAAACGATTTTTTCCCATTGACTGTAATGTAGCGGAAAACTTTTGACTGTACCTGTAAATGAACTAAACATGCTACAAACTTCATTTGAAATAGAGAACGTACTATGGTAGAGGTCACAAGCATCCAAAAATTTCAGAACAATCCGAGCATATTTACGAGATGGACAGACGGCCAACGGCCAGACAAACCGAAGTCATAAACACTTTTGAACTTTGTTGGAAAGTATTAAAAAGCGAGAAAATATGTTTGTTCTAAAATGGAAAGTTCTGTAAATGTTCAATAATCTGCGTTTCTAATTGCACGGTTTATTTCCAATAGATCGTGCAATTTCAGAACATCATTATTTATTTGTTTTGAAAATGAGTCGGCAAGAGTTGAAACATGTCAATTGTCAAATAAAACTATTTTATTGTTTTAAAAAATTTAATCTTACACCTTTTTAGCAATTAGAAATAATATATTACGAGTTGCTACTCGTCGAAATTCGACGAACTAAAATATTTAGAAAAGAATTGTTATAGATCGAATTTATAATAAACTTACAAAAATATTTGCAATACAAAATTCATCTTACACTGAGTGTCTAACTCTTAAAAGTAATAATATATTTAGCCTAAAGTTACCAAAATATTATTTCCACAATCTTTAACTGTTTAAATTAATGAAAAATAAAAGTGTATTATAATACGTAATCAAGATGAGTAAATATGATGAAGTTATCGATTGAGGCTTTTATTTTTGGTATTACGAAATGAAAAAAAAAACAGCAAGAAGAATTCGCTTTGTCACATCATAGAAGTTTTTCCGAATCACATCTAAGTCTTACGTCATTTTCAAATTAAATTTAATTTGTTATATATTTAATGATAGTACTGTTTGAATTTGATATTGTGAATTTTGAATTTAATATAGTAATGTCAATTAAATATTTTCGAACAACTGATTCGAAACGGAATTTTAGGTAGCTTTCTTTACAAAAAAGCTACCTATTGCAGCCGTTCGGAGGAAAGCGATTTCAAAAAATTTTGGTATATTTTCATCGATCATGACCCCCAGACCCCGAAACCACCCTCCGTTCAAAATTGATATATATATATATATATATATATATATATATATATCTATATATATATATATATATATATCTGACCTATGTCACACTGTAACTCCCGTAATTATGAACCGATTTCGATGTAATTAGGTGTGTACATAGTACATACCAATGTCTCGACCGAGTTCGTTGGCCAGCTTCATCCGCCGTTTTGTTTCAAAATGGCGGCCATTTAAAATTTTTTAAAAAATTTTAAACTTGAAATGTGGTACCAAAAAATTAAAAATGGAAAAATATTTTTTTCTTATGTATTTGACCTTTATACAAAGATTCCGGAGCAGTTTTTGTTTCGTCTATATCTTAAAAAATGGCTGAGTTATAGCATTTTGAATTTCTAGCGTGGCTGACATTTTGAAACGTCCTGAATTTTCTCACGCGATAAAAGGCGTATTTATGAACCGATTTGGATGTAATTCGGTTTGTACATAGTACATACCAATCTCTCGACCGAGTTCGTTGGCCAGCTTCATCCGCCATTTTGTTTCAAAATGGCGGCCATTTAAATTTTTTTTAAAAATTTATAATTTGAAATGTGGTACCAAAAAATTGAAAATGGAAAAATATTTTTTCCTTATGTATTTGACCTTTATACAAAGATTTCGGAGCAGTTTTTGTTTCGTCTATATCTTAAAAAATGGCTGAGTTATAGCATTTTGAATTTCTAGCGTGGCTGACATTTTGAAACGTCCTGAATTTTGTCACGCGATAAAAGGCGTATTTATGAACCGATTTGGATGTAACTTCGTTTATACATAGTACATACCAATGTCTCGACCGGGTTCGTTGGCCAGCTTCACCCGCCATCTTGTTTAAAAATGGCGGCCATTTAAATTTTTAAGAAAAATTTAAATTTGAAATGTGGTACCAAAAATTGAAAATTGAAAAAATATTTTCTTCCTATGTGTTTGACCTTGATAAAAAGATTCGGGAGCAGTTTTTGTTTCGTCTATATCTTAAGAAATGGCTGAGTTATAGCATTTTGAATTTCTAGCGTGGCTGACATTTTGAAACGTCCTGATTTTTCTCACGTAATAACAGGCGTATTTATGAACCGACTTGGATGTACCTTGGTGTGTACATAGTACATACAAATATCTCGACCGAGTTCGTTGGCCAGCTTCATCCGCCATATTGTTTCAAAATGGCGGCCATTTAAAAAAATTAAAAAATAAAAAAAATTAAATGAGATACCAAAAAATTAGAAAATGAATAAGATTTTTTTTGTATGTGTTTGACCTTAATACAAAGATTCCGGAACAGTTTTTCTTTCGTCTATATCTAAAAAAAAATTGGCTGAGTAATAGCATTTTGAATTTCTCTTGTGGCTGACATTTTAAAACGACCTGATTTTTGTCACGCGATAACAGGCGTATTTATGAACCTATTTGGATGTAACTTGGTCTGTACATAGTAGATACCAATGTCTCGACCGAGTTCGTTGGCCAGCTTCATTCGCCATCTTGTTTCAAAAGGGTTGCCATTTAAAAAAAATTAAATTTAAAATTCAAAATGAGGTATTAAAAAATTGGAAAATGAAAAAGGTTTTTTTTATGTGTTTGGCCTTGATACAAAGATTCCGGAGCAGTTTTTTTTTCTGAAAATTTGTTCTTTTGTTGATATCTTAAAAAATGGTTGATTTATAGCACTTTGAATTTCTAGCATGGCTAACATTTTGAAACGATCTTGTATTTGTCACGCGATAACACACGTATTCACCTATTTTGATGTAAGAAGGCATGTGGATAATATACATCAACACCTCGACCAAGTTCGCTGGCCAGATTCATCAGCCATCTTGTTTCAAAATGGCGGCCATTAAATTAAAAAAAATATATATATTTAAAGTGAGGTACAAAAAAATTAGAAATTGAAAAAGGTTTCTTTCTTAAGTATTTGATCTTGATATAAGGATTCAGGAGCATTTTTTGTTTGTCTTTACCTTAAAAAATGGCTCAGATACAGCAGTTTCAATTTCTATTGTGGGTGACATTTTGAAAAATCTGATTTTTTGCATGCGACAGCACTCCTATATATTAACCGATTCCGATGTGAGTGAGCATGTGCACAGCAATTACTAAGGTCTCGACCAAGTTCACTGCTTAGCCTCATCCACCATGTTGTCTTAAAATGACAGGCACTTTAAGAAATTGCCGAATTTGGCAGCCAAATATAAGTTACTTTAAAGAAAAGCAGCTTGGATAAAGCTGGCTAATTTCGCGAAATTCTCATTCATTATATTGATAAAAATTAGTATTGAATCTCCTATATTCGGTTTCCACTAAATTGAGCTTCGTGTGTTTGCATGATATAAGTTGGCTTTCTTTAAATAAGGATTATGAAAGCTACCTCTTCCTCCCGGCACTGGCCGGAAGGACTTTTTATAATAGACTAGCGAAAGCGCCCGACGTTGCCCGGAATTTGAAGAATGTTTGTTCTGAAAAATCAAGTTCAAAATTTAACATACAACATAAAACAAACAATAAAAAAAAGCAGTCGAAGTGTTGTACATATGAACCAAATTAAAATCCAATATAAAAATGTATAAATTTATATAACAGACGCCAAAGAATTCAGCTATAAATGAACTTATTTCAATTTATCATTCGAGCAATAATGTTAAAATACGCCAATATTTCCATAATTTGGTTTTTGTCATGCTTCAATACGTTTTTTCACACTCATATTACGTTATACCATATTCACCACGTCCTTTATATTTCCAATATGACGTAATATTCCCTTTTTTTAATTCGTCAAACTATTTATTTTATTTTTATTTTGCACGTGTAAATCGAAATCTTGAAATAGAAAAGTTATGACGTAACATGCCCTTTTTTTAAATTCATCAAACTATTTATTTAATTTTTATTTTTCACGTGGTAATCTTGTAATAGAAAAGTAATTGCTGTGTTAAGAATTTTATCGTGAATTTTTAATTTTCGGCAACTGCTATAACGAAAAATGTTTAAATTTGACAAGAAATTGCTGTTAAATGGGTGGATTTTTATTAATTAAAAATGAACTATAAGTTATTTCGATTCCGCATTTCTTTAGTTGTTAGTTAGAGTCAATATGTGCATGTGTAATACCGTTGCATACATTACGTCTGTCGAGGTCTATCTCTATGGCCTCTCTCATTAGTATGTTATGGGGCTTTTCGTATTTGGCTATTTTTTTCTATTTTAATTGATTGTGGTATTATGGGGTTTTTTTAATTTGCTCTTGAGAGGGCTGTTATTTGACTATTATATTTTAGGTCGCGGATATGCTCCTTATATCTTTCGCTTATTTTTCGCTTGGTCCTTCCGATGTATCTAATTTCCTTATTTTCTGTATCTGAGGCTTTAATTTTATATACTCCTGCTGTCTGTAAAGCGAAAAATAAGCGAAAGGTATAAGGAGCATATCCGCGACCTAAAATGTAATAGTCAAACAACAGCCCTCTCAAGAGCAAATTAAAAAACCCCATAATACCACAATCAATTAAAATAGAAAAAATAGCCAAGTACGAAAACCCCCATAACACACTAATGAGAGAGGCCACAGAGATAAACCTCGACAGACGTAATGTATGCAACGATATTACACATGCACATATTGACTCTCGTTGGCAAAAAATGCTAGAAAGAAGGGGAAATGCAAAGGAGAAGATGGAAAAAGAGGGAAGTTACAAGATCTTAAGCGAAATTGCGAAACAGCATCATTTGAAACTGAAGATGTCCCGGAATAAGGGGTGAAAACGTTTTTTCGGAAAGGTGCCAAAAGGTATTAGACGATGCATTATATATTGTTAAATAGCATTTTTATTTTAAATCTACCGGAATATATGTTCTTTTAAATAAAATAAGGAAATGTGTTTTAATTTTTTATGAAAAGTAAGGAAAATGTAAATTATGACTTTTGATTTTAATATGTACAAAAAGCAAGATAAAATATTTTTTAAAATGAAAAATAAGTGTCATGAGTTTTTATATATTGATGTTAAACAGATATGAAAAATATGCCCATACTAATGGCTACTATAATAATAATGGCTGAAATATTGGTATAAGAAAATATAAGTATAGTACGGGTATTAAATAAGACAGTGATTTCTGTCGAAAAACACTAACTAAAGAATGTTTTGTTTTTCGAAGATGGGACTTTGCACCACAAAATGGAATATGAAAATGGAGCATTGCTTCTCTCAATGGTTTGATTTAAATTATGTAAATACGGATGTAAATAGTTTCTTCATACAGCAGAGCGTCAATTATCCGAATAAGTCGAGACCGACCGTAGTTCAGATAAGCAAAATCTCGGATAAATGTACAGACAATTTAAGGGCTGTTCCTGACTATACTAAAACCTTCACACTATATCCAGGCTTAGGACTGGCAGCACCAGTTAATGCTAGCGTGTTTAAAAACTGTTTTTTTCTTTGTTGCTGTTGTTTACTACTTTTTTATCATTTAAAATTTTCTTTTTCTCTTTTTATCATTTTCTGAACTCCAGAGATTATCATTTAAACGAAAAAGTTTTCGATTGTTGCTTGCTTTAAAGAAGACGTTCTTTCCAATGCTGCCCTATCTCGAATTCTTCTTAAATACGTTAGTTGAATAGAGTGAGAGTTCTTCTGCCGTTCGAGCCATTTCATAGCTGTTTCCAAACATTCAAAGGCTTCGTTATGTGATGGACCTGGGTCATTTTCAGAGCATTCGTTTTCATTTCTTCAATTTCTTTTTCCCCTCAAATCTCAACCACAATCTCATCATCATTAAAAAAAAATTTTGAGAGAAATAGGCTGTTCGGATAAATGGAAGTTCGGTTAAAAAAATTGAGATAAATAAGATGTTCGGTTAATTGGAGTTCCGATAATCGGCGCTCTACTGTACTGAAGTTTTGGAAATATTTCCATGAGAAGATCTCGAATATTTAAATTAGTGATTGCGTGTTCTTAGATTTTCGTTGCCTTTTTTACTATGAACATTAAAGTTTTATCTTATTTTTACTTTCTTCTATCTTTACAAGAAGAAAGTATTGGATTCGTGAAAAATTTCGACTTCCGGTTTTCGATGGATTTATACGTTTTAGAAGGTTTTGAATTCGATTTGATGGTTTTTAGAAAATGTCTGTCTGTCACTCTGTGAGTATATCTGTATGTGACAAAATTTTGTGCGCACTCTATCTCAAAAACTAATGAACGGAATTTAATAAAACTTTATATTCAGTTAGTAAATTGGTGCTGATTACTTTTTGGTGTAAATCGCTGAACAGGTGTCGCTGCTATGCTGCATTTTTTATTATTTCCGGAATTACTCTATCTCAAGAAGTAATGGACGGATTTTTATAAGACTTCAAATTCAGTTAGTCTTTGATATAATTTGGAGCAGATTTCTTTTTGGTGTAAATCGCCCAAAAAGTGACGCTGCTATGCTGCATTATTCATGATTATCGCAATAGCTCGACCTCAAGAAATAATGCACGAACTTTCATCAAACTTCAGATTCAGTTAGTCCGTGATATAAGTTAGTGCTGATTAGTTTTTGGAGTAAATCGCTCAACAGGTGACGCTGCTATGCTGCATTTTTCACGATTTTCGCAATAGCTGAAAGTTTTGGGATTGCCATATCCGACCAGTTTATTTTGCAGAAGTACATTAAACCACGTGTATGAAGTTATTAATTAAATATATATGTCGATCGAATTTTTTATTTAAGTTTCCAGTAACGCCGACGTGGTGCATTCATTTTTTTTTTTTCGTTGATCAAGTAAATCCATGTTAAATTCAAAGACATACGCTACACTTCATAATCATATATTTTATGTGTAATTGTGCAACTTAAATTAATATTTTAAAATGATGTAAAAAAACTTAGCTACAGGTATGTCTCATTCCGAATAGAAATATTCGCATTATTTAATGACAGAAATCTGAGATTAATAAAGCGAATATTTCTATTGTAAATATTGAATTCAAAATTGAAGTAGGATGCTCTGGCCATCAAAAACCTACTTCAATATCATTCTAATAAACTAATTTACAATAGCATCACAAACTGATTATAAATACAGGGTGGATAAAATTAAACTGGCGGTACTAGGATACTCATAGCTCCGGTTGTACTGAAGGAATCTGAATGAAACTTTAAATACATGTTATGTAGATCATGCAACCGAGGTTTTCGTAAAAAAAAGTTTGAAATTTAGCCACCAAATGGCACTTTAACAATGCAAAATGAAAGATAACAGTTAAAAAAATCAAAGAATTATGGAATATCTTATTTATTTACACACCTGTGAACTCTATGTACATACATTGGCAGTCAACAATACGCTGAGAGCGTACCACCGCGTTATCAACGGCCGACCTCAACATATCAGTAGGAATGAGGGGGGGGGGGGAGGGTGGCGTACTATGCTAGCTTTCAAGTCCGCTTCATTAGTTACACGTCCTTAATAAGTACAATCTTTGAAAAAACCCCACAGCCAGAAGTCACAAGGATTCAAATCTGTTGACCTTGCTGGCCAGGCAATCGGGAAAGTACGAAAAATGATACGTTCATCAAGGAAGTTAGCTCGAATCACATTCTTTACACGTCTCGCCGTATGAGAAGTTGTTCCAACTTGCATGAACATTGTGATCACCAAACGACCTCTTTGTCTTAACGCCGTGTCAACATGATTCTCCAGGAGGGTCTGTTGCATCGGTCACTGGCGACTGTACACCTGACAACCCCGTTCATTATGACTTCCTCGAAGACGAACTGGCCCAAAATTAAATTCACCGTGAATCGACAACATACCGTGACGTATAGGGACTGTAGTGTCTGTTGTTCCACGGCATAAGTATTCGTGGAACCCCGTATGCAGCAGTTCTGTGCATTCACAGTACCACCTAAGTGAAAATTAACCTCGTTCTGTCCATATGATATGCAATAGCCATTACTCATGAAATTGCATCCTCGTCAGAAAAGGCAAGCTAAATAAAGGCGTGCAGAGTGATCTTGCGATTTCAACTGTTGCATGAAATCTTCGCCAGGTAGAGCTTCAGAATTTTGCATAAAATCTTGACAACGGTTGCCCACGTCGTCCAGTTCTCGTGCTATTGAGCGGCTACTTACAGTAATATGTATCGGTTTTATAGCCAAATTACATTAGCTACTCATTTGCGTATGGTTTTAGTAGTACAGCGCCATCTCGGGGGAAATTTTTCAACTTTTTGCGAAAACGTCGGTTGCGTGATCTACATAACATATACTTGAAGTTTCATTCAGATCCGTTCAGTAAAACCGGAATTACGAGTCTCTGAGTACTGTCAGCTTAATTTTAATCACCCTGTATAAAGCATACTGAATTTCTTCAATTTTAATACCGAGTTACAGTGATTAGCGAATTAACAGAAGAAGAGAATAACAATGTCACTTGTTGGGTATTAAAATTTTTAAACATTTATCTCAAATATAAAATTTGATATATTTCTACACAAAAGAAAATAGACCAGATTAGGAATCTTTCCCTAAGCATATGATAGTAGCGCCCCCTATTCCGTGTAACCAAAATCACTATTGCATCACTATATATATTTATGCAAGTTCTAGTGTAATATACTGTTTGATGGAATTCCGTGCAGTAGTTTTTAAGGTATAACCATTGCGCGAATCATGAAAAACACAGCATAGCAGCGCCACCTTCCGGGCAATATATACCGAATCCGAATTAGTAGCAATTTATATCAAGGTCTAAATGAATCTGAAGTTTGATTAAATTCCGTGGGTTACTTCTTGAAGAAAGAGCGGCCTCAAAATGCGTGTCACACACATGCAAACTAAACGCGAAGTCTTAGACTTGAGTTTTTTTTTTTTTATATATATAGAATTACACGTTTTGGGATGTCTTGAGCGTGATTTGTCTATTTTTGGAAGATGTCGATCTGTCTGTCTTTTGATGGGTGGGGCTTGTTGTGCTCGAGCCAATTGATAGGCCTCCCCACCCGGCCGAACCTGTCTGTCTTTTGATCTGGGGCAATTTCAGAGAAAATTATCATTTTGGAGGGGGGATGAAATTTATAATATATTTAATTTTAAGGTATGATTGGAAAAGTTGATATTTTTATATTCTATAATAAAATCCTAATAAAAAGTCATTGTAAATTACTGTTTACAAACTAAGTTAAGTGCGATTATTGTCTTTGTAAAGATACATTGTTATGTCAGTTACACAATAAAAGTTACGTCAATTACACGTGTAAATGCCATTTTTTTCTTTTTATTATTAAAAAATTAATTAAACAAGTTACTGTTATAATTTAGAGTTACTTAGTGTTGTTGAGAACATTAAATCGCTTATTTTAACGGGATTGTTTTGGTAATTTTTACACTTCAATGAAGACAGAAAAATTTTTTGTATATTTTATGTTACGTCAGTTACAGAATTTTGAAAAGCAATTTTGGGGACTAAAAGAGAGATTGAAATAATCTGCAGGTATTTGGTTATTAAGTCCTTAGCAAGAAATATTTTAAATTGTAAAAAATTGTTCTAGCTTTGTTAGTAAATTTTCTACAAAATTTTGAAAACAAATTTCGGTGATAAAATGTTACGTCAGTTACGATGGAATTGCCCTCTGCGTATGACGCAAATTTTTGAGGTCGCTCTATATCAAGAAGAACGGAATTTCAAAGAACTCACTATTCTGATTTTAATATGAACTGGTGCTGATTAGGTTTTTGTGTACGTTTCCAAACAAACTTTGTTGCTATGTTGTGGGTTATACAATTTCTGTCGTAGCTTTATCACAGCATCTATGGAATATAATTTCTTAAAACTTCATATACAGTTAGACCATGACATAAGTTACACTGCCAGAAAAACTCGTCAATTTACACTAAAATTATTCCTTATCTTTTATCAAATAATTTCTGTACTCCTAAAAAACATATTTTATCCGTGAATTCTTCCCAAAAGTCTAAAAAAAAGGAAGAAATTCCGTTCATTCCTAGCACGCATGCGCTCTATTAATACTAAAATCTGAATTTATCTAAAAAATGAAAAACCGCAAATTTTATACCTTAAGATTTCTAATTTAACTAAAAAAGAAAAGTGCCCAGTTAAACTGATGGCAATGAGCTCACAGGCTATTCACACTAATTGTATATTATACTCTTATTTTAAAGAATAATGCCCTGAAAAAAATAAGTGAAGGGAGATTAGCCCCGGTTTCTCCCCTTTATACTTAACCAATGAAGCTCCAAAACTAATCAGGGAAGTTCCTTAACATAATAAACCGGTGTACCAAATTTGGAGCAAATCGAATAATTCTGCATGAAAAACCCATTTATCTAAATTAAAGGAGGTGGACTAGCCCCTTTTCCCCCATTATCCTTAACCAATAAACCCCCAAAACTAATCAGGGAAGTTCCTTAACATAATAAACCGGTATACCAAATTCTGAGCAAATCTAATAATTCTGCATGAAAAACCCATTTATCTGAATTAAGTGGGGTGGACTAACCCCCCTTTTCCCCCTTTATCCTTAACCAATGAACACCCAAAACTAATCAGGGAAGCACCTTATCAGAATGATAGTCTTTGATAGCCTGTGGGCTAAAAAGTTTTCGAATTTAAAAATGAATAACAATTACTTTTCTCATTCATTCAAAAATACTCGCAGCTTATTTTTTTTTTAAGTTGAATAAATTGAATAAAGTTAAATAAAGTTGTTTATAAAAAAATATTCGCATTTAAAATATATTTTAAACTAACACTAGAACGCCCGGAAGGAGTCGATCCGACTCCGACCATATAATTAAATGTCAACTGGGACCAGAAATTCTTTCAAAAAATAATTTAAATTTAAACAACGCAGATTTACGTTAAATAAATCAGTCAAATAATTTTAAATAAAAATTCTGGTGTCAAATATTTTTATGAAACTTGAGTAAAATTTCCAGGCGTTCTAGTCTTAACAGATTTAAAAGATATTTTAATTTAAATATTAAATGTAAAAAAATCGATTCTACTGAAAAAAGAAGAAAAAATTCTTATCGAATAAAAATGTAATATTCATATTTTACATCCAGCAGTCTACTTAAAAATATTTATAATTCATACTTTTATCATATACGAGTACTAAAGTATGAAAACCCCAGACACAGTCTCATTATAAACGAAATCTTCCAGGAATTAACTTTAACCCCTTCGCGACGGGACCTTTTACTAAATGTTTATTACTTTGCTACCGGTTTTATAAAACAGAAGTTTGTGCCTATTCAAATAGGGAAAATGCTCGGATTAAATAAGGTAAATTTTACAGTAAAATTTTACTGGTGAGGATAAACGAGGATCCTTAGGCCTATTTCCGGCACGTATACGTGTCGCTCGTCCCCAAGGGGTTAAAATGAAAAGCTTTTTTAAGAAATTAATCAAGCCGTACCCATCTTAAGCAAACATATTTACTTCAAAGTGTTTCACTACTGTTCAACTGTAGCCCAATGGTTAGCGTACTCGTCTCGTAACACTAAGATAGCTGTTTTTATTCTAAGTCAGCAACTTTTACTTTTTTCCCCGCTTTCTTGAATTCACGATATTTTACTATTTCACCTCCTGTAACGGAGAAAAAATAAACAGATAATCGTCACTTAACGGGAAAATCCTGGCCGCAGTGCTGCCAGGACAATTTTCATAAATTAGAAAAAGTACTTTTGAGGTAACTCAAAGAGTACTTTACTCAAAGAGTCACTCTTGAGTACTTTTGACGCCAAGGTTAAACTGAATACAAAGTTTAGTGAAATACTATTCCATAGATGCTGAGATATAACTATTATTGAAATAGTGAAAAATACAGCGTACCAGTGCCAAACGTTGGCACCGACCCTGCATGCACCGAAACCTAATGAGTATCTACGTTCTCAAATATACTTTTTTTAATTGACGAAAATTCTGCTGCCAGGATTTTTCCGTTAATTGACAAATATCTGTTTATTTTTTCCCCGTTACAGGAGGTAAAATATACGTGAATTGAAAAAAAATGGAAAAAAAATAAAAGTTGCTGACCTGGAATCGAAACAGCTATCTTTTACAGTGTCACGAGACGAGTACGCTAACAATTAGGCTATAGTTGCACAGTAGTGAAACACTTTAAAGTAAATATGTTTGCTTAAGATGTGTACGGTTTGATTAATTTCTATAAAAAACTTTTCATTTTGAAGTTAATTTCGGGAAGATTTCGTCTTTAATGAGATTGTGCCTGGGATTTTAGTACTTCCGTATTATTATATGATAAAAATATACATTTTTATTCGATAACAATTTTCTTTCCTTTTTTTGAGTAGAATCGATTTTTTTCCATTTAATATTTAAATTAAAATATCATTTAATTCTGTTCATTTAAAATATGTTTTAAATGTGAATATTTTTTTTTATAAACAACTTGATAAATTCAAGTTTATTGAACTTTTAAAAAATAAATTGTGAGTATTTTTGAATGAATGAGAAAAGTAATTCTTATTAATTTTTAAGTTCGAAAACTTTTTTCTTTTTTAATTAAACGAGAAATCTTAATGTATAGAATTTTTGGTACTGTTTAGATTTGGGTGCATGATGGTCAACAAGTAATGCTGCTATGATGCATTTTAAAGATTTTTATGATAGCTATATTTCGGATTTATATTATAGACTGTGTTGTTTTATCATTATTATTCATTAATCACTGTAGCTTTAAGTAAAATTCAAAGAAATGCACTCTACTTGATCATTCTTATTGCGTAACAGTATTATTTAAATGGATATTATAAAATAATGCATGGTGCCTGTCATGACCACCCAATCTCTTCTCAGCCAGATTCAAGCTTGGAGTACATAAAAAATGCCCAAAAAACCTTTACGATCATTAGTTTTTGAGAAAAATGTGCTAGAAAACAAAATCATTGTTAACATAAGCATCGCTATTTGCATATGGGAACGTCCACTGTTACTCTTGTGACCATTCGTGCGGTTTTTTAGAAATACTTGCAATTATTTTACTATAAAATATAATTAAAATAAAAAGTGATATAACCAGTAAAATACTTTTGTGCTCCACTCATTTAATATATATCTAATTTGTAACAAAAAGCATTTCCCTTGTCTATATAATCAATCAAAATTTTGTTACTCTTGTGACCAGAGTGTCACAAGAGTCATTTAAGATATACACAAGTAAATTTTTTTGTTATAAATTAGATATATGTTTGTGTGTGGAACACAGTGGTATTTAGCTGGTTATAGCAATTTTTATCTTACTAATTTTTTGTAATAAAATCAGTGACCCGGAGCCGAACAATTTTTGATGCTCCAGCTCCAGCTCCGCTCCTAGAGAAAATACCGTGGCTCCAGCTCCGGCTCCGGCTCCGGCTCCGACTTTCCGCTTTTAAGTTGCAGATTTTAATTTACACGTTTAATTTTTTGCTCACAAATACTTTCTATCTTCATTAAAGATCTGACAAAATGCATTTTTCTTCTCATCAAACTTGAAATGCTTGTTCAGAAAATATGACATCTTTTAGCTTTTGCTTTTAAAATAGAAAGTTTGGTAGAATTTTAAACACAAAAATCTTAAATTTCTTCTACACTTTTCGAACAGCCAAAATTGTATGACTACACATGTAAACAACAGGCGGCCATATTTGTTTTCAAATAGTGTTGTCACTTAGTTCAAGTAGAAAGTAGAAGTAAAGTAGTGTTGCCATTTTTTGAGAAGTTTTCCTTCCCTAATAATAATAATAATAATAATAACCTAAAAAATGATATAATTAAAATACTGAATAATGGTGTAATTAAAATATTTTAAGCCTAGAAATTTAAAAGACTGAAAAAAAGAAAAAGATTTAAAAGAATATTAAAAACTAAAGGAGCCCTGGAGCTGGGGAAAATTTAGAGCTCCAGCTCCGGCTCCGGCTCCAGCTCCAGGAAAAACACAGCTCCGGAGCGCTCCGGCTCCGGGCTCCAGCTCCAGCTCCGGGTCCCTGAATAAAATAATTGCAATTATATATGAAAATTTGCTCTAATTATCACAAGAGTAACGAATGGACGTTCCCATATGTTTACGTAGGAAGATGTTCAAAATGTCCACCGCGCACATCGAGGTACGCATGCCCGTGCCGTGGAATGGCTTACTGCACACGTTGCAGCAGCGTGGTGTTCACAAAAGCATAGCTACTAGATGCAGCCTTTCAAACACTATTCGAGATTCAAACGGCAGCTTGACCTCACGGCACGGATACGAGTATTTTGCGGATTTTCGTGTGCAAACATATGAAAATAACGATGCTCATGCAGTTGTCTTTTCTTGCAGCGGATATGATGTCATACTTTTCTTTCGTAATCATCTCGAATACTGTGGGTGGTAGAGGTATAATTCTTTGGGCAGTTTTAACACTTTCTAACATTGTTGAAAAATGTTTCTGAATTGGGCTCGTCAGTCTGTCTGTTCGTACTCTAACTCACGTAAATATACTCGGATTACGATGTAATTGATATACGTTATTGAGGTTTACCATGGCATGTTCGGTATTGAAAATGAAGTGTGTAGCATTTTCGATTCATTTACAGGGCCACTCAAAAGTATTCCGATACATTATGGCCTATAAGGAAAAATCATTTGTGGTGTATTTTAATGATGTTAAACTGTTTTAAACGTAATGAAATTTATACACATTATTGAGGTACATTAGAAGATGGTTTCTATAAAACATATTTTGTGTAGCACTTACAATACGCGTGCAGACGAACTCAAAAGTATTCCGTTATTTTATGGTCTGTGAAAAAAAAAAACGTTTGCGGCGTATTTTGATGATGTTTCTCTTTTACAATCATAATTAAATCGATATGAAGTTATGAGGTACACTAAAATAGGCTCTCTGTGAGAGGGTGCAAAGCATTTATCATGCATTTATAGGGTTACAAAAGGGGTTTAGTTTCATTATAGTCAATGGAAAATATCTGTTCGCATCATATATAAATTATGTTGCACTTCTTCGAAAATGATTAAATTAATGTACGTTACTGAGGCTACAAGATGTTTGCTTATAATAGAATATGATGTGCATCGCATTTAATTTAATTTATAGGGATACATAAAAGATTTCAGATACAATACTGCATACTAAGCACTGTCTATTAGGGATGAATATTGAAAGTGCATTTACAGCTATTGTATAGTTACGTTTAACTAAGTATTTGCATACGACATGGTGTGTATAAATTCCATAGACCATATACACGGCTACGCACAATAATTAGTAAGAATTGCTGAGAATGAGCGAAAATTGTTTATTTTTTTTAATTGAGTTATGCATTTTCAAGTTCAACTATATTTAGAAAGATATGTTTGTAAAATATTAATATAATAATATACACGGTTATGCAAAGAACTGTATACATGAACGCCTATGGGTGATAATTTCTGGAGTGCAATTTTAGCAGTTTTAAACATGTTTTTGTCTGACTTCAATTTCATCTTAACATGTGGCGTGTATAAAAATTTGCTGCTAATGTGCAGGACTGTACAAAAGAATTCATATACATTTTCCTTAATTGGTAGAAATTGCTGAAGGTAAATTTTCAACTTTATCGTGCGTTTTCTTACTATTCTAAATTTTAGCATACTATGTAACATTATATTCAAATCTATATACATCATAAATGGAGCTGCTCAAATGAATAGGGCCTTTTCCGGTATGAGCGGTTATTGCTGAAATCTGGTTTTGAAATGTGTTATGCGTTTTCTAAAATGTTTACTTAAATATTTCCTTTACCATTTTAATCAACAAAGTTTTTCGAAATTTTTCTGAGAGTGTTGGAAAGTGTTTCATAATCTATGCTTTGGTGCATGATTTTGCTTGTTTATGTGCTCCGAGAGAGGAATCTGACAGTGCAGAGTTTGGGCGGCCTTGATGAGATACCCTCTACAGAAAACATATATATATATATATGTATACATATACACTGAGAAAAAATATGGTTCTGGCATCTGTAATCTAAATTGTGCTCTAGAAAAAAAATAGTTCCATGTCATCCCTGTAAATTCTAGTTCCCTTCGCGAGGGAGCTCTAGAGTCTCCTACTAGAATTCAAGACCGTTTGACTATATTCTCGTGGTCAAAGTTATTTTAAAATCTCTGCAAATAGATGCAAACACAAGAGGTTAGTTTTAGTAACTATAATTCTAGTTTATGAAACCCTTCCTTAAGTCAAGCGATAATTTCTCGCTATTAAAACGATTCATTATCGTTTCGTCACCTAGAAAACATGAGAATAGAAATTCTAAATCATTTCCTCTATTCAGCTTAGTTGTTTACCCTGTTCGTATAGCTCGGGAATCTATATTTCTAGTTTAGGATTTCAGAAAATGACTACCTATTCATTCTAGGTGAAAGTGATATATTTTCTTCTCAGTGTATATATATATTAGCAAACCCCGCGGCTTTGCTACCGTAATAGTTGAAATATGCCAAGTGATATTTGCATGACTATTTTTTATTAGAAGAACACTTTTTGGAATAATTCAAAAATTACAAATTAAGTCACAGTTTGACTAAACTTCATTATAAAAGTGCAGTAGACAGAAATGAGATTTTAATTAATAAGAAGAACTAAAACTAATTCCAAATAAATGATAATTTAGAAAGTATTTTGAGACATTTATGCTCATTTCATACGCTCATTTCAGTATTCATTTGAAGTTCTGAATTTTTTAGAAACCAACTTAACACATCTTAAAATTAACCATCACGTCAAATTCCAAGCTTCTTGTCTAACAGTCTACCACCTTTCTGGTGCTAGTGTCACCAACATAAAATGCCGAAACAGAGTTGAAATAAAATGTCTCGAAAAATGTTGAAACAGAGACTGTCGTTATTAATTTGCCAACATTAACCTTGAAATCGTTTGGTATTTCTTAATATTCTATAGATAACGGAATTTAGATGTTTTTAAAGGCTTTCTTGTTGTTTCTTTCAACCAGGTGGTAGTGAAACCGGCATGAATATAGTCCGTATTGGATCAGGGAATATCACCCTTGATTCGCAACCAATAACTTCTGTAATCGGTTTATTATTTCCTGATATTCCATAGAAATCGTAATTTAGGACTCTTTTAGAATGCTTTTCGCTCCTTCCTTTCGATTCACCCTTTTTAATTTCGAATTTATTTTCGACTGTTCTTAGAGGACATTTATATTTTATAAGTAACTACCGTAATACATTTAAAAATTTCTAGCCTCCTCAGTACCGCAGAAATCGCAATTTAGAAAGTTTTTTGCTCCTGCAATCCTCTAGGAGTTGTGGCACCGACATAAAATATAGCTTATGTTTGAGGAGGTTCTATCACCATCAATTTGCAACCATTATGTTGCAAATTGGTAACCATCGGTTTCGTATTTCATACGATTGCATAAAAGTCGTAATTTAGAACGCTTATAGAACGCTTTTAGCTCACTTCATCCTTTTAAATTTAGAATTTCTTTCGACAATTCTTAGAAAGCATTTGCATCTTTGAAATAATTACCATTTCAAATTTAAAATATTAAACCCCCTCTTTAACACAAAAAACGCAATTTAAAACATTTTTTGCTCCTGTAACCCCCAAGCGGTAGTGACAACAACGTAAAATATAGGCTATGTTGGAGCGGAGACTGTCATCATCAATTTGAAACCATTACTTCTGAAATCGGTTTATATTTCCTGAGATTGAGTAGAAATCGCTATTTACAACGTTTTTAGAACGCTTTTCGTTTATTTTCACACCATTTAAATTTAAAATTTTTAAGGAACTCTTCTCAGAGAGCATTTACATCTTATAAGTAATTACCATGCCAAATTTCAAGTTGCTAGCCCCTTCAGTATCACAAAAATCACAATTTAGAACGTATTTTAAAATGCAACCGCAAGGTGGTAGTGACGCCGGCATGAAGTTCATCTTATATTAGAGAAAGTGCTGTCATCATCAATTCCCAACCATTACTTTTGAAATCGCGTAGAAATCGCCATTTAGAACGTTTTTTAGAACTTTTTCGCCCATTTTCACCGATTTTAAATTTTGATTTTTTTAAAGAAATGTTCTTAGAGATCATTTATATCTTATAAGAAACTACCTTTCCAAATTTCATGTTTCTAGGCCCTTCTGTAACACAAAAATCGCATTTTCGAACGTCTTTTGCTCCTGCACCTCCTTTAGGGGTAGTGGCGCCGACATAAAATGTAGCCTATGTAGGAGCAAGGGTTATCACCATTATGTTTGAAATCGGTTTAGTACTTCTTGAGGTTGCGTAAAATTCGCCATTTAGAACGTTTTTTTAGAACGCCCTTTTGCGCATTTTCACCCCTTTTAAATTTCGATTTTTTTAAGAAATGTACTTAGAGATCCTTTATATCTAATAAGTAACTACCATGCCAAATCCCATGTGTCTGGGCACTTCAGCAACACCAAAAATCACTATTTCGAACGTTTTTTTTTTTACTCCTGCACCCCCTTTAGGGGTAGTGGCACAGACATAAAATGTAGCCTATGTTGAAGCAAGGATTGTCGCCATCATTTTTACACCATATTATATTTGAAATCGGTTCAGTACTTCTTGAGATTGCATAGAAATTACCATTTAGAACGTTTTTTAGAACGCTTTTCACACATTTTCTCCCCTTTTAAATTTCGAATTTTTTAAGAAATGTCCTTAAGGATCATTAGTATCTTATAAGTAACTGCCATTCCAAATTTCTGTTTCTAGGCCCTTCAGTAACACAAAAATCGCATTTTTAGAACGTTTTTTGCTCCTGCACCCCTTTTGCCCAGTGGCACGGACATAAGATATCTATACTTCATACTCCTATTATAAAGAGGTAAAAATTGTTTATTTGTCGGAGATAAGCTCAGGAACTACCGAACCGATTCCAAAAGTAATGGTATCAAAATGATGGTGTTTGCCCAACTTAGAACATAGGCTATATCTTATGTCGGTGCCACTACCCCAAAGGGGGTGCAGGAGCAAAAAACGTTCTAAAAATGCGATTTTTGCGTTACTGAAGGGCCTAGAAATATGAAATTTGGAATATTACTTACTTATAAGATATAAATGGTGTCTAAGAACAGTTCTTAAACAATTCGAAATTTAAAAGGGGTGAAAATGCACAAAAAGCGTTCTAAAAAACGTTCTAAATGGTAGTTTCTACATAATCTCAGGAAATACCGAACCGATTTCAAAATTAATGGTATCAAAATGATGGTGTTAGTCCAACTTAGAACATAGGCTATATTTTATGTCGGTGCCACTACCCCAAAGGGGGTGCAGGAGCAAAAAACGTTCTAAAAATGCGATTTTTGCGTTACTGAAGGACCTATAAATATGAAATTTGGAATATTAGTTACTTATAAGATATAAATGGTGTCTAAGAACAGTTCTTAAACAATTCGAAATTTAAAAGGGGTGAAAATGCACAAAAAGCGTTCTAAAAAACGTTCTAAATGGTAGTTTCTACATAATCTCAGGAAATACCAAACCGATTAAAAAAAATATTGGTGTCAAAATGATAGTGACAACGTTTGCTCCAAGATAGGCTATGTTTTATGTCGGTGCCACTACCCCAAAGGGGTTGTAGGAGCAAAAAACTTTCAAAAATGCGATTTATGTGTGCTGTGATGGGCCTAGAAATATGAAATTTGAAGTATCAGCTACTTATTAGATATAAAGGATTTCTAAGAACAGTTCTTAAACAATTCGAAATTTAAAAGGGGTGAAAATGCGCGAAAAGCGTTCTAAAAACGTTCTAAATGGTAGTTTCTACACAATCTCAGGAAATACCAAACCGATTTGAAAAATAATGGCGTCAAAATGATGGTGAAAATCCTTGCTCCAACATAGGCTATGTTTTGTGTCGGTGCCACTACCCCAAAGGGGCTGCAGGAGAAAAACGTTCTAAATTGCTGTTTTTGCGTGACGGAAGGGCCTTGAATCGTGAAATTTAGAATGGTAGTTAGTTATAAGATATCAATGATCTCTAAGGACATTTCCTAAAAAAATCGAAATTTAAAAGGGGGTCAAAATGCGCAAAAAGCGTTGTAAAAAACGTTCTAAATTGCAATTTCTATGCAATCTCAGGAAATAATGAACCGATTTCAAATATAATGGCGGTAAAATGATGGTGACAGATCTTGCTCCAAGATAGGCTATATTTTATATCTGTTTCCACTAACCCAGAGGAGATGCAGGAGCAAAATGAGCGAAAAGCGTTCTAAAAACGTTCTAAATGCCGATTTGTCACCAATATCTCAGGAAGAGTCAAACTGATTTCAAAAGTAATGTTAAGAAATTGATGCTGACAGCCTCTGCTCTAACATAGACGCTATTTTAAGTCGGTATCAGTATCACCTAGACGTTGCAGGAGCAAAAAAGCGTTCCAAATTTCGATTTTTGTGATCGGTAGGGGCTAGCAACTTAAAATTAGGAAAGGTACATATGTATTACATATAAATGATCTTTAAGAACAGTTTCGAAAAAATTGGAAATTTAAAAAGGGATGAAAATGCGCGAAAAGCGTTCTAAAAACATTCTAAATTTCGATTTCTACTCAATCTCAGGAAATTCCAAAGCTGTTTCAAAAGTAATGGTTGCAAATCAATGGTGACAGTCCCTGCTATAACATAGGTTATATTTTATGTTGCTGTCACTACCATCTGAGGGTTGCAAAAGCAAATCATGTTCTAATTTGCGTTTTTTGCATAACTGAAGGGTCTAACACTTTGAAGTATGGCATGGTATTTACTTACAAGATGCAACTGCTTTCTAAGAACTGTCGAAAGAAAATTTCAAATTTAAAAAGATGAAGTGGGTGAAAAGCGTTGTAAATAACAATTTTTATGTAATCTTATCAAATACCAAACCGATTAAAAAAATAATGATGACAAATTGTTGGTGATAGATCCTGCTCAATCATCAGCTATATTTTATGTCTGTGCCACTACCACCAGAGGGTTGCAGTAGCTAAAAACTTTCTAAATTGCGATTTCTGTGATACTGAAAAGGCTGGAAACTTTAAATATGGCATGGTAGTTACTTATAAAATATAAATGCCCTCGAAGGACTGTCGAAAATAAATTCGAATTAAAAAGGGGTGAAGTGAAGGGGAGGTGCGAAAAGCATTCTAAAAAAGTCCTAAATTACGATTTCTACGCAATTTCAGGGAATATAAACCAAATATAAAAGTAATAGCTGCGAATCAATGGTAGCAGTCTCTGATCCTACACAGGCTATATTTTATGCCGATGATTCTACCACCTGGGGTTCACAGGAACAACAAACGCTCTAAAAAAGGCCTTTAAAAGCTTTCTAAATTACGTTTCTGTGGAATATTAGGAAATAACAAACCAATTTCAAAATTAATGTTGGCAAATTAATGGTGACAGTTTCTATTTCAACACAGCCTTTTATGTTGAGAGTGGTGGTAGAACTTGGAATTTGACATGATGGTTAATTTTAAGATGTAAGAAGATGGTTTCTAGAAAATTCAAAACTTCAAATGAATACTGAAATGAGCGTATTAACTGAGCATAAAAGTTTCAAAATATTTTCTAAATTATTATTTATTAAGTTTTATTTCGTTTTATTAATTTAAGTCTCATTTCTGCTTTATGCAGTGTAACAATGATGCTTAATCAAATTGTGTTTTAAATAGTAATTGTTTTAATTATTCCTAAAAGTAATAAGTACCTTTTAATAAACTAAAATATTACGTTTTAATAAAATAAAAATTTAGTTAGTACCTTTTAATAAAAATTAGACATATAAATATCACTTGGCATATATCAAATATTACGCGAGCAAAGCCGCGGGTTTTGCTAGTAGCTTATATTCTAAGTTGGACTAACACCATCATTTTGATACTATTACTTTTGGAATCGGTTCGGTAGTTCCAGAGCTTACCTCCTACAAATAAACAATTTTTACCTCTTTATAATATTAGTATAGATAGATTAGTATAGATTAAAATGCACAGCTATTTCTGCAAGATCAGTAGATCGGAATCAACACATATGAGCATGCACAGGACGTTTTCCTGTCCAGAGATCCGAAAATATGATTCTTTTAGGAATTCAGATTCATTCACTCAATCATACTTCCGATGTTTACGTTAGTGTTTGGTGCACGTTGATTTTGCATTCTTAACAAATGAGTATATTTTGTAGCAGCAGCTTTGAATAAGTGAGCTATTTATTTTATTTATTAGGTGCCCATTTCGATTTTATTTGAGTAATATGCATTTAGCATACTACGATGCTAGCGAAATCTTAGCGGATAGAAATTGCTTATTTAAGATACAGAAAAGTACTATCATGAGATTAAAAAACCGCTACAACCTCTGAACATGTTGGTAACGGTAAGAATCCGTTACTCAGATATTTTTGATGTACGCTTTTATAGCACTAGGGGGCTCTGCCCCCTACGAGCTACGCTTGCCAAACCCCCGTTCAGACACCGCAGACTCTAAAAGCAAGCTAATATGATCGGCTTTAAAGAGATTTCGGAAGACTGATTTATAAGTTAAAAAACAGTGGCGATCTACGTATAAGCGGGTATCTATTCATTTCTCTTTGATTGCAGAATTTTAAGGCCAAATCAGCTGGTGTTAAAAGATACAATGGCTGTTTTCGTCTTTGATTAAATGAAATCAGTTAAACATTTCAAAATAAACTAATATAAAATGAATTAAGTAAACAGAGTCTTTGTCTCCCGGTATTTTTTAACAAAGCGAAAGAAAAGTTCTTTTAAATAAGACATTTTAAATGTATCGTTTATAATCTGACGTAATTTTCACCAAACTTTTATTTCTCTTTTTAAAATTCGCGTGAAAATACTTTTGTCAGAAATGAAATATTATTTGCGCTGAAATGTTAAAAATATCATCACAAAATATCAAATAAATGACTTGCGCAATTTTTAAATTTAAACTGTTTTGCAATATTATTTTTTATTCATTTTACGTAATAAGGATGATGTAACGTAAATGTGACGTAATTTCTCCTATTTAAGACTTCTAACGCATTTTAATGAATTTATTATTTTACAATATCATTTCTCTTTTAAAATTTACATGTAAATATAGTTTCTATGACGCAATTTTCAATAAGTTACTGCTTTTTATACCTAATTATTTAATTCTAATTTGAAGTTTTTTTTTTTATGTTTATAATAGTCACGTGTAAATATTTTTTTTTATTTGAAGCAAATATTATTGTTTGCGCTGGTTATACAGTTGGAAACAGTTTAAATTAAGACCTCTTTCTAAAATATGTAAAAAATATCTCTAGAAATGCTGAAAATTTGAATTTAAAATAGAAATAAAACCTCAAAAAATGAGTCAAATTAAAAAAATTAATGCACTCTGCACACCAGGAACTTCTAACGAATAAAATGATCTAAAAATGATTAAATTCGCATGTACAGTTTTTGCTCCTACAAAACTTTTTTAATGGAACGATTTTGTCCAACTTTAGCATTAAATATCTCTTAAAATAATTCTTCGATTTGAAAACTGTTTGTATCAGCGTGTTTATCGAACATTTCTCTATAATAGCACCAATTTTCATATTTTTTTTTATGCAATAGTTTTCTTAATATTAACGAAGAAAGACCTCCGGTCGCAAAAAATTCAGAACCGGCAGCGGCGGTGACAGCGTTAGTTACTTTTTTTTAGAATAGAGAGATTTTACATATAGATTACATTTAATTAAATCTAGATTTATTACAATATTAAGAATATCCCCTCTAATGGAACTAATCTAAGAGATAAATTTGAAATGTTATCGGAAACAGTACACGAAGACTGGATTTTATATGGCTTTAATAGTGACTATATATTTTTTCTATGAGCACAAAACTTTATTTTGATCTTGCCGTTTTTGTTTTTTGGACGGAAATGACTTAACCTTTTATATTTGCAGAACACTTTTTATTTTGTTCTTAGAGTTATTTTTAGTCTTTTTTTTAGTAACTAGGGGGCGCTGCCACCTACGAGCTACGCTCGCCAAACCCTTGTTCAGACACCACAGACTCTAAAAGCACGTTAATTTGATCGGCTTTAAAAAGATATCGGAAGATTGAATTATAAGTTAAAAAACAGGTGGCGATCTTCCTATAAACGGGTTTCTATTCATTTCTCTTTGATTGGGTAATTTTAAGGCCAAATCAGCTGCTGTTAAAAGGTACAATGGCTGTTTCCGTCATTGATTAAATAAAATCAGTTAAACATTTCAAAAAAAGCTAATATAAAATGAATTAAGTAAACAGTCTTTGTCTCCTGGTATTTTTTAGCAAAGCGAAAAGAAAAAAAAATTTAAATAAGACACTTTCAATGTATCGTTTTTAATCTGACGTAATTTTCACCAAACATTTATTTCTCTTTTTAATATTCACATGAAATTACTTTTGTTAGAAATGAAATATTATTTGCGCTGAAATAGTTGAAAAGATCATCTTAAAATATCAAATAAATGTCGCGCGCAATTTTTAAATTTAAACTGTTTTGCAATATTATTTTTTTTTTTCATTTTACGTAATAAGTGTAATGTGACGTAAATGTGACGTAATTTCTCCTATTTAAGACTTCTAAAGGATGTTAATGAATTTAATATTTTACATATTCTTTCTCTTTTAAAATTCACGTGTAAATATAGTTTTTATGACGTAATTTTCAACGAGCTCCTGCTTTTTATATTAGTCACGTGTAAATAAATTTTTAACTTGAAGCAAACATTATTGTTTGCGCCGTTTATACAGTTGGCAACAGTTTAAATTAATACCAATTTCTAAAATATGTAAAAAATATCTCTCGAAATGCTGAAAATTTGAATTTAAAATAGAAATAAAACCTCAAAAAATGAGTCAAATTAAAAAAATAAATGCAGTCTGCAAACCGTTAAATTCTAACGCATAAAATGATCTAAAAATGATTAAATTCCCATGTATAGTTTTTGCTCTTATAAAACTTTTTTACTGGAACGATTTTGTCCAACTTTAGCATTAAATATCTCTTAAAATAATTCTTCGATTTGAAAACTGTCTGCATCAGCGTATTTATCGAAGATTTCTCTATAATACCACCGATTTGCATATTTTTGTATGCAATATTTTGCTTAATATTAACGACGAAAGACCTCCGGTAATAAAAAATTCAAAACCGGCGGCGGTGAGAGCGTTAGTTACTTTTTTTTAGAATAGAGAGGTACTTTATAGACCTTCATATTCATTTCCCTCATACAATAAATTCACTTTTGGAGCCACATTTGTGACATTATCATTTTGAGAATCCGTAATAAGGACAAAAATACTAAAAATTCTGGTTGCTGCATTTAATTCTGAATAGCTATTATACGTACTGAATTTACTTTCTTCTATCTTTACAAGAAGAAAGTATTGGATTCGTGAAAATTTTCGACTTTCAGTTTTCGACGGATTTACACGTTCTAAGGGTCAGAGAAGCCGAAAAACATGTTTTTACAAAATGTCTGTCTGTGAGTCTGTATGTGACACAAATTTTGTGGCGCTCTATCTCAAGAACTAATGCACGGAATTTAATAAAAATTTATATTCAGTTAGTCCCTGATATAAATTGGTGCTGATTAGTTTTTGGTGTAAATCGCTCAACAGGTGGCGCTGCTATGCAGCCTTTTTCACGATTTCCGCAATAGCTCAATCTCCAGAACTAATGCACGGATTTTCATCAAACTTCAGATTCACTTAGTCCTTGACATGAATTGATGTTTTATACATTTTGGTGTAAATCGTTCAACAGCTGGCGCTGCTATGCTGCACTTTTCAGAATTTCCATTATAACTGTATCTCAAGAACTAATGCAACAATTTTCAGCAAACTTCAGAATCAGTTATTCCTTGATATGAATTGACATTTTGTACTTTTTTGTGTAAATAGCTCAACAGGTGGCGCTGCTATACAGCATTTTTCGTGATTTCTGCAATAGCTCTCTCTCAAGAACTAATGGACACATTTTCATCAAACTTCAGATTCAGTTACTCTTTGATATGAAATGATGCTGACTACGTGTTCGTGAATATCGCCCAAAAGTGGCGCTGCTGTGCTGCATTTTGCACTATTTCCTCAATAGCTCTATCTCAAGAACTAATGCACGAATTTTCTTCAAACTTCAGATTCAAGTACACCTTGATAAATGTTGATGCTGATTATGTGTTTGTGTAAATCGCTCAACAGGTGGCGCTGTTATGCTGCCTCTGTCATGATTTGCGCAATAGCTCTATCTCAAGAACTAATGCACGGATTTTCCCAAAACTTCATATTCAGTTAGACATTGACATAAGTTGATGATAATTAGGTTCTGGTGTAAATCACCCAATAGGTGGCGCTGCTATGCTGCATTTTTATGGATTTACACGATTTCAGGGACAGTAATGTGTCAAGAACTAATGCACGGAATTTCATCTTTTTAGAATCCTCATCATGAGCATAGATGCACTGTGATAATGAGTTTTGAAGTATTGACAAGTATGAGATAGGAGAAAGTTTTGTGATGGCCACAACATACTAGTTTAATATAATATTCATATGAACGTTTACCTGAATAATAGAAACACCATACGAAGAATCGCTAATAATAAACGGGTTATAAGAATTGCAATTACTGGGTGTCCTAAAAAGGACTGACTGATTTTTAAATTCAATAACTTGCAAACGGTGACAGATATTTAAAAAATTCTTGCAGGAGGGTTATGCATGAGGTCAAAAGTTTTTTTAACAGTGATTTTCGATTTTAGTTTGAATTACAAACAATAGATGGCTCTGTAAGCAATAGGCACTAAATACAGGCTCGATTTTTTGGCATTTCTCTTCTTCCATGCGGAAAAAGGAGATTAAAATGTATTGAGCGGTTCCCGAAATGCCGAAAATCGAGTCTGAATTTAGCGTCTATTGATCGCAGCGCCATTTATTGTTTGTAATTCCAACTAAAATCGAAAATCACTGTAAAAAAACTTTTGACCTCATGCATAACCCTCCTGCAAGAATTTTTTAAATATCTGTCACCGTTTGCAAGTTATTGAATTTTAAAATCAGTCAGTCCTTTTTAGGACACCCGGTATCAACAATATGTTTAACAATTGAAGAGCTGAGGGGGTGAACGTTCGTGTTATGCCACATTTTCTAAAAAAAAAAATTTATCTTTTGGATGAAAGCGTTATGAGGTATCCTATCACATGGTGAAGCTAAAATACTAAGATTCCATTTAGTCTTGAAGATTTAAGACATTATTCATTAATACGTATTTAATATTTTAATATTTAATAATGTCAATAATATGAATAATTTTTAATATTTGAAAATTAAATATGAATAACTTTTGCTGAGAGAATTTAGTACCATACCTGTTAATATTTTAAACATGGTATCAAATAGAAAATAAATCATTAAAATTTACAGCAAAAACTTTCACTTCAAATTTCTTCAAATGTAATTTTTGCTACTTGCTCATCAATTGCGTGGCGCACGTGCGAGCTATGATCTTCTATATCATATAAAAAACTAGTCGGATTACCAATCCCAAAACTTTCTTCTATCTCATACATGTTAATACTTCAAAATTCGCTATCACACTGCCAAAATTAAATGGCAATCTATGCATCTCATGAGGATTCTAACGATATGAAATTCCGTGCATTAGTTCTTGAGATATGACTATAGCTGAAATCGTCTAAATTCAGCAAAATGCTGCCTAGCAGCGCCACCTATTGGGTGATTTATACCAAATCCTAATCAGCAACAATTTATGTCAACGTCTGACTGAATCTGAAGTTTGGAGAAAATCCGTACATTAGTTTTTGAGATAGAGCAATAGCGAAAATCGTGAAAATTTCTGCATAGCAGCGCCACCTATTGGGTGATTAACACCAAAACCTAATTAACAACAACTTGTGTCAACATACAACTAAATCTGAAGTTAGATGAAAATTGGTCCATTAGTTCTATTGATAGAGCTATTGAGGCAATCGTGGAAAAGGCAGCAGAGAAGCGTCACCTGTTGGGCGATTTACACCAACACCTAATCAGTAGCAAGTCATATCAAGGACTAACTTAATCTGAAGTTTGATGAAAATCCGTGCGTTAGTTCTTAAGATAGAGCTATTGGGGAAATCGTGTAAATCCTGCAAAATTCATCATAACAGCGCCACCTGTTGGGGGATTTACACCAAAACATAATCATCATCAATTCACATCAAGTAATAACTAAATCTGAAGTTTGATCAAAATCCGTGCATTAGTTCTTGAGATAGAGCTATTGCGAAAATCGTGAAAAATGCAGCATTTCAGCGCCACCTGTTGAGCGATTTACACCAAAAACTAATCAGCATCAATTTGTATTAGGCACTAACTGAATATCAAATTTTATTAAATTCCGTGCATCAGTTCTTAAGATAGAGCGCCCACAAAATTTGTGTCACATACACACAGACAGACAGACAGACAGACATTTTGTAAAAACATGTTTTTTGAAATCTCTGACCCCTAAAACGTGTAAATCCGTCGAAAACCGAAATTCGAAAATTTTCATGAATCCAATACTTTCTTCTTGTAAAGATAGAAGAAAGTAAAAACGAACACCACTCTAAATAAACAATTTCTGTCTTCTACAATTTCGCGAACATTGTAGGATGCTAAATCCATATTGCTCAGCTAAATAAGCCGAGGACTCGCTAAAATTAACAAAGTAATAAGAGATTGAAATGGACGCCTAATAAATAAAGTAAATATCTTACTTTTTCAAAACTGCAGCTACAAAATACACTCATTTACCTAGAAAACAACATAAAGTTGCATTGACTACAACATCGGTATGAATACATAAGTATGAATAAATCCTAATTTCGAAAAGAATCATCCCTTTGTATCTTGGTATCTCTGGACAGGAAACATGAAAACTTAAAGAATTTCTTGTCAGGAATGTGATTCTTCCACGATCTTTTTTCTTCCTTTTTCTTTTTTTTAACGGGGGGGGGGAGTTCGAGATTTTTTTTTTTTTTTCAAAATTTATTCATGAATTTCTTCAAATGATGGTAGCAAAATATTGTGAATTTTGTTACAAATCTAAGAAATAATCAGATATTTTCTTTAATCGGTCGCTGAAAATAAAACCCAATTTCAGTAGACGGATGTGGCAATAAGTAGACGGATGTGGCAATCCCAAAACTTTCTTCTATCTCATACATGTTAATAGTTCCTGAAAAATGCAGCATAGAAGCGCCACCGGTTAGATGATTTACACCAAAATCTAATCAGCAACAACTTATGTCAACTTCTAACTAAATCTGAAGTTTCGTGAAAATCCGTGCATTAGTTTTTGAGTAGAGCTATAGCGAAAATCGTAAAAAAATGTGTATAGCAGCGCCACCTGTTGAGCAATATATACCAAAACCTAATAAGCAACAACTTAAGTCAACTTGGTAATTGAATCTGAAGTTTGAATAAAATCCGTGCGTTACTTCTTGAGATAAAACTATTGCGGGAATCAGGAAAATAATAGCATAGCAGCGCCACGTGTTGAGGGATTTACACCAAAACGTAGTCAGCGCCAACCCATATCAAAGACAAACTGAATCTGAAGTTTTATGAAAATCCACTCATTTAGTTCTTGAGGTAGAGCCCTTGCAGTAATCGTGAAAAATGCTGCACAGCAGTGCCATCTGTCGGGCGATTTACACCAAATCGTAATAAACACTAACCCGTATCAAGGACTAACTGAATATGAAGTTTTATAAAAATCCGTGTATCAGTTCTTGAGATAGAGCCATTGCGGAAATTGTAAAAAATGCAGCATAGCAGCGCCACCTGTTGAGCGATTTGCGCCAAAAACTAATGAGCGCCAACTTGTATCAGGGGCTAACTGAGTATAAATTTTTATTAAATTCCGTGCATTAGTTCTTGGGATAGAGCGCCCACAAAATTTGTGCCACACACAGACAGACATTTTCTAAAAACATGTTTTTCGGAATCTCTGACAGATAAAACTTGTAAATTCGTTGAAAACCGGAATTCGAAAATTTTCATGAATCCAATGCTTTCTTCTTGTAAAGATAGAAGAAACTAAAAAAGTCACGAATTTGATAAAAACTCAAAGAAAGTGTTGCAAATATCTTCAAAAATTGTGGGGACAAATTTTATGAGTTTGTCACAGGAAATGATAGCAAAATTTGTCAGCTGGTTACAAAAAAATATTGTAATTTTGTCATTCAGTCACGGAAAAAAATCAATTTTGACAAATGATCGTAAAAAAAAATCAGAAATTTCGTGAAACATATTCATATTCAAATAAGCATTTTTTCGGCTGAAACAATAAAACCCTGAGAAATTCATCCATCGACCATATGAAATGAACCCGCGAAAGTCGCCAGTCGGAAAAAACAAAATATCAATAAATTCATCAATCGGTTGCGGTAGCGAGAAAATCATCATTCAGTCTTTAAAAAAATTCTAGAAGTTATTCAGTGGGTCAATTTCAAATATTAAGAAATTCGTCAATTGGTCACGGGGAAGAAAATGTAAAATTTGCCAGTTAATTGTGAAGAGAAATCAGCTAATGCTACAGTGTTTAGGATGTGCAGGAAAATGTTTTATGATGTATGGTGTAGAAATGATTTTCCGTGTTTGAGATGATCCATCTTACAATATTCAGAATGTGTTGGAAAGTGCTTCATAATCTATGCTGTGCGCATGATTTTTCGTTCTTCTTCATTATGCCTTGTTCTTTCCACAGGGCTGCGGTAGAATTACTGTAATTGGATGAAAATGATGAGTTACATTATTCAGAATATGTCGGAAAGCGTTTCATAATCTGTGCACTACGCATGATTTTTCTTTCTTGTTAATTATGATTTAACCTTTGCACAGGTTGGTAGAATTACTGCAGATGGGTGAATATGATAGGTGTTACATTATTCAAAATATGATGGAAAGTGTTTCATAATCTATGCTGTGCGCAAGATTTTTTGTTCTTGTTGATCATGTTTTTTTTTGCGCGGACTGGTACAATTACTGCAGATGGCGGAAAATGATAGGTTTTCCGTAATCAGAATATGTGGGAAAGTGTTTCTTAATTTCTGCTATCGCATGATTTTTCGTTCTGGCTATTTGTGTTTTGTTCTCTGCACCGGGTGGTAGAATAACTGTTGATGGATGAAAATGATAGCCGTTACAGTATTCAGAATGTGCCGAAAAGTGTTTGATAATCTATGGTGTGCGCATGATTTTTCGTCCTTGTAAATTATGTTTTGTTTGCACAGGGTGGTAGAGTTACTGTAGATCAGTGGCTCCCAACGTTTTATTGGCCGCGCCCCACCGAATCATCTAAAAAATCACGATCCCCCTCCCCCTTACTCAGTAACATATACGCTGTGATATTTTATTATACTAGGGGGCTCAGCCACCTACGAGCTACGCTCACCAACACCCGTTCAGACACCGCTGACTCTAAAAGCATGCTAATTTGATTGGCTTTAAAAAGATTTCGAAAAATTGAATTATAACTTAACTAGTCCGATGTACCAATCCCAAAACTTTCTTCTATCTCATACATGTTAATACTTCAAAATTCGCTATCACACTGCCAAAATTAAATGGAAATCTATGCATCTCATGAGGATTCTAACGATATGAAATTCCGTGCATTAGTTCTTGAGATATGACTATCGCTGAAATCGTCTAAATTCAGCAAAATGCTGCCTAGCAGCGCCACCTATTGGGTGATTTATACCAAATCCTAATCAGCAACAATTTATGTCAACGTCTGACTGAATCTGAAGTTTGGAGAAAATCCGTACATTAGTTTTTGAGATAGAGCTATAGCGAAAATCGTGAAACTTTCTGCATAGCAGCACCACCTATTGGGTGATTAACACCAAAACCTAATTAACAACAACTTGTGTCAACATACAACTAAATCTGAAGTTAGATGAAAATTGGTCCATTAGTTCTATTGATAGAGCTATTGAGGCAATCGTGGAAAAGGCAGCAGAGAAGCGCCACCTGTTGGGCGATTTACACCAACACCTAATCAGTAGCAAGTCATATCAAGGACTAACTTAATCTGAAGTTTCATGAAAATCCGTGCGTTAGTTCTTAAGATAGAGCTATTGGGGAAATCGTGTAAATCCTGCAAAATTCATCATAACAGCGCCACCTGTCGGGCGATTTACATCAAAACGTAATCATCATCAATTCATATCAAGGACTAACTAAATCTGAAGTTTGATCAAAATCCGTGCATTAGTTCTTGAGATAGAGCTATTGCGAAAATCGTGAAAAATGCAGCATTGCAGCGCCACCTTTTGAGCGATTTACACCAAAAACTAATCAGCATCAATTTGTATTAGGCACTAACTGAATGTCAATTTTTATTAAATTCCGTGCATTAGTTCTTGAGATAGAGCGCCCACAAAATTTGTGTCACATATACACAGACAGACAGACAGACAGACTCACAGAGTCACAGACAGACATTTTGTAAAAACATGTTTTTTGGAATCTCTGACCCCTAAAACGTGTAAATCCGTCGAAAACCGGAATTCGAAAATTTTCATGAATCCAATACTTTCTTCTTGTAAAGATAGAAGAAAGTAAAAAACAGTGGCCATCTCCCTACAAACGGGTTTCTATTCATTTCTCTTTGATTGGAGAATTTGGCCAAATCAGCTACTGTTAAAAGATACAATGGCTGCTTCCGTCTTTGATTAAATAATTTTAGTTAAACATTTCAAAATATAAAATGGATTAAGTAAACAGAGTCTTTCTCTCCCGGTATTTTTTAACAAAGCGAAAAGAAAGTTTTTTTTAAATAAGACATTTTAAATATATCGTTTATAATCTGACGTAATTTTCACCAAACATTTCTTTCTCTTTTTAATATTCACGTGAAAATACTTTTGTTATGAAATGAAATATTTAAGCTGGCCTAACAAAAATAGTTGAAAAATATGAAATAAATGTCTCGCGCAATTTTTTAAATTTAAACTGTTTTGCGATATTATTTTTTGTTCATTTTACGTAATAAGTGTAATGTGACGTACTTTCTCCTATTTAAGACTTCTAACGCATGTTAACGAATTTATTATTCTACAATATTCTTTCTCTTTTAAAATTCACGTGTTAATATTGTTTTTATGGCGTAATTTTCAATGAGTTCCTGTTTTTTATATTTTATGTTTACAATAGTCACGTGTAAATAAATCTTTAATTTGAAGCAAACATTGTTTGCGCTGTTTATACAGTTGGCAACAGTTTAAATTAATACCATATTGTAAATTATGTAAAAAATATCTCTCAAAATTCTGAAAATTTGAATTTAAAATAGAAATAAAACCTCAAAAAATGAGTCAAATTAAAAAAATTAATGCAATCTGCACACCGGCAAATTCTAACGCATAAAATGATCTAAAAATGATTACATTGCTATGTATAGTTTTTGCTGCTATAAAACTTTTTTAATGGAACGATTTTGTCCAACTTTAGCATTAAATATCTCTTTAAATAATTCTTCGATTTGAAAACTGTCTGCATCAGCGTGTTTATCAAACATTTCTCTATAATACCACCGATTTTCGTATGCAATATATTTCTTAATATTAACGAAGAAAGACCTCCAGTCACAAAAAATTCAAAACCGGCGGCGGTGACAGCGGTAGTTACTTTTTTTAGAATAGAGAGATTCAAATTGTAAACTCTATTCACATGGAGGAAGACTAACAGAGCCTTAACAGTAACTATTTTTTTCACATTTTTTTACTCCTCAAAGAAGTGTATTTTTTGTCACAAATGTGTTTTTAGCGCAATTCCTTAATTGCAAGGAGGCTATTCGTCTTCATGTCAAATGAGTTTTATCTTACCTTTCTAACTTACTTCAATGTTAATCATAAATGTTATATGGTCTGCATGTCATCTTCACAAAATGCATGAAGATAACATGACATTTAGCACTAAAATTGATGTCATCCTCACAAAATGCATGAAGATAAAATCACATTTAGCACTAAAATTGATGACATTGGTACACTTTATAATTCATTTAGTAGCTTATGAACAGTTGGTGAAAAAGCTTTGGTTACTAAATTTTATTTAAGGATAACACAATACCCAAGAAACCTTTTAAGTTTCTCAACTTTATCAATTTGAAACAACCGTTATTCCCCATCAAAACACATTTCTTTGTTTTCTCTTTCCCATTATCATTAATCGATTGTCATGTATAATCTTATTTTAAATTTAAAATGCACATATCATAAATTTATTTACTGTGGAAGATGGCTGCGCTGGAGTTGCACTTATTTACTATTTCCCCATTTCTTTTATTAATGCTATTTAAGATTTATAATTTTTAGAATGTTGGTCTCACCTCGTTTAGATATTTCAAATATCTTTTAAGCTAAACATGACCAAGGCAGTCACGTTTACACAAACCCTTAAATGCATCCTTCTCGTGTGAAAGTTTCTTTGTGTGACATTATAGCACAGCGAATAGGAATAGAAGGCTTATTCGATAAATCTAAAAAGTTGCGAAAAATTGTAAAATAAAACTATAACCAAAACTAGTATGTTGTGTCCATCACAAAACTTTCTTCTATATAAATCACGTCAATTAACTCATTTAAATAGTACAAGAAATTACATCAATTTAGCACCAATTCATATCAAAGTATATCTGAATTTGAAGTTTGATGAAAATTCGTGCATTAGTTATTGAGATAGAGCTATAGGGTAAATTCTGAAAAATGCAGCATGGCACCGCCACCTGTAGAGCGATTTGCACCAAAACATAAACCATATATATATATTACATAATTCATATATATTACATACCAATATAATTCATATTAAGGTATACCGGAATCTGAAGTTTGTTGAAAATCCAAGCATTAGTTTTTGAGATAGTGCTATTGCGGAAATGATAAAAAATGCAGCATAGCAACGCCACCTGTTAAGCGATTTACACCAAAATATATAAAACGTCAATTCATGTCAATTACTAACTGAATCTGAAGTTAGCGGAAAATCCGTGCATTAGTTCTGGAGATTGAGCTATTGTGGAAATTGTGAAAAATGCTGCATAGAAGCGCCACCTGTTGAGCGATTTATACCAAAACATAAACAGCACTAATTCATATCCATGTATACCTAAATCTGAAGTTTGTTGAAAACCCAAGCATTAGTTTTTGAGATAGTGCTATTGCGGAAATGACAAAAAATGCAGCATAGCAACGCCACCTGTTGAGCGATTTACACCAAAATATATAAAACGTCAATTCATGTCATTACTAACTGAATCTGAAGTTTGCAGAAAATCAGTGCATTAGTTCTGGAGATTGAGCTATTGTGGAAATCGTGAAAAATGCTGCATAGAAGCGCCACCTGTTGAGCGATTTATACCAAAACATAAACAGCACTAATTCATATCCATGTATACCTAAATCTGAAGTTTGTTGAAAACCCAAGCATTAGTTCTTGGAATAGAGCTATTGCGGAAATCACAAAAAATGCAGCATAGCAGCGCCACCTATTGAGCAATTTACACCAAAAGGTTCAAAACGTCAATTCATGTCAAGGACTAATTGAATCTCAAGTTTGATGAACATCCATGCATTATTTCTTGAGATAGAGCTATTACGAAAATCGTGTAAATGTTGTAAAATGCAGCATAGCAGCGCCATCTGTTGGGCGATTTACACCAAAACGTTACCAGCACCAACTCATATCAAGGAATAACTGAATCTGAATTTCGATGAAAATCCGTGCAATAGTTCTTGAGATAGAACTACTGCAGAAATCGCAAAAAAGCAGCATAGCAGCGCCACCTGTTGAGCGATTTAGACCAAAAACTAATCAGCACCAATTTATATTAGGGACTACTCGAATATAAATTTTTATTAAATTCCGTGCATTAGTTCTTGAGATAGAGCGCCCACAAAATCTGTGTCACATACAGACAGACGGACAGACAGACATTTTGTAAAAACATGTTTTTCGGAATCTCTGATCTTTAAAACGTGTAAATCCGTCAAAAACCGGAAGTCGAAAATTTTTACGAATCCAATACTTTCTTCTTGTAAAGATAGAAGAAAGTAAAAATTATAAAGTGTTTTAAACACAATAAAAAAATTACAGAAAGAGGGAGAGTTGTTAAATGGTTTTAAGAATTAATCATATAACTATTGTGGTTTAAGTCTACTTTTAAATTAGTATTAAGACTTTATAAATTCAAGAAAAAACTTATTTCTTTCATTTTTGTTTTAAATTTTGCATGTATTACTCTTTTTTTTACCTTACAACATTACTTTATCAAAAGAAAAACTGACAGCGAATGCTAGAATGGCAAATTTGAAATTGCCTCCCTAAAAAGTCAAATTGCCCCACAGTGGGGCGTACGCCCCACCTTGGGAACCACTGCTGTAGATGGATGAAAATGATGTTACCTTTTTTAGAATATGTTGAAAAGTATTCCATAATGTATGCCGTAAGCATGACATTTCGTTCTTGTTAATTACGTTTTGTCTTTGCGCAGAGTAGAAGAATTACTGTATGTGGATGAAAATGGTAGGTGTTACATTCTTAAGAATGTGTTGGAAAGTGTTTCCTAATCTATGCTTTTCACATGACATTTCCTTTTTTTTTTTTAACTATGTTTATTTCATTGCACAGAGTGGTGGAATTACTGTATAGGAATAAAAATGATAGGCGTTAAAGTATTCAGAATAGATTGGAATGTGTTTCATAATCTATGCTGAGCACATGATTTTTCGTTCTCGTTAATTAAGTTTTTTCTTTGTATCGGGTCTTAGAATTACTGCAGATTGATGGAAATGATAGGTGTTACATTATTCAGAATATGTTAGAAAGTTTTTCATAATCTATGCTAAGCACATGATTTTCCGTTCTTGTTAATTATATATATATATATTTTTTTTTTTCTCTTTGCACAAGGTGGAAGAAATTATTGAGAATGTAATCGAAAGTGTTTCATAATCTATGCTGTATGTATGATTTTTCGTTTTCCTTAATTATGTTTTCATCATTGTAGAGTGTGTTTGGATTACTGAAAATGAATTAGAATGATAAGCGTTACAGTATTGCAAATATGCTGGAAAGTGTTCCATAATCTAAGCTGTATGCATGATTTTTCATTCTTGTTAATTGTTTCCTTCTTTCCAAAAGGTGGTAGAATTAGGGAAGATGGTTTGATATGATAGTGGTTACAGTAATCAGAATATGTTGGAAATTGTTTCATAATCTATGCTGAACGCATGATTATTCCTTTTCGATAAGTTTGTTTTGATCTTTCCACAGGGTAGTAGAAATAATGTAGATAGATGAAAATGATATGTGTTCAAATATTCAAAATGATTCGAAAAGTGTTTCATAATCAAAGATGCGCACATATTTTTTTCATTCTTGTTAATTATGTTTTGTTCTTTGCAGAGGATGGTAGAATTAGGGGAGATGCATGAAAACGATAGGGGTAACAGTATCCTAAATATAGTGGAAAGTGTTGCATAATATATGTTAGCTATACACGCGATATTTTGTGTTTGAGATAATACTTGTTACATTATTCAGAATTTCTTAGAAAGTGTTTCATAATCTATACTGTGCTAATCATTTTTCGTTCTAGTTAATTATGTTTTTTCTTTCCACAGGGTTTCCTTAAAGAATTACTGCAGATGGATGAAAAGAAAAGCGTTACAGAATACAGTATGTGTCGGAATGTGCTTCATAATGTTTGCTGCGCGCATGATTTTTCGTTCTGGATGAATGTTATGCTCTTTGCACAGTGTGGTAGAATTACTGCATATGACTGAAAATCATTGCCTTTACTGTAGTCAGAATATATTGGAAAGTGTTTCATAATCTATACTGCACGCGTGATTTTTGTTTTTCTTAATTATGCTTTGTTTATTCATAGGCATTGTTATTTCACAGGTAGAATTACTACAGATGGTTGAAAAGTATATGTGTTACAGAATTCAGAGGGTGTCGGAAAGTTTTTTTATAATGTATGCTGTGCACATGATTTTTCGTGTTTGAAATGATACGCGTTACAGTATTCAGAATTTGTTGGGAACTATTTCATAATCCATGCTGGGCGGAGAATTTTTCCTTCAGGTTAATTATGTCGTGTTCTTTCCATATGGTGGTAGAATTACTGCAGATGGATTAAAATCATGTTATATTATTCAGAATGTGTTTGAAAATGTTTCATAATTTATGCTGCACGTATGATTTTTTGTTTTCCTTAATTATGTTTTTTTCAATGAAGGGGGTGTTTGAATTACTGCAGATGAATTTAAATGATAGCTTTACGGTATTCAAAAGACGTTGCAAAATGTTTCATTCTATGCTGTACGTATTATTTTTCGTTCTTGTTAATTATATTTTATTATTTCCAAACTGTGGCAGAATTATTGCAGATAGAGTGCCATAACAGGAGTTACAGTATTCAGAATATGTTGGAAAATGTTTCATAATCTATGCTGTACGCATGATTTCTGTTCTCGTTAAGTTTGCTTTGATCTTTTCACAGAGTGTTATAAATACTGAAGGTAGAGGAAAATGTTAGGTGTTACATTATTCAGAATATCTTCGAAATTTTTTAATAATCTATGCTAAACGCATGATTTTTCGTTCTTGTTAACTATGTTTTGCTCTTTGCACAGGGTGGAAAAATTACTGCACATGGATGAAAATCATATGTTTTACTTTATTCGGTATGTGTTCGAAAGTGTTTCAATAACCTATGCTGTACGTATGATTTTTCGTTTTCCTGAATTATATGTTCAAAATTGCTGAGTGTGTTTGAATTACTGAAGATGAATTAAAATGATAGGTGTTACAGCATTGCAAATATGCTGCAACGTGTTTCATAATCTATGCTGTACGCATGATTTTTCGTTCTTGTTAATTATGTTTTGTTCTTTGCTCGTGTTTGAGATGATACGTCTTAAATTATTCAGCTTGTGTTTCATACTCTTTGCTCTACACATAAGTTTTCGTTCTTTCTAATTATGTTTCGTTTGGTGCACAGGGTGGTAGAATTACTGCAGATGGATTAAAATGTTATGTTTTATATTATTCAGAATGTGTCGCAAAGTTTCATTATCAATTTTGTATGCATCATTTTTCGCTCTCGAAAATTATGTTTTGTTCTTAGCACAGGGTGGTAGAATTACTGCATATGAATGAAAATGATATGTGTTACTGAATTCAGAATCTGTATTTAATAATGTCAAAAAAGTGTTTAATAATCTATGCAACACGCATAATTTTTCATTCTTGTTAAGAATGTTTTGGTTTTTGCTGTACACATGATTTTTCGTGTTTGATTTGATACGTGTTATTTTACTCAGAATGTGTTGGATGTGTTTCATAATCTATGCTGTGCTCATCATTTTTCATTCTATTAATTATGTGTTCTTCTTTCTATGGGGTGGTAGAATTAATGTAGATGGATGAAAATGATGCATGTTACAGTATTCAAAATATGTCGGAATGTGTTTCATAATGTATGCTGTACACATGATTTTCGTGTTTGAGAGAGTCGCATTATTCAGAATGTGCTAGAAATAGAAAGTGCTTCATAATCTAAGCTATGTGCAAGATTTTTCATTCTTGTTAATTATGTCTTGTTCTTTCCGTCGGGTGATAGAATTTCAGCAGGTGGATTAAAATGATACGAGTTACAGTATTCAAAATGTCTCGGAAATTTTTTTATAATTTATGCTGTACAAACTATTTTTATGTTTGAGATGATACGTCTCAGATTATTCAGAATGTGTTGGAAAGCGTTTAATAATCCATGCTGTACGCTTAATTTTTTACTCTCTCTCAGTTTGTTGTCATCTTTTAACAGGGTGGTAGGAATAATGCAGACGCACTATATGGCTAAAGGTTACCGGCCACTTGCGATTTTAGACGCTTTGTTAAATATCTAGAAAACTGTATGAGGAATTATCCTGAAACTCCAGGTGTGTAAACAGAATAATACAGGTCAAACATTTCCGTGAGGATTTTTTCCCGAAACCCCACAAGGAACCGGCAACAAATTGAAAAAGAACGAATATCTTTTGGATAACCCTGTAAAAACTAATGTAGCAAAAGCATTCAAACTATAGATTATAATTAAATGCCTTATTGCAATAAACTGTGTTCATTTTTATGGGGATAGCATGTATACTCGTAGATAAATTAAAGTTTTTATAAAAAGAGTCCCAAATTTTGCCAAGATTTTTGCTTATAATTTGTAGAGTTCTTAATATAAAAAAAAGTTCTTTTCAGAAAATATGACAAACAACATTGTACACAACACCCTGTAATCAGAATTAAAAGATAATAAAATTTATATGAAAAATGAGCAGGTTTACTAAGTAATGATTCACTGCGCATGCCCGAATGTAATCAAAATATATTTTGCATAATGTGTTAGCTAAATGTAGAGCAATTTTTGTGAAAGTCTCAAAAACATAATTTGAAAAGCCTGAAAATTATCGTTAATAGAATAAGCTCAAAATCCGCTATTCCCAAAAGGAAGCAAAAATATGAGGAGTTGTATCCGAATACAGTAGTGCGTGCAATATTGTGTATGCTATATTGGCACTAATCAATAGATATATGGATACAGACCCTCATCTTTTTGCTTCATTTTGGGAAAAACGAATTTTGAGCTTTTTCTATCAACGATAATTTTCAGAATTTTCAAGCTATGTTTTGAAATTTTACAAAAAATTGCTCCATACATTTAGCTAATATATTATGTACATTATATTTTGATTGCGTTCGGGCATGCGCAGTGAAACATTATTTGGTAAACCTGCTCATTTCCATACAATTTTTACTAGATTTTAATTCTGATTGCAGGCTATTGTGTACAATGTTGTTTGTCATATTTTTTAAAAGAACTTTTTTTCATATTAGAAGTCTACAAATTATAAGCAAAAAACTTCGCAAAATTTGCCACTCTTTTTATAAAAACTTTATTTTCTCTACGAGTATACATGCTATCCTCATAAAAATGAACACAGTTTATTACAATAAAACACTTAATCATAATCCACAGTTTGAACGCTTTTGCTACATTAGTATTGATAGGGTTATCCAAAAGATATTCGTTCTTTTAGGTAGCTTTCATTACAAAAAGCTACCTATTGCAGCCGTTCGGAGGAAAACGATTCCGAAAAATTTTGGTATATTTTCACCGATCATGACACCTAGACGCCGAAACCACTCTCCGTTCAAAATTGATATATATATATATACATATATACATATATATAACCATTAATTAAACATAACCTACCACCATCAAAAACCGTAATAGTGTGCATATATATATATATATATGTATATGATCTTTGTCACACTGCAACTCTCGTATTTATGAACCGATTTGGGTAAAATTTCGTGTGTACATAGTACATACCAATGTCTCGACCGAGTTCATTGGCCAGCTTCATCCGCCATCTTGTTTCAAAATGGCGGCCATTTAAATAAATTTAAGAAATTTAAAATTTAAAATGAGGCACAAAAAAATTAGACATTGAAAAAGATTTTTTTCTTATGTGTTTGGGCTTGATACAAAGATTCTGGAGCATTTTTTGTTTCGACCATATCTTAAAAAATGGCTGAGTTATAGCACTTTGAATTTCTAGCATGGCTGACATTTTGAAAAGATCTGATTTTTGTCACGCGATAATACACGTATTTATGAACCGATTTGGATGTGACAAGGAATGTGCATAGTACATAGCAATGTCTTGACCGAGTTCGTTGGCCAGCTTCATTCGCCATCTTGTTTCAAAATGGCGGCAATTTAAAAAAATTTAAATTTAAAATGAGGCACAAACAATTAGACACTGAAAAATATTTTTTTCTTATGTGTTTGGGCTTGATACAAAGATTCTGAAGCATTTTTAGATTCGTCTATATCTTAAAAAATAGCGGAGTTAGAGTACTTTGAATTTCTAGCATGGCTGACATTTTCAAACGATCTGATTTTTGTCACGCGATAATACACGTATTTATGAACCGATTTGGATGTGACAAAGAATGTGCATAGTACATAGCAATGTCTCGACAGAGTTCGTTGGCCAGCCTCATCCGCCATCTTGTTTCAAAATGGCGGCCATTTAAAAATTAAAAAAAAATTAAATTTAAAAGTGAGGTACAAAATAATTAGAAAATGAAAAAGATTTTTTCCTTATATGTTTGCGCTTGATACAAAGATTCCGGAGCACTTTTTGTTTCGTCAATGTCTTAAAAAATGGCTAAATTATAGCACTTTGAATTTCTAGCATGTCTGACATTTTGAAACGATCTGATTTTTGTCACGCGATAATATGCGTTTTTATGAACCGATTTGGATGTGACAAGGCATGTGCACAGTACATAGCAATGTCTCGACCAAGTTCGTTGGCCAGCTTCATACGCCATCTTGTTTCAAAATGGCGGCCATTTTAAATTTTTTTTTTTTATGTAAATTTAAAATGAGGCACAAAAAAATTAGACATTGAAAAAGATTTTTTTCTTATGTGTTTGGGGTTGATACAAATATTCTGGAGCATTTTTTGTTTCGTCTATATCTTAAAATGACTGAGTTATAGCACTTTGAATTTCTAGCATGGCTGATATTTTGAAACAATCTGATTTTTGTCCAGCGATAATACACGTATTTATGAACCGATTTGGATGTGGCAAGAAATGTGCATAGTGCATAGCAATGTCTCGACCGAGTTCGTTGGCCAGCCTCATCCGCCATCTTCTTTCAAAATGGTAGCCATTTAAAAAAATTGAAAAAAAAATTAATTTAAAATGAGGCACAAGCAATTAGACATTGAAAAATATTTTTTTCTTATGTGTTTGGGCTTGATACACTTGGGTTCGTTGGCCAGCTTCATACGCCATCTTGTTTCAAAATGTCGGCCATTTAAAGTTTAAAAAAAAAAATAAAATTTAAAATGAAGTACAAAAAAATTATAAATCGAAAAAGATTTTTTTCTTGTGTGTTTGGGGTTGATACAAAGATTCCGGAGCATTTTTTGTTTCGTCTATATCTTAAAAAACGCTTGAGTTATGGCACTTTGAAATTCTAGTGTGGCTGACATTTTGAAACGATCTGATTTTTGTCACGTGATAACACGCGTATTTATCAACAGATTTGGATATAACTTGGTGTGTACATAGTACATACCAATGTCTCGACCGAGTACGTTGGCCAACATCATCCGCCATCTTGTTTCAAAATGGCGGCCATTAATTTTGTTTCTATTTTAATTTAAAATGAGGTACAAAAAAATTAGAAATTGAAAAAGATTTTTTCTTATGTATTTGACCTTGATACAAAGATTCTGGAGCATTTTTCGTTTCGTCTATATCTTAAAAAATGGCTGAGTTATAGCACTTTGAATTTCTAGCATGGCTGACATTTTGAAACGATCTGATTTTTGTCACGCGATAATATGCGTTTTTATGAACCGATTTGGATGTGACAAGGCATGTGCATAGTACATAGCAATGTCTCGACCAAGTTCGTTGGCCAGCTTCATACGCCATCTTGTTTCAAATTGGCGGCCATTTTAATTTTTTTTTTAAATGTAAATTTAAAATGAGGCACAAAAAAATTAGACATTGAAAAAGGTTTTTTTTTTATGTGTTTGGGGTTGATACAAAGATTCTGGAGCATTTTTTGTTTCGTCTATATCTTAAAATGACTGAGTTATAGCACTTTGAAATTCTAGTGTGGCTGACATTTTGAAACGATCTGATTTTTGTCACGTGATAACACGCGTATTTATCAACGGATTTGGATATAACTTGGTGTGTACATAGTACATACCAATGTCTCGACCGAGTACGTTGGCCAACATCATCCGCCATCTTGTTTCAAAATGGCGGCCATTAATTTTGTTTCTATTTTAATTTAAAATGAGGTACAAAAAAATTAGAAATTGAAAAAGATTTTTTCTTATATATTTGACCTTGATACAAAGATTCGGGAGCATTTTTCGTTTCGTCTATATCTTAAAAAATGGCTGAGTTATAGCACTTTGAATTTCTAGCATGGCTGATATTTTGAAACGATCTGATTTTTGTCAAGCGATAATACACGTATTTATGTACCGATTTGGATGTGGCAAGAAATGTGCATAATGCATAGCAATGTCTCGACCGAGTTCGTTGGCCAGCCTCATCCGCCATCTTCTTTCAAAATGGTAGCCATTTAAAAAAATTAAAAAAAATAAATTTTAAATTAGGCACAAGCAATTAGACATTTAAAAATATTTTTTTCTTATGTGTTTGGGCTTGATACACTTGGGTTCGTTGGCCAGCTTCATACGCCATCTTGTTTCAAAATGTCGGCCATTTAAAGTTTAAAAAAAAAAAAAAAAATTTAAATGAAGTACAAAAAATTATAAATCGAAAAAGATTTTTTTCTTGTGTGTTTGGGGTTGATACAAAGATTCCGGAGCATTTTTTGTTTCGTCTATATCTTAAAAAACACTTGAGTTATGGCACTTTGAAATTCTAGTGTGGCTGACATTTTGAAACGATCTGATTTTTGTCACGTGATAACACGCGTATTTATCAACGGATTTGGATATAACTTGGTGTGTACATAGTATATACCAATGTCTCGATCGAGTACGTTGGCCAACATCATCCGCCATCTTGTTTCAAAATGGCGGCCATTAATTTTGTTTCTATTTTAATTTAAAATGAGGTACAAAAAAATTAGAAATTGAAAAAGATTTTTTTCTTATGTATTTGACCTTGATACAAAGATTCTGGAGCATTTTTCGTTTCGTCTATATCTTAAAAAATGGCTGAGTTATAGCACTTTGAATTTCTAGCATGGCTGACATTTTGAAACGATCTGATTTTTGTCACGCGATAACACGCGTATTTATGAACGGATTAGGATGTGACAAGGCATGTGCATAGTACATAGCTATCTCCCGGCCAAGATCGTTTGCTAACTTCATCTGCCATCTTGTTTCAAGATGGCGGCCATTTAAAAATTAAAAAAAAATTTAATTTAAAATGAGGTACAAAAAAATTAGAATTTGAAAAAGATTTTTTTTTCTTATGTGTTTCAGCTTGTTACAAAGATTCAGGATCATTTTTTGTTTTGAATTTATCTAAAAAAAAGGCCGAGATATAGCAATTTGAATTTCGAATGTGTGTGACATTTTTAAAAATCTGATTTTTGCCTGATGCAACAGAACTCGTATGTATCAACCGATTTAGATATGAGTAAGTATGTGCACAGGAATTACTAAGGTCTCGACCAAGCTCATTGGTGAGCTTTGTTGCACCCATTATGTTGTTTTAAAATGGCGGGCTGTCACCGATAATTCGGGTTAATATAATTATTAATATAATTCGGGATGTCACCGAATTTGGCGACAAAATATAAATCACTTTTATAAACCCAGCTTTGATAACGCTGACTAATTTGGCGAAATTCTCATTCATATTCAATATTGACAAAAATTAGTATTTAATCTTCTATAATCGGGTTCCACTAATTTGAGCTCCGTGTATTTTAATAATAATATTCTGACTTTTAAAAAATAAGGAATACGAAAGCTACCTCTTCCTCCCAGCACTGGCCGGAAGGACTTTTTCAATTTGTTGACAGTCCCCTATGGGGTTTCGGAAAAAAAAAATATTCGCGGAAATATATGACATATACTATATTGTTTACACACCTGGAGTTTCAGGTTAATTCCTCATGTATTTTTGTAGATATTTAACAAAACGTCTAATATCGCAAGTGGCCTGTCACCTTTGGCCATATAGTGTAGATGATAATGATAGATGTTACAGTATTCAAATGTATTGGAAAGTGTTTCATAATCTATGTTTTACATAAGAGTTTTCGTTCTTGTTAATTATGTTTTGTTCTGTAAACAAAATGGTCGAATTAATACAGATGGATGAAAATTATACGTGTTACAGTATTTAGAATGTCTTGGACTGTGTTTCATAATGTATGCTGTACACATGATTTTTCGTGTTTGAGATGATACGTATTACTGTATTTAAAATGTGTTTCATAATCGATGCTCAACGCATCATTTTTCATTCTGTTCATTATGTGTTCTTCTTTCCATAGTATTGTAGAATTAATGCAGATGGATGAAAATGATACATGTTACAGTATTCAAAATGTGTTGGAAAATGTTTCATAATCTATGTTCTACGTAAGAGCTTTCGTTCTTGTTAATTATGTTTTGTTCTGTAAACAGAGTGGTAGAATTCATGCAAATGGATGAAAATTAAACGTGTTACAGTATTTAGAGTGTCTTGGACTGTGTTCCATAATGTATGCTGTACACATGATTTTTCATGTTTGAGATGATTCGTATTGCTGTATTTAGAATGTGTTTCATACACTATGCTGTGCGCATCATCTTTCATTCTGTTAATTATGTGCTCTTCTTTCTATAGTACTGTAGAATTAATGCAGATGGATGAAAATGATAGGTGTTACAGTATCCATGATGCGTCGGAATTTATTTCATAATTTATGCTGTACACATGATTTTCGTGTTTGAGATGATGCATCTTAAATTATTCAGAATGTGTTTCATAATCTTTGCTCTACACATAAGTTTTCGTTCTTTCTAATTATGTTTCGTTCTGTGCACAGGGTGGTGGAATTACTGCAGATGGATTAAAATGTTGGGTTTTACATTATTCAGAATGTGTCGCAAAGTTTCTTTATCAATTCTGTACGCATCATTTCTCGCTCTCGTCAATTATGTTTTGTTCTTAGTACAGGGTGGTAGAATTACTGCATATGAATGAAAATGATACGTGTTACAGAATTCAGAGTGTTTAATATTTTATGCTACATGCATCATTTTTCGTTCTTGTTAATATATTTTGTTTTTTTTCTGTACACATAATTTTTTGTGATTGATATGATACGTGTTACTTTATTCAGAATGTGTTGGATGTGTTTCATAATCTATGCTGTGCTCATTATTTTTCTTTCTGTTAATTATGTGTTCTTCTCTCCATGGGGTGGTAGAATTAATGTAGATGGATGAAAATGATACATGTTACAATATTCAAAATGTCGAAATGGGTTTCATAATGTATGCTGCACAAATGATTTTCATGTTTGAGAGAGTCACAGTATTCAGAATGTGCTAGAAAGTGTTTCTTAATCTAAGCTGTGCGCCAGATTTTTCATTCTTGTTAATTATGTCTTGTTCTTTCCGTAGGATGATAGAATTACTGCAAATAGATTAAAATGATACGTGTTACAGTATTAAGAATGTCTCGGAAAGTGTTTCATAATTTATGCTGTACAAATTATTTTCATGTTTGAGATGACAGTCTCACATTATTCAGAATGTATTGGAAAGTGTTTCATAATCTAAGCTGTACGCTTAATTTTTCGTCTTCGTTAAGTTTGTTTTCACCTTATAACAGGATGGTAGAAATACTGTAGATAGATGAAAATGGTAGGTGTTACAGTATTCAAAATGCGTCGGAAAGTGTTTCATAATCTGTGGTGTACGCATGATTTTTTTTTTGTTTTTTCCACAAGGTGGTAAAATTACTGCAGATGAATGAAAATGATAGCGATTACCATACTCAGAATATGTTGGAAAGGGTTTCATAATCTACGCTGTACGCATGATTTTTGTTCTTCTTAATTATGCTTTGTTTTTTTTTTTTCACAGAGTGGTAGAATTACTGCAGATGGGTGAAAATTACACGTGTTACAGCATTAACAATGTGTTGGAAAGAGTTTTATAATCTATGCTGTGCGCATGATTTTTCGTTCTTGTTAATTATGTCTTGTTCTTTCAATAAGGTGATAGAGTTAGTGCATAGGGATGAGAATGATAGGTGTTACAGCATTCAGAATGTCTCGGAATGTGTTTCACAATGTATGGTGTGCACATGATTTTTCGTGTTTGAAATGATACGTGTTACAGTATTCAAATGTGTTGGAAAGTGTTTAATAATCTATGATGTGCTCATGATTTTTCATTTATGATAGTTATGTCTTGTTCTTCTCATAAGGTGGTAGAGTTACTGTAGATGGATGAAACTGATACGTCTTTCAGTGTTCAGAGTGTGGAGGAACGTGTTTCATAATGTATGCTGTGAACATGATTTCACTTGTTAGAGATGTTACGTGAAATAGTATTTAGAATATGTTGGAAAGTATTTCATAATATTATGTGTATATGATTTTTCGTTTTGGACAAATATGTTTTGTTTTTTGCAAAGAGTTGTAGAATTACTGCAGATGGTTGAAAATGACAGGTTTAACATTATTCAAAATTTGTGTTGTTTTTTCACAGGATGGTAGATTTACTACTGATGGATGAAAACTATACCCATAACCGTATTCAGAATATGTTGGAAACTGTCTCATAAAGCATGCTGCAGGCATGATTTTTCGCGTTTGAAATTGTACTCAGAATGTGTTAAAGGGTTTTTCATCAATGCTGTGCGTATGATATTCGTTCTGGTTAATTATGTCTTGTTCTTTCCATATGGTGGTAGCATTATTGGAGGCGGATGAAATGATAGGTCTACATTATGAATAATTTGTTGGATAGTATTTCATAATCTAGGCTCTGCCCATGATTTTTCGTTTTTGTTAATTTTGTTCTTTGCAAAGGATGGTAGAACTATTTCAGATGGATGAAAATGACAAGTGTTATAGTATTTAAAATGTGGCGGAATTTGTTTCATCATGTGTGCTGTGTACATGATTTTCGTGTTTGAGATGATACGTGAAACAGTATTCAGGTTATGTTGGAAAGTGCTTCATAACTATTCTGTGTACATAATCTTTCGTTCTTGACAAATATGGTTTGCTTTTTGTAAAGACTTGTAGAATTACCGCAGATGGTTGAAAATGACAGGTTTTACATTATTCAAAGTGTGTCGCAAACTTTCATAATCTATGCTGTACGTATGATTTGTTATTGTAGTCAATTATGCTTTGTTCTTTCCAGACGGTGGTGAAGTTACTGCACATTGATGAAAATGATAGGTGTTACAATATTCAAAATTTGTTGGAGAGTTTTTCATAATCTACGCTAAGCGCAGTATTTCTCGCTCTTGTTTATGGTTTCATTTTAGCACAGTATAGTAGAATTACAGCAGGTAGGCGAAAATGATAGGTATTACAGTATTTAGAACGTTTCGGAATGTGTTTCATAACCTCTACTGTATGCATGATTTTTCGTTCTTGTTAATTATGCTTTGTTTTTAGCACAGGATCGTAGAAATACTGCAGCTGGATGAAAAAAATAGGTGTTACCCTATTCTGAATGTGGTGAAAGTTTTTTATAATTGATCCTTTCTTTGCACAGAGTGGTAGAATTACTGCAAATAGAGGAAAATGATGTTACATTATTCAAAATGTTTTCGAAAGTGTTTCATAATGTATTCTGTACGCATGATTTTCGTTCTTGTTAATTATTTTTTGTTCTTTCCATAGTGTTACTGCAGATGGGCAAAATGATAGGTCTCAGATTATGCAAAATGTTACATAATCTATGGTGTACACTTGACTTTTCGTGTTTGAAATGACACATGTCACAGTCAGTGGAAGGTGTTTCCTAATATGTGCTGTGAGTATTTTTCTTTCTTGTTATTTATGTCTTGCTCATACCACAGGACGATAGAATTACTACAGATGGATGAAAATGATAAGTGTAACCGTATCCAAAATATCTTGGAAAGTGTTTCATAATATATGCTGTACGTGTGATTTTTCGCACTGGTCAAGTATGTTTTTTTTTTTGTTTTTTTTTTTCACAGGATTGTAAAATTACTACTGATGGATGAAAAAGATGGCCATTACCATATTCAGAATATGTTGGAAAGTGTCTCATAATGTATGCTGAGATGATACGTGTTATATTATTCAGAATGTATGCTGTACAGATGATTTGTTGTGTTTGAGATGATACGTGTTATAGTATTCAGAATATATTGGAATGTGTTTCAATATCTATGAAGTGCCCATGATTTTTCGTTCTTGTTAATTTTGTTTTGTTCTTTCTAACGGTGGTAAAATTACGGTAGATTGATTGAAATTATTGGTGTTACAGTATTCAGAATATGTTGGAAAATCTTGCATAATCTATGCTGTACGCATGAGTTTCCGTTCTTGTCAATTATGTGTTGTTCTTTGCAGAGGGTGTTAGAATTACTACAGACACATGAAAACGATAGATATTACAGTATTCAGAATATAATACATAGTGTTACATAACCTGTGCTGCGCGCAACATTTTTCGTTCTCGTTAATTATGGTTTTTCACACTGGTGGTAGAATTACTACAGATGGTTGAAAATATGTGTTACAGTATTCAGAATACGATGGAAAGTATTTAATAATCTATGCTAAGCGTATGATTTTTTGTTCTTTTTAATTATGTTTCTTCTTTTCGCAGGGTGAAAGAAATACTGCAGATGGATGAAAAATAAAAATAAAAGTACCCAATATTAAAGACGTGAATAATCACTTTGCTAACAAGTCGTAAACCAACTTAGCGAAAAATGTCCAAGCCGGGAATCGAACCCGGGCCCCTGGAATAGATCTCCAGTGCTCTACCACTAAGCCACAAGGACGATGCCCAGCTTGTCATCCCTCACTTATATCACTGCTGAAAAGTAGTTGAAAAATTAATTAAAATAAAAGTACCCAGTTAAACTGGTGGCATTGAGCTCTCAGGCTATTCACACTAATTGTATATTATGCACTTATTTGAAACAGTAATGCCCCTCAAAAAGTAAATGAATACTTTATACTTAATCCCTTTACTCTTAACTAATTAATCTCCAAATCTAATCAAGGCAGCTTCTTAACATAATAAACCGGTATACCAAATTTGGAGCAAATCGAATAATTTTGGATGAAAAACCCATTTATCTAAATTAAGGGCGGGTAGCCTCCTTTCCCCTTTATACTTAACTAATGAATGCCCAAAACTAATCAGGTAAGGGCCTTATCAGAATGAACCTAGAAAACAAATTTCAAGCAAATCGGATGTTTCTATCAAGAGTTAACGCGTTACGTGCATACATACAGAACCGGTGGGCACATTAGCTCTCATGCTTTGATAGTCTGAGTTAAAATAAAAAAGAAAAGTGCCCAGCTAAACTGATGGCATTGAGCTCACAGGCTCCTCGCACTAATTGTATATTATACTCTTATTTTAAAGAATAATGCCCCTCAAAAAATAAGTGAAGGGGGATTAGCCCCCTTTATCCTTAACCAATGAATCCCCAAAACTAATTAGGGAAGCTCCTTAACATAACAAACCTGTATACCAAATTTGGAGCAAATCGAATAATCCTGCATGAAAAACCCATTTGTCTAAATTGAGGGGGGGGACTAGCCCCCCTTTATCCTTAACCAATGAACCCTCAAAACTAACCAGGGAAGTTTCTTAACATAATAAACCGGTATACCAAAATCGGTAATCGAATAATTCTGCATGAAAAACCCATTTATCTGAATTAAAGGAGGTGGACTAACCCCCCTTTATCCTTAACCAATGAACCCTCAAAACTAATCAAGGAAGCTCCTTAACATAATAAACCGGTATACCAAATTTGGGGCAAATCGAATAATTCTGCATGAAAAACCCATTTATCTAAATTAAGGGGTGGACTAACCCCCCCCCCTTTATCCTTAATCAATGAACCCCCAAAACTAATCAGGGAAGTTCCTTAACATAATAAACCGGTATACCAACTTCGGGGCAAATCGAATAATTCTGCATGAAAAACCCATTTATCTGAATTAAGGGGGGGGGACTAACCCCCCTTTATCCTTAACCAATGAACCCCCTAAAACTAATCAGGGAAGTCATAATAAGCCGGTATACCAACTTCGGAGCAAATCGGATAATTCTGCATGAAAAACCCATTTATCTGAATTAAGGGGGGGGGGTGTTGGACTAACCCCCCTTTATTCTTAACCAATGAACCCCCAAAACTAATCAGGGAAGCGCCTTATCAGAACGAAACTAGAAAAAAAATTTGAAGCAAATCGGATATTTCTATCAAGAGTTATCGCGTTACGTACGTACATACAGAACCGGCAGGCACATAAGCTCTCAGGCTTTGATAGCCTGTGAGCTAAAACGCGTTACAGTACTCAGAATGCATCAAAAAGTGTTTCATAATCTATGCTGCGCGCATAAAGTATGTTTGTTTTTCACAGGATGGAAGAATTACTACTGATGGATGAAAATGGATAACCATTACCGTATTTAGAATATGTTGGGAAACGTCTCATAATGTATACTGCAGGCATGATTTTTCGCGTTTGAGATGATACGTGTTTCAGTATTCAGAATGTTTTGGAAAGTGTTTCATTATATATTGTGTGCGCATGATTTTTTGTTCTCGTTAATTATGTTTTTTATTTCACACTAGGTGGTAGAAATACTGCAGATGTATAAAAATGATAGATGTTACAGTATTTAGAATGCGTCGGAAAGTGTCTGAGATGATACGTATGCAGAATGTGTTGGAAAGTGTTTCATGATCTATGCTCGACGCATGATTTTTCGTTCTTATTAATGATGTTTTGTTCTTTACAAAGGATGGTACAATTATTCCAGATGGATGAAAATGATAGGTGTTTCATTATTCAGAATATGTTGGAAAGTGTTACATAACTATGGTGTACACTTGACGTTTCGTGTTTGAGATGACACATGTTCCAGTATTCAGAGTGCGGTGGAAGGTGTTTCATAATCTATGCTGTGCGCATTTTTCTTTCTTGTTATTCATGCCTTGCTCTTACAACAGGGCAATAGAATTATTGCGGATGGATGAAAATGATAAGTGTTACCGCACTTAGAATATGTTGGAAGGTGTTTCATAATCTGTACGCATAATATTTCGTTCTTGGCAAAAATGTTTTGTGCCTTGCACATGATGGTAGAATTACTGCAAGTGGATGAAAAGGATAGTTTTACCTTATTCAGAATATATTGGAAATTGTTTCATAATCTATGCTGTACGCATGATTTTTCGTTCTCGTTAATTATGTTTTGTTCTTTGCACAGGGTGGTAGAATTACTGCATACGGATGAAAATGATAGGCGTTACAGCTTTCAGAATGATTCGGAAGGTGTTTAATAATCTATGCTGTGCGAATGATTTTTCGTTCTTGTTAATTATGTTTTGTTCTTTACACGTGGTGGTAGAATTACTGATTATTGATGAAAATTATTGGTGTTACAATATTCAGATTACGTTGGAAATTGTTTCATAATCTATGCTGTGTGTATGATTTTTCGTTCTTGTTAATTATGTTTTGTCCTTTGCACAGGGTGGTAGAGTTACTGCAGAGGTTGAAAATGATAGGTGTTACACTATTAAGATTTTGTTAAAAAGGTGTTTCATAATTAATGCTGTACGCATGTGTTTTCGATCTCATTAACCCTTAATTGCATAGTGATGTAGATTTCCATCACCTTTTTATTTAACTTTTAATACATAAATTAAGTTCTTACAACCACTATATTTATATAGAAGTATCAATCCTCTAAAAATTACAAAAATATGCTATTAAATAAAGTTAAAAATCTATCTTAAGATTTCGTGTGTCTAATCCTTAATATAAAAATAAACACAATTCTAAAAGAATAATTCATGCAATTAAGGGTTTTTTTCCCCCCCACAGAGTAGTAGAGTTACTGCAGAGGTTGAAAATGATAGATGTTACATCATTAAGATTTTGTTGAAAAGGTGTTTCATAATTAATGCTGTACGCATGTGTTTTCGTTCTCGTTAATTATGTTTTGTTTTTACACAGGATGGTATAATTACTGCAAATGGTTGAAAATGATATGGGTTACATTATTTAGAATATGTTGTAAGTGTTTCATAATCTTTGCTGGACGCATGATTTTTCGTTCTCGTTAATTATTATTATTATTTTTTTTTTTTTTTGCACGTGGTGATAGAATTATTCAGTATGTTTGAATATGATGGGGATTACAGTATTCAGAATGTGTTTGAAATTGAATCATAATCTATACTGTGCGCATGATTTTTTGTTCTTTTTAAGTAATTCTACCACACAGTTAAAATTACTGCAGAGATGGATGAAAATAATATGTGTTACAGTATTGAGAATGTATGGAAAAGTGTTGCATAATTTACGCTATGCGCATGATTTTTCGTTTTTGTTAATTATGTCTTGCCACACGGTGATAAAATTAGTGCAGATGGATGAAAACTGTTGGAAATCTGGACAAAGTTTTGTCCCCCAAAATTTGTCAAGTGTTTATTCGAAAGTGATACCTTTCCGAACCGGTGATAGTATTCTGGCCTCGTCGGATCGGGTGACCCTGTCGTAATGCGCTAATGGCATGATAATTTCGCATCACCCCCCCCCCCCCCCCCATAACGTGTTGGAATTCGTTCAGTTTTCCGGTGTTGTTTTCGTCGTAATCCAGCCGGCGGTTATAGGCAGTCGAAAAGCCTGATCTGTGTCGGTTTAAGATGACGCTTATATATGAAGATCCTGTATATGAGGATAGAGAGACCTATTTTTTGTTAAATGTATATTCGCACTGTATTATTAGGGGTTTTTTTTTCTAATTTCATTATGTTCATTACTAGAAATAATTTTTAAAATAATATACAAAATAAATATATGCTTGTTAATATGTGCAAAATTTTTGCCCATTATTAAAAACGCGATGGAACCCGCCGAATTTCGACGAAAGAAAATGTTTACAAAGGAACTGTTGCACTAAATTTATAATACATCAACAACAATAATTAGAATAAAAAATCCATCTTACATTTGTTAATTTAACTCTCCAAAGACATATTTTAACCTAAGATTAACAAAATACTTTTTTCATAAACTTCAGCTGTTAAAATTATTGAAAAAATAAACTTAATTCCTATACGTCATCAGTAACATATAATCAACGTAAGTCATTTTGATTAAGTTATTAATTGATGATTGGTATTACGGAATGAAAAATTCGCAAAAATGACCTTGACATAATCATAGAATTTTTCTACCTTCACTCTAAATTAAAATGTCTGAAATTCAGACACTTAAGTGTCTGAAATGGAGTGTTCAATTTTCAGACATTTTAAAATGTCTGAATTTTTTCAGACACTCTTTGCGTCTGAATTTCAGACACTTCAAACGTCTGAATCGCATCCATTTTTTTGTAAGCATCATACGTAGCCATGTTTGACCACGTTGAATCCTGGAAAAATATTTGGCTGTGGTCCTGCCCCTCCCCCCCCCCCCAATACAGCCTGATTTTTTTGGTGCTCTCAGTTTTGGTATACAATTTTCGTTACGTTGATAATTTAAATCTTTTACGACATTGTACTGATTATAATCAATATCTTGAACTTCAGGAATAGAACAAGATTAAAAAACAAAAAATATTTATCTAAATATTAGATTTTTTAAAATTTATTTTGTTTTTAACCTTATTTTACTTTAAAAGTTCAAAATATTGATTATAATCAGTACAATTTCGAAACAGATTTAAAATATAAGCTTTACAAATATTGCACATCAAATTTGGGGGCACTACAGTCGTAGGGGAACGGGGCACTTCCCAGTTTGCCCTTCCTTTAATCAAGAAGTACTTTTTCAAAAAACGCAACCCTGCATTATAGTTGTCTAAATTGAGATGTCCGGTATTCGGGAGTATCCGTTGTGGAGGTTAATGGACAATCTCGAATAGCGAACACCTCTATTTAACGAATATTTTTTAATCAGCAGACATACATATTTGTATATTTTTACCTCAAAAAAGTAGACATCTCCAATTATGGGACAAATTCCGCGGTCCCGAAGTGTTCGCTATTAAGGGCTTTTAAGGTACATAGATAAATATATATATATATTTTATAATCTTGTCCTACTCTAAAAGTTCAAAATATTTATTATACTCGGTTGAATGTGGAAAAAGATTTAAAATATCAGATGTACGAAAATTGCAAAAATCCCCCCCCCCCCAAAAAAAAAAATGAAAATTAAAAAAAATATATTGCCACATAGGCAATTTTACATATACATCACTTGATAATCACAACAGCCATTTAACTATGAATAATGAAAATAAATAAATAAATATTCTACTTTAATAACATTGGGAAAAAAATGACTTTGGTATTTTGTTAAATATATTTGCGTTTTTAAACTTGTCCTACTCTAAAAGTTCAAAACTTTCATTATAATCAGTGCAAGATTTAAGATATCAGCTTTACAAAAATTCATGCAAAATCCCCCCCCTCCCCCCCCCAAAAAAAAATGAAAATACTTATTTAAAAATTATGTTTTTAAAAAAATTTATATTTCCACATGGGCAAGTTTTTATGTAGATCAGAGGGTACTCACAAAAGCTATTCAACTATCAATAAAAACAAATAAGTACATATTCTATATTAAAAACATGAAGAAAAAATAACTTATGATTTCCAAACTTCTTTCGTCTTAAATATATACAGTAACATCTGTCATTTTTGTATTTTTCGTATAAGTGCATATAAATAAAGTTACCACAATTTTAAATACGAAATCTAGTTAGAGGTTTTTACTTTTTCCCATTATAAATTTCAAATTACTTTTTTATTAAAAATAATAAAAAAATCAGTATTAGAGTTGATTGCAAATCAAATACATATGTATATTTTTACAGGCAGCTTCATATAATAGACCAGTCTCATTTACTTTATTTATCTTTTTTTAATCTGCGGTTTTATGCCAGGAAGTAAGAAAGCATTAGGTCATCTTTCAAAGTTTTTTTTTCTTTACTTCCTTGTGGCCGTCATTTACTGCGAGATAAAAATTATCCATTGAAACTAAGAACTGACATTGAATATATAATTCGTAATAAAAAAGAACGTCATAAGTTTAAAAATATATACTTCTAGAATTAGTGGGGTTTTTTGCGAACAGATTCAAAACTAATTAAATTTCATGCAGGATTTTGTTTAGTACAATAAATAAAATCATAAAATACACTAATTTTACTACTATAAAGAAACTTACTTGAGTTGCTGCAAGAGGTAAGAAATATTCCTCGATTTGAAATTTTAAAAACTACCACAACCACAGTGAGGGAGAGACTTTCATCAGTTTAAAAGGTAATCCCATAATACATCCGACTAGCCATATTTAAAGAATGAGATGTTTCATCCTAAAAACAGGACCCGCCAGACAAAAGTTTCTTTTTTTTGCCAGCTTCGACAGGACGAAGATGAATAACACAATATTATTGATATAAATTGATACGAGTTAACACTAAGCCCATTGCACACGCTTTGTAGAATTTCCGGGTGTAATCTTCAACCGTCGTCTACTTCTGTTCTGTGTCTATCCCGCCCTTGTATCGACGACAGCTTCTAAGAGACATTTGATGTCGAGCACACACGTCAGATGTATGTATTCAATAAATAAATAATCCAAGTTAATACGAATTAAAATCACAGTACTTCACATTTCGCAAAAAACGAATTAAAATACACGCGTACATAAAAACAAACTTTGTTTGAATTACAACGTATACCACTTCGAACGAAGACATCTAAAACGCATGCGCAACTGGGAGTGCTAGTGCCCCCTGGTGGTTATTGCGTCGGAAGAATGAAAACGTCTTAAATTAAGACACGTTTAAAGCAATGAAGTGTCTTAAAATAAGACGTTTGCGGATATTTTAGACATTATTCTCAGTTCGTTTACACCATGGCCATAGTAAGACGCTTATGTATCTTAAATTAAGACATCTATAGTGTCTTAATTTTCAGATTAAGACACTTAAGTGTCTAAAATTCTTTTTCAGTCACATATGTGTCTAAATTTAAGACGCTTCTATTTGCAGTGTTTACATCTAAACCAAATCAAGTCATTTCCACGTTTCACATCCATATTAACCATTTAAAAACATTTTAATGCGCAATAGGTTATTAATAAATATATTTTCAAGCTTGAAGTCATTGTCAACTATTACAACTTTTCATGTTAAAATTCCCACTCGTGATTTGAGGTCTTAGTATAATCTCTGTACCTGCGCGTAAAAATTCCAGAAATTTATAACTTTTAGACGTATTCAAGGGGAAATATCTCGTTTTATCAAATAAAATTATCGTTTACTTTTAAATATGACGTCATTTTCAGTCGCTGAAATATTTTGCCTATTGACTCAAACTCAATATCAGCGAAATGAAAAAATAGTGAAATATAACAGCATCATCAGAGAAATTGTGTCTTTTTTTAAGCGTAACGTCATTTTCTGTTCAAATTTTTAAAAATATATTTTTAATTGTAATGAGAAAATGGCATCAGTAAGAATATAATCAACAAAAGATAATTAATCCACTTTTAATAAAAATGAAGCACTTCAGTTGCCACGATTAGAAAATTGGTATTAAAAACTATAAAAAAATTAATATCTCAAAAATAAACTGAGATACAGCTTTCAAACAAATTGCATTTAAAAGTGCATTTTTTCCTGCTTACGACGGTGTAAACATTTAAAATGTGGGATGTTTAGAAGTTTAAAAAATTGCAGTAGGGAAAATTGCAAAAGCGAAATTTCATTTCAAATTTCAAAGTGTTGCCATTTGCAGAATGACGTATGCGTCACGCACAGATATGTTTGTCCTTTATAATATATATATATATATGGCAAGAAACTTTACAAATGAGGCCAATTCGTTTTCATCTAAGAATTCTTTGTTAAAAATTTTTTTGCTTACTTAAATTTAATTTTATAATATTTATTGTATATTTTATTGTAAAAATTCTCAATGTTTAAAATATAATCAAGAAATTGAACGTTCAGCATATATTTACAGACAGATTTGTGTATATGAGAATGGTATATATACACAATTACGACTTACGAATATTTTTAAATTCTGAAAAAAATCTTCTGTATTTTCTAACCAGTAATAACTAATAGTCTAAACTTTCTGCAAAAGCTATTCTGGGATGAATGGAGTATATAATGTTGAAAGAAAAAAAAACGACTTGTTGATTCCCTAAAATAATAAAACATGTAAAAATTTTTTTTTGTTTGTTTGTTTCCCTGTATTTCATGACCAGCATCCACAATGTTTAAATTTACTGAAAATCGTTCGCTATGTACATATATTCTAAATAATTAAGAATCATGTAATTATCCATGTTTTGAAAAAAAAAAATCGATATGATTTGATTGCCGGATATTAGCGAAAAGGCTTACTTATTTTGTTGATATTATGAAACACGTAAATACATTTTTATTTTCATCGTATACTTTTATACGATGGCTGTCCAGAATTAGAACATTTAATTTTATATGTAATATTTTAATTTTTCTATATGCTTGTATATTTAAGATCAGCACATATAATGGTTAAATTTATTGAAAATTGTTTGTATTGTACAGATAAGATATATATTCTTTCTAAATAATTAAGAATCGTGTAAATATCCATGTTTTGAAAAAAAAATCGATAGGATTTGATTGCCGGATATTGGCGAAAAGGCTTGCTTATTTTGATATTATCAAACATGTAAAGATATTTTTATTTTTGTCGTATACTTTTAAACCATGACTGTCCAGAATTAGGATATTTAATTTTATATGTAATTTTTTAATTTCTCTATATGCTTGTACATGCTCATATAATGGATAAGTCATTGAAAATAGTTTGCAATGCACATATATCTATATTTTTTAAATAATTAAGAATCGTGTAAGTTTCCATGTTTTGAAAAAAAAAATATGATTTCATTACCGGATATTGGTGAAAGGGTTTGCTTATTTTGTTTATATTATGAAACATGTAAATATATTTTTATTTTTACCGTATACTTTAATATCATGACTGTCCAGAGTTAAAATATTTAATTTTACATGTATGTTTGTTATTTTTCTATATGCTTGTATATAATGGCCAAATTTATTGAAAATTGTTTGCAATGTACAGTCGTGGAAAAAAAAAGTAAACACCCCCAACTACCTCCTCAACAAATTATCGTAGAAGAAAGCTACTGGTACCGAACGATTGGAAATAAAATCTACTTTTAAGTGATGTTTATAAAATTTGCTTAGGGGGGGGTGGGGGGATCTACATATTAAAAGAACCATAACTTTGTTTTTTTTCAATAGCAGTACACAATTCTGACAGCATAAATAAACTCTACACACTTCAATTAGTCTAAAAACAAATTTGTACGCAATTCGTATCATAAGTTTCCGAGAAATTAATTATTTTTAAACGAGCGTATTTTAAGGGCTGTATCCAAATTGAAGTTCGGTATTTGATTGTTGACCGAGAGAGCTCCCTCCTTGATCAAGGCACCTTAAGCAGACAATTAAGACTGTTAGATTACAGGGTAGCATAAGAAATTTCAAAATATTTAGTAACTTCTATCATAGACGGCCTCTTAAACCATCATTTTGCCGTTTTTTAAGCATAATTTGAAAACTACTCGGAAGAAAAATGTGAAATTTTGGATTTCCATAAAGCAGGACTCAATATATCTGAATCCATCAAAAAAATTGTAGGTTGCAATTCATATTTTTTTTAATATTAATTTCATAATTCACATCAGAAAATTATAAAAATTGCAAATTCAACGTATTTATGTTTGGATTATTGTTACACAAAAAATTAGAACATTAGGATCATAATTTCAGAAATTATAAATAAAAATATGAAAATGTAATTTAACTTTTGAAGCACTAAATTTTTAATGTTTATAATTCAGAAACTTATCATTCAAATGACATGAAATTTGGTGCCTGGGCATAGTTTTAACGAAAGATTTGAAATATCTCATTAAAATTGGATATTGCCATTGAAAAAAAAAATGAAGTTTGGATTCGTTTTAATATGTAGATGGCCCCCTAAGCAAATTTTATATACGTCATTTAAAAGTAGACTTTATTTCCAATCGTTCGGTACCAGTAACTTTCGCCTACGATAATTTGTTGAGGAGTTAGTAGGGGGTGTTTACTTCTTTTTTTTCCACGACTGTAGATACATCCAGATTTTTTAAAAATTAAGAATCGTGCAAAAATAATGATTTACTGATAGAATTACTTCGATATGAGTTGACTACCAGATATTGACGAACTTGCTAATTCTCTTAATATTGTGTAGATATTTATTTATGTGATATATATATTATGACGGTCCAGAATTCGAATATTTGATTTTATAATTTCCCTGGTTTTCTTTTTCTAAACATAATAGAAATCTATAATTATTATTATTTTTCTATTTCTCAGTACACTTCATCTTCAGTACCTTCAATGTTTAAAATTATTGAAAGTATTGTCCGCAATCAACTTTATTATATACCTATATTTCCCATCCGAAATATCGGGTAAAAATAATTAAATGTTCTTAAAAGTTATCCTGATTTGAGTAGAGTTTGGTTCTTTGAAAAAGTTTTGGTTAATTTTCTTAATATTCTGCAACTAGTAAATATCTCTCTATTCTAAAAAAAAGTAACTACCGCTGTCACCGCCGCCGCCGGTTTTGAATTTTTTGTGACCAGAGGTCTTTCTTCGTTAATATTAAGAAAAATAATGCATACAAAAATAGGAAAATCGGTGGTTTTATACAGAAATGTTTGATAAACACGCTGATGCAGACAGTTTTCAAATCGAAGAATTATTTTAAGGGATATTTAATGCTAAAGTTGGACAAAATCGTTCCACTAAAAAAGTTTTATAATAGCAAAAACTATACATGGCAGTGTAATCATTTTTAGATCACTAGGGGGCTCTGCCCCCTACGAGCTACGCTCGTCAATCCCCGTTCAGACACCGCAGACTCTAAAAGTACGCTAATTTGATCGGCTTTAAAAAGATTTCGGAAGATTGAATTATAATTTAAGAAACAGTGGCGACCTCTCTATAAACGGATTCCTATTCATTTCTTTTTGACTGGGGAATTTTAAGGCCAAATCCGTTGCGGTACTACTTGATTAACCCGTCGACCAATTTCGCCAAATTATATAAATCGCCAAATTATACAAATTGACATCATTTTTATTTTAAATAAAGAAAGAACAAATAAATTAGTGCAACATTAATAAAAATAGAAATAAAACGTTGAAATAAAAATAACTTGATGACGTAGACACGTGTAACTTGCTTAAAGTCAAGTTAATGTGACATTTACGATCAACCATTATTGGCATTTAATCTTATAGTTTGGCGAATGATAGATTTTTGGTCGACGGGATAACTAAGTAATACTAAAAATACATATGTCAATCGCTGTTTTCGTCTTTGATTAAGTAAAATAAGTTAAACATTTCAAAATAAGCTAATATAAAAGGAATTAAGTAAACACAATCTTTGTCTCCCAATATTTTTTAACAAATCGAAAAGAAAGTTCTTTTAAATAAGACATTTTAAATTAATCGTTTTTAATCTGACGTAATTTTGACCAAACTAGTCTTTCTCTTTTTAATATTCACGTGAAAATACTTGTGTTAGAAATGAATATTATTTGCGCTTTTCTAACAAAAATAGTTGAAAAGTATCCTCTCAAAATATCAAATAAATGTCTAGCGCAATTTCTAAATTTAAACCGTTTTGCAATATTATTTTGTGTTCATTTTATTTAATAACTGTAATGTGACATAAATATGACGTAATTTTTCCTATTTTAGACTTCTAACGCATGTTAATAAATTTATTATTTTACAAAATCCCTTCTCTCTTAAAATTCACGTGCAATTATAGTTTTTATGACGTAATTTTTAATAAGTTCCTGCTTTTTGTACATAATTATTTAATTCTAATTCCAAATGTTTTTTTCTGTTTATAATAGTCACGTGTAAATAAATTTTTAATTTATTTACCAGTATATATATATATATATATATATATATATATATATATATTTTTTTTTTTTTTTTTTTTTTTTTTTTTTTTTTTTTTTTTTTTTTGAAGCAAACATTCTTGTTTCCGCTTTTTATACAGTTGGCAACAGTTTAAATTAATATTACTTTCTAAAATCTGTCAAAAATATCTCTAGAAAGGCTGAAAATTTGAATTTAAAATAGAAATAAAACCTCAAAAAATTAGTCAAATTTAAAAAAGAAATATAGTCTGCACACCGGGAACTTCAAACGTATAAAATGATCTAAAAAGGATTAAATTCCAATGTATAGTTTTTGCTCCTGTAAAACTTTTTTAGTGGAACGATTTTGTCCAACTTTAGCATTAAATACCTCTTAAAATAATTCTTCGATTTGAAAACTGTCTGCATCAGCGTGTTTATCAAACATTTCTGTATAATACTACCGATTTTCATACTTTTGTATGCATTATTTTTCTTAATATTAACGAAGAAAGACCTCCGGTCACAAAAAATTCAAAACCGGCGGCGGCGGCGGTGGTTACTTTTTTTTAGGATAGAGAGATTATTTTGTGTTCATTTTATTTAATAACTGTATTGTGACGTAAATATGACGTAATTTCTCCTATTTTAGACTTCTAACGCATGTTAATAAATTTATTATTTTACAAAATCCTTTCTCTCTGAAAATTCACGTGTAATTATAGTTTTATGACGTAATTTTTAATAAGTTCCTGCTTTTTGTACATAATTATTTAATTCTAATTCCAAATGTTTTTTTCTGTTTATAATAGTCACGTGTAAATAAATTTTTAATTTATTTACACGTATAAATATATATATATATATATATATATATATATATATATATATATTTTTTTTTTTGAAGCAAACATTATTGTTTCCGCTTTTTATACAGTTGGCAACAGTTTAAATTAATATTACTTTCTAAAATCTGTCAAAAATATCGCTAGAAATGCTGAAAATTTGAATTTAAAATAGAATAAAACCTCAAACAATTAGTCAAATTTAAAAAAGAAATATAGTCTGTACACCGGGAACTTCAAACGTATAAAATGATCTAAAAATGATTAAATTCCGATGTATAGTTTTTGCTCCTATAAAACTTTTTTAGAGGAACGATTTTGTCCAACTTTAGCATTAAATATCTCTTAAAATAATTCTTCAATTTGAAAACTGTCTGCATCAGCGTGTTTATCAAACATTTCTGTATAATACTACCGATTTTCATATTTTTGTATGCACTATTTTTCTTAATATTAACGAAGAAAGACCTCCGGTCACAAAAAATTCAAAACCGGCGGCGGCGGTGACAGCGGTAGTTACTTTTTTTTAGAATAGAGAGATTTTATGCGTTAGAATTTACCGGAGTGTAGATTGCATTAATTTTTTTTTTTTTTTTGACTCATTTTTTTGAGGTTTTATTTCTGTTTTAAATTCAAATTTTCAGCATTTCTAGAGATATTTTTTACATTATTTTAGAAAACTAAAGGGCTCGGCCCCCTACGAGCTACGCTCGCCAACACCCGTCCAGACACCGCAGAATCTAAATGCACGCTAATTTGATCGGCTTTAAAAAGATTTCGAAAGATTGAATTATAATTAAAAAAACAGTGGCGATCTCCCTATAAACGGATTTCTATTCATTTCTCTTTGATTGGAGAATTCAGTGGCGTAGCTACACATTCAGTGCCCTGGAGCAAGTAAAGTTTGTGCGCCCTCTTGTCACTCTTGCATTTTTTTTTTTTCCAAGCTTAAAATTTAAATGCGATTCTTAATTCGATTTAAAGCTTTACTTTTATTTGAAAGTCAAAGTATTTCAACAGCATTAACCCCTTAACCTACGATTTACTTTTAACAGCTCCACGGTTTGGCAAATCCATAGCTACCACTAAAATTTAATAAAGATTTTTATCTTGTTTAATCATGGAATTTCGACGATTAAATTATAATTACTGTGAAATTTTAGTGGTAAGAAGAATTTACATTTGGCTCGATCATCGTACGCGGGCTATGCCCGTCATTGTAGGTTAAGGGGTTAAATACAGATAATTAAAAATAAATAATGAAATGAATTATAATTCTTTAGGTACGGAGTACCTACATATATTTTTGGGGAATCGGGCGGATCTTTAGTTTTAAATGCGCCAATGGGCCTCTGTACAATCTGTCACCCTTTATATCTGTTTTTTTTTTCTTTTCCACGGTTTCGAAGCATTGTAGAATACTAAAAAAAACAAACAAAAAAACACTATTGTCAAGATTTTAGTTTTCGCATATAGACGAAACAGGTTTTTCTGTTTTTAGTGCAGGAAAATACTAAAATTCCATAAAATTAAAAGTATCATAACTCGGTAAATTTAGGTCGTACAAAAAAGAAATTTTTATTATTTTACCTGTTAAAGTATGGAGAACATTTTCCTAAATATATCGCATACAGCCCAGGGACCGAAGAAAAATGTGAATCTCGTAACTTTTAAAAAATAACTATCTTGAGATAAATTACTTTTAAGAGGATGAAGAACAACTTCGAAACTTTTCTATTATTGGTACTATATTTCTACAGTTAATGGTTTAGAAAATTAGCCTGACACCGGGGTCCTCACTAGCTTTTGACTAACCTGAGCAATTTGGTAGATCGCTAAAGAAAAACTAGCAAATTTCATATTCAAATAATGGTAGTAATAGATTCATCGTGAAACACTAAGAATATCAAAACCCAAATGATGACAAAGAAAAGGATTAATTGTGGAATAACATGATTGAGAATGTCGTCGAAAGAAAAAAAAAAGATCTCTTGCAATTTGGCTATACCAGTCTTTAATTTTCTCGCCAAATGGAACATTTATGTTCAGTGGCGATCGGCTTCGAGAACCCTGATTGACACATTTATATATCACTCAAGATTGCAGTTTTTACTTTCCATACATATATAATGTAAAAAAGGAAATAGGAAAGCATTGTAATAACATTAAATAAAAACAATGGTATATTTTTACATTTTCAAATACTCTGAATGCTTTCTCACAATTTTTACAATGGTTCAATATGTATTTGTGTATATATGCGTGTATGTTAGAATTTCCTCACGTTTTCAAATTCCCAGAGTACGGTTTGATGGTGTTTTTGATGATAACGACAGGTATGTTATATATCTGTCACAAGAATTGTATTAATTTTCAAAGAAATCGGTCTAAGGATTTGGTATCAAAACTATTTTTCAACCATTCTGTGATGATAACTGATGAATATTCATATCACAATTAAATTATTTTTATTTCTGACATTCATCTTATATCGACGATAACGTTTGACAGCGCAGACAGTGGCGGCTCAAGGGGTGGTTCACAATCACTTTATTTTAGTAATTTCATTTAAAAAATTTCTCTTCGTTTAATCGTAGAAAATACCACGATTAAAACAGATAAAATTTTATGTAATAATATTCTGATGGGAAAGAGAATGTGAACCCCTGAAGAGCAGCTACTGCACGCAGGATCGGACTCGGTCAATATCAAATACACAGACCTTGGATTTTTGGAGGGCGCAACTTTTTAGAAACCCATTTTTTTACCAGTTTGCTAGTAGAAAACAATAATATCATTTACCATTCCAATTTTTCTTTCTGGGGATGCTTTCAATTTCGAAACTGGATCCGAAATTGAAAGTATCCTTACAGAAAAAATCGAAACAGTATTAAGATAACCGTTTAGGCATCGATCTCATATATACTATGCCCCCCAAAAAATTAAATATTGAAATGTAAATGAAAAATTTGTAAAGAAAGCTGCCATTGGTTTAACATTAGCTTGCGAATGACTAGTGTAGGATTCTAAGCATACAGATTTTTAGCACAAAATATGTTATGATTAATTAAATCTATTTTAAACTTTTTTTTTTTTTTTTTTTTTTTTTTTTTTTTTGCAGCGGGAGGATAAAAATCTTAATGCTGCCAGTAATATTATGAAGCGTGTAAATATTATTAATTTGATTTTTAAGCAATGTATTTTTAAAATAGATTTTCATACAGTAAACACTGTCTAACGCTCTACGTGTAAGACAGATTTCCGTCTTATGCACTGTATTAAAAAAAAGAACCTTCAAAGGACGTCGGGTTGAACAGTCCTTTTCTCACGTATATACAGAATAGTAGGAGAGCTGTTGAACATTTTTGAGTAGGTATTTGAGGCACCCTGAAAATTTGTGCAACACTTCTTTTGTAATGCCTGAATACAAATTCGAATGTCTGGCTGAAGGATTGTGGCCCAAAAACTGTGCCAGACACGTGTCAAGTGCCATTTGGCACTTGACACGTGTCTGGCACAGTTTTTGTGCCGACTAAAGTGTCTGTCATTTTCAAAATATTTTTTTCTAAGCATAAATATTATTCTGCCTCAATCTCAGTGTGCCTCAAATACCTTTTTTGGGTAGTCAAAAAATGGCACTTGACACTTGTCTGGCACAGTTTTTGGGCCGTCTAAAGTGTCTGTCATTTTCAAAATATTTTTTTCTAAGCATAAATATTATTCTGCCTCAATCTCAGTGTGCCTCAAATACCTTTTTTGGGTAGTCAAAAAATGGCACTTGACACTTGTCTGGCACAGTTTTTGGGCCGTCTAAAGTGTCTGTCGTTTTCAAAATATTTTTTTCTAAGTATAAATATTATTCTGTCTCAATCTCAGCGTGCCTCAAATACCTTTTTTTTGGGATAGTCAAAAAAGGGCACTTGACACGTGTCTGGCACTGTTTTTGGGCCACGATTCTTCAGCCAGACATTCGATTTTGTATTCAGCCATTACAAAAGAAGTGTTGCACAAATTTTCAGGGTGCCTCAAATACCTTTCCTAAAACGTTTAACAGCTCTTGGACTAGAATAATGCGGTTCTGATTATCACATTTATAGACAATATTGAAACAGCCTCGTTTTCATATTATATAGTGTAATTTTTAACAGAAAAGAATGTTTGGATTCCCTTTCCTTTGGTGAAAATATTCTTTGTAAAAATTTTTGTGCATCAAGCGCAAAAATCAATATAATAAACATTTATATAAGCGAAATTATAATCACAGCATTGTACGATTACATGAAGCCTACATATTTCAAACAAATACTCAATAAATGATTTTACACACACACACACAAATGTATATATATATATATATATTGCGAAATAGAGGTGACGTTCTTTGGTGCCAGGTAGGATGAAAATTCTTGGGGCAGATCATGTCGCCATTGATAACAGACAGCATTACAGAATATAAATTAGGATAGGATATACAAAATATCAGAGTACTATACAAAAGATTGAAGACTGAACCAAAGAAACTTCCAACGAAAAAAAAAAAAATTCGTCTGCTTTGCGAAAAGAAAAAAAAAATTTAACAATAAAAAAAAGCTTCAAGAAAGTGATTTTTCTAAAAATTATTATTAAATAATTTAAGACTGTTCAAATCTAATGTTTGTTGTAACTATTAGCTTGAACTGAGGGAAAATTTACACTGTTAAAAATAAAGGTTTAACTTTGAACAAATAAACTGGTGAAAACAAGAGGTTTCACCGAGTTTCCCGTTCAAATAAAAATGACTGGAAAAGAAAATCTTATGCTGGATGCACAATAACCGAGTTTACGGTTCTACCTTTAGTTATCGTTGAGTGGCATCACATCACGATCACCCCACAAGGCCACACAAGCTAAACTTTAATGGCGGCTAACAACTTAAGCGTCAACATGAATATCGCTTATTTTGGATTTATCTCCCCGTCCCCATCAATCCTTGAAATACAAGTAAGTACACTAGTAGCTATAGTTTATTTTACTGTTAGTACACATTGTAATGTTTTGCTGAAACTCCCTTGCACAAAATTTATATTTTACCTGTAAATATTAGATTAGCAATTTGCTTAAGCCTAAAATAGTACCGGTTCTACATTGCATCCGGAGCGAAATAAACCACTATTTTAAAGCTATTAATAACTTAAGTTTAATAATTTAGTTCAGTTCAAAGATTTATACACGCGAAATTATTTTTCGATATCAGTTATTTTTGTTTGTTGATGTTTTCAATTTATGAATGCCTCGCTATCATTAATGCTTGTCATACGCATTCAAGTCCTTACTACAACATGATATACATATATATGTTTGCAAAACTGAATTTTTTGCATTACTTAAAAGAATGTTTACAGGATTTTATGTAGCTAAATTAAGTATTAAAAAAGGTTTATATGATTTTTTAAACCATTCATTTTCCAAAATTTAATGTAATCAATAAAAACTAGTGGTTGCCTTTTTTTTTTTTCTAATGAGATTGCTATATAATTTAAATTCAAAATTATCTTTATTTTGTAAGTAATGGATATATGAAGGCATACGAAACAAACGCCAACTGTATTATACAATGAATATTTTGATATTTTAAAACATTAAATTAGATGAAAAATAAAAATCGTGAAATGCAAATTCTGGTTTGTGTATGAGATTATAATTTTAAATTTATAATTAGCTGTATCTTCTAAGTAAAATAATGGATATTTGCAGTTGAGGTTCCTGAAAAGTGTGTTAGAAGATACAAATTTAACATTTTAAAAATATCAAAATGTAAGAAACATACAACCATGAAATGCAAATTTTGGTTTTTGAAAATATACTATTACAAATTTATGACATATAATTGTATAACTGTTTTTACATTGTGCATTATATATAGCTCAATAAATATTAAAAAGGTTTATATGATTTATTAAGCAATTTGTTTTTTAAAAATGAAACCATAAAAACAGGTGGTCGCTTTTTTTAAAATTATGAGATTATAATTTTAAATTCATAATTAGCTGCATCTTCTAAGTAAAGTAATGGAGATCTATAGCTATAAGACCTCCAAGTCTGTTAGAAGGTACATTTTGATATTTTAAAACTTTAAATTTGTTTAAAACTTAAAACCGTGAAATGCAAATTTTGGTTTTTGAAAATATACCATTACAAAATTATGACACATAATTGTATAACTGTTTTTTAGATTGCTAAAGCATGTTTAATAATGCATTATATGTAGCTCAATAAATATTGAAAAGGTTTATATGATTTATTAAACAATTCGTTTTTCAAAAACGTATGAAATGCATATAATAAACAGGTGGTCGCTTTTTTAAAAAATTCTATAAGATTATACAATTTTAAATTCATAATTAACTGTATCTTCTAAGTAAAGTAATGGAGATCTGCAGTTGGAGGTTTCTGAAAAGTGTGACGCATTTTGATATTTTTAAAATGTTAAATTTGTAAAAAACTTAAAACCGTGAAAAGCAAGTTTTGGTTTTTTGTGAAAATATACCATTACAAAATTATGACATATAATTGTATAACTGTTTTTACATTGTGCATTATATATAGCTCAATAAATTATTAAAAAGGTTTATATAATTTATTAAACAATTTTTTTTTCAAAAATAAATGAAATCCATATAATAAACAGGTGGTTTTTTTTTTTCAATTATGATATTATAATTTTAAAATCATAATTAGCTGTATCTTCTAAGTAAAGTAATAGAAATTTGTAGCTATTGAAATCTCCAGCTCTGTTTGAAGGTACATTTTGATATTTTAAATTTGTTTAAAACTTAAAACCGTGAAATGCAAATTTTGGTTTTTGAAAATATACCTTTACAAAATTATGACACATAATTGTATAACTGTTTTTACATTGCTAAAGTTTGTTTAATAATGCATTATATATAGCTCAATAAATATTGAAAAGGTTTATATGATTTATTAAACAATTCGTTTTTCAAAAATAAATGAAACCCATATAATAAACAGGTGGTCGCTTTTTGTTAAAAATTATATTATAATTTTAAATTCATAATTAGCTATATCTTCTAAGTAATGGATATCTGAAGTTAGAGGTTTCTGAAAAGTGTGTTAGAAGATACATTTTGATATTTTTAAAATGTTAAATTTGTAAAAAACTTAAAACCGTGAAACACAATTTTTGGTTTTTGAAAATATACTATTACAGAATTATGACATATATCTGTATAACTGTTTTTTATATTGTTGAAGCATGTTTATTAATGCATTATATATAGCTCAATAAATATTAAAACGTTCATATGATTTATTAAACAATTCGTTTTTTAAAAATGAATCCATAAAAACAGATGGTCACTTTTTTGTTAAATTATGAGATTATAATTTTAAATTCATAATTAGCTGTATCTATTAAGTAATAGATATCTGCCACTATAGACCATTACAAAATTATGACATATAATTGTAATTAACTCGGGTGTGAAACATGTCTCCCAAGAACCACGTTATATCGGGCTTCCACTGTATTTTAAAAATTGTAACTTCATAATACAAATTCTAATTTTGAAATAATATTCAAATATAAATTTAGCATAATTTATAGTTTTTTCTTTTAAATTGCTATAGGATTTGCCGTAAAGTGTCAAACCTGCCATCTTAAGAGTACGCTGATTTAGTATGCCAGTGTTTCAAACAACAAAAGATTGTCTTTTTGATGTAAGTACATTTTAGTGTTAGTTTTTGTTAATTTTATCTTTCAATAATGTTTTAATACTCGCACACATTGTTTACATAAATGTTTGACACTTTCTGTGTCATTTATTTATTTATAGCTGTAGCTGTGTAATAAGCCAATAGTAGATCTTAATGAGTGAGAAATATTATTTTACATGCATTTATGAGAGAAAAAAAGAATTTTTTTCAAGTGCAACTTCTGATATTATCGACAATTGCAATATATTTCATAGAAATTTTAACTTTCAGTTTATTACACAGTGCCAGTTTGAACCATCAATGATATAAAACAAAATTGAAATATCTTTAACAACTGTCTACTTTAAACTGCACATAAAAAAAAAGTCTTAAAAATGTAGAATGCTTAAAATTCAAAATATTGCTTGTTTGTACCCTTAAAGATTGAAATGTTGGATAAAAAAGTGTCTGTTACTTAAATTATTTCTATTTTCAAGTGTATGAGTAACCTATAGTGTTCAAAAGTAAAAAAATTGAAAGGTTTCTTAAAGCAAATTTATTTTAGTTAATTTCGCCTTTCAATGATTTAGAATAGTCATACACATAATTTACATAAATCTTTGACACTTTCTGTGTTGCTTTATTCATTTATAGCTGTGAAATAAGTCAAAAGCGGATCTTAATGTGGAAAAATATTATTTTACATGCATTTATATTTATAAGACAAAAATAAGAATTTTTTCAATAGCTTATCAATGTTTTAACATATTTCATAGAATTTTTAACTTTTGGCTTATTACACAGCACAATTTCAAACCATGAAGGATATAAAACAAAATTAAAATACATCTTTAAATAACTGTCTTTAAACTATTTACATAAAATAAGAGTAAAATCTTAAAAAATGCAGAAAACTTAAAATTCAAAATATTGCTTGTTTGTACCCTTAATTGATATGTTGGATAAAAAAGTGTTACATAAATTATTTCTATTTTAAAGTTTATGAATAACCTATAGTGTTCAAAAGTAAATTTTTTTAAAGATTTCTTAAAGAAACTATTTTAGTTAATTTCATCTTTCAATAATGTAGAATACTCATACACATTGTTTACATAAACATATATGGTACTTTCTGTGTTGTTTTGTTTATTTATACAGGGTGTCTACAGAATCTGGAAATCAGGGAATCATGTAAAAACCAGGGAGGTTTATCAATCTGGAAATTTCAGGGTACTTTGTAAAAATATTCGAAAATCAGGGAAATTTGTCTATATTATGAAAATATTTGCATATTTACCTTGCAAACGAGATTGATTTGTCTATTTTATGTACCATATTTTTTAACATGCTGATTAGTCTTTCCCAATATTTTTAAAAAGTTGCGCATGGTATGAGTTTTTGATATTTAATGCAAATTAAGATGATCAGATGTCCTAATTTTCGGTACATCGTGCTTATATTGAAGGCAATTTACCCATTTTTAAAAATTTTAAATGATACATTAGCATAACCGGACCAGGTGGCCAGTTTAATCCAATTAGCTATCCCGTCAAATGTAGATAAGTCTTAGAATTGAATATTTTTCAGAAAATGAGGAAATTTTCTGGTCACCCTATATCCATTGGCCACTACATGAAGTTGGATTGAATTTTGAGTTCGGATTTATAAAACTGTCAACAAATACTTAATGAATATTAGGCAATTTTTGTGTTTTTCTCTTGTTTTTTCTCGCAAAGGAGATATTAGCAGGCTGGATAAGTGTGTTATATGAGGAATCGACATACATGAAAAAATACGGTATGTGTATTGTTAATAATGGAAATCAGGGAAGTCTGAAAAAAATAGTCAGGGAAATCATGGAAAAATCAGGGAATTTTTTTTAGAATTTCTGTAGACACCCTGTTATAGTTCTGTAATAAGTCAAAAGTGGGTCTTAATGGGTAAAAAACATTATTTTACATGTATTTACAAGACCTAAAATAAGAATTTTTCAAGTGCAAATTTTGATATTGACACAGCATATTTCATAGAACTTTTGAAAATTTAGTGTTGAATCTAGAAAAAAAGTCGCCATTCAACAATTTTTAAAAAAGGGCAGAACATTCTTGAAAGTCACTCTTGTACCTTGTTATTTTTTTTTTCAGTTGATTAGTTTAATTTTATCAATAGTATTTTGTGATTTTGCCGCAACTGATTGAATTTCTCGATCTTTCCCCCTCCCTCCCGATACGTAATGTTGACTTTAGGGCCGTGGTTCCCAACTTGGGGGGGGGGGGGGGGGGGGGTTGAAATTTGTTACTCACCCGTTCGCCAGACTTGTATAAAACCAAAAACTTTCTGCGCACATAAATATTGGATCAAAAACTTTCTGCAAATTAATTTAATGTTTAATAAAATAACGTGCTATACATAGCTGCCAACTCTTCCGATTTTTTCAGAATTCTTCTGAAAAATCGGCATGTTTCCGATTTTACCCACGTAATGAGTTTTCTTCTGCTTTTCGTCATTTTCTTCCGATTTTTGGCCTTTTTTTACGCGAGTTTCGTCAAAGGATCGCGGGAAAACCCAAAATTTCGCCGAAGGTTCACGGGAAAGACGCAAATTTTGTCAGAAGATCGCGTAAAAAACGAGAATTCCCCCAAAAGAGCACGTAAAAACACAAATTTTGTGAAAAGAACGCGAATTTTGTCAAAAGATCAGGTAAAAAAAAGCACTGTCAAAAGATTGCGTAAAAACACTATTTCCGTGAAAAGATTGCGTAAAAACACTATTTCCGTGAAAAGATTGCATAAAAACACTATTTCCGTGAAAAGATTGTGTAAAAACGCGAATTCCGTTGAAGGATCGCGGAAAAAACGCGGTGTTTCGTGAAAAAATCGTAGAAAAAACCAAATTTCACCGATGGATTGCGGAAAAACCCAAGTTTCGCTGAACGATCGCGGGAAAGATGGGAATTTCGTCAAAAGATTGCGTAAACAATGTGTAGGGGTGATTTTTGTCCAAATTTTCCAAAAATTTAAGGCATTGATTTCCGAAAATTAAAAAAAAATCGGCCACCAATTCAGACATTGCAATTTTGACATTTTCGGCCAAAAAATTTTATTTTGTCAATCGTTTGCAGAAAAATTGCCAATTTCGTCAAAGGATCGCGTGCAAAACGCTAATTTTGTCAAAAGATCATGAAAAAACGACAAATTTCGGCTGAAGATTGCGAATTTCGTCAAAGGGTCGCGCAAAAAAAAACTCATAGCTAGTGTCGGAAGTGGACTTCCCCCCCCCCCCCCCTTAGTTGTAACTTTTCAGAAAATTTACTGTGAATTTCAGAATTTTTTTTTTTACTCAGAATCACCCTAAAAAAAAAGAGAGAAATTTAGGAGTAGGAGTCAGAAGTTTTAAGTGTGTCTTTTAATGTGAAAAGTAGAATCTATGAATATTAAAAAAAAAAAAAATAGTAATTTTTAATATATTTAAGTTATTCTTTTTTTTTCATAATATATATTGTGTAATTGCAAATTAGTGAATATTTTATTCGGGTTTCTCTTTGAAATTTGTTTGTTTTTAAATCCATACTGAAAGCGTTATAAAACTTAAAAAATCTTCTGATTTATCACCAAAATCTTCTGACTTCTTCTGATTTTTTGCCCAAAATCTTCTGAGTTTTACCGAAATTTAGTTGGCAAGTATGGCTATATGACTTTGACGGTATGAATTTTAAACAGTAGTTTTAAAATAATTACCATATAATTTAAAAATTAATTAATATTAATTACAGAATAATTATGCTGGCTAAAAAAATATTAAAGCTAAAAATCCATGATAAGAAGGGGTGAATTCTTATCAGTTATTTTGTCAATGCATTTAGAAGCAGCCCAATCCTTAATATTGTGACCTCTTCTCACAAAATGCAATAATGGGCATTGCTTCTGAAACAACTGAATGACTTTTTGCAAGGAGGGGTCCATTCATAAGTATAAAAATTAAAGAGACCGATGAGTTTTTATTGTGGCCCTTTGACGAAATTCTCATTTTTTCTGCGATCATTTGGCGGAATTTTTGTTTTTTCGAGATTTTTTGACGACATTTGTGTTTTTTTTTTCCGCAATCCTTTGACAAAATGCACTTGCTTTCTCCTGTCCTTTGGTGAAATTTACATTTTTTCATGATCTTTTGACGAAAGTCACGTTTTTTACGCGGAGTTTTGACAAAATCGCGCTTTTTTCCGCGATCCTTTGACGAAATTAGTTTTTTTCCGCGGTTCTTTGACGAAATTTGCATTTCTCCCTCCCCCCCCCCCTGATCTTTTGACAAAATTCATGCTTTTTTCCGCTATGCTTTTATGAAATTCGTTTTTTCCTGCGCTTTTTTGGACGAAATTTGCTTATTTCTGCGATTCTTTGATGAAATTAGCTTTTTTTTGCGATCCTTTGATGATATTCGGGTTTTTTTTCTGTGACCTTTTGAGGAAATTCATGTTTTTTTTGCGATCCTTTGGTAAAATGCGCTCTTTTTTTCGCGGCCTTTTTGCGAAATTTGTGTTTCTTTCGCGATCCTTTGATGATATTCGGGTTTTTTTTCTGTGACCTTTTGAGGAAATTCATGTTTTTTTTGCGATCCTTTGGTAAAATGCGCTCTTTTTTTGCGAAATTTGTGTTTCTTTCGCGATCCTTTAACGAAATCAGTTTTTTTCGCGATTCTTTTACGAAATTTGCGGGGTTTTTTTTTTTTCACGATTCTTTGACAAAATTCGCTCTTTTTCCGCTATGCTTTTACGAAATTAGTTTTTTTCCTGCGCTTCTTCGACGTAATTTGCGTTTTACATACGATTCTTTGACAAAAAGTTTTTTTCCCACGATTCTTTAAAGAAATTCGCGTTTTTTCTGCGGTCATTTAACGAAATTCGCGTTTTTTTTTCCCCCGCCATGCTTTGACAAAATTAGGTATTTTTTCTGCGAACGATTGACGGAATTAGTTTATCTTCGGCGAACATTTGTTGAAATCCGCAATATATTTCAGTGACTTTTTTTATGTCTGAATTTTCTGACTGGTGGCCGATTTTTTTTTAATTTTCGGAACCGAATACCTTAAATTTTCAGAAAATTAAGAACAGAATCACCCCTAGCAAAAAGCAAACAATAAATAAATCGTACATAAAATTGGGGAACATTTTTAATTTTTTGGCATTAAAAAAAAATACAATAACAAAAATTACTTTTTTTTTCTAAAAAATTTTCCGCAAAGTTCTGAATTTTGAAGAAAAAATTCTGCAAAATTCGGAACTTTGCGGAAAATTTTTCGTGTGTGCGCGTGCGTCTATATTATACAACTCTGCCGTTCGCTATCAGTTTCTTTTGGCATTTTTTTGGTTGAGATGTTGGGAAGAAAAAATGTTGTAGACAAAAAATAAACAGAATAGAAGCAAATTTTTAAAAATCAGGTTTTTTAATTGAATTTAAAAATTTTTCCCAATCGAAAGTTTAAAATAGTTTAACACCAGAATAATTGTATGAATAATCTTTTAAAATGTTTTGACATCTAATCTTAGTATTAAAAATCTGGTACTTTTTTGTTAGCCAGGTGCCAGTGTTACATATATATATATGTAATGTACATATATTGTATATATATAACACTGGCGCCCGGCTAACCAAAAAGTACCAAAAATCTTTATAATTTTTCTGGTTATTTAGGTATTTTATAATATTTGGTAATGCTTTCGATTATTTATTGAATGACCTTTCAACTGCTATTCGCTTTGCTATAAATCACATGAAAAATATTTTACACATGAAACTATTTAAAAGTATATATAAATTTGATTCTCTTGAGAATATTTAACCTAAACAATATATGAAATATCTAAATGAGGTATTAACTTTATAAAATTTATAAATATTAAGTAGCATTAGAAAAGAAAATGGGTAGATAATAAATATGTGTGGCTCTCTCTACTTTAGGCTTCTTGCACAATAAATAAATTTATATGACGACATATACATTTTAAATTTTAAAATCAGATGATAATATATGGAAAACAATTCATGATATTGGGAAAAGGAAAACAGAGAAAATGTGTTCTGATGAGGAATAAATGTATACTTAAAATTGATAAAAATAAGAATCATGAAATGCTTTTGTGTATTGTGTTATCCATAAAATGAAAATTTAGTGTCCAGAGCTTTTCCACCAATCCTTAAAACATTACAAAAATGATTGAGTGTTATTAGTTTTAATCAGGGCTGCGGAGTTGGTGGGAAAAATGGATGACTCCGACAATGCAGACCTGCTTGTAAAATGGACAACTCTGACCCCGACAATTTTAACAGACCAAACTCAGACTCTTTCGCTCAAAAATGGGCCCAACTCCAGACCCCTGATTTTAATGCTAAATATGTCATTCTTCAGGATATTTTGAGAAGATTCAGAATGTATAATACTTTTCTTTAATTGAGGGATGTTGAAAAAGTACAATAAATGCCTTTTTGGTGCAAAAGCGAAGATGTATACAAAAAGATTCTCATTCTCAAAGAAGAGTCATTTCATTTATAGAATTATGTTAAAAACACATTTGTGACACAAGGTTCACCTTTTCAACAAGTTAAAAAAAAAATGTGAAATGATTAGTGATTGTAAGGTTCTTATATTGTTCCATCTTGTAATAGAGTTCACTTTTTCTGTAATAAGATACATAATTTACAGAGTGACAAGGAGGGGGGGGTGGCATGGTTATTTTATTAATGCTCTGGTGGGGCGTGAGCAGTAAAAGGTTAGGAAACACTGCTCTAGGGCAATTTGGCAGGGTGCAGCTCCCGTCGGCCCTTATATATAAATTACGTTATGCACCCACTGGCCCTTTTTAACTGGTGCATGCACTCGGCATCTCTTTTTAACTACTGCATGTGCCCGGCGACCCTTTTTAATTATTTTATGCACCCAGTTTCTCATGCAGCAATTTTTGATGCGCCCTTTCAATTCACTTTTTTCTGGTCGCAGAAGGAAAAGACTCACAAAATATCTACTCTTGTCCCCCCCCCCCACCCCTCCCTGTGTACACGTCTAAACAAATTAAATTATTTTCATGTATAATTTGAATTTAGATATTTATTAAGCAGTTTAAATAGTCCTAAAAGCAGTTCGATGACTGTTACATATTAAACTAGATGATTATTGATAAATTCTCGATTATGTAGGTTCAGTCTCAATTACTTTGGATAATCGAGGTTCTATTGTATATATGTCGTAGGCTAATTGAGAAATAAGGCTCTTTGCAAAGAGCCGGTCTAATTGGAGAATCGTCGCATAAAATTCTATACATTGCTACATAAAATTCTATAGAATTTTATGTAGCGGGCTAGTGATGATGTCTGCAGACCAGTAAACTCTGATGTTTACTGGTTCTTTGGACTAGTGACTTTTTTTTATCAATTCTACCGCTGTTTATTATTATAGGTATAGTTTTGAATCTGAAACAATTAGGGATGCACCAAATGTTTGCTATCCACTCGACCATGTTACCAAATATTCGGCTTGGCCAAATAGCAAACTATTCTGTTTGGCCGAATAACGAAATATTCAGCCTAACCGAGTTTTTAAAAACCTTATACCACTTCTACGTTTAATAGTCAATTTATAAAGATATTCAGAATAATTAGAAACAGAATCATATATTTAAATAAAAGATAATGTTTTTACATTATTTATTTGCTGTTTAAGTATTTAAGAAAATTAACCAATCCCGAGGATTTTCATTGGAATTAATTATGTACAAATTCAAGTTCCTGAATATTGTCCAGTAAATAATCTGTTTCTTGCTAAGATTTTAAGAACATTTACGATCTCTGAAAATGATCGCCCACTCCAGACACCCATCTAGGATGCATTTAAAAACTTCCTTGCTTAATCAAAGGGAGTAGAACAGTTATTCTTGCTGAGTTGGCGCCATATAAAATTTGAATAGATTATATTATTTATTTACTTTAGTCTCTTCCTGACAAACAAATAATATATGATCCTGTACAATTTTTCTTCCATTTTTCCGCAATTTCTCTTTGATTTTAAAATGATTGTTTCAGAATTTAAGAAAATTTTATTCATTTGTTTTAATTCACAGAAGAAGCCATGAAATTTAAAATTTTATTCATTAAAAAAGTTTTATAACTATCCTCTTCTTAAATAACTCAAAGCAGATTTTTTTTTTTTTTTTTCAGCATAAAGTTTACTTGAAAAAGCTCTTGATTATCAAAATAAAAGTTTCTGTTTTAAATATTATGTTATGTAAAATTGTTTTAAAATTTAACATTTTAATGCCTTTAAACTTTGAAATATAAAAGTATTCGACAAGCCGAATATTCGGCCTAGCGGTTACTATTTGGCTAGCCAAATATTCAGTATTCGGCCAAAATCAGTATTCGGTACATCCCTAAAAACAATATACTGAACTTACTTTTGAAAAATGGGTTAACCCGACCTGCAACAAAAATAATTAACATCGGGAGAAGATTTCCCCACCACAGTCTGCCGTAACATTTCAGAAAATTGGCTGTGGATTTGAGAACTTTTTGTTTTACACAGAATTGCCCGTGGTGCAGTGGTCTCCACACAACACAGACATGCACAAAAACTTCTATTTTTATTATTATAGAATCCTTCCACGTTAAATTGTCTGTTGTTCTACAACTCAATGCATAATCAGACTTTGCATAAAAAAAAAAAAATTTGAAATAAGGGGAGGAACAAAAGGTGGACTTCTCATGTGCAAACGAAACTCATAGGTAGAACATTCATAAATTGGGATTCAATTTTTTCTATGAGATTCTTAAAAATATAGCACGATTTCAGTATACTTTGATAATATATTCAAGGGGTGGACAGACTTAGATAAAATGTAAAACTGTCTGCAAACTCAAATAATTTCTTTAAAATTTTCTGCAAAAAAACGCCACGCCCCTCCTAAGTCCTATATCGCCGCTAACAGCAAAAGTGAAAAAGTCCCCTTTCCAATCCCTCACATTACCTTACATGCACTCAACTCAGCTTGGTTGCGGTTTTCTCAGGGATGGGAAAATTTAAGTTTAATCTGTGACCCACTGAGAGAGTGGGGAAAGTTACTGGTCCAATTGAATTTTTAGTGATTTCAGACCAGCAGACCATAAAGGATTTCGAAAGCAGGTTGATTTTTCAAATGCTGAAGCTTTTCCTTGTAAAAGAGAATTTGATTGATATGCTGTTTAATTTTTAGATTATTTTCCCTGTGTGAAATTTTATTATTATTATGTCTGCACAAAAAACAATTTTATGTCTTAAAATATTTACCCTTTCATTTAAAACAGGTGGAGAAATTAACCTGATGCTTGGAGCTGCTAATACTTGGATACTAAGCTTCAAGAATTCTTTATATTTGATGATCTCATCATATTTATGATCCTCATTTGGGGAAGAAAGAGGCTATTTTTTAAATGAATGGTCGGACAGTACTGCACCCTCCTAAAACTGTCGGAGAGAAACTCTCTATGTAAAATGGCATTATATTTACAGTAAATATTAGTCTGACATACTATATATATGTATAGACATATAATTTAATGATTGTATAATTTGTATTTTCAATAAATGGAGCGGCATACCGCAAACCAACTTAATTGTGTTGTTATTTTATTGTCTGTGACCATTTCTTTTTTCAGCTATTGCAAGGCTACTGTTGGTGAATATTTTCCTTTTCTACTACTATTATTTAAAAAAATATTAAAAAATCTTCATCATAGATTATCGTTTAGGAATACTGAAAAAATACATATATAATCAATAATAATTAATCACTTTTGGCGACAATGCTGTTATTAAATTAACCATGTAAATTAAGTATTTAATATACTCTGAAAACACATTGTGTATTAAAAAATAAAAAAAGCTTTAAAATTCATTTAAAGTAATATTTTTGTGTTAGCTGATATTAGAGGTTAAATGAAGGATTCTGCTACTTATAGCTGTGTTTTTTTATGCTGATTATTTCAGTGTTTACGCATATGCAGTAAACTCTATGTAAGATGGAAATCTGTCTAACTCTGAAAGATTTTCATGTCCCTGCGAATACACAGACATAAAGTACAATTTGTCTAAGGCGGAATATTGTCGACTACGGAAAATTGCCTCGATTCCACTTTAGACAGACTGTACTTTGATTACGTATCCGTTATGCTTGTATTTTATTTATTTATTGAAAAATGTTATATTCATTATTGAGTGTTAAACAGAAACGAATGCTGAACTTTTTGTTGTTTTATATTTAAATGAGTTAATTTTGCATAATTGAGCTGTGTGCAATATAAATTTTTAAAAGAACCGTGCTTGAAAATTAATTTAAAAACCATGAAAAATCAGTAAATTGAAATGCAGATTTAATTTAATTGCGTTTGAAATTACAATTTTTCCCCTTTTAACGACATAAAAATGAAAATTATGTGATAATTCAATTTGAGGAAAAGGGGAAATGGATTGCTTAGATTATTGTTACTGTCGATATGTGTCAGCAATAGTAGAAAAATCAAATTTTTATTTAATACTAATTTAAAAATAAATGCATTAGTAATAATTTTTCATAATTGGGATTTTGGACAGAACATGTTAGTTTTATTGTTCAAAAATAGTACTATCAAAATGTATATAACTTTTAAAATAGTGATTGGTGAAATTTTCATATGTGTAACAATTGTACCTTTATATTAATGATATGAGGAAATGTCTAAAAATATTTTTTGCCAATTGAAATATTTTATTTTTTGTTTTGTGAAAAGAAGGTAAAAATTTGAAAACACTATAATATCAAAATTTCAGCATCTGTAGATTCACAACAATATAAAAACAAAAAAATCTACAGATCATAAAAGTAGCAGCTAAGTGCATTATGGAATCAAACTTTTTTCAAACCTGTGCAAAAATTAATATTGTTTAAAGAAATCCATTTAGCATTGTTTAAAGTAATGTTTATTAAAAATATTTTTTATTTCCTGGATTTTAAATTAAAAATATAATAAAAACAGGATATGTATTTAAATCTAAGAAAATTATGTTTAAAAAAAAATCTTCATTATGAATGGCTTGTGAATAAGCAAACAACACTAAATGGATTATAAGTGTAACTGAGTGCAGAGAAATGTTCCAAAATGTACAAGGACAGAATGGTAATATATTCACGGAAGAGAGAGAGAGAGAAAAAAAAAAGCTATTATTTTGTGAAATTAGATCAAACTGGTTTACATTTGTTTTTTAAATATATTTCAAAGCCAATAGAATCAATAATTAAAACTTTAATAATTTTCAGTTTAATGAAAACAAAAAAATTATGCTTTCGTACTGCAACATAATTTCGCATAATCTGAAATGTTGTTCATTATTACACTATAAAATGATAAATTGAAAACCAAAGTCCTGGTTAATCATTTCACTCCAAAGCGAGGGGAAAAAAAAAGAAAACTACAATCCGGTGTAACCTTTCCCCATAAAGTTGAGAGAAAAACCTGAATTGTGGTTCAACCTTTTACCAAAAAATTGGAACCGACAAAATCTTGAATCATGGTTAAACCTTTCACCAGAAAGTTTGATTTAAAAAAAACCCTGATTCATGGTTAAACCTTTCACCAGAAAATTTGATTAAAAAAACCCTGATTCATGGTTCAACCTTTCACCAGAAAATCGGATTAAAAAAACCCTTGATTCATGGTTCAACCTTTCACCAGAAAATTGGATTTTAAAAAATCCTGAATTATGGTTCAACCTTTCACCAGAAAATTGGATTTATAAAAAACCTGAATCATGGTTCAACATTTCACCAAGATAATGGTATTTGTGAAAGCGCCAATAAATTGGTGAAACATATCACCAATATCTCGGTTGCAGCTAAATTTCAGCTACTTTTAACCATTTTCTTGGTGAAACATCCAACTTCATTTTTAACAGTGTACCTGGTTTAATTAAACCTGGTTAACCAACCCGCAGGTCGGTTGCCAGGTGGGTCAGTCTGTGCCTGCCAGAAGGTGACTTAATTTAGTAAAATCCTATTTTTTTCTTTTTTTAATTTTTAAGCCTTGTTTCAGTACAAGCGGAATGAAAATTTATTGAAAATTAAGTCATTAGAAAAAGGTTAAGCTTTATGAATGAAAGTGCACGTTTCTTTAAAACACGATGTCTTTATCACCTGTGAAAATATATCACCTTTGTGTAAAATTAGAATCTAAGTTTTTATTCATTGTTATACTGTTTTGAACACACAGTATTTCTGTAAACTGTTCAGAAAGTTGAGTGGAATAATTCCAAATTCTTTTTTTTTTTCGTTTTATATTTAGAAAATTTATTCATTACTAATGTGTGATATTGGATGATGGGGGTCTAGGAAGGGGGACGGGGACAGAGCCTGATTACGGACTAAGCAAACTCACCTTACTATGTTTGGCCTTATTTAATCCTAAAATTCTGCGATTAAATAAGGTTTAGTGCGGAAAAAAACTTTTCGAAAAAAGTGTTGTAAGTTTGCCTAGGCGGTAACCAGGTCCTAAGGAACACTGTATTTGATAGTTAACTTTTTCTCTCAATGCTTATCAATTCAAAAATCCCAAAAACAATACTCAGAAAATTTAATTTGCCGCTTCACCGTCGCCTCCTTCTAAATCGTCGTGGACTGATGTGAAATATGACGTTACGTAATTTGTATTGATGCATGATTAGTTTCACAAAAAAAAATTCAAAATGGTCTTTTTTTTCTTTTTTCTTTTTATTTTCTTTTTATTTATTTTTTTTTTTTTGTAAAATGCTCAATAATTTTCTTCAATGGTCAAACTATTTTTTTTTTCAATTCTGAAATAATTAAACAGCTAAGACATTGCTGTTACATCGTAAATATAGGTTTCTCAGCGGTAGTTTGGCTACTATTGCATTAATAGTAGCTCTCTGGCTACCATTATTTCCGTACAATAATTATCATGATAAATTTCTAAAACATTTTCAACAGAAATGTACCGGGAAGATTATTTTTTGGAAATAGCGTTTGGTATCTAATAAAGTGACCGAAGAGAGCCCTGTAAACAAATTTTGATTACTTTAATGTTTGAAGATCTTTAACTGTCGTCTAAGGAAAACTTACAGAAAGAAAAACCAGACATGCTGAAACGATATTGGAGAAGTTATATGAATTAACATTGAAAATTCCCGAATAGAAGTAATTCCTTTTAACTGTGTACAAAAACATGTTTTAAATTCAAATAATTGATGTTAAACACAAGCTAAAATATCATAGTAATATTCTGATTGTAACAATATTCATCTATAATATTTGATTAATAATGAAAAAAACTGCAAATATTTTTACAAATCTTTTTTGCGCTTTTCCTAATTTTGCGCCCTTAGGATTCGAGCGCCTGGAGCAGTTTGCTCCAACTGCTCCACGGTAGCTACGCCCCTGGGAGAATTTTAACGGCATATCTGCTGCGGTACTACTTGATTATCCAGTTGACCAATTTCGCTAAATTATATAAATCGCCAAACCACTCGCCAAATTATACATATTGACATAATTTTTATTTTAAATAACGAAAGAACAAATAAATTACTACAACATTAATAAAAATACAAATAAAACGTCGAAATAAAAATAACTTGATGACGTAGACACGAGTAACAACATTTCAAAATAAGCTAATATGAAAGGAATTAAGTAAACAGAGTTTTTGTCTCCTGGTATTTTTACATTCTTCTATCTTCAATAGAAGAAAGTAATGTAATCGAAATTTTTTTCGACTTCCGGTTTTCGACGGATTTACATGTTTTAGGGGTCAGAGATCCCAAAAAACATGTTTATAGAAAATGTCTGTCTGCCCGTGTGTCCGTCTGTCTGTCGCCATTGTACCATCAAAAAGTGTGAAGTTATGCACAGAATTGAACCAAATTTTTATGTTAAGTTTTTGGCTATGGCAAGCAGATCCTTCCTGAATTTGGAAAAAGTTCGCCGGTAGGGGGCGCTGATATAGCGATTTTGAATATTGTACCACCCAAAAGTATATGAAGTTATGCATAGAACTGAACCAAATTTTTATTTTAAGTTTTTTGGATATGGCAGGTAGGTCCTCCCTGAATTTGGAAAAAATTCGCCGGTAGGGGGCGCTGTAACAGCGATTTTTGTGCGATTTTGAATATTGTACCATCCAAAAGTATATGAAGTTATGCATAGAATTGAACCAAATTTTTATTTTAAGTTTTTGGTTATGGCAGGTAGGTCCTCCCCGAATTTGGAAAAAAATCGCCGGTAGGGGGCGCTGTAACAGCGATTTTGAATATTGTACCATCCAAAAGTGTATGAAGTTATGCATAGAATTGAACCAAGTTTTATTTTAAGTTTTTGGATATGGCAGGTAGGTCTTCCCTGAATTTGGAAAAAAATCGCCGGTAGGGGGCGCTGTCAGAGCGATTTTTGAATATTGTACTATCCAAAAGTGTATGAAGTTATGCATAGAATTAAACCAAATTTTTATTTTAAGTTTTTGGCTTTGGCAGGCAGATCCTACCTCAATTTGGAAAACATTCGCCGGTAGGGGGCGCTGTAACAGCGATTTTGAATATTGTGCCATCCAAAAGTATATGAAGTTATGCATGGAATTGAACCAAATTTTTATTTTAAGTTTATGGCTATGACAAGCAGCATCTCCCTGAATTTGGAAAAAATTTGCCACTAGGGGGTGCTGTAATAGCGATTTTGCATATTGTACCATCGAAAAGTGTATGAAGTTATGCATAGAATTGAACCAAATTTTTATTTTAAGTTCTTGGCTATGGCAAGCAGGTCATTCTTTAATTTGGAAAAAAATTGCGGGTAGGGGGCGCTGTAATAGCAATTTTTGTGCCATTTTGAATATTATACCATCGAAAAGTGTATGAAGTTATGCAGAGAATTGAGCCAAATTTTTTGCGTTTCTTTTTGTTCATGGCATGAAGGTCCTTCCTGAATTTGGAAAAATTCCGTTGGAAGGGTGCGCTATAATTACGATGTCTGTACCCTTTTCTTTATTGTACAATCGAAAATTGTATAAAATTATGCATACAAATTGAACCAAATTTTTTGTGCATGTTTTTGGCTTTGGCCAACAGGTCCTCCTTGAATTTGGAAATATCGCGCGATAATGGGGCTCTGTGATGGCGATTTTTGTATACTTTTCTAGATTTTTCGTAGTTCTATTGTCTATCGGCGGCTCGTGCAAAGGCGGGAACTCCCTTCCTGCTAAGCCGGTTATTCACAAGCATCTGATAACAACAGAATAAGGAAAAACTATTAATTTTAACAAATATCATGATATAGATTAACTCGTTTTTAGTTTATTTAATTGACTGAAACAGAAATTTAAGATGAAAATCAAAGTTGGTATAGTAATGAACTAATAATATTGAAGTATTAACATGTGTAACTAGTTTTTGAAATATTAAGATGTATAAGATAGAAGAAAGTTTTGGGATTGGCACATCCAACTAGTTTAATAAAGTGAAAATAAAGTTCTTTTAAATGAGACATTTTAAATTAATCGTTTTTAATCTGACGTAATTTTGACCAAGCTATCCTTTCTCTTTTAAATATTCACGTGAAAATACTTTTGTTAGAAATGAAATATTATTTGCGCTTTCCTAACAAAAATAGTTGAAAAGATCCTCTCAAAATATCAAATAAACATGTAGCGCAATTTCTGAATTTAAACTGTTTTGCTATATTATTTTGTGTTCATTTTATGTAATAACTGTAATGCGGCGTAAATATGACGTAATTTCTCCTATTTAAGACTTCTAACGCATGTTAATGAATTTATTATTTTACAATATCCCTTCGCTTTTAAAATTCACGTGTATACTTTTTATGACGTAATTTTTAATACGTTCCTGCTTTTTGTACATAATTATTTAATTCTAATTCCAAATGATTTTTTCTGTTTATAATAGTCACGTGTAAATAAATTTTTAATTTGAAGCAAACATTATTGTTTGGGCTGTTTATACATTTGGCAACAGTATAAATTAATACCATTTTCTAAAATAATGTAAAAATATCTCTGGAAATGCTGAAAATTTGAATTTAAAATGGAAATAAAAACTCAAAAAATGAGTCAAATTAAAAAAAGAAATACAGTCTGCACACCGGGAACTTCAAACGTATAAAATGATCTAAAAATGATTAAATTCCCATGAATAGTTTTTGCTCCTATAAAACTTTTTTAGTGGAACGATTTTGTCCAACTTTAGCATTAAATATCTCTTAAAATAATTCTTCGATTTGAAAACTGTCTGCATCAGCGTGTTTATGAAACATTTCTGTATAATACTACCGATTTTCATATTTTTGTATGCATTATTTTTCTTAATAATAACGAAGAAAGACCTCCGTTCACAAAAAAATTCAAAACCGGCGGCGGCGGTGACAGCGGTAGTTACTTTTTTTTAGAATAGAGAGATGGTATTAATTTATACTGTTGCCAAACGTATAAACAGCGCAAACAATATTGTTTGCTTCAAATTAAAAATTTATTTACACGTGACTATTATAAACAGGAAAAATCATTTGGAGCTAGAATTAAATAATTATGTACAAAAAGCAGGAACTTATTAAAAATTACGTCATAAAAAGTATACACGTGAATTTTAAAAGAAAAAGGATATTGTAAAATAATAAATTCATTAACATGCGTTAGAGTCTTAAATAGGAGAAATTACGTCATATTTACGTCACATTACAGTTATTACATAACATGAACACAAAATAATATAGCAAAACAGTTTAAATTTAGAAATTGTGCTAGACATTTATTTGATATTTTGAGAGGATCCTTTCAACTATTTTTGTTAGGAAAGCGCAAATAATATTTCATTTCTAACAAAAGTATTTTCACGTGAATATTTAAAAGAGAAAGAATAGCTTGGTAAAAATTACGTCAGATTAAAAACGATTAATTTAAAATGTCTCATTTAAAAGAACTTTCTTTCTTTTCGCTTTGTTAAAAAATACCAGGAGACAAAGACTGTTTACTTAATTCCTTTTATATTAGCTTATTTTGAAATGTTGTTACACGTGTCTACGTCATCAAGTTATTTTGATTTCGACGTTTTATTTATATTTTTATTAATGTTGTACTAATTTATTTGTTCTTTCGTTATTTAAAATAAAAATTATGTCAATTTGTATAATTTGGCAAGTGGTTTGGCGATTTATATAATTTAGCGAAATTGGTCGACGGGATAATTAAGTAGTACCTCAGCGAATTTGGCGTTAAAATTCCCCAATCAAAGAGAAATGAATAGAAATTCGTTTATAGGGAGATCGTCACTGTTTTTTAAATTATAATTCAATCTTTCGAAATCTTTTTAAAACCGATCAAATTACCGTACATTTAGAGTCTGCGGTGTCTGGACGGGGGTTGGCGAGCGTAGCTCGTAGGGGTCCGAGCCCGCTAGTTATTAAAAAAAATCTACTGTGTATTTTACGGTCAAAATTCTCAATGTTTTTAGTAATCAAGCATTTAAATTTAAATAAAAGTACAAATTTACTTATAATTTTTGTTTTCGATGTTATAGTAGAATGTTATTTAAAATATCTTTAATTGCTTAAAGCACTGTATTTATTTATTTTACCTCTAAATCTTTCAGTTTTTCCTGTTAATAGTACAAAGAACGCCGAGGGAAAATATACATATCCTTTATAACGCATATGCAGCGAGGTTTTTCGTATTTTTATGTATAAAAGTAACATTTAATAAGCATTATTTACAGTGGGTATTCACACATCTACCTGTGAAAGCAGAACATTAACGATTCCGAAACTAAGGGGTGATTGTGAAGGCCGTATAAGATAGGGGAAGAACTCGTCGAGTTTGGCCGTGGCGAAAATCACGATAAATCGCCCCGAAAATTCCAAAATCGCACAGGAGAAAGATTACTGTATTAGGATAAAAGTTTAAAACCGAGTTCCATCTCCGGATGTCAAAAAATAGCCACGGAACTCGGAAAAAAAAATTATATAAATAAAACCGCTGAAAATCGCATTAAAAATCGCTAAAATTCAAATATCGCGGAGGAGAAAATTTACTATAATAGGGTACAAGTATAAAACAAAATTCATATTAGGCTACAGGTTTGAAAGACAATTCCTTTTACAAATGTATAAAAATCGCAATAGAAGCCGGAAATTTGCATTAAAATCGCTATAAATGCAAAAATCGAGGAAGAGAATATTTGCTATATTAGATTAAAACTTTACAATCAAATTCTTTTTCTAAATGTCAAAAAATCGCCGCGGAACTGAAAAAGTTGCTAAATATTGAAAAATAATAAATATACAAAAAATCGACACGGAACGCCAAAAATCTCTAAAAACCGCAATGACTATTGTTAAAATTCAAAAAATCGTAGAGAACAGAATTTACTATATTAGGCTACAGGTTAGAAACCGAATTCTTTTTAGAAATGTCAAAAAATTACCGCTGAACCCGAAAAATCGCATTGAAAGTCACAATAAAATCGCTAAAATTCAAAAATAGGAAAGAACAAAATTTACTATATTAATCTAAATGTTTGAAACCAAGTTCCCTTTAAGAATGACAAAAAATAGCTGCTGGACTTGAAAAAAAAAAAAAAAACGCTAAAAGTGTCAGGTCGCATTAAAAATCGCTAAATAATCAAAAATCGCTCGAGTCAAAATCCACTAAAGATCGTATTGAAATCGCTAAATATTCAAAATTCACTGGGGTCGAAATGTCCTGAAATGGGTAAAACATTGTAATCAAATTTATTTCATAAATGACAAAAATTCAACGCAGAACGCAAAAATCTCTAAAAATTACATTGAATTTCGCATTAAAAATCGCTAAGCTCTAGGGCATTCATTTCAACACGAAAATACAAGAAATGACACCGCAAAGTTATTCTAAAATTACTAAAATTTCAACATATTTTAAGCAGTTACATTCTTTAGACAAATTCTAAGATTATTAAAATATTTTAAAAATTTATTAAATGAGAAAATTCAAAGTTTTAAAATTTTAAAATCATAATATAAAAATACAAACTAATCAAAAATATATCAAATTTATAGATGAAACAGATGTTAAAAATATTAATTTTTGTTTTCTCACAAAAATGTTCGCTTTATGTAATTGGATAAATTGCGCGATTATACAAAACAAGTTTTTCTGGATAAAAATATTGGTATTACAAAAATCGGGAGGTTGGTAACTGTGAGTACGTAATTTGCAGTGCTGCCACCTAGTGACAAATCACATTTTTCTAATATATAGAGCTCTGGTGGTAAAAAATTCTACCATTAATTATTTCTATCCCCTGTAATTATTTAAATTTTCAATTTAGTAATTTGCATGTAATTTTTATTAAATGTTTGATGAGTCCAAGAGAAAAAAAGCTATCTCCTTTGAAAAATATTTCTTTATAATGCTTGAAAAATACAAAATTTCTACACCTTCAAAATTGGAATGTTTTTAAAATAGAATTAAAAACCAACTAGGTATTTGCAGAGAGAGTAGTGCTGCCATCTAGATTTGGAGAAGGCAAGTAAAATCTGCAAAACCCTGTTTTTCCTTTTAAAATCGAGTCGTTTTGAAGGAAATTAAAAGATTTTGATTTTAAGTGGGTGAAAATCCCCCGGCAGACCTCAAAGGGTTAATTTTTTTTTTTTTTTTTTTTTTTTGCATTGGATAGCTGAGATCAAAGGCTGTTTTTTACTTTTTAGATCTTGTTTGCAGAATTTTTTATGGGGATGCTTTCACTTTCGAAACCGGTTCCGAAAAGGAAAGGGTCCTCACTGAAAATATCTGTAAACAAAATCAAAAAAGCAAAACACGGCCTTTGTATAGATCGTTCTCAGTTAGATGAAAAATTCGTGCATTAGTTCTTGAGATAGAGCTATTGCGGAAATCATGACAAATACAGCACAGCGGCGCACCTACTGGGCGATTTATACGAACACATAATCAGCATCATTTCATATCAAGGGCTAACTGAATTTGAAGTTTGATGAAAATGTATGCATTAGTCCTTGAAATAAAGCTATTGCGGAAATCGTGTAAATCCTGCAAAATGAAGCAACGCAGCGCCACCTCTTGAGCGATTTACACCAAAACATAATAAGCAGCAATATTAATCAAGGTATACTTGAATCTGAAAATAAGTGCGTTAGTTCTTCAGATAGAGCTATTGAGAAAATCTTGCAAAGCGCAGCACAGCGGCGCCACCTACTGGGCGATTTACACCAAAACGTAAACAGCACCAATTCATTTCAAGGACTAACTGGATCTGAAGTTTTATGAAAATCCTGCATTAGTTCTTGAGATAGAGCCATTGCTAAAATCGTGAAAAATGCAGCATAGCAGGGCGACCTATTGAACGATTTACACCAAAAATTAATCAGCTCCAAATTATATCAGGTACTACCTGAATATAAATTTGTACTAAAGTCCGTGCATTAGTTCATGAGATAGAGCGCCCACAAAATTTGTGTCACATACATACAGACAGACAGACAGACAGACAGAGTCACAGGCAGACCTTTTTTAACTAGTCGGATGCATCAATCCAAAAACTTTCTTCTATCTCATACATGTTAATACCTCAAAATTCACTATCACAGTGCCAAAATTAAATGGCAATCTATGCTCATCATGAGAACTCTAAAAAGATGAAGTCCCGTGCATTAGTTCTTGAAATAGGACTATCGCTGAAATAGTGTAAATCCAGCAAAATACAGCATAGCAGCGCCACCTATTGGGTGATTTACACCAGAACCTAATCAGCAACAACTTATGTCAACATCTAATTGAATATAAAGTTTGGGGGAAATCCGTTCATTAGTTTTTGAGATAGAGCTATTGCGAAAATCGTTAGAAATCCAGCATAGCAGCGCCATCTATTGGGCGATTGACATTAAAACCTAATTAGTAACAACTTGTGTTAACGTCTAACTAAATCTGAAGTTAGAAGAAAATTCGTTCATTAGTTCTTGAGATAGAGTTATTGAAGAAATCGTGGAAAATGCAGCACAGTAGCGCCAGCTATTGGGCGATTTACACCAACAACTAATCAGCACCAATTTATACCACGGACTACCTGAATATAAATTTCTATTAAATTACGTACATTAGTTCTCGAGATAGAGCGCCCACAAAATTTGTGTCATATACAGACACTCACATTTTTTTTTTTTTAATTTTCTTTTGGGATCTCTGACCCTTAAAACATGTAAATGCGTTGAAAATTTTCACAAATCCAATATTTTCTTCTTGTAAAGACAGAAGAAAGTAAAAACATGTTTTTTTTTTTTTTGGGGGGGGGGGGGTTCTCCTGACACCTAAAACGTGTAAATCCGATGAAAACCGGAAGTCGAAAATCACGAATCCAGTATTTTCTACTTCTAAAGATAGAAGAAAGTAAAAAAAAATCACTTAAAAACATTGAAATGCAACCGAGAAGAGGCTACTTCAGAGCGAAAAGACCTGTTCGCTAATGCTAATCCTATGGAAGATATTTATACAGATATCTCGGTTGCATTTCAATATTTTTAAATGATTCTTTTTGCATTGGATACCTGAGGTCGATCTGTACAAAGATCGTTTGTTACTTTTTCGATTCTGACTTCTTTTTTTTTTATGTGGATGCTCGAAACCGGTTCCGAAAATGAAAGTGTCCCCTTTAAAAATACCTGTAAAAAAAAAAAAAAAAAAAAATCGAAAAAGCAAAAAACGGCCTTTGTACAGATCGATTTCAATTATCCCATGCCAAAAAAAAAAAAAAAAAAAAAAAAAAAAAAAAAAATCCTTTAAAAATATTGGAATGCAACCGAGAAGAGACTACTTCAGACAAGCGAGAAAATCCGTTCGCTAATGCTAATCCTATGGAAGAAATTTATAAAGATATCTCGGTTGCATTTCGATATTTTTAAATGAATTTTTTTGCATTGGATACCTGAGGTCGATCTGTACAAAGGCCGTTTTTAGGGTTCCATACTTAAAAAGTAAAAAGGGAACCATTATAAGATCACTCCTGTGTTTGTCAGTCACAGCCATTTTATTCGTAAGCTATGGAACATGGAAAATTCAAATTGGGGGAATTAATAAAGACTGTTGACCCACATATTTACAGATTATTAAACATTCACAAATATATGTAGGAAAAATGTAGAGGGGTTAATTATGTTATTGAAAAAAAAATCTTTGTATACCGTGTAGGGTATCATGTCAAAGCTTTCATAACGCTGAACTCAAAAATACATTTCCTTTAATTTTAGGTATTATATTTTCAAAAATATCGTCCATAATGTAGTGCAAAATTATGTTTCTCCCCTTCTATTTCCGAATCTACTGAAACTAAAATAATGAGAAAGATAGAGATAGTAGACGTTAATTTAAATTTAAACCTTGCAGGAAAACTACAGCGCATAGTTTTTGAGAAAAGCGCATTTTTATTAAGCACACATAAATTTCGATTTGCGGGCATTCAGCAAAAGTCTTGCGGAGCGCTGGAGGTACCTATCGTAGCAGAAGTATACAAGCATTGTTGATAATTATTGAAAAAAAAAAAAAAAAAAAAAACCCGTCGGTATTTGTCCGACAGCGGTAGAATTGATAAAAGAAAGTCATTGGTCCTAAGGACCAGTAGCATTAAAATTTACTGGTCCGCAGTGATCGGTAGACATTAGACGCAAAAAAAAAAAAAAAAAACGAATTTATACAAAAGAATTCTCATAGCCATTCATAATTTTTTAGTAATTTAGTAGAAGAAAATTATTTTTAATGTAAAAAACAATAACAAATAACCAATTATTTAAGTTATTTTTGACAAATAACAATTTAAGAGTGCATTACATAAATATATATATACTCTTACATTTGGATTTACAAAAATAGTAATTAATTTTTTTCTAAAATATATATATTTAAAAACTTAAATCCAAATTTTGCATTTACAACTTTTTAAAAATCCTATAAATGAATTCATTAATTTAATTCAATAAGTATAGTACAAGATCTAAGTAAGATTTAGCTAAAGGTACCTTTAGCTAAACCCTTTCTCTTTTATTAAGTATAAATTCAAAATATTTTTATGAAAAATATGATCCTAGGTGGTTCTTCAAATGAACCTTTTCTTGTTTCTTAACAAGATTTCTTTTGTATAAATTTGTCTTTTTTTTATTTATAAAAAATTATTATTTATTTAAGTAAGATTTAGCTAAAGGTATTGGAAAGTAATTGATAGCTAAAATTATTAGAAAATAATTGTTAATATTTTTTTTTTCATTTTTCACCCTTTCTCTTTTATTCAGGCATGAAAGCGGAAAAATGGAAAAAAGGTGGAAATTTTTTTCCCGTCAGCAAATTTTTGTAATTTATACAATAAAATAAAATATAATTGTACGTATGACTTATTTTCTTTTTGTAACTTAGAAAATACTTAAAAAAAAAATAAACTAAGAAAAATGTATAAGGTTCATTGAACCAAAAAAAAAAAAAAAGAGGATGGAAAGCAGATTGCTAAAAGTATAATCCAAATATATATCTGATGAATTTATATGAAGTGCAGTGATTAATTTTTTAAAACGCATATTTTGGGTGGTTTGGTTGCTTAAGATTTTCTCTCACTTTTCTAAGGGAAAAAAAATTCTCCATGCAAAATATATGCACATCAAAGGAATCGTTGCTTCAGAAATACATCACTTAAACTACCCCAAAAAGTTGTATAAATGAAATAAAATATTCTATTTCAAAAAGAATCGTATGTAAACTTCCTTTTCCTTTTTTAAAGTCTAAGAAAACTTTACATAGAAAACGACATCTCAATCAACATCATTTACATAATTTTCAGATGGTCATAGCATAAGCTTTCGTTTGATTTAACAGCTCTTATACACAGCAGTTCAGAAATTGTAAGGGTTTAAGTAGGCATTATGTCTGAAGAGTAAATTTATCACCCCCCCCCCCCCCCCCTATAAACTTTCAAATTTTTCTTTGCATTTTCGCATCAATCCAGAGCATGCCCAAAATTGTATTAAAAAAGGTGGAATTCCTAGTATAAATTCAAAATATTATTATGAAACATACTATACTAGGGGGTTCTTCAAATTAACATTTTCTTGTTTCTTAAAAAGGTGAAAAAAAATGGATAAAAAGCTCTTCTTTGAATTGTTAAATAATAATTAAATGTGATATTTGTATGACTAGCCGTAAATTTTTCAATTTACTGCATGATATCATAAACCAGTAAATCTGAAATAAATTTCCTTTAAAGTAAAAAAATAAAATAAATAACAAAGATACACACATATACTTAAATATAGCTTCAATCCTTCAATGTTAAAGCATACAAATTAAATATTTGGTATTAAATTACATAAGCCCCCCCCCCCCACCTCTCTCTCTCTTTTTAGAATTTATTTCAAATTCGCTAGCTTATGCTGTCATATCATGAAACAGACCAAAGTCAAGACTGAAGGTACGCATGCGCCAATTTTGTGATTTCCAGGGTTTGCGTCTAATGTCTACCGCAGTGATCATCACTGGCCTGCTACATAAAATTCTATTGTCTCTTTAACACTTTGAGTGACTCCCCACCCCACCTCCTAGAATATAAACCAATATTCCTTTGCAGTTATCCAAAATTTTCAGCATAATAAGATGAACTAGTATGTTGTGGCCATCACAAAACTTTCTTCTATCTCATACATGTCAATACTTCAAAGTTCACTATCTCAGAGCCAAATTAAATGGCTGTGTTCATCATGAGAATTTTAAAAATATGAAATTCCGTGCATTAGTTCTCGAGGTATGACTGTCACTGAAATCGTGTAAATCCAGCAAAATGCAGCATAGCAGCGCCACTTATTGGGTTATTTACACCAGAACCTAATTATTACCAACTTATCTCAACGTCTAACTGAATATGAAGTTTGAGGATAATTCGTGCATTAGTTCTTGAGATAGAGGTATAACGCAAATCATGACAAATGCAGCATAGAAACTCCACCTGTTGAGCGATTTGCAACAACACATAATCAGCAGCAATATTAATCAAGGTATACTTAAATCTGAAGTTTCATGAAAATTCGTGCATTAGTTCTTGAGATAGAGCTATTGAGGAAATAGTTCAAAATGCAGCACAGCAGCGCGTCCTATTGGGCGATTTACACCAACACGTAGTCTGCATCATTTCATGTGAAGGACTAACTAAATCCGAAGTTTGATGAAAATGTGTGCATTAGTTCTTGAGATAGAGCTACTGCGAAAATAGTGTAAATCCTGCAAAATGCAGCATAGCAGCGCCACCTGTTGGGCGATTTACACCAAAACGTAAACATCATCCATTCATGGCAAGGACTAACGGAATTTGAAGTTTTATAAAAATCCGCGCATTAGTTCTTGAGATAGAGCTTTTGCGAAAATTCTGCAAAATGCTACATAGCAGCGCCACTTGCAGGGCGATTTATGCCAAAAACTAATCAGCACCAATCTATATCAGGAGCTACCTGAGTATAAATATTTATTAAATTCCGTGCATTAGTTCTTGAGATAGAACGGCCACAAAATTTGTGTCACATACAGACAGACAGACATTTTGTAAAAACATGTTTTTTGGAATCTCTGACTCATAAAACGTGTAAATTCGTAGAAAACTGGAATTCGAAAATTTTCATGAAACCAGTACTTTCTTCTTGTAAAGATAGAAGAAAGTAAAAATTATAATTTGCTAAAAATTAAATAAACACTACACAAACAAAAACTGTAAAATTATTAATTAGATATCTTATTTTCGTTTATTTCAACTGACTGTATGGTTTAATGCAATTTTTTCTATTTATTTATTTTTTTAAATAAAATAAAATTGTGTGATTTGTGTTTGGTTGCAGTTTTCTCAGAGACAGTAAAATGTACATTTTACCTGCCAGAGAGGGAAACAAATTACCTACTGGTCCTGCGGTCCAATTGAATTTTTGGTGGTCTCAAACCAGCGGACCATCAAGGATTTCGAACGCTGGCTAAGATATTTACCCTTAAAGACACAGACTGTTTGGACATACATAATAGTCGTTGAGCCAGGGGCTCGTGTGGTTTCATGTCAGCGGACTTGGTAAACCATATATTTTTGGATTCACCGCAACAACAGCACCTCATTTATCCATGATACTTTCGAAACCAGGGTAGCTTATGGACGCCATATTGGAAAATGGCCGCCGTCGTTGAGTCAGGGGTTCGAGTGGTTTCATGTCAGCGGACTAGGTAAATCACACATTTTTGGATTCACCACAACATCAGAATGGCATTTATTCATGATACATTCAAAAACAGAGTAGCTAATGGACGCCATATTGGAAAATGGCCGCCGATAAACAGGGTGATTGAAAGATTTACTTGGTTTTGCATGCTATTAAATGAATTGGGCGATTGAAGAGACAATAAGTAAAGACATGCAGGTGTCAAAAGGTACAACGAAGTTCAGTCAAAGACCTGACACAGTCGAAAGATATTTTTGATATCAGAGCAGCATTTCTTCGCATGATTCGTGAAAGAACCAAAATTACTTCTACATCCTGATCTGTCTTATAGCAGGATCCAGAAAAACGAATGTGATGTCTCATATTTACAGAACATGATTACCAATGAATGGATAAATCTAGACATGGTAATAGAATCAACTGGAGCAATGACAAATCTAGAAATTGTCGAAGACATGGTCAAAGCTCATAAGATGTGTGAAGAAGCTTACCAAACTTTCAAGAGAGAATATCTGTCTGAAGACTCAAAGCCAGACAGGTTTTTCAAACCTCCAAAGATAAAGAAACTAAAGACATTTTCCGACTTTAAAAAGAAACAGAATCTAAAATTTAATAAATCAGAGTTTGTTCCCTTGGCAGAAAGAAATCTGTTTGCTTAGATGACAATCATTGCAGAGCGAAGAAATTTCGGTATGAGAACTGTCTTTTCCTACCTCCTAGGGCCTCTTTCATAGCCCTTAGCAACACTTGGTGGTTTAATGCGAAAAACTGAAAAATCAAACTGATGGATGTTATGACAAAATTGTGACTGCTGAAAGAATGCAAATGATGATATTGTTAATATCATTGACGGAATGTGCTTTGTTCAAAGCTAACGCAGGAACTACAATCATTTGGACAACTAGCAAAGAATCTGTTTTCTAAAATAATACAAGATTTTACATCCTCTCAAAGAATAGATGTTTTATTTGATACATACAGGCAGGTGTCAATAAAAAGAAATGAACGAAAAACATGAATTGTTGGTAATGCTATAAAGATCATGTACTCCTGGACACCCAGTACAAAAATGGAAGCAGTTTCTGTCCTATGAGGAGAACAAGAAAGAACTTATACATTTCATTTCTCAAGAATGACAAAATGAACATTATCTGAAATAGTTGATTACACAAATTATGTACGTTATCTACGGAGAAAATGCTATATATTCACGAAATAACTAGTTGAAGAATACACTAAGTTGACCTGCTTCCAAGAAGAGGTTACACCCGACTTTTATTTTGCGCACACCATGGCTTTAGCGTCTGGATTTAGAAATATTATTATTATGCTCTGTTCACACTGTTTTCTTTAGAAAACGATTTGAAGAACTAGAAAAGGTTAATATTTGTAAAATGTGGATCCAATGACAGGTTAAAGTAAAGTACTACAACTTGAGTGAGATGCATGGACTTTTAGGTAAAACGGTATGTAATGCATTAACTGTCGAATGCAATACAGTAAGTGACTTTGCAAGCAAGGTAAAATGATGATTCAGAACACTGAATTTTGAAATGCGCTTAAGGCGCTGTCAGAGGAAACAAAGAAACAGCTTGAGCCGTAAGTTTGCCATCTCTATTATGAAAGCACAAATACTCAGATATCAACGAATTGCGCTATATTCTATATACTTTTGCTGTAAAAAAGGAGTCTGTGGAATCGCATCACCTGCCATGTAGAAATAACATTCTACCTATAGGTAATGCAATCTATTTACCACGGTGTTGTTTGGATGAAGTGCATACAGGCTGTTCCTGATCTTACATACCCAGATAAATATAGTTGGATTTTTGGAACAGATATTGAAGGAAAAGGCTATCTAGAGATCCAGTGGAGTAGCAGTTCTCCTGCTCCTGAATCTATTTTGGAACTGATGCCGTGTTCTTGTTCAAGAACATGTGTTTCACCATCATATGCATATATTTTAATAACCTCAAATATACAAGCATATGCAAAATATAGAACTGCTCTATGACGATGGAAGTTATTTGGACACAGGAATGTCAACCGATGATGATGATAGCTGTGAAGAAGACTAAGATTTCTGTTATTTATTAATCCGTTTGGGACCAACATCTTTCACATGAATATTATTCGTTTGACACCCCTTTTTGTCAAACAATTAAATTTAGCTTAGCAATCAAGAAAATAACTTAAATAAGGAAATTTTTACTTTTCTTTTTTAGTGGTATCAAAAACAAGCGATGTAAACAGGTTTCCGAAGGTGCATATATGCACCCGTGGTCCCGAAAGGGTTAATTCTTAACATACTAAGTACAATAGTTTCACCAGTATTAAACTTTTCTTGAATTGCTATGCTTTACCATATGAAAATAATATGCATTAAAATGTGAAACGAGATGTTTATCCCACTGAAAATGTTAATAAACATAAAGTTAAATGTAAAGATAAGCATCATATTAAAATAAAATCTTAATAAATATATAATTTGTATAACGTTTTATGTTTAACAATATTTGTTATTTTCATTTTTTCATTGAAATCTCTTTAATTATGTGATACTGGCAAAAAATCATATGTATCTGTGTGCGATAGATGGCGCTCATGTTTTCAATATGGCGTCTATAAGCTACCACAAATTTCATAGTATCATCATAAAATGAACTCCTTGGATCATTGTGAATCCAAAAAGGTATATATCATCAAGTCCTCAGAGATGAAACCAAAATCACTAATTTTGGCTTCTGGCTCAACGACTATAATGACAAGGGCGGCGTACTCTATGTACCATACGCTTTTAAAGCCTAGAAAATTCAATAACTTTTAATGATATATTTGTGTAATGCAATGCCCCGTACCAGTATAAAAGTAATAAATGTCAAATTGTTTAAAACAGACTAATTTAATTAGAATTGATCACATAAATACTGTAGGATTCGCTACTAGTTTGCATTGAGTGGATCTCTCAATAAACCTCCCTTGTTTTTAAAAGTTAATTAAAAACCCATCTGCAAAAACGCGGCACGGAGCAAGGCAGTGTTGCAACTTTGCGACCGCCTTTCGATGCACGCTTAGCACAATGCCGAGTTTAAACTTTGAACAAGGGTTTTGTTTTAGCTACACTGTAAAAAGAAAAGATTATTACTACTGTTTACCCGTAACGAGAAAGACCCTGAGAAATATCTTCCTCCCCGTGGTCACTATAGAAACAGACTCGTCCACTTCATTTTCAGGTGACCGTAGTATTGTTGGCTTCTTTTGTATATACTTGGCGCGAAAACAAGGGGAGAAAAGCGCAGTATGATTTGTGTTCTTGCCATCGCCAGGAGGTTATATTCTTCTCTCCTCATTATTGCGCATTTAATTTTATATTTTCCCACTGATTTATCTTTTAATCATTGCTATCTGAGACTGTATACCACTGTCAGATTCCCTATCGTTAAAATAACACCCACTTTTAAAAGGGAAAACACTGCATTCCCAAGCACGTGAAGTAGTCAGTAACGTGAATAGTTTCTTGAAAGCGGAGGCTGCTGCGAAATCTTTGAAAATACCGATTTCCCAAGCTACTAAAAGAGCAGCTGAAGCAACAGGAGTGTCCGAATCTACTGTGAAAAAATTAAACGTGAAGTGAGTAAATTGGAGCAGTGTGATGATAATATTTTGTCTACTCCAGGAAAAGACAGGAAATTCGGAACTGTATCATTGATGATTTCAATAAATTTGCTACAAGACAAATCATCCAGGACTTTTATATGGATAAAATATAAAATATGAAAAAAAGAATTACACCAACACACATAATTCCTTCTGTAATTTTACATCCATAGCATATTTATTCTATAAAACATATAGGCAATTTATGATTTTTTTGCATTGTTAAGAAGGCATTCATTTTTTTTTTCTGAGTTTCCCCTAAGCAGTTTCAGGCACCCTAATTGCCATTTTGGTTTAAGAAATATCCCCATTTGCCCCTCTCCCAAAAATATGCCCTTCTTGCCCCTAAGTAAAAAAATGGCACCTTTACTATCGTTTGGATCTAGGGAAAACCGTGCTTTATTCGGTAGAAAATTAAATCCTGTAATACAAAGTAACTAGTCGGATGTGCAATTCCAAAACTTTTTTCTATCTCATACATGTTAATACAGCACGGCTGTTCTTAACTGCTCTGCTCAACAAGCGCAAAACGTTTTGACGCATTTACAAATTCGTTTTTTAACGGAAAGATATAAAATTGGAAAGCTTGGCCATGGAAGCGATTTGGAATTGAACTGTTTTCCATTTTTTGATCAATAAATTACCTATTGAGTTATAAGCGATTTCGATCACGTGACAAACACGTTTTTCGACCTTTCGTGAGTGTTATTCTACTTTCGCGCGGAAATTCGGTTTAAAACGTCCATTTTGACACTATTTTTTGAAAGATCTATTGCGTTTGAAAAAAACGGAAAAAAACAGCTCGATTACATAGTTTCTGAACAACAACAACTGCTATGCATTTTTTCATGCATTTTCCAACAAAAATGAATTAAAACTTATGTCATAAAGTTTCCCTTTTGGATTTGAGAACACCCTTAATAATAAATTGGCGTAGCCTAATCAGAACAAACTTACGTCAACAGAATATGAAATTTGAGGAAATTATGTGCATTAAGTTCTTAAGATATGAGTATCATTATAATTTTGTCAGAAATTCGAAAACATTCTTTGATTCCATAGCTTCTTAAAAAGAAAATTTGGCAGTGTTATGCGTTTACGAATAAACACTAATTGAGGAATGTGTTAGAAAGTAGCTAGATTGTTAATATAAATAAAATACAAATTTAACAGACATGTAATTGAACTACTCGCTTAAAGCACTGAAAAGATTAGAATCAAAAAGACTGTCGTGCGTAGCACAATCTTCGGCTAATAATTCCTGGCATGCGACTAATACAAAAGCTTTTAATAATTTTCGGAACTTTATTTGATTGCATAATAACATTCCTCAGATAAAAAATGCATTTCGGTGTTAGTGGGCAAACTTAAAAATATAATACATGTAAAAAAAGTATTAGACTTATTAGAGAAAAAGGTTTTCTCCTATACTCTGTAACTCTGAGAACCTGGGTACGATACCCTAGTATTATTAAATTTGATATATTCGCGTTGTCAAAAAGAGAAAATAGAAAAAAAAAGGAGAGCATCAAACGAATGCTAATCGCGCCAAGACTGTAACCTCCTCCGATTCCAACACACCTCTCCAAGTTGGTATCTTCTGAAGAAGCAACCCCTCTCAGGGTTTTTCTCCTTATGGTAGATCATTACGCTGAATTTAGTTTTATGAAATGCCAAATGAAGTTTAAATATGCACTACATATGCTGCATGGGCGATTCTCAAAAGGTGGGCATTGGACACACGTCATAACTATAAGCCTTTCAAACATAACTTTAATTATCATTGACTTTTTTTTTTTTTTTACACTGAGTTTTTAATTCTACTCAGAGACAGAAAATGACATTATTGTAAAAGCTTTGTATAAATATCTTAAAATTTTATTATTTTATGCTAAAGAGGCCAATTTCGGACATTCATAACGTTAACTGCTCCAATGTACCACCAAGGAAGAGAGTTTTAACTTTTTCCCAGGTGGTTCTAATGGTAAACAACGAAGGCATAAAGGAAACGGATGATTTTTTGATAATTTCGTTAAGAGATGGCAGGCTGATTTATTGCTTTTTTGAAGATAGAAGGGCTTTTCTATAAAGAATTTTTCTTTATTTTATTTTTATTATTATTATTACTGGATAACAAAAAGTTAATTATACATATATATATATATATGTATACAGACACATTTACTACATTCTTAGTCTTAAGAATTTTTTAAATACTAAGAGCAACGTCCAAAATCTGTAACGTATGTGCGAAAAAATGTCCAAAATTTGTAACGTACACAACTGCTAATTAAATGCTTTAATCATTAATTTTCCAGAATAGTTGCTGTCTTTTAATGTTTGTGTATAATTTTGTAGACATACTATTAAAAATATTTATATATTATATTTATAGACAAAATACTATACTATTAAAAAAAATTGGCCTTAAATTTGAAAATTTTAAAAATTACATATAGTTAACGTTTAATGATCCCACCTTTTGAGAATCTCCCGCATATTATTGTCAGTACCGAAATAAGTTCATAATAAATATAGGATAAGATTAAAAAAAAAAAAAGTGTAGCAATATTTGATATTATTTAGGCTTCATATCTTCCCAATTAAATTAGTCTGCTTTTAACAATTTGACGTTTATTTCTTTTATACTGCTACTGGGCATTGCATTACACAAATATATCATTTAAAGTTGCTATCTACGTTTTAAAAGCTGATGGTACATAGAGTACGCCGCCCCTGTTATTATGTATGTCCCAACCGTTAGTGTCTTTAAGATTTAATATCTCGGCTAATTACGACGATTTTTATTCGAAAATGCTTATCAACAATGTTTTTATATTTCTGCTACGATAGGTACCTCCAGCACTCCTCAACACCTTTGCTGAATGCCCGAAAATCGAAATTTGTGTGTCGATTTTCTCAAAAACCATGTGGCCGGTAATCGCTATAATTTTTTTGCAAGGTTTAAATTAACTTCTACTACCACTAATTTTTTCATAATTTTAGTTTCAGTAGATTCGGAAAAATAGGCAGGAACATGTTTTTGCATTACATTTTCAACGATATCTCTGAAAGTATAATACCTAAAATGAAAAGAAATGTATTTTTGAGTTCGAAAAGTTTTCACACGATACCCCACACAATATACAAAGAAAATATATACTTTTTTTTTTTTCAAGTAACTGAATTAGCTCCCCTACGCTTTTCCTATATATATTTGTGAATGGTTAATAATCTATAAATATGTGGGTCAATAGCCTCTATTACTTCAACCAATTTCAACTTTCCACGTGCCATAGTTTACGAGTAAAACGACTGTGACAGACATATGAGTGATCTTATAATGGTTCCGTTTTCACTTTTTAAGTACGGAACACTAAAAATCATTTAAAAATATTGAAATGCAGCCGAGATATCTTATAAATTTCTTCCATAGGAATAGCATTAGCAAACGGGTCTTTTCGTTTGACTGAAGTAGCCTGTTAACGCATGATTTTTTACTTTCTTGTTTATATATATTTTTAAAAATATATTTGGAATTATAATATTGCTACACGATGATAACTTTTTCCTGATTGCAGTGTCTAAAACCAACTAAAAATATCAACTTTGACATTATTTTCATAATAATATTTTGCCCTCATAAGAAAAAAATTAATAGATTTTTAATATCTGAATAAGAAATGTGTTGGAAAATATTGTATTTAGACTTCAGTACTACTATTGAGAAAGTGCAATTGGGTGCCTATCTTCATTTCCTGTCTGCTAATCATTTTTTTCCGGTCAGGGTGTCTTATCCCCCCACTATTTGCTTGAAGGTAAAGGGTGTCTAGTTTTATGCTGTGGGGTGAACATTTTTTTTTTGCAAATTATGTGCACGGAGCTATAACGATTAAAAGGAGACGACATATCAATTTAGCCTCGCAGAGAGTGATGAAGCTGAAAGATGGGTTCTTTCCCCCCTCTCCAGCGTCGGCCATATTTGACATTTCCGTAGTTGAACTGCGCAGCGAGAACTGTTTCACAGTGCTGCTCATCGTGGTCAAATATGGCAGAAGCAGGGGGGTAGGAACAGCTTCAAGTGACGTCATTTATGTCGTCTCCTTTAGTCTTCATTCCTCCATGATTGCATGCTTAGGAAATATCATTGGTCTTTTAACCTGCCAATCTTTGTGATTGGGATACACTTCCACAGTGGCAACATTATCAGTCTGTTAGGGGATTTGGGATTTCGGTTTTCCAATTGACTGAAGCAGCCTCTTAACATGAGCACTGCCAGACTGATCTAATAGCGGCCTATCCAATTTTTAAAATCCCAATGCATTTTAAGGAAACAGTTGCGGCGGCTGTTTGCCGAGAGAGGGCGCTACTATACCTCCTCAAATCGCGCGATTTTTGTAAGCAGATATACGTTTGTTTATTTTATTCTTGTCACAATTGATTTATAAAACAGCACTTTTTAGTGCTTTTTGGGGAATACTAAAAGATAGGTAGGTGCTGTTTCTCCATTAGTTATTGTTATAGCTGTTAAAGTTTCCAGGAGCCTTTATTATTTTTTTTCATTATGGTTTACTGTTGTGTACCATATTGTAAATCCTCTAGTAGGCAAAAGGGTGAAGATAAAATTTCTTTCCATGAATTCCCAAGTAATATCGATTTACGAGAGAAATGGATAAAAAATATTTCAAGGGAATTTATTGTGAAGGACAAATCAGTTGTTTGTAATAAGCATTTAACAGAAGAAGATTATGTGCCTGGTAAAAAACGCAGGTATTTAAAGAAAGATGCTTGTCCAACAGTCTTTCCTAATTATCCGGAATATAAAATACCAAAGATTGTTGCGAAGCGGAAGACCATAATTAGGAATAGTTCCCAGTTAAAAAGGGGAGCAGAAGAAGAAATAACAAAATGTAAACGAAAGAAAACTGAAGATAAATCGGAAAATGATGGAAATAAAATTTCTGCCACCCAAAATTCAGATGCTGGACTGTTAATGTTCTTCGTGAACAGCCTGCAACCACAAGGTACTACTGGTAGTAGCCCAATTGTAGGTCCATATTCTCCTATTAAGAACAATCAGAATGGATCGAGTGAACATGAAAGACTATCAGCCACTTTAAAAAACAGTCAAAGCAACAAGATTATTGAAATCAACACTCTGCAAAAGAAAACATACAATAGCTGCACTGAAAAGCAAAATTCAGAAACTGGAAAGTAAAGTACAGTATTACACAGAAAATTCTTACCATAGTACAGTTGAAAAACTTATTGCTTTGTCAAATACTGATCATTTGAAGGCTACTTTCATACTAGAACAAATTTGTAATTTTGAGAAAAAGGTTCCAAGGTGGAGTGAGAAAATGATACGTAACTGTGTACTGTGGCATGCTGCATCACCTAAGGGCTATAATTTAGTAAGGGAAATTGGACTATGTTCTTTACCATCTAAATCTACACTATCTAGATATCTTGGTCCAATTACAGGGGAAATTGGTGCCACATCTTTAATAAAAAGCAGGCTTGAAGAAGAAATTTCAAAACTAAATGACTACGAAAAATGTGCCACAATTGTCATAGATGAAATGGCAATAAGACAAATGTACATTTATGACAAAAAGGTAGATTCATATTTTGGGAAGAAAACGAACATTTCAGAAAAGGAAAAGGATACTCCTGTTGGAAAGTTACTGGCGAATAAATTACTCTGTTTTATGTTACATGGCTTATCATCCAACTATCGTATTCCTTGTGCATATTTCTTCGTAAAACAATTAACTGCTGAACAACTCTATATGCTCTTTCTTGATGTATTAAAAAAAGTCGAAGAATGTGGTTTTTTGTGGTACGAGTTGTAACAGATAACCACAAAACAAATGCTGGGATGTATAGAAAAATGGGCAAAGGGAAACTAGTACCTAGTATTACACACCCGTTTGATGATGCAAGGAAATTATTCCTAAGCTTTGATACAAATCATATAATAAAGAATATTAGATCCCTGTTTCTAGAAAATGACATGTCTGATGGTAAAGAAATCATCAGTGGAGAATATGTTAAAAAGCTATATAAACTTCAGAAGGATGACACTCTCAAAGCAGTTAGAAACTTAACTTATAAGCATATCGAGCCTTCCAATTTAGAAAAAATGAACGTTAGACGTGCTGTTCAAATATTTTCTCCTCCTGTTACAGCTGCCTTAAAATACTTAAAAAATTCAAAATTTCACAGATCAGATTTTGCCAATTCAGGGGCAACAATAGAATTTCTTTCTGCTATGTTTAAGTGGTTTTCTGCACATGACACAGCCCGTGACAATTTATCAAGATGTGAAGACAAAGTTTGTTTTTTCTCATGTGATGATGAACGTCTGAATTGGCTTGAATATGAATTTCTCCCGTATCTTGAAACCATCAAACAAGCTTGTGCCAATAATACTCCCCCACTGAAATTTCTAAGTAAGGATACATATGAAGCTATTGTTTTAACAACAAATTCCACAGTTGAGTGTATTAAGTACCTACTATCTAATGGTTATCATTATGTGCTTACCAGAGCTTTCAACAGTGATCCCATTGAATCCCTGTTCAGTGCTTTAAGGCAAATGAATGCGGGTAATGATGTCTTAGATGCTAGATCTACTCTTTTCAGTTTAGAAAAAATTTTGAAAACTGGGCAACTGATAACTTCAAAGCATTCAAATGTTGGAAAAGGAGACAGTGTTATTTCAAGTACAGGTTGTATTTCAAAATTGAAGGTATGTGACAGTCAAAATATATCAGTACCATATCAGCTTCCTACAAACATAATTCTTTTATTAGATAAGATTCAAGCTGAACAAAGCACTCCACCAAGTAGCATAAAATTTGCAAGTGTTGCACTTGTTGCTGGCTACTTAGTAAGAGTTGTAAAAGAAAGGGTTGACTGTTTAGTTTGTTTAAATCAAATAGCTAGTAACAGATGTCCAGCACCAATCTTTGGTTTAATAGACAATCAAGACAGAGGGGCCCTTTGCTATCCAAAAGTGTCATTTGTGACTACAATTTTTGTGTTACAACAGTTTGTTGAGTCAGCTCTTCCTTTATTATCTGAAAAGAATATTATGCAGACACTCTATGATTATATATTCCCTAATCTTTTGAAAAGCCCACTAATGAAATGTCCTGACCAGCAACATACTGAAAAGATGTGCAGAATCATATGTATTAAATTTCTACTTGTTCTCTTGAAAAATATCACAAAAACTGTTACAGACCAAGTTAGTTTAAAGCTATATAATAAGCCCTTACATAGAAAAATTTTGAAAATAATGTAAGACCTGTTGCTTTTACATTTAAAACTGCATCTGTGTGTATCATATAATTTGAAAAATTATTGGATGATTTTTATAATGCTTTCTTTCATGAAAATCAGCTGAATGTGTTATTAAAACTTAGTGGCTGGTAGAAAACCAGGAACTATTTTTTTCATATTTTTGTTCTTTGAATTTCCTTAATTTATAGGAATTGATTACACATATAAAAAGGTCACTGCTTATACTTATTAGTCATGACTGAGTCAAGACGTGAGTATGAATTATAAAGCAAGCAATGCATAATATAAAACTAAACTTTGAAGATGCTTTTCACGTGCTCATTAAAAGCTGCAGACTTAAAGTAATATAAAATTTTTAGTTTGAAGTGTCAGAAGTCATTTTTAGCCAAAAGCATTTTCAATGCTTTCTGAGAAAGTTCTAGTAAAATAGATGATCATTTAGAAAAATCATTATAAAAGATAAGTCAAGGTATGTATACCTTAAACTTTTTTTAATTAGATGAAATTCATATAACTAGAAAATTTTTTTAATTAGCTAAAGTACTCAATAATGTTAAATATATCTCATTTTGAGAATGTTTAAAAGGAAAATAAAATTGGCAATTAATAATTTTTAGGTTTAAAGTGTTGTCTGAATGCTAATGTTCCTGTTTTATCAAATTTAACTAGGTACTTTTTCTTTTGTTAAGTTAACATACATTGTTAATTAATTATTGATAAATGCCTATGATTATTCATTGTTATAAAGTAATAAAATATAAAAATTGTATTATTATTAATGTTTTGTTTTTGTTGAACCTTATACACACTCATTCATATATATGAATGTCTGTTTCTTTCGTAGAAATGTGTTTGCATACACGTATAATTAAGAATTATGTATATTTATGTTTGCATTAATTACTTCAAAAAAAAAAAAAAAAAATTGGACATTTTCGTTTTCGGCCAAAAATAGGAAGATTACCGAAATTAGGTTTCGGTCATAAAAGACTGTTTTGATCGATCCTTAATAATGATGCTGTTCACACTTTATGCATGTTTCTTAATAATTGTGATAGATGAAGGTAATATTTAATATCTATTGTTTATATGCATTAATACTGTATTTAGTAAGTAGATGTATTAATTGAAGAATGTTTCATGTATATTTATGAGCTCTAACAATAATGGTTAAATAGTATTTGTTTTAAATCTACATATTATTTATTCATATTTCTCCATCCAATTGAAATAAATAAAACTTTATGCGATAATTATTAAAATCTTTTATGTTATAACGATCCCTTTTTACAGTAAACATCCTACACGGCCATCTGTTTATGTCGTAGAACATCATTTGTATGCAAATAAAAAAAATTTGCGCCGATTTCTTATTGCCCAATGTAAGTTTTTAACTTATTTCCTATTAAAAAACAGTCTGTAATCGTACATAACTACACATTTTAGCGGTTTTTGTTGAATTTAGTATTGTAAGCACGATTAAATCTAGCACAAGTCCTATATTTAAGCTTTGTACGGTACAAATTTTGAGGAGAGTATGTGGCGCCCTCTCACAAGTTCCTCATTGTAGAGCGTTTCCACGAAATCCTTCGAATTGAACTGGCCGCTAAGCGCTAGTGCATCAGTCTGGCCGTGACATGAGCATCCATATTAACCCAGATTTCACACCAAATGACCGAACTGTATTCAATGTTTTCTTAGAATGTTTCCTTGTTTGAGATCTTAACCAACTTATGCCGTTTTCATTTCTTTTTGTTTATTTATTTATTTTTTAAATATCAATTGTACTTGTGTGAAGATGAGCAACTTAAAATGTGACAACACATCGAACTGTATTCAATATTGTTTCCTTTAGAATGTTCCCTTGTTTGAGATCTTAACCAACTTATGTCGTTTTCATTTCTTTTTATTTATTTCTTTTTTTTTTATATCAATTGTACTTGTGTGAAGATGAGCAACTTAAAATGTGATTTCTTTTTATTTATTTATTTATTTTTTTTTAAATATCAATTGTACTTGCGTGAAGATGAGCCCCTTAAAATGTGACAACACATCGAACTGTATTCAATATTGTTTCCTTTAGAATGTTCCCTTGTTTGAGATCTTAACCAACTTATGCCGTTTTCATTTCTTTTTATTTATTTATTTTTATTTATTTTTTTTAAATATCAATTGTACTTGTGTGAAGATGAGCAACTTATATCAATTGTACTTGTGTGAAGATGAGCAACTTAAAATGTGACAACACATCGAACTGTATTCAATATTGTTTCTTTTAGAATGTTCCCTTGTTTGAGATCTTAACCAACTTATGTCGTTTTCATTTCTTTTTATTTATTTCTTTTTTTTTTATATCAATTGTACTTGTGTGAAGATGAGCAACTTAAAATGTGATTTCTTTTTATTTATTTCTTTTTTTTTTTTAAATATCAATTGTACTTGCGTGAAGATGAGCCCCTTAAAATGTGACAACACATCGAACTGTATTAATATTGTTTCCTTTAGAATGTTCCCTTGTTTGAGATCTTAACCAACTTATGTCGTTTTCATTTCTTTTTTTTTTTTTTTTATATCAATTGTACTTCTGTGAAGATAAGCAACTTAAAATGTGATTTCTTTTTACTTATTTCTTTTTTTTCAAATATCAATTGTACTTGTGTGAAGATGAGCAACTTAAAATGTGACAACACATCGAACTGTATTCAATATTGTTTCCTTTAGAATGTTCCCTTGTTTGAGATCTTAACCAACTTATGTTGTTTTCTTTTCTATTTTTTTTTTTAATTTATTTATTTTTAATATCAATTGTACTTGTGTGAAGATCAGCAACTTAAAATGTGACAACACACCGAACTGTATTCAATGTTGTTTTCTTTAGAATGTTCCCTTGTTTGAGATCTTAACCATGTTTTTTTTTTAAATCTCGATTGTACTTGTATGAAGATCAGCAACTTAAAATGTGACAACACCATACATGCTATAAATCAAAACAATAAAATACACAAAATAGTGAAACTATAAAATTCATTGAGCTTTAAAGTAAGTGCAACTCTAAAGCAGTGATTCTTAATATCTCAGTTACCCTTACCCCACATCATCTCCCTATGATATTGTGATTCGCCCTCCCTCTGATATAAGATTGGAAATATTGATCAGAATATTGAATACAAGGAAACAAATCAATATTGTTATTGTTGTATACTGTATTTGCTAACTTAAGATCTCTCCCTGATTCTACATAAGTGAAAAACTTTACACTTGGTGTGAAATCCTAAAAGGCACATTGCAGACCCTTTGGAATCAATGCATCACAGTTTAAGTACCAGAAAAAGCAAATAGAATGATTGGCAGAGATGATAAAATTAATTAAAACGAGCATGAAGAGGAAACATAATTGCCAAAAGAGGGCTATAGTACTGATTTTCCTTTCAGAAATATATTAAAATTTATATAAAGAGAAAACATAATTGCATAAAGAGGGTTATACTACTTTTCTTTTAAGAAATATATTAAAATTGACATCAAGAGAAAACATAATTGCCAAAATGGGGTTATTGTACTGAGTTTCTTTTTAGAAATATATGAAGTATATTTCTGAGAGGGAAAACAGTACTACAATCCTCTTTTGGAAATTATGTTTTCCTTGCCAATTTCATTGTGTTTGTCAAAAATTCTATTTGCCTTTTCTTTTTTCTTTAAAATAGCATAGCTCCTGGTGCCTGGGATTTCACACTATATGATTAACTAAATTCTTTTCATTTTTTTTTTTTTTACAGCAATGGTACTAAAAGTGTAACCCATGGTTTCCAAGGGGTCTGGTCTGTAATGGCCCATTTACATTATGACATTATCGTTCTATGCATTGTGTTAAATCGTAAAAGCCAACCAATCAATGGCATCGTAACATAACCAATGAACATGCTGATTGGTTGGGAAACCTATGCCTTGCAGGCCTAGGAAGATGGTTACACCTTACCTCAAACAGCATAATGTGGCTTTAGGGATAAACAAAGTTTCCATATTAAGTGTATTGCAAAAGATATTTTATAATCAATAAATAAAATAAAACATAGAATAATGTGATTTCTGGTACCATCATCCTGCTTAAAATGTCATAATCGAGAGGTGGCATAGCGTAATTAATTACCGAGATTTTACTGTAATTTGCAGCAGTTTTTGTAAATAAATATTCATGAAATAAATCGATGAACTCACTGTCTAATAAATTTAGTATCCTCTAAAGGCTTATATGAGTATAATCCTAACTACAGTGAAACCTCTGTGTGCGACCATTAAGCGACCACCTCCCTGAACGACCATTTTTTCATGGGACGAAATTTATTCCCATAGGCTCAATACTAATTTTACTTCCATTCAGAGACCATCCCAGTTGAACTCCCTCCATGAGCGACCAATTTCTTTGAAGAAAATGAAACAAATTCCGTTTTTTCCTGGTCACTTGAAGAAGGTTTTATTAGAAAAATAATTCCGGGGAGCACATTATTCACCAAACTTTTAAACTAATTAGATTTTTTTTAATGGTAACTTTTAAGTGTTTAAACCCCTTTGTGCCTTTTTAGACAATGAATTTAACTCTGATGACAAGTAAGAATGGCAATCATTGAACTCCCCTGCCCTGTTCTGTCAGGAAACTCTCAAAGAAATAGATAAATTAATGAAATCGTCCTTATTTGTTCCCGTCCAAAAGAAAATTGCATTTATTTACCGAACTTCGAAAGGACTTGGTTATAAAAGATAAAATCACCGTAAAATAAAAGCAAACGTCAAAATGTATTTATTTTTTCAAACTCTACACTATTTAACCTATGCAATTAACTTTTGTTTTGATACATAAATTTTATACTTTTTCCTAATGTGAAAAACAAATTTTAGTAACATTAATTGTTATCTTTTTTCAACAATTAACCCTTTGGACTCCGGCGTCACTTACACAAATTTTATTCGGTCGGCAACACCTTTTTAAAAGAAGCTTCCTTCAAGTACACAATTTCAAAAATGCTCTGATTAAATATGGCAAATTTTAATTTCCTTTATTAGTAGTGCCTAAAACAAATATTTCAAAGAAAGATGATGTTGCCACAGTGGCGACAACGGAGTGCAAAGGGTTAAAATATAGATACAAAACGGACCTTCATTAAGAGACCACCTCTCGGAGCAAGCAATTTTTATTGGAATGAACGTGGTCGCTTTAGGTATGTTTTACTGTATATCACCTTATTATTTTTATAAAGTGTGTATTATTGAGTATCGAAAAAGTTTAGTCATGACAACTATGTTTAGTGTTCTTGCTAAGTAAGGTCTAGGTATTTAAGGGTGGAGCGCCTTGTCTTTAAGTAAATCACAAAAATTCACCCTGTCTTTTTAAAAGTAGTAAATGTACCTGTAAATATATCTACAGAGATGTACAAGATATCCACATGCCACAGTATAGTGTTTAAAAAAAAAAAAAAAAGCATCAACAAAAGCTTAAAACATCATGATACAATTGGCCATTTAACATGTTTTTTTTTGTTTGTTTATACGATATCTGAAAACATTAGACACACTTTCAGAGCTTGTAGCATTCCTAGATTTTTTTACTTTTGCTGCCACTATTATGAAAAAATAAAATTTATGGTAATTTTTCTATCGCAGATGTTAAACGAATCCACCATGAAGATTTTTGTTTTAAATTTAAAATAGTGGTAGTAAAAGTAGAAATATCCAAGACTGATGTAAGCCCTGCACTTTATTTAATAAATAGTACACAAATCAAGAGCAGACAAAGAAATTTATATTAATAAAACACAATACATAACAAATAGCACATAAACAGTTTCATTTCAGTGAAATAATTTGATTAATCCAGTCTTTTTACCCTCAAACAAATATACATTATGGAATAATATTACTTATATGATTCAATTTTATTAATAGAGTAGAAGATCTTTATAATGCAAATCTAAAAACTTGAGGTTATGCATATATATTTTGCATTACAGATCACATTTAACACATCATTAAACTTACCTTGTCAAATTTGTCTGCAACCTATCAAAATACAATATAGTATCTTTATATTGCATTCCTTGGGACCAGAAGTTGTGCAGATTACACAATTTTGCACATTATAGATCATTTCACACATTGTCAAATTTACATTTTAAATAAAGTAAATTCTGTCTAAGGTGGAATCGATCGGGAGGGAGAAAATTTTCCACCTTATGCAAATCGGAAAAAAAAGAGCTCGAATGTTGCATATTTTTTATGTTTATAATCTTTAGTACTGTTGTTTAAAATGAAATATTATTTAATACTAGCAAAAGCCGTGCTTTATTTGGATTCGTGAAGCATTATTTAATAAGATAAATATTTGAAAGTAGTGTAACAATATTTTTTTATATTATTCTTGTATCGTTATTAAGCAAAAATGTTATTTTATGCTTTGGCGCATTTTAGTTTTAGAAATGTAAATTCAGCCAAATAACTAAGAATTTCCTCGGAATTTTTTTATTTATGATATAAGACTGGTATAAATAAAATATTTTTGAAGCAAAATTTTACACAATATTTACATAACGAATTTAACAATTAATTTTATTTGTTTACAATTCTTTTGTTGCCACTTTACAAAAAAAAAATCATAATATAATTCTTTTAAAGTGCGTAAGTATCGTCTGCATAGATGATTTCACATAATAAAAATAAATTGTGTATTTGAATTCTTAACAATGAAAAATACTTTTATAATTGAATGTAAATAATTGAATTTTCACCAAATTTTAATTCATTATAAAAATATGCAATAATTTTCATAAAAAGGTATTTTAAAAATTTCATAAAAGAAATCTTAACTCCATGATTTATTTTTTCTTCCGAAAATATACATGTTTAATTTTTTATTTGCAAAAATGCATCCGTAATGGAAAAACATGTAAAATAAATTAATTAAAATAGTAAATTTTTTAGCGTTTTTCTGTAAAAAAAAATAATATTGTGCAAATCTACAGATCATAATTTATTTTTATGTTTAATTTCAGTCAAAATACTGAATAGTTTTTTTTTTTTTGTAAAGTGTACGACAAAATGTAATTTGTGTAGCCTAGTTGAGGATTCGCTTTGCTCATCCTGATAAATATTTTTGGAGAGAGTTCATATCCCGGCAAAATTTTTGTTTTGAAACAAACAAATTCTCCATTTTCACTTCACATCACAATTAACCATTCCATACATATTTGTTTAAGTTTCAGACAAAGAATTAAAAAGAAAAAACATGTTTTTGTGCATTTATTTATTTATTTACTTAAAGTGAGAGATAGAGAAGTTTTAATTACGAAATTTAGAATTTTATGAATTTCAGAAAAAGTATAAAAGATAAAAATGTGCAGATTTTATTTGTTCAGACGACATTTTCTTTTTATTTACAACAATTTTTTACACAAATAAACTCCTATTTTTCTCAGCAAAATGGATTTAAAATATGGCACATAAAATTAAATTATACTACTTTAACCTAATTTTTTCAATTATCCTAATTATTTAAAAAAATATTTTTTAAATTTTGTTTTTTAAATTTTAAATGTATGACCTTTTGAAAAAAAAAAAAAAAAAAAAAAAAACTTTGAATTTTATAATTACAGTTAGAATGACGGTCTGTATACTTTTTTTTAAATTACTATAAAAACTAGTATGTTGTGGCCATCACAAAACTTTCTTCTATATAAATCACGTCAATTAAATCGTTTAAATAGTACCAATTCATATCACAATATATCTGAATTTGAAGTTTGGTGAAAATTCGTGCATTAGTTCTTGTATAGAGCTATAGCGGAAGTTCTGAAAAATGTAGTATAGCAGCGCCACCTGTTGAGCGATTTACACCAAAACATAAACAGCACTAATTGATATCAAGGTATACCTGAATCTGAAGTTTGATGAAAATTCATGCATTAGTTATTGAGATACAGCTGTGGCGGAAATTCTGAAAAATGCAGCATAGCAGCGCCACCTGTTGAGCGATTTGCACCAAAACATAAACAGCACTAATTCATATCATGGTATACCTGAATCTGAAGTTTGTTGAAAATCCAAGCATTAGTTCTTGAGATAGAGCTATTGCGGAAATTGCAAAAAATGCCCAATAGCAGCGCCACCTGTTGAGCGATTTACACCAAAATATATAAAATGTCTATTCATGTCAAGGACTAACTGAATCTGAAGTTTCATGAAAATCCGTGCATTAGTTCTTGATAGAGCCATTGCGGAAATCGTAAAAAATCCAGCATAGCAGCGCCATCTGTTGAGCGATTTACACCAACACGTAATCAGCATCAAGTCATATCAAGGACTAACTGACTCTGAAGTTTCATGAAAATCCGTGCATTAGTTCTTGAGATAGAGCCATTTCGGAAATCGTAAAAAAGGCAGCATAGCAGCGCCACCTGTTGAGCGATTTGCACTAAAATCTCTAAATTGTCTATTCATGTCAAGGACTAACTGAATCTGAAGTTTCATGAAAATCCGTGCATTAGTTCTTGAGATAGAGCAATTTCGGAAATCGTAAAAAAGGCAGCATAGCAGCGCCACCTGTTGAGCGATTTGCACTAAAATCTCTAAATTGTCTATTCATGTCAAGGACTAACTGAATCTGAAGTTTCATGAAAATCCGTGCATTAGTTCTTGAGATAGAGCCATTGCGGAAATCGTAAAAAAGGCAGCATAGCAGCGCCACCTGTTGAGCGATTTGCCCCAAAAACTAATCAGCATCAATTTGTATCAGAGACTAACTGAATATGAATTTTTGTTAAATTCCGTGCATTAGTTCTTGAGATAGAGCGCCCACAAAATTTGTGTCACATACACACAGACAGACAGACAGACTCACAGAGTCACAGACAGACATTTTGTAAAAACATGTTTTTTGGAATCTCTGACCCCTAAAACGTGTAAATCCGTCGAAAACCGGAATTCGAAAATTTTCATGAATCCAATACTTTCTTCTTGTAAAGATAGAAGAAAGTAAAAATGGAGAAAATAAAATAGCATCCTTTAAATTTATGTACCATAAAAAAACAGAAATTCATTCATGTAAAAAATTGTAAACCGAAAGAAAATGTTGTTGATTGAGCAAATACAAACTGCATATTTTTTTTTCCTTTTCATTAAATCCACAAAAATGCAAAATCTCATATAAGTTTTTATTTACATTTGTACCCGTATTTTATATGTACTTATATATATTTGATCTAAGTTTCATATGCTGAAAGCTTTTTATTTTTTAAATTCTGTTTCTTGTTGCTTTTTTTTTTTTTGTCTTAAGCAAAATTTGTTTTCAGCGGGACTCTTTCTGCTTCCGCTTTAGGCAGATTCTGGCTTATGGAGCACTTATTAATGTTATCTTCTATGGATTCGCCGGGACTTGAAAGTCTTTGCACAGTAGACAGATTTCCGGCTTACACAAAGCCCTCCTTAGAGAGATTTTCCTGTATTGTCCAAATATGCCTGGACCAAATTTTTCATTATTGATTTTTTTTAAAAAAATACTGTAATAATAACAATTTTTTCATTAAAAACCACTGAATTAAAGAGATAAAGTTGAAGTAAGGTATCAAATTTAGGCCTGTAGACAGCAGCAATTTTTTACAATGTGGGAATACAGGTGTTTCTTAAGTGCCAAATTCATTGTTGACATCAGTGAAGTTGTGGGTTATATAGAGAAATGCATTATATAGATATAGATTGCGTTATAAAGATCTTCTACTGTAGTAAAGTTCTTTCATTGAAAAGAAAAAAATGATTTTTTTTTTTTTTTTTTTTTTTTTTCCAAGCATTAAACTTATGTTCCTTTTAACACTGAAAGATTCAATTGTTAGGAGCATCAATATGCTAAAAATTTTATAGGTTAGTAGAGGACCAATGTTACAGCAACATATCCACACAGTAAAAAGTTCACATCTCAAAATATAAGAAAATAAAACTAACTTAAAAATCTTGCAAAAGCTACACTTGGACTGTTTTAAAATGTCAATGAACTGAGCAGTATCATGTAGATACCAAAAGAATTGGACTGTGACAGATTGCGGAGATTCCCCCCCCCCCTCATCTTTTAATATTTTTGAACAATTGTTTCATATTTTACATTGTAAATTGAATATTGATAAACTGAAAATCAATACCTTATTTTATTTTTAATGTCTATAATCAATAAACTTGTAAATTTTCTTTAAATTTCATCAACAGGTAAAAAATAGATTCCCTTCCCCCCATAAAGAAATAAATCAATACACACAGATGATAATTTCATTGATATTTGCTTAGGAAATTTTATTAGAGACAATGTTTTCAAAATAGCAGTGCATTTTTTTCCTTCCATGGGCACACATTCTAATTTGAGCAGTAAAATACCAAACCAATTATTGAATACCTCGAATGCAAGGGTGTCATTTTGAAACTTTCTTAGGAGAAAGTGTTTTTTACCAACTGTTACTCTGAACTATCAAATTCCATGAGGGGAAGGGGAAAACACCACATCCCTAGTCTAGCATCCCTGTTTGGATGAATCAAAACTCTCGAAAGATGGCCTTTCATGCTAATAAACATTAAATTATGAATTTTTTTTTAATTATTTAATTATTTTTTAAATTAGACTGAGGTTTACAAGATACACCTGACACAGGTAACCATAGTACAAAGCAACTTGGTTAAAATTGGAAATCTGTCTTTCTGTCACACAACTTTGCTCTAAAGTTCTTTTAACTTCAACCCCTTTGCAAGTAAAGATTAAAATAAGCACTCGGCAACCAGCGATTAAACTTGAAAAACTGACAATTAAAAATGTGAAAGAACCGGCCAAATACTGGATTTTCCGATTTGACCTTTCACCCTTCTTTTTTTCTCTACACCTTGGACGTTTTCGATTTCACATTGCACCAGCAATTCGACGATATTTTCATTCTCACACCCTCTAGTCAGTGAATAAACATACCTATTTTATTATTGTCTGATCTTAATTCTAGAAAAATAATTTTAAAAAAAAGGTACTTATGTAGTTAGCTACACAAGTACCTAAGCTTAGTGGGACTGCCAGTAACTGTCTACTAAAAAAAAATCAACCTACCGTCCAGCGACTACTAAGCAAAATTCCTTATTTTCATCCTCATTTCCAAGTACTTTGAATTCATAGAATTCATAAAGAGTGCCTTGTTTTACTTTTTCAAAGTTCATGGTGCAATCAACAAACTGTTCGTGGGCACTGAACTTTGTAACAAAGTTAATTTCTTTTAAACTTCCAACTACAACAAAATCAAAACTACTGGCAAATAAAAATTGATAATACTACAGTAAAACAATAATAAAAAATCATCAAGCACAGTTGAAGTATTATAACATTAGTAAAATACCCCAAACAATTTTTCCCAAAGACCATAAAGTAATGGAGATCTTTTGTGTATGCATGTAAGAGAACTATAATCACACATCATTTTCTATAGTAAACATGCTATAGAAAATCTCAATCAATAACATATATAAATTAGTTGGCAATCCAAGTATATTTACTAGAATAAGAGGGTGGCAGACAGACAGACAAACCAAAGTCATAAACACTTTTCAACTGTGTTGGAAAGAGTTAAAAAAAGCTAAGATGCCAAACAAATATTTCCACTCGCTTTGGTGACCTAGCTTGAAGGGGTTTTTTTTAATGTTTAGTCTTATATGTAGATGTTTTGCAAGATTTTTAAAGTAATTTTTCTTACTTATTTTGGAGAGGTGTATATTATAAGGCTTAAGCTATACTTTATAAAATATTACTTTTTACGCAACTTTATAAAATACACAAATGCCAGTTTTGGAATTAAGAAAAATGAAACAATATTCAATTAATACTCAACAGCATTATAATTTGTTGTACATCAGTAAACTTAAACATAGAACTTGTGTTTTGTTAGTGTTAGTTACATTTGCTAGCCCCATGATATTTTTATGGGCAGTTCAAAGATATTATATTAAGCAATAAAAGAAAAGAAAAACATTTTTTTAAATTAAATTTTAAGTAATAGCTGAAATTATTGCACATTTCTCAGAACGTAAGCAGTGAAGTGCAAAACAGAGTACTGTAGTATGCAAAACTGTAGTAATCTGTTAAACATTAAAAAATTTGCCATGGTCTATAATGTTTTCAATTTTTCTTAATCAATAATAACCACTAGAGAATAGAAATAGATATTTCTTTTTTCATTCATATATTTGCAAGAAAATATCATAATTCAGTACTACTTTGCATATACAGAGATTATTTTGAACAAATCTTGAAAAAAGATTCAATGTTAAGCATTAATTCTAATATTTTCTAAAACTTTTGATTCTGCCAATGAAAAGGGTCTACCTGTTAACTTAGGTATTTCTACTACTGATGTAGCTGCCATTTTTAATATTATTTTCTAATTATATTTGTGCTGCTTGATTCTTGCTCCAATTTTTTGTTGTTTTTCTTATTTTGCTGCTTGTAAATGATTTAACTAGAAGTTAAATTTTGTTTATTATAGTGTGAGAATTCGGCGATATCTCACATTGAAACTCTCAATTTACAAGGCAGAAGCCAGCATAGGGAAACTAATGTATTTTCACCTAGCCTCCAGATTTCTTCAGAGTCCTAGAAAATGTCGCTAAAGATGAAACAAATATATCAATTTCAATCCATCTTTACAAGTGACATTGGTGTGAAAGGCACTCCTTTATTTAGCGAGAGAAATATTCCTTTGATATTTACGAGGTCACTTTCCGGTGAGAAACAAGATAGTGAAACTACATATTGACCTGACGTCAGGTTCCTGACTATAGCCTATAGAGAAAGGGCTTGTATATGAGCTCATGGATCACGGATGGTTGGTGGCTTTTGTCCTAAACGGAAAAACGAAACTGATAAAAGGGAGATGCAGGAGCATTCTCGAAACTTTTTTTTTAGTTCCTTTTTTGGAAGCTAAGGCTCCAAGTAGACTTTAGCCGTGTAGAGGAGAAATCTCTCATGGGTTGGCTTCAGGACATTTTCCGAAGCACAGTAAAGAGGTGGCCAGGCGTGGCGGTAAAGTTTCTCCACCCCGGAGAAGACATCAGGGGTCCCTAGACCTTGCTTGGACATTCACAAAAAGGGCAACATTCCTGTCGCGCATCACTGACTCTCATTTGCAAGAATTGTGAAATTTAAATAAATAGAGACATTCTCACTGAAAGCAATCTGCCATTTGAGGGCTGGACTTGATTCTATAAATACTTTATTGACAGCTGAAATAGAACCCATTTATGAAGAATGTTGTACATACGACTTACTTAATCTAGAAAACATTATTTAATTGTTTGTAATGCAATAAAATATTTCTTCGACTTTAAATAAGACTCGGCCATTGAAGTTGCCCGCTACCACACCACCTTACGACATCGACTTCCGTTACAAGTTGGTGGCAGCTAGAAGATTTATAGCAAGAATAAATTGTTATTAGAGGAAAGCCCAGGAGGAAACAGACGGTGAACACCCGGAGTTTCTGACAACTCGAGAGGCAGCTGAAAGAATCGAAACGACAGTTCCGAGGAAGACAGACGGACAGCCCTTCCAGTGCAAAAGACAATTCATCCAGAACAACAGCAATGAGACAGTTCATCTAGATCAACTAGACAGTGCAACGTGGACCTTGGACGACAAACAGTGGGACGCAACATGCCGATACGAGCCCTTGAGCTACAGTGGACGACACCCGCGGAGTGCCATAACGGACCGTTCCCCAGACAAGATACTTCAAGCAACAACTGCAACAGGTAAGCTCATTTCATTTTGAGTGGCTCTTAAACTATTATTTAGCATACTGATAGGATATTAAAATGTTGTTTAGATAAAAATAAGAGAAACTTTTTGAGGTAAATGAAAATATTAAGATTATGATAAATCGATAAGGTGTAGTTAATAGAAATCTAACGATTAAAGCAAATTTATATGTTATCTTTATCATTATTTTAAATGTTTGGAAAGCAGAAAGTATTAGCTAGGCTAAATTCATAACTACTCAAAAAAAAAAAAAAAGCCCAGTAATTTTTTTTTTCTTATATAATTTGTGTAAGAAATATATTTTGATGAGTAATTTTATAAAGAGAAATTTTCATGCATGTTGGATTGCTAAATGACAAACAGAGTAAATTAACTTTTATCCTAAATAGTATAGATACATTTTGATAAAGGTTGCAGAGAGTGTTCAGTCCTTGAGAAATACTGGGAAGGTGGTTTGCCTATAGTATTTGAAAAATTACTTATTGTTTTCATATTGTGTGTATAGGGACTCTAAAGCTTTAAAATTTTGAATTTTATTTTTTGCTTTACGATTGGCACAATAGTATAGAAAATCTGAAAATCTTTTGCAAAATCATAAAATTATTTTTACATATTGGTTATGCATTTGAAATGTTTATTTATATTGTGTGCTTAGGGGTAAAATATTTCTTGCGAGGTGTAAGGTTCATATACTTTTAAATTGATAAACAAAACGAATAGTTTCCGTTTGTATTATTTCAACATACTGTAGTCATGTCGAAGTTAAATTCACTGAAGTACTGCAGGAAAGTGGATTTACAGAATCTCGCGGAAGTTTTAGGGGTGGAAATAGATGAACAAGACAATATGGCAATGATAATCGAAAAAATTGAAGCAGCAGAAAAATACGATGAGGAACTGATGTTAGTACAGGCAGGGTACATCGTAAAAGATAGGGAAGAACGGATCACGGCAGAAAAAGAGAAAGAGAGGAAAAAAAAGAGAGAGAGAAGGAAGAGAGAGAGAAAGATAAGGAAAGGGCGTTTACTTTAGAACAGCTGAAATTAACGCAGAGTTCAGAAAGGCGAAATTCTACGGCTAGCAACGGTTCCGAAAGATCCGTTAAATTACCCCTTAAAACTATTATGCATCGTTTTGATACTGAGCAGTCCGATATAACATTATTCCTGAATTTGTTCGAACGGCAGGCAAATAGGTCCGGAATAGAGCGAGACAAATACGTTGCACACCTGTTAGCATTATTGCCGGTAGAAATTGCGGAATTGATCTTACGCGAACCAACTCAAAAAATTGACAATTTTGAACATGTAAAATCGCTTTTATTAGCCCAGTACAGACTGAGTGCAGAAGCGTACCGTCAAAAATTGAATAAATATGTACGTAATCCAGGAAATCCATGGAGAGATCTCATATTCAAATTGAATAGTTTTCTTGAGGGATGGATAAACGGTTTGGGGATTACGCAATTTTCTGAATTAAAAGACTTGTTGATCACTGATCAGATCAAATGACGCGTATCGGTCCATTTGAAAGAGCATTTCATTGATTCGTGGGCGAATTATAAAGACCCCTTGGTGCTCGCTACAGCACTAGACGAATATGAGGCAATAAAAGGAGAGTAAAAAAAATTGTGGAATACGAAACCAAAATTTGAAGGAAATTCATGGGATAAGAGAATGGAAGAAACGGAAAATGAGACCAAAACGAGAGGTTTGCATTCGGAAACCAAAACTAATTGGAGAGAGAAAAACGCTGAAAAAGAAAGAGAAAAGATCTTTGAATGTAAAAATTGGAATAAGTGTTTTATTTGCTCCAAAATTGGGCATTTAAAAGCCAATTGTCCAGAAAACAAAAGGAATTTAGAACCTATTACTAGCGTTCACCACATTAGCGTAGGTACGAATTTTGAAGAAAGTTTCAAACCTTATCTTAGCCGTGCTCTAATTAACGGAAAGGAATGCATGACTTTAAGAGATTCAGGAACCCGATTTGATGTGATGCCCAGGCAATTAATTAACTCCAATCAGTTAGACGGTGGTGCCATACGAGTTAGGCAGCCGTTGACGAATAATACGCGTCATTTACCGCCCGCCCACATTGTCTTAGACATTGAAGGAGTGGAGAAGATAAAAACGAGGGCCATAGTAGCAGAGGGTAAATCAGACTTGTCATATTACATATTGGGAAACGAAACTCAAAAATTAATTGATAAAATTAAGAAGCGAAAGGCAGAGACTTTAGACGCCGGGAGAACCATAAGTGAGGCCAATCCGAAACTGAAAGAACAGGAGTTCGATCTAACGAAAGGGAAGGGGGCGAAAAAGGGAGGTCCCCAGTCAAAAATGACGGACGCGGATATGGGAGAAAAACCTGTAGATGAAACCCAGTCAAGGGGATTGAATAGGGATTTGGGGGAAGACGAAGAGGATCTTTTGTTACCCGATCTAGTGCAGGACTTGAGCATAGGATTAAGCCAGGTGGGGAAGAAGGAATTTAAGAGAGAACAAGAAACAGATGACTCGTTAAGCGAAGTTAGAACAAGGTCAAAAATAAAGAAGACGCATTGTAATTGTGGGGATTTCGAGAAGTCAAGTGACTCCCATATAGGAATAGCTTTAACGGCCGATCAAAGAGATAAGCTTGTAAGAATTGGGCAGACCAGGAACAACAGGAAATCTAGGCACGATAAAGATGCTTTAAAAAGAAATTCAGTGTCAGGAGACGCAGGATTAGGCTCCACCAGATATGAGTTGTATGAAAGGGGTACGAGAAGAATGCATCGGGGGAGAATCGATTATAAAAGTTCCGCGACTAATCATTTCACGAACATCTCGAGTAGATGCAAAAAGTCTCAAGTTTATAGAGTAAACATACTGAAACCTAATGAAAAAGGCGTGGAGAATAGAAACGCTTTGACACGTAAAGTTTCGCGGCCCAAACACTATGCTAAATTCAGAGATAAACTTTCAAGTGACATGTTTTAGCAATTAAGGATTTAGTGGAGGATTGTGTGAGTCAAACTCAACTTAAATATATGCATATATTAATATTCATTTTATTATGTGTAAATGTAATCGTGTAAAATATAAATGGGTTTTGTCTGTTAAAGAGAAATTTTGTAACCAAATGTATCCAGCATTAACAAGCTAAGTATAAAGTGCAGGAAAAGGTTTTTTTTTAGGAATTGATATAAATTAAATATGGGCCACTTAAAATGTATGAGCTAACCATTTCCCTTACAGAATATTGCGTCTTGCAGCCGAAATATGATTTGAGGGAGGGGTGGTGTTGTGAGAATTCGACGATATCTCACATTGAAACTCTCAATTTACAAGGCAGAAGCCAGCATAGGGAAACTAATGTATTTTCACCTAGCCTCCAGATTTCTTCAGAGTCCTAGAAAATGTCGCTAAAGATGAAACAAATATATCAATTTCAATCCATCTTTACAAGTGACATTGGTGTGAAAGGTACTCCTTTATTTAGCGAGAGAAATATTCCTTTGATATTTACGAGGATCTCTTTCCCGTGAGAAACTAGATAGTGAATCTACATATTAACCTGACGTCAGGTTCCTGACTGCAGCCAATAGAGAAAGGGCTTGTATATGAGCTCATGGATCACGGATGGTGAGTGGCTAATGGGAGTGGCTTTTGTCCTAGACGGAAAAACGAAACTGATAAAAGGGAGATGCAGGAGCATTCTTGAAAGTTTTTTTTGAGTTCCTTTTTTGGAAGCTAAGGCTCCAAGTAGACTTTAGCCGTGTAGAGGAGAAATCTCTCACGGGTTGGCTTCGGGACATTTTCCGAAGCACAGTAAAGAGGTAGCCAGGCATGGCAGTAAAGTTTCTCCACCCCGGAGAAGACATCAGAGGTCCCTAGACCTTGCTCGGACATTCACAAAAAGGGCGACATTCCTGTTGCGTATCACCGACTCTCATCTTCAAGAATTGTTAAATTTAAATAAATAGAGACATTCTCACTGAAAGCAATCTGCCGTTTGAGGGCTGGACTTGATTCTATAAATACTTTATTGACAGCTGAAATAGAACCCATTTATGAAGAATGTTGTACATATGACTTATTTAATCTAGAAAACATTATTTAATTGTTTGTAATGCAATAAAATATTTCTTCGACTTTAAATAAGACTCGGCCGTTGAAGTTGCCCGCTACCACACCACCTTAAGACATCAGCTTCCGTTACAATAGTAATTTGAGGCCCATTTTACACCACCTAATGAATGCTTTGATCGAGGCAAAATTTGGGGGCTATTTATGGCCCTTCAGAAACACCCATTTAATATAAAAAGCCTCTTCACAGAATTCTTCTTAGTAAAACAGACACCTCCATATAATTCTACTCCAGAAAAATACACTTTTCATTAATTATTTTTATTTTGTTCAGTTTTAAAATGTGCTATTTGCAAGCAAAACAAGTTCAGTAGAAAAGAAAAGTTTAGCAGGAGGACTTCTGGACTTCAACTTTCGTTACAAAATATTAATTTTCGAAAAAAAAAAATACATAGTAAATTTTAAAATATACCTTTTATTTTTCACAAAATGGGCCTCAAGAAAAAAATCTATCATCAACCCTTGCTGAATGAACTCTGCAGAATACTTTTAATAATCAGGATATTGAGTAACACAAAGTTAAGTACTCCTTTATGTACTTTGAACTACATTTAGACTATTAATAATATTAAACGTGTTTCCAGTAGGCTTTCTTATTCTTATGTCAACTGAGATGTTCTCACATAGTCCTAGAATATATAAACATGCTTTCCAAAATCATTTTACACATTTGCTATACCTTACACAAGTTTAATATCAAATATAGTACAAAGTAGCCTTGGATTACGATATTTAATGCAGCATGAAGTAGACTCCCTCAAATCCACACAGCTTGAGACCAGAGGTTGTGCAAATTATAGAATTTTGCAGAATTCAGATTGCTGTTTTGTTTATATTTTTAAACAGAATTTGAATATAACAATGCACTGAGGATTCCAATGAATTCCAACAAGTAAAATATTAAAGTAATGTAAAATAATAAAAATTAAGCAAATTTTAAAAATGACTGAAATATTAAAATTAAAGATCAAGTAAATAATTGTAATAAAAAATGTGTATAATAATAATAAAATTTAAATTTGCAATTATTCAGACAAACAAGTTAAAATTACAATAAAAATGCAGACATTTTGGGCTAAGTTTTAGCCCCTCATCAGTGACAATAACATACAGTTGGCCAGACAACTGTTAGAATTTTGATCCATAGAGCTAAATGTTACTGTAATACTGATCCTGCCCTCCAATTGGAGAAAAAGGGGATAGTTACAGACTTAAGTCAAAATGGCTATCCTTTAAGATGGTTAAAAAAAAAAAAAAGAATTCTTCTGCGCATTCCGCATCATCCACTGTAATTCGTAGTGGCCCCATTAATTACGTATCTTTGCCATATTACAAATATCTTTCTGGAAAAATTTCTAGTCTTCTGAAGTCTTATAACATCAGTATAGCTTTCAAGCTAGAGAATGTTGGAAAATTTGCTTTGTAAGTCTAAACCTAGAACCACCTTCTTACTTACAATTGCCACAGTTTATAGTATCCCTTGTAAAGTCTGTGATTCGGTATATATTGGTGAAACTGGTTGTACTTCTGCCATTCGCCTTGCTGAGCATAATGTGCCTATAAATCTGGAAGTCTACAATCTAAACTTGTACAGCATTCTTTGGATACCGACCATAACCCAGATTTCGCAGGTATCATAGTTATCAGATACAGCTGTAATAGCATTAAAAGTAGAGTTTTTCTTGAGGTTTGGTTCACTTGTAAGCAAAGCAGATTTCACTCTTTAATGAATCCTGTGCAGTTCACCTGAATATAGTCTTGCTTTGATATAGGTTATATATAGTTCTTTTGATTTTAACTGTTAGTAATTACTGACTGTAAACATGATATGTGAACATGCCTGGTCAACTGTAAGTTATTGCACTGATGAGGGCCTAAAATTTAGACTGAAACATCTACATTTCTAACAGTATATTTCTTCTGTTTGTCTGATTAAATTGTAATATTTTAACTTTAAATTTTATATATCAGACGTTGAAAATTGTTTAGTTATTTTAATGTATAATAATAATTGGATAATTTTTTCTCGAATTATTCAATGAAACGCACTTCATACAGGTAAACTAATAATTTACATCATAATCATAAAATAACAAAGTTTAATTTCAAGTTTAGCCAGATTTAAGAGCAAAATGAGCTTAATTCAAAAATGTATCTGGTAAAAGATTGTGATCTAGATCAGCACCAGTATGATTTTTTTTTCAGAAATAAATTTGTATTTTGTCAATGAGAAACCTTCAATTCAAACAGATTAACCAGAATTACATATTAAAATGTGTGTAGAATGATATAAAAATAATTAAATATTGAAAAAATGACAAACAAACATAGAAAAACTAAGCAATTCAGTTATACACATGCAAATATTGTGTAGAATGTGTGATATGCAAGTTTTTGCTCTAGATATCGTCATTTACATCGGAATCATTCATAAGTTAAAAATTTAATTTGCAGTTAGTGTTAGACAGCAATAGCCAAAATATTTCATCGATTTAAAAAAAAAAAAAAAAAAGTCAAAAAACTTATCACTGCTGACAGCAGCAGTACCTTGAAAATTTCACTGTTTACATCTGCAAAATTGGTCAGATTTTAGGCAAATGTGGATTTTAGAGATGCAGATATAAGGGAGTCTACTATATTTATATATATGTATACATAATCTACCAAATATAAGTAAAAACCTGTAGTTACCATTTCTTTTCTGACTATTTATTTCCTTACTACTTGCTTCAGCAAAAATACGAATGTAAACTTTTTTAACAGAGGTAGTATATATGCCTCCTACATTTTCTCCTGCTATTAAAGATCGTATTCTAAAATACCCAGTGGATTCTTCCTCATCCATCCATTCGCCAGTAAAATTGCCACTTTCTGTATTGTTTCTGTTTAAAACACCAAATTCCATTCTCATGTCACGAGGTCTGTCATTATATTTCTTACTTGTGACAATTAGGCCTACATAACCTTTTAAAGGTTCAAAATACCAGGAAGGATTTTGGGGGAAATTTCTGTTAATCTCAGGAGCAAAACAAAACAGTGGACTATATATACGAGAGCCTTCTCTCAGTGGAAGTGAAGAAAAGTCTGGGACCCGCCAGACTATAATGTTATTAGAAAAATAATATATTTCACCAACTTCATCCAGTGACATTTTCAGCTTTTTTTTTTTCTTGGTAACAGACAACTTCTTTTTGGTTCTTTATCCTGAATTCACACCTGAAAAAAAGTAAAATATGAACTTGTATAATTTATGTATATATTACTTAGATAATAATTATATCAATAACAATACATATACATTTTTAACAAACATAATTACACCTGTTTAGAAACTTCTAGACACTCGTGTTATTTTATGCATGTGCCAAAAATCTATAGTATACATGAAGATAAAGCTGCTATCAGGTTCACCAACTTTTTGAGCCAACTCTTGATTTCCTCCAACTTTTTGCGAAATGTTGTCTCAACACCCAGTGTGATAGCAAACAGCAGCAACATCCCCAACTTTTAATCCACAGCTCTAAAAGTCTGCCCTTTTCCCCCAACTTTCAACATTTCAGCCAATCGGAGATAAGCGATTGATACGAATAGGCGATAAATATTAATAGATGCTACTAGTAGTACTGGTTTTCCTCCAACTTTAGCAATGACAATTGTAACCTTTTTCTCCTTTTGAACGGGAAAAAGTTGGGGTTTAAATCGGCTGAAAAGTTGGTTGCTCGAAAAGTTGGTGAATTTGAAAGCAGCTTAAGGTGTATAATGTACAAAATTTTGTATACATTTTTGGTACTTCCTTTTTACAGGGACATTGGCATTACTGAGTCTTAAGAAAATGAGATTTCTTCTCAAATAATACAGGGTTATTCATAATTCCCTCCAGGGTTCCGAAGCACTGTAGCAAAAAAACTAAGACGAATACAGCCAAAAAAATATTTGAAAGAATACAGAAACAAATCAAGTTTTACTTACGTAACTTACAGGTGTTCTATGTGTGAACCCTTGGTCACACAGCATACATCAATGCGACAGTCCAGTTCCTGCCACACTCTACTGAACATGGTACCATCAACGTTCTTTGAACTTATTGTACCACACATGAATTACTTTGTCAGTTGGTTCCTGTGTTCGATATTTCGCACGAAATGACCGCTGAACCAACATCACCAATTCTAAGACACAAAACGCTTTGTGTTCGCCTGTAAATGCCATTTTTATTTACTAACTGCCTACAGGCAACTGCTGACAAGACTATTTGTTTCTGTATTCTTTCAAATGTTCTTTTTTGCTGTACTAGGGGGTTCTGCCCCCTATGAGTTATGGTAGCCAACCCCCGCTATGATACCGCAAACTCTAAAAGCACGCTAGTTTGATCCGCTTTTTAAAAAATTCAGAAGAATGAATTACAATTTAAAAAAAAACAATGGCTATCTCCCCGTTAACGGGTTTTTTTCATCTTTGATTAAATCAGATCAGTGAAACATGTGAAAATAAACGATTACTTTAAAATGATTTAACTAAACAGAGTCTTTGTCTCCCAGTATTTTTTAACAACGCCATGTAAGAAAGTTTTTTAAATAAGACATTTTAAATGTATCGTTTTAAGTCTGACGTAATTTTCACAAAAGTTTTCTTTCTCTTTTTAATATTCATGTGAAAATACTTTTGTTGTTAGAAAGGATATATTATTTGCGTTATCTTAGAATTCTCAACACAAGAGCAATGCGACTCTTGTAGGCACTTCAATAACATCTGTATTGGTTCAAAATATCTCAATTAGTTGATTTTCTGTAAGCAAATAAACCCTATTTGTTTACAATGGAAGTCTATGAGAATTTGGTGAAATATGAGAGATATAGCCAAGTTGGCATCACTTTTGGCGACTAACTTTGGTTGCCAAATTTGGCGATATATTGCTAAATTGATGACAAGGTGGCATTTGGCAACAGAACAGGGTCCCCCTATAGTAACCCCCCTTATGGGTATGCAGATCTATTAAATGGTGTTCAATAACCAATGAGATGTGTCTAATATAGTTTTTATGACGTAATTATCAATATAATGGAACTTCCCTTTAACGAAGTCCCTATTTAACGAAATTTTCTGCTGAACCTTGACTTTGAACACCATTAGCATGCAAATAGATCTCCACATTACGAAAAATATATTCTATATAACGAAGTTTATTCCACTTTCGTACGTGTACTGGGTCATTTTCAAAATAAGTACAATTTGGTGTTTTACTGTTCTAAAATTTATAATATTAGAAATAGGTAAAAATTTCAAACCCAAAATTGTTCTTCATTTCTTCTTTTAATAATCCAAGTGTTAAGCCAAGTAATTTATGTAAAAATAAATTAAATTAGCTAAAAAATAAAAATAAATGATTAACTTTTCAATGGGAATCATGCTTGTCTCAAATCCAAACTTTGATTTTTAACGTGTTGTATTTTCTAATCAATAATCGCTATTTTCATTAATTTGGGCAATTTTATTTTGAAAACAATATAAATTTTGAGTACTTATAGCCAGACTTGTATAAAAACAAAAACTTTCCGCACACATAAATATTAGGTCAAAAATTTTCCGCAAATTAATTTAATGTTTAATAAAATTACGTGTTATATTATTTTGACGATATGAACTAAAAATCATAGTTTAAAATAATTGTTATTTAAATTAAAAAATAATATTAATTAAAGAATAATTATTTTAATTTAAAAATAATAAAGCAAAAATCAATGATAGGAAGGGGAATTCTTTTCAATTATTTTGTCAATGCATTTAGAAACAACCCAATCATTAAGATTGTGATCTCTTCCCACAAACTGCCAGTCACTCATAGCACTACGAAATTATTTGATTTAACAGCCGTTGCCAGGCTAAATTGTCACTGCAAGCGTCGGCGGAAAATCGATCGGCGACAAGTTTTAGTCTGCAGAAAATGGAAATAAAAGGGTCTGTGATGTCAGAACAATGTTTTGAGTGTTTAAACTTTGAATTGTGGACAAACAATATATAAATTGTATATAAAATTGGGGAATATTTTAAATTTTTGGTTTTAAAAAAAGTTACAAAAACAAAACATATGTTTTTCTTTTCGTAACTTTTTTTCTGCAAAGACCCGAATTTTTCGGAAAATTTTCCGCACACGGCGTTCGTGCGTGCGTCTATATTATACAACTCTGCTTATAGCAATATGTGTGAAAACTGATTTTAATATGGAATAATTTTATGAAATAAGACTGTCTTACGAGTTTTGTGTTACTGGTCTAACAACTAATATTTTTCAGTTTTAAATACTGCTCTGATGATAAAAATTGAAGGAATTTGCTTTTTTATGTTAGCAACACTGTTTGCAAACAAAATGGTGGAAAAACTAGCTTCCTCCATGTGGTCTACTGCTTAAAAAGGGAAAAAAATATTCCTAAATCAGCTAAGTTCTTTTATTATGTGTCACTGGTGAGGTCTAACAAATATTCTATTAAACAGATAACAGTTAAATCAATTTAATAAAAAGATTATAATAATATAGTAAAAAAAGTTTTGTTTAACACCCTAAATCATAATATTACTCTTATTAAAAGAGGAATAAAAATGTATTTCTTAAGAAATGTCACTGGTCTAACAGTCACTGGCCTAACAATATTATTTGTTAAACTAGTGACAAATCCTGTTATGCCAGTGACACAATGTTAAGCAATAAAATAATTTCATGTAAAAAATGTATCTTAAAAGTTATAATATTAATATTATGACTTTCACAACTTTAATAAAGAATGTCTGTGAGTTAAAACAAAAATATCAACAGTCTAATGCAAGATGTCACTGGCCTAACGCATGTCATTGGTCTAACTAATACTTACTTTTAAGCAATTAATGTATATGTTAATGAGTCAGTTAAGCTCAGCCACTGCATTATTTGAGTTAGTTATTTTTTATTAATCATAGTAAAATAATTTGTGGAAAAAGTTACACTTTAAAATAAAAAATAAAAAAATTGCTGAAAATGTACCTTTTTACTTTCTTCTATCCTTACAAGAAGAAAGTATTGGTTTCGTGAAAATTTTCGAATTCCAGTTTTCGACGGATTTACACGTTTTAGGGGTCAGAGATTCCGAAAAACATGTTTTTACAAAATGTCTGTCTGTGAGTCTGTCCGTCTGTCTGTATGTGACACAAATTTTGTGGGCGCTCTATCTCAAGAACTAATGCACGGAATTTAATAAAAAATGATATTCAGTTAGACCCTGATATAAATTGGTGCTGATTAGTTTTTGGTGTAAATCGCTCAACAGGTGGCGCTGCTATGCAGCATTTTTCACGCTTTCTGCAATAGCTCAATCTCCAGAACTAATGCACGGATTTTCATCAAACATCAGATTCTGTTAGTCCTTGACATGAATTGATGTTTTATGCATTTTGGTGTAAATCGCTCAATAGGTGGCGCTGCCGTGCAGCATTTTCCACGATTTCTCAAATAGCTCAATCTCCAGAACTAATGTACGGATTTTCATCAAACTTCAGATTCAGTTAGTCCTTGACATGAATTGAAGTTTTATGCAAATTGGTGTAAATCGCTCAATAGGTGGCGCTGCTGTGCAGCATTTTTCACGATTTCTGCAATAGTTCAATCTCCAGAACTAATGCACGGATTTTAATCAAACTTCAGATTCAGTTAGTCCTTGACATGAATTGATGTTTTGTACCTTTTCGTGTAAATCGCTCAACAGGTGGCGCTGCTATGATGTATTTTTACTTTCTTCTATCTTTACAAGAAGAAAGTATTGGTTTCATGAAAATTTTCGATTTCCAGTTTTTGACGGATTTACACGTTTTATGGGTCAGAGGTTCCAAAAAACATGTTTTCACAAAATGTCTGTCTGTCTGTCTGTATGTGACACAAATTTTGTGGGCGCTCTATCTCAAGAACTAATGCACGGAATTTAATAAAAATTTATATTCAGGTAGTCCCTAATATAGATTGTTGCTGATTAGTTTTTGGTGTAAATCGCCCTGCAGGTGGCGCTGCTATGTAGAATTTTGAAGAATTTTTGCAAAAGCTCCATCTCAAGAACTAATGCACGGATTTTTATAAAACTTCAGATTCCGTTAGTCCTTGACATGAATGGATGATGTTTACGTTTTGGTGTAAATCGCCCAGCAGGTGGCGCTGCTATGCTGCATTTTCCAGGATTTACACTATTTTCGCAGTTGCTCTATCTCAAGAACTAATGCACACATTTTCATCAAACTTCGGATTTAGTTAGTCCTTCATATGAAATGATCCTGACTATGTGTTGGTGTAAATCGCCCAATAGGTGGCGCTGCTGTGCTGCATTTTGAACTATTTTCTCAATAGCTCTATCTCAAGAACTAATGCACGAATTTTCATGAAACTTCAGATTTAAGTATAACTTGATTAATATTGCTGCTGATTATGTGTTGTTGCAAATCGCTCAACAGGTGGCGCTTCTATGCTGCATTTGTCATGATTTGCGCGATACCTCTATCTCAAGAACTAATGCACGAATTTTCCTCAAACTTCATATTCAGTTAGACGTTGACATAAGTTGGTGATAATTAAGTTCTGGTGTAAATAACCCAATAAGTGGCACTGCTATGCTGCATTTTGCTGGATTTACATGATTTCAGTGACGGTCATACCTCGAGAACTAATGCACGGAATTTCATATTTTTAGAATTCTCATGATGAACACAGATTGCCATTTAATTTGGCACTGAGATAGTGAATTTTGAAGTATTGACATGTATGAGATAGAAGAAAGTTTTGTGATGGCCACAACATACTAGTTTTGAAAATGACCCTACTACATTCAAATGAAGAAGTTGCTGTTGCGATAGATGTATGAATTTATTGCAGCAGATTATATGAAAATGAATTTTCTTATTTTTTAATCATTTCTATTCAAAAGAAGAAATGCTAAAAGCCTTCGATGCAATAAGAAGGGATTCAAGTTTCATGAGAATGTTACAGATGAATTGCTGTTTTTATGAACAATGTATTTTTTACAAGAAATTTGTACAAAGTAATATTACAGACTTTTTTAAAGTTAAGGAATTGAAATACTGAGAAAAAAGAGAAAAGTTACGCTACGCTTCAGTTTTCGCTTATCTCTCTTATGGGTTTTTTTAGACATTATTCTAATTAAATTTTTCTAATATGTCTACATTGCTTAAAAAAAATTACTGCCCGATATGAAATACTTTTTTCCAATATTTCCATTTTATGAGTATTTTTCATTTTATGCATGTGTATTTTATTATACCAATTTCATGAATTTGGATTGATTTCTGTTTAACGAATTTTCTTCATAACAAAGTGTTTAAATGTAATGACGAGACTTCGTTAAACGTAAGTTTCACTGTATTTTCCTGCTTTTAATACGTAATCATTTATTTCTCATTTGAGAGTTTTTTTCTGTTTATAATAATCACATGTAAATAAATTTTTAATTTGATTGAAATATTATTCTTTGCACTGTTTTTAAATTTGGCAACAATTTAAAATAATACCCTTTTCTAAAAGTTGTAAAAAATGCCTCTCGAAATGGTGAAAATTTGAATTTGAAATCGAAATAAAACCTCAAAAAATGTGTCAAATTAAAAAAATAAATGCAGTCTGGACACCGGGAACTTCTAATGTATAAAATAATCTAAAAATGATTAAATTTCTATGTATAGTTTTTGCTCCTATAAAACTTTTTTCATGGAACGATTTTGACCAACTTTAGCATTAAATATCTCTTAAAATAATTGAATTTGAAAACTGTCTGCATGCGTGTTTATCAAACATTTCTCTATAATACCATAGATTTTCATATTTTTGCATGAAATTTTTTTTTAATATTAACGAAGAAAGACCCCCAGTCACAAAAAATTCAAAACGGGCAGCAGCGGTTAGTTACTTTTTTTTTTTAGAATAGAGAGATAGAGATTCATCTTAGTTTTTTTACTACAGCGCTTCAAAACCCCCAGAGAGAATTATGAATAACCCTATATAAAGTCACAAAAATGAAATGGCGACCAACAAAAATAATTTCTAATTTTTAGCATTTTTATGTAACTGTGAGTTATATATATTTTGTATTACAGAGCAAAACCTGGAAATTTCATTAGTGATCAAGTAGTAGCACTTTTATAAGTAGCCACTTTTTTATAATTAGAGGCCACCTTTACTTAAAAGTGCTAAAACAGTAAACTTTTGTTAAATTTTCCATTAGTAGTAATATAAAATTAAATAGCCCAAATAAATAATGTTATGATTAATATATTGCAACCACCAAAAATGGAATCCTTGGTGAAATGGGAAAAAATGTTACTCCTTCCTTGTAAGAAAGTGGCCATAATTCTGGCTACTGAGACTGACAGACAACTTTTTAATAGCCACATTTTTCATTTAGTGGCCCTGTGGCTGGTGACAAAACTGTTTTTCACTGTTTGTGCTTTTGAAAACAGGGAGAGGGGTTCCTATAACTGAGATTTTATGGTAATCAGAGTATATTTTATGATTAACCTTTAAGTGATGTGACTAAAATTTGTCACATGTCTGGTGTGATGCAGTCTCACAGAGTGCTTGCATGAAATGAATAAAAAAAATAACTTAAATGGTTGAATTTACTTAGATTTTGTCCTAGCAAAATTTCTGTACTTCTCTTAAGAGCAAGTAAATTACATTGCAAGATAAAAGTACAGTGAAATACATTTAACACGAAACTGAGGGGGCCGAAAAATTTTTTCGTGTTAAAAGAATTTTGCGTTAAAACATTCTTAAAAAAAAAGAACAAAACTCACAAATATTTTTGACGTCATCAAATTTTATTTCGATTTCCTGATAAACTACTAGTAAGTTGCAACCAATAGGATAAAAAGCAAGTAAAGAAAATATTGTTTTTTTTTTTTTTGGGGGGGGGGGGGGGGGGAGGGGGGAATCAGATATCTGTTTTCGAAGTGTCTTTTTCAACATTCTGAGATCTAGCTTGTTTGAACCAAATAAGTTAAGCTGTCTCTAAATCTTCGTGCTTAGCAGTTCTCATACTTTTTCGCTCAGGCTTAAACATACTGCGCTCAAACATTAACGTATTAGGATCCCTGTTTTTTATTATTGTTGATAATGTAGAATTGGCAATGCAAAACTCTTTGCAGATTTCTGTTTTTGTCCTTTTTCATCAGCAATATTAAGTAGCTTCATCTTCATTTGAAGCACTAAATAGCAGTTTGATTTCGCACCGATTTCTCAGCCATTGTGCTCATAAAACATAAGCTAATTTACAAAAAACATGAAATTCTCTGATTTTCACCAAAAATTCAGTGGTTTTAACACAAAATTCACCAATTTCAACTTAAACTAACTATCTCGAAAGCGAATTTTTTTTGTGTTAAACGATTTTTGTTTCGTGTTAAAAGAACAAAAATGTATTAAATTGCATCGTATATTGTTTTTACCATGATATCATTTCGCGTTAACCGATTTTTCATGTTAAACGTATTTCACTGTATTTTATTCATAATATTTTGCATCCATACTGAAAAAATTACTTAAAAAAATTTAAAAATGCTAGTTTGTTAATTTTGCTAATTAAATAAAAACAATTAATAGTGTAGAAACTTTTTTACAAGTTATCGTTGCAACAAAATATGAAAATTGAAATGCAGCATTTTTATTACAAAAATAATATTTACTATCCTATGAATATGCAAGATTACAAGAGTCAAGTACATCATTACTGCAGTCAATACATACAGGATGTCCCAAAAAGGAGGACCTATTTTTAAAAATGAATAATTAACAAACAAATAGACTTATTAAAAAAATTCTTGCAGGAAATGGATGTGTGAAATCCGGAATTTTGTTTAGAACACCTTATTATAATAGTTCAAAATCTGACCGACAGATTACATTACAGCACATTTTGGTGGCTATATGAACAAACGGAGCATGTGTGAAGTCCAGACAGAAGTAGACATGGCCAGTGAAAGTTCAGTAGTAACCATTTCAAGGGAAATGGGAAACAATAGTTGTCGTTGCTTAAATTCTTCAAAATGGTGTATTTGTTGGAAGAGAGAATTTTCATTGTGTTAGAACATCACCGATTAGGTGAAAGTTTCACATCAACAAGAACAGAGTCAGATAATATAGACGAACACGCGAGCGACGTTCGCAGAAAATTTTCAAAGTTTGCAGACAGTTTTGATGGGGTTTTTTAAGAAATTTCTTTATATATAAAAAAAAAAAAGAAATTATCAAGACCGTAGGCGGAGAATCGGTGCAATGCACATCGCAGACTTTTTGGGAAGGTCTGCAGACTATTTTTCAACTGGAGGAAAAAAAAAAATGTTTCAAAATTTTTAAGAAAGAGTCACAATATTAATGGTTTGTCTCAAAAACAGTAGATAAACTGACGAGTAAGAGTTCATCTCTTCCATTCATGGACAACTTTTTTAATTAAACATTCATTTATTCGTATTTCAGTTATTTTATAGATCAATAAAATAACAGTTTTGTTGAGCAAACATAAATTGTTATCTTTATATATGTGTTACATCATACTTTCCAATTAGTTTAACAATATTAAATCTATCAACCATTATTTATTTAATTAATAAAAATTTAATCAATTCAAAAACTTTATTTATCTTTCCAAATAACAATTTAAAATATCTATATTACGTTAATATTTCTAACTACTAAAGTTTGATTCTAATATCTATTAAATAATTTATTTATCAGTGATTTCTAGATTGTTTACAAAAAGTTCTAAGTCTTTAATATTAACCTTTTAAAAATTCTTAAATATTCATTAAATTCATTGCAAAATATATTTATTCGATTTAGATAATTATTTACTTTCAGCAGACAAAATTTCATCTATTTTGATGCAATAGATCACGAGTTATCCGAATTTTAAGTTTTATTTACTCTCGCTTCTTTTAAATACGCGCGCCGTCCATTTTAAGATGCACCAGATTCGCCATGATTTCGTTTCTTCACCGATGCGAAACTACATCGCGACGTCTCAAAAGATGCCATTTTTGCTCGGGGGGAGTTGCAATCTCATGACGGGTTCAGTGACCAGACGCTGTTGAATTGTTTTTGGGGAACACTGATTGGTTCCCTTAATTTTGAGCGTCCTTTTCGAAATATTCTACGGGGTTTTTCTGTCTCTCTTCGAATCTGGACGTTGATGTGCAAACATGCGCGCATCATCGCTCCAGAAAATATCAACATTTTTATACGATCGGTTCTTCGGCTAAACGGGTCGAAGGCCGATTGCTTTTAAATAAATTAACTTAATAATACTTAAATACCTAATCAAAATCGTCTACCATAAAACAACTAATCATCTGAAGATGCTGGTACCGCTTATGATGTTGAATGCAGTAGATGTTTCGCTGACTGAGACCGCTGCTACGAATTTGTGGTGGAGGTACCTGAATCACAAAAAAGGAAGTTTCATTGCTCTACCTATCCAGAGAATTAGCAAAGAGTAAATATTGTTCCCCTGAAGTATGGAGCTAGTCTGTTTATTAACACCATTACAAGGAGTATACAGTTTTTACATCTACTTTGAGAAGTTGATTGGTGATTGCGCGCGCCTAGAAAAGGTATAGATACTTTCCCTTATAAATTTTCTCTCAGATGTCCATTGAAGAACAATAAGTACTACGTGACTCTGAAAAAGGATTTCTTGAACAGAATTCAATCCTGAATTTTTCCAGATTCTATCGCTAGTTCTCTAAAAGTGATAAAAAAATTGCCATCGTTCTAATAATGAACATTCGGTTCAAAAGAACCATATTACTGGAAGATGTTCAATTAGCATCTTCAGATATAGAGTCATAGCACATATAAAAGTTTGGCATGACGAATAGTTTTGGAAGAGAATGGTAGTTGGTTGTAATAATTATTATTTACGATTCTATTAAATGTTGATCACTAAAGAGAATGTTTAATATAAAAAATACACAATAGGAAGAGAAATAATGTTGTGTTGTTATATCCTCAATATTAATTATATTATATGTAGGGGTCTGCGCAGTTCCTTAATTTTGATATGTTTACCAAAATAAATATTGGTTTAACCCATTGAGCGTTTCACTAGATTATAAAAATGTACCTTAAAAAGGCCTTGAATAGGAAAAAAGAATTTGTTCGAAAAGGTAGAAGGGGTTATGTGATTTTGTAGTTGAAAAGTGCTAAGGGATTTAGTTCTTTCCCCTTCTTTCTGACACTGAATGATTGAAACGGCTGTCCACTGTCTTTTATGAGGCGTGAATGGGCGTTTAAAACTAGTTGACTAATAGCTTTCGAAAACGATTGTCTGGTTAATCCCATACAACATCTGAAAGTATGTAACGAAATAGCAGTTTTCAGGAATACAGGTGTGTGTTCCGTGTTGCTTAGAATAATGTTTGCAAACTGTTAATGTAGTATAATTTGCTTTATATGCTATTAAATTTTATCTAAATTTGAAAAGAATTTATATCTTCGTAATAACAAGCATGTTTCATTTCCTCCAAATGCATTTTTTTTTTCTAAACAGTTTCTGTTACATAAACTTGTAAATTTTATTAATTTGTAATGATTTAATTACAAAATTAAACTGGAAGTAATCGATTTTTTAAATAAATTTACATTTTATAAAACGCACGCATAGCGATAGATCTCACTATACAACGAATCTCAATTAAACGTTTAGTACACTTTAGTTACACTTTTAGATAGGGTTATTCATCGTATCTCAATTTCAATTAATGCTAATATTATTTATTTTTTTCTTTTATAAATAATAATAATAATTTCTCATTATGCAAATTAGTGTAACATCTGCTTTCTTTGATTTTCTGTGATATAAATCTGAGATAGCTGATATATTGTACATTATCCTGATGAATATACCAGTTGAAAATACATTAAAATATTCTAACACCCCCCCCCCCCCCCAACCACCACCAAAAAAAAAAGTGATTTGTTATACAGTATTTCAAATGCGCATTCAAAATAAATGGAAAAAATCTTCTTCTAAATGATAATTCTTCTAACTTATTTTTTTTGTGAGCAATAAAAGAATTAAAACAAATTTTAATAAGATTTTCAAAATGTGCAAATTCCTGTTTAAAAAAAGAAGAAAAAAAAATACGAACTGACAACATTTTTTCCAGCCATACATAAAAAAAAAACAGGCGGATTTTTGGATCTTATAATTTAGCTTCCAGATAACAAATTTGAATTTTTATTAATTCCTATTATTTTACTGATAAATGTAGAACCTTAAAAGAAAATCATTTATTGATGTAATCAAAGTGGCAGTAATTATTTCAACCTTTCCTTTCATCTCGGCAGGCAATTGTTTTAGTACAGTAAAACCAAACATGTTAAGGCGTTTCTTTTTTTATAAAGTACACTATTTCTTACTTAAATCATGTTTAGAGATAGTAAAGATATATTATTTAAGTTTTACAGAATTAATTAATCAGTAACACTGCACAGTACCACTGTATATTACAATAAAACCGGTTAATACGAGATCACTAGGTACGAAAACAAATTCTGTTTTAGACAGGTTTTACTAGGTGTAATTGTGTAATATTTTGTATTTGGGAACATAAAATTCTCCGTTTAAGGCAGGATTATGTTATACATGGATTTCATTTTTACAGGTTTTACTGTAATTAATTAGTGATCATAGTATTGCATCATTAATGAATTATAGGTGTAATACTTGTGCATATGTATAATAGTCCTCCCCACTTAATCGGGTCACGGATAATCGAATACCCCGCTTATCCGAATAGAATTCTCCGGAACCGAATTTATTCCTATTGGTTCTATGTTATTTTCCCCCGCTTAAACCAAATAACTTTTACGAACCTCCTGCTTAATCGAATAAGAACTGTGTGACCGATGTTTGAAAATAGGCGCAGAAAGCCCGTTTCAGCTAGAATTTCCTTCCACCTTTTGTCATTTCCGGTTCCTTTACGCTGAAAACAAATTTTCAGTTCTTCCTGCAATGATTTTGGTCGGCAGGTATATAATGGACAGGTCAAATGATTTCCCCACCTTGATCTCACCACCATCGCTTCTTGCTGTTAATCAGGCTTTAATGGCAATGCGTCGTCACTTCGAGACTCGAGATGGTCGTTGTGATATTTTGCACTCATTCGAAAAATAACTCTATATTTACTCCTTTAAAATTTCACTTAAACAAACCACTTTAAACGATTTTTTAAAGGCAGTATAAGTAACATAAATTAGAAGTAGCAAAGTTTTGACCAAACTCAAACGAGCTGAATTAAGTGTGATGTAAACCATATAAATGCAAATACTGACGTTAAATTAATAAGTATTTACTTTATATTAGCATTCGTATTTATTTTAGTTTATGTTATTCTATTAACGATTTATTATTTTGTTAATTAAACATACCGTAGATGGGTATTTTCCCTTTTTATTACGCATATTACAGTTATGATTCCCCGTTTAATCAAAAACCCCGCTTAATCGAATATTATTTCTGGAACCAAAAATAATCGTTTAAACGGGAACGACTGTATTACTGATTAAATGCAAGTTTTAATTTTAACAATGAAACCCTTTAAAACGAAATGATAAGGGGCAATATAATAATTTTGAATTAGAAATTTTCCAAAGAACTTTGGATTTTTTTAAGGCAAGATTCCGCTTAGTACAGGTATTACTATGTATAAATAGGTCAATGGAGAGTCTGCATAGTAATATACAAAATAAATGTGCTTTTTGTAAGTTCCATTGTAATAAAAGTGCCCTTTTTTTTTCGGGTGTCATTTTTCTCCTTCTCACCACCTAGGAAAAATAATTACATTTAAAATTTTCCGATAACAGGAATTAGTTTAGGTACCTAATATATTCTCCTATTGAAAATGAGAAAAATACAATCCATTTCAAATATCTGTGAAGAGTAATACCTCCCTCCCTCCCCCCCCCCCCCCTCACTTTATCTCCCATAAAACTTCCAGCGTCCATCGGCCATAAAGAGATAAAAAGGATTTAAACTTTACAACAATAAGTTCGCAACTCCGCGGGACATAAGTTGAATATTCTTAGACCAGATGGAAACTAAGCACTATTTTTAATAATTTCGAAATGTATTCATGTATTTTTTCTTATATTTAGTACAGTAAGACTCCGTATTTTTTCCAAAATTCTTTGGAGAAATTGAAAAAGAATATTTGTAAAAAGAAACATGAGCTAAAAATCATGTGTCTAGCATAAATTATGAAACACTTTCCAATACATTCAGAATATTGAAACAAAACTTTACAGCTTATTACGGAGAAAGGTGGTGTCTAAATAAATAAATTAGAAAACACATAACGCATTTGAAAACCCAATTTCTGCAATTGCTGTCAGTTAGTTGGAAAAATATCTATTTTTTGTGCAGCCCTGTATATGCTCTATAACTTTGTATGTATGTATGCAAAAATTTAGTTCCGCAGGAAAATTCCCATTCAGCAATTTCTGTCAATAAACAGAATTGTATTTGCGATAGTGATTCCCAGTATATGACCTATTGAATTTATAAACACCACATAATATAAAAAAAAATAATAATAACAACAGTCAAATTTAAAAACGTATACCGCAACTGATAACGAACTTACAGCAATTATTGGTCATAGGCCAAATTTTTTTGTGTGTCCCTGAAAATGAAATATAAATTCTATGCACATCATATTCTACAGTAATCGCCTTGTAGTGTACAACTCCTTAGTGAAATATAAAAATCATAGCAAACGCGGTAGCGTTAAGCTATAATATGATTAAGAAATAGAAAATGCAAACGACTTTCTTAAATTTCTGGCGAACCAGTTGACGTACGACAATAATTTTTCTTTTGAAAGATATAACTCGACGAGACGAATAAACTGATAGCATTTAAAAAATTACTGTAGCTTTCAGTAGTTTTTTATTTAATCTTAAACGAAAAAATGAAGACACAAAATTCAACAAAGTGTAGCTAACGTTCCAGTGGGTGGATTAACTTCGTTTTTGTTTTATTTTGATCCTCTTGTTAAAACTTAGAATAGGTTTTTTTTTCATCTTTGTATGTTTGACGGTCGCTGAGAAAATCGAATTTGTCTTTTATAATGTCTCCATAAAATTATAGAAATCTCTCCTTTTCATTTTCTAATTTTCTAATTCAATAACTTATTTCGTGTTGCCACTCCCTAAAAAGCAGTACAATAATTAAAAAAAAAAGGATAACACGTGTACTTTTGTTTTCATAAGTCAATAAAAATTGAAATTCAACTGACAGATTTTTGTATTTTTGAAACCGATGTCAACCTACGCAGATAATGCATAATTTTCATAAATATATATATAAACTTTCTTGATTAATATTTTGAACTGGAGTAATAGACACAATGGAGCACAAACGAGTTGATAGGGAAAAAAAACAGGGTAAATCCCAAGCTTCTGTTCAGAAGCTAAATGTGAGTTTTTTTTAATTATCATCATAACATCCTGACTTACACAAGCGATAGGTATGCAGTAATATAAATACGTCACATACTAAGCATACCTTAAATACCATTCCATCTATTTTAAATAAGGAAGAGATGTCATATACGCACCAGAATACATAACTGGCGGGGGATAATGCATTATTTTGCCTGATACGGTAACTGAGCTATTGTTGTTTATTTATCAATAATTTTTTTATTTACTTTTATTTTATTTATTAAGAGTATATAAATTGTTTGGTTCTATAATTATTAATTAAACTTTTCATTATTTATAGTTATTTCGGAACAGATGTCATATTCGCCCCATATTGGCGCGATTTTTTTCTGACGCCAATATCATATAGGCAACGGGTACTTAACTTGCGCCAAAGTGTCGTTATTTTACTTGATGTGGTAACCCGGATTATGTAGTTTATGCTGTTGATGTTTTCGCCAAATTGGCAACCGAAAAAAATCGCGCCAATATGGGGCGAATATGACATCTGTACCGTTATTTCTTTTTTTTTTTTTTTTTAAATAGAAAGTAATTTAAAAATATATCTGTAACTGCTATTCGAAAACGAGGTTTTCGTTAAATTGGCGTCAGAAAAAAAACCCCGCGCCAAAACCTTTGTGTATATGACATCTGTGCCTTAAATAATTAGAGTTTCGTTTAACTTTAGGTACTTTTGCTTGAGATATTGTCGAAAATGTACAGCAAAAAGATACGGTACTACTTGATTACCCCGTCGACCAGTTTCGCTAAACTATTCGTCAGATGATACAAACTGACATAATTTTTATTTTAAATAACGGAAGAATAAACAAATTAGTAAAACATTAATAAAAATACTAATAAAAACTTGGGCACAGATGTCATATACGCTCTATATTGGCACGATTTTTTCCGACGCCAATTTGGCGAAAACATCGTTCATATATCATCTATATCCGGGTTACCATATTAAGTAAAATAACGACACTTTGGCGCCAGTTAAGTACCTAGTGCGTATATGACATTGGCGGCGTCAAAAAAATCGCGCCAATATGGGGCGTATATGATATCTGTGCCAAAACTTGAATTAAAAATCACTTGATGACGTAACAAACACGTGTATCGTGTTTAATGTCAAGTGAATGTAACATTTGTTATGATCCATTATTGTCATTTAATCTTATAGTTTGGCGATAATTTTTTGGTCGACAGGATAATCAAATTGTGACAAGTATGGTACAGATGTCATATACGCACCACGTTCGCGCGATATTTTTTCTGACGCCAATTTGGCGAAAACCTCGTTTTCAAATACCAGTTACATATATATTTTTAAAAAGGAATTAACAATAAATTTAAAAAAGTTTAATTAATAACAATAGAACAAAACAATTTATATAAATTAAAAAAATAAAATAAAAGTAAATAAACAATTTATTAATAAATAAATAACAACATTCGGGTTACCATATCAAGCAAAATAATAAAACTTTGGCGATAGTAAGTACCACTGTGCGTATATGACATTGGCGTCAGAAAAAAATCGCGTCAAGGTGATGTTCATATGACGTCTGTGGCGATTCAAGTACACTTCGGGACGTTACTTTGAAATCGGTGAGTTTCATCGCCAAAATCGCCAAGATGCTTAATGATCATCGCCATCGAATATATAAATAATGCCATATTTGCAAACTTATAGGTCAAAATATAAGGGGAACCTCGGTTCACAACCACCTCTGTTTATGACCAGTTCGGTTTATGTTCAACTTCGATGATCAAAATTTGACTTGGTGGGCGTGCAATATCTCGGTTCACGACCAAGGCTGCCGAATAGTTCAGTTGGCAACCCTCACATAACTGTTGTTATTAGTTAAGTTTGGAGTAAGATGTGCATATCAGAGAGCTTTGTGTACCTTTATTACTGTAAAAAAAAATTAACTTTTTGTTTTACTTTTACTCAGGTTTGCACTAATATTAGCTCTCATTATGGCTTCTAAGAATGAAAAAGTGCTTAGTGATAGCAGTAATAGAAGCTTAAGCGAATTACTGTTCAATAAACGAAATTGTAGCAAAACATGAGAACGATGTTAGTATAACCGGTCTAGCTAAACGATACGATGTGGACTCAGCCTTCGATTTCCACGATAATCTATATATATATTACGCTATCGTATGTGTCACAGAAATCGTGATTATTTGTTAATTGTTTAATGGCAACGCTCGAATGAAACGCATCTCATTATTTATAGAACAGCATTTAGTGCATCTTCATACCTATAAGGGAAGGGGGGGTTACCATAGGCTGGACCCTGTTCTATCGCCAAACACCGCCAAGTTTGTCGCCAACTTGGCGATATATCGCCAAATACATGTAGACTTCCATTGTAAACCAACAGGGTTTACTTGTGTAGAGAGAATCAACAAATTGAGATATTTTAATGCAACAAAAAATAATATCAGTTTAAGGAATTATATTAATTATATTTAAGGGAGCCCAAGTAAATTAAATTATGAATAAAAATAACGTGAATTTGATTAAAAAACTCTAAACCCCTTAAAACAGTGTGCATTACTTGGTTAAATAGTGCATTATTGTGCGAAATAAGAAAAAAGTATTGGGAATATTTAAAAGCAACTCAGGTTTATTTATATTCAATATATACTTATCAAAAAATTTAAATGACTAGTATTAAAAAATGCTCTGACGAGCACCAAAAAAGGCTAATATGTTTTTAAGTATGAAAAAGGGTTTGACAAGTGCTTCTAATTGAGCATGAAAAAGGACAAGGGATCCCTTCTTGGCTGCAGCTCACTGTCAATGCCAACTTTGAAAAAATTATATTTGCACTTTTTCCATATAAAAAAAAACAGCCACAGTTACGATAAAAATGTGTAGTGTAAAGACACAGCCAGTAAAGACGCAGCCTGATTAAATATGAACGTAAGGCGACTTAGTACCAAAAATCTTAGTTCCTGCAGCATATCACACTCATGCAGTGCCACCAAGCATGCCCGCAGTGTAGAACTGTACAGAAAACTGATTTGTAGTGCAGTGCAGACTGTTGCAGCACTCTGCACAGGAACAATTCTATATGTGCACGCATAACAGTATAATGCATTCATTGATTGTTGAAATTATATCCAAGTGGCTGTGGCTGTAAGATGTACTATGCAGTATAACAGTGCATATGTAAATTATAAACGAACATTAGACGCATACACCTTTAATATGGAAGTACAAAAGCACAGTGTGAGTGTGCCCTGAGGTTCAAAAGCATAATAGGAATGTACAGTGTAGTATAATTTGTGGAGAAATAATGGTACACAGTGCACTGTACAAAGTTGCATTGCAGACGCATGCGCAGTACAATAGTAGGACAGTGGAGTTAAGATGTAAAGCACGGCGGAAAGTTTTACTAAAGTAATGCAAATTTATTTTACAGTAGAGGATCTTTATAACGCAATTCTATATAACGCAATTCTCCATATAACGCACAACTTCTCAGATGTAAACAATGAATTTTGCAGTTAAAAAGCACCTGCATTTTCACATTATAAAATATTGCTACTCTCTACAGGACTAAATTTGATACATTAGTTCAACTTTATCTCCTAATTTAAGACCTTTTTACTGAAAAAAAATGCTATTATCACAATAAACATTTTTGAAAATGTCTAATATAAGGGATGGTTGTGTCAGTATATTTGGATCCTGTTTGTAAAGTAAATGTAACAATGTCTGACCTATATTATGCAAAAATTTATGATTTGGATAACTCTTGATAACAAGGAAAGCAGTATAAAGATATTCTAATGTATTTTGATATATTTCAGACTTATTTAACCATATTTACAAGGTGAATTTAATGTTGTGATCCATATAACGCAAAATTCTATATAACGCACAACCTTGCGTTTTTAGGTTTGCGTTATAAAGATCTTCTACTGTAATCCAGATCAATTTTACCCCGCAACATGCTGCAGCACACCACGTGTTCCCAGTAGCAGAAACAGCGCAGCATGTAAGCAGGCGCTGCAGATTATTTTAAACCTTGCAGATCAATCCACAAGCTTACAAAAATAGCTAAAATTTACTTTAAGTCTCTAGATTTATGGTATTTGTGTTATCCTTTTATTATAGTTTCTTTATAAATGGAAATTTTGCTTATTTTATGGGTTTATATTATTTCTTATGATAGTAAGCTTAGTCTAGCATTGTTAGGTCGCAGATAAATTTAAGTTTGCTGCAGACTGACACAGAAAATTTTACACCCAAAAGATTTTTGAGTTTAGAGTGTATGAAGCATTAGAAAATAGTCTCTCTCTTAATTGATGCTGAGCTAGTAGGACTTGATAGCAAAAGCATTGCTAGATGAGCAGGTTTTGAAGCAGGCTCAAAAAGCTATAGCATTTAATGATACCTTTCCACCAAGCAATGGAGTCCTCCCTATAACACTGAAATAAGAAGACGGGAAAGGAGATTCTTTAGCTTCATACACAATCAGTATGGGTAAGCATCCATAAATTCTCTCTGTAGCTCAAGCACGGCTGAATCAACTGATACAGCAGTCAACCTTTGCCCCTGATGGTTGGGATGCAAAATATAAGCCAAACAATGGTATGGTTTCATGATTTGATCCCTTCTATTATGCACTTTTTCAATATGGTCTTAAAGGAATTTTCTTTTAGATGACCGAGCCAATTTTGTTCAGTTTTAAAATCGAAAGGAAGCATGTTTTAAAAAGATTTTGACTTTAAGCTCTTTTTTTTTTTAAACTACTTCTCTTATTTTGTAAATGTTTAAAATTAATAATCCAATTTCAATTTTGAATGGAATGGTTTTTAAAATTAATAATCCAATTTCAATTTTGAATGGAATGGTTATTCCCTAGACTAGAATAACATTGATGCACATTATCTTGTTATATATACAAAAAAAATCTGCACTTTTCTAAGTTTTTTTTTCCCCATAAAAAAAGCTAGCTAATGCTTTAAGCTCTCAAAAGTAAGAGAAATTAAAACGATTTTAAGTAAGAGAAAAAATGTACAGCTCAGGTGAGCTTAATGTCTACTTTTTAGAAAAACACAATTTTACAAAAAAAAAAAAAAAAAAAAAAAATTAAAAATTTTACCCTGTTAAAAAGTTGTACTTAACAATGATACTTTACTATGTACTAATTACTGACATACAGTAAGAGTGAATTTAAAATATTACATGTAATGTTGTCATGTGTGACATTTAATTTGAATTTTTACAGATCAATTTAGTATTTGAGGTTTTTGATAGATGGTTTAAACTATGGTTTAAACCCGACATAAACTGACACATGTCAAAAACCTGCCAACCCTGTAATTATTACTAATACTATATACTATTATACAATTACAGTAATAGTGAATTTTAAATATTACATCTAATATCTGACATTTAATGTGAAATTTTACAGATCACTCTAGTATTTGAGGTTTTTGACATGACAGTTTAAACCGCAATTTAAACTGTAAAAAACTGACCCGTGTCAAAAACCTGCCAACCCTGCTTTAAAGGACCTAAAATTTTCCTAAACACATCCCTGTACGGAACTACAGTTTATCTGATTTTCTTCAAGATGTTAATAAATTAAGTAACTGTATAAAATTCACCCTTGAAATTGATGCAGTTCTGGATTAAACTTTTCAGTTTATAGGTTACCTATTAAAGAAAATACTGTTATGCCTTTTTCAGCAAACGTACCTTTTCAATATAAAATCTCTGCATTTCAGTCACTCATTAAAAGAGCATTTATGATCTGCTCAGATGACCAATTAAATGAAGAAATCAAGTTTATACAGAAAATAGCATTTGATCATGGTTTACCAGCCAAATATATAGATAAGATAATTAAGAAGTACAATGCTCTCCCTCCTTCGGGCCAACAACAGGATAATAATCAACTTGTGGTCTGCAAAATATTTCACTACATTCCCACTATATTCGAAAAGTTAAAAAAGATCATACAGAAATATAATATAAAGTTGGTTGCTATTCCACCTCCTTACCACATTGCTATCATCAGTGGTAAGATCGACAGGATCCCTATGGATCAAAAATCTGGTTACATGAAATTCGTGACTTTATCTAATAATGTTAAAAAAGTCTACATCGGCATGATAAAACGTCTAAATAAGTCACAACGCAAACTCTTAATTTTATTCGTAATTAATTAAATTTAATAATTACAGATTTATGCGGATTATAATTTAATTTTATTAATTATTCGCGTTGCTCTTCTACTAGAATTATGTAATTACGATCACTTATGTTATTTGAATTTGTCTAAGGTATATAAAATTATATACCGAATTACTATGAGTTTGCTAGGATGATTTGGACAAATTAACAATTTTGGGTGTAAATTAAATAGGAAATAAACAAGTGTAATTATCTGTCCAGCATCCCCCCCTCATATAGTAAAATGGTGCTATGACTCAGGCAACGTTCATCTGATGTCATTAGAAATAATAATAATAATAATAATAATAAAGGAAAATAAATTTAAGTATTATTTTAATGTCACAATTTTAAAGATATTGTAGGTACATAAATTTAATTGATTAAAATTTTATTAAAATTAATTTTATTATTGTAACAATAATGACACACATATAATAATTTAAATAAATAAAATGAATAATATATGTTAGCAATAAAGAAAAAAGAAAAAAAATAATTATAGGATTTATAATAGGTAAATTTAGGAATTACGATTTTTTTTTTTTTTTTCTCTCTTTTCGGTTGGATCTCAGTTACCATAGAGAAATAATGGCATTCACATCACGGATGGCACATTTGTAAAAATAATTTTTTTTTTTTTATATACTGTATAAATAATAATAATAAGAATAATGAGTAAAATTTTATAATATGACTGGTATAAAAATGATTGAAATGTCAATAGATCATATTTTTGAAATTGTATCAAGGTGATACAAAAGAAAATTTATGAGTCGTACTACGAAGTAGTGGTACAATATTTATAAAAAAAAAATAATAATAATAAGATTGTTGTTTCTGTAGAAAAAGACAGATATTTTTCTGTTAAATGAAATTATGGTGTTTTTATATATGCTTGTATTATAAACATTTTAGGGGTATTTATGTGTGTAAAAGAATAATCTACAAAACAACTTCATCTGCTAAGAAATATTTTAAATTTTAGTGCTGTTGTTTTTATGTATTTATGCAATTTAGAATATTTTCATACATATGTTGTAATATAGAGAAAATAGTATGAGATACAAAATATTCTTTTAAGAGGTATAGGATCTATTTTGAATTGATATTTTGAAAAAGTATACATTGATTACTAATATTTGTTAAAAATGACTCAGACGCTGGATATAGATACACGTATTAAGTTAGTGTCACCATTTGACAATAAAAAGAACAAAAGCATTATATTTTTCTTAGATGAATTTGATAATATTTTTAATTCGAAAGATATACAGGAAGAAACTAAATTATTAATTTTAAAGGCTAAAATTACTGGGGACGCAAAACATATTTTAAGTAAACAGATTGAAAAATATAATGAGACCAATTATAATTTATTTAAAAATAATTTGGTGGAGTTATTTGGTACAAAACTAAGTTTCCTTAATGCTCAGAGCAATTTCCTAAATTTAAAACAGGCCGCAAGTCAAACGATAGAGGATTTCATTTTGGAGTTTAAAAAGGATGTAAAATCTTATATCGAAAGTGCAGGCGAAAATGTGGATAATAAGGAAGAGAATTTTATCGAAATCTTAAAAATGCCGAATTTCCTAAATGCAATTAGACGTTCGTAAAAACGTGCCCAGGTCCTTCAAGGAGGCATGCGAATTAGCAAAATTTATGGAAAGTGCGTATAATGAATCAAAGTTTGAGGAAATTAATGTAATAAATAAAGAAAACAAAGATCTTTATGAGAACATTATAGAATCAAGTAAGCAAAACAAAGAGCTAATCGAGAAATTAAAAGGGGAGATTGAAAAACTAAAAAAATCAAAGAAAAAAAACCATGCAATTAAAGATGATAGTAATTTGCGAAATATGAAACTCTTTAATAAACACAACAATTATAAGGGTCCCCATTTCAGTAACAATTTTCATTATAATGATTATGAACGATATTATAATGATTACTACAATTCCTTTAATTACCCGATGCATTATGGGATGTATGATTATTCACAACCTAACTGGAATTCGGGAAATAGGGATTTTGGATATATTTCTGAGAAGTATGATCAAAATTGTTATCAATTTAAAAGCGCAAAAAGAAAAAAAAATGGGCAAAGAAAACAGCGAAATCGGATCAAGATTCGGGATTTTCAGAGACGGAAATCGATAAAATAAATAAAACAATCGGAAATATAACAAATGCAGACAAAGATAGTCTGCCAATTATATCACTAAGTATACAGGGCGTCGAAATACAAGCTCTGTTGGATACAGGAGCTGCCGTTTCCCTTTTATCACCTTCTTTATTTAAAAAAAATTAAAGATACAAACGTCAAAATCAAATATTTGGGCAATCAGATCCAAATTAAAACTTTAACGAATTCAAAGATTTTTTTTAAACAATGTGTAAAATTAACTTATCATATGTTGAACTTTCTGTTAAGAAAAATAGAAGAACTTCTTATAAAATATACCAGAATCATTGATAATTGAACATTACAGACTTGGCTCAAAACTGTGTAGATACACCGTCATATGGACACGTACATTCTTTTATGCTTTACAAAAAAAAATAAAACCAGCAATCAGTTTTTATTTTTTTTTTTCTCTGACTACCCGGAGAGATGCTGGGCAACATATAACAATAATATGTTCCTGCACCATGTTGGTTAAGTCAAAGTACAGTTGCGTAATTTGTTATTTCTGTTTGTACAAATTCTTTTTTATAAAACATAATTATGAGTGTAAAATTATAATAATTATATTTTCGAGTAAAATAGGAGTGTAAGTTCATACAAAAATTATTAAGTTGATTTTAAATATTAAATATATATTTTTAAAAAATTGTTTTATTGTAAAATGAATGTATAATGTTGAATATAGTTCGGATCTCAGATAACAACAATAGCCAGACGCAATGGTGTCGTTTTATGACAAGCCAGCGGAAAGTGGTGTATAATTAGAAACCGTAAAATAATAAAAATGTTGGAATAAATTTATGGCCTTAATAAAAGTGTTGGAATAAATTTATGGCTTTTTAGACCACCCAAACTTTAAGGCATATAATAATATTAAAGTATATGTAAGGGGCCATTTGCAGACTGTTAGCTATAGGTCAAAATTGGGAAATTTCATTAGCGGCCACTGGCCGGCCGGACTAATTTTTTAAGTGGCCACTTTCTTTAAACTAGCGGCCACTTTTTTATTTCAAAATGCTAAACAGTAAAATTTCCATAAGTATTAATCTAATACTGAGTAGCCCAAATAAATATGTTTATATAAATATATTGGAACCAAAAAAAGTAGAATCCTTGATGAAATGCAAGAAAATTTTATTATCTCCTTGTAAAAAAGTGGCCGGAAGGTGGCCGCTGATAGACAGTTTTTCACTAGCCACTTTTTTTCATTTACTGGCCCTGTGGCCAGTGCTAATTTTGACCTTTACTGTTAGCTAATAGGTCTATCTAAGGATAATGCAAAATCTTCTCACATCCAATAAGGGAGGACTATACAAATAGTTCCACCCACTGCCAAGAGTTGGTGTGCAAGAAGAAAAAGGTTTGAAAAAGAGAGTCTAAGAAAAGACGTCGAAGACGCAGGAGCTATCCTGAAAGCCCATGTAATGAATCCGAAGAGCCCTAGTAATGCCCAGGCGAGATGGACATATCTGAGTGAGCCTAAGCAAGCCTAATTGATGATGTCTTCCTGGTGTTGAAATAAAATGGATTGTTCTACTGCAGTCCGAAGCTATGCATCCCGCCATCCCGATTTCGCCGCTCTGATAAGAAGATGAATCCGGATGATGTTTGGATAGGATCCTTAGCATCGCGACAGCTCTGAATTTGATGAATAAAGGCCACCATCCCGTATATGATTCAAGGTATTACCTTAATCTTTTTCTTTACCACTTTAAATTATATGAGAAATTATAAATATCCTTTTATGATATTTTATGGTAGAGAGCAATCTGAGATCCAACAAAACCAATAATTAAATATAATTAAGGTATTTTAAAAATGAACGAGAATTATTTTTTTTTGCAAAAAGAAAAATATATAATAATAAGAGTAAATGAAAACATTTTCTTTTTTTTTTTTAAGATTAAATATACATGTAGTAATGAGCAGCAAACAAAAGTTTTGCTTTCCCTTTTTGCATTAATATGTGTATATGTATATAGTTGTATTCAATGTAAATAAAATATTTAATCAAGTATTAAAAAGTTTCTGTAATTATTTAATTGATAAATGTTTAAGGTGTGTCAACTTATTTTTACAGCTTAAATTTAGTTTAATTCATAAGTGGAAGAGTTCGTCTAAATAAGTCACAACGAAAACTCTTAATTTTATTCGTAATTAATTAAATTTAATAATTACAGTTTTATGCGGATTATAATTTAATTTTATTAATTATTCACGTTGCTCTTCTACTAGAATTACGTAATTACGATCACTTATGTTATTTGAATTTATCTAAGGTATATAAAATTATATACCGATTTACTATGAGGTTGCTAGGATGATTTGGACAAATTAACAATTTTGGGTGTAAATTAAATAGGAAATAAACAAGTGTAATTATCTGTCCAGCAGCTAATAAATGTCTAATAACAGCATATTACAAAGCATAATCTGTTTAATCAATATCCAAAATTTCATGTTCATACATAAAAAACTTTTAAAGATAGACTAATTCAAACTTTGAATTTTTTCGTTAAATTCCGTCGCGTTTAAAAGGTACAAGACCCCTTAAATTCGCTATTTGTAATGCAATTTTGAAAGATAGGTATACAGTATAGAAAGAGACAGAGAAAAAGAGAGAGTGAGAGAGATGGAGAGAGAAAAAGTCCAGAGGTTGGCACACAAAGAGATGCGGTGCAGAGAGTAGAAGCTCCTAGTTATGTATTTCACTTTACTTTTAAGCATTCAATTATATATGAAAATGTATATGAATATGAAATTATATATGTAAAAATGATACATTTAATCTTATTTTATGCAATTTTTTTAATCCTTATAATAAAAATACCCATTATCAAAATTTAGTTCATTCTTTACTTAATATAATAATTAATTTTTAAAATCATTTTGATATGTTTAGAAATAAAAAAGTTATAAGGGTTTTCGTAAAGTACTATTTTCATGAAAAACCGTGACATGACAAAAAATGGATGACAAAAAAAAATTCGAAAGGTTTAAAAATTTTTAAATCCTTGTTTTAGACTCCTAAAAGTACAGTAAATTAACTGGTAAAGAATTTTAAAAAAATCAAAAATATTGAGCAACATGGTCTGGATGATTTCACATGGATCAATTTTTGATTTTTTTTTTTTTTCAATCTGGCTTTTGCTAGAGAGTCTTTCATTCGGGACGTGGCTGGGGACCTAAGAATCTTGCTTCCGCAAAAGAGTCGGAGTAAGTGGATGAATAAAGGGCTGCGGATGAAGATGGGCCGTTTGCCGTGGTGATTTTTTCAAAGTTTTCAAAGTTTCGGCGCGCAAAAGTTTTTCTGAAGTTTCAGTCAAAAGTTTCACACATCCTTCCACAGCTTATGTGTGTCAGGTAAACGCCTTTATGGTTCTCAGTTCCAATACCGAAAGAGCTTTTGTATCGATGAGGTTACTCGCTGAACTGATTCTATTCGATAAAGGGAGTGACGTAATCTTGAAGTTAGGCCAATCATTAAGTTCTGAGTAATCGTATGCACTAAAATTGAACTTGATGTCACAAAATTTCGCACAGTTCTCGTTCTTTTGGTCGTAAATTGCATTGCTTTTCAAATACGTCTGAATCTCAATTTCTTTATATGTTCTTTTTCATTTGTTTTCATTAACAATAATAAGTTTTTTGGATGAGCAGAGAAGGCATTACTCTCAGTAAAAGAGTCTTTAACCTTCTGCAATTCGTTTTTGTAAGCGACGCGATGTTGTTATTCTCTTGAGCACATGCATTCTTCGTATAATAACAGAATGATTACTCTTAATGTCAAACAATGTAGACGCATCATGATGAATAACACAGTGCAAATTCAGTGGTAAAAAGTTTTCAATGGATACATACAGTCTGAGTGTTCCGACTGCAGTTGCTAATGAGAAATCAGCTCTCGATTACGGATAGCAAGATCCCCAGAACAGAAGTCGATTGCACAGCATTGCATATATCGAGAAGATATATTTTTTAAATCTTAACTGAAGTCATAATTTTTTAACAGCCATTATTGTGATACTTCAAAAATATATATTCTAAAAACACACTCAAAATATATATTAAACATTTAATTGCTAAAAAGGACGTCAAATGTTAATAAAATACATTAAAAGATCTTAATAGTTTGACATGTTTCGATTGAATTTACTCAATCATCATCAGAAAAACAAATAAACACTAAGATGGAAAATGAAAATAAACTATTACAAATGAAATTTAAAAATAAATAAATAAAAATCATGCGCGTAATATTTTAACATGTTTCACGTTACCCTATTTTATTTTCAAATTATCTAACAATTCAATCCAAATATTTGGGATTTGAAATGACAAGGAATCATTGCAGACCATTGAGTTTCTGACGTAAATTTCAATAGATTCTCTAATAAAAAGTTGCAAATAAAAATCTGACCTATAAATTAATCTACTTTTATTAAACAAAATATTTATGTTTTCTGTTTTATTTAGCCTAGATAATGTGGTTTTACCTCTATTAAATTTTATGTCTGCAATGTGTTCTTTACATCTCACTTTGAATTTTCTCTGAGTCATGCCAATATAATAATTTCTATAACCACCTTCTTTAAGAAAAGGAATGATATAAACACCCTAAAGGTCAAATTTATCAATAGGGTCAATTCTAGTGGTTAAAATTGATTTTAATTTTGGAGGGGGTCTAGCAATTAAATTTAAATCAAACTTTTTTAGTTGAGTTTTCGCGGATTCAAAGAAATTTGGATAATAATTTATAACCACCCTTTTCATGTTATTTTCTCTGTCGGTTTTATTCTCAAAAACTGCATCGTTCATTTTGTTAATAAACTTTTTAATTAAATTATTAACTATTTTAACATGATATCCGTTGTTAATAGCTATTGTTTTAATTTTATCTAATTCATCATTTAAATTGTCAGGGGAACAAATTCTAAAAGCTCTGTTAATAAGGAATCTAAAGGTAGATAATTTATAAGAATATGGAGTGCAAGCATCAAAAGGTATAACATTTAAGTTAGTTATTGGCTTACGATACATTGAACGAATTAGTTTATTATTTTCTCTTTTAATTCAAAATCTAGAAAAGGTAATTTCTTATCGGTTTCAAGTTCAAAAGTAAATTTAATCTTATTATCTAAATCATTTAACTGTTGAATAAACACTAACAATTTATCAACTTCCCCCTGCTAAACAATAAAAATATCATCTACATAACGTAGCCATACTAAAGGTAATAATTTAAAAGTACTGAAAATTTTTGATTCAAGGGAGCGTAATTTGAATTCTGCTAGGAGGCCTGAAATTGGAGATCCCATTGGGGCATCGTCTGATTGTTGATAAATTATATTGTTAAAAATAAAATAATTACTATTAATTATTAGGTTTAGGCCACTTTTTAAAGTGTTTTTCATTGGTATGTCAAAATCTTCTCTATTGTCAATGAACTGTTCAATGGTTTGAGCTACTTCTGAAGTATCTATGGATGGATATAATGACACAATGTCTAAGCTTGCTAAAATGCAATCATCTGTAATGTTGATTTTCTCTAATCTTCCGATGAAGTCAATACTGGAATCAACCGTGAAAGTGGAGGGAGGCAATAACTGTTTCAGTAATGGAACGAATGCATGCTCTAAGTAATATGTTGGGCCTTGACATTTAGTGACAATCGGGTGAAGAGCGATTCCGTGGAGAGTGTCACACACGTAACGCAGGCTTTAATTTGCATTTATTCAATTATTTATTAAATTTTAATGTTAATTCTGATTTTAAGTGGTATGGTAAATAAGTTATTAGCATATTTTTAAATTTAAATGTGTGGCAATAAAACTCACAGAAGTATATCATTTAATTTCATTACTCAAAATGTGCTTTTTTTCTACTTCAGAAAAAAAGCACATTTTGTGTATGAAATTAAATGATATATTTCTGTGAGTTTTACTTACACACATTTAAACTAAAAATTATGTTAATAACTTATTTACCATAACACCTAAAATCAGAATTAACATTAAAATATAATAAATAATTGAATAAATGCAAATTGAAGCCTGCGTTACGTGTGTGACTCTCCGCATGGAATCGCCCTGAAGAGGATAATCTTGTTTATGGTCCTTCAATCTGCCAACTAATCTTGGAATAACTGCAACTTTATTTAACTTGAGGTTAACTTTCATAAAATCTGGCCATTTACCTTTCTCTATTATTTCTTTCGTTTTCGCACATATTTTATTTAGTGGATTATGTTTTACTGTTATACATTCCATCTTATCAGTACAATCCTGCATTTTACTAATATAGTCTTCTCCATTAAGGACAGCAAGGCGATTAGATTTATTAGTCAGAATAATAGCAATATCATTATATGATTGTAACCTTTTAATTACATCAGATTGTTTTTTATTTACTGATTTACTTATTCTATTGACAGAATTATTGGCTTGTTTATTGAATTTAGTGAATCTATTAAAAAGCAAACTTCGTATTTCTTCTTTGTGATTTGTAGGTGCAGATTGTACAATATTTTCACATTATGTAATCATTTCTTTAGCATCTGGGTGTCTTTCAAACATGAATTTCGGGCCAAGTTGTAAGATATTATCTTCATACTTATTGAAACGATGATCCGATAAATTAACGTATTCACAGGGCTTGAATTTCAGGGCGGGATGGCGGGATTCGCGCCCAAAATTTTGAAATCCCGTCCAAAAGAATATCGTGGGCGGGATGCTCCCGTCCAAAAAATCTTACCATTTTCCTGAAAATTTTGCATTTTGAAATGCGATCAACTTCCGTGAACGGCTTACGAATTTCACGATATTTTCACGTTACCGATTGACACATTTTGCGGTGTTTTTTTTTACCGCGAAAGATCATTGAAATTCACGAATTTTTCTTGTGACCTATAGACAAATTTCGTTATTTTTTTCTCGAGATCAGTTGGCAAGTGTCCGCGACCGATTGGCGAATTCAGGAGCGATTCTGTTACGAATTTTCCGAAAATTTAAGACATTAGGTTCCGAAAATTATTGAAAATCGGTCATCAGTTTAACAGAAAGATATCGCGAATTTCGACAAATGATCACCGAAAAAATCAATTTCGTCTATCGTTCGAGGAAAAAATTGCACATTTCGTCGCAAAGAATTGCGAATAAAATGCAAATTTTGTCAAAGGATCGCAAAAAAACGCAAATTGCACCAAAGGATAGCAAAAAATTCGTAAATTTCGACAAAAGAACGCGGAAAAAACGCGAGTTTCGGCAAAGGATCGCGAAAAAGGCGAATTTCGTCAAAGGATCACGGAATAAATGCGAATTTCATAAAAAGATCGCGGATGAAACGCGAATTTCATTAAAAGATCGCGGATGAAACGCAAATTTCATTAAAAGATCGCAGATGAAACGCAAATTTCATTAAAAGATCGCAGATGAAACGCGAATTTTGTCAAAAGCAGGGGGTGATTCTGAGTAAAAAAATATATATTCTGAAATTCGCAGCAAATTTTCTGAAAGGTTACAACAGAGGGGGGGGGGGGGTGATCCACTTTTGGCACTGTGTTTTTTTTTTTTTTTTTTTTTTTACGCCCCTTTGTCGAAATTTGCGCGTTTTTTCGCAATCTTTTGACAAAATTTGTCGTTTTTCGCAATCTTTTGACGAAATGTGTCGTTTGGCGAAATTTGTCGTTTTTTTGCAATCTTTTGGGAAAATTTGCCCTATTTTTTTTTATCTTTTGTGGAAATTTGCCGTTTTTCACGATCTTTTGACAAAATTAGCCTTTTTTTCGCGATCCTTTGACAAAATTGGCATTTTTTCGCGATTCTCTGACGTTTTTCCTGCGATCCTTTGACAAAATTGGTTTCTTTCGGCGAACATTTGTCGAAATTCGTGATGTAGTTTATGTCGAAATTTTCAGGTTTATGACAGATTTTTTTAAATTTTCGGAAATGACTGCCTTAATAATATTACATAATCAGGTTGTTGCTTACACTGTTAAAAATTGTCAGCAAGCTTTTCAGTCATTTGATCACTTTTGTAAATAATAGTTACTCGACCGTATTATTAAGGTTTTGTAACCGTATTATGAAGGTTTTATGACTGTATTATTGTCAGAATCAAATTAAATTACTGTTAATAAAAGTTACCTGTAAAAATGATCGAATGACTTGACAGTTGGCTGAAAAATTTTAAAACGGTAGGTACCTATAGGATCTGAAAATAGTGCCTATTCTGGGCTTTTTCTATCTATATGTTGTAACTAGTGCCTAAAAAGCAATTCAATGAAATGCAAAATGCAAATACACCATTGTAAAGGCCTCTCTTTCTATCAGCATTGCTAAATTTCGAATAACCCCTTTTTTTCAATCCTGTATTGATAAATGGCAGTCACATCCAACTACAACAACATCATCTAAGGAGACATGTTATTATCAGATAGATATAAAACGCTTCTAAAACTATCTCTTCCTGTTCCAGTTGTAGTAGTCATATTCTTGGACGTAATACAGCCTGTGTGGTTTATATACGTAACAGTCTATTTAAACATGCAGAAAAACCCAGTGGAGGTAAAGGCTGGTAAATAGGACGTATTGGAAGTGAAAATATTTAAATGAGCGTATATGAAAAACGATCTCTTAACTAGGATAATAAAACAAAATGCATAATAGTAAAGTTAACGAAAAACGTTTATTTCACTTCGATGACACAGCAAATAATCAATATGAAGATTAACACAGCAGTGGTTCTTGTACACATAACGACACGCCATAACAATGGCGGTTTGCAGAAGGCTTGAAGACATATTTTTCAGACATTACTTTAAGATTTACAACTATTTAAAAATAAACTCATAGTTAAAATAAAATAATAAGTATGTTAATCAATACTTCCAGAATGTTGGACCAGCCAACATTCAGTGTCAAGAAAAGTTACTTCCATTTAAAGGAAGATAAAAATGCAAACTAACGATGTCCGGATCATTTATTTATATGAAATGGCTAGGATTGAAATCGACGTTTCGGAGCAGAGACCACGAAACGGACCAATCACAGAATGACATCGAATCGATGCAAAAGCTAGATTCGATGATAGATTCGATAATAGATACGATATTGTCAGTCGCCATCTGGCGGGAAAAATATCGTTACGGAAATACGTAATCACTTTGAAACGTGGTTTTGCCGATGCAGGTTGCAAAGAAAATGGAGTCCGTGAACGGAAAAAGATAGAGATAGCTATTGACGTTACAGGACTAATACATTATGTAAAACTGATAGATACAGTCCGGAAATGAAGTAAAAAGGTAAGTTAAGTTTTAGAAACATTTATTACTGATATTATGAGATATTATAATGAAGTAATAAATAAAAAATAAAATATGAATTTGTAAATAAAAAAGATGATTGTGGTATGAAATTATGATAAATAGGAAATAGGAGGCGATGAGAAAACCAGTGTTTGGTATCTCTATCAAATGCCCCCCCTCTCATTGCCTCTTTAAATAAAGAGATAACTATAAAAAAGTTAACTCAGAGAGCAAAGGATTGAAAAATCCATAGATATCACCATTCAACCCAACTCACCAAAACTATTTAACGAACAAAAAAAAATTTTTAACTTTTTAAAAAGGTGAAAATTTGAAAGGTGAAACATTTTAAATTTGAAAAGTTAAGATTGCTTCAAAATGAAAACTTGAAGAAATACATCTAGTTCATTTCTGAGCCCAAAACGTGAAACAACTCCAATAATTGAAAAGTTGAAAAACTGGAACTTCAAAAAAAGTAGAAGTCAAAAAACTTTAAACGAAGTTTTTAAATATACTTCGAACATGAACTAACAATTTAACAATTTTAACAAATGACTAGAAAAAAAATTTAAATGATGAAAGTTCATAAAAGAACAAGTTAAATTAAATTTTAAAGTTTAAGTGAAAATGTATAGAGAATTTGCTAAATGAGAAAAATCAATTAACTCTTCAAAACAATTTGTTGGCTAATAACAGATCTTCTTTGCCTAAAGACAGAGGTATACGTATCTCAGACTGAAGATTAACAGAAGCCTAACAAAGAAGTTAACTTTAAAAAAGTGCAAAATTCTCATACAATTTAAATTACAAAAATGAAAATGATGACGTACCATTTCAAAAATATAAGTTTCCAATTTGGAAACGTTATCACCAGCTCTCCAAGATGTCTTGATCACAATAGTTACAATTGAAAAATATTTTTATTACAATTTTAAACAATTCATATAGATAAAATTTTAAGCAATTATAAGAAGTTGAGATCCAGGCATCTAGGCTCAAGCAACAAAAACGACGGCTCTTTCAACAAACTAACGTACAAATCCATTGAGAATGAATTAAGGGCACATTTATACCACAATTAGTCTCCCGGTACCAGGAATCACTCACACACAAATATTGGGTGTCGCTCTAGATGCCTAGAATAGATAAACACAAATTAATGATATGCATAAGAAAATTCATTGTATAAGCACAGATACAAACAGTTTAAAGTAAGATTTCTTTAAATATTTAAAAGCTGTTTTATAAGAAAGAAACCCTTTTACTAAGATATATTTATGGTTGATTTTAAGTTTTAAAAAAAAACTCTAACCAATTAAATTTAGACAATGGTCAAGATAGCTGGTAATGCATGAAAAAGAATATATACTGGCAAATGAACAGGAATCAAAATAGCAATCGTTTACACTTATCCTTTAAACTGAATTTAACAACATTTAGGTACAGTGTAACAACAAAAAGCTTAAAAGGATTCAACAAAATTCACCAGCATAAACATGGGTACGATGTATGAAAAATTTATATATGATATGAAAAATTTATATATGGAAATGAGATGAACTATATGAAAATCTAATAAGTACTTTCCATCATGAACAGAAGCTTTATAAAACTCAAAATCTCATTTTTGGATAATGGCTTGGTAAAAATGTCTGCCAGGTTTGATCTGCTACGCACGTGACTGAGCAAAAATTCCCCCCTATTAAACAAATCCCGAATAAAAAACAGCTTAACGTCAATATGCTTGGATTTGTAATTTTCCACAGGAGATTTAACAAAATCTATTGCTGCTTGATTATCTGCTTTCATCTCAGCTGTCCTCCCCAGTACAGGTACGATCCCCTCCTGTGCACACTCGCGACGTATCCGGTCAAACCAGACCAGGTTCTTGACGGCCTCAGTCATTGCGACGAATTCAGACTCCATGGTCGATAACGAGACGCACTTTTCTTTAAAAGTGCGCCAATCGACGGGAGCCTCGTCAAGCATGACTATTTTGACGGGATTAGATTTAAATAGGTATTAGTTTTAGCAGAGTGAGTTGAAATGCCCAATGGAAACTTAAGCTGATAACCCCAAACCTGTGTATATTAAATAGTCAAGGGAGAATAAAAGATATGGTGGCGAAATAACTACAAGATAAATGTAAAAACAATCTAACGTTTATTGAGCAAAAGATAAAAACAATATATAAGTTAACTTTATATGCATTCAGTAATTCATAAATATATTTAACAGTAACAAGATTAAAAGTGATTTAACAGACCCCATGACATTCAGGAAATGAACTGCATCAAAGAGTGACTGCTAATATGTAAAATCCCATATACTGCTTAAATCATGCTGAGTCTAATGCTTCCATAAATAAGATTAAATTGATGAGAAACTTCTTTATAACAGATGACATTTCCATGAAGAACGTAGCAATAAACATTGCACGAAAACACAAATGATTTAACTTTGAACTTCCCGACAAACGTGACTCCAACAACGATGTTTGTTTAGAAACACTTAACACAGAGTCTACACGCTAATTCAGAGCCGATGTCGAAAACTATCAAACTCATAACAGGTGCTTTGAAATGGAAGAAAGTAAATCATTACAAAGTCGACTTATGCAGAACTCTCAGTTTCAAGTGAAACGCCATTTCAACTATCAAGGGACGACCAGCTGTTAGTGACTGAGAATCGGAGAAGAAACTAGGTCGAGGACGAGGCAGAGAAAGTGGAAAAGCCAAGGAAACATTCATATTTATACAAACTGGGAGAAAGAATAATAACTCATCACGCAATTCAACGGGCAGCTAATTATGTATCCAGAGTGACGACATCGTGACGAAGTGTCGTACATCCGATGTGCCGTAGGCTCGAACGAAAGACGCCATCTAGTGGCGACCGTGAAACCATACGTCAAATGAAAAAGCTACGTGCTGTTGAAAGCGTGGGAGAAACAGATGGAAAACGGAAAGTACGATAAATGTAAACAGAGTGGATAAATTAAAGGGATGATGACAAAAGTTAATTTAAGGTAAGTAGAATGATATTAAAATTAGATATTATATCTGAAAGAAATAAATGAAATGTATTATTTAATAAAAGTGAATATAGAGGAGATAGATATATTGTTATGTAAAAGGATAATGTAGAGGGAAATTCCCGGACAGTGGCAAGAAAGAAGAGGGTAATTTACATATATCAAATGCCCGCCCTCTTGACACTGGAACAGAAAAACAGAAGGGCAAATGCTCACAGAACCATTATATACATGACCTAACAACATACGAGACATGCAGTGTCCACCAGAGCTAACAATACGCCCCCCCCCCCCCAAAAAAACCCAACTACTTAAAAACAGTAAGGCTTAACCTTACACAATATATCCTTGAAAACACAATCCCCCATGGGATTACAGAACCAGCAGCCACTCAATGATGTAACATGAATCTATAAAACTAAAAAAAAATATAAATGTAACATATAATACACATAAAACATTAGTAAAAACACACATTTCTCAGATCTCCCCCGTATTTGATTCATCATCACAAAATTCAATCATTACAAATTCAACATGACTGATTTAAAAATTCATAATATAATGTAATGAAGTCAAGGCATATAATGTTGTACAATTTCTAAAAAAAAATTAAATGAAATTGCATGTGTAAACCTCCACCTAACAAGATTGTAACCAGGGTTGCAAAAAAGCCGGCTAAAATTAAAAAAAGCCAGGCCGGTGGCTTTTATTGGTTTTAACCGGCTTTTTTTGGCCAAAATTGGCTTTTTTTGGCCATAATTGGCTTTTATACAATAAAGCATTGTAATTATAAACTACACATTTTAAAGTGTTTTTAATTAGTTTTAATGACATTTAATTGATTTACAGTTTAATAAGTAACCCAATTTCTCAATAATGAGAACATTAATACTGGAATAAAACTTAGATGATTTTGCTTGTGATTTGTATTCTGAATTGCAAATATGTCAGCTAAATTTTAAAAGGGCCATACCAACTGCCAATTTTTTCATTTTTACTGCTTTATAAAATTAAAGAGGGCAATGGTTACTTAGTTATATGTTTTATTACTTAATTTTAAGAGCTATTAATATACAAGTCTTATTTTATTTCTAGCAAACGTTTGAAATTATACATAGTCATATTAATAAAAACACCACCATTTCTCACTATTAAAAACATTATGCATAGCATATGCATGAATATGCTTAGCAACAAGCTTTTCAAAATTTTATTTGGAGAATTTTTTCTTTCTTGTTTTAAATGCTCTATTTTTTATACACTTATGTACCACTCTCCTCAAATGAAACATCTTTTCTAATTTCTCTTTTAACATTTATAACTTAATCTCTCCATATGGACACATAAGAATGTTTCCATTTTGATGTGCAACAGTTTGTCATGAAGGCTTTTAAATCGAAAAGGGCAACTTTCTGACATAAGTTTTAATTTATTTTTGTTCAGAAATGCATGAAACTAGCAGATGTTGTTGTTTAGAAACTATGTAATTGTGCTGTTTTTTCTGTTTTTTGCAAATGCAATAGATTTTTCAGAAAATAGTGTCAAAGTGAGCGTTTTGAATCGAATTTCCGCACGAAAGAAGAAACCACTCGGAAAAGGGTGAAAAAACATGTTTGTCACGTGATCAAAATCTCTTATAACTCAATAGGTAATTGATGGATGAAAAAATGGAAAACACAGTTCGATTCCAAATCGCTTCCATGGTCAGGCTTTCGAATTTTACATCTTTCCCTTAAAAAATGAATTTTTAAATGTGTCAAAACATTTTGCGCTTGTTGAGCAGAGCAGTTAAGAACAGTTTTAATTAAATATAATCTTTAAAATGTGTAGTACATGTGGAGCTATATTAGTGTTGACGCTAGAAAAAAAGGACCGCCGGGCGTGAATTTTTCAAAAAGGTGTCTATTCCAAAAAAAGGGTACATTTTTCAAAAAGGAAACGCTGTTCTAAAAAAGGGTGCATTTTTTTCAAAAAAGGAACACTATTATAAAATAAGGGCACATTTTTTTTGAAAAGGGCACACTTGTACCTTGTTCATAAAACATATTTTGAACTGGTTTGTTTAGAGTCCCTAGAATTTGCGATATTTTTCCGGTATCAATTGAATTACCATGGGGTGCATAGGAAGTGTTAAAAAGGGCAGCCAGGTGAATCAGAAGGGTTTAAAAGAGCCGCCGGGTGCAAAAAGGAAATATAAAGGCCCGCCAGGCGCTGCGCCCTGCTAAAGCGGCTTAGAGTCAACACTATATATAATATAGAATTTCAAAACACCAGTTTAGAGCCTAACTTATATCCTTTTCAATGTTTATATATATATATTTTCTTTTTCAGACATAATGCGTTCACAGTTGCCTTCTAGAAGTTATAAAGACTTATTTATTTGATAAAATTTAATAGAAATCGCTAATTTTTTTTAATAGAAAATATTTATAAGTGTGTTAAAAATTAATTGATCCAAATTTAAAACGAATTTACTGTAAACCAACTTTAAAAAATAAAAACTGGCTTTTTTCAATAAAAGCCGGCTTTTTTTAAGTGGTTAAAACCAAAAAAAGCCGGCCGGCTTTTATTGGCCTGGCTAAAAGCCAGCAACCCTGATTGTAACCACAAATTGCCTCTGCCAAAATTCAAAAATGCACTCTTATATCTATATAAAAAGCAATCCCAAGAGAAGTGATATATGTGGCAGCTCTACCCAGAAGTAACGAACTTGGTTCAAAGTAAAACACAATTCATCCCACATAATGTCAAAGAAAACCAACCTTACTTCAAACAGGTAACCTTTGTTAGCTACTCAAAGGCACCCATTGACAAAAGTCGATGATGCTCCAAAGATGACAAATGCTCCATAAAACTTTACTTTTTAAAAATTATCAAATAAAAATTCTATTTTTAAAACAAAAACTTCAACAGACTTCCTCCGATCACTACAATATACCTGAGAATCCTGAGAAATAAAAGAATGAATCTTAAACAGAAAAAGACTAGACTGGTGAAGTAAGACACCTTCCACAGGGCCTACCAACATGCTGAAAAATTGTATCAGAATTCCCTAACAGCTCAGATGCCGAAGCACGCACTCATTCAAAAAGTAAAAATAAAAATTTCTTTATCCAAGTGCACCTAGAAAAGAAATTTGCCATTGGCCAATGGTCTTCACTCACGCCGACCTATACCACATAAACACACAGGTATATATACGATTAAAGAGGGATCCTTGAAGTTACAACTAAACCTTAATAAAATCAATAAATATCTAAGAATTCAACAACTAAAGGAGCAAATTTGCATTTCAATCCATGGAAAAACTAATTTTTACATCTTGACAACATCAAAGGGAGAAAAGGAGATTTATACATTAGGAAGGCATGTAAATGAGTATCAAGTGCAAAAAGACTGATCAAGTTCTATCATTAGATGAACCAAATCTTTAAAAATTTTGCAAACTTGACCCTAAAAAGATTATATTCTAAAACAGCAGCCAACCTTCTCTAATTTAAAAGGATTACATAAACCTTGGGCAACAGCTACCATAACAAAAATAAACGCTGGGAAAAGGACCTTAAACAGCTTTAAACTCTCAAAAAAAACTTCAAATACACTAAGTATTCTCACTTTCATGATCTAACCCTCCAAAGCAACAAATATATTCCAGCAATCTAACCAGTAGACCTATAAAATAAACTGTCGATCATTTCTAAAAGTGAAGTTGAATCACTAAAAGGTTAACATGCGATTCAATTCTAAAATTTATTCATGGATTGACAGATGATCCTAAAACTTCAAGATTGCTGGAGGTTAACTTCAGATAAGCCAATGAATCACAAGTTCCCAGGGCTTAACACATTACTGGAGCTCTTTCTCATAAACATTAAAACTTTTATTTAAAATGAAGTTAAATTCCGGAATCTCTTCTTTCATAATGAAGTCGCAACAGGTAAACTAGATCCATATCCCAATGAATATACAGGCCAAAAAGGGAAAGGTTAAAAAGAAAATCTTTTAAAAACTTATGAAAACTTAAACAATTATAAATATTGCACATGTAACATTTAAAGCTAAAACCAAAAAGTCCCCCCCAAATCAAAATAATGTTTCCCTCAGGTAATAAAAATCACAGTGTCTTAAAATAGTACATGACACAAGATACTTAATACCAAGGAAACTAATGTAAATGACTAGAGGAAACAAACATGGCCAGCATAAGTCACATGAGTTTAATTTAAATAAAGATAAAATAATTAAATTAAAGCATTGCCGTAAAAAGGTTTCTCAAACTGAACCCTGATATAGGATTCAAACATTAAGTGAAGATCCAAATTACTTATCTTTACACTTAAATTTAAAAATTTCAAAAGATCTTAAAGAAAACCCCATTAAAATTTAGACAATGCCAAAAAGAAAATTAAATATTTCTATTACAAATTATATTAAATTCAAAATGAATAGGTTACTAAAAAGAAATTTAAAGAAAAATTTAAATAATTAACCCCAATTAATGGCCAAAAATTCATGATCTTAAGCATGAATCAACAAAAACTCTGTATACAAAAGCACTGCTTTTAAAAGATTCCATTGTTATGGACAGCTGAAAAGAGAACACATCAAAATGCACATTTATATTGGGGAGGAGAACATTAATCAGGGCAAATAAAGCAGCATGAATAAATTAATCAGATTTTTCTTTATTAACAAAACATAGCATAATCATGAAACAGTAAACAATTATGTCACTTAAAATAAAAGCATCTTAATCAACCGACTTCCCATATAGCCCAGCTATGCACATGACTAATTAAAAAGGATAAGTCTAAGTTGAAAATTTTGCAAGAATTCAGTGACAAAAAAAAACAGATTAAATATTCAAAAAGAGTATAAACATAATTATATCTATTGTACTTGACCCTCTGATAAATTAAAAGCAAAAGGTAAGCATAAGTTAAAAAAAAATTTCTTAGCTCTTACAGATATAGAAAATCAAACTTATTTGTAAAAACTATCAAAATTTTGGGTAATCGGCCCTGTTATTCGAACTTCCAAAAATATTGACAGAAATAAAACCATCCAATATTGATAGGACGATCAGAGGTAAAGTCAGATAGAAACCCCCTGCATTTCCCATAATCAAATTAAATGGCAAAGAAAACAAGATGAAAATAACTAACAAAAATTAAAGAAATACAAACAACTGTTAATCAATCTATTAAGTTTAAGAATGTACATTTAAACTATAAATAATTTAAGAAGGCCAAGAATTAATTTAGATAAAACAAACTATATAAATTTAAAGTTAATTTAAGTCAGGCAGATAGGCAACATGCATAATCTGTGAACAGAAATTATGCTACTTTTAAAGAATTGCCCCCATTTTTAAAAAAATTTAGATTTAACCTGACAAGATAGTATACTTATTGCAACCTGTAACATAAAAATCATAATTTAATAAATGATTTTTACCCTGATCAATTAAACATCAATTTTGATCATAAAAATTTCCCCCCTTTTAAAATTTACATAAAATGTATTACCTTAAAACTGTTACACTGATCTATAGTATAAAGATTCCGAAAATTGAAAAACATTTAATTATACATTAGATAAGCACATTAAAAATCAGCAGAAAACAATCATGGCAGATGAAACTTGATGGAGTACACAATAAAAATACCAAGACTCATTAAAAACGTGAAACACTTAAATAGTGAGGGACTGAAATATTGTTGTGGCGTCCTTGAAAGGTTGAAAATAATGTTGGCCAAAGATGACTCTGGAACAAAACTGTTCAACTTTAAGTCAAAGATGTATACCGAAAGTTCTATGATCAGCAAAAGAAAAGTCAAAAGTTTAATCTTTATATAGCCCCTAAGCAGGCATATATTATAGAAAAGCTTCCATCTTTACCATCACTTCTACCCAGCACGCAACCACTGCGCTACTGGTAGGAACACGAATTGCATATCTTGAAAAATATTGCACTAAACCATATAGATGAACTTTCGATGGGGCAGCTTTACGATGTTTCACACCATAACATATCACTAAATGAAGAAGCATAACAGTTGAAACCACAGCAGTTGAATCACTTAATGCAGATTCTAGAACAGCAGTAAAATTTTGCAGCATCCATGTCATGAGGTCAAAAAAAATTTTTCAAACTATTTAAAATTTATTCTAAAAACTAAGTTACTTTTAAAAAAGACTGGAAATAAGCCATATTAACTTTAAATTACTTTAAAAAAAAATTTTCAAAAATTTAAAACATATAACTTATAAACATAAAAGTAATATAAATTAACCGCCCCCCCATCGCAAAGCATCGCTAAATTGCTGATGAGGTCAGCGTTCACCACCATAATGCCGAACCCGTAAGGGTTAAATTCGGTAATTATAAAGAAAAACTGAAATATAGGACAATCTCTTTAAAAAAAATTTCATAAAACCAAATAACTTACAATTTATTTACTATTATAACGAAAAACGATATATATATATTTTTTTAATTTTAAAAAGGCTTCTATTATATTAAACTATTAACACGGTTAGGGTGGGGCCCATAACCTGACGGGATTAGATTTAAATAGGTATTAGTTTTAGCAGAGTGAGTTGAAATGCCCAATGGAAACTTAAGCTGATAACCCCAAACCTGTGTATATTAAATAGTCAAGGGAGAATAAAAGATATGGTGGCGAAATAACTACAAGATAAATGTAAAAACAATCTAACGTTTATTGAGCAAAAGATAAAAACAATATATAAGTTAACTTTATATGCATTCAGTAATTCATAAATATATTTAACAGTAACAAGATTAAAAGTGATTTAACAGACCCCATGACATTCAGGAAATGAACTGCATCAAAGAGTGACTGCTAATATGTAAAATCCCATATACTGCTTAAATCATGCTGAGTCTAATGCTTCCATAAATAAGATTAAATTGATGAGAAACTTCTTTATAACAGATGACATTTCCATGAAGAACGTAGCAATAAACATTGCACGAAAACACAAATGATTTAACTTTGAACTTCCCGACAAACGTGACTCCATCAACGATGTTTGTTTAGAAACACTTAACACAGAGTCTACACGCTAATTCAGAGCCGATGTCGAAAACTATCAAACTCATAACAGGTGCTTTGAAATGGAAGAAAGTAAATCATTACAAAGTCGGCTTATGCAGAACTCTCAGTTTCAAGTGAAACGCCATTTCAACTATCAAGGGACGACCAGCTGTTAGTGACTGAGAATCGGAGAAGAAACTAGGTCGAGGACGAGGCAGAGAAAGTGGAAAAGCCAAGGAAACATTCATATTTATACAAACTGGGAGAAAGAATAATAACTCATCGCGCAATTCAACGGGCAGCTAATTATGTATCCAGAGTGACGACATCGTGACGAAGTGTCGTACATCCGATGTGCCGTAGGCTCGAACGAAAGATGCCATCTAGTGGCGACCGTGAAACCATACGTCAAATGAAAAAGCTACGTGCCGTTGAAAGCATGGGAGAAACAGATGGAAAACGGAAAGTACGATAAATGTAAACAGAGTGGATAAATTAAAGGGATGACGACAAAAGTTAATTTAAGGTAAGTAGAATGATATTAAAATTAGATATTATATCTGAAAGAAATAAATGAAATGTATTATTTAATAGAAGTGAATATAGAGGAGATAGATATATTGTTATGTAAAAGGATAATGTAGAGGGAAATTCCCGGACAGTGGCAAGAAAGAAGAGGGTAATTAACATATATCATATTTGACCGCCAACCGAGGTCCGATCGTCGTGGTTAGCCGCAAAGTCGGCATCAGTAAAGATCGTGAGATCGTTAGACCTGCATGAGAGTTTCAGCTTAAAATGCATAGTAGATTTTAAATATCCTAGCAATCGTAGCAACCCATCCCAATGGACTGTACCTGGGTTCGCCTGAAACTGGCTCAGTAAGTTCACGGCATAGCAAATGTCGGGTCGAGTACGGTTCGCAACAAAAGAAAGACAACCCAATAAATTACGGTAAGGAAAACGGGACATTTCCTGAATGTCATGATCGGATACTGGACAACTGGATCTTGAAAAAATAATACCTTTACTTATAGGCAATGATGAGACTGGAATTTTAAAAGAACTAAATCTATTACATACATCTTGAATGTAGTTTTGCTGGTGTATGATAACTCCTGATTAAGTATCTTCAAATTCAACACCTAATAGCTTTCTAGTTCTACCCAGTTCCTTTATATCAAATCTTTCTTTTAATTTCTTTAAGATGTTATCTATAAGCTTTTGAGTTTTTCCAAAGATCACTATGTCGTCCACATACAATAGTAATAAAATATTAGAATTAAAAATATAAACACAATTACATGTTGAAAATTTCTTAAAACCAATCTGTAGTAGACCTTTATGAATTTCCATGAACCACTCTCTCCCACTTTGATGCAAACCATACAAAGCGCGATCTAGTTTGCAATATAAATGCTCTTTTCCAGGCTCTGAGAATCCGGGAGGTTGGTTCATATACACATCCTCACTCAGTGGTGCATACAGGTAGGCGCAGGTCACTCACACTGAGTGTGTGACCACCCGCTATACGAAATAAGAAGGGAGAAAAAGAATCGGATAACGCCAAAGTTCACAACAGGGCTAAAAGTCTCTTCGTAGGACTCTCCCTTTATTTGTTTGAACCCTTGGGCAACAAGTCTAGCCTTGTGCCTGGCGATCCGTCCAAATTCATCCCGTTTCGTCGTGTAAACCCACCGGCAACCTACTGGAGTGACATGTACTGGTAATTCTTCCAAATGCCAAACTCCACGGTCTCTCATAACCTTCATTTCGAGCTTCATTGCTTCCCACCAGATCGAGCTCTGTTCTGATCTGCATGCCTGCTTAAATGTTCTGGGAGTTTCACTATTGTTAGCTAGTCATGCGGATATATGTGAAAAACTAGACTCGCTAGAATTGTCATCTTCACTATCAGAAGGAGAGGATTCTTCAGGAATGGGGACTATACCAGAATAAGAATTGGCCTGTGTAAAATCAAAAATTTCAGGCTTAAATAGAATATTGTTTTCTTCACAGTATTTCTTTACTTCATTTAAAGAACGTAACCTGTCGTTTTTACCCATTTCATAGTAATAGATGTCTATACGATCTTTTTTTCTACGCATGACAGGTTTTCTAAGCCAACAAACAGCTTTAAGAATAGTTGGCTGAATAGTGTCACTGGACCCCGAATCCTTGTCCTCCCCCCTCCCAAGCGGGTAATCTTGAGAACTGCCGGAAGGACCTGGGATAGCCTCAGGTTCATCTTCAACGGCAACATCTCGATTAACCTCGGCTTTGGGAGGGAAGAGGGCATAATCATCGGTGCCCAGTACAGCTACACTGCGTCTTACCCCAGTTGTACATTCATTAAAATACACATTTGAAGATTCAACAATATCATCTGTTTCTGGTATCCAAATTCTATAACCCCGTGTACGAAATGCGTACCCTACCAAAAATCCCTTTCTGGCACGTGCTTCCAGTTTCCACGACCTTTGCTTTGGAATTTTAACATATGCTTCCGTACCAAACGGCTTTAAATGCCGGACAGATGGCTTTCTATTACCATAAAGTTCGAAAGGCGTTTTCCCCAGAAGTTTTGGACAGATTCTATTCCAGCTGTATACAAAGTATTTTAAAGCCTCTGGCCAGAATTTTGGGTCTAAATTACTATCAATTAGTAATGTTCTAATCCCGTCTGCTGCCATAGCCATGAAACGTTCCGCAACGCAATTTTGCTGTGGCGTGTACGAATTCGTGAACTCGTGGCGAATACCCTTTTCATCAAAAAAATGCGTAAAAGAAATGTTGTCAAACTCCCCACCGTTATCAGTCCGAAAGCTCTTGACTTTCCTATTCAGGTATGTTTCTGCCCGTATAATATGCTTTCTAACGACATCAAACGTGTCGGATTTCAATTTTAACGGGTAAACTGATACACGGCGGGAAAAGTCATCAATAATCGACAAAAAGTAACGTTCGCCACCTCTTCCTTCTATACGGCATGGACCCCACAAATCTGCATACAGAAGCTCAAGTGGATGATTAGAGCGGATATTCTTGTTAAATTTATGTGAAATATTCTTTAACTTGCCAAATTTACATGACTCGCAAAATAAATTGGTCTCTTTTAGTCCTGGTAAGCCACGTACGCCTTGCTTACGGCTTGTATGTGCAATTAAAGAAGGACTTATGTAACCATATTTGCGGTGCCAATGTAACATTTTTTCGTCCTGTTTAACGGCAGAAGTTTCAAATTTAACAGATTTATGAACAGAGATTGGAATTTTTGGATACAGCTTATAAATTCGATCTTTTAAATATGCACTAAACAAGTACTCGGCCCCCCGACGGACTTTCACCTCACCATTATGACCCTGAAAGGTCAAACCATTTAAATCTAACTGAGGACCAGAAATAAGGTTTCTATGTAACTGATCAGAATACATTACGTTACACAAGGTAAAAACCCTTTGACCAAAACGAAGTTTAACTTCCCCTTTACCCTTTATGGGAAATAGTACATTTTTTACGGCAACTGACATTTCATCATTTAGTTCCTGAAAATTAGAAAACAAATTTTTATTATTACAGAAATGATGGCTCGCTCCCGTGTCTAAAATCCAGTCACAATCATTTACAACATTACTCAAACTAGAATGTGAGATAAAAAGATTTGACTTACATGTACTTTTTGATAACTTCGAGCGAGAGCCACCACCTCTGTCATTAGAAACATATGGAGAAGAACGTCTAGTATGCTTGTGCCTGGGATTCTTGCTTCGTTCTCTGGAACCTCTAAGACCTCTAGGAGATGAGTCGTAGGAACTAGAAATGGAGTTGGAATCATCATCCGGCGGGCTAGAATATGAAGTATCACTGCGGTACCTCTCGGGAGATTGTTTGAAGCGATTACGGGAACTGGATCGGCTTGAGGAGTGACCACGTCGAGAATATGAAGAGGGAGAAACATCTCTGTGACGAAACTGGTTATTTGGAGACTTTGAAAAGCAATTGGTCTGTAAATGACCCAATTTGCCACATTTCCAACATCTTTTTCTTTGATATTTTCGAAAATGAGATTTTCCATTAAACGATTTCTGCACTTTTACTGTATTGGAGATGTTCACTTGTTTAACATTATCTCGATCACGCAACTTTTGTCTGGTCTCTTCAGCCACCAGTTCATCGACCACCAAATCAAATTTAAATATATCCGCAGGCTTAGCCAATATCTGTTGTACTAAAGTGTCGTAATTTGACGGTAGAAAACGCAGGAATTGGCAACTTAAGTAACATTCAGCAAAATTTTTATCTATAGACTTAATTTCTTGGTAAATTTTCTTCAGCCTTGTCGCAAAAAGATTTATAGATTCACCATATCTTATCCTTTCTTCCATAAGCTCATTAAACAAGGACATATGATGAGTACGTGAATCTGGATGAAAATTTTTGTACAATTTTTCCCAAGCTGCAACTGGTTCTTGACAATCATCAATTAATCGCTTAAATTCTGGCTCTATATTAAGAAAAATCAAGGAAAGAGCCTTATTTGCACGGGAGGTAAATTGATTGACCATATCGGCAGTAACACTCGTACTAACTTCAGGTACCGTCTGTTTTAAACTTATTATATCCCACAGGCCTTTTTCTAACAACAAATATTTCATATCGCTACACCATGTAGCATAGTTCCTTGAACTAAGTTTATCTATTATATTTGTGGCCATCATGGAAAAAAAATTTAAACACAGCCAAAAATATTTTAAGTACCAGAAGTGCTACCGCCCCTCCGAGCTTTTCGTCCGTTATCTTCACCTGTGCCTTTAACTTCTTAAAAAAAATTTTAAAGTTGAAGAAAAGTAATCTATCTAAACGAAAAATTCATCATCAATCTGCAAAGTAAACCAGTCTATTGTAGAAAAATCATCAAATTCGGAATAAAGTTCGTTAATATATGCAAAAATCCTATAACTAAAAAGAGTTCGTTGAAATATGCAAGAATCCTGTAACTAGTATAAGTTCGTTAGGAAAAAAAATTTCAATAACCAGCATTTAAAGTAAAAATTTGTTTTGATAACTCAGGAAAAGTTCAGGTTTATTGCAAATAATATTTCATTTTATCCTATGAGATCGATTAGCTCATACACTTCCTAGGTTATGTCCGCCCATAACCCATATTCTTGGACGTAATATAACCTGTGTGGTTTATATACGTAACAGTCTATTTAAACATGCAGAAAAACCCAGTGGAGGTAAAGGCTGGTAAATGGGACGTATTGGAAGTGAAAATATTTAAATGAGCGTATATGAAAAACGATCTCTTAACTAGGATAATAAAACAAAATGCATAATAGTAAAGTTAACGAAAAACGTTTATTTCACTTCGATGACACTAGATGATGATACAGCAAATAATCAATATGAAGATTAACACAGCAGTGGTTCTTGTACACATAACGACACGCCATAACAATGGCGGTTTGCAGAAGGCTTGAAGACATATTTTTCAGACATTACTTTAAGATTTACAACTATTTAAAAATAAACTCATAGTTAAAATAAAATAATAAGTATGTTAATCAATACTTCCAGAATGTTGGACCAGCCAACATTCAGTGTCAAGAAAAGTTACTTCCATTTAAAGGAAGATAAAAATGCAAACTAACGATGTCCGGATCATTTATTTATATGAAATGGCTAGGATTGAAATCGACGTTTCGGAGCAGAGACCACAAAACGGACCAATCACAGAACGGCATCGAATCGATGCAAAAGCTAGATTCGATGATAGATTCGATAATAGATACGATATTGTCAGTCGCCATCTGGCGGGAAAAATATCGTTACGGAAATACGTAATCACTTTGAAACGTGGTTTTGCCGATGCAGGTTGCAAAGAAAATGGAGTCCGTGAACGGAAAAAGATAGAGATAGCTATTGACGTTAGAGGACTAATACATTATGTAAAACTGATAGATACAGTCCGGAAATGAAGTAATAAATAAAAAATAAAATATGAATTTGTAAATAAAAAAGATGATTGTGGTATGAAATTATGATAAATAGGAAATAGGAGGCAATGAGAAAACCAGTGTTTGGTATCTCTATCAAATATAACCTATATATTTCTTACCTGGCTCTTGAATTACAGAAATGTGCTCTTTTTACAATATTTTCCAAATTTCAAGTGCAATGAGCAACATAAAGATATTAACTGATATTAATTTTTTTTTGTACTATTCTTCTACTTACAAAAGGTGACTTTTATGCACTATTAGAAGTAGGTCTGAATATCTTTTTAATTTTCATCATTTAATATCAAAAATCGCCAATTTTGATCATATTTTCCAAAAGTACAAGTGTAATGTGCAACCTAAAGATATTAAAGGATTTTTAATAGTTTATTTCATTATTCTTTTTATTATAAAAGGTGACATTTGCGCACTATTAGATGTAGTGATTTTTATTTCGACGATTTATTTGCATTTCTATTAATGTTATACTAATTTATCTGTTCTTTCGTTATTTAAAAAAAAAATTATGTCAATTTGTAAATTTGGCGAAATTGGCCGACGGGATAACTAAGTAGTACCAGATTTTTATTGTAAACCATGCGAAACATTGTGATTTGCTATTATTTGGTATACTTTATTGTATAACAGTTATTTGTTCACTTATTTTAAGTATATATTTGTGATTGTGATTTAGTAAAATAGTTCGTAAAAATCTGTAGTTTCCAAATGTTATACAGTAGACTCCCTTAAATTCGCGACCCTAAAATCCGCGAATGCCTAAAATCCGCGTATTTTTTCAGATGTAAACAATGAAATTTACAGTTAAGTTGCTGGAACAAAATTCAAGATGGCGCCAAAATCGGCGACTACCGCAATGTTTTTTTTACTAATTTTTTTGTTAATCATTCTCTTTTGGCTATTACAGCTGATTTATTACTAAATAAATTTACATTACTTTTGATTTTGATATAAATTAGCATATCTATATAAAAAATTCCAGGGTTCGAAATGGAAAAATCCACGAACCGGAACGCTATTTTAAAATTATTGTTCGCGGAATTTTATTTTTAAATTATAGACAAATTTATTTCTAAACATACAAAGCAGTATAAGAAAAGCATTCAGGACTCTAAATAACAATGAGAAAAGTTACAGTGAGTGCAATAAGCTATATATACTGATAATAGCATTAACACTGTTCTCCTTGCTATGACTAGATGGCAGCATAGGACTTTTGGAATCGAATTGAATCGATTTCATTCGTAATATTTTTATTTTACATAATTATTTTAATAATTACTTAATTTTAAACTAATAAATTATTTTAATATTTTACTTATTTTAATCTTTCACTTTATTGTAAGCATTCATTATAATTTCCCTTGCTTAACTACCAATCAAATTAATGTTTCAAAAATGTAAACAAATCAATGACCAGAAATCTGCAAAATTCTAAAATCCGCACAACCTCTGGTCCCAAGCTGTGTGGATTTGAGGGAGTCTACTGTATTTTTAAAAGGCTCACTTTACTACCGACAGTGTTTTTTCTTTTATTTTTCAAATGTTTCAATTCACGTGATTTTCATTTTGCGCCAACTATTACGCTTGACGACAACAGTGTCTGTATAACGGAAATGTACCATTTTTTTTAAACTCGTAAGTTAGCATTTTTATTTTTTGAGTGGTAAATTAAAACGGTACTACTTGGTTATCCTATTGACCAAAAATTTATCGCCAGACTATAAGATTAAATGTCAATAATGGTTGATCGTAAATGTCACATTCATTTGACTGTAAGGAAGTTACATGTGTTTTACGCCATCAAGTGATTTTTATTTTGACGCTTTATTTGTTATTTGTATTTTTATACTAATTTATTTGTTCTTTCGTTATTTAAAATAAAAATTACGTCAACTTGTATAATTTGGCGTGTGGTTTTGCGATTGATATAATTTGGCGATATTAGTCATTTGCTTTGAATTTGAAATTAAATGTGATGATTTCTTGCATTACTTAATATTTAACACAGATGTCATATAAGCACCGGGTTTGGCGTGATATTTTTTACGACAATTTGTCGAAAACCTTGTTTTTGAATGCCAGTTACATTATTTATTTTAAATTATTTTCTATTGTTTTAAATTATTTTTAAAATGAAATAACAATAAATAAAAAAATTAATTAATAACTATAGAACAAAGCAATTTGTAACTTTTTTTAAATAAAAAGAATATAAATGTAAATAAACATTTATTAATGAATAAGCAACAATAGCCGGGTTACCATGTCAGGCAAAATAACGCCATTTTGGTGCCAATTAGGTACCCAGGTGCGTATATGACATCTGAGCCTAATATTTTTCTTTTCTTTTTGCTCAAAAAAAAAAGAAGAAAGAAGTAAAAGCCATTAATTTTAAATGTTTCAGATTTAAAGGAATATTTTGTATTAAATAAAATGATAACGAAATACAAAAAAAAGCATTTTTCTAAGGAGATTTAAGGGAAGGCAAATTGGTCGCCAAATTAATTTAAAATTATAACCTTTTCTGAAATTTGAAAAAAAAATATCTGTTATGATTGAAATTTGAGTTGCCATCATTAGAAAAAAGTATTTAAAATTAGAAAAAAAAAATAATATTTTGAAAACTAATTCGAATTTAAAAATTCTAATACCAGTTTTGAGATCTGTGGATCAATACGGATTTTTGGTGTTAATTTCATCTCAAAGTATTCCATATTTCAGGAGAAATCGCTGTGAAACATAATCAGTTGTTTAACCAGTCGTTTCATAGAATCGTTACATAAATTAGCTTCAATTCAGTCGTTTCATTAGGATTTTATATATATAGGGTAGGTATTTATTGATACCAGATAGCAATATCACATTTGCTCATAACTAGGGGTGGGGAATTTCTAGAAAATCTTACCAGCCAAGGATTTATTTCACCAGCCAGTAAAATGCAACGTACAGTTGAAAATTTTTATGACAAAATTTACGCAACTCAAAAATAGTTGGTTACTATTACTAAATGCATTTTCATTTTTTTTTTTTTTTTTTTTTTTTCTTTGCAGTTAAAATTAAGAAATATAAACACGAGATGAAAGTTCAATATAAAATAGAACTTAGTACCATGGTTACATCACAGTAATTAGGAAAGTTGAAAAACATAGCTAACTACTAAAAAAAAAAAAGTTTTCACATATCTCTATAGTTTGCAGTTTTCATCGACTAGCTAAAAATTCACTCGCCATGTCAGAAAATTCACTCGCCAGTGGCGAGTAAAATGCTGCATTTCCCCACCCCTGCTCATAACAAACTATTGAACGTAAACATGCAATTACTTCATTTACTTTACTTGTTACATCTATATTCGTAGATATTTATGAAAATATTTAATCTACATGTTATATTCAGCGACTTAGTGAAAACATGTGCCAATTCATATACAGGGTGCTTATTTTTGAGTACTCCTATTTCTGAATTTTGTTATACTGTTATGGGATTGAAAACTCAAGTTTAAAAAATCAAAACAACACAATATTCTAGAAAAATGATCTACCTGTTGCTGGATATGAGAAATAAAAATCTAATTAATATATAAAAACACATTTCTAAGATTTTTGTATTCTTAATGCTGAACATGTGTGTACTTTTGTTACTTTGGTGTCCCCTCTGTTACCGTATCTCCCCTATGTTACTGACATGTTTTCTGTAATCTTAACAAAAAGAAAAAACTTTCTTAAGAATCAAAGGGTTAAATAGGGTCAGGTGGGGTAAAATGGGTATAAAATTCACTATTTTTAGATGTTCAGTTAAAATTTTCTGGCAAATGTTAAAAAATTAAAACTTTTTTTGATATTTTCTTTACATTGCACATTCTTGGAATGAAAATACACAGTTTTTATCTATTAGGCTGCAAAAGTATATCTACAACAAAACATTTAATAGGTATATGTTTGCTATACCCATTTTACCCCATGCAGGTGAAAATGGGTATAGTGTTGGGTAAAATGGGTATATAAAAGTTTAACAATAAATACTGTATAAATAGATTTGCCAGAGATTATATAATGAAGTAATATGGAAAACAATGTTATATGTCTTAAAAAATGTCAACTTTTTTTTAAATATGAAATTTAAGCTAATTGATAAATGAGAAACTTTACTATGAATCAAGCTTACGTGAAAATGAAAACATTTTCTGGCTACATTTTTTTCAACTTATTCTCACCCTGTTACATTATAAGTGTTAAAAGTCTATCAAAAGCATAATGGCCCAGATTATTAAATGTTTTTATGAAATGATCATTTAATGTTTCTATTATCTGCTTTTTTTTTTTTTTTTTTTACAATGTAATCTGCGAAAATGTCTACTGTTACTCTTGTGAACGTTAGAGCAAAGTTTTGGAAAAACTTCCAATTATTTATTATGAAATATAATTAGGATAAAATTGATATAACCAGTTAAATACCATCCTATTCCACTCACATAAAATATATCTAATTTCATTTGTAACAAAATTTTGATTTATTATATAGGCAAGTAAAATGCTTTTGGTTTGAAATTAAATATATTTTATGTGAGTAAAACACAATAATATTTAACTAGTCATATCAATTTTTATCTTAATAATAAAATAATTGGAAGTAATTCTGAAAATTTGCTCTAATGGTCACAAGAGTAATGAATGGACGTATACCCCTGTACCTTCAGCATCAAGGAAAGCATAAAATGCAACCAATCTTGGACTTTTCCAAGAATTTTACTTCATATTCATGTTTCATCTTCTTCAATATTACTACTTTTGCCAATGAATTCTTTGTTTGTATTTTTTTCCAAATACTGGACCTTCAATGATGCACCTACAGATACATTTATTTTTACTTTGGGGATATCTTCGCCACATTATAGTCTAATTTGAGTTTCATTTAACAAGTTCTCTTCTTGTCCATTTTAACTATTTCGGTGTTCTGTTTATCAGAATCATTTTTTAACTGTTTCATAATGTTTTCATTTGTTAGAATTTCATCTGCTTTTGCTTGGACATGCTTATGTTTCAGCTTTGAAGTTTTTACTAAGATTATTTGGAGATGTGGCAGATTGATATTTGTTGAGAAAGCAAGAATGTGTTAAAGCCACACTGCTCTTACTTTTGTCAACAATTATGGTTTTTAATTTTCTAACTCTTTCGATTACCTCTTCTTAAAATTTCAAATCTAATCAGCATTTGATATACCAACTAGAAATAGAATATTTCTAGAAATGGGCGATGATTTGACTAAATTATGTACAGAGAATTTCGAGTCTTTCCGATCTTGAGAATAACTAGAGATGGGAATGCTCGGAAAAAAACCGGAAAAGTTGGGGAAAAAACGGTTTTTTTCCGAAGGCCTATTTTTTAATTTTTCCAAATTGGAAAAATTGAAATTTCATTTATAAAATAATGTAGTCAAAATTTCATAATTGTTACATTCTGATACTTTTATTTATATTTTTTTTTTCATGTTTAGTGTCCTTCATGAAAACCTTAACATGAGAAATCTTATCTGTAAGCAGGAATCTCTTTAGAAAGAACTTGAGTCTCTTAAAGAATCCTTCAGTTTTTTCTCCTTAAAACATATGACCTTTAACAAAATTCTTTCCCTTAAAAATAGACATTTCAGAATTTTTTTACAATCTCCAAATTAAATCCTTCACAAACATAATGATTTTATAATGAAAAAAACCTGTTATATAATAGCTGCAATAACCAATGAATCTATTATCAAGCTGTTTATACTATGTACACAGGACCATAATGTCTAAATAAGAACATAAATATGTAATTTCTAATTTACAAAATTCCAATTACATTTTTTTACATTTCATTCACATTTTTTACAAGTTCATAAGTTTTTATAAAAGTTCACAATTTCGCAAAAACATGATCGTGTGAAAAAAAATCTAAGTAAATCTTTGGTAAGATAATTAAATGCAACTTCTCTCATTAAAAATGAAAATTCGTGTGCAAAAGTATTTCAATATTATACCAATAAATGAAAATGGTAAGATGTAAAATTTAATGTAAAATTTGAAACATGCATTTATTTTTATTCGCATGGCTATAATTTTTCACTATTGTTAGAAAATCTGGCTAGTTGGTTGGTTGATTTTTGACGGACAATTATCAGCACGAGGGATATAGGCCCAGAAGGTGGGGGGGTGCCCTTCGTGGGGGTCTTTCTAAGGTAACCTACCTAACCCGTATTTACACCAAAAAATCTATTTGAAAACATTTTTTAAACATATGGAAAAATCCACCCGTTTTAAAAGTTTCATTTAAAAAAAATACAATACCGCTTTCCCCGGTAGCAGAAAGTTCGAGACGCGCGACGTGCGTCGCAGATTTATTTTGGACCTTGCAGATAAATTTGACAACTTGAAAAAAAAAAAAAGTAGGAAAATTCTGACAAAAAATATCGCGAATTCGACAAATGGTCGACGAAAAATATCAATTTCGGCAATCGGTCGCGTAAAAAATTGGTCATTTATAGCCAAAGGGTCGCTGTAAAAACGCGAATTTCGTCAAAAGAGACCGGATAAAAAAGCACGAATCTCGTCCCAGGGTTGTAGAAAAAATGCAAATTTCTGTCACAGGATCGCAGAAAAAACACGAATTTCGTCAAAGGATCGCGGAAAGAATGCGAATTTAATAAAAGGATCGCGGAAAGAATGCGAATTTAATAAAAGGATCGCGGAAAGAACGCGAATTTAGACAAACGATTGTGGGAAAAACGCAAATTTAGTCAAACGATCGCGAAAAAACGCAAATTTATGTCAAAGGATCGCGAGCAAACGCAAATTTATGTCAAAGGATTGCGGAAAGAAGGAGGAATTTCGTCAGGAGATCTCGAAAAGCGTAAATTTCTGCCAAAAGATCGCTGTACAATTACAAACTTGAATTTTATCCAAAAATTCCGAAAAACGTGGATTTCGTTCCAGGGGCGCAAAAAAAAAAAACGCAAATTTATGTCACAAAATCGTGGAAAAAAGTGCAAATTTCTGTAAAACAATCGCGAAAAAACTTAAATTTTTGTAAAACGATCGCGAAAAAACGCAAATTTCTGTCAAAGGATCACGAAAAACGCAGATTACTGTCAAAGGATCGCGAAAAAAGGAAAATTTGTCAAAAGATCGTAATTAAATTTGCGGAATTTCGTCAAAAAATCGCAAAAAGTGCACATTTCTGCCAAAGGATCGCTGTAAAAACGCGAAATTCGTCAAAAGATCCCGGGAAAAACGTGAATTCCGTCCCAGAGGCCCAGTGGCAAAAAATTATGTTTGTATCTGCGACAGCAATTTAGTGAAATGAAAATTGTCTGTGGGAGTAGCATGTTTCAATTTTCTTATTGTGAACAAGAACATTATAAGCGTTAAAATAAATAGGATTCTTACTGATAAACTTTATAAAAATATACCTACATTTTAATTATAATATAACCTAATTAATTTATTTTTCCCGCGATCCTTTGAAGAAATTCGCCTTTTTACCACGATCCTTTACGAATTTTGCGCTTTTTCTGCTATCCTTGAACAAATTTCCCGTTTTTCCACTGCGATCCTCTGACGAAATGCACGTTTGTTTGCTATCATTTGACGAAATTTGCGTTTCTCCCCCGATCCTTTTATGAAAATCACGGTTTTGTCGCTGTCCCTCTACAAAAATCGCGTTTTTTCGCGATCCTTTGACAAAATTCGCATTTTTTTCCCCCGATATTTCACAAAACTTGCGTGTTTTAGCGCTCCTTTGAAGAAATTCGCTTTTTCCCGCCATCCTTTAAAGAAATCCGCGTTTTTTCCGGAATTCTTTGAATAAATTCAAGTTCTATCCGCGAATCTTTAACGAAATTTGCACTTTTGCGTGATCCTTTGACAAAATTCACTTTTTTTTTAGCGATGTTTTGGCGAATTCGAGTTTTTTTGCAATACTTTAACAAAATTTGCGTTTTTTCCCGATTCTGTGACAATATTTGCATTTTTTCCGCGATTCTTTCGCGAAATTGACGTTTTTTTCTGCAAACAATTAACGAAGATTTTTTTTTCGGCGATCATTTGTCGAAATTCGAGATACTTTTTTTTAGTCTGCAGGTGCCTTGAAAAGTCTGCGACGCCCGTCGCAGCGTCGCGCACATTCTGCCACGGGGCCCAGAGGTGCCGAAAAAACGCAAATTTCTGTCACAGAATCGCAGAAAAAACACGAAGTTCGTCAAAGAATCGAGAAAAAAATACGAAGTTCGTAAAGGATCGCGAAAAAAAGCTCATTTATGTCAAAAGATCGCGAAAAAACGGCGAATTTCGTCAAAAGATCGCGAAAAAAACGAGGAATTTCCTCATAAGATCGCAAAGAACAGCAGATTTCGTCAAAAGATCGCCAAAAAGGCATATTTCGTCAAAAAATCGCGAAAAAAACCCAAATTTCATCAAAGGTGCGCAAGAAAAACACATAATTAGTGCCGGTAGTGGATTTTCACCCCCCCCCCCCCCCTGCTCTGTTGTAACCTTTTGGAAATTTTGCTGTGAATTTCAGAATTTTTTCTTTTTTTTTTTTTCCCACTCAGAATCACCCATGGTATTAATCAGTAAGAACGCTGTTTATTTTAACACTCATAATGTTTGTAGGGTAGATGCACCAGTTTTGGCCACTTTTAGAGAAAATTCAAAATAGAAATTTTACAGTTCTTGACCGATTTAAGCATATTAAATCATAATAACATCATTCTTTAGTAAATTTAATTGTCTTTCTATTAGCTATAATGATTTTCTACAGAATATTTTACATTGTGAGTAATAACTCATCAAGTAATTTATTCCAATTTGTACCAGTTTTGGCCACCCCTACACCAATTTTGGCCATCTCTATGCACCAGTTTTGGCCACTCCAATATCATGTAGTTTAACAAACGTTTTAATTGATAATAAGTAAAAATAAAGCATTTTTATGCAACATCTATTTTACCACACATATATTTGTTTGCTGTATTAAGAGAATTTTGCAAATTTCTTTATGAATTGATTAAAACATCAAGTAAAATATACTTATTTTGATTTTAACTGAAAGTTTCAATTAAAAAACAAAAAAATATATTTAAATTTGATTAATAAACGGGACAACAGTGCCTATAGGACATAAAGATTAACTATTTAATCAGTTTTATAATTATTCATGGATTGTGGCTTGTTTAGAACACTTGAATCTTCATCAAAGTGTTATATTTCTTGAAAGCATTTTCTGATTTTGTTTTGATTTTCATCAAAAAGTTATTCTTCTTGAAATTATCTTTTGATTTATATTAGCTTATATGCCTTATTTATGTACCCTGCTTCTTTGCCAGTTATTCTAGGGTGTGATTTCAGAAGCGAATCATACCATTTCATGCCTGGTCTTCCATCTTGAAATGGAGTTTCTATTTTACCGGCTACAATTTTCTGGACAGAATCTTAAAAGTTGTTCCATTTTTATAGGAAATAGTATTCTGACAATATCTAAGATCCACTTTTCTAATTGATTTTTAACTTCCAATTCCTAGTACCTAGATCTACTACTTGAGATTCAACATTATTAGAGGAAAGTGGTGTCCATCCTACAAACTTCTGATGTAAGGCAAGAACGCGGTACTCCAAAACTTTGCTAGCTTGTAGTGCTGGCATTACATTTTGAATGGCCTTAATTTTACTTCTTATCTTGGAGCAGTGTTCCCTCTAGGCCATTTTTTAAGAGCACAGAATCTCTTTTAAACTTGTTAAAATGAATCCTCTTCTTTTTAAATAATGTGAAATACATTCTTAGTTGTATTTAGATTCTCTAGTAAAGATTTTCAAAATATTTAGTATTTCTAAATCCGTGTGCCTGAAATATTGCAAAAATTATAGAATGTCTTCATTTCTTTAGGAAAAATACAAGCAATTAAATCATGCTATAATTTTATTGAACGTTTTAATTTATAAGTTGTAAAATCTTTCAAAATTTATGTTTTAGTTTATTTATCATATATAAAAATTACATATCACCTCCCCTTTTGCTTTATCAAAAATAAACACAATACTATATTTTCTTTAGTGACTAGCACAATGTCCTTTCTAAAGTGAATTTTCTATTGGACAGAGAATAACAAAATCTCTTTTATAGAACTGCCATTAGCCTTGCTTTTTTTATTATTATTATTATTGAAGCCATTACTATATAAAACAAAACTAAATTGATTTTGATTTATCCAGATGTTCTTAAATTTATTAAATGGCTAAAATTCCCTCTATAATGATAATGAATCATGTGGCCAAAAGTGGAACATGTGTTGTACCCTTTTTGGCCACCCCCATGGCCGTAACTGGTACGTATAGCAAATTTAATGCACCAGTTTTGGCCACCCCCCATTAAACTGTTAAAATAAGTAATTTAAATGTAAAATTGCAGTAGAGAGAAAGCTTACCTCATAAAACCTAATAGAAATTTGTTTCAGAACAAATAGAACCCTATAAGTGCCTAATTTTGAAAGATTCTGAAAGCTTGTCAGCTAAGCAAAAATCTTAATACATGTAAGCACACACTGCAGTTTCACACATTTATTTTTTTTACAAGTCACATTTTAGCAAAAAATAAACAAATGATATTGTAAATGATAAAAGAGAGTTTGCTTAAAGTGTAAGAATGCATATTATTTGTTAGCAAGAATTCACAGGCTAAATATTGGACAAATTGATCCAATGTGGCCAAAACTGGTGCATCTACCCTATATAAGAAAACGTAACACGCTACTCCCGCAGACAATTTTCATTCCACTAAATTGCTGTCGCAGACACAACCATAACTTTCTGCTACTGGGCCGCTTTCAATATTAAGGATCTAAATCTTACTTAAACATAGTTTGGGTTAAGTCTGGAAAGCTGTACCAGAACTACATATACAGGAAATGAAAATTATAACTGTAAGCGCGGGGGGGGGGGGGGGGGGGGGAGTAATATTGTAAAATAATACCAATTTTTAAACAACGGAAGATTTGAAAATGATAATAGTATTTATAATAATACCAGACTACTGTAATTTCTTTCTTTTACACTGGCATCCTTTATGAGTACTATGTAGATGAGATGTACAATACAGCTTAAAATTGTTTTAACCCTTTCGAGGGCAGTATCCTTAAAAAAGAACACAATTTTAATTCCAAAACTGACAAACGGCACCAAGAATATTTAATTAAAATTTTCCTATTATGATATGCTTGAAAATAAGCAAGTTCCTATTTTATAATAAATTCGTCTATAAATTCCGGTGTCAGTCCATTATTTCATCACTTTATAAACAGAATGACTCCGCACCGGTAAAAGTTAAAGCTGCAGTAATATTGGTTGAAGCTAAAGATTTGTTTGTTTGTTTGTCTTTTAAATTAGCTCAACTGATATAATTAAACAAGTGCTACTTAAAAATCATGTCAACAGATACATAGTATACATTATATAAACACTGATGTTAAATTAAGCAAGTAAAGCTACTGTCATAATTCTGAGACTGAAAGGATAAACTTTTAAAAGCTGGCTTTCTCTCTCTCGCTCTCTTTTTTTAACATATTCGCATATAAAGATAAAATAATTTTTTTTAGTGTGCAAAAATATTGAAAAAGTTTATTATTGTATACTTTTTAGGAAAATATAACTTATTTTTGAGAAATATTTATAGGAAATCAATTTTTCCAGAAAAAACTGGAAAAAACCCGGTTTTTTTCCGCCACTTCAACTTTTCCGGAAAATTTACATCTCTAAGAATCACTGTGAATTATATAAACATTTTAAAGTATTTTTAAAACTTATTCTATTCTAACTCCAGTAAAAAAAAAAAAAAAAAAAGAATTTTATTCAGAGAAAATTCTAATTCCAGTAAAATAAAGAATTTTATATAGAAAAGTTCTATATAACACTTTAAAAATACTACAAACGTTAAGCCTAACTCTATACCCATTTTACCCCATTTATAAGATTTAAGATAAAACAACAAAAACAAAAGACAATTTATTGTTTGTAATTTGGAAAAGTATTAGAAGTGCTTAACGAACAAAAGGAGATCAAACAAATGGGTTTATTTCAAATATTATGAGCTGCAGGAAGAAGTTTAATCAGACCAAATGTGGCATGAAATTGTCCTCAAACGGTATTTACTGTTGTCACTCAAATAGAACAAACTATAAAAACAAAAATAAAGTAGGAGAAAAAAGCTTAAAGATCAAGCAATCATATGTAATTTTCAAAACTAAAATATGTTAAGAAAATTGAAAAAATTAAACAATATTTTCTAACTACCCATTTTACCCCACCTGACCCTATGCAATGACTAATATGTAAAAGTAAGTATGACTGAGATTTTATTATATTACCAGTTACGTAATTATATAAAGTTTTATATTGCGAGAATACTAAAAAAATAACACATAATATGCCCATTTTGTGAGAAAATATATAACATAAACAAAAAATTATGGGGTAGTGAGAAAGAATGTTCACATCAAAATGTTAAAATCGTAAAAATAATTTTTTACTTTCATAAGACAATACGGGGAGATTATTTAAAATATGGTAACACAGGAGACACTTTTCATTCAATGTGGCTATGTTTCTAAGTGTAGTAAATAATATATTTTAAAAAGTGTGCTGCTGATATTCAATTTCTATTCTTGAAGATGTATACAATCCTCCCAAAGGTTTTTTTTACTTCATTTTTTCAGTGAAAAAAATTTTGAAAAAAAAATTCTCAAAAGGGACCTTTATTTTTGGAATGACCCATATATATATATGTATATATATGTGTGTGTGTGTGTGTAATATTTTCATATAAAATTGTTTCTTGAATGGGAAGAAGAAATATTGCTAAATTCTGCATTTTTAATTTTAAATTTATTAAAAGGAAAAAACCGGACAATCCTGGGTGAAACGCGACACTAGTTTTCCAGAGTCTACTTTTATTGATATGATGACATAAATGAACTTCAACTCAAGTTACAGATTCTATAGACTTTGGGGCTACTGTGCGATAGCATTTTTTGCAATTACTGGTGCATTTAAAAAAAAAAATTATTTCGGTAGAGGAATAGCGCCAGATAAAAATCCCTCGTTGCATATCTCGTTCTATTACACATTACCGTATAAATATATCTACAATTAATTTCGAAATGTTTGCTTATAAGCCAATTTTTTTCAGATCTATAATACAGCGATCTGAACATTTTCTTCGTAATGCATCTTTACTATTCATAACGATGGCCACAACAAGCAAATAAAAAAAATGATTTGCAATTATTCAATAAAAGACGAAAAAAAACTTTTAACACTTACTTATTCAATCTATGAAGAGGTGTTAATCAACACTTGATGAAGAGTGGTCCTCCAGTTGAAAGCATAGGAAAGTAATAAATAAACAAAAAACAAAACAAAAACGCGGGAGATACAAGTTGAAAAGTTGACACGTGTCATCTATTGGGTTCGAGGCTATACAAATCAGCTGTTTGGAAAAACGAAAAATCACTGTTTTCTTGATGAATTATTTAAATTGGAGTTATCTAATAAAATGTGTCACGATTTCTATGTAATTCTAAGTAATTTGAACTTTTTTAGTTAAAGTTTGCAAATAGTGATTGAGTATTCACTGCTACTCACAAGTCTGTGCTGCTACTAATGGTTACTGATGAAGTAACATGTTTACCATGAACATAGAATAGAGAAGGACTTCTAACGAAATAGGTTTTAGAAGAAGAAAACCGTTCCTTGAAAATTTGTCTAATAGATGGCGCTATGTCGCACGGTTGTACTCGGTTTCGTCTGCTTCAATTTGCTCTACCAATAACTTCTTTGATCAATGAGATCCAGCCAATGAACGTTGTCCGCTAGAGGCGCTGGTATGTACACGGTTGTATTCTAACCGTTGCCATCCCTTCATTCAAGACCAAAATCGCGACACGATATTCACACTATTTCGTGTGAAGTCCTTCTCTATTCTATGTTCATGAGTAACATGTTTACCATGAACATAGAATAGAGAAGGACTTCTCACGAAATAGGTTTTAGAAGAAGAAAACCGTTCCTTGAAAATTTGTCTAATAGATGGCGCTATGTCGCACGGTTGTACTCGGTTTCGTCTGCTTCAATTTGCTCTACCAATAACTTCTTTGATCAATGAGATCCAGCCAATGAACGTTGTCCGCTAGAGGCGCTGGTATGTACACGGTTGTATTCTAACCGTTGCCATCCCTTCATTCAAGACCAAAATCGCGACACGATATTCACACTATTTCGTGTGAAGTCCTTCTCTATTCTATGTTCATGATGTTTACAATATCAGTGAGTGTGTTCAAGAAGCACGCGCGCGAGCTCAGGAGGCAAGAACATGGAGTGGGTCTATATCATGGATGGAATAACACATAGTGTGTTCAGGAACAGATCATGGATTTGATTAATTAAGGTGCTAATTATAAAGATATTTTGTTGCGAAACGAACGTGTGCAAGATGGCCGAATGGATAAGGTTGTGAACTCGACGAGGAACTCGAGACTAGGGGTTCTGGGTTCGAATCCTTCCAGTCCCATATCGTGTCACAATTTATTTTTGTTTTGTTTATTGGTTGTTTTATATTTTTCATAATGAATAAGATATTTTTGATGAAGATATATTTTTTATTTTTATTATACAGAGGCACGTGTATTTTTATTATAATAATAAAATACTTATTTAAATGTGAGAAAATGAGGTATTTCGAGCTGAAAGTTTTACATCTGAAAGCCTTTTAAATATTCAAAGTTTCGTTTCTAAGTGATTATATATGTATATGTATAATGATATAAAAATTAAGCAAATCCAAATGAAAAAATAATATATATTGATATTGTGCAAAAATATCCTTTTTTTTTTTTTTTTTTTTTGAATATGACATGAGTGAATTTTTATCGAGACTAGGCTGGAAATCATATTTTACTTTGAACATTATAAAAATAAAATGTAATAGTTGTAGATTATTTTAACTAAAAATATCTGTACATATATTTTTTAAAGAGATAAAATATACAGGTCTGCTGTCTAGTTTTATAGTGAATAAAGTATGATTAGAATGTTTATAAATTTTCTACTGAAAGTATAAGTAAGTATTTTGCTTATACTAACAGAATTTTGAATGCCATTTATTTCTCATGTTTTATGATGTATTTTGATCTGTTATCCACACGGTATTAAAATATGCAATCATAAAATAAGAAATATATATATTAAAACCTTCTCTGAAAAACTGTCTAACTAACAGTGCAAATTCCATTGAAATCCATCCAGTATAGTAGATTACAAACAGATCTCATATGTTGATATCACAATCTTGGTTTACTAACAGCATTCTATTTATCACAGAAGTTATAAATCAACTGATAAATCATTTTTAAATAAATAAAAAGAAAATTGTTAAAATTTTTAGATCACCAGTTGAATTTTAAATTGTATCAATCAACCTGCCAAACAAAGCACAACCAATAACACATAAGCAGAAAACGCACAATCACGTGATCAAATCGCCCACACAATTTTTTTGAGCAGCTTGAGCGTAGTTTGTGTGCGGTTGGTTAACTAATTTTAAATGCTAAATGGGCTAAAGTAGATAAAGAAGGTCACGTGATGTTTTTCCCGATTATTTTAGATTTTATCTGAGTGAACATAGGCATGTAGTCCTGTTACGAAAACCATGTTTTGGAAGAATAAAGAATTATAGTCGTTGGTTTTACCTTTTTTGAACCATAAATATAATGAAATAATTGAATTATGTTAAAAGTCCTTTCTTCGATAAGACCTACTCCATGGCCTAAACTTCTGAGCGCGCGGGCTGCGCGAAGTGCACTTCTGAACACACTCAGTAGTATCTCATGCTTATGCTCAGAAGTCAGAAGGGGGTGTATTTAAGTTCTTAGAGTAATAAAAATCTTTTACGTGATATATGGTAAGTAGATACGTAATACATTTAATTTTTATTTATATTTAAGTACTTTTAAGCTTTTATTACTAGTCAACGCATTATTTATGTTATTTTATGCTGTCCTCTGTATTAATGTGAATGGCCAGCCTGGGAATCTATATATATATTACGCTAACGTACGTGGCACAGAAATCGCGATTATTTGTTATTGTTTAATGGCAATGCCCGAGAGACGCATCTGATTGGTTATTGTGTAAGAATCCTTGGCAGGATTTAGAGCGATCAGATTTGTTATTGTAATGGAGTTATGAATAAAGAGGAGGAGACATATAGTGTATTATCTACGAGTTACGAGTGAAGTAACTGAGGGGGTTGTCACAAGATGGCGGCTGCTTTTTATTAAATCGGATCTCCAGTTTCTGATTACCGTTAGGACAAACATCCCACCAGTAAAATTGAATAGAAAATTCCCTCTTATTTAAGTGTCTTTTTCATGAAAATTTTCCTCAAAAATGTCGTAAAAATTTCTATTTGTTTTTACTGGTGTCAGTATTCCTTGTAAAACTGTCAGTTTGTTTCCCTGGTTGTCACAATATGGCGGAAGCGCAAGAGCTAACTACCGCCAAAGTAAACTGCTACCAGTAAAACTGAAAATCTGTTTTAACCATTATTTATGACTGAAATTTTGTATGAATAACTCGTTTACATAAGTTGAAGAATTCTATATAAATCTACTGGTGGAAGTTTCCACCAGCGGTAAACAACGTGTGCGATAGCGGTTACAGTGGAAGCTTCACTATTTTAAGGATATGTCAGTTCCTCTTTATTAATAGTTCCATGGTTATTGTTTACGTTTCGCGTTTTCGGTGCAATATCTTTCGCTGCAATTATCTAGCTTCGAAATAACATTTGAAATAACGCCCGAGAGACGCATCTGATTGGTTATTGTGTAAGAGTCCTTGGCAGGATTTAGGACGATCGGGTTTGTTATTGTTTACGTTTCGCGTTTTCGGTGCAATATCTTTCGCTGCAATTATCTAGCTTCGAAATATCATTTGAAATGCCCGTAAAAAATCTCGGTGAATGCTTGAAAGTGAAGAAGAAGCCGAATTCGAGTCGAATCCAAATAGAATTGTCGAGAACGCCGTTAAGCGATCGGCAAAATAGGCTTAATAACTGTAGCATGCACGAGTTGCTACTGAAATCCAAATTACTGATTTAAACGTTCCGGGGCATGCATAACTGTGGGTGAAACGTGTAATTTATGCAAAGCACTGTATTGAAAATGCGAATTAAACAGCAGCAAGAAGTTTACAAAATGTTGTCATGACGTAAAAAGTAATTTTGTACGGACCTGCGATACGAATTTCAGGTTCGGGCCCTCCCAAGAGTAAGATACAATAAAACCTGCTTAGACGGAAACGAAAACGACCAGTGATAAATTCCGTTTTATGCAGGTTATTAAATTGAACAACGCATAACAGCATTTTTTTTTGGGGGGGGGGGGAGAACTGGAACTTTTTTTTTCGTTTATTGCAGGATTCCGTTATAAACAGGCTTTACTCTATTATAAAATAAATTTGCTGGATGGTACTTTTCTTAAAAATCTATATAGTAATATTTGCTTACAATTTTATTATTTCTTTTTCAGCATTACACTTTATGTTGTATTTGTAATTGCTTTTTCATATAAAGATTTTAAATAAAAAATTAAATTTTTGAAAATATAATTACATTTTAATTAAATTCATCAGTTAATTTAGAATGAAAAAGTTTAAAGTAAGAGACATATAAAAATTAGAAATCTTAACCTTTGACTTTACACAACTTTGGAACTGAACAAGAGTCGGGCCCTGGTAATTTGCACCGTCTACACCCGCCCCCTCTGTACGGATCTGCGATAAAAATTTCAGATTCATTTAATAATATTATTACGGGCCCGGGCAACGCCGGGCGGGTCAGCTAGTAGTAATAAGTTGCTACTCGATGACAGGAAAATTGCTTGGCCTATCTTCTTAGTTCTAATGATTTGTTTTAAAGTTTTAATAACCGAATACATGTTAAGGCTTGACATTGTACGTATTAGAACTATTATTTCCTGACTGTACGTTTTTCCCGTAAGTTAGCGTTTTTTAGGTCTTATCTTACAGTGTTCTTTTTAATGAAGAGTTCCGTATCCTGTGCCGCTTGGTGAATTTTGCGCCAAAATGCCGTTTTGGCGATATGAAAATTTTTTCTTGATGGCGGAAAAACATCATTTTAAAATCTTTTATGTTATTTATAAATCAATGATTTTGCACTCTTTTTAAAAATAGAAAATGATGTAAATAATAGATTTATAAATAACATAAAGATTTAAAAACGAAGTTTTTGCGCCATCATGAAAAATTTGTTATGACGCAATTACACAAATTTTAGCAGCATTCTAAATAAACTAACGAGTAAAAAACTAAACCAATGTGCTTAACTTTTTGAAATAAATATTTGTTATTGTCAGTGGGGCAACCCCCCCCCCCCCCCCCCAGGACTGGTCCTGCACCAGAGCCTGCATCCTGTGCCAGAGAATTTAGCAATTTTTTTGCCGTGCTTTTTGGACGATGAATGTTTTGATCTGGTTTACGTTTAATCGTGGAATTTTGAACGGCTTTAGGGTTGCTTTTTTTTCGGAAATGCTTTTTGAAGACCGGGGAACTCGATAATGGAAGCTCTTGAAGCTTATTGGTTTACTAGTATTACATGTTCCATGTACCGTTACTCAGCTAAATTTTGAATTAGGTTAGATAAGCACACATTTGGATGAGTCTCTGAGTCTGTCATTGTAGGGAAGACAAGGTACAATGAAACAAGGGGTACAGTGAAACATTACTTGTAAAATCAATCAAATTTGTCATAGAGAGTTGCAGTTTATATATATGTTATACAACTATATGTTCCAATTACTGATGTGATTTGGATACATTCACACTTCTACAACAGTAGCAATAGAAGATTATTGCTTTTACACCATTGAAAGTAACTTTCTTTACTAAAAGTAATTTTGTTTCTTTTTCCTTGTTGTTATATGTAATAATTATTTTTTCTATACATTATCTTTGGGTTGTTGTCTTCATACCTCCAAAACCAAACTAAAAAAAATTAAATATTAGAAGTTTAAAAATAAATTTTTATTTAGTAACCTCAGTGCGGGGTACAATGAAACATGTTTTACTATAATAATAAAAGTGGTAAATAGAATATATTAGAAATAAGAGTAGGAAAACAGAAAAAAAAAGAGTTTCGTTCTAACAGGCATGAGATTTTTCCGCGGATCCGCGGTTTTCAGCTTTTTTGTAATTTTTTAATTTGTTTTTTTCCGATTTTTTTCAAATTTTTTTAATTTCTCATTTTTCAAGAATCTATTTCGTGCAGACATCCGTTTTTTATTCGTTTAAATGAAAAAAAGAATCATGAAAGGATTTTAATCCACATCGAAATATGCTTATATTTCAATACTTTAACTACGAGAAGTCATTTATTGCGTGCGGTGGTTATCCTATTTCATCGCGATCGCTGAACCAGGGATGATTCTGTTCCGAAAAGTCCGAAGAATTACGGCAGTCATTTCCGAAAAAAAAAAACGGTCATAAATCTGAAAATTCTGACATAAAATGTATCGCGAATTTAGACAATTGATCACAAAAGAAAAATCAATTTCGTCAAGCGTTCAAAGAAAAATCGCCAATTTCGTCAAAGGATCGGGAAAAAACGTCAATTTTCGTCAAAATGTCACGAAAAAAACGTCAATTTTTGTTAAAAGATCGCTAAAACATGACAATTTTGTCAAAAGATCGCGAAAAAACGGCAATATCCGTCAAAAGATCGCGAAAAACGGCAATATCCGTCAAAAGATCGCAAAAAAGGCAATATCCGTCAAAAGATCTCGAAAAAACCGCAATATCCGTCAAAAGATCGCGAAAAAACCGCAATATCCGTCAAAAGATCGCGAAAAAACCGCAATATCCGTCAAAAGATCGCGAAAAAACCGCAATATCCGTCAAAAGACCGCGAAAAAACCGCAATATCCGTCAAAAGATCGCGAAAAAACCGCAATATCCGTCAAAAGATCGCGAAAAAACGGCAATACCCGTCAAAAGATCGCGAAAAGCAATATCCGTCAAAAGATCGCGAAAAAAACGGCAATATCCGTCAAAAGATCGCGAAAAAACGGCAATATCCGTCAAAAGATCGCGAAAAAACGGCAATTCTCGTCAAAAGATCGCGAAAAAACGGCAATTTCCGTCAAAAGATCGCGAAAAAAAACGCAAATTTCATATTAATGTTCTATATCTTTGTAAAATAAACTTTTGATTAGTAAATAATTTCTGCCTAATTCATGTTAATTTCTTTTTAATTTATGCAAAGCTAAATTGTCTGTAAATTATATATATTAATAGCAATTATATTTGTTGCGCTTGAAATTCATAACCTGTCATTGTTCAAACGTCGTTCGCGCAGTTTTCAGCTTTTTTGCTTTTTGGTCAATCTCATCCCTGTTCTAACCAAGTCAGTAAAAAATGCTCTTGTTAAGCAATTAAAAAATAGAAAGAGAAAAAAAGCTATAAAGGGATTGTTTTGAAAACAAACTCTGCCTGCTACAGACTGATGATGATCCAGATTTTTTTTCCAGGCCCAGCTGTTCATCGAGGTACTAAGAATGAGAAATCCATACATAACATGTATGGCACAAGCAGTAGTATCGTATAAGGGCGATTCCATGCAGAGAGTCACACACGTAACGCAGGCTTTAATTTGCATTTATTCAATTATTTATTATATTTTAATGTTAATTCTGATTTTAGGTGGTATGGTAAATAAGTTATTAACATATTTTTTAGTTTAAATGTGTGTAAGTAAAACTCACAGAAATATATCATTTAATTTCATACTCAAAATGTGCTTTTTTTCTGAAGTAGAAAAAAAGCACGTTTTGAGTAATGAAATTAAATGATATACTTCTGTGAGTTTTATTGCCACACATTTAAATTTAAAAATATGCTAATAACTTATTTGCCATACCACTTAAAATCAGAATTAACATTAAAATTTAATAAATAATTGAATAAATGCAAATTAAAGCCTGTGTTTCGTGTATGACACTCTCCAGGGAATCGCCCATAAATGGAAACCTAAGGAAATATATACCGTTGGAGAAATCATACATTTAAATGAAGTCAAATGTGAAGTACTTGATATAAAAAAAACTCCAACCTAGTTTTAATTTTTTTTTTTTTTTTTTTTTTTTTTTTTTTTTTAAGAAACTTACATTTAAAAAAATACTCATTGTGTTGAAACTACCACCATCAATTCCTTCAGGAGCAACTGAAATATAAGCAGAAATACTAATTTTTGAAACTGACTTGAGCCAATTTAATATAAAATGAAAGGTATTTCTTAAACTAATAGAATTTTCTTATTTTTCATCTTAGACTATAATATTTTTATCAAGTTTTGTTTTTGTATTTATCTCATTTTTCATAAAATAAACTATACTGGGTGAAATTGCTTCCATCATTTGGAGTGTTTCATTGTACCGGCATACGGGTACAATGAAACACTGTAAGACACTTTTTGTTATTTTTCAAGCATAAAGATATTGTTTAGAACCTAATAAAAATTTATTTAGATGGGGGAAATACAAGATTAAAAATATGCATTAATTATATTTTTGTGCATGCAAAATTGTGGATAGGAAAAAAAAATTAGTAAAATTTGTTTCATTGTACCCCGTCTTCCCCTATTTTTGTTCTAAGGTAAGTCTTGTTAATTTTTCCAAGATTGCGGAAAAACATTATTTATAAATCTTTATGTTATTTATAATTCAATGATTTTGCACCATTTTAAAAAACAGAAAATGATTTAAAAACATGGATTTATAAATAAAATAAAGATTTAAAAATGAAGTTTGTGTGCCATCTTGGAAAATTTCTTCCGTTGCAATTACACAAATTTTAGCAGCATTCTAAATAAATCTAAACAAATGTGCTTTTTGAGATGAATACTTGTTATTGTTTTATTGTGTGTAATTTACACACCTTGTTTCAGACCCTAACTGGGATCCCTTTTTCTAAACATTAAATTAAAGCTGATTGTTTGTTTTTTTGTGTAAATATTTTTTTATTTTTATCTGAGATGGTTATTTATATTTATCCTTTTACTTTTATTTTATATTTAATCAAATTTTTTGGCATTTGTGAGCGAGATTTTACCTGCATTAAAATTATAATCGTTTTTGAAATATTGTTGAAATATATAAAAAGTTTCTGGTAAGTTTTTTTTTATTGTCCAAAATGTCTTAGGAACGGGGAGTTCAGGGGGCAGAGCCCCGTAACAATAACAAGTATTCATCTTAAAAAGCACATTTGTTTAAATTTATTTAAAATGCTGCTAAAATTTGTGTAATTGCATCAGAAGAAATTTTCCAAGATGGCGCAAAAACTTCGTTTTTAAATCTTTAAGTTATTTATAAATCCATGTTTTTACATCATTTTCTGTTTTTAAAAATGGTGCAAAATCATTGGTTTATAAGTAACATAAATATTTAAAAAGGTTTTTCTGCCATCTTGGAAAAATTTTCATGTTGCCAAAACGGCATTTTGACGCAATATTTTTCGGCAAGCGGCACAGGATATGGGACTCTTCCTGCCCCCCCCCCCCCCCTGAACCCCTGTTCTTAAAGCATTTTGGACAATAAAAATGAAAAAAAGCAATTTAACAAATTACAACGACCATTTGGAAAATGATTTTTTCAAAGGCTAAAATTTAATAAATTTAATAAAATAAAAAATCGCACGGAGTTCATCATACATTACGTGAAACGATTACATTACGATTTCCTGAAAATTGCGTATGAAATCGGACGACCAATTTTAAATGAAATTTCATTCATAAACTTCTAAATATATCCTACAATGTTACTTTTTACATTGTTGTATAGAGAAAAAAATGTACTTTTAAATGCAATTTGTTTGAAAGCTGTATCTCAATTTGTTTCCGAGTTATTAATTTTTTTTTTGTAGTTTTTATTACTTTTTTGTCATAGTGGCAACAGAAGAATCCATCTCTATTGAAAGTTAAGGGAAATACAGATTACTGTATAGGCCAATCAGAAAATGAATAAAATGCGGATTCAACCAATAAAAACCGTCAGATATGCTTTTGATTTCCTACCCTGATGAGGACAATAACCATTTTTCCAAATGGTTAAAAAAAAACTTACCAGAATCTTTTTTCAATAAATTTCAACAATATTTCAAAAAAAAAATGTTATATAGGGCGATTCTTACATGATGCACGGGACATTTGCATGTGTTTAAACCATTAAATTTTACCGAAATTAAAGTATTTAAATGCTTTGATAATTATGAGGTATACGACCTTAATTTGTACCTCAGAAAGGCATGCAGGTTTTTTTCCCCATATTAAAAATTGAGTAAATAAAAAATTTAAATGTATGCGTGATGTACGGGATTCACAAAAAATCAAAATGCATTCGTCATATGGTGTTAATGTTAATTTCTGTGATGTTTCATGGATTTATTGACTATACTTTTTTTTTTGTAATGAAAGAACATTTAGAAGATTGATTTAGTACAATATTAACTTAATTTTAAAAATTAATTAATAAATTATGTAAATTTTATGAATGTGATGCACGGGACAAATAAAAGTGATGCAAGGACAAGTCTAATTTTTTTGCATACCACTTGAGATTTATGATATTTCTTAACATATTTAGGATGTCAAGTTACAAGAATACATGATAGGTAAGATAACTAATCATGTATTGCACAAGAAGATGCAGATATTCATTATTTAAAATAACTGCCAGTAGAGGGCACCAGTGTGTACTCATAATTTGAAATTTTTTAAAAAGTAAATTTTCTAAATGTGTTTAAAAATGTTTTATTTTGACACCTATCGATCAATCCAAATGTATGATTTGTGAGGCTTTCTTTCTAAAGTTAAAATGTCTTAAGCTAAAGCTATTTAAAAATGTTTTATTTTGACACCTATCGATCAATCCAAATGTATGATTTGTGAGGCTTTCTTTCTAAAGTTAAAATGTCTTAAGATAACGCTATTTAAAAATGTTTTATTTTGAGTTTTGACACCTATCTATCAATTCAAATGTATGATTTGTGAGACTTTTTTTCTAAAGTTAAAATGTCTTAAGATAACGCTATTTAAAAATGTTTTATTTTGACACCTATCGATCAATCCAAATGTATGATTTGTGAGACTTTTTTTCTAAAGTTAAAATGTCTTAAGATAACGTATTATTCTGAAATGTTTTGGGATGAAGCATTGTGTAATAATACTATGAATTCTCGCTGTTGGCACAAGGTGTTTGTAGTGATTGTTCTCATGGAGAAAAGATTGAAAATACAGTTACATCCCAGATAGCATTTTTTGCTTTTTAAAGCCTTTTTACAACCATGCTACGTAAATGTTTGAATGCTTTTTAAAGGCTTCGCATGAAAAGTTTGTAAATGTTTTGTAAAGCATTGAAAAAGGTTGCTAGTTGACGCTATCTGAGGGAGTTTGTAAGTGTTTCATGATAAGCATGTGAAAAGGAAGAAACGAAAGGGTAGTTAGAGGAGTTACAATCAAAGATTGATGAAAGGCTTTTATTACAAGCGTGTATAAAAAAAATGAAAATGAGGTTTTTATAAATCATAAAATCTTATTTGATAGAAAAATGAGATAAATAACTCAACTTAGAATTTTTCTGAGCTGAGCATATTTTTTTGTTCCTGTGGAAAATTAAATTTTAGTCAAATATTATCTATACATTGAAAAAAACTGGTTTTTATTAATCCACATGTTTATCAAATTGCTTATTTTAATTAATATGTTCATTTTTTACCTTGAAAGAAATTCTTACATCCCTGTCCTTTACTATGTATGTATAAAATATATGTTTAATTTTTATCAATTCGCTACATTATTAGATCCTATTTTAATAATAAAAAAAGCTTAATAATGTTAAGAGGATACTTCACTCGCACAGAAACACCTGATTGCTAATGTTAATCCGCTGAAAGATTTTTTTTTTTAAATATCTCGCTTGCTTTTTTTTTTTTTTTTTTTTTGCATTGCATACCTGCAGTTTTGATACAAAGGCCATTTTTCGACTTTGTTTTACAAGGTTTTTTTGCTTATTAGGATATATTCAGAACTGCTTTCAAAAGCGAAAATACTCTAGTGAAAAAAAAAAAAAACACATTGCAAACAAAACTGAAAACTTAAAAAAAAAAAAAAAGGTGTTTGTACAGATTGACAAGTAACAAATAATAAAATTTACAATATTGAAATGCAAACGAGATATTTAGAAAAATTCTCCCATAGGATTAACATTAGCATGCAAGTGTCTACGCATGAGGGATGTGTAATCCCATTAAAAAAAATTTCTTAAGGAAAAACACTTTCATTTGAATAAAAACCATTCCAAGTAAAATTTTAATTAATTATCAGCAGTGAAATTATTGAAGATTAAATACGTGAAATTTTTTACATTGCTAACTCGGCGCAAATCAACAGTGCATTGGAGCACTATTTCAAAGATCAGAGTTCAACATTTTTCACTCTGTTTATTTACGCTTAGTTAGCAACTTGAAAAATTTCACGTATTTAATATTAAAAAATCATTCTTATACACATAGGCATAGAGTCTTGAAAATTATTGATAACTTAAAATTAAAAAAAGCAAAGGGATTTTTTTTTTTGTCATTTATCCTTTAACAAAAGAAAAAGGAGAAATTCAATAAAATAAAAAAACTAAAAGCTTTTTTATATTAGAGGGTAAGAAAAAGTATTTAAAATGTTACTTGAGAACATACAACTCTATGTCTATGCTTATACATAGTAAATTTAATTATACTTTCAGTTACTTACCTTTTGAATCCAGTTCACTATTCAGGATCAGATAATTTTTTATTGTATACATATATAATGAAATCTTGTGTTTACCTACAATAAATAGCACATCAAATATGTGGAATTCCAATATAGTGTACATTTAATGACTTTAGAAGATTGTATATTTTTTATATTACTACTTCATTAATTTTTTAATTCTTTCATTTATTAAACTTATTTCTTAGAATTTTCAATTATTATTTAGAGAATATTGTCAGATTTATAAAATAAATCCTCCATAGGATTCTGATTGATGACCACAGGAATATATTTAGTCTTTTCTCTGAAAATAGTTTAATGATGCAACATACAAAAGAATTTTTTTACAAATTCATTGATCTTTCCAGCATTTTTACATAAAAATAGTAATTTCTTGCTTGTTTAACAATGTAAATTACATATTACAATAAGACAAATTTTTAAAATCATCTGCCTTCCTCCCTTCTCCAATGTTTTTCTTTTACCAGAGAAATATTATCCTATGTACAACAGAGCAAATACTAAACTAACATTATTTTTTTTTAGTTTTTTAAAGTATAATTTAACTCACTTAAATTGTTCTTTTTCTGATTGTAATTATTTTTAATAACTTAAGACTGAAGCAATGAAAAATATTTCTCAGTATCAAGGAAATAGTCTTGAAAACAAATGAAACATCATTCAGTTTATAAAATTCTATTTATTTACATATAAAGAATTAATATAGTAATTTATTTACATATAAAGAATTGATATAATTAACAGGTACTTCATTAAAATTTTTTTCTTGATTCATTCTTTTCTCTCTAGAAAAAAATAAAAAATAAAATTATAAACACAAAAATCACATACGTATAGTAAAAGTAAATAAAGTACAGTGTGACCTCGAAAATCCAGCATCAAAGTCATCTCGCCGCTTTTTTTTTTTTTACACTTCCACTTTATAGGAGAAAGAATAATAATAAATCGTTAAACAATTAAAAATTTCGAGATTGAAAGCAATGGATTGGCTGACTGTGAGATCGCAGATGCTATGCTAAATTGAATCCCTTCTGAGTACAGAAGAAAAGGTATCAGTGGAAAAATGCTTAAATTTGACTGGAAAACTAACATCTGCTTTAGATAAATAAGACTATATTTTCAATATTCTACATTTGTGTAAAATTAAAACTTGTTAAAAAGCTGTTCAAATAATTGAAGCAAATAAAATTGACATCGATGTTTAGGAAATTACACGAGAAGAAATGATATATACTAGATTTTTTTTTTGTAACACAGAAAATATGAATAGAAACTTTTAATTTTAATATTTTTTAAAATATTTAATTTTCTATTTTTCTCACATAACTATTACTTGGGTATGAATTAAATTACGAATAACGGCACCATTAAGACTATTAAAAGTATTTTTGAAGTCAGAAATTCGGCATCGTCATGGTCCTGACAATGCCGGATTTTCGAGGTTATACTGTACACAATAGAGAGTAGAGAGTGACACAGACAGAATCTTCATCTGGGATTGTTACTCATAAAATGAACGTTTTGATTTTGTGATACAAAAAAAAAAAAAAAAAAATCCCTACATAATGAAAAGCACAAATAACCATAATAAATCTAGCCTTTATGTGTTTAAAGGTTTCATAAAAGAGCATTTTCTTATATCTTCAGATGATGGGGAAAAAAAAAAAAAAAAGATTATATTCTATCAGCAGCGGGAGTACTGAAGAGTGTATAGTGTACACTAAAGAGTAAACACTATAGCTACAAACAGGATGGTTCAGTGATATATATAAATGGATACATATCCGATATTTATTTTCAAAATATCATGAAGTTTGATATTTATTTTCAAAATATTGTATATATTTTCAGTCGAGCAAGAGTAAATGGATTTTTCGACTTTGTCGTTCTGTAGATAAAGAACTTTTGCTCTGGCAATATGACAATTTCAGCCCCCCCCCCCCCCAAAAAAAAAACCCAGTAAAGTACCAATTATATGTCTTTCAGGAAACCTTTCTAAAACGATGCATAACTGAGAAAGGTGTATAATCGAAATTTTAGTCGTCTAAGGTGCAAAATCTTTGACTGTAGAAATACAATGCTGCAATCGCACAAATTGAATTTTGATACCATTTTTGATTGTTTTAAATACATTATATATTGAAAAAAAGTTAGCCCTTTGCACTCGAGGACTCCGGAGCGGAGCCATTTAAAATTTGTCTTCAAACTTGAGGGCTCCACTACGGAGGCAATAAAAATAATTTTGTGATATCTGTCTAGAAAAGCCAAGATTACATATTGGCAATTGCTTCAAGAGGTATCACACTTTACGATTACAAAATGTAATAATTTTATAATTTTTAGTTTTTTTTTTTTATATATCATAAATTTGTATTCGTATTCATAAAGAATTTAAAAAATAATAAGATATAACTAAAATCACTTTGAGTTGCTGGTAATACAAATGAAAAAAACCTTTGAGTGCAAAGGGTTAAAATATTAAAAAAAATAATTAAATAATTTCTAAAATTGAAAAATAAAAGTTAGAATTATCAAACCTTTCATATCAGTTGCATACCTTGTTAATTAAACTAATTTTTAATCATCGTTTGACAAGCCGATTTACTTTAAAGACTTAAGCAAAGCATTATTTCAAGAATCAGAAGTAAATTTGCTTCATATACTTTTTATGCTTTCTGTATATTAGTAAAATATAGTAGTATAGGCTTGTTTACGCGTAGATGTAATAGTTTTTCTATTTATTGAACATCATACTGTAAACTAGACTAAAAGTAGAACTTTTGTTTATACAAGAAGTTTAACATAAAAGAAGGTAGAGGGAGGAATGGGACATGTTTAATTCTTTCTTTTTAATAAGATGAATGTAAACTGCTAACATGCAAATATTTTTAGAAGGTAATATATTAATTATAACATTATAAATATATTCATTTACTTCAAAACATAAATAAATTGAACTGATGATTTTTTTAATGCTATCTCTGATTGACAATCCTGAATTTTCCTTCCAGTGATGAAGTTACTGAAATTTGATATTGTAGCACAGACATCAACCTACAATCTTTGTTAGACTGTATATATAGCCAACAATAGACTATTTGCCCCTTATCATACATTGTTTTATAGCTGTCCCATACCTCCCTGTTAGTGGGAAGGTATGGGACACATTTTGAAATTTATAATTTCTTTATAAAATTGTTTCTGCAAATTATGTTTCTATATTGTTCAAGGACATTAGAGAGTGTTTCATTTTGTATTCTATATATCAAAATTTTGTTTATGTGTCAAATAAAGTTGATTTTCTTATTTTTGTAAAAAGCATCACATTCCTCCCCACTCTCCCCTCAAGGTCAAGTAAATAATAATTAATGTATAATTAAATATGCATAATAAAGATGAGATACATTTTCCAGGAATTATTCAATGGAACTTTCCTCATAAAGGTATCATATTAATTCACATCAAAGTCATAAAGTAAGGAAGTTTTATTTCAGGTTTAGCCAGTCTTAATAATAATAAAAGCTTGATTAATACATAAATATATTTGATAAAAAGATTGTGATTACCAATTATCAGCAATATCTTGATTTTTTTCAGAAATAAATTTATACTTTCTTCACGAAAAAACAATGAGTTGTCATATATCGAGAATTATATACAGTAGACTCCCTCAAATCCGCACAGCTTGGGACCAGTGGTTGTGCGGAATTTAGAATTTTGCACATTTCTGATCATTACTTTGTTTACATTTTTTAAACAGTAATTTGAATGTAATAATGCATTCAAAATTATACATAATGCTTGCAATATGGTAAAATATTAAAATAATTAAGTAAAGTAATAAACTACAATGATAAAAAGTAAGATAATTTTGAAAATGATTAAAATATTGAAAGTAAAGGTCAAGTAAATGATCAATAATGTATAATTAAATATGCATAATAAAGGTAAGATACATTTTCCTTGAATTATTCAATGAAATTTTACTCATAAAGGTAACCTATTGATTCAAATCAAAATCATAAAGTAAAAAAGTTTTAATTAAAATCTTAAAGTAAAAAGTTTTCAAAAAAATGGGTTGCTCATGGAGGGAGTTCAAATGGGATGGTCTCTGAATGGAGGTAAAATTAGTATTGAGCCTATGGGAATAAATTTCGTTCCATGAAAAAATGATCGGTCAAGGAGGTGGTCGCACAGGGAGGTTTCACTATATATATGTGTGTGTGTGTGTGTAAATATATGTATATATTTAACACTGGCGTACAGTTACAGAAAAATACAAACTTTCATAGGAAAAAGAAAACATTATTCGTACCATTGAGCATGAACTCACAAAAACAAATTTTGTTAAAATATATAATAACCAACCTGTTAAATTAGAACAACTGTCTGTTCCTCTTCTTGCTGGGCAATTTTAGATTTTGTACCCTCTGTTAGGACTTTGTTCCGACATCATCTGTAATTTTCTCAACATGCTAGCAACCATGACTTCAGCATCTTTACCAGATGATGTCATTAGTTCTTGAAACTAAAAAATAAAACATAAAATAATAACAATGAAGAAAAAACTTTTAAACCCTTCATGACAAGCCTCCCTTGTACCACTATTTTCAAATAGTGACTTTTTCCTTATTTAATAAATTTATATTAAATAAGGTAAAAATGGTACTTTTTAGTTAGCCGGTCGCCAGTGTTATGTATACAAGTATATATACATATATATGTATGTATGTATATCTAACACTGGCGCCCGGCTAACCGAACGAAAAGTACCGTAAAAATTACCATTCCGATACAGTAATAGTTACAAGGACTGTGTACACACTTTATATCACACATATGTTGTCACGAAGGGCTTAACATTACAATACATTTTGTAATGTATTTTTGTACCAATTTACATTTATTATTTATTATCAACTACACCGGTAGCAGAAAGTTAGAGATGGGAGTCGCAGATTTTCTTTTTTCGTTTGCAGGTTATTTTTCTATTGAACCCTTATTTCGCTTTACATTATGTTTGGCTCTTTCTTACTTAATACAAAAACTTAAGATTATTATTAGTAAAATTAATAAAATGCATAATAACATTTTTTAAAAAAGGTGATCGTTTGATTAACACTTCGATTGTAAAACTTGCAACCTGTCAAACCTGTTTTACCTGCAGATTATTTTCTGCCTCTGAAGTATCTGTTGCAAACACTTGGAGGATTTTCTGCTATTGGGTCAACTACTAAAAGTACACTTATTAAAAGTATGTACTAACTTTATTTGGTGAAATTGGTTGTCGGGATAATCAGGTAGTACCAAAAGAAGTAGTAGTATGAATTTCCTGCCCTGTCAGTTTTCACACTGATCACACTGCCAGTACAGATAAAATTATGGGGGGAAGGGACAAGAAGGGTAAGGTAATTTCATATTTATTAATTAAACAACAATAATAATAAACCAAGTTTTAATTTGTATGAATTTACAAAACATTTAATTTTTAAATAATTCTTATTTTGATTTCATTTTTTCCAATTTACTATTAATAACTAAAAGTATTGATGGGCAATTTTAAAATTAACAAGCTAACTGATAAGCATTTAAGGCTCATGATTTTATAGGCTGTGCTTAATATAACGGTATCACTTCAGGGAGGTGGAGTTTGGCACTTGATAGCACAGATATCTCTAGGGTGAGGGAGAAAATTCATTTTCGATATTGTTACCATTTTTGATCCAACCAAAATATTCATTTTTCTATTTGTAACTGTTTCTTTACATCAAAATATTCAGTTATCTATTTTTATGAAAATACTAAGTTATTATTAAAATCATTAAATGATTATATATACAATTATTTCATTCTGAAATGTGGAATACCTCAACGTTTGGCTTTCCTATTTTTTTTTATATAGGGTAGATGTGCCAGTAATGGGCACCCTTCCAGTAATGGACACCCCTTGATGTTTTTGGTTCATAAAAAAATAACTAATAAATATTTAGCTTTAATTATTTTTTTTATAATTCCCCCTTGTATGTTTTATAAAACTGGGTTATTGTTGACACTTTTAATCAAACCAATCAGGAAGCAGAAAATAATGTTCCAAAGTTTCGCTGTTTTTCTGTGAAAATCTTAATGAAGAGGCTAAGAGTTGGCTTCGTTTAATCAATTTATATATTATTTATTTTCTTGCAAAATTTAAATGTTTTTGTTTGAGTAGCAATAGAAAACTTTGAATTTTATATACCAATGGCCATTTACAAAATTTCATTTATTTTTAAGATTTTAAGAGGGGTGTCCATTACTGGGATGGTTAATTAGTCATTTTCCAGTAATGGACACCCCATGTAGACATTGCTAAAAATGCAATTTTAGTAATGTTTATAGTGCATAAAACACTTTGGTTTAACTGCAAACCTAAATAATCAAATTTAATTTTTAAATTATACTTACCAAAATGTAATAACACCAAAACTTTTATAAATAGCTGCTTTTAAGTTATTTTATGAGATTTTATGAAATTTCAATATTTTATTTTATTTATTATTATTTTTTTTTTATGTAGTACATATACCTTGCATATATTGTAATCCGGCAATCAAACCAGCCAGGAAGCAAAAAATATTGTTTAAGAGCACAGTCAAAGAGGGGCTCATACGGCTTAATCCCTCTCCGTTTAAATAAAAACAATTAAGTTACAGAAGCTATTAAAAATCTATTTTCTGTCTTAAATGTTTCCTTATTTAAAAAAAAAATGTAATACTATTAATGAAAGTTGCAGGTAATATTCATGAAACTATAGTAAATCTGCAGATCATTGGCCTCAAACATCAGTACTACAGTTTTATTTTGAAATTATTTTATTTAGTATTTAAAATATTCAACTCACAATATCATTTCTTTCATATTTGTAATATTAATTATTATAAATGATATATCAAGTAGAGTCTGGAAGATTGTTAAAAATAGTGACACAAAACTAAACATTTAAAAATAGTGGCACAAAACTAAACATTAATATTCCAAAACTTTTTTTTAATTACCCTTTAAATCCATCACTGTTACAATAATTTGATAGCTGTAATTGCCTGATATTTAGTATTTTAATCTATGCATCTAAAATAATTAAAACATCGATCATCTGATAATTTCAATTATTGATACAAACAATAAATGATTATCACAAATACTTTATTAATTACTGGTATCCTAAATGTTAAATTTATTTGAAAATAACTATTTTGTTTCATTAGTATGTATTCATTAAATTCTGGTTCTAAATAGTCATAAAAACAATTATATTTATTACTTTTTATGGGGTGTCCATTACTGGAACAGAGGGTGTCCACTACTGGGCCAGAGGGTGTCCATTACTGGGCTTTTGATATATTTCTGTTATTTAAAATTAAATTTCTATTCATATTGGGAAATGAGGCTATAAGAATGGTTAAATATTGTCGATAGATTAATATAATATTGAAAAAACTGGAATATAATAATTTTAACTATTAATAAAAAAATAAATTTTAAAGAAATTCCTTAAGGGTGTCCATTACTGGCACATCTACCCTATATTTGCATATAATCTGCTGTTGGAGAAACCAGATAGTACGTTTGAAGTGATACTTGTGCTTATTAGTAAAATAAAGAGGAAGAATGTTGTCTATCTGTTTTGTTGATAAGAGCGGCAAGAAACAATATATCTGTTGAATACATTATGTAACAAAGAGCTATTTTTAAATACTTTTAAAAAATTTTATTGATATAAACTTATTTTATATTTAATATAGTGATATTTTACATACTCTTTCTTCTTTATTAGAAAATTTTATAAATAACAGATATATAACAATATGTTTACATATAACTGAAAATATGTAAAAATAAAATGAAAGGAAAAAAAAAAGAACTTTGAGACACTGATAACAATATGATTAGTGATGGAAGGGTGGGACATAATCCAGGAATGATAATGTAAGATATTGTAAAGGCCGGAAAGATTACAAAATTACTATAAAGTTGGTAACGTTATATATGTACAGCCTCTTAATATTAAAAGCTTTGCCGATTCTCAATCAGCTGGCAAAATGACATACGAAAATTAATTTCTACTGTAAATATATGTTTATTTTTAATAAATAATTGTTTTATTCTTCACTACACATAGCAAATTTATTTTTTGAGATGTATACATGCACATGATTTAGTGGGGGGTTTTTGCAGAAAAACTTTTAAATAATTACTTGTGTTTGAAGACAGTTTTTAAATTTTACATATAGCAGCTACTATAAATATAGGAATAGCGAAAAGGGTGTTTGTGCAATAAGGATAAGATATTCTCAAATAAATTTAATGAAGGACATTAAAATTATACAATTATTGGCACAGATGTCATATTCGCATATAATTGAAAAAAAAAAAAAAGATTTCTGTTTGGATGTTATTTTAAAATTACAACAGAAAATCATCTGTAAATATATATATAGACGCTAAAAGGGATAACAAACAATATACCTACATTTTGATAAATACATTTAAATGAAATGATCTACGTGTTTTATACGCTATGCATGCATATATATTTTCAAATGAATGTAATTTGTTGAAGGTCAAAGTCTGTTTTGATTTGTAAATCAGTCCACAGCAAGGGGGTGGTGGTGATTTTAAAACTTTAAGTATACATTCCTTATTTTTTGAAGACTTTAAGAAAAAAAGATAAAATTTATTTTTACAAGTTTAAAATAATTAAACATAAAAACAAAATTGTGTTTAAGACTTAAGTGTTTTTAATTATAAAAACACTAGTTAGCCTCGATCATAATTAAAAATGTTTTATTATAATAAAATATGTTCCTAAACACTTACTCCTACAAAAAACTCCTTACACTTTCTCGATTTCGTATTTTATGGTTCATTTACATTACCATTACGTCAATCCTATGTGTTAAAAGTATATATAACGGAACTGCAGTTATGTTATCAAAATACATTTGAAAATTCGCGATGGTTACGAAACGTGAAACGATACGTTATAACATGTTTTAAGTAAATCATGTTTATAGAAGTTAGTTTAATTTAAAGATGTAGCATGCTGTATAACATAATTAAACAAAATAGCGTTGAATCAAATATCATCTTTTCCTCATGGGTAACTTACACAGAAATCTTAAATATAAGACAGTACAGAAGAAAAAAAGACTACAGTAAGAACGATTTAAACAATAATGATATATACTAATAAGTAAAAGTAATGGCAAACTTACCGCATTTTCTGTAAATGTTAGAAACTTGACACAACGAAAGCTTTCAAAACAGACGCCATTGGGAGGCCGCCATCTACGCTGGCCGTGAAAAGAAATAAGTTGCGCATGCGCAAAAATCGTACGGATCATAATGATTTCCGAACATGGGTTGGCTACACGATTATCACGAAACACTTTGCAGGATAGTTAGAAAGTAAAGCAAAAACGACCCTTTTCGGAAACCTTACATGCTATCTGGGATGAAAACAATGGGGAAAAGACGAAGGCGGCAAGTTACGATGTAATGTGAAAGAAGGCTGCATTGGCAAAGTTTTATCAAGCTTAAAAGAAACCTTTTATTCAGTCACTTGCCACTTAAATATATTAAACAAATTCAGAATGATGAGAGACCCTAATGACTAATAAAGAGACCCTGTAACAAATATTTAAATACCGATATACTAGATGGCAGCACACGACAGTTTAGCGGGCTGCCAAATAGGTTTTCCCATAATCATTGCGGATTAGCTTTTACGGAGAGAGATTGTTTTTGAGACACAGAAGGTAGAGGTTTTCGAAGTACAAGCTGCTTGCTTGATATTTTCCCCCAGAGCTTTTTTATGAGAGGACGGGAAATGATAAAATATTTTGCAATCAACGGATTTCTTCTGAGTTTTGGCGATGTAAATATTGTACAGTATCTCTCTATTCTAAAAAAAAGTAACTACCGCTGTCACCGCCGCCGCCGCCGGTTTTGAATTTATTGTGACCGGAGGTCTTTCTTCGTTAATATTAAGAAAAATAATGCATACAAAAATATGAAAATCGGTGGTTTTATACAGAAATGTTTGATAAACACGCTGATGTAGACAGTTTTCAAATCGAAGAATTATTTTAAGAGATATTTAATGCTAAAGTTGGACAAAATCGTTTCACTAAAAAAGTTTTATAGAAGCAAAAACTATACATGACAGTGTAATCATTTTTAGATCATTTTATGCGTTAGAATTTGCCGGAGTGCAGATTGCATTAATTTTTTTATTTTGACTCATTTTTTGAGGTTTTATTTCTATTTTAAATTCAAATTTTCAGCATTTCTTGAGATATTTTTTACAGATTTTAGAAAGTGATATTAATTTAAACTGTTGCCAACTGTATAAACAACGGAGACAATAATGTTTGCTTCAAAAAAAAAAAAAAAATTTATACGTGTAATAAATTAAAAATTTATTTACGCGTGACTATTATAAACAGAAAAAAACATTGGAATTAGAATTAAATAATTATGTACAAAAAGCAGGAACTTATTAAAAATTACGTCATAAAACTATAATTACACGTGAATTTTAAGAGAGAAAGGAATTTGTAAAATAATAAATTTATTAACATGCATTAGAAGTCTTAAATAGGAGAAATTACGTCATATTTACGTCACATTACAGTTATTACATAAAACGAACACAAAATAATATTGCAAAACGGTTTAAATTTAGAAATTGCGCTAGACATTTATTTGATATTTTGAGCGGATACTTTTCAACTATTTTTCTTAGGAAAGCGCAAATAATATGTCATTTCTAACACAAGCATTTTCACGTGAATATTAAAAAGAGAAAGAATAATTTGGTCAAAATTACGTCAGATTAAAAACGATTAATTTAAAATGTCTCATTTAAAAGAACTTTCTTTTCGCTTTGTTAAAAAATACTGGGAGACAAAGATTCTGTTTACTTAATTCCTTTTATACTAGCTTATTTTGAAATGTTGTTACACGTGTCTACGTCATCAAGTTATTTTTATTTTGACGTTTTATTTGTATTTTTATTAATGTTGTACTAATTTATTTGTTTTTTCGTTATTTAAAATAAAAATTATGTCAATTTGTATAATTTGGCGAGTGGTTTGGCGATTTATATAATTTGGCGAAATTAGTCGACTGGATAATCAAGTAGTACCGCAGCAGATTTGGCGTTAAAATTTCCTCAATCAAAGAGAAATGAATAGAAATCTGTTTATAGGGAGATCGCCACTGTTTTTTAAATTATAATTCAATCTTT